>OX415236.1:7502500-8752500 GCA_948330725.1 Sherardia arvensis | reverse complement strand
CATTGGCAACGCCATCATCATCTTCTGGCTGAGAGGTACGGGTAGAGGGGACTCCAATTTCCATGGGGATGACCGCCTCGGACCCGTAGACTAAGCTGTATGGAGTATCTCCAGTTGCAGTAGCTGGTGTAGTCCTATGGGTCCAGATCACGCTCGGTAGTTCTTTGATCCAGTTTCCTTTAGCTCCTTCTAGGCGCTTCTTGATGCCATTTACCAAGGTTCGATTCGTAACCTCCACTTGGCGAATAGCTTCTGGATGATATACCGAGGTGAGTTTCTGATGTATGCCGTAATCCTCACACCATTTCTTGAAGGGGTTGTTGGCGAATTGCACTCCATTATCGGTCACTATGTATCTCGGGATGCCATAGCGACACACAATGTTTTTCCAATAGAAGTTGATAACTGTCTTGCCAGTTATGTTGGTCAAGGCTTCAGCTTCCACCGACTTCGAGAAGTAATCAATGGCCACAATAAGGTATTTGAAATTACCAGGGGCCATAGGAAAGGGTCCGACAAGATCTATACCCCATCGGACGAATGACCAGAATTCTTAGATGGTAATCATATTTTCTTAAGGCACATGGATCATCTTGGAAAATCTCTGACACTGGTGACAAGAATTAATATATCTCTTGGAGTCTTCTAACATCGTAGGCCAGAAATAACCCATTTGTAAGAGTTTACGGGTAACATTGTGTGGACCTTGGTGACTACTACAAACTCCTTCATGTGCTTCTTGTACTAAGTGTTCAGTGTCGGAAGGCCCAACACATTTGAGTAAAGGTTGAAGATATCCCTTCTTATATAGGGTGTCTTCATGAATGACATATTTGGGAGCTTTAACTCGGACCTTCCATGCCAGATGCTTGTCCTCGGGGAGGGTTCCCGTTCGAAGGTACTCAATATAGGGGTTCATCAATGTGTCTGAGATGTCAACAACCATGATGATGCTTTCGTCATAACTTCTTTTCGCTAGGGTTTTCATCAGCAATTCTTGAGAAGATCTGATGTTGAGATCCGAGGAGGCAAGTTTGCTCAATGCATCCGCTTTATGGTTACCTTCTCGGGGGATATGATTCAGTTCATAATATCGGAATTGATCTAGGAGAGGCTTAACTATCTCGAGGCACTTTTGGAGACTGTACTCTCGGGTCTCTTACTCGCCTTTGACCTGCTGCACCACGATCTGTGAGTCACTAAAAATCTCGAGGTCCCTAACATCGAGGTCCTTTGCCAGCTTTAACCCTGTGATGAGGGCTTCATATTCTGCTTCATTATTAGTGGCCCGAAAATCAAAATGGAGAACGTAAGGATGGTCCTTTCCCTCGGGGTTGGTGAGTAAGACTCCAGCACCACTTCCCCCCGAGTTGGAGGATCCATCTACATATAATCGCCATTTTCCTGTGTCTGCAACTGAGTCTTGTTGGTTTATCTCCACTGGTTCAACAGACTTCATTATGAAATCAGATAAGGCCTGGCCCTTGATGGTTGTCCGAGGCTTATATTGTATATCATGTTCTCCCAATTCGATGGCCCACTTCATCATCCATCCCGAGGCATCCGGTTTTTGAAGGATTTGCCTAATCGGGTAGTTGGTCAGGAGGACTATCGTATGTGCTTGGAAGTATGGCTGCAACTGTCGAGAGGCATGCACAAGGGCCAATATTAAGTGCTCAAAAGGGGTGTATCTGGTCTCGGGCCCCTGTAGAGCTCTGCTTACATAATGTATTGGGTATTGTGATCCTTCCTTTTCTTTGACCAACACAGCACTAATGGCTAGCTGAGACGCAGATATATATAAGTAGAGAGTCTCCCCTTTGTCTGGTTTCGACAGCGTCGGAAGCTGTCGGAGGTTGTCTTTAAGTGCTTGGAAGGCTTCTCCGCATTCATGGGACCACTTAAATTGGTTAGCCTTTTTGAGGACGTTAAAGAAAGACAAGTGCTTTTCTGCTCCCTTGGAGAGAAAACGGCTGAGTGCCGCGAGAGATCCTGTTAGCTTCTGTACGTCTTTGACAGTCTTCAGAGGTTGCATGTTTTGCAAAGCCTCTATCTTCTCGGGGTTTACCTCAATTCCCCGATTAGATACCATGTATCCTAAGAATTTTCCTGCTCCAACACCTATGGTACACTTAGTGGGGTTTAGCTTTAGGTTGGATACTCGTAATGTATCAAAGGTTTCCTTTAAGTCTTCAAGAAGGCGTCATAACTGCGGCTTTTTACTACCATGTCATCCACATAAATCTCGAGATTGTGTCCTATCTGGGATTTGAACAACTTGTCCATCAGTCGCTGGTAAGTAGCTCCGGTGTTCTTCGATCCGAAAGGCATCATCTTGTAGCAGAAGGTTCCTCTGTCGGTTATGAAGGAGGTTTTCTCCTTATCTTGCTCTGCCGTAGGGATCTGATGATATCCCTTGAAGGCATAAAAAAGGCTAGTACTTGATATCCAACGATCGCTTCAACTAATCGGTCGATCAAGGGCAAAGGATAGTTGTCTTTAGGACAACAATCGTTCAGGTTGGTGAAGTCGATGCACATTCTCCACTTCCCGTCTGACTTCTTGACCATTACTGGGTTACCTATCCATTCTGGGTACTGCACTTCTTCGATTATACGGGCTTTGAGTAGCTTATCTACTTCTTCTCCAATGGCTTCAACTCGATCTAGTGCAAAGATTCGTCGTTTCTGCTTTATGGGCTTCTTTGAGGGATTGATATTCAAGTAATGTTAAACGAGGGGATACTCCTATCAAGTCATGGTATCCCACTAAAAGACATTTATATATTGGTTGAGGAGATCTCGAAGCTTGGTCTTGATTTTAGGGGATAGGAGAGTTCCAACCTCGACGGTTCCTGATTCTCCAAGTTGTATTGGCTCAGACTCAGAATATTTGGCCGGTTCGAGATCCTCCTTTTCTGGTTCTCGGATAGCTTGTTGTGCAGACTCGAGCTAATTGTTGATCACCTTGGACCGTGGCCCATCTTGGTTTGTGGGGAACTTCATCGCCAAGTGGTATGGGACCAGATGGCCTATGCTTGGCACATCCAGGGTCGTCCGAGGATTATGTTGTATGGCGCTCTGGAGTTGATGATCGCAAAGGTGCAACAGAGGGTTATACTCTGGGGACCATCTTTCACTCGTACCGGTAAAGTGATCTCTCCTAGGGGAGATATAGGATCACCAGCAAATCCCGAGATGAGGTTTGTGGGCACGAGATTACTTCTGTCCAATCCCAACTGTTTATAATAGCTGACCGTTGCACACCGTTGATGCTCATTCGTGCTCCCTGGTTGGTGGCATGGCTTATCTCGTCGTCATCATGGTTGGCATCGATGCTTCTTGCTCCTGTTGGGGCCGAAAAACGGATTTGTGTGCTCCCACGAAGGTTTTCAGCCAGATCAGCTATGAGTTTGAAGGTCGTATAGATCAAGACTTAGCAAGCGGATCCCACTGGGCGTGCCAAATTGATGGATGTCTATGACCCACACTTGATCACGAACCCGGCTCACGAACTGATCTGCAAAACAAAGCCTCGGATGTCCCGAGGGTAGACACTCCGACGCTCAAGTTAGTATGATGCGTAAGGCGTATTATGTGTAAGATAATAGATAGAGAGGTTTACCAAACCTTTAGGGTATTTATATGGCTACAATCCGTAGATCACCAAGATATGTATTTATGGTAGTAATACAACTCTTATGGGAATAATAGTTGTATTACCATGTATAGAGGAAGTATATTTCGGTCATGGTTGTATTACTATGTTTAAGAGGATGTATATTCCTTGTAGAACATTCATAATATACGCATTCCTTGTAAGGATTAGGATTGATGGATCCGTGGATCCATCCTCCGCGTACCTCGAGCCTATGACCCTTCTCGGGCCTTGGTCCGAGTATGAATGAGGCCCGGAATACGAACCATGGACTTATCAATTAGGATAAAAGTTGGCAGCTTGATAGATTTCATATGTTTTTGTGTTATCATATGTTCCTCAAACTTGAAAGCGAGCAGGCTATCAGATTATGCATCTATCTTTGGCTTTTACTCTCATTTGGGTGATGTTATGTGAGTTATAGATGTGTTTAACATTTCTTTTGTTTGTAAAGACAAGTTTGATGACAATGTAGTGGTTTTGGTGAAGGTGGAAAAGGGAAAACGAACTGGAACAACTGCAGAACCAATTCGAACTCGGGTTTTCGGTCCAGTTGCACAAGAGCTTAGGATGAAAAAGTATGTCATGATTCTCAGTCTTGCCGAGCATGTTGCTTGAGCAAAATGTTACCTAGTTTTATTCTACATATAAAATTTCCCTTGTTTCACGACATGCTAAAATTTTGGGTTTAGTAGAGTGGCATTTATATATTTATGGAGCTCTTTGAGTGGCAAAAATGACTTCTGAACTCGCAAGCAGTTCTGTTTCTTTTTTAAAACCTAACACAATTAACTTGCGAAGTCGGAAGAAGTTTCGTTTCGCTTGAAAATTTTAAGGCGTTTGAGGAATCGCCTTAATTATTTATTACTTTTAAGACATATCCAGGGAAGGTGGAAATCTTCCGCCTTGACCCGTTCGAGTCCAACAGCCTTAAACGACTTAAGTTTGTAGTAGTGCCAGTTCCTCTGCACTCTCATCACCATGAATATAATTTTCAGCACGGGAGTCTAAATTGTTGCATCATTTTACTGCAATTAAAATAAGTGCAAAAACACGAGTACCACAGTCATATAACTGGTAGATAAAAAACAGTTACTACATACAAAGCTACACATTAAAATTTGATTATTTGAAATTCATTAAACCTTACAACCTTCAAAGGATTGCATGATCACTATGATCATATAGACTATAGATCGGCTAGAATCAAGAACCAAATACTTCAACCCAACCCGTTTAACCAACCACAAGCATCCTTAAAACTATGGACATGTACAAGCATACAACTAAGTATTCATAATCAATAGAGCATACAATATCAACAAAAAGCATAAACAATCATAAAGAAAAAAATCATGGAAGTTGGAACAAAACTAAAATACCTTATAGCTGAGTCACTCTGTTCATCTTTCAACAGATTGCTGAAAGCATTCTTCTCTATGTTCCGCCCATCTGTTAGCTTTTCAACAATCTTGCACGCCATATGGGCGGAACATAGAGAAAAATGCGTTCAGCAAGCTGTTGAAGGATGAACTGAGTGACTCAGTTATGAGGTATTTTAGTTTTGTTCCAACTTTCATGATTGTTTTCTTTATGGTTGTTTATGCTTTTTGTTGATATTGTATGGTCTATTCTGCTAGATTTTTTTTCAACAATCTTGCACGCCATATGTCACTGAGACAATATAGTCATACACAGCGTCTCTGCAAAATCACACAACAAAAGTACACATTAGTATTGAGACATGAATATATTGATCATATATCTATGTTTGTATCATAGCTACCATGAAAATATGGATCATACACAACATCTCTACCAAATCTCACAAACAACTAAAATACAAAATAGTATTCAACCATGAATATATACATCATATATATATATATGTATGTATCACATCTATCAAGAACTTATTGGATTTCATCTAGATCTACGCCGTAGACAGAGAGGCGGCGACAGAGAGACAGTTTTGTGACGGAGGGACGGATTTATCATTCGGTGACGCCGACGACTTATTATCCGGTGACGCCGACGACTTATTGGACTACCCTTCCTCCCAAAAACCTTGTTCGGTCACTGCAAAATCAGATTATTCAATTACGTTAGTTATTGTAAATTTGAAAATAATAATATAACATTAATTATTTCCATCAAAACAAAACTATTCTATTACTCGTTTCCTTGAAATAATTGAAGCAAGATAAATACTAAATTCGAAATTCATCTTTCACTTCGACGGATTTTTTCATTGATATTAATCCCGATATAACAGAGTATAGAATGCATCGTGATAAGTCACTGGCTAAATAAAACATCTAAAAGTATTAGAAACTTATCAAATAACTTACTTAGCTGGGATAATATGAATGATATTGTGGGTGATATGCTAAAGATGATTCTTGTTGAAACGTAAAAAAATATCCGGTGGAAATTTCATGGATACCTTATCTCTAATATTGGAGATAAGCATTCAGTGGAAACTTCATGAATACGAATCGGAGATGGAAGATATCTGATGTAAAATATATGATTAAACGCTGCTATTGTATGTCTGTGAATGATATGGCATCTATATATATAGACGGAGGAGTGAGGAGCGCTTTATCACATTGGGAATGAGTAAAAAAAGAAAAACGTAAATATACACTATACATTCATTAAGTCGTAAACATAGTTTAGTGTCGGTAAGGAATTAGGTTATTACGGTAAATATAAGACAAATGCATTTCATTTTAGTTTACATCTATTAATTATATTTTTCTCAAGTTTATTTTCCTCTTAAAGGAAATTAGAAGAGTTATTGCTCCGATCAATAAATAAATTAATAAAAGACATTAAAATGAATGAAACTACGTAGTTTTAACTAAAACCACCACATAACCACCGCAAGTTCACCATATTCCGGCGCCTACCATTTTTATATATTCTTCTTTTTTGTTTTTATTTCTTTTTTAATCTATGAACTTTATAAAAGGAACAAATTGTAATAAAACATACCCGTGCATAAAGATATGGAATCCTTAATTTATATATGAAATAATTTAATCAAATCATCATAATAAAATTTCTTTCAAAAAACATTATCATAATAAAAATATAAATTTTAATTTATTTTTTTGTTAATTATCATCAAAATTTTACCTTAACCTTAGTTCACCCACATTTTCATAAAGTTATTTAATAAGTGAATCAAATATACCGTGTTTTTTTCCTTTCTTTTGTACATTATTTCCTCCCCGGTGTAAAACACATACGTCTATATATACTTTTCGCAAATTATACCATGCACTAGGGGTACATACTCCAAGTGCATTTTAAAATTTTAAAATGTACATTTTAATTTGTATGATTGTGCATTGTAATTTATATTTCTATAAATAGTAAATATATAATTGTTACAATACATCAATGTGAGATACATACACCCGGAATACCATATAACAATTGTATACTTTTAGCTCTTTTCCTTTTTTTTAATGCATTTTTAGGCCGTTTTTTTTCTTTTATACGTTGCATGTGCATTCGTATATTATTATGTGTATTCGTATTTTTTGTTTCTTTTGTTTCATGTGTATTCCTTTTATATATAATATGCGGTTGCATGTTTCAATATATATAATATATGGTATGCATATATTATAGCATACTAAATAGTTTCCGCCTTCTAATTTTACAAATACAACTCATTCCACCTTTAAAATCCTAATTTACACGCTAATTTACACGGTAATTTCAGTCCATCATGCTAATTAACACTTCTATAAAAGGAAAATATGAATGTTACATCACACAATTAACATGAATACCGCAATTATCCATAATTAATTCAGTTTAATATATATCAGGTGCATCCTGATATTGGCAATATTAGACACCAATTAAATAACGACACATCATCTTTAACTAATTTATTATTGAGCTACGTGTTCAATCATTACCCAGACGGGTTTAGCCATTCTAAATTAGGGTTTTAGAACTTTACTAAAAATATCTTAACCAATTAAAACATTATAATTGTACACGTGTCATTATCTTATTGGTGCCTGATAAGGCCTATATCAGGATCATCTGGATGAATGTTATTCTCTAATTAATTAAGTTTGAAAATATTACATCACAAACATGTCATATTAGATCAAGAATGTGAATGATGATTGAAATAAATCACACGTACCCTAAAACATGCAATTGTGTAAAGAATGGTAAGTGAACAAGATAAGAAGGGAAAGAAATTAATTGTAGGTACTATCCATGTAATAATTTAAATAATTCATCCAAATTTCCGCAAGTTAAATTGAAATTTTGTATAATAAACAAAATATTCACGGAGATGTATAATTTTGTATGTGTACCCATGTTTTGTAGGTATACTTCAATTTTTTTTAAATTCTATTTAATTTAGTTTGGTTTGAGGTCACTAACTTACTCTAATTCAATTAAGATTAATTTCAGCAACATCTAAATATTTTATAAATTGAATTCAATTTTGTTCAATTTTTCATTAAATTTTATTAAGTTAAAATTAATTATTTTGAATTATTTTAGTTTAGTTTTGTTTCATTTAGTTTTTTTCAAATTCAATTTAAAAATTTAAATATTATTTAAGTGAATTTAAATTAGAATTTTGCAAACTTAATAAACTGAATTATTAAAATTGCGATGAAACATTAAATTTGATTTAAGCTAACCCATATTTTAATCAAATGAACTTCATGTGAACTAAATTGAAATTCGACAAATACTAAATTATTAGTGATGGTTGATTAATTTATAATCAAGTTTAGAGTCCACAAAGTTGAACTAAATTGTAATAGAATTAGAATACAAAAATAGGGGTATAAATGTCTTTAATACAATAATTACATTCATGAATATAAACTAATAAAATACTGTTAATTTTAGAAATTATGTAAAAATCACACCCCACTCTGAAAATATGATACTTATACCATCCTTAATCAAAATTCCGTTTTTTTCATAAAATATTTATAGGTACTTTAGGAAAACAATTAGACGATTAATACTCTACACCTTCATTTTTAAATGTAAATAGCTAAAAATTTAAATATTTTACCAAATTAAATTCATATATTTAATAAGTTCTCAACATACCGCACAACGTGCGGTTCATTACGCTAGTTATATGTAATAGATGTTAGTTCGGTATACAACAAATTTTGAATGTATCATGAAATAAGTGTTTTTAGTTACATTAGAGCATAATGGCATATATTTTTTGGTATAATTGTATTTAATAAGTTTTTAGGATATACCAAAAAAAACCTACACTATGTCATTTCGAGATGCACAATTTTTATTTTAGACAATTTAGACAAAGATATTGACAATATGGTATTGTGCAAGAAGGTTTGTTTTTGTGGAGAATTAATAAGAAAAAATGATGCAGTATATATAATTAAATGGATATTATTAAAAATATCGTGAAAAGAGACAAAATGGATGATATTTGAAATTTTATTATTTCCGTATTGATGTAAAGAGGATCACAATTATTATAAAGAAATTGGACTTAATTAGGTTCATGTAGATGCAGGGGCGGATCCAGCAATTATATTTAAGAGGGGCCAAGAGTTTGGGAGCAATCATCTAAAAAAATAAAAATTGATATATAAAATTGGAGAGATATCAAAAATTATTTTTATTTCAATAAAATTCCAAATCTGATAAAACTATATTCTAAAAAAATTTGATTTTATAAGAATTGATTTTGATAAAGTTTTAGTTTAATTATATTATATTAAGTCTATACCATACAATATAAGTAAGTACATTAAGCATGATTAGAGGTTTATAACTGAAAATAAAATTTGATTTAGAAAGAGAATTAATGTGTACATACCAACTAATTAGTACATGTTGCAGCCCGCCAAATAAGGAGTAAAACGGAGGACTTTCTTTCATACGGCCCAAAACATCATATATAGAAGAAAAGAATATTCCTTTCCCTTCACATTCGCACATAAAAATACATAGAGAAGGTTTCTTGACCGGAGTTTATTGGGGTGGGCCAGGCCCCTTCTGGCCCCCTTAGATCCGCCACTGTGTAGATGAAAGAATTTTATTGAATGCTAGTAAAATTATTATATAAAGAAATACTTATTAGTTAAATTATGTTTTAAATATAATAACAAGATTTGGATTTGAGATTTTAAATCCTCTATATCAATAGAAGAGGCCTTAGCTGCAAAAACCAGACGGCCGGAGCATACTTTTGCTTTGGTGATATTAGACTTCTCACGTTTATCAATCATCATAATTATCAGTTTGTTGCTTTTTTATTTTATTTTATTTGTTATTTGTTCGTTTATAACATGTTTAGTGATAAATTTGTATTTTGGTTACTGTGATATCTGAGTTCTAAATATGTTTGATAATTTTTTATGTCGATTCCCGATTATATATGCTGTAAATTTAATTCTAAATTAGTTGAGATCAGATGATCAATCTTTTTGTTATTATTCGTGATAGCGTCACTTAAATTCCGTCATATCCGCATGCAGTGTGAATGCAAAAATTGATAGTCAGAATAATGAGTCAATAATTTATGACATCAGTTACATTTTTTTTTGAAGACTTAATATTGTTTAGATATTAAATTTAATTATACATTGTCAGTTTATTTGTTATTACTAGCAATCAACAAAGTCAGAATATATTTAACATTAGTTTATGCAAATTCAATTTATTACTAAGTCCATGATGATCAATATAAATTACATCTATATATACATGTATTCCATTCTTTAATTGCTCGTACTTGTTATTCATTAATGTTTATTATATCACAAATATTTGTGAGCCTAAACTTTGATTGCATGAAAGAAAGCTTTGTTAAATTTAGCTTAGAGTTGATATGTTCTTATAGATGAGCACTAAAAAAAGCTAGTCCAGCCCGAAAGTTTTGTATTGTTGAGGTAATTACTAAACTATTTTCTACATCACTAAATTGCAAAGAAAATAATAAGGGTTGTTGTATATGCAGGGTCACTTTATTTCTGCAGGTCAAATTAAATTTGAAATGATAATAATGTCCCTCTTAAATATGTATTATAATTCACGAAAAAATAATTTATAATCTGGACACATATTAAATCATTAAAGAGACGAATTTATGCATTCAAGGTTAGGGTTTTAAAGATATATTTGTAAAAACTAATAAATGAATGAATGATAATTATGATATTTTTCCACTTTTATTAGATTTACAGGAGTAAACTGGACTTGCATATAGCTGTAAACACCGATAATAACGCCTCAAAAGTGAAGCATATGATAATTATTTATGAAATTGAGAGAAGTGAGGCTAATCAACTTTTACTGTGCATGCATGGTTACTTATAAACCTTCCGCCCTTTCCAGTTAGCTCCGTGACAGTTTTCCAGAGCCCTGCAACTTTCTCCAGTTTAGAAAATAACGATTAGAAAATAGAGAACTCTTTGGAAAACTGCAGAAAAATTCCATTGCAAAGTAGGGTGGAGCTAAGTATGACCACCTTAATTTCTCATCATTTCCGAGGGGATTCAGATTTCACATGCTGGTGTTTTGTTGCTTCTGATGAACAGTAAATGCTCAGCTGCATGCATCAGCACTGCAGATTTACGTGTAATCCATGGATTTGAGGGATTTTCGGTGCGCCATTTCCCAACTTCATCAAGAATTCAACAATCTCTGCGCTCGGCCAAACCATGCATGTGAGCTTTGTTTTGGATCAGAACGCCCAACAGAGATGCCAAATTTAATCATTCATAATATATAATTAGGTTCGGACTCGGTGTATGGTGTTTGTTAAGTGGACGTGGAGCTAAGGGTTTCCAATCACTTTGAAAGTAAATAAAATTACAGTATGATGAAAATCTACCAAAATCTAGTTCATATAATTGGAAATGTGTTAGGTTATTTTCGTATAATCCTACATTATAATATTAGCTTTGCATGATTTTAATTCAAAATAATACAAAAGCATTAGTTAGTAATCAATACTAATTCAAAAGTTTTAAAATATGTGTAAAATCTTATAGCTAGGGTGAAGTAATTGCCTAACTCGATTGGAAATTGCTCAAAATAAAACAAAATCTGCAGATAAGTTTACAGAACTAGTTCAGATGACGCAAGCGCTTACGTTTGTTTTGCTGTTTGATCTTTGAAGTGCGATTAGGTCAACAGAGTGATCATTTCCGAGGAGTTCACGTCAAATTTGCGATAAATATTATAGAGCTTCATATCCCAATTCTCTGAAGACTTTCAACGATTTCTGCTCCGGCAGACCATGCATGTGAACCGGAACGGAGAACAATGCAAGATTTAATGTTAGTTTGTTATGTGGGCGTGGACCTATAATTTTCCAACCTAAATTTGGCTAATACATCCGCAATATCTGAGTGTCTGTTAGAGTGGAGCTATTATTAGAAACTTGATACAATTATTTGTGTCATTTGTCCTAAAATTTCTACGAATATAGAAAATGATGCCCAGAAATGAGCACAAGTGTGGATTAATGTAAGAATCGAAGTTACTAATTCTTAAGTATTTAATGAATTGATTTTATGTTATTTTCAGTTTTATTAATTGAAATAACAAAGTCTACTCTATTTTTTTGAAAACATACCAGATACACAAAAATAAGATGCAGAGTGTGATATTCAAACACCTTAAGCAAGCCTGTCGAACTCAAACCCTAAATAGGATCAGTGGATCACTAGTAACTAGATTTTTGTACGGCTAGATTTCAATAGTTATTTTATAATAGAATTTTTAGTTAAATTCATCATTTTTAATTATATAGCGATTTCTAACAACTATACAAATGGGAGGGATGATACTTGTATACACTTTAAAAATTAATATAGTTATTAATTGTTATTCTTATATATTCAGTAATTATACATGCAAGTCCATATTTGCTAATACAGATTTGAAAAATATAATATGTGGCCCTAAATTATGCTAGTGCATCCAAAATATTAATATTTTGGACCTGCATGTATCACCACTCTATATATTTTCCTTTTTAATTTTATAAATAATTTTTGTTTTTATTATTCAGAAGTAAGAACCACGACCCTTCATCTCTTTACGATTCCTGCGACCACCATCATACCATCATAAATCGCCACCTGCATCAACTACGATCCTTGTCGGCTTCTGAAAGGCGATTTTTTCTTCATTGTCTTAAACCCTATGACTTTCATGGCTATTTGGAGTTTGGATGCATGATTAATATGATTTTTTATTTTATTTTATGGTGTTTGAATTGGGAAAATTTGGAAAAGAACGTGTTCAATATAATTATATTGCTTTCAGGGAGTTCCAATTACATTTTATGTTATTATAATTTTAATTAGTTTTGGAAGTGACGGTCACTATATAGTGATGGGTTTATATGCAAAGAAATTTGGGATGGGGTTTTTTCTGCAATTTATGCAAATTGCATTCACGCGCGTGGGTTTTCCTGCAATTTGTGCAAATTGCATTCAGTATGCTTGAATTTCACACTTGAATGCTTGTTTTTTAGACCAACCAGGTTGTTTTTTAGAACATGCTTGCATTTCACACTTAACAGGTTGTTTTTTAGAGAATGCTTGCATTTCACAGTTAATAGGTTGCTTTTTAGAGTTCATGTATTTTGAAGCAAAAAAAGATGGTTTTATAGAGCATGCTTGAATTTCACCCTTGAATGCTTGTTTTTTAGACCAAACAGGTAATTTTTTAGAACATGCTTGTATTTCACGCTTAACGGATTGTTTTTTTTGAATAAAATGCTTGTTTTTTAGACTGTGTGGATATGTTTGCTAACGTCTATTTTTAGACTAAAATGCTTGTTTTTTAGACTGAGTGAATAGTATTTTTTTGTCAAAATTGCAAATAAGGATCTCCTTCCTTTCATATTCCAATATAGTCCTTCGTCACTATATAGTGACCGTCACTCAAGAGACCAACTCTTATAATTTATGATAATAAATGCATGAAATGGTAAAATAGAGCATTTGTTGGACGTGGATAAAAAAATTATAAAGTTTTTAAAATTTGATACTTTATTTTAGAGATACGTTTAGAGTAAATGTTGGGTTTGCTCAGATAACAGATATTTACAGAAAGCCTTATAAATTATATTAATTATGTATGGTTATTTCAAATGGAAAAGTCATATGCGTTTACCCTAATAAGATTATAATAAGGACATGTAATTGTATAACTTACAAAGGGTTAGGTGGTGTTTAAAAAATATACTAGTTTTAGTGTTCGCGGTGCATTGTCCGCCAACCATCTTTTTAGTGAAGTAAAATTTCAAATTATATGACATTAGTATTCATTAACAAAATATATTTGGAACATATAATTTAGACATCCCTAATTTGTGATAAAGAAATCATGAATTCCATGACAATAATAACTTGTCATCAAATGTAAAAATAAGAATACAAGAGCATGCATTATGCACCCTAAGCATGGTAAAATCCGTAGCCAATATTACACAAAACATACAAGAATTTAGAGAAACAAGAGCCTCTGAATCCAACACTATAACACCACAAAGGTAACAAAAAGATGCTAAAATTGTATTATAATACCAATTGCCTTTTTCTTATAAGATCGTTGAGTTCAAAATCGGGTCAAAGTTCTGCATAGAATTCAGTACTGTTAAGAACATAGGTATTGCAACCTTGTGATGGATATCAAGATTATGTACGAGATTTACAAGCTCCACAAAGTCGGTAGTAAAATGGCGAGACACATAGAACAACTGTGAACCGCACATTGTAAAATTCTGATCGGCCTTCACATATTCTTTATAGTTGATATAAAAAAATTAAGTTCATCTTGTGTCACAAAACCAATCATGTGGGAAAACAATATATCATCTCGTGTCACAAAACCAATCATGTCAATAGATGCAAGAATGTTAAGGAAAGAACATGAATATTTCTCTTAACCTAATTTTTATCAGCCTGGCCTCTTTCTAAGAGCTGCATTGTACTAAATATTGTTGTAGGTTATCGATCCTTTAACATTTTCGCACAATCTTCCTCCAGTTACGCGTAACAATGTTGTCTTTCCACTGCCTGAAGGCCTCATCAGGGCCAAAAGCTCACCAGGGCCAACACTTCCTGTGATCCCTTTAAGTATCTGCTTATAATTTTCTTCATCCAGGCTCAACTTAGAAACCACTTTTGATACCACAGTTTTGACAGGATTAACATTCGTAGAAGCGCGGCTGATTCTCACTTCATACTCCACATTAGAAAACTGCAAAATTCAACAAGAACGTGGAAAACCATGATTGAGATTTCTGATGTAAAAACACATCACACACACACACACATATTGCATTACCTTGAGGAAAATAGGCAGAGGGGGTGTTTTTTAGTTCTTCATCCGCATCTTCATCCTGAATGTCAATCCGAGAACTCTTGTTTCTGAGGCAGGTTTGAGGTTGTGGCATGAACTCAATGGCGTGTCTGAATCCGATGTTGCTCCCTGCAAGCTGCATGGAGCTGATGACTAAATTGAATTTGATGACTGATACCCTCCAGAGCCAACAAATTCTTGAACAAACAATGACATAACAGTTATAATCATAGGCTTGGGATACATGACATGACAGTTTCATACATGATAGATTGTTGTATTATCCATTTTCATTTTGAACAATATACATATATAAAAATCCATCATTTTGAACAAAGTCAAAACCAAAACCAAAACGAAATCAGAATGAAATCTCGAAAATTCTAGAGTTTTGTTAAGAGCCCTCTTGAAGATAAACCAGAATATCACTTTAGAGGTGGCAATGGAAGGGCTAGTCAATAAGCTCAAAAAGACTACAACACTTCATAGATTTACAAGATTAGATTGATTATTATTAAGAATCAAACTCATCAAATCAATTTCACAAGCAAAACAAACATGTGAAAGCACACACTAATTAATTTCACAAGCAAAAAAAATTATTTGCATACATAAATCATCCGAATTTATGTCTAAAGTAAAGTAAAATTTCATCCAGTGAAACTTGTATACCGGGTATGCTGAACTCCAAAAACAAACAAAGCATTAACAATTATTCAAGGCATTAACAATTAGTGATATAATTGTTGAAACATGCAGACCTAAAGACCATATGATTAAGGCAGTTCCACCAAGGCATTAACAATGAAATTCTAGGACATAATATATATATGCAGATCATATGAGTCAATTATTTAAGGCATTAACAATTAGTGACATAATTGTTGATACATGCATACCTAAAGAAAACATGAGTAAAATATGCAGACCTAACGAAAACATGAGTAAAGCAGTTCCATCAAGGCAGACACAATTAAATCCTAGGAGATATGAATTAACAATTAGGGATATATGCACACCATATGAGTAAAGCAGTTCCATCAAGGCATTAAAAAATCCATCCTAGAATATGATATGCATATATCCCTGGTACTATTATCATTGAGTTCATATTGTGCAAAATAACTTCATAAACGGCAGAAAAGTTTACATCTTAATAAGGTTCTTTATGTCACAAGGAAAAGGCAGTGAAGAACAAAATTTTTTGTAAAAACAATGTTATGTCTAAGACAATCCATGGAAGTTGGAACAAAAGTAAAATACTTCATAGCTGAGTCTGTTCATCCTTCAACAGCTTGCTGAAAGCATTCTTCTCTATGTACCGCCCATTTGCTAGCTTCTCTATTCTCTATGTATTCACAAACAATGAACTTGTATTCATCTAGTAAACATTCATTGAACCGAATTATAATTGAAAGTATTGAACCTAGTAATATACGACTGAATGAAACTGAAATCCATCAAACCACATTTGTTCATAACCAAATTAAATGAACTGAATTGAACTGGATCAAATTAAACTTAATATAAACTGAACTAAACTGAAAAAACTGTAGAGATCTATAATAAAAAATATAAAAGAAATTTACTGAACTAAAAATTATATAAAATATTTATCTGAATAGAACTGACTTGAAAAAATAAAACTAAACTGAAAAAAGAAAAACAAATTGAACTGAACTGAAAAAAGAAAAACAAATTGAATTGAACTGAAAAAATATAAATATACTGAACTGAACTGAAAAAAATAAAAAAATACCGAACTAAACTGAAAAATATTTAATAATACTGAACTGAACTGAAAAATATTTAAAAATACTGAACTGAATTGAAAAATATTTAAAAATACTCAACTGAACTACTTTAAGGAAAAATTCTGGCAAACAGGCTCTAAGAACGGATATAAACTGAGAATTTCTCTAATTAAAATATAATCTAACGGTAACAGTCTATAAATGAATTTAATATCTCAAAAATATTAAATCTCAAATATTCAATTCAAATAAATTATAGGGTTAAAAGCCAAGGTACCCCTAAGTTTATAGGAAAGTGCCAATGTACCCCTGAGTAATTGAAAAGTGCTAATGTACCCCTATAATTACATTGAATAAAGAAGTGTACTCATAAAACCAATTTTTCAACAACATTTTAAACTAAAAGACAAATTTACCCTCACTTGTTGGGTTATTTTTTTCCCTGACCCAAATGCCCATGGGCACAAATATAAGAAATCGATATCACTGAATTACAGAATAAATGCACAGTATTATTGAAAAAGTTAACCTTTATATACAAAAACTCAACAAATAGAAAACATTGATGAACTTACCATAATCTCGCCAACTATATTCTCTCCTTTGATTATTTGAGTTAGTCACGCAAATTATTACTGGGGGTGGCGGTTTCGGTCCCCCCGACTCACACTAATTTCTATGCACAGTGGTTTTGGTCCCCTCGGCTTCAAACGCGTTTATCCGATGAAGTAATGGAATTGATTGGGGCATTTTCGTCCTAGAATTTTTCTTTTTTACCATTAAATAATAGTGAGGGTATTCTTGACATTTTACATTTGACAAAAGAAAATTATGTCCAAATTATACATTTGAGGGTATAGTGGCACTTTTAAAAAACATAGGGGTACATTGACACTTATTTAAACACTTGGGGGTACAATAGCACTTTTTTCTAAATTATAATCGTAACTGAACTGGTCATAAATTAGTGCCTCATTATTCTGACTATCTATTATTAGTAAATGGCGAAATTTAAGTGATGCTATCATAAATAATAACAAAAAGATTTATCACTGATCTCAACTAATTTATACTACCACAGAAACGGCAATTGAAGGCACAAAACAAAGGCGTTTGTGCCCGAACGATTTTTTCCACCTTCCCATAAGGTTACGATATCGTAAGCTTTACCGCCTGTATTGATAAAAATATATTAAAGGCGGAAAAGACACAGTTTAGGGCGGAAAAATATGTGCCTTTCAAATTTAACGTTCAAGGCGTTTAAATTTTTTCCGCCTTGAAAAATATTTCCGTTACGATAGCGCTAGCCAAATCGTTAGGAAAAAAATTGATGTTACGAGATAGCAACCCAATTGTTTTCATTGTTACATGTAACGACTGTAAGTACGATATAGTAACATGTTTCATGAAACTTTTTTTATAATGTATGTTATTATGTTACTATATCGTAACGTAGTCCGCCTAACATGTTAATGATAGTTACGATATAGCTAGTGATGTCTATGTATTTGGGTATAATAATGTGTCTGATCATTTTGTTGGTCGAGTCATGTCACGATACCGCAACCCTTCAAAACAAATTAACACAAAAATATTTGTATGGCTTATGATTCCGCTACATATTTCGCGTGAACAACGTGAACTCTTGAAAATATGTCATTTACGTACGATATCGCTACTCTGTCGCCACATTCTTTTTTACGTGGGTTTGGAGGGTTTAGCGTTAAGAAATATCACTTCATTTTCC
This sequence comes from Sherardia arvensis, assembly GCA_948330725.1. Taxonomy (NCBI): domain Eukaryota; kingdom Viridiplantae; phylum Streptophyta; class Magnoliopsida; order Gentianales; family Rubiaceae; genus Sherardia; species Sherardia arvensis. The sequence goes on along the minus strand of OX415236.1, from coordinate 8,733,972 downwards.
TATAGATTAGACTTACGATATCGTAAGTGCTAACGTGGGAAGGGGTTATGATTGCATATGCATACTTTAAATGATGAAAAATCACTTGTAAATAAGTTGATTTGTGTATACAAAATAAATAATAACTATACTAATTACTTTTCATGTTACATAAATGAAGAATCAAGACGATCGTGCTCAACAATTAGGTACAAGTAACACGATCAAACATACAAGTTCACATGCCGGAAGGTATACGTAATATGAAACCAAATTGTAATTACCATCCTTCATGTATACAAAATAGATAATAACTATACTAATTATTTTTCATGTTACTTAACTGAAGAATCAAGACGATCATGCACAACAGTTAGGAAAAAGTAACACGATTAAACAGACAACTTCACATGCCGGAAAGTATAGGTAACATGAAACAAAATTGTATATTAGTTCTTGTCCTAAAGGAAGTACATGATTGATAAAATACTTAATACTAAAGTTCTCATTTTACAATAAGAACAAAGCATGTAGCTAAAAGCTACCGCAGATGATAAGCAATACTAGTCAATGTTTAGCAACCAACATAAATTCGGTTATTTTCTAAAATACATTTCATGTTCAGCAAATAAAAAACCACATCATTGTTTGTTCATTTCATATATGTTACTATGTCGGGTATTTCATTATTGATTTTCTCGCCATTAAATAGAAGGTACGGATTTGATTTACCAACTTACGAAATCGCTACCTATGCCGCTAAATACATGTTTTATACGTGGGTTTGGAGGGTTTAGGGTTGAGGGTGGGTTAAAAAAATCCTTTTTATTTTTCTCTATATCTATGGTGTTACGATTTCGTAATTAAGCCGCAAGCACCTTAGATGAATTTCTTGTTATAGCGGAAGAAGTAGCGACAACGGAAAAAGTTTATTTTCCTGAATACAAGGTTACGATATCGCAACCTGTCCTGAACACAAAGTCAACCCAATTTTGATGATGAATTTCTTGTTATGGCGGAAGAAGTAGCGACAACGGAAAAAGTAAATATTTTCCTAAATACAAGGTTACGATATCGCAACCTGTTCTGAACACAAAGTCAACCCAATTTTGGACCACAAAAATTACATCTCACCAACTTAGTGATTGCGGGTTCACATCCAAAAAACACATTTCCCCCTTATTCTTGGTCTAATTTCCATCATTTCCATCTCCATACTTCAATTCACTACCATGTTTCATCACAAACTTGAATCAATACCCTAAACCGATGAAATTGACCATATAAACCGATGCATAAGGTTGGTGTTGGTTGCAATTAATGCAATTCAACAACAAGCACATGGTGTAGGGTTTTTTTCCACTTCCTCTTCTTGTTGCTTGTGGGTACTAGGAGGACAAACTAGGTTGACCCATACACGTCACCACATCCAATTCAAGATCATTCATAGTATCTCTTCCAAAGGTATGCTTTTTTATACTCATATTCATGTTGTTAATTCCATAACTATCCAATTATTAGGGATATATGTTAAACATATGTTTAAAGTTATAATATATGACATGAAATTAGGTATTTACATGCATGTGTTTAATGTGTCATTGTACAATATATGTTTGCAAAATAATTTGACATATTAAATGAAGTTTAGTGTAATGGAAAGCCCAAAGATATCTTCCTCGTCCCAAACTAGCGGTGATAATGTGTCAAAAGTCGTCCCTACTAAAGTAAATAGGAAGAAGAGTGTTAGGCACACTTGTACGGAAGAACAATTGAGGACGCATATTTGTCGCGAGATAGAAATCAGGACTGATAACTAAATTCTAACTCATGTCAAATTTAATGACTTGGGAGTTGCTATCGAGCCCGGCGATGATGTCGCTCGATGTTCTATTTGGTGCGGAAAAATGGGAAAATCACAAGTTCATTTGGAAACCGAGGATTGGAGGTTTCTCCACCCCGACATTAAAAAAGATATTTGAGAAGAGTGCAAGGTTAGAATGTTACTCACCATTTTACCCATTGTTGCTATCCTTATTTGTTGACATTGATTAACCTTTTACAAAGGTAATATGACTTACATGTTTAATGTGTAGCGGCCAACTTTATTGCAAGAGTGTGGAGAAGGAGATAAAAAGTGACTTGAATATCTAACCAAATCCATTAGTGACAAGAGAAAGAGTATATTCTTGGCCCCTTATCTAGAGAAGTAAGAATACACTTTAAGTTACGTATTTATTTTAAAGGTAATTTTCACGTTACTGTCTTATATTGTGAATCTTAACTTTTGTTATTTCTCTAGCGCCCATTGGAGTGTTTTTGGCAACTATCCCATCCTTAAAGCGTGTCTACTAGATTGACCCTCTCCACTTTGGTCCATTACCGGTATTTTCCGATCTATTAGAGGTTGCTATGCATTCTGTTACTGACAACACCCTCCAACCATTTGAGCTTTTTCAAATTCAGGTAATTCTACTTAAGTACGCTTCTTTTCATATATATTGGCATTAAATGTAGTGTTTTTGACATTCGCCATTCCATCAAACTAGCACCGTCGACAACAATCAAATTGGGAGTGTGGTTACTACGTAATTATGTTTTCCCACACATGTGTTCAATGCCTTACAGAAGATAACCTTGATGTTCCAAGTGTAAGAATTATCATCATTGCTTGTTCTATATCTACTCAATAATGTATTTCAATTACTCATACTTCATTATTTGCTGCATTCGTAGATATTTGGCGAAGATCATTCACCATACACCACAAGAGAGATGGAGGTTGAGAGAAACAATTTTCCAAACATTTGGTCTACATAAGAATGAGGTACCTATCCAGACCTCATAGGCCTCCTTCTCCCCCACATGTATCGTGACATGTTAATAGGTTTGTTAGAAATTATTAGGCATTAGCAATGCTTTAGCATTTAAGATCCTTACCGGATGTGATTTTGAACTATTCTTGTGCTTGACAATGTCATGTGAGTTGCAAATGGTAGTTTAGTGGCATCACTTTTCATATTCTTATTTACTTTTAGTGGATAAATTACAAAAAGTACTCTTCAAATGGTTTGCAAATGGCCATATGATGTAGTAACTGGGTCTGCTTACACTTTTTACTGCGAGCGACCAAGTTACGATATCGCTAGCCATTCTGTTAATTAGATTATATAGTTTAAAATTTTCCATCTTGCGGTCTCGTAAGACAACTCGCATCATTCTGCAATATCTAACACTATCTCGCTACTACAACTACAACCAATATTTTAAAAACTTATAGAAACTCTGCACTTACGAGCTCGTAACATAAATCGCCGGCTTGGCCACTGCCTCACATGTATGAACGCTAACGTTATCGTAACATGTGTCACTCTAACCAGGCGAGCATGCATACGATCTCGTAACCAAATGGACTGACACAACATAACCATTCACGAAACGTCGTCGTATCTTCTCATCCGGTCAATCTTACTAGATCGTAACCATTGCCGTCTGTTTGTTACAAAAATACAGGGCGGTCAAGCAAGCGAGGTCGTAACATATGGAGCTGTTGTGATTGCTTACGAGATCGTGACCCTTTACCGCCAAAGTTTTAGTATAGCTTTTCTCTGGTTGCTTACGAATTCGTAACATATATATCGCTACATAATCTTTTAATGGCGATTTGGCTTGCTAAGTCGTATCCTGAACAAAATATATACCAGCGGCTAGTATGTTACTATATCGTAACAGATGTTCAAGGCGGAAAAAAATAGAGAACACGGCGTTTTAAAGGCCGTATTCCCGAAAACGCGTAAAGGCGAAAGAGGAACCGTCTTTGCTGCGTTTCCGTTTACCGACACTACCAACCGCCTTTGTTGCTGTTGGTTTCCAGTAGTGCTAGAATCAAAATTACATAGCATATATAATTGGAAATCCAACATAAATAATTATCAAACATATTTAGAACTCAAATATCACAGTCAACAAAATACAAGTTTATCACTAATTAAATATGTTATAAACGAAGAAAACATATAAGAAAAAGAAAAAAGTGCTATTGTACCCCCAAGTGTTTAAATAAGTGTCAATGTACCCCTATGTTTTTTAAAAGTGCCACTATACCCTCAAATGTATAATTTGGACATAATTTTCTTTTGTCAAATGTAAAATGTCAAGAATACCCTCACTATTATTTAATGGTAAAAAAGAAAAATTCTAGGACGAAAATGCCCCAATCAATTCCATTACTTCATCGGATAAACGCGTTTGAAGCCGAGGGGACCAAAACCACTGTGCATAGAAATTAGTGTGAGTCGGGGGGACCGAAACCGCCACCCCCAGTAATAATTTGCGTGACTAACTCAAATAATCAAAGGAGAGAATATAGTTGGCGAGATTATGGTAAGTTCATCAATGTTTTCTATTTGTTGAGTTTTTGTATATAAAGGTTAACTTTTTCAATAATACTGTGCATTTATTCTGTAATTCAGTGATATCGATTTCTTATATTTGTGCCCATGGGCATTTGGGTCAGGGAAAAAAATAACCCAACAAGTGAGGGTAAATTTGTCTTTTAGTTTAAAATGTTGTTGAAAAATTAGTTTTATGAGTACACTTCTTTATTCAATGTAATTATAGGGGTACATTAGCACTTTTCAATTACTCAGGGGTACATTGGCACTTTCCTATAAAGTTAGGGGTACCTTGGCTTTTAACCCTAAGAAAAACAAATAACTGATGTTTATGATGATTAATAAACGTGAGAATTCTAATATCACCAAAGCAAAAGTATGCTCCGGCCGGACCGGCCGTCTGGTTTTTGCAGCTGAGGCCTCTTCTATTGGTGTAGGGATTTAAAAGGTCAAATCCAAATTTAATTATTATTATAAAAAATATAATTCAACTAATAACTATATTTTTATAATAATTTTACTAGCATTCAATAAAATACTTTCACCTTCATGAACCTAATTAAATCCAATTTCTTTGTAATAATTGCGAGCTTCTTTACTTAGAATTTCAAATATCATCGATTTTGTCTCTTTTCACGATATTTTTAATAATATCCATTTGATTATAATGCATCATTTTTATTAATCCTCTAAAAAATCAAACCTTCTCACACAATACTATATTGTCAATATCTTTGTCTAAATAATCTAAAATGAAATTTGTGCATCTCGAAATGACTTAGCCTAGCGTTTTTTTTTGGTATATCTTAAAAACTTAAATAAATACAACTATACCAAAACATAAATGTCAATATGCTCGTAACTAAAAACACTTATTTTATGATACATTCAAATTTGTTGTATAACGAACTAACCTCTAATATATATATATATATATATATATATATATATATAAATTATATATAAAAATTATATATATATATATAAATGAAGTTGAGAAAAATATAATTAATAGATTTAAACTAAAATGAAATCATTTGTCTTATATTTACCGAAATAACGATATTTCGTAATCTATATAGTGTGTTTACGGTTTTCATTTTTTACTAATTCACGGTGTCATAAAACGCCCCTTAAGATGTCTATATATTCATGTCATATCATTCACAGACAGACAACAACAACAGTCTCTAATTGTATATTTTACATCAGATATTTCTAACATCTCCAATTCTAATTCATGTAGTTTCCACTAGATACCTTATCTCCAACATTAGATAAGGCATTTATGGAGTTTCACTGGATACTTTATTACGTTCAAACAAGAATCGAATTTGGCACATCACCTATATTATCATTCATATTGTCCCAGATAACATGAAGGTATTCATGGCGTTTCCGCTGGATACCTTATTAACGTTTCTACAAGATTCGCCCTTTGCACCTACAATATCATTCATACACAAGTAGATATGCATAGGATGCAAGACGGTTGCATCATACCAAGCAAGGCGGATCCAAAACGCCTTGTTTGGTTGCGCCTTAAAATTGAATTTTTCTCGGCTTTTTCGGAACTGCCGTGAAATCAGGCGAATGTAGGTTACGAAATCGCCGGAGGACACCGCCTGGTGTCAGTGATATCTGAATGGACGGTATCGCCAGCATCATTTCGCCTGCAGAAGCGATATCGCTCGTTTCAGTCGCCAGCATAATGAATTTGAACCCCACAACTTCGCATCCAGGTTCGCCTATGAAGTGGTTACGAAACTGGCATTGGATTCGCTTATATTTTGGACAATTATTGATTGGTTGGAATTGTAAATAAACGTGAAGCTTACGAAATCGCCTCAAATACAGCCTATGAGCGAATCAATAAGGCAAATTCGCCTAATGAAATAGGCGAAGTTGTGTGCGAATTCGCCGCTTGAAACGATCGTGCCAACAGAGACTCACAAGCGAGTGGCGAGGCGAAATCGGTTGAACAGGCGAATTTGGAGGCGATGCCGTTTTTGTGTCCGGTTGTAGATTGTGGAGCGTGAAATATGCGGTGGCGAATACGCTTCTTTATTCGCCTCTAAGAAAATCTGTTATTACGAGATCGTCTGGATTGGCTAATATTTGAAAAATGTGACCCGTTTCTTTCGAAACATGAATCGTTATTCTGATACAACAAAAACCTTCCAATTTCCAATATCCACCCTATACTAAAGAGGCACAACCTCATATTTCTAGTGTACACAAGTGCATTACCAATGTCAATTCCTAATTAAAAAACTAAATGCAATGGACCAACACCTTGTCACGTGGTAGGTAGCTTCCGGAATTATGGCATTGCAATGGTAAAAGCCCGGTCGTGGACTAGGTGGCGTGCCATTCGGTCTCTTCCATTGTTAAGTTCTTCCAAGAAGAAAGGCGTGGCACCATCCACGAATACACATAGGCGAAACAAATGTGCATTAGGAAGTTGTCATGAAGAGCATTGGAATTAGATTGTAGAAGGTTACCTTTAGAAGATCCTGCATGTTGTTTTTAACACCATCTACCACCATCAAACCAAACAGCATCGTGTAATAGCCACATTTCCAGTCCGAGGATTGCTTCCTAGACTACAATATATATACTCCATGGTTATAGCAATGGTGTAGGCTAAAAAAATTGAATTGAAATTAAGTGATAGCATAAGCATAAGAAGTTACCCTAAAGAAATGCATTGTCAAGGAGATCGGCGAATGTTCGGGATGGAGGGCGGTGGAGGGGGTCTATCCAATATACTTGCTTCAAATCGGGTATTTTATCAACAAAACTCCAATGATCACTACAAATCACATGAAAGAATCCAAATGGTCATATTTGTTTGGAGAAACATACAATCTAGAAAAACTAAAAGAATAGAGAAAATTACAAGGTTTACCTCTCGAGATATTGTCCAATGAATATTTTATTGGATTTGTAAGAGAAGGTGTTAGCCAATCCTAGTTTGTGTATACATATGAGATCGTAGAGGTGGACTAACACAACATTTGCCAAACTAATTCTTGCTTGTGGATTCACTACTACATCATTCTTGCTTGCAAAAGTAAAAACACAGAATAGTTATTAGTGAGAGCCTAACAAGTGATAAACTTTACTCTAGCATGACCTTGATGTAATAAATCTCAAAAACAAAGAAATTAAATGCCCATTCAACATAGATATGAAATTTTAGACACATACCTTGATTGTACAAGAAGCTCTTAGTTTGTAGTTGATGTCTACTACACAAAGTAGCAAGCTTTGTTGGTTTTACCCAAATTTGAAGGATGGTTGATCTAGATTGGTGGGTTTTTAGCTTCCTAGGGTTAAGCTCATGGCAAAGAACAAGGTTTGAGGTGAAGAGAATGAGATTGTGCTTGGGATTGGAGTGATTCTCGGATTGGAATGGTTTGAGAATGGATACGGATTGAATTGATTTTTGAATGAGGTTGAGGAGGGGATAAGGTGAGAGAGAATGGAGGGTAGATGGGTAGGGATGGTGAAAATGGGGTTGCTAGTGAGAAAATCCGGGTTCAAAAGATATATACATCATGGTTTAGGTAGACAAAACATGCATGAATAGTACATTTGGTCGGTTACTGTGTCACCCAGTTACGAAATCGCCTAACATTCGTTTACAGGTGAATAAACTGGCGAAATCGCCTTTCAGCTCAGGCTTTTATATTTAATCAATTTGTATAAGTGCTCGGTTAATGAAATGTGTTACAGTATGTGAATTTTGGAAAGCATCTATCACAAATATCGAATTACTAAAATATAATAATATGAAATATGTCCATCAATAATATGTACGAACCGGAATCAGATTGCAAATGTTTCGTTGTAACTGTTGCCATGGTTATGAACTGTTATACGTATTATACTGAATGTGTGTTGTAATTGCGAACAATAATCCATATGAAAAATATTAGCATGTATGAACCCATTAATCCTGATTGTCTTGGAGGCGATTTATTCTTGCGGTATCGCTTGCATCATGAACCCATTATAAATAATTTATAATAAATGATGTTCTTATGAAATGAATAATCATGTGAGACAATGGGTAGTAATGTATATTATAATTAAAAATTAAATCATAAAATGTGAATGAGATTACAGCTGAACAGAATATTAGTTGAGTCGGTTGCATAGATGTTGTATGTTATCAACGAAAATGGTTCTGACATGTTACACATAGTCCTATGAAGAGTTATGTGAATTTGTTAACTGTAGTCCATCTCCCTGTTCATTTTTACTTATAAGGCATACACTGTGTTGTCGTAGGTTGATGATGACTACAAATTATTACAATTCTTTAGTTAACCAAATGTTACATGGATGTCGATACTACCAATTTCTACGGTCAACACCGAGCATGTGCAGATCACCAACGATTGTACATATATTTTACAACTTTTGTAGAATTGCTTAATTGTTCTCCAGTATTGCCTTCGTTGACACGTTAAACATCCGACTATTCGATAACACTTCTCGGGGAAAAATGAAGGACAAGTATCCAGTTATAGATTAGAACCAAATACAAATTAAGTTACACTGTATAATGTTCGATGAAAAATGGGTTAGGGTTTAATCACGTGGGTTGCTGCCATGGGTTTAGGGTTAAGGGCATGGGTTGAGGGTGTAGGGTTTTAAGAACACTTAGAAGCGAAATTGCTTCATTATTCGCCTACAGGAATTATGTAAGCGATTTCGCAACTTTGAAAAAGCTATGAGCGAATTGGACAGCGAGTTTGCCTTGTTAGATTTAATCCAAAAAAAATACTTAATCATTTTTTGCGGGTGGGATCAAAATCCCCCCAACTTCCACCCTCAGTCGACCCACCACCAGAAATCGCCACCATCAATCGCCACCACCACAAAACCTCAAACTGCCATGGGCCGGAGCAAATCAGACGGGAAAACACTGACCCCACCCGCCCCGAAGCGGCAGAGGACGACCGCCGTGGCGGGAGGCGCTGCGGCGGCCGGAGCACGGCAGGAGGAGACAATCGCCGAGATGCAAACTCGCCGGAGAAGGGAAGTTTAGGCGGCCGGAGGAGCAGCAACGCGGGCCTCTAGGTCTTCGTCGCATGGGCGACAACCTACCACCAGCACACCGCCACGGGCCCGCGACATCGCCGCCAGTTCATCGCAGAATCCAAACCCCACCGGCACCCCAAATACAGCTGATCAGAACGCGAATGACGAGGATTAGCAGTCTCTCTTCATGGGTACTAAGGCCGAGACAAGGTATGAAAGCTTTTCTCGCCGGTTTATGTTGAATGCCAGGGTGTTTGATGAGGACAATATACCGTCGTTAGGTTTCTCTAAAATTGTAGATTATTTTAGAGCGACACACCTCGAAGGGATGTTGATGTTGAAAGAGTCAGTGTATAAGGACGAGTGTTTGCAATTTTATGCAAATCTCACTTTTCAGAAAGACGCCGAAGAGGGGGAGACAATGGTTAGGGGCGTTAGATTTAAGGTTGATAAGTACTTGATAAATGAGGTGATAGGTTGCCCCTACGTGTCGAGTGACAACTTAAGGCCGTTAGATCCAAACGGTCCTTATGAGTGTTACCACACACAAAACTTCCCAGCCTTGTCAACTTTGAACCCCCTAGAAGCCGTGTGCATGCGTAGAAAGTACCTTAAGACGCGTAGCAAGGTGGTAGGTACTCCAAAGAAGTACAACATTGGCGCCCTCACACTAGAGCAAAGGTTGGTTTTCGAGTTGATATGCTCGAATGTGATGCCATCGGGTGGACACCCTTGTGAGCCGACTATTGCCAATTTGATGTTGTTCTACTACATGATGGAGGGATTGAAGATAAATCCAGGCTACACTATTGTCAAATACATGTTGAAGCGTGCCAAGGACAAAAGCGATGCAACGATCCCTTATGGCCAGCTTATAATGGCGATATTGAAAAAGAAGGGTATTAGACCAGTCATGAAGCCGGAGCTGGTACTGCATTACACCAACAAATGTCTAGGCAGCAAGGGCTTGGAGCTAGGCGCCGATGGTGTGCTAAAGAAGAAGAGCGACGGTGCTTCTAGTTCGCGCAACCGTTTGAGTCCGGGTAAGTCTCACTTTATGAAGAATGGTATTTTATTATGATTATTTGTTGGTGACCATGTATTTGATCTAATTTATTTGATATTGTTTGGCAGGCCAGGAACTTCAGTGGCGAGAGCGAATGGTTGTGCTTACATGACTGCTCTCATCGGAACTAGAACAGGTGAAGTTGGACATCGCTAAGGAGACGGAGTTGATATTAGAGTTTGGCAGGATACTGAACTTGGAACCTGAGCTCAGCGACGAGGAAGGGATGCCAGACTTTTCCGTGCAACCTCTGCCACTGAGAGGTTGATGACGAGGAACATGAAGAGGAACCACAAGAAGATGAAGACCAGATGCATGATGACCAGGAACCAGAACAGGAAAATGAAGACCTGATTGGTGATCAAGAAGATCAGAATCCCGAGGGCGATGGTCAGCAAGATGGTGGAGATGGTGGCCTGTTCAGTCCTGAGCAACTCACTGACGAGGTTGGCGAGGAACAAGGAGACGACGTTGTCTTCAAGGTTGTCTTCAGAAACGAACGGAGACCAGATTCGGAGGTTGAAGAGTCGTCCAGCGAAGAAGAAGATGATGAAGATGAAGAATCTGGAGAGTTCCTACTGATCAAGACGGTGGTAGTAACGGAGAAGATAGTGATGACGAGGAGGAATGATAGCATTGTTATGATAAACTTCGTTGTTTTAATTTTCTTTTTAAACTCGCGACATGTTTAAGCTGCATATTTATGTACTTCATTTTCAATGTGTGTAGTATATTGAACTCTGTATTAATGTTGCTTAAATTTTGACAAAACTTGCTACTAAAAATATGATAACAATTTGTACAATAATAGGAAGCGGAGATGGAGGCGAACTCGCTTAAAGTATTCAGAGTGGGCGATGACAAGAAGCGGATTCGCCTCCTATACCAGCTACAAACATTTAGCGTCTAAGAATTCGCCACCTAGTCCGCCTTGTGGAACAGAAGCTAGCAAGCGTGCCTCCAGGCGAACTCGTAACATATAGGTGAATCATCTGGCGGTATCACTTACAATATTTAGAGTAGGCATTGCCATGAAGCGATGTCGCCTCCTGCACTAGCTACAAACATTTAGACTTTAAGATGTCGCCACCAAATCCGCCGTGTGGAACAGAAACTAGCAAGCGTGCATTTAGGCGAAGTCGCAACTGACAAGCGATTCATCTAGCGAGTTCGCCTGTGCAGAAGAAGATTTTCTAAAAAACCACAAGTACAAAATCCATATAAACGACGTCGTGTGACACGCAGGCGATCAGAGAAGCGGTATCGTTTCTACGTACCATCTAGGGTTTAGGGTTTAAGTAGTGAAGGTTGAGATAAACTAAGAGGCGAATGCGTTTCTTGATTCGCTTCCAGGCGAAGAGTAGAGGCGAGTTCGCCACTACGTCATTTCATGTTTCCCACATCGGTAGATTAGCATCCATTTTATCAGTATAAATATAGGAGGAAAAATGTATGGTTCGATAAGTCGCCGACCCGCGCAAACTACCCATGAAACACCTGGCATTCAATATACATATACTATACATATATACTATACACATACATGGGTTGTATCAGAGTGATGAGTGAGTGTCTATCCTGGCCCAAAGCCCAATTTGTTTTTATGTGGAGGCGAACTCGTAACATGTTCCGCCTGTTGGAACTAACCCAATTTAAGTAATATAGCTACTACATAAAATTTAATTAAACATACATTACAACCATTTAAAAAATCCATAACAAGATGACATGTATTCATTTCTTTAATAAACATCCAAAACTTAATTTAGATTGTATATTTTAAATTTTTTTCAAAGAAACATATATATTAATTTACATATCTAATTAGTTACATATATAGTTGCTCTATAAGGTCACCGAGGTTATCGAAATAAAATTAAGAAAATCTCAAGAAGCTCGGTCAAAGCTCGATCTCGAGTTCGGGTTGACCAAACTCGATCTCGAGCTCAAACTCGTTTGAACATGTAACTAGTCCAGTTTGAGCTTTTAAATTTTATTTCGATAAGCTCGACGAGGTTATTGAGCAAATATATATGTAATTAGGTATATAATTAATATAGTCGAGTCGGACTTGAGCTCACAAAAAGTTAATGAGTTGAGTCATCAGAATGAGTAGAGTTTGAGCATACCCCTGTTCGGCCTCGACTCGACTCATTTACACCCCTAATTCGAATGAGTTCGAGCCCGAGATCGAGTTTGGTCAACTCGGACTCGAGATCTAGTTTGGTCAATCCGAGATCGAGATCCAGTTTTTACCGACTTTTTCGAGATTTTCTGAATGACAAAATATATTGATTAATTTTTTTATTTATTACATGGTCATCATATGTGAAATTATGTAGTTTATACCCATAGGCGAACTCGCCAACAAATGTCGCCCGCAGGCGGATGCTAAGCAATTTTGCCCGTTACTATAGCTCCTAGGCGATTAACTAGCGAGTTCGTAACCTTGTCCACTATAAGTAGTCAACTTTGGAGCCAGACGCGTTCAAATCCAGATCCCCAATTCGTTTTCAATCAGAAACAAGAAGAGCTCCCCCGACAGATCCACCGTCGAGGAACCGCCGTCCACTGCGTTATTTGTTCCCCCAAACGCCCAAATCCCATTTATTTTGTAAGTTCACCTCTTTCACTCATGTTATTCATCATTAATTTCAAAGGCATGTGCTTAATTTCTAGGTTCAAAGGAGTTTTAGCTTCTGTTTTGTGTTTTTTCATGTGAGATTGATGGTTAGCTAGTTTTTTGGATTGTCGCCCATGTGGGATTCATGTTTTAGCTACTGTGTTGGAGTTTTGTGTGTGGGATTCATGTATTTGTGACTGTTTTAGATTTTTATATGTTGGATTGCTGTTTTAGCTACTGTTTTGGATTTGTTTTAGATACTAGGAGAAATGTTGTTTATTGTTGATAGGTAATTTGGATAATCAGTAGCATGGCTCCTCGTGGAAAAAAAGGTTGTTGAACAAACAAACGAGGTTATTCAGTTCGACAAAAGAGAGTTTTTGAGTGAGCAAGCTTACCTCAAGTATAGGAGTTTTGAGGATGCAAAGTCGCAGCTGAACACCTTACTAGTGGTGGACAAGAGTAAGGTGCAAGAGCTTGGCTTAAAATGGGTGTGGGACTGTCTAGAATATTCAGGTGGTGACATATTGATGGCGGTGAATGACCCGGGATATCTGGAGGAGACGATGCAGTTCTATGCAAATTTCCGACAGGTTCGTGATAGTTGGAAGACCAAGGTGAACTAGAAGGAGTTCGAGGTTAGTCCTGCCCTTTTCAATGAAGCCCTCGAAATTACATACGAGGATCATGATGAACCAGTGTGAAGAGTCCAGAAGACTCAGCATAATATAGTTGTCTATTTTGTAGAAGTTATCATGTTTAAACATGCTTATGTTTAAACACTTGCTGAACTGAAATCAGAAACTAAGAAAGAGTATTGAAGAAGAAGTACAACTCTTATGAAATCAAAGACAATATTCGAGAAATCAAGATGACAAGTGAAGATTGATTTTGTATCGATTGAATTAGTTGAAGAATATTTGATAGAGTTGTATCTTAGAAAGGATTAGTCTTAAATAAGGAAAGAAGATATTTCTTATCCTTTAGCTACAGAAGTAGAGTATAGCTAGAAGACTAAGTGTAGCTGTGACAAGCTGGATGAGAGATCAGCATGGCCGAGATTGAAGGATCAAGAAGATAAACGAGGCAACACAGCATTGAACTATAAATACTCAATGAAGCTGCAACAGAAGATGATCCATCTTACAAGAAAGTATTCTGCTGATCAGAATAGCTTTACAGTTGGAGCAGCTTATTGAAGGGAGTTCAATAGGTCTTTGCCGAACGCCAGCAGTCTGAAATCAACAGCCTTAATACTTCAGGGGGAGTGGTCAAGACAGCAACGAGGAGTTGCTGACCGGCAGTGAGGGGATCTCACGAATCCATATAAGAGATAAGTCATAGATAGTTAATTGTTGTGTGAAACTTTGTAACATATCTTGATTATCTAGTGGATGAATTTCAGACTGGGCAAGGCCCCGCAGATGTAGGTGTTCAACACCGAACTGCGTAAACAACTTTGTGTGTTCTTTATTTTTATGTTTAAACTCTGCAGTATGTTTAAACATACTTGTTAGTTTAGAAAGAATAGTTGAGAACTATATTGAAACTGATCGATAGTAACTTTCACAGTGGACCTTTATACAAGGGGAAACTGGCCTAGTGAGTCCATCTTTCCAGCCGAGAATTTGCAGAAGTTGGAATTGAAGCACTTTGGGCGCAAATTAGGTCCGTTTGGAAGGCCGAAGGAGTACAAGCTGGGACAACTTACACCCGAGCACTGGAAACTTTATGAGATGGTGGCTACCATTATCGTGCCTAAAGGGGGTTACCTCCAAGAACCAAACTTCACCACTTTGGTGACTTACTACTTGTTGGCCTCGGAAGTGATGATAAACCTCGGGTACTCCATGTTTCAACACATGAAAGATAGCGTGGTTGAGAATAATACGGTGGCTAAGAAGTTTCCCTACGGGAACTTCATAACAAAGTTCATTCGCCTGAAGCATCCAAAGTTCAAATTCTCCAACACCGGGAAGCCGTGTGAGTACTATACCATGGAATACCTTGAGAAGAAAAAGTGGAAATTGGTTGGGGGGACTTGGCAACCAAATGGAGACAAGGACGTGGAGCCGGAAACAAAGCAAAGTGGAGGTAGATTCTTGTCCCAATTTTGTTATGTTCAATTGTATTGTGCGTTCTATCTAAATGTAACATTTTCTATGTCTACCATTTACTAGTGAGTGCGGAAGCCTATTATAAGGGGCTTGAGGAGTCCAACTTCGCGATGAGGACAGAACTTGGAAATCTCCGCAAGACTAGCTGGAAGAACTGCCACCTTATTCGTGTTTTTCTAAGAGCACATGCCCGTACAAATCCTCCGGCATCCACTCCAGAAATCCAGGATCCGCAAGGCAGTGACAACTCCTAGACATGTAGATGTAGTCTATGGTTTATTCATATTGTAATGCGACAATTTCAAATTTCCATTTTGATTTCCTTCATTCTAAACTTCATGCGGTTACTTTTCAATTTCTAATTTCAATTCCATATTATTATTCTTCAATTTCAGAGTCCTTAGGTTTTCATTAATCATCGTACGATACTTGTTATTCTTCATGTGTTAAACCAAAGAAGGACAAGTATGGCGTGGTTGCTAATAACTAAATGCACAGGCGAATTCGCCAATATATTCGCCAGCTGACTTTAACCTAAAGCGATCTTGCTTCTACCATCGTCTGGTTGGACAGAGAACAACAGTCGTGTCCATCAGCGAACTCGCCACTGACAGGCGAAACCTGTTATGGTACCGCCTTCAACTACATCAAAATAGCCACGACTTCGTAACATGAAACGCCTCTGGTCATGAACTCGCTTCTTCAGTAACGCCTACTTGCGTCTATAAGAGGCGATTTCGTAACCTCTACGCGTCTAACCATGTATGGGCGAACAACTTTTCTAATTTCAGGCGGGTACTGCTGGCGAGATCGTTATCTAACACGCCTGTCACCGTCCGAGGTTATGATATCGCCTGACCTTGACATTTTTAATACACTCTTGAAAACGTCGTGTTTTAATTGTGAAACGCTGTATTTTTTTATGTTGCCCTAGGCGAACGACAGGTTACGATTTCGTAACCTCGTTACTCGGCGGTTCCGCCAAAATCTGGCCAAAACACCGTGAAAAGGGTGCCGAGAAACCTATACTTGTGCACTAGTGATATTATCCCAGCTAACATGGTAAGTTATTTGCTAAGTTTCTAATATTTTTAGATATTTGATTTACTATAAAAACACGGGATTCTTTCAACGAACTGTATACTTTTCGTTGATATATAGTGTGTTTCGATGGTTGGATATGTTGACTGGGCTCAAAAGTTTTTGTTGGTTTTCATGGGTTTTGAATAGCGGGGTTTTTAATGGGCATGGTCCAAAATAGATTTCAAAATGGCAGAAGTTTAAATCTATGTTGAATTAAATGTTGCATTTTGTTTGACCTCTTGGGTTCCACAAACCCAAAAAAAATATTTTTTCAACGATCAATGTTGTAATTCGTCGAAACGATAATTCGAGCTTTTGAGTATGTTGATTGGTTTCAATTTGATCCCATTAGTTTTGAATTCTCAAGTAGGTACATAACGGGTTTTTTCAAAAGTTTTGTGCAAAAAAAGCCCAATTTCAAATTTAAACACTTGTCAGGTTGAGAAAGAGTCACGTCGCTGTCATTTCAACGATATAGTTAGCGTTGAAATGTATAAAAAATTGAAATTTTCTAAACATCAAATTTTTAGTTTCAAAACTGTATATTTTGATGATTATGTTAATTTTATTATGTATAAGACACTTTTTATTTAAGTTTACTTTGGTATTAGTTTAATAAAAGGTACGTGTAGTGAAAACTGTAGTATCAAGAACCCGAGAAGCACTACTAAGACTATAACTTATTACTTGAGTATATATACTTCTGAGTCATATTTCTACAATTGTTTTGATCAAATTATTTTCATTACTGAGGTGCATAAAGCAAAATCCGAGGTGAGCTCTTGCATGTCGATTTCATTTGCATCAAACCTATTTGATCTTGAATTTAAGCACGTGCGTGTTTTCGTCGGAACAGGAGATATCACGTGGACAGAAAGCTGCTCGATCTGCACCGACTGTATAATGAAGTCACAAAGAGAGGAGGTTTCCAGGAGGTTTGTGTTTTTATTTGCAGATCTGTCTATAAAACAATTAATTTATGTGTTTATTTATATAAATTATATATATTGATGAATTATTTAACAAGTGTTTGTTTTTTTTTAGGTGGTGAATAATAAAAAATGGCTGGAAATTTCAAAGGTAATAGGGATTAATCCGAAGATGTCTAGTGCATCTACGCGCTTGAAAGATATTTACATTGAATCTCTTCGCCACTTCGAGGATTACTATTTCCATGGCAAAGTTTGATGCACCTTCAGGCGAAGTGGTGAAGAGATTCAATGTAAATATCCTTCGGGCGCGTAGATGCACTAGACATCTTCGAATTAATCCCTATTACCTTTGAAATTTCCAGCCATTTTTTATTATTCACCACCTAAAAAAAACAAACACTTGTTAAATAATTCATCAATATATATAATTTATATAAATAAACACATAAATTAATTGTTTTATAGACAGATCTGCAAATAAAAACATAAACCTCCTGGAAACCTCCTCTCTTTGTGACTTCACTATACAGTCGGTGCAGATCGAGCAGCTTTCTGTCCACGTGATATCTCCTGTTCCGACGAAAACACGCACGTGCTTAAATTCAAGATCAAATAGGTTTGATGCAAATGAAATCGACATGCAAGATCTCACCTCGGATTTTGCTTTATGCACCTCAGTAATGAAAATAATTTGATCAAAACAATTGTAGAAATATGACTCAGAAGTATATATACTCAAGTAATAAGTTATAGTCTTAGTAGTGCTTCTCGGGTTCTTGATACTACAGTTTTCACTACACGTACCTTTTATTAAACTAATACCAAAGTAAACTTAAATAAAAAGTGTCTTATACATAATAAGATTAACATAATCATCAAAATATACAGTTTTGAAACTAAAAATTTGATGTTTAGAAAATTTCAATTTTTTATACATTTCAACGCTAACTATATCGTTGAAATGACAGCGACGTGACTCTTTCTCAACCTGACAAGTGTTTAAATTTGAAATTTGGCTTTTTTTGCACAAAACTTTTGAAAAAACCCGTTATGTACCTACTTGAGAATTCAAAACTAATGGGATCAAATTGAAACCAATCAACATACTCAAAAGCTCGAATTATCTTTTCGACGAATTATAACATGAATTGTTGAAAGATTTTTTTTTTTGGGTTTCTGGAACCCACGCAGTCAAACAAAATGCAAAATTTAATTCACCATAGATTTAAACTTCTGCCATTTTGAAATCTATTTTGGACCATGCCCATTAAAAAACCCCACTATTCAAAACCCATGAAAACCCAACCGTCGAAACACACTATATATCAACGAAAGGTATACAGTTCGTTGAAAGAATCCCGTGTTTTTATAGTAAATAAAATATCTAAAAATATTAGAAACTTAGCAAATAACTTACCATGTAAGCTGGAATAATATGAATGATATTGTAGGTGACATGCCAAAGGGCGAATCTTGTAGAAACGTTAATAAGGTATCCAGTGGAAACGTCATGAATACCTTCATGTTAACTGGGACAATATGAATGATACTATAGGTGATGTGCCAAATTCGATTCTTGTTTGAACGTAATAAAGTATCCAGTGAAACTCCATGAATGCCTTATCTAATGTTGGAGAAAAGGTATCCCACGGGAACTCTATAAATTAGAATTGGAAATGTTGGAAATATCTGATGTAAAATATACGATTTGAAACTGCTGTTGTCTGTCTGTGTGAATGATATGACATCTGTATATATAGACATCTTAGGACACCGTGAATTAGTAAAATATGAAAACCGTAAACATACACTATACCAGTTACGATTATAATTTATTTGAATTGAATACTTGAGACTTAATGTTTTTGAAATATTTAAATTCATTTATAGACAGTTACCGTTAGATTATATTTAAATTCATTTATAGACAGCTACCGTTAGATTATATTTTAATTAGAAAAATTCTCAGTTTGTATCCGTTCTTACTAGCAATCGGCAAAGTAAGAATAAGTTTAGCATTATCTGAGCTACTCTTGCCCGTTAATATAACTGATTCGTTTATGCAAATTCAATTTATTATCAATATAAATTATATATTAACACGGATTCCATTCAGTAATTGCTTGTATATACTTGTTATTCATTGTTTATTGTATCACAAATATTCATTGTGAGGCTAATCCATTTTTATTTTTACTGTGTATTGTCACCTAACCTTCCGCCCTTTCCAATAACTCCACGACCGTTTTCCAGAGCCCTGCAACTTTCTCCAGTTTTAAAAATACTGATTAGAAAACTAAGGAATCTTTGGGAAACTGAAGAAAACTTCATTTCTGTTGTGGAGATAAGTATGACCACCTTTGTGATAATTTCCGAGAGAATTTAGATTTCACATGCTGCTGCTTTGTTGCTTCTGAAGAACAGTAAATGCTCAGCTGCATGCATCAGCAGAGCAGATTTACGTGTAATCCATGGATTTGAGGGATTTTCGGTGCGCCATTTCCCAACTTCATTAAGAATTCAACAATCTCTGCGCCCGCCCAAATCATGCATGTGAGCTTTGTTTTGGATCAGAACGCCCAACAAAGATGCCAAATTTAATCATCCATAATATATAATTGGTTTGGGGTATGGTGTTTGTTAAGTGGACGTGGAGCTAAGGGTTTCTAGTCACTCTTTACCTTCTCAAAGTAAATAAAATTACAGTTTGATGTAAATCTACCATGATCTAGATCATATAATCCTAGATAATAGTATTAGCTGTGCATACTTTTAACTATGAATATTATTAACAGTAGTTAGTGATCAATAATCAATTTTCAAGACTTTTAAAAATGTTTAAAATCTTCTAGAGCTAGGGTGAAGTAATTAAGTGCCTAACTCAATTGGAAATTGCTCAAAATAAATAATTAAATCTGCAGATAGGTTTATCTTCAAAAAAAAAAAGTCCTAGATGACGCAAGCGCTTACGTTTGTTTATCTGTTTAATCTTTGAAGTGCGATCAGGTCAACAAGGTGATCATCTCCGAGGAGTTCCCGTGAATACTGCGATAAAAATAGACAACTGAGCTCCATTTCCCGATTTTCTGTAAACTTTCAGCGATTTCTGCTGCGGCAGACCATGCATGTGAACCCGAACGCAGAACAATGCAAGATTTAATGATTCATCAGTATTATATTAGGAGTCTAGTCTGTGGTGTTTGTTATGTGGGCGTGGACCTAAAATTTTCCAGCCTAAATTTGGCTAATTCATCCGCGATTTCGTGACTGTCTGTTAGAGTGGAGTTATTTTTAGAAGTTTGATAGAACTATTTGCGTCATTTATCTCAACTGAACACCGTCAAAAACTTTTATGAATTTATTAGAAACTGATGCCAAGATTAATGGTTAGATGTTCAATTTTAAGTTAGGGGATTTCAGTTTTATTACTCGCCTTACTGTATGTTATAAACCATCTCATCAAATATATCCGTAAATAAAAAGATGCAGAGTGTGATATTCAAACCCGAACCATAAGTAGGATCTAGTAACTTGGTACTTGTACGGCTTGTAGTAGCAGATATTATACCGAAAGTGTTTTACCAATTCTTAAAATTATGTATGGTTATTTCAAATGAAAAAGTCATGTGCCTTTGCCCTAGTAGGTGTATAAAACGGAAATGCTATATGCAAATTCATTATTTTGCTCAATGTAATTTAAAATATCAATGAAATGACATTATCGCCCGTACAAATTAGCTAGTTTCTCAAAAATTAAATAAGTTGAAATCATTTTAATGTTAGAAGAGTAATATACTGGAGTCTATATAGCAATATTCTCGTATAACTTACAAAGGACTCAGTATATATAGTACATCATTAACTCAACCTGGATCAGAACAATATTTTGACACACAAGAAATATTCCCACACTCAAAGGTGTAAAATCACATACAAAAACCATACACGAGCACATGGATTCTCACACAGTAAATTATATTCATCTCAGGATATATGATAAAGTATCTCTATCTTATCTACAGACTACATGGACGAAGGAAATTGGAAATTGACGGAGATAATATTTTATTTGAATATTAGATTAATAACTCCAACTTATTTCAAGCACAACATAACACTGATCAGTATAACACAACACTTATCAGCATAATAAAATACTGATCCTCAGCCCAAAACCTTTTAGCACGTTCAACCTCCAATAAGCACTTTTTAATTTAGATAAGTTTCAAGACAAAATAAAAATATATTGATAAATAATATGATAATGTTAGCATTATGTTTGATTTACAGAATAAGTTAAATATTATTTTAATGAAATTATGTAAAATAAACTATAATTAATCAGTGAATTTTAATAAAAAGTCCATCTAATTTAATATAGCTAAATTCATATAAATGTGGTTGAATTCATCTACCTTCACCCTTCTTATTGCTGAGAACAGTGAAATTCTCATACACTCTTGTTTGGTTAACATAGGAGAATGAGCGTTATTTTGCACAATCTATGAGTGTTTTATATGGGAAAGTAATTAATATATTTCACCATCTACTCATTCTTATTCTTCGGTCTCCTTTTCACTGCCTGGAAAGCTCTCAAAGTTTTCATATAATAGCATGTCAAAGTTATATGCTCCAATGTTACATATAATAATAAGTTACAAATTATAACTAAATATATGAAAATGCACCTACTTATGTATAAAAATGAACCAAAATTAATCAGGGTAATTACTAATACCCAATGTATAATATAATTCACGTAAATAGAATCTTCCCAGACCTAAATAATATTTTCATGTACATTATATTTTACTTTACATTTTTATTTATTTTAATACAATGACATGCTAAAAAAATTTGGGCATGCAAAAGGTATATACACCATTCAATATGAAAGCAATAGCTGAAAGAGTCAAAGTAAATTGGAACAAAGATTAAATTTAAATTGAATTGAACTGAACTGCATTACAAGAGCCAATATTTATACTTCTACCTAATTTAAACTAGCTTGAACTAAACTATTTTAAACTTAAATTGAATAGAACACTTAATGCACTATTTGTGGAATAGCTTAGAATGCAAAAGCATTACTAAAATATTGAATTAATTTATTATTATACTCCACTATTCTAGTACCGTAGAATAGCATTCTTTTTACTTGGACGTAGATTCTGCAAGTAAATTTTGGGTTACTCTTCCTCCCAAAAACCTTGTTCAGTCATTGCAAAATAGCATTCTTTTTACTTGGACGTAAATCTTACAAGTAAGTTTTTATTACCCTACCTCCCAAAACCTCGTAATCACTGCAAAATCAGATTATTCAATCATGTTAGTAGTTGTAATTTTGAAAAAAATAATATAATATTAATTATTTCAATCAAAACAAACTATTTTATTACCCGTTTCCTTGAAATAATTAAAGCAAAAGAAATAGTTAATTCGAAATCCATCTTTCGCTTCGACGGAGTCTTCCATTCATATTGATCCCGCTGTAACAGAGTATATAATACTTAATAATAATTCATTGGCTAAATAAAACATCCAAAAATATCACAAGCTTAGCAAACAACTTACCATGTTAGCTGGGATAATATGAGTGATATTGTATGTGATGTGTCAAATACGGCTCTTCCCAAAACGTAATACGGATTTGATATAAGATGAAGTTTGATTAGTTTGAAACAGGAAATGAGGATGGGATGTTTCGCAGGTAAAACTAACATGTTAAAAACGATGGATAAAAACTTTTCATCTGTTACGGTTGCACTAATGCGATCATGATTGATCGTGCGAACAACTTGTACACATGAATTGATCAATGAAACTCTCAAATTTTCAGTTTTGAAAGAGTAACACCAAACTTTAATTCTGTAAGCTAACATCTTGGAGAAAACTATCTTGTTCCGTCAAAGCCAAAATTGACCATGACGATCGGTTATCGCATTTTTAAGTTTGAAAAGAATGGAAATAAGTGCTGTTTAGTGAGAAGAATGCGAAGGTATATATAGGGTTCCAAAGGAGGGTAGGTAGAATAATATAATAGTAAATTCTTCATGTAATACGGTAAAACTTCATTCTGATTAAGCTTTTATATATCCCAGCTAATCTGTTGAATTCTTGGATTAAATACAGTAGTAATAATGAATTAAATAAAATGAATTTGAAATTTTATAATTATAAAATAAGTTTCATGGAACATAGACCGAGTGGGTACGGTAGGCACACTCCGGCCAAAATGGCCGTGGAGGAGACATGAGGAGTTATTATTTTCAGGCTGATCCCTTGTACGTTGGTACTAAAATCACATTTCTGGACTAATTAAGAATTCTCATTTCAAATGAACTTGTTCATTCATCATGTGTAGAGTAGATTTGATGTAATTTGATAATTTTTGCCTAGACAGTGCTAAAGTAAGCTCAACTTGAACCTTGTTTATCTCTGACCTAATGCTAATAATTTGATCATCTTTATTGAGATTTATCATCTTTATTGATCATCCTATAAACATTTTCTAAATTCTTCACTCTGGGTGAAAAGGCAAGATTTTATCTAGCTTATATAAACTATCAATAGTAAGATATTAATTCTAATAATCAAACAAACCAAACTCAAATTCAAATTGAACACAAAAAGAATGATAAGTTATAGCTTAAATTTTCTATCAAAAGAAAACATATATACAGAGTAGAGATGTTTTCTATATCATTCGAGAGTATATAAACATAACTTTATATTATAAATGATTATCAATTAAGAAAATTAAACATATTACCAAACTACTAAACTCGTGTAATCATGAATATCGTATGATGGAAAATGGTAAATAAGTAACAGACTTGAATGATACGGTAGAAAATAGACAGTAGAAGATTAAGAAAAAACTGATTCATTAATTGAATTTACCAATATCCGCTATCTGCAAATTTCGCGGATGAATACATCATAAAATCTTAGTACCCGCCTCTTTGTAGTTTTCGCAGATGAATACATCATATAATCTTATTAGTTTTCTTGCCGTGATACTAGGATGGCCGAACGAACTCCTCGATAGTAACTGGATTGTGATTCATCATCGAACGAACTCCTCAATGGTGACTGGATGGCTATTCATCATCATCGAACAACCTCTCACTTCTACGTCAAACTTCATTGCGATTCATCATCGAACGAACTATTCAATGGTCGCTGGATGGATATTCATCATCATCGAACGACCTCTTACTTCTACATCAAAATTCATTTTTTTGGGTGGCTGGTAGGGTAATAAAGGATGGGAGGTGGTAATAATGACCTCCTCGCAATATGTCTTGGAATCTCTGTTATATATGAGTGATTTGCTCCGTTGATGAGTTGGGTAAACTAGGTACATTTAAATCCGTATTTCTATCATGACTTGCTATCGTTATTGATTAGGTCAGGTACAATCAAATATGTCGATAATAATAGATTAGTATTAGTGATGCAGTTAATATGTACCTGTTTAATCCATTTAAAATTATTTTTAAAATCTCAAACGTCGCAAATTATACTATACACCTGGGATACGTATCCCAGGTACATTTCAGAATATGAATATGTGCACTTTTAAGTGTATAATTGTGCATTTTAAAATTCTTTTCTTATAGTTTTATAAATAGTATATGCAACTTGCTAACAATAGAAGGCACAATCATAACATGTAAAACACATATTGAAAGGTGGGAATACATACACCCAATGATATAAGAACTGCTCAAACGTCTAGTAAAAATATTTTAGATTTCATAAAAAAATTGTTACTATATTTTCGAAGCTAATTATTGCGTGTTATTCCGTTCATTTTGCTTACTCGAATTTCATTTTCAACATCTAACCACCCAAATTTAATCCTATTTGGTAGTGATGACAATATTCATTTCCTTGTTTAATTTTATATCTATTCTTTTTATTATTATAATTAGGATTATATTATTTATAGTAATAGTTATTAAGTTTTCATTTTTCAGTATAAAATGTTATTCATAAAGATGCTTAATTATATAAGATGATGTAAAAGCTCCTATTTTCATCATCAAATCAATACAGTTAATCATAGAAGCTTTCTATTTAAGATGCCAAGGTTGGCGGACTCCAAAACAAACATGAGGTATCGACCCTCAACCTCAACAGTTACTCTTAGATTGAAAAGTCTAATTAAATTGGAAAATGTGTCATGGAATTGACTTCTCTCCCATTTATTTTTGTTAAATTAAGCAGAACTATATGTATTTGAAAATAGCAGGCTTGAATTATTAAGTTTTATCATATTATATTCTATAAAATTAAATCTTTGTGTAATTAATGATTACACAAAAGATAATTAAGTATTTGAAAACTGAAAATTAAAAGGAAAAAACTGTTCATATAAGTGCTGGATGACGCGAGAGCTACGTCTTTATAATTACTTGTTACTGATCATTCATTTACGAGGGATTCACGTGAAGTTTATAATCGTTATTGAAAATTATATTTCTTGTAAATTGTGAATTCTAGGGGTTTGGTGTTCGCCATTTCCCAACTTCTGCACCCATGCATGTGACCTCTGCTGTGGATCATAACGCTGAGCAGTCCCAAATAAATGATTCCGCTCACAGACTCTGTGTATGAATCAGTGGGCTGCACTGGAAATGAAGATAGCCAGCTTTACCGGCCTGATGCAAAGTCCAAACTCTCCTCTTTTTATACTCGACTGGATTGCATATCTCGAGGGATTCACGTGAATGGAGTTAATACGCCTGCAGACGATGATAAACGTGTAAATTGTGGATTTCAGCAATCTCTGCATCATTGTCACGAGAGAGAGAGAGAAATCTCTGCACATCGCTCGGCCATGCATGTGAACTTTGTTCCGGATCTGAACGACAAACAATGCAAATAATTTGATGATGCAGTCAATAATTTTTGGTGTATGCATGCATGGTGTTTGTTTGGCCGTGGATCTGATAGATTCCAGTTACTCTTTAAGTCTTCTTTTTTCATATTTGAAGCAGTGGAACTAATTTCCAGCATTAGTCTCCTCATAAGATATATGTTCTGCCTTAATGATTGTCCAATTTACATACGACTCCCGTGTATCAAACTTTTCAACAGAGGCGGCGGATCCTGAATTTTACCTTAAATAGGGCCGGACTAATCACAAAAATTTGAGTTCGAAAGAACTAATAAAATTATAAAAAAATAACGGTATGGTAAAGTAATTTATTTAGAGATAAAAGAATCATACGTATAAAGAACCAACTATTGTTAAAGAAAATATAAATTTTATTTGAATCTAACTATTCTCTCTTGGATAATCTCAAAAGTGTCGATAATCGAATCAATGTGAATGGTCTCCGCAATCTCTCTTTCAATATATAACACCAAATCCCAATGGAATTAGTATGTGTTATTACTGATATGTTATAAGGTTAAGAAAATATTTTTAATATTCTTTTAAAAAAATTACTATTATAATATCTTATAAAAATTATAAATGAAAAAAAACAAAAACAAAATGCTAATAAAAACTAACAAAAATATGTGGTCCCTACCGATTATCCACTATTTTAATTAAAAGTTTAATTTTAGTAAATTTTTCTACTCTCCTTACATAAATATATTTGGCTTTCCAAAAAAAGGGCCACCAATTAATTTGTTTTCCATAATATTATTTAATGAGGAATGAATAGTATATATATGCTATTTTTGGACAAAATTATGGGATGGGTCCGGTCTCTTTTGAACCCCATAAATGTTGTGATCCGAGCTGGATCACAAGGTTAGCACAGGAATTTGACAAGCAATTCCACAGAACAATGTAACAGAAAGGGCAGAAATGGAGAAGAAAAGGGAATTAGCACTGAATTAGAGTAGAACTGAGGTTGGAAGTTCATCCCAAAAGATGGATGTTTACGGTACAATCAACATGCCCTCTAACTGACGAACAGATTCAACTATATAGGCTAAAAAGTAGTTACAATATGAACTAATTCTGAGCTAACTAATTCTTGCTAACAACTAAGTTAACTGCTTCTTCCTAGCTCCTCTTCAGCTTGATGAAAAGACATTCATGTCCTTGGTTCAAAACCCAATCCTGACAATCCCTTCCCCTTGAAAAGAAACTTGTCCTCAAGCAAGAAATGAGAAAATGATGGTACTGGTAGTAGTAACATACTTTCTGTTTGGAAGAAAACCAATTCCTTTAGACTGAAAAGAAGGAAACTGTAAATTGATCATATCACAATCCTCCCAAGAAGCATCTTCTAGAGGAAGGCCCTGCCATTCTATTAACCATTGAATGACTTGCTGATCATCCTTCATTATGATCCTTCTGTGAAGTATTTTCTTTGGAACAATGGCATGAACCATTTAACTGTCAGGAGGAGGGATGGTTGTGCCTTGCATAGGGAGTAGTCCCATGTGTTTCTTGAGTAATGACACATGAAAAACAGGATGTACTCTGGAATGAGTTGGAAGTAACAACTTATAAGCAACAGAGCCAATCTTCTGTAGGATCTGGAAGGGTCCATAAGATTTTGGAGATAACTTCATCTGAGCTTGATCTCTGAGAGTAGATTGTCTGTACTTTTGTAATTTCAGATAAACCCAATCACCAACAACAATTGATCTCTCAGTTCTTTTAGAACCTGCAAATGTTTTCATCCTCTCCTGAGCTTTAGAGAGATGAGATTGAAGTAATTTGTGAACCTTACTCCTTTGCTCAGCCAAATCCACCACATCAGGAAAAATAGAATTAGTGAGAGGCCCCAAAGGAAGAGTCAATGGCTTAACACCATAAAGAGCTTCATAAGGGGTCATGCCAAGGCTGGAATGGTTGGAAGTATTATACCACCATTCAGCAGAACCCAACTACTGAGACCAAAATTCAGGTTTGTCTCCACAGAAGCACCTCAGATAAGATTCTAACACTTGATTTAATCTTTCTGTTTGTCCATCAGACTCAAGATGATGAGCTGAACTATAGTTGAGAGAGACTCCCAACTTGCTGAACAATTCCTTCCAAAAATAGTTCAACAAAATCCTATCTGTCCGATACAATGGTTTCTGGTAAACCATGCAATCTGAAGATCTCATTAAAAAATTTAGCAGCCTCTGAGCTGTAAAAGGATGAGATAAAGGCAGAAAATGACCATACTTAGTCATTCTGTCAATGACTACTAATACTGTGTCCATTCCCTTAGAATTTTGCAATTTTTCTACGAATCCATAAAAATATGCTTCCATGCTTGAGTAGGCATAGGTAGGGGTTGGAGTAGTTCAGGAGGATGACAATGTTCAGTTTTATTTTTCTGACATATTTCACAGTGCTGTATGAATTGTATTACCTCACTCTTGATGTCAGGTCAATAGGAAATTGCTAATATTCTTTTCAGTATTACAATTTGTCCAGAATGCCCCCCTAAAGCAGAAGCATGCATTGAACTCAAAATCTGTTGCCTAATCTGGCCAGCAGCTCCCACATAAATTTTTTATCCTTTCTTTAAAATTCCCTGCACATAGCTATACTCAGAAACTGATGGATCAGAAAGAGCAAGCTTTGCAATTATATCTTGTGATATGTGATCCTCCAAATAGCCTGTCTCCAGTTGCACAATCCACATTGGTTGAAGTGAAGTTATAGCCCTAATTTGATTGGAATGAGACAATTCATGAAGAGGATTTCTTGATAGAGTATCAGCAGCTCTATTTTCTGTTCCCCTTTTATACTGAATTTCAAAATTCAGTCCCAGTAGTTTAGTAGTCCATTTATGCTTTAAAGCATGATTCAATTTCTGATCAATCAAAAATTTAAGAGACTGATGATCAGTTCTTATAATGAAATGGCTGCCAATTAAATAATGCCTCCATTTATCCACATCCATAACAATAGCTAGAAACTCCTTTTCATAGGTAGACAGACCTTTGTTTTTCTGACAAAATGCTTTACTGAGAAAAGTGATAGGTTGCCTGTCTTGCATCAATACTGCTCCCATTCCATGGTCACTTGTATCAGTTTCTATGATAAAGCCCTTATCAAACTCTGGCATTTTCAAAACTGGAGCTGAAGTGATTGGTTCCTTTAAAGACTCAAAGGCTGTTTGAGCTGCAGACTGCCAATTAAAGAAATCTTTCTTGAGTAAGTCATATAAGGGTCTACAAATGGTCCCAAAATTAGCTATAAATCTTCTGTAGTATCCAGCCAATCCAAGGAATCCTCTTAATTGCTTGAGGTTAGTAGGTACAGGCCAATTCTGCACACATTAAATTTTCTTGTGGTCCATTTCAACTCCACCCTCAGAAATGATATGGCCTAAATACTCTACCTTTTGTTTAGCCACCTCACATTTGGATAACTTTGCAAATAATTGATGCTTGGATAATAAGGCCAGAACAGTAGCAAGATGCTTTGTATGATCAGAAAGATTTTTGTTGTATACCAATATGTCATCAAAAAACACAAGCACTGACTTTCTTAATTGCTCTTTAAACACACTATTCATAAGTGATTGAAAGGTAGCTGGTGCATTAGTTAAGCCAAAAGGCATTACAAGGAATTCATAATGACCAGAATGGGTCTGAAATGCAGTCTTAGATATATCCTCTTCTTTGACTCTAATCTGATGATATCCTGCTCTCAGATCCAATTTGGTGAAGACAGTAGCTCCATGGAGTTCATCTAGCAATTCATCAATTATTGGAATAGGAAATTTATCTTTGACAATATTATCATTTAACTTCCTGTAATCTATGCATAATCTCCAAGAATTGTCTTTTTTTTACAAGCAAAACAGGTGAGGAGTAAGGACTATTGCTAGGCCTAATTTTTTTTTCCTACATCTCAGCAACTTGGTTTTCAATCTCTGCCTTATGTGCATGGGGACATCTATAAGGCCTTATCTTGATAGTTTCTGCATTAGGTTTTAACAAAATTTGATGATCAAAATCTCTCTGTGGAGGAAGAGATTTAGGAACATCAAAAATGTTAACATACCTGGTTAGCAGATGGTGAATTGGTTCAGGTAAATCCAAGTTAGTGATCTCAGCCAATGTAGTTGCAGAATTGCTTGCTGCTTCAGTATTTTCTCCTTCACTCAGATGCTTACACTGTACCCTTATTCCTTCACCATTCTTTTGATCCTCATTATCAACTCCCAGTTGAAGAATGCTCAGCTGACAAAATCTTCTCCTTTTGTGTTCAGATAGTTGTTTAGCATGCTGACCTCTGACAATTTGCGTAATTGCAGCATCAGGGCTTCCATGAAAAGTCCATCCTCCCAGTTCATCATGCATAATGATGCCGTTGTAGGTAAAGTCAAAGATCAAGGGACTGAAGAGAGCCATAAAATCAGTAACTAATATGACATCCACATCTCATAATTTCATCACTCTCAGATCATACTTGAAATGGTGTTCTTGTATCATCCACTGAACATGAGGAGTAAAAATGTCACCCCTAACTTTAGCTCCATCAGCTACTTCCACAACAAAAGGGGTGGTGTTAACCTCCTGCATCCCCATATGTCTGACAAACACAGCTTTGATGAAACTTTCATCACTTCCAGTATCAAAGAGGATCTTAATTCTTTTAGTACCCATCCAGCCATGAATATCAATAGTATTCTTCCTCTGAGCCCTATCTCCCACTAATTAAGGGTAAAATGATCAACTTCAACTAGTATGGGAGTTAATTCCTTAGTTTCAACCACTACAATCTCCCCAAACTTATCATCTACTTCTTCCAAACCTCTGACATGCTTACTTGTTTAAACTTGCAGATGTGACCAGGACCAAACTTGTCTCCACACTTAAAACACAAATTGTTTTCTCTCCTATACTGAACTTCTTGAGGTGAAATTCTTCTGTACCCTCCAGCAAAACCACTAGATCCACTACCCTTATCATTCTGATTCTTCCAGTTACCCTTATCCTGGTTAGGTTTAGAATAAGGAGGTCCATTCTTTTTTTTTATGGAAAATGTGTATATTAATTCCAAAACAAAGTAATCTTACAAGTTTAAGCCCTCACTCCTGGCCCTAGTGCTATCACTATTTTTACTAGCTCTATTTGACTAGCAAAACCAGCTAATGTTGCCACCAAAATTTCAGCTCTCATGCTATCCCACTATTATGGCTACACCCTGTGACTCCATCTCAGAGAGATGGTGGTGTCTGATGAGCTAAGTGGAAGGGGAGAGGGAAAAGGAGAGCTGAAATTAGGCTTAGTATAAGCATTATTGGTTGGAAAACTTAGAGGCCTAGTTCTTCTACTTATAGTTTCCAGATTTTTCTCTTGCAGTAATGACAATTGCATAGTATCTTTCAGTGTTTTAGGTTGAAACATTTTAACAGCAGGTTTCAATTCATCCTTTAAACCACTGATAAAGCTAGATATGAAATAGGATTCAGGTAGTCTAGGATCCTTACCCAGAATTAGTGTTTTCAGGTCCTCAAAAGCTTCTTGATAGCTCCTAACTGTGCCTTTCTGATAGAGTTTGTTGAAGGCTTCAATTGCATCCACTTCTCCCACATCAGTGAACCTCATCAACAAAGCATCATTGAAGTCCTTCCAAGTCCATTTCAGCTTAACAATCTTCTCATTCTAGAACCATATCTCAGCCCTTCCTTCAAGAAAAAGTTCAACTGTCTCCACTTTTCTGTCTTCAGCAATTTTGTGGTAGTTGAAAAACTTCTGACAACGGCGTAACCATTCTTGTGGATTGTCGCCTGAGAATTGAGGCAACTCAATCCTAGCTCTGAATGTGCCAGAAATGCGTGGATCTGGATCATCAAGTCTGTCTTGTCGATCATTCAAGTTGATAATCGGAATAGCTCGCTCGATCAATGGAGCAGTAACCTATGCCGGATTTGCCTGGGGTTGAGGACGTTCTCCGTTCACCGGACTTTTGTTCCGTACAGCTTCAAGAATCATCTCCTTCAAATGTGCAGTAATCCGATCTGATTGCACCGCCAAAACTTTGTCGATCGCCGCCGTGATCTGTTCGGCGGTTTTCTTCTCGAAATCCCGTTCCGATCGCCACGAATTTAGTATCAGTGGCACTGTACAAGTCATCACTAAGCTTCTGTGCGAGCTCCTGAAACTTTCCTTCAATTTCCGACTTCATTGCCCGTATTCTCTTCTCAGACATGAAACTTCGTCGGAAAACTCAGAATTGTGTGTAAAACTGGCCGGAGGACGCCGGCTCTGATACCAATTGTTGTGATTCGAGCTGGATCACAAGGTTAGCAAAGGAATTTGACAAGCAATTCCACAGAACAATGTAACAGAAAGGGCAGAAATGGAGAAGATAAGGGAATTAGCACTGAATTAGAGTAGAATTGAGGTTGGAAGTTCATCCCAAAAGATGGATGTTTACAGTACAATCAACATGCCCTCTAACTGACTAACAGATTCAGCTATATAAGCTAAAAAGTAGTTACAATATGAACTAATTCTGAGCTAACTAATTCTGGCTAACAACTGAGCTAACTGTTTCTTCCTAGCTCCTCTTCAGCTTGATGAAAAGACATCCATGTCCTTGGTTCAAAGCCCAATCCTGACATAGAATCCGCCCCTGCTTTTCAAACCTGTGTAGAGCGTTTTTAATATAATGTTTTGTTTAAAAACTATAGTTTTTTAAAGAAATCTTCTGCCCAGAAATATACTTTACTATATCTTTAGTTAATGAATAATATTATTTTAGCTAAAAGATATTGTTTGAACTTAAAAACATCGTTGTACGTACGTACTTTCTTAGGATTTAGGAAACTAGACTTTTAATTACTTTTAATCCACTACAATTGTGAATATGATACATATTTTACCATGCTTTGTATTTTGATGTAGTTAGTGTGCAAGAATAGACACTTAATTACTTGATAAACTCTTGTTTAACTAAATGAATAAAAGTCAATACATAAAGTCGATTAATATAGGGTGGATAATTAATAAACGAATAAAGGGTGATTGTGATATTTTCTCATTTTTATTGGGTCTACAGAAATAAACTGTACCTGCATATACCAAACCCCTTAATTTAAGGAGAACGCTCAAATAAAATCCGAAAATTCGATTTGGAGAGGTAAGTAAGCCCGTTTATCAATATTTTTGCTGAATCGAAATATTATATTTTTTATTGATTGAGGAGAAATGGATTTGGTCTGGATTTGTGAATTGTGATATGATACGATGGTAAAAAAAAGTTGGTATGAAAGATATTGAAAAGTATTAAAGAATATAATTTGATATGATTCCGTTTAGTTTTATCATAATATTTTCAAATTTTTTAATACATGTTCAATTCATTTTTCTTCTCATTAAATAAGATGGAGTTCATATACCCTTAATGTTGATTTAATCTCTAATAATATTAAAGACGTGAACATGTAATGTTTTTGTGTGAGATGCATAATTTTATGCGATCGAATATTTTTCACACGTTATTTGTTTAATTGCATATACATACACAATTCAAGTATTAGCGATTACCAAAGTGTTATTATCATCACAAAAAAGATAAGAAAGAAAGTCAAATTATGTGATTATATTTTTTTTAGCTTTCCATCAAGGAAGCCACGGTGTTATTCGCGGCGCCAACGTTCATTATGTGTCTAGACGACAAGTCCTTGTTGCGCTCACCTTGATATTTTATGGCTTTTATGGCGATAAAGAAATTTTTATATATATTACACTAATGTATAATCATATTAAATATGATAGTCATGTGATAATGTTAAATAAACTCTAAAGTATGATAATTAAATACTCATATATAAATTTCATTAGATGATAATTTATGCTAAAAAAACAAATTAAAAATAGTAAAAATAATTAATTAACATTATATTTGTTTTTATATAAATGGAAGAAAAGAACAGATGAATGTTGTAAAATAATTATTGTTATGGAAAAAAATAAAATTTCCACATTGGTGATCTTTTAACAAATCAAAATAAAGTTTTACTATAAATTTGTCACGCAATTCTCATTACATCACAAGGGTCATATGAATAATTTCTTTTAAAATGGCCGAATATAGACTTGAATTTGGTTATGCTAATTAATAGAATCTTAATTTAGTCCTTTTATTAAGTATATGATTTTTACAATGTCCTTTCGCATTATTTTCTAAATCGTCTCATTCAGTATATGGCCGAATCATCTTCTAAATTCTCGTCTGAGTGCTTTGAATTTTCCTCTTCTTCCACGTTAGGATTAGAGGGTGTGTGGTATGTGTGGGTTGGGTTGGTTGATGGGTTGGGGTATATGTTTGAGGGGTTGATGGTGTTGCAGCTAGGGTGGGGGGTGAGGGTGAGGAAGGGGGTTGAGTCTATCAGGTTTGGTCTAGTTAAAATAGTGTGTGTTCCTGTTGATTTTTTGAAATGGGGAAGGGCAACTTTCTTTTGTTTAAGTCCCCACTTGCAAATTGCTTGTGAGAGTGGTTTTGCATAGATTTTTTTGTGAGTTTCCACCACATTTCTTTTGTTTGGGCGCCTCTACGCAGCTCTCTTATCCTTCAACTGCTCGACTCTATGCAGCTCCCAATCGAATTTTCTAATGCAACACACAATTTAAACTGCACCCCGTGGTAATCTATTCCATATGACGCTTCAAATTTCTGGATTATTTTGGGGATATGAGCTCCATTTACACCCATGACTACCATCATTCCAGTCAACCTTTCTACCATGTTCCAATGGCGCAATCTTTCCAAATAGATATCAATTTCCTCCTTGATATCTTTTTGGAAAAAATTCATCCCAAATTCGCTCTCCAATGCAGATTTCATAAAGTGTGTGTTGTTATGCAACATCGAAGGTGTGTCCTGCAACATTGGACTAAGAAAATCGTGCAAGTATAGCCTAGCTCGGTTAGAGATCAGCATGAAAACTGAATAAATTTATATACCAAAAATTAGTCTGTAAATCATGAATTAAAGGTGAAAATGTGTAGTTGTGTACAAACTAACAAACTACTAAATAGGTTTACTAATATTTTAAAATTAGTTGAGACCCATTTATTTTTTCTATGAAAACACTAGGCACAATATAACTTCTAGGCAAAACTAAAGCGACATATACTAATCAAGCAAAAGCATAGAATTTCCTAAAAGAGTTTAAGACATATTCCAATTATACATAGTAAATCTGAGAATGGTTTCATGAATCTCAAACTCTAAAATCAAATGGAAAAATTAAAAAGGGATTGAGAAAGCTAACCAAAGAGGTGAGTGGATCGAATGATGCTACTGCTCAAGAGCTACCGGAAGCGACGGCGGCGTGGTCCGAGCATTTAGCAATAATGCCTCCCGAAATCTCCAGCAAAAAAAGTAACCCCTTCGCCCTTCTTATATATGTGTTCTTCTTCTGGGCATGGGCCTTCAAAAATAGGCCTAGTTACTATTCAAGGTAGAGCCCAGATTGACGTAAAAGAGCCTGTTGGGGAACCCAAATTGACACCGACCTTGGCGACGATGTTATTCAGGTGGTGATTACGATGATTCCGAGAATTACCTGGAGAGCTGAGACAATAGTGGAGCTGAAATTGTTGAATTCGATGATGATATGGTTAGTGGAAATGAGTTCTGGTATTCTTGAACTGAATGGTGTTAGTGTTGAAACTACTGATTATCACTGAAAAATTATAGTAGAGGTCGTTTTAAGCAGAAGAATTGATAATGATAAAGGTTGGGAAGACAAAAACTTACCAAGTATTGGAGTTGCAAATTATCTTCTTTTTGGGAAATTGGAGAAGAAACATTCCCTTCCATGATGCTAAGCTGAATGAGAGAGAAAATGAGAAATAAATTCAAATAATTATTCAAGTAAATATGGAGATCTAGATCTAAACCATGCATCACACACACACACACAAAAAGAAATATAAAAGAAGAGAGAAAATTTTCCCTTGCCTTTGCTGCAAACAAATGTGACCTTTAGTTGCTTGTAGGTAAGAGAAGAGTTT
This sequence comes from Sherardia arvensis, assembly GCA_948330725.1. Lineage (NCBI taxonomy): Eukaryota > Viridiplantae > Streptophyta > Magnoliopsida > Gentianales > Rubiaceae > Sherardia > Sherardia arvensis. The sequence continues at coordinate 8,697,766 of OX415236.1, read as the reverse complement.
GCATTGTGTTCTGTATATATAGAAGGGTTCTTGTGACCCGTGACTAGGACTCTAAATTTTTTTTTCTTGCAACAATCTATAGTAGAAAGTGAATGAGAAGACTTTCTACTTTTGTACAAGATTTATGAGATGTATTCTTTTCTTTGTTTTATATCATAGACATATATAGCTAGCTTCCTATAACCAAAAACCTGACCTTTACTGATATCGAGACTAGAGATGAGATGTAAGAAAAGAAAAGTGCAGGTCCATCAAGTGAATCTCAAGGAAAATGAAATAAAAAGAGCATGCTTCAAAAGTGGACAGTCAGAAAAGGTGTACCAAGTTACTAAAAGTGATGACATGTTTCATTTATGCATTTGGTGGTCACGGTAGAATTGGTCGTTCAAATTTAGGTCAACCAGAGCTGTCTTTTTATTTTTTTTGGAGTTGCGTCAAATCAAAATAATTTAAACTGCAACATGACATGCATGATTCTGGGAGTAAAATTTTTTACATTGATTATGGGAGATTGAAAATCAAACATATTGAAAATACAACGTTGATAATATAAATGACTCTTCATTTTCAAGGAAATTCAAAAAAAAAAATTAGGTACTTAAATTTAATTAGTTAAAATTCAGTATAAGATAGTTGATAGTGATAAAGGTTGGGGTGGAAACTCCCACAACAATCTGTGCAAAACCAATTACAGCAATTTGCCCTTCCTATTGGTTATTGTGCACTTGCAATTTGCCCTTCCCCACTTGAAATTCCCCACTGCGCATGGACAGTGGCAATGGGGGTTTCATTAGTGTAGGTTTTGGGGGAAGCTTTGGGGTTGTTGGTTTTTGGGAGGTGGGGTTGTGTTTGGGCTGTTTTGACTGCTGGAATTTTCCCATTTTTCCCCAGTGTGTGCCAACCTTCATCTGCCTCCATTATCCCTTTCCGTTCAAATTTTTGTTGTGCTTGAAGTGTGGCATTCCCTTCGGTTTCGTGGTATGCAGCACATGTATCTTGTTAGTGGAAACTCCCAAAATAATCTGTGCAAAACTCGAAGCAGTTTTCATAAACCACTCTCACCTTACAAGGTGTTTTGTCCTTGTGAAGGAGTTTTAGCTCCATTTTCGTTGGCTTGAAAAAGTCAATTTTCAGTAGCATCATGGCATCATATCCCTTCCTATCACATGTGTTATTGTCCATGCAAATTGGAACCCCCAAGACTATGTGGTTGATGAAATCCATGACCTTCTAAATAACTTTTTGTGGGGTGGCCCATCTACGGAAAGAAAGATTTACTGGGTGGCCTGGAAGAAGATGTCGCGATCCAAGGAGATAGACAGACTTGGCTTCAGGGACATAGAGGCTTTTAACGTGGCACTGCTGGGCAATTTATTTTCACCCACGATCTTTAAAAAAATGGTGCAATTTAAGTTCATTTGAGTGAAAATTTGGTTCACACGATTAAAATGTAAGAATCTAAAAAAACGTTGCCCTCGCTTCTCACTACTCATATTTTTCCTTATCTAATTCTTTCTCCTTCGCTCTAAAATAATTAATTTTTGGAAAAACCATCATTGGTGGAGAGATATTATATTAGGTATCCCCAAACCATAAAATAGACATAAAATAAAATACAATAATCTCCTCTATGGGAGGCAATTTGTAAGATTACAGAGAGATTTCTAAAGATATAACAATTCTAAACCTTCTCTGTATCTGAAGTAAGTACAGAAAATTTTCCGGCACAACCATACTAATTCTCTGCTTCGATAGTGCTACCTAAAAAGAGATAGATCGAAAGATTCCTAAAGACGGACACAAAAGCATGAAACTGTTTTTACAGGTATAATATCCTTAATTTGAAACATAAAGTCTGCACTAAATGCTCAAATCTACAGGTGTATGTACAGAGACGCCGGTAGTAAATTAAAGAAATTACCACGACTTGGATTTCTCCTGTACTGTGACTGCACACACTGAAACACAAAGGGTCTTCTCAAAGAAAAAGGGACACGATACAAACAAATGGGTAAAGATACTCAATAAATTTGTCAAAACAATTTTGCAAAAAGCCAAAGTTTCAATCACTCATCTCTTAAAATCTAAAAACTCTAAGAAAACAGAAATTTGAATATTAAAAAGGAAAAAGAATAACTACACTCCTGTCCAATCTGAAGGAACTGACGACGCGCTCAAAATCCAGCGTGGCACGTGGAACTCCGGCGTAGCGCGTTAGCATCCGTGTGGAGCAACCGGTGAAGGACACACTGATATGCCTGACAGCGGCGCGTGGAGGACCGGCAGCGGTGCGTGAAGGGCGGTGATGGAGCGTGTGATGCCAGATCAGACCAAAATCCTATCTTTTCAAACTAATTGTGCCAATTCCAGTAAAAACTTGTCCAAACCGACCCCGCCCGACCGACCTGACCGAGCGAACCCGAGCCGACGAGCCGATCGAGCCGATCCAGCTGGAAACCCCCAAATCGAAATCTGCTCTCAGGTCCGCATCCTCTCCGGCCTTCGTCTTGCGTTGACCGAGCAAATCGGACTCCCCGCGATGTCGCGGCTTTCGGCCCATGGACGACTGATCTGGGATCAGTTGTAGTAGTTTCGAATGGCTCTGGCCTTCTTCTAGTTCCGGCCGGCCGGAATGACCGAGCAAATCAGACACCGCCATGTCGCGGCTTCCGGCCCATGGATCGACTGAGCTGGGATCAGTTGCGGCGGCGACCCGCTCGCACCGACAGGTGGGGATTAAACTTTAGAAATTGTAATTTTTCGAGAGAGAAAAATAGTATTGGGAGTAGGATAGGGAGAGGAGGTTGGAGACGGAAAAGAAAAGATGTAGGGGAGACCGCCGGCCGGTGAAAGCACCGGCGGCCTCTACTAAAGAAACCTAGATCTGGGGGTTTTTTGGGGAGAGAAAGAGGGATGTCGGTGCCCACCGGTTAAAAACACGCTCTAAAAAAATTAGTTTGTGTTGAGTATAATGTACATAATTCAATTAATGACATACCATACTCATTATTTACCTACTATTAAAAAAATATTTATAATTCTAAATGAAATTATCAAATTAAATTCTCATTTCCTTTCCTAATCCACTCAACTAAACTTCCCTTTATGCACCAGTATAATATATGACATAAGACAAGGGCTAAAAGTAGAATTGTGACGGGTGTGTGGTTTCTCCAAGTCAATGGGTCAGTCCCCCTGTTGTGCAAAGAACAGCACCATATCGTGGGCCGTTGAATAATTCTAACCTTGGGTTATTTAGTTCAATTGACCCAGTATCTGATTCCCAAGAATTGCAAAGATTATCCAATGGGCCGCATCTCATGTTTTAAGATTTTTGAGGGAACCAACATAGTACTACTACCTCCATTTAGTTTTGATATAATTTTCTTCCACTCCCAATAGAAGTTTAACTATAAATATGTTTAGTTACATACATTAGTTGTCAATAAAAATTTGATATTTAGATATTATATATTGAGATGAATCTAATGATATCACATATAATAATATTAATGCTTAAATATTTATTCAAATATATGTAATAATATTAATGCTTAAATATCTAAGCATATATGGTTAAAATTCAACAATCAAAAGTCAAATTATGTGGATAGAATTATGCTAGATGGATTACTGCATATAGCAAGCTTATAAATGTATTATGATGTGATCACCGAAGACTGTTTCAAATTTATAACCGATTAGTAGGCAATTAAAAATTAATATTCAAATATAAGATTCTAATGATATCACATTTGAGTATATTTAAAATAAATATATGATTAAATTTCAACAATGAACCGTTTTAAATGAAAATCAAAGCGTGTTGATTGAGTTGACAGGGAAGTGATTATATACTTTTAGCAATTATACATGCAGGTCCATATTTACTAATACAGGTCTGAAAAACACAATACGTGGTCTTGAATTGTGCTAGTGCATCTAAAATATTATATTTTAGACATGCATTAGTAAACATGGACCTGTATGCATCACCACTCTATATTTTAAAAATAGAGAAAAATGCATATCATATTAGTCATTTTCTTTCGTGGACATGTATATACATATAGTTGAATTAAATTGTTAAATTAGATTTGTGCTAGTGCTAGCTGGAAGGCTATAAAAGCGTTTCCACATAAATTTTTTTTGTATATAACAAGATATATATTATCTGACTTTTTATAGTCCACTAATTTGCTTAACAATGTGTTATTTTATTATAATCAGAAAAAATGGTGCTACGCGTGAAAACTACTGGAGAGCAAAAACGAGAGTCCATTCTGGAAAACCTTGACGTTGAGATTCGTAGATCTAACCATGTCTGTTTCACATGCAACCATGTTAGGGTTTGGGCAGAGCTTTTCGTGACAATAATTTGCATTTTATAACAAATACAAATTATTACTATGCAAGAAGAGAAATTTAACTGAAATGTTATATGCAGTCTGGTATTTTATTCAGTATAATCTAAAATATAAGTGAAATTACAATATCACCCTCTAAATATTATTAAGTTTCCCAATAAAACTATTAAGTGAGGATATTTTCATAAATTCATACCGTATTTTGAATTACAAGAGTGAAGTATCGGACTGCGTACAGCAACAACCAAATTTAACTAATATTATCAATAATGAACCCATTCTGATTGTTTTTCTATGATAATCAACAAGATGTTAGATTGTTTAAGGTCTCAAATCATTTCCATAACCTGAAATTGAAAACTACGTATACTTTAATTTTTTTATTAATATTTGTATCAGCATTTGCAGGTGTGACAACTATTTTATGAAAAATATGTATGATATATGTACTACAAAGTCTTTGGAAAATCAGTAACATCACTTTCTTTGTAGTAAATTACAGTTGTATACGCAAAATAAAACCGTGTTGCAGCACGAAGGGAATGAGACAGCACACTTTGAGTTGATTAATTAACTCCAAAGGTCATCCATCAAGGTTGTAAAATCATCCCTTTTTTTCTTAACAAAAGATATCAACGAAAAAGTAGAGAATCAGAGACTAAATAATGTTCATATATGCTATCTTATCACATGTATTTATGCTGTACAACTATCAGATTTTGTTTGCTTTCTATCAATTCAGCTACATTAATATTGTAGTGCTGTTATATGTGCGATTAATTTAAATCACAGTGATGTTAATGTTCATGTATGGGGACTATATACCTAGCTATACTTAGTTTAAATTATTGCAGCATAAAAACAAAAATAATCGCAGCAAGCTTAATTACAAAAATTCATATGAAAGATGTGCAAGTTACTATCAGAGAACATTCGCATAGGAAGGGAAAGTTAATTCTCAAACTCATCATCAAATTCTACGTAAATTGACCAATCTAAATTGATCTCAGCAAGACTGACCAATCCCGAATTTTATTAAAAAAGCTAGGTAAAATTAGAAACCAATATAAAGAGATCATGTGATTGGAGTACATCTTCTTCGAAAAATCCATAATTTGGATCTATAGAACCTACATACCCTCATAAATTTAGGGCATTATTATATGCAGTTGCATATTTACTTATGCAATTCGTATTTATTCATGAAATGTCTTCAATATCCTTATTTTTTCAAAAGTAAATGTGATTCCCATAAATAAGAGTATATCAGGTTTTTTAAATACAAATACCGACTGCAAAAGTAATATTAGAGTACTGCACCTGTCAATTCCTTAAATTAATCCTAGACCATCACTTCCAAACACAAATTTGGCCAAACTTGACCAGAATTTTGAAATTTTACAAATTAGATGATTTTTGAAGGGTTAGAAATCAAAAAGCTCATCATCCGCCATAAATGTTCATAATTATTTGAAACCTCTTTATGCATCATTCTCACTTGAATCTTCCTACCCACCTAAAAATTGCAATTTTTAATATAGTTATGTAAAGTGTTACCTAAATAAAACTTAAATGATAAGCTAATAAATGGTAAAAGTTTGAGCTATATATTATTGTGCTAATAAATGGTGGTACTACGAAGTAAAGTATCCATTGGAGTATCAAAATCATTAGAGTTATAGAGACTCTTAGATCTTTGTGGAAATAGTTTGTAACAATACCTTTCGGAAACAACTAATGAGGGTGCAAAGAGACATGGAAATCCTCCAAATTTTGGATAATCTAACTCTCCATAATGATTTTGAACTTGGAAATTTTCATACTTATTTCCCAAATATTAGTCAGTTCACTTAGAACTCATTTGCGTGCTTCTTACACAAGACAATCGCGGAACAAAATTTGAGATCCGGTTCCTTTTTAGTGCACAAGCACATGATCATCTGGAGAAAGGTAAGAAAAGGAAACTCCAACAAGTTCTGAAAAGAGCATAGTTCTAAACCAGTCTATAAAATATTTGAGTTTAACTTTAATACTATTTCTTCTGCGACACGTCAATCTATAGGCAATATTTTAAAGGCTAAGTCAGCATATCATTTGGTATAACAAGATGAAAACTGGTCAACCATCAATATTTTTCTCCCAATATTTTATAGTGGAAGAAGCATCCTTCCAAGTTGAGGCACACGGTACATACTAGATATAGTTTATTTACCCCCATCACTCAGAACAAACCCTTTACTCTTGAGTCTCTCCCTCCTCCCGTAACCGCCACTCAAAAATGGGACGTGTCAAGTGGATCTCCAAGTATCTCTTCATCAATTACCATTATTTCATGATGAATGATAAGAAGAGGCATGTGTTCGTGAGGAAGGCGAGGGCTGGAAGGAAAGTCTCTAAGAAGAATCTGGCGGCTGAGGCTGATTGGAGGCTTGTGGAAGGTAATCTGGAAAACTCTATGAAAGAGGGGTATCTAAAGAAAATGAGGTTGTTGCTCCTGCTCCTGCTACCATGGCTGGATGCTTTTGCTACCATGGTTGCTGCTCTTGCTACTAACGCTGCTGCTCTTGCTACTAACGCTGCTGCTCTTGCTACTATCGCTGCTCCTCCTGTTGCCAGGGGGTCTAGGGGATGGCAGGCTTCCAAGAGATTCAAGGTGAATCCTAATGGACTGTCCAAGGATGTGAAGATTTGTGTTAATTTAATATGTAATGCGGATTGTCCAAACATTTGAAAATTTGTTAAGTTAATATGTAATGTTTTCTTTGCAAGGATTTGAAGGATTTGTTAAGTTGATATGTAATGCTTTCTTTGGAATTTGAAAATTTTAGTTGTTGATGTGATCAAGAACATATAAGTTTTATGTGCAAAAAAAATAAAAAATAGCTACCCCTGTTAGTGTATCACCACTATTTAGGCCGACAATAACTTCCGATCCAACGGATGAGCCACATTTAAAATCTTATTAGTAGTCATGCTCCACACTCCGTTCTCTTATCCCACCCGTTGGCGAACCAAATTGATAGAAGCATTCAACCCTAACACTATCATGTCCATCTAGGCCCCAATCCGTAAGAGTTTAGGACATTGAAATATTGCGACCTAAATTATAAAACCATCAATTACTACTAAATGGCTTCCAACTAATTGTTTCATTCGACGCTCATCTTCTAATGCTACTCTCACTTGGGATCTCCCAAGCTCAGCTTGATTAAATAATGTCTTTCCATCCCACCTTTCAAATTTCTCTAGCAAAAAATTAAACGCTCCAAGTATGGGATGTAACTTAATTTGTTTGAAAATCTCCAACTGGTTGTTGCTTCTTCATGAGCCCTCCTCAATCCTAGCCATAACATATCCTATATCTAAAAGTGGGTAACATTCAGTTGAAAATCCTCCACGATTTTGGACAAATAAAAGAGCATTGAAACCCAACACCCTTACTTCAAGTCTGTTGTTTGTGTCGTCTAAGACTGGTGGAGTGGTTGATGCAGCATCATGGATTGTCAGTGTAAACTGTCGGATATTTTCTGGATGGTTTTTCTTCTTCCAATTTTATCACTTGTGAAATAACTATAAGCATTAAGAAAAGCTGACACGCTATATAATTAAGGTGCACAACTCCGTTTCTTTATGATCTGGTACAATGGGGACACAACCCGGATTTTCAAGTGCTCAACAAAAGCATTCTTTAGCCCTTTTTTCATAATTCGAAATCACTAGTGATAAAATTTTATAGGTGATCTTGTGAGGCAAGTTTGTGTAATAAGATTACTCGTTATCGTTGAAAGTTACTATCGATCAGTTTCAAAATAGTTCTCAACTATTCTTTCTAAACTAACAAGTATGTTTAAACATACTGCAGAGTTTAAACATAAAAAGAAAGAACACACAAAGTTGTTTACGCAGTTCGGTGTTGAACACCTACATCTGCGGGGCCTTGCCCAGTCTGAAATTCATCCACTAGATAATCAAGATATGTTACAGAGTTTCACACAACAATTAACTATCTATGACTTATCTCTTATATGAATTCGTGAGATCCCCTCACTCGCCGGTCAACAACTCCTCGTTGCTGTCTTGACCACTTCCCCTGAAGTATTAAGGCTGTTGATTTCAGACTGCTGGCGTTCGGCAAAGACCTATTGAACTCCCTTCAATAAGCTGCTCCAACTGTAAAGCTATTCTGATCGGCAGAATACTTTCTTGTAAGATGGATAAGCTTCTGTTGCAGCTTCATTGAGTATTTATAGTTCAATGCTGTGTTGCCGTATTTATCTTCTTGATCCTTCAATCTCGGCCATGCTGATCTATCATCCAGCTTGTCACAGCTACACTTAGTCTTCTAGCTATACTCTACTTCTATAGCTAAAGGATAAGAAATATCTTCTTTCCTTATTTAAGACTAATCCTTTCTAAGATACAACTCTACCAAATATTCTCAAACTAATTCCATCGATACAAAATCAATCTTTACTTGTCATCTTGATTTCTCGAATATTGTCTTTGATTTCATAAGAGTTGTACTCCTTCTTCAATACTCTTGCTTGGTTTCTGATTTCCGTTCAGCAAGTGTTTAAACATAAGCATGTTTAAACATGATAACTTCTACAAAATAGCCAACTCTATTATGCTGAGTCTTCTGGACTCTTCAATCTCCCCCTTTGGCATTTTGTGGAACCATAACACTTATTTTAATGCACAGACAATAATTCACTCCCCCTATCGTACAGACCTTTGTGCTTTCACCAATAAATCAGAAACAAACAATATATATGACTTCAAAACTCCCCCTATCAGCCAGACTTAGATAGAGCTCATATATATTTCACATTAGTAGTGTTCCAAAATAAATGGACACATATCCAAAATAAATGGCCTCCCAAGGCATCAAAATAAATCAGAAACTTCTCCCCCTTGGGAACAAAAAATGTGCCAAAGAACCAAACATCCAAATATCCAGAGGAAAATAAAACAAACATCCAGAAAATAGCACAATACTGAGGACACAAGATAGACAAAATAAGATAAAACAGGCTCAGAATGCATCAGAACCTCTAGTCTCATCCTCAGTTTCTTCAAGAGCGTCCAGCTCCTCTTGAAAGTCATGCACCTTCTGTATATGATATCTGAGCAGCCCTCTCAGCTCCTTCTTCCGTACCACAGCATAGTTGATCTCAGCTGGTTCCTCCTCTGGATCTGCCTCTTCTTCATCAGCAGCAGCAGGTAGATCATTTACTTTTCTGTATATAGACTTGTTGACTTGTAAATCATCACAGAAAGAGATCTTATCATCTAGTCCATCAACTATACCAACATGATATAGTAAGCCAGTTATGAGAGCAAGATAGGTGATGTACTCATCAGACTTCTGATGCTGAGCTACTAGCAGAACCCTATCATAGATAAACCAACCAAGATTAAAAGGTCTTCTGGTCCCAATACAGTACATCAAGCATGCCATTTCTTCAGTCACCAGAGACACATTGGTAGACATGATCCACAGATTTGCAACAGCCCTGTACATGCAGTAATACTTCTGAGAGAGATAAGCTGCCTTAAGAGTCTTGGCTGCACCCCATTCTCCAAGTGTGCCCCCTGTAAGCTCCAGTGCTACCAAGTCATAATCCAGAGTAAAACCTTCTGGATAGGCACTGTTTGGGCAGATAGAATCATGTCTCCCTGTCCCTAATAGCTGGTTGATCAACTGAGCATCAAATCTATAAAGCTTGCCCCTGAGATAAACCTTTCTGTACCATGCAGAATCTGGAGCACCATTTGTTCCTCTCAGATTGGCATAGAATTCCAGCACCAGAGAATGGTTGGCCTTGATGCAGAAATTAGCTGGCCCAAACATCTGAATTCTCTTCATAAAGGCTACAAACCTAGGATGTTTAAACTTGTCAGTCAATCTTTTCTCAACATGCATCTTCCTGTTGACTAGCCCTTCATATACAGTCATCACCCGCCTGGAATAGAATACATCATCCCAAGCATTTTCCAGTAGGGGATTATCATCTGGAAACACTAATGGCACCTCAGCTGCCTCATCTACCTCCTCAGACTCAGATTCAGAACTGCTATATTCCTGATCTTCTGCAGCAGACTCACTTGTCTCATCATCCTCCTCTTCATCAGATTCAGAGCTAACCTCCACATGCTCTGCAGTACCTGGTTCATCTGATACATCATCTTCCTTTAACTCAGATTCAGAGCCCCTGCTCTCAGAATCTGAAGCTGCTGGTTCTGCAGATGGTAGTGGTACTTCATCAAAGCCTAGATTAAGCACTGGCTCTCCAACCCTCATCTGCTCAGTAGAAAAAACTTGAATAACTGGTGGAAGAGACTTTTGCTTCCTCACCTTCTCTCTCTTCATCTCCTGTAGCTGATTGAATTTCGCAGTTAAAGGATGGCTATCCTGGTGCTGTTTCTGTCAGAGGCTCCATCATCAATCTGACATTCTCCACAATCCTATCTACATCAATTTCCTGCTCAGTCTCATCAGGCTTCTTTTGTTTCACCACTTCTTCTTCCTGCTCAATATCATCATGCTTCTCATGTTCAACAGTGCTTGTATTAAAAACTCCTTGACCCCTCTTCCTCTTCCTCTGGTAGACCTGATTAACCATTGTACTTGGTGCCACTTCTTCTGAACCCAGATTCTGTTTAGACTGACCCTCAACCTCTGAACTCTCATAAAAAAAGTGTAAGTCTGGGCCCCCTTCATACTCAACATCAACCCTAACTGTGGGATTATTCTCAATAGCCACAGATTCTAGTGTGGCTCTGTTGATATTCAGGCCAAGTTGCTCAGCCTGAAGCAACTCTTCTCTAGTGGGGATGGAATCGATAGGCAAGTTGGATGGAAGATTGCCCATAGTGGTTTAAATATACAGTAGGTTAAAACACACAGAAACAACTTCCAGAAATCTCAGAAGTTCACAACCACCACAACTCCTGAGTGCGGCAAGCACTCTAACTACTCAATTAACCAGAAAGACTGAATCTTTGAGCAAATTAGAACCAAATACCTCTTGCATGCACAGATTTGGGACCGAACCTTCAGTCGACTCAAGCTCAGGATTTTTCTTGTTCTTGGACTTGAGACTGGGCAATGCGTAGCTCAGACCAGACTCTAGTTGCGATAAAAGCCGATCGATGCGCTGATTTGACAGTGAGATTCGGTTGATTGCCGGAGGAGGTATTGTTGAAGGGGGAACGACAGAGCTGCAGCAATTATGAGAAAAAGGGACAAAGATTTCCCCTCTTATATTTAATATTTTTCAGAATTTCAAATCCGAACCCAATTTGGAAAATAAATCCATAATTGCACACTGATCCCTCATCTTTCTGGAAATACTGATTATTTCCCATAAAATAAATATGTAGCCAAAAATAACTTCTCAGCCCGTATTAACATTTTTAGCCCACTGACATCACCTTTTTCAGCCCAATAACCAGTACGGCCCAATCGACTTTCTTCTTCATTTTTGGCTAACTCTTCAGAGTTTAAACACACTGATTTCTCAGTTTTTAAACACACTTCACACCAATATCCTTCTTCCTTTATTTTTTGTTTTTCTTTTTCAAAAATAAAAAAATAACACAGAGCAGTAAACACTAACATACAACAGATAAGAGGTGATCAGAGGTACCTCAAATTCGACAAACACCTAAGTGTTGTCTTAGTATCTCAAACGTTGCAGAATCCAGTGGTTTGGTGAAAATATCTGCATACTGTTCAGCACTAGGAACAAACTCAATAATCAGTTCCTTCTTTTCCACCAAGTCTCTGATGAAGTGATGCTTGATATCTATGTGCTTCGTCTTCTTGTGATCAACAGGATCATGAGAGAGATTAATGGCCCCCTTGTTGTCACATTTAATAATTAAGGCATCCTGCTTGAATCCATAATCTTTCAACATCTGCTTCATCCACAGTAATTGCTGACAACAACTTCCAGCTGCTAAGTACTCAGATTCAGTGGTAGATAGTGATATAGAATACTGCTTCTTGCTGTACCATGATACTAAATTCCCTCCTACATAGAAACAACCTCCAGTAGTACTCTTCCTGTCTTTTGAATTTCCAGCCCAATCAGAATCACTGTAGCCAATAATCTCAGCTTGACTTCCTCTAGAGTACCAGAGACCATACTCAGCAGTCCCATGCACATATCTGATGATTCTCTTGACTGCAGCCAGATGACACTCCTTAGGATCAGACTGAAATCTTGCACATAGTCCAACACTCAGGCAAATGTCTGGCCTACTTGCAGTGAGATATAATAAGCTCCCAATTATACTTCTATACAACTTGATATCAACCTTCACACCATACTTGTCATACGTCAACTTTTCCGTAGATGCCATTGGAGTTCGCATGTTCTTAGAATCATCCATCCCAAATCTTTTAACCAAGTTTAAGGTGTACTTGGTTTGATTGATGAAAATACCTTCCTTGAGCTGTTTGACTTGAAGTCCCAAAAAGTATGTTAATTCGCCAACCATGCTCATTTCAAATTCACTCTTCATCATTTCTATAAAGCTATCAACCAGCTTTTGAGATGTGGACCCAAAAACAATGTCATCTACATAGATTTGAGCAAGCAGAATGTGTTTTTCATGTTTAAACACAAAGAGCGTTCGGTCTACTCCCCCTCGTCGATAGCCTTTCTGCAACAGAAATTGGGTGAGACGTTCATACCACGCTCTGGGAGCTTGTTTAAGCCCATATAACGCCTTTTTTAATCTGTACACGTGATCTGGTAGATACGGATCTTCGAAACCCTTGGGTTGCTCCACATAGACTTCTTCCTTAACGATGCCGTTTAAAAATGCACTCTTTACATCCATCTGAAACAACTTGAACTTCATAATGCAGGACATTGCAAGCAAAAAATGAACAGATTCTAACCTCGCAACTGGAGCAAAGGTTGCATCAAAATCAACTCCTTCAACTTGAGTATATCCTTGAGCCACCAGTCTGGCTTTGTTTCTGGTGATATTTCCATCTCCATCAGACTTGTTCTTGAAAATCCACTTAGTGCCAATGACATTTACACCTGAAGGTCGTGGAACAAGATACCATACATCACTTCTGGTGAACTGCTCCAGTTCCTCTTGCATGGCAGAAATCCAGTACTCATCAGTTAATGCTTCCTTATGATTCTTGGGTTCTATGGATGAAAGAAAACACTGAAGCACATGCATCCCAGCATTCATCTTTGCGTAGTCTTTCCGTGCTGTCTGTCTTAGATTATACGGGTTAGGAGGAGGAGTTACAGATGCAATTGGATCAGATATAGCTTCAGATACTGTGTTACTTTCAGGAACATCAGATGATGTTGTAACATCAGGTAGTGTTATAACATCCGACAGTGTTGTAACATCTGACAAGGGGGGATCAATTTCTGGAACGATGAATTGCTAAGATTCATCTTCAAGTAGGATTCCACTACTGATATCCTTCAGATCTTTAATAACAACATTGTTGGACTCCATCATGACATTTGTGCGGTTATTGAACACCCTGTATGCCCTGCTATTTTGAGAATACCCAAGAAAAATCCCAACATCAGCCCGTTTGTCAAACTTACTAAGAGGTTCACGATCTCTGAGAATGTAGCATGCACTTCCAAATACATGAAAGTACGAGACATTTGGCTTCCTTCCTTTCCATAGTTCATAAGTAGTTTTCTGAGTGAGAGGACGAAGAAAGACTCTGTTGATTGTATGACATGCAGTATGAACTGCCTCAGCCCACCATTTCTTCGGAGTATCATTTTCTGCCATCATAGCCCTTGACATGTTGATGATCGTCCTGTTTTTGCGTTCAACAATACCATTTTGTTGTGGTGTGATTGGAGCAGAAAACTCATGCTTGATTCCAAGTTTAGCACAAAAATCCATCATAGTAGAGTTTGCAAACTCCCGTCCATGATCACTCCTTACTCGAACCACTTGGAGACCGTCATGTGATTTTTCAGTGTTAACTTGTGTAATGAGCTCAATAATTATTTCCACTGCATCAGATTTTTCTTTCAAGAATTTTACCCATGTAAACCTGTGTAAATCATCTACACAGACAAAGATATATTTCTTTCCCGAAATATTAGCTGGACTGATTGGTCCCATCAAATCCATATCCAGTAGTTCAAGACTATGAGAAGTAGTGATTTCATGAAGTTTAGAGTGTGGAGACTTAACCTGTTTACCTTCATGACATGGTGGACAGTTTAACTCCTTTGTATACGAGAGTACTGGTACTCCTCTTATTGCTTCAAGCTTTGTTACCTTAGCCAGAGTTTTCAGATTTGCATGACCAAGCTTCTTGTGCCACAAAAGAGTATCATCCACACTTACTTTGAGACAACTGACTGATTCATCCAATATGTAGCAGTTATCTGATGATCTAGTGCCAATAAGAACACCCTGTTCATCCTTCCTGACAGTGCATATTTTATCATCAAATAAAACTGTTAGTTTGTTGTCACACAGATGACTAATGCTGAGCAAATTTACCTTTAGTCCATCCACCAAGAGTACATCTTGAAACACTGGAAAGTTTTTGACTTGTAACTCCCCCTTTCCAGTTATTCTGCATTTTTTCCCATCTCCAAATCTTACAGTTCCAGTCCATGGTACAATATTGCTCAATAGCTCAGAAGAACCTGTCATATGTCTAGAACATCCACTATCGAAATACCAGGAATCTCTAGCATAAGAGCTATAGCAGGTGTGTACAGCATAGCAGTGAATGATTTTTGGAACCCATACCTTTTTAGCAGTGTATGGAGATTTTTCTGATTGTACTGTGTTGTAACCTGCTCCAGTGTTGTAACTTGCAGTTGTGTTATAACTTGCTCCTGTGTTATAATCCGCTCCTGTGTTGTAACCTGCTCCATGGGTTGATTTTTGCATTAGATCTTGTAACAGACAAAAGCAACATCTTTTATAGTGTCCTGGACGTCGACAGTAATTGCACCTTGCCTCCCACCATGATTGAAACTTGTTTTGATGACGAGGATAGATCGGTTTATAACCTATACCAAATTTTGGAACATTGACAGAATTGTTCAGAGTCTTCATAGGTTGTTCTCTCCTAACTTGACTTGAACTTGGTTGCATTAACTTCTTGTTCAGCTTCCTTTTTGACTGATTGTTCTTGTTAGCCACTTCTATTTCATCATACCCTAATCCATGTCGATCTCCAGCAATTTTTCCCATTCCAAGAATTTCGTCCAGAGCAGCTGTTCCTTTGTTTAATTTGGTGATGGTTCCTTCTGCTACCTCTGCTCGAATGAGAGTTATCTTTAGTTCCTTTCTCATTGCCTCAATAGTTATCTGTTGTTGCTCAAATTCTTCACTCAAACTATTGTTGTCTTTCTGTAGCACTTTATTTTGTTTAGTCACACTGATCCAGAGTTCATGGAGTTTGTCGTAAGGTTCATGAACCATCTCAGAGTCTAAGTTTAAACTCTAATTCTCTGGACTAACAACAGCACCAAACATAACATAGTTTTCTTCTTCACTTTCTTCATCACTTTGAACAGTGACTGCTCCAAATGCCACATGATTGCTGAATGTTCTTCATCAGAGTCTTCTGCATCACTAAATATAGCATTGTAGGCTTTCCCCTTCTTGTTTGCTGATCCACTTGGGCATTGTGATTGAATATGCCCGTACCCTTCACATTCTCGACATTGAATTTTTCCAGCATGTTTGAATGCTGGCTTGGGTTCTGCTTGATCATTGGTTGATCTTCTATTCATACTTGAACTCTGCTCCCTTCCTTCATTTCTCCTATTTTGAGATTTTCTCAGAACTTTTGCAAAGCTCCTTGATATGTGTGCAAGCTCATCCTCGTCCATTTCTTCATTGCTGTTTCTGGTAGAGAGTTTAGACATGGAATTATGTTTAGACACTGGATTTTGTTCAGCTGTTTTATGAGCAGCTGCAGTAAATGCCATATCACTCTGTCTGACTGTTGCTAGCTCCTTCATTTCAAAGGCTGAAAGTGCTCCCATGACTTCATCAACAGTCATTTCAGATGTATCATGTAATTCCTCCATTGCAATGGTTTTCCCTTTGAACCTCGGTGGAAGAGACCTCAATATCTTCTGAACAATATCGTCTTCAACAAATGGTTTTCCCAACTGATGTGCTGTGTTAACAAGATCCCTAATTTTTGCATTGTAATCAGTAATCGTCTCGTTATCCTTCATAATCAAAGTATCAAATGCTGTCTTCACTGTATGCATTTTTTGTCGTTTCATTTTTGCATCTCCTTCATAGCTTTCTTTCAGTTTCTCCCATGCATCCTTAGCAGTGCAGCACGTTGAAATCAAGCGAAACGCTTCTTGATCAACACACGAGTTGATACAGTTGAGTGTTTTGCTGTTTAGTCGCTTATCCTTCCTCTCTTGAGTTGTCAGTTCTTCTCTGTTTTTCAGAACACCTTCGACTGCCCCTGCTGTAGGTGGATGTCTGGCGGGTGACCACTCGTTCTCAACCCAATACCATGCTTCTTCATCTAGAGCATCAATGTAATGTCTCATCCTTGCCTTCCAATAACCATAGTTATTTTTATCCAGCATGGGTGCACGTGTGTATATTGAACCATCCTTCTCTTGGTTCGCCATGATCGATACGGATCTCCACTGGCCTTGTTAAAGGCACACCTCAGTGGACCCCCTCTTTGATACCAAATGAAAGTTACTATCGATCAGTTTCAAAATAGTTCTCAACTATTCTTTCTAAACTAACAAGTATGTTTAAACATACTGCAGAGTTTAAACATAAAAAGAAAGAACACACAAAGTTGTTTACACAGTTCGGTGTTGAACACCTACATCTGCGGGGCCTTGCCCAGTCTGAAATTCATCCACTAGATAATCAAGATATGTTACAGAGTTTCACACAACAATTAACTATCTATGACTTATCTCTTATATGGATTCGTGAGATCCCCTCACTCGCCGGTCAACAACTCCTCGTTGCTGTCTTGACCACTTCCCCTGAAGTATTAAGGCTGTTGATTTCAGACTGCTGGCGTTCGGCAAAGACCTATTTAACTCCCTTCAATAAGCTGCTCCAACTGTAAAGCTATTCTGATCGGCAGAATACTTTCTTGTAAGATGGATAAGCTTCTGTTGCAGCTTCATTGAGTATTTATAGTTCAATGCTGTGTTGCCGTATTTATCTTCTTGATCCTTCAATCTCGGCCATGCTGATCTATCATCCAGCTTGTCACAGCTACACTTAGTCTTCTAGCTATACTCTACTTCTATAGCTAAAGGATAAGAAATATCTTCTTTCCTTATTTAAGACTAATCCTTTCTAAGATACAACTCTACCAAATATTCTCAAACTAATTCCATCGATACAAAATCAATCTTTACTTGTCATCTTGATTTCTCGAATATTGTCTTTGATTTCATAAGAGTTGTACTCCTTCTTCAATACTCTTGCTTGGTTTCTGATTTCCGTTCAGCAAGTGTTTAAACATAAGCATGTTTAAACATGATAACTTCTACAAAATAGCCAACTCTATTATGCTGAGTCTTCTGGACTCTTCAATCGTGTTTTGGGAGATCAGTGCGTTTTTCACTTTTTCTCAAGTTTAGTATCTTTTACAAAATATGTAATTGATCTATTTTATAATTATACAAAGTCTTGGGTGAAACCGTCTCATCAAAGTCTTATGGTAGGACCAATGAGTTCTCATTTGTTTATGGTGATAAGTTGCGTATTTGTAATCTTTGTTGTTCGTTCTAACACAATTAATTTACCATTAATATATAAATAAACTAAAAACTTAGCAAACGGAAGAATGTACAACAAAATTGAACTATTGTTTAGAAACACTTGAACTAACTATATAGACATATTTAAAATATTTGAATAGTTTTTTTTGTTCAATTAGATGATTAAAAGTACTATATTAAGAGTCGAATAAAACAAACACATAAATTTCAACTTATAAAAATATGATATGAAAAGCGGTCCTACCATAAATTTATGGTGAGACCGTCCTATCAAGACTCTCTCAATTAATTAAGAGTTTAAATTCAAAAGTATCAAGCAAAAAACTGAACGTGAGTTCAGAAATGAGAATTCATTGGGAACAAAATTAGTTTCATTTTTAATAGCAATATTATTTTTTCAATTCATAATTCCAAATTCATGTACTTGTGCTTCGTACGTATACTACACATCATTTTTAAAAAAAACAAACATATTATTCATATGTTTAAATAGAGTTTAGTATACTGGCTCGGAGGTGTTCAGTGTGAACCTCCTGCATAGAACTTTTGAAAAGCAAATGATAGGGAAAGAAAATATTAAATTCCTAATATCTTGCACCAACCCTGCAACCTGCCATGGTGGCTTGGCCTCGTTGTTTTGGATGTAGGAAATCGCCAATTGGGAATCGGTTTTGACATGCATTCTTTGTGGTTGCAAATGCAGCATCTGTGATAAAACTTTCCAGCAAGCACACAGCTCCGCATGTAGCGAGGAGAAAGCTCTGAACTTTTCCTCTCCGGTCCTTATGTTCTGGTGAACATAGTTGTGTGGAATACAAGTCCACGCAACTACCACACTCCTAGTTTGTTTCTTGAACGCACCATCGAAGCTCACCTCCTAGTATTGTTGGGATGTTTCCCAGTTTGGGTCCTGGGTTGGATGGTTCTATTGTGGTAACTGGACCTCGTATATGACCTCCCAAGATCCCTTGGACTCTAGATAGATCTTCCTTTGTAGCTTGGACAACCTGAGTTGGTTCCTGTAGCCTGTTCTCAAACACTTCATCATTCCTATCTTTCTAAATGTTCCATGAGACAGATTGTAAGGAGCACATCTTCTTTTAAAGGTGCTGTTTCAAGCCAATTCCCAAAACCAAGACCTGAACTGGAGCTGCCACAAAATCAAAACCTAGCCTGGATATTCTCCTGACTCTTCTTGCCTTGTCACTACCCAGATTGATATGTGTTACATCTTCCTAAATTAGACCACACCTTGTACAGATTGGTGTGTCTATACAATTCCTGAACCAGAGTCCCGATGCTGTAGGGAGACAGTTTTGAAGAGCCTTTCATACTCCCGTGATTATTTTCAATGAATGGTTTAGACCCCAAAACATTGACTATTTTCTGTTTAATCGAGTCACGGGATTCTGAGTACAAGCTTGCAGACTCCTATATCCATCCTTAACGTTGTAAAACCCAGTTTCTGAAAGTTCCCATATTAGTTTATCATGTTGGTTATCTGACCTAGGGATATGAATCTTCTCAATTTGGGCAACCGCTTCAGCTGGGAAGATCGCTCTGAGCAAAGGCATCATGCACTCCTTTTGATCTGTGATTAGATGTTCAACCTTAAGGTCCATTTGTTGAGCTAACTATGGATGTTATGCCAAAGGATTCTTGTAGCCTGGGATCCATTGTTCCTACAAACTGATCTGATCTCCTCTTGCAACCTTCCATCTTAGTTGATTTCTGAGAAGATCCAAGCCCTAAATAATGAATTTCCATCCTCATGTGTCTTGCCCTCAGCTTTTGATTTTTCTGTATGGAGTCATTTTACAGTATTTTTGCTGAAAAAACTGTGAGAAAAGACTATGTGGTTCTGTTAGGATTTTCCATCCATGTTTTACTATGAAGGCCCTATTCATATCCTTGGATTTCTTCAATCCTAAACCTCCATGTGTTTCCTGTTTGCACATCTGATCCCAAGAAATCCATTGTATGTGGCCACCTTCTAACTTGCCTGACCATATGACTTTCGCTATCATTTTGTCAATCTTTTCCTGGATTGAAGCTGGAATTTTGAAAATTCCCATTGGATATACGCACATGGCAGCTAGAGTGTGTCTTGCCAATGTTACCCTTCCTGCAAAATTCAGATACTTCGTTTTTCAAGAATCATACTGTTTTCTAACCTTGCTTATCATGCTTACATAAACCCTTTTCTTCCCCTCTGATAAATTAAGGTTAACTCCTAAATATTTGGATCCAATTCCCTGGTTATGGACCTTAGAAGGCTCTCTTCCTTCAAATTGACATTGAGGCTGACTTGTAGGGAGACTTATCAAAATTTACTCGCTGGCCAAAAATTCTAGCAAAATGATCCAGTATCTTTGCAAGATGAAAATACCTTAGATACTGACACTTCAAGAAGATGATACAGTCATCAGCGTATATAAGATGTGTGAGATTTGTCACTCCCCGTCCACAACCATTTCCTAGGCTCTGAGATGGTGATACTCCTTGTGTAGAGTTTAGGAAACCTGTGAGAAACTGTTCACATATAATAAACAATGAGATAAAGGGCAACCTTGTCTAAGTCCTCTCACTGGTGTAATATGGCATGCTGTGATGGAATATCTCACTGTTATTACACATTGTAGGATGAGGGCAATCCACTCTCTGAGAAGCCAAAATATCTAAAAGCATGGTCTAAGAACTTCCAGGAGACTCTGTCATAGTCCCCATTTGCCTTTCTTCTTGTTTCTCAAAGTTTCCATCATCTCATGGGCCATTAGGACACTTTCATGAAGCCTGTCTGGTTACCAGATATAAGGGATTTCATAACCTTTGCCAGTTTGATGGCTATTAATTTTTCAACTATCTTGTACTTCACACTGCACAAGGATATTGGCCTGAAATCTCTACTACTTTTGCATCTGACTTCTTTGGAATACGGATAATGTTTGTACCATTCCATTGAAGGGGAAAATTGACTTCTTGTAATATTTCTAATATGACTGCTTCAAATTGGCCCCTCAATGTTGCCTAATTCGTTTTATAGAAGCTTTCTGGTAGGCCATCTAGCCATGGTGCTTTCTAGGGTCTCATATGCTTAAGAGCTTCATAACTCTCTGTCCTTTTGAAATCACACTGCAATTTCTGAACATCTTCCAGCAATAGAGATTTTTGTGAGTGAGCCATACACTCCTGAGCAGTGATGGGATTGCCTACTTATTCTGAATACCATTCAGGAGTGCAGAAGAGTGATGTGAAATGGATGTGAAACCGAGTTTGTATGTCAGCCTCCTTTGTGAGAAGATGCCCCTGTACACTTAAAATGCTTGTTATCTCATTCATGCTCTTATTTATTGTTGCCCACTTGTGATAGAAAGTTGTGTTTATATCTCCTAGCCTACCCCATATGCTCCTAGAGTGTTGTTGCCAATTATCAGATTGTTGTCCATTAGATCATACAGTTGTTCTCTGAAATGTCTCTCTTCTACTTGTCGCTGAAAGAAATTTTAACTCTTCTGAACCTTCTGCAATTCCTCAGCGACGTCCTTTATTTTCTTGTCCAAGCAACCAAAGGTCTGCCAACTCCAATTATGAAGATGTTCCAGACTATAGTGCACATCATGCATTGCATTAAAGAAAACAAATTTCCCCAAATTCACCATCCACGAACAGATATTATTGTCCAAAACAAGTCCATTATTTTAAAACAATCTTCAAAGTAAATCTAAAACAAACTTCATAATACATCTGCGGGGAATTATATACCCTTATCAAATTCTAAACTTTAAGACCATAAACAAATCTGGAAACACAAACATGTAATAGCCAATATAATAATAAATACGGATCACTCATGTCTTCAGGTTCCGATCCTAGACGGTCATGCAAGCGTCTCCGAATCTGCTGGGGGACTCTGGCCCAGAGAACGAGCCCTAATCAGAGGGTCGTGTAAATATGGGATGTATAAATCACTCCCTGGATGAATGCTAGTACTACTAGATCCATCATTTTGCATTATGTTCCTCGACAAATCAATTTATTGATTTCTAAATGATACAAGCCCTGAAAAAACAAAACAAAAAAATCTAATATCAGGACAAATTGAGAAAGTAAAAAAAAACACTAAACATTTAAGGTTACATTAGTGATAAATTCAGTTTACCTGATGATAAAGCAGGAAATGAGTGAGGCATCAAGGAAGTTGGAGGAGACATAAAATGAAATTGGCCTGAAAAGATGGATCATCAAGAAAGAAAATTACTACAAATTTAATGCTATCAGTGATATAATGATAAAGAGGGAGAATATCTGTTTAGGAACTCTAAACAAAAAAAAGGTACTATATATAAAATTCAGTCCACCTGATAAATCAGTAGATTGAGGCCTCAAGGTAGCAGATGAGTGAGGCATCAGGGTAGTTAAGGGATTTGACACAAGGTGAAGCTGGCCTGATAAAGTGGATCCTGAAAGAAAATTAATTAGTAAAAATTAAATGCTATGAATGTCAGGATCACAAAGAGAGAAAAACATTCTACATTGGAACACTAAATAAAAAATATTAGTATTGCATAAATTCAGGTCACCTGATAAAGCAGCAGACTGAGGCCTCAAAGTTTGGAAAGAAGTTGGAGAATTTGGCATGGGATCCTGACGATGATATTGGCCTGAAAAGATCGATCCAACAAGGAAATTGGGGCTTTCATCATTGCCGAAATGAGGTTGAGCCGAAGCTGGAGAAACTTGGTTTCTAGGGATCATTGAACTGGCATCCATCGAGCTCATGAGCTGCAGAGCTGATATGATGTTGTCATTTCCATAGCTCGGAAAAGGTCCCGAATTCTTCATCTCATCAGCCTTGACATTGCTGATTGTCTTTCCACGATGTTGTTGCACGAATCCAGACCCGAGTGATGATGGGGGAGGTAGAAATAGGTTGTTAGGAGAAGGAATGTGAGAGGGGAGAGTGTTCTGTTGTATAAACATGCCAGCACCATGTTGAACACCATTAGCACCAAGAGAGGTAGTTAGCCCAGAATATCCTCTCATCATCCAGTGGCTTGCTATTCCTGGAAACCCTATAGTTGACTCACTGCTCCTATGAGCAGTTGTGGGTGAATCATGTTGTTTCCTCTCTAGCTGCTGCTTGTCTTTATGAGTTTCTTGTTGTGAGCTTTTCTTCTTCGGATCAAGCTCAAGAAAGTCCTAAAAATCAAATTGGAATGATAATATTTAATTAGCAACATGAAAATTGCTGAAAATGACAAGGAAAACAGCTGAATATTTGAAATATTCTGAACAAGGCCTAGAAATATTCATACGCAAATCTCAAGGATAAAAATTGAAAATTTCATGTATTTTAACAGAGCTAGTAATTAAATGAAAGCCAGCCGTGACAACGTAGCACAAAAGTAATTAAAAATTAAGAGAACAAATTGATAAGAATCAACAGCCTGAATGTGTAAAAAATATCAAGGAATAGAACTGAAAAATTGAAATATTCTAAACTCAGCTTAGTAAATGAAAGCCAGTTAAAATAAAGATAAAAAAATTAAAATTAAGATTAACCATGCATTTTTTAGCTTTGGCATTCATTCTCCTTATATAGTTCTGTAACATTTTGAGTTGTTTCAGCTTGATCGTATATATAACTCGCTAATCTTGTATACAATCATATATCAGTTTTCTCATACTTAGCTCGGAAACTTTGAACTACCTTAAATTACAACCTATCTCTGTCCTTAATGTGTTCATATATCTATATATATTTTCTAAATTGATAATCACATAGTATAGTTAGAATGAGTTGATTAAGCTAAGTTACTCCTTAAATGTTCTCCGATGTACCTACCTGCTAGTTATTGTAACCATATTACTTCATATTTTATTTTAACTTCAAGCATAACATATTACAACTTCTATAATCCTTAACGACAATATATTTCCTTTCATATACTCATTCAAAGTTGTATGGTATATACACAATTATAATGATATACATGTACTTTCAGTTTCTACAATTATGAACATGACATAAATACTCATGCAAGAATATTGTGCAATCATTCAAGAATCATCAAACACATGGAAACATATATTGCACCAGAATTACCAGAAAATTCTTTGATATATAATTGCAAGTTACTAGGTTATGAAATCAAATTGAAACATTAAATAGTTTCAGGACTAGTTAAAGAGAATGGATATCAATGAGAATAGTTTCAGGACTAGTTAAATGCATGATTAATTGAAAAAGTTTTATAAAATGGAGATAAAAATGATAAGAATAAACAACATGGAAAACGGAAAAAATGTCTTAAAATTCAAAATATAATATAGTAATGAAAGTCAATCATGATGATAAAGATGAAGTAAAGCCACATAAAAGGTAGAAGATAAAATGAAAATTTGATTACCTCTTTATCCTGTAAGGGATCTGTTTCATTCAAGTAAAATAATCTCTTCGTACTCAATCTATCTGACTGAGGATGCAGTGTGTCACTCTTCTTTCCCTTGGAACCAGCTTTGCTTTGGTGTTTGGAACCAGGTGGAGAAGGAAGTCTTTTAATCAACTTCCTAACCTTTTCAGGCTGAACTTGCTTCCCCTTCTTTTTACCTGTTGGAAGAGCGACATCATCATCAAATCTGTTACGCATTTGCTCCTTTGCCGTTCCAATATATAGTCCTTCACCCCTGGGTTGAACCACCCCATATGTCGCTATCGCCTTTCCTTTGTCTCTCTTGGAAATAGTATTTTCAACACTCTTTCTTCTAGGGTTCTGATGGCCGTCAGACACACTGATGTCAGCTAAAGACTTCAACTTTCTCTTCCTTTTATGCCCCCGATTGGCCGTTTTCTTAGCAGTAAAAGATTTGATCAGCTCCTCGGTTGGTGCTTCATTAGCACCTCCTACAAAATTCAACAATTCAAACCAGTTACAACTTCATGGAGCTGAAAAAGAAGAATGTGTTTTACTTTTGCATGTCAATAAATATACTGAAACTGACTAAAATACCTTGATTATTATAAATTGTTACTCAATTCAGTTCTGTTATTAGGATACTGATTCAATCCATCTTATAATTTGGACCCGCAAAGTAGAGTGGTTTTGCAAATAAAAATTCAGAAGAATAGCAATAAAAATATTCAGAGAAATTGAGTACCAGTATTAGTAGCCTGCTCAAGTTCTGGAGCAGCAAAATCTGGAGGAGTTGGTGATGGCAGTCTAATCCCTGGAGGAGTTGGTGATGGCAGTCTAATCTCTGGAGGTGTCGGTGAGGGCAGTCTAATCTTTGGAGGTGTTAGAGACTCCTCAATGGCTAAAAATTGAAGAATTCATACCAGTTACAACTTCATTCTATTGCAATAAAAAAAATTAGAAATCTTGAGATATTCAGTACCAGTAAGAACACCAGTCCGCACATGTGTAGGAACAGTAAAATCAGGTTCAGGAGGAGTTGGGGATGGGAGTCTCATCTCATCATTGGCATCTGCTGCCGCTTGATATTGCACAAATGGTGGATCTGCGTCTCTAACAAATGCTTCTGAACTAGCAGAGGTTACACAGAAACTATAGTCACAAACTACAATAGTTCTTCATCTGCGACTAAATCAATGATGAATGGAATTTATAGATATTTATATAATACCTGCATCTTTCAATCTCATGACACAGTAGGGGCAGTGGCGATAGTATGAAGGGACTTCCATCTGAGGAAGTTCATTACTTGGTGGATATATTGAAGAAACTTCCGGGGTACTTCCGCGCTTAGAAGCGGCATATCCTCTGCACCGAACAAGGATGAGTAACATTTTTAACAGAGTGTCAAATTGAAACACGCTCAATTATTTATTAACGAAAATCCACCAAGCAACATAAGAGTTTAAACTATTTCACGTGCAGCTAAGATTAATTAGTATACTAACATGCAGCCATAGTATAGCTAGAGTGCAAGTTAAATAGCAGCTAAATTAACTTAATTAATTAGCATGCTAATTTGCCGTTAGAGTGCAGTACTAAATTATAATGAGCAACTAAAGAGCAGAAATATATATGTATATATATATTTACATATATATATATATATATATATATATTAAATTGAGTCATGTAACACCTAAAGTTAAATAGCAAAAGACTTACCGTATTGAAAATCCTTTCTGGCAGAAGCATGGAATGTCCATCTTCGGCAGAGTTACCTACATATAAACATCAAGTTTTAACAATCAATTAAATAATACAATCAAGTCATTTTCTGCTCTTTTAGAGCATGCAAATACAATCAAAACACAACTAACTTATTTTACATTTTAAATATTAAATTAAATTCTCACTCATGAAACACAATACTCAAACACAGCCTCATAAACACTTCTAAAATCATAGACGCAAATCAACAACTATTATATGGGTTATGTTTTTATGAGATTAAAATTCGTAATAGTGTAACAATGTATTGAAACTAATATTGTAAAACTATTTCTTAAATCATTTTCTATAATTGTCATTAAATAAAATAATAATATAGGTCAATTGTGAACAAAAATATCAAATAAAAAACCCCATGGACAAATTATTACAACCAGTGATAACAATACAACCATAAAAAATTATAATTACATATATTGATCTAATGTGATCAATTAAAATGGTTGATTTATAGATCAAATTTTAGTTAGAATAATCTACTAAATTAAAAGCATTCATAAAAAAGGAAAATATGCTTATTATTATTTATTAAATAGAAATTGTGTCCTAATCAAAAACTCGGAACTTGGTTAGGTTTTGGTTATTGAAACTCAACCCGGAACGGAACAAAAAATCAATAATTATTAAATAAATTAAAATTATGTTATAATTACATAAATGGATTGTTTAAATAATTATTTTGAGAATAAGCATGTAATTCAACTAATTTGTTTAAAATCAAAATTAAATTCTGAATTTGATTTAAACCCGAAATCGAAATCGATTTTTTTTACTATTTTAGTTCAGTTTTGTTAAGAAACTTTTAGGGAAAAAACTGAACAAATTAAACCAAACAAACCAAAAAACAAAAAAACCGATCGGATGCCCACCGCTACCTATCACGCGAGTTCTACGTCATAGGTTAGCCCACTGCTACCTACCACGTGAGCTCTAAGCCATAGGTTAGCCCACCCCTTGATATTTTACCTAATTTACAACCTGAACCCCCTTCTCCTCTCCCTCCCCGATTCTCTATGCAACCCCTAATCTCACTTTCTACATCAGACAAATAAGAAAATCACAAAATCATCACAAAATAAATTTTAATCTGGCCTGATAATAATCAGTGGATCGGGAAACTAACCTTAGAAAAATGGTGAGCGGTCAGATCCGGCTTATTTAGACCGATGGTGGCGGTGCAGCGCTATAATGGTAAGTAAAACTGATGGTCACGGCCGGCAGACGACGGGCCTTAGAAATATTCTTTGTGTAATATTCACAGTGCTACATTATAATCATTCAAATCTGACTGTTGACTTTCAGGATGAAATTATTGTGCCGATCGACTCAACACTCAAGTGGGCCTCTCCCTCCCCGATTCTCTATGCAACCCCTAATCTCACTTTCTACATCAGAAAAATAAGAAAATCACAAAATCATCACAAAATCAATTTTAATCTTGCCTGATAATGATGAGTGGATCGGAAAACTAACCTTAGAAAAATGGTGAGCGGTCGGATCCGGCTTATTTAGACCGATGGTGGCGGTGCAGCGCTCTAATGGTAAGTAAAACTGATGGTCACGGCCGGCAGACGACGGGAAACGGCGG
Organism: Sherardia arvensis; assembly: GCA_948330725.1. Lineage (NCBI taxonomy): Eukaryota > Viridiplantae > Streptophyta > Magnoliopsida > Gentianales > Rubiaceae > Sherardia > Sherardia arvensis. The sequence goes on along the minus strand of OX415236.1, from coordinate 8,669,841 downwards.
GGGATTGGGTTCGTGTTGGGTTAGGAGAAGAGGGGAACAGAATAACTCCTTGATTTAGTCTCATCAATCGTTTCCTATCCGATTACGTTACATTCATTAATTATTTAGATAACATTCCTTCCTGGGAAAAAATTCCAAATTTTTTATCATAAAATTTTTGTTCAATAAAATATTAATTCTTTACCTCATTCTTTTGTCAAATGTCATAAATAGGATCATAATATCTAAATATACAAAATTACAAAAAAAATTTAAGTATTTCAAAGGAAAAATGGATGGTTATTTTGAATGAAATAATAGTCAAACATTGTAGAAACGTTTTGGAACAATTTCAAAATGTCATTTCTGTTTACGATACTTACAATTGGAGCAATGCAGCATTTTTAGACCATATCAATAGTATGCAATGCATACGATTCAAATAAACGCAGTTAGGGATATATGTTGATAATTATAGATCTAGCTCTATAGTCAAGTTTATTTCTCTTTCGTTGTAGCTTTCATTCTTTAGTTAAGATCATTTGTTTAAAATATCATGATATCTAATTATTTGGTATTTCATTACTAAATGTTTGTCCAGTTTCTTTTAAATTGTTTTCAACTAATAAAATACAGAACGAATTTCGAATGGCACAATCTCTGATGGCTGGGAATATTTCTTTTGCATCATATAATAAGCCAATAACAGTTGCAAGTATTGTTGCGTATTTGAATGTAATTCTTTTAATAAAATTAAAGTACAAAATAATTCTAGTTGTAAGTTCTTTAATAACATTTTGCATGTATATAAGCTATCATTATTCTTCCTCCCGCTTCATCACTGGTACTTTAATAGCAATGATTGATCATAATTTCTATTATGCAAAGTTCTGCACTAATATTTTCATACATAATAACCCAGCGATCAACCCCACAAGGACCGTGATATGAACTGTGCGCCATACACGTGCTCCTAAATGTGCCGCAACTTGCAGTCCACGATCGAAATACACAGAATGCAGTAACAGGCTACAAGATATAATTTAAGAAAGGCTCTTGTTGCAGTAGATCCATGTTTTTGTTGCATGAATATTAATATCGGATATATAAAAGTAGATAACAGACTAACAATATCAATCCACAATCATATATATTTGAATATTATTTAAAGAATAACAAAAATGTTATCATGTGTGTAATTAATCACACTTACCGGAGAATCTCCATAGACAAGTTATCATGAAGACAGAGTTGGAACAAGAATTAAAAAGTGAGTTCTTACTTGAATATACTTAAAATCCTCTAGCTTGATCGTAACTCAATCAAAATTTCTGATCAAAGTTGCAGTTACCAATCCAAATCCAGATTCAGGTTATAATGATTTCTGATAATTGATTTTCATAAATCAAGAAACATAACAAAAGTTTCTGAACCAGCAAAATTTCTTCATGAATCTTCATAATTCTTAATTCTAAGTGTAGGTCACTTCGCAAGACCAACAGTTACTCTAAAACAATCTCTATAATACAGTACTAAATTTCAAAAACTTCATAATTATTTAGTCTTCATCCAACAGTTACTCTATTTTACAATTCCATGAATTTATTGCCATAAATAATAATAGATATACTTAATTCTATTGTAGACTCCCAATAGCACACAATTAGGGCATGTTTGTTTGAGTTTATTTCTTACTAATTTGAACTGAACTGAAGTGAAATTTATATATTGAAAAATAGAATATGAATGTCTAAATTTACTTGAATTTGATCAAACTATATTTTATTAAACTGAACTGAATTGAAGTGAAATTTATGTATTGAAAAATAGAATCAGAATGTCTAAATTTACTTGAATTGATCAAATTATATTTTACTAAACTGAACTGAATTGAATTAGATTAAACAGCTATATTTATAAACTCCAACAAACAGGGCCTTAATTTTATTTGCAAGTTCATGATTATAATTTTTTTATGCGTGTGAATGTGTGAATGATTTAGAAAGTATAGGATAAAAAAAGGAAGAAAAAAGTAAGAATGAATGATAGCATTAAATTTTGGAGTATGAAAGAAGAGAGCCTATATACCTTTTCATTCTTTCAATTTTACCCTCTATTTTAGAGTGTGGGATAGAGTATCTGTTGGAAGCAATAATATAGTCAAAAAAGGCAAATCTAGTTAAAAAATTTGTTATAGAGTGACGGTTAGACATGCTCTTAACTCTAAAAAAAGATGAGACATTTTCACATCTCTAAAGCTCAAAAATCAAAATGGCATGACTTAAATGGATACCACTAGATTTGTTTGCTATAATTAATAAAATATTTTTGCATCAATTTGGAGGGATTTAAACAAGGAAGATGAAATGATACCAGGTAAAGCCTTAATCAAGTGTAATGTGTAGTGGAGTTAGTTGACTAGTGATGGTGGCCGGTAACATTGTTAGTTAAACCATGATTAGGTAGCAATAACATATATAGTATGGATTGTTTTTGGTGGGAAATATCTCAGAAAATAAGTGTGCTTGTCTCCTGGTTTTATAGAATCTAAGCTACAAGGGGGTTTTTAATCATGCTATTTGTCCAATTTCGGATAAGTATCATTGCAAGAAGCCTCAGCCAATGAGAATTCGACAACGGCTTTTAATAGTTCTTAAAATTAATTAATCATTTAGAGGATTCATGTTCAAATTATGTGAAACATTTCTTGGTGATCAAACTTTGGATTTAATGTTGGGATAGTGTGGTATGATTCCTATGATTCATGTTCGTTTTCCCTTTCAGTGTTTGCTCTTGTACAGTGCAAGTAAGCGGGAAGTGCTGATGATTGTGTAGATGGGGTATATATATTGATGACCAGAAAATTATATTGCATTTAGGAGGTAATGGGTTTGGATTTGCAAATAAAAATTAATAAAAGATCCGATCGATCGTTAGATGTGAGCATGAGGGTTTTACGCCATGTCCAATTCAACTTATTTCACCATGTTTCAACACTATACAACACTGATCAGCACAACACAACACTTATCAACACTAATCAGTGCAACACATTTCAGCACAACACTTTTAAATATATTTCAGCACGTTTCATCTCCAATAAGCACTTTTCAATGTAGTTAAGTTTTAAGACAAAATAAATATATATCGACCATAAAATGTTGTTTTAATAGTAATTTTAATATTATATCTGATTTAGTGATTAAACTGAACATTATTTTAATGAAAATTATGTAAAATAAACGACGTACAATTGAGTGAATTTTTAACAAAAAAATTCATCTAGTTTAGTATAGTTGAATTCATAAAGTGTAGTTGAATTTATTTCATCATATTTCAACCCATCTAATTATTTTCAACTCATTTAAGTATTTCATGATATTCAACGCCTTTCAACATAAGATCGGCACTCTCCAGCGAAACACATCACCAGTCAGCATAGCACATCACTCATCATACTCCCTCTATCCCAGACTAAAATGCACACTTCTCTTATATGGTTGTCTCACCGAAAATTGCACACTTTCTATATATAGTAAACTCTACTTATTTTCCTCCACCCATTTCACACACTTCTTCCTCAAACTCAATCTCTCACCTACTCATTTGACAATCCTTCAAATTTTTAAATTTTACTTTTTATACAATATAATAAGGAACAGAAGAAGTATCATATAAGGTTAATTGGAGTGCGTTAGAATGTTTGGATGATTTTTGTTATTATGAAGCTGATTACTGATCTGTAACAAATTAATGAAAGATCTTCAACCCTAGTCTTCTGTAACAGAAAGTTATTTTAAAATCAACTCACACAAATATGAAATTCGATCCGAATTTCCCAGGATACTGTATTAATAGTGCAGCGCCGTGACAAAAGTAGATAATTATCGGGATCGTTTCTCGCTTTCTTTTCTGTAGAGATCGATGGTCTTCCACAATCCACATGCATGCATGAATGGTTAGACCCATAAAGATCTAGTCCGCGGGACCCAGTTATGATATCGGGATTTTGCGGACCCACGCGCTAACGCGTGGTTTGGCGCCCCTCTTAATCTCTAATCTCAAGGCTTAAAGGCAAGATTATAGAGTTAATAAAAGATAATTATATAATCTGAGGGTAAATAAAGGGTGATTTGGGTTTAAAAAGCGTATTAATACAAAATAGTGGTTTTGAATTGGTCAAAATGGAAGCCGTTATTCTATTTCCCTCGAGACACCGGAGCCACTTTGTTCTCCAAAAGCATCTCAACCTGGCCCTACCATTATTTCATTCTTTGTTCAATTAATAATTTCTCTCTGTTAAAAATTAAAATCAAAACTTTGTAGCACTAATTTGATTTTTACAGTTAAAATAACAGTGCTATTAAGACAGTAGGTGTAATTGACTTTGAATATTGAAACCATCCGGTATAACTATGATGAATGAGATTATGAGATGATATAGTAAAAAATGTGAATTCTTTATTGAAACCATCCGTCAAATAAAGTGTGATTTTTTTCCATTTTATAACATTTATTACAATGAACTAATTTGATACAAAATGTGTAGCTATTTTTTATAGCATTTTTATACTTAATTTACAAATAACACATAAACTTTTTGGATACTTACTAGGATATTTTGTTCGATCTGATAATGGAACTGAGTTTTTACCTCTGCGGTCCTACTTTACTAAATCTTGTATTCTGTTTGAGACTTCCGACATTAACACACCACAACAAAATGGACGAGTGGAGCGAAAGTATAGACACCTGTTGAATGTTGCACGTGCTCTTTTGTTTCAAACTGATTTACCAATCAAGTTTTTGGGGTGAAAGTGTTGTTACAACCACTTATTTGATCAACCGCACGCCAACACCACTTCTTGATGGTCGTACACCCTTTGAGCTACTACATGGTAGTGTTCCGGATTTCAAGTCTCTCCGTGTGTTTGGATGCCTCTGCTTTGCCTCTCAAGTTCCGCGAATTCGAGATAAGTTTACACCAAGAAGTCGTTGATGTGTCTTCCTAGGATATGCTTTTGGGAAAAAAGGATACCACTTGTATGACTTGAAAACAGATACATTCATTGATAGTAGAGATGTTGTGTTCTACGAAAACCATCATTTGCTGAGCCAACTCCTTCATCTTTGACTGATGCATCCCCTGCAACTCCACCCCATGCCATTTATGATTATCCACTAGTTATGCTACCTGCAATTCCAGTTGTGACGCTTCCTCCCGAGCCTCCTATAGTGGATGATTCATCACGACAACCTAATCATCAGCCTACTAGCGCATCGCCTCTACAGGCTCCTACCGATTCATCATCTCCAGACCCCACTACCGTCACTACTGGTTGTGTTCGGTTCAACACACAAGATAGGAAATGACTAGTAATCCTGAATGACTTTGTTTGTTCTGTCACTGCTACTAATAACCCCCCCCCCACTAGTGCTTCCTCTACTTCGCCGTCATCATTGTCTTCAGTATTTCATACCCTATTACTGATTATGTTAAAGTGTTTGCTATATGCAGGTCCAATTTACTTCTACAGGTTCAATAGAAGTGGGAAAATACCATAATTACCCTTCATTCGTTTATTAATTTTTACAAATATTTTTCTAACACCCTAACCTTGAATGCATAAACCCGTCTATGTAATGATTGAACACGTGTTCAAATTATAAATTACTTTTTTGTGAATTATAACACATATTTAAGAGGGACATTATCGTCAATTCAGATTTAATTTTGACATGCAGAAGTAAAGTGGACCTGCATATAGAACCACCCTTATGTTAATTGCAATAAATTTTCTGCTATTTGCGTACTAGACTTTTGTGTGCCGTAACATCTAGTCCAGATCCTACAACGTATTCAGAAGTATATAAGCATGCTCATTGGCGGCCTGTAATTGATGAGGAACTTGGTGCTCTTGCCCGTAATGGCACTTGAACTCTCTCACCTCTTTCTCCGGGCAAGAAGGCTATTGGTTCGAATGGATTTTTAGAACCAACTATAAATCTGATGGCTACATTGAACGATACAAAGCTAGACTGGTTGTGCTTGGTAATCGTCAGATTAAGGGTGAGGACTTCACTGAAACATTTGCACCGGTTGTCAAAATAGTTTCAGTTCGAGTGTTTCTCTCTGTTGCTGTTATTAAGGGTTGGGAAGTTCATCGGATGGACTTCCATAACGTTTTTCTCCACGGTGATCTTTAGGAGGAGGTTTATATGCGTCTACCCCAGGGATAGCATGTTCCTTCTACTATTGGTTGTAAGCTCCAAAAGTCATTATACAGTTTGCGGCAACCTCCTCGGAATTGGTTTGCTAAGTTGGCTTCGACTTTTCGAGTTTTTGGATTTGTTCAGAGTAAGACTGATTGCTCTCTTATTACGTATGTCTGTGGGGCTCTTACATTACATGTTCTTGTTTTATGGATGATCTGATCATTGCTAGAAACTCAAAGATCTTGTTGACCGATCGAGTTCAACACTTATTTGAGCTCTTGTTTTCATATGAAAGATCTTGGTCATTTGAAGTATTTTCTTGGGATCGAGATTTCTAGGAGCACTGATAGTATGTTCTTTTCCCAACGGAAGTATGCACTCGATATTCTTTCCGACACTGGATTATTAGCTTCCAAACCAACTGATTTTCTGATGGAGCAACATCATGACTTAGCACGCGTTGAAGGTCCGTTGTATGAAAATGCTGAGCAATATCGACATCTTGTTGGTCGTTTGATTTACCTGATCATAACTCATCCTAAGATTAGTTATGATGTTCATACATTGACTCAGTTTATAAAGGCACCGTGTGTTCCTCACTGGCATGCTGTTGTTCGTGTTCTGCATTGCTTGAAGAGTCACCCTGGGCAGGATTTGTTTTTGTCTACTCGTAGTTCTCTACAATTGACCGCTTTGTGATTCGGATTGGCCAGTTTGTTCGCTTACTCGTCGTTCAATGTCTTGATATTTTGTTATGCTTGATGATTCACTAGTTTCTTGGAAAACGAAGAGACAACCAATTTTTTCACGTTCATCTGCTGAAGCGGAGTATTGGGCAATGGCTGCTGTTTGTTGTTAACTTACATGGCTAAAGTCTTTTATGTCATCTTTAGGAGTTACACATTCTGCTCCTATGCGACTTTTCTATAATAATCAAGCTGCAATTCACACTGCAGCAAATCCGGTGTTTCATGAGAGGACAAAACATATTGAAATGGATTGTCCCTTTGTTCGAGATCTTGTTCAGTCAGGCGCTATTGCTATGTATCATATTCGTACTTTGGACCAGCCTGCATCATTTTCACTAAAACTCTTGGCAAATATCAGTTTCAACAATTACCTGGCAAGTTGGGCGTTGCCTGCAAACATTTTCACTAAACTCTTGGCAAACATCAGTTTCAACGATTACTTGGCAAGTTAGCGTTATGGATCTACAAGCTCCAACTTGAAGAGTAGTATTAGGATATTTTGTTATGATTTGATATTATTCTAGAGTGGTGATACATGCAGGTACATGTTTACTAATGCGGATCCAAAATATAATATTTTGGATGCACTAGCACAATTCAGGGTCACATATTGTATTTTTCAGACCTGCATTAGTAAACATGGACATGCATGTATAATTACTGTTACTCCATTGCATGTAAATTAAGAAGTTACAGTTATATTTAGGAGGTGTATGACTGTGTATTAATATATATAAATATACATATTTAATTTATCTTTATACCTTACTTATAAATATTTACCCTCGTGTCAATACAATCAAACACATTCTACATTAATACTTCATTCTTTTATCAATACTACTTTATTTATATTAATCGTGATATTTTGTCAGTCAAGTGCCCCACGACCACGCGTATAGGTTGGATCGTTTAGATACAGGCCTTCTATACGCAGTCCGTATTTTCCTTATTTGCAGTCCGTATTTTTTTTAAATAATCATATTTATAATGATTCTGATATATAACTGAATTGCAAGTGTATGCAATAGAAGTAGTATATATGATTCATATGTCTGATATACATAATTATTGACCATATCATATATATCGAAGGCGTATTTTTATTTTGGACTGCAAAATAAACAAAATACGAAGTGCGTATAGCATGCCCCTTTAGATATCCTTATTTATATGTTTAAATCTACCCTAATGGCCAATTCCTATCCAATCATCTCATCAGCTTAAATAATGTAATTATAAAATTACAAAACCAATGGTAATCTTTGATGGGGATTCGCTTAGATTTGGAGGCCATTATTTCTCCGTAAAGGGTTAAAACACAAATATGGTAACAAGAGTTTATACTCTGAATGGAAACAAAAGCCCTGAGTCAATTACTTACAGTAATCATTCCATCTTTTCTCGCAATATTATAATTAGGCCATATTTGTCTAAGCATATAAATTGAACAATTTAGTTCCATTCTGTTCAATTCAGTTCAGATTAATTTAGTATAGTTTAATTTAATTTAGTTCAGTTCAATAAAAAAAATTGATCAGATTTAGACATATATTTTTTCAATACATTAATTTTCACTTCAATTCAATTCAGTTCAGTTTAATTTAAATTAGTTAAATGTAGTTCAATTCAGTACATATCATTAAGAAATAAGTTTAAGAAATAAGTTTAGGCAAACAAGTCATCTATATATATATATATTTATCTTAATGTATGCGGCCATATTCTCATGAGATTATATTTTTTTTACCAAACCATACTAAATTTAATTAAATTGAATGAACTAAATTAAAATTTAAAATAGAATTTAGCAAAATTGTATTTCAATGCCCTAAAAAAGCAAAATTTGTTTTTAATTTTTTTTTAATTTATTGAACTAAATTTAATACATTTGTTTAAAGGAGGCTGTGTAAATAATTAAATTATTAAACTTAATTAGGATTTTAAATATTTTATTATTACATTTTTATTAGTTGTCTTTAAATTTAGAAAGATGATTTAGTTATGAATTGCATGATGGATTAGGTTTTATGTTGTATACATAAACACGCATAGATGAGTGGTTTTGATCCACGTAGAGATCAAGATCATGCACACGAATTCATATATGTTATTAAACTTTAGAGAGAAAATTAATTTTAGGATGACAGACATTTAGATTTATTATGGAACGGGAAAAAGGTGAAAAGTATTTTTATAAAGATAAATTTCATTTTATATTATTAAAAACGTGTAGTATCTGCTGACAGAAAAAATGAAAAGAAAATCTTAATTTCTTAATTTCTATCACATTTCGCTTTGTATAAGAACCAAGCGAATGAATGACATAGAGTATTGCGATTCTCAAATATCCAGAATGAGTAATCATTGGGTAATATTTTTTTTTTTTTGGTTTGATAGAATTTGGGTGATCATCTTATGAAATTCTAGGAGACATGATTAGAAGATTCAATGTCAGTACAAGGAATACTAGATGATATCCGTGCCGATGCACGGTGCTTATTTAAAAATTAAACATCAATCCATACGCATGTACGAATTTTATAGAGCATATGAAAAAAATTAAAGTTGTAACGATTTAATGATACCATTCATTAATATAGATTCATGCAAATTCTAAGAAATGTAATTAAAATCTTAACAATTCAATTGTAATGTTATGTATAGATGCAAATAAATCAAATCAATTGTAATGTTAAAACTATACTTTATTTGACAGTCAATAATCAACTTCATATCTCTTAGTATAATCTTTCTTTCAAGAATGACTCCTTTTTTGGCATCAACCTCGCTCTAAAATCTCTCAGCTACTTCTCATATTACTGGAATCAATTTATTCATCAGCGCAAGCCTTGTCTAATTCTGCTTGTATTTCTGCATATGAATGTCCTGCAAGAGATCAAGAATCACAAACAAATCCTAGTTAAAATACATTTAAAATTAAGAAAACTCGGTATCAATCTAAACATGACAAAACTTGCAACAACCAATATCTAGTAACCCTCACACTTTTAATCAAAACAGGAGACCTTCAAACTCAAACCATAAATTCTCAATTCTCGGTATACATCTCAATTCACCAGAGAGTAATACACAAAACAGAGAACTCGATGAGTTCCCAAGACAATAGAATTCGATTACTTAAAATTTTTTGATAATTAACATCACTTGTAACCTGTTTATTTAAAAATGTTACTAAACATTGTGCCATCTCGGGTTGAAACTTCACCAACCATTGCACAACAAAGTGAAAAATAGCTTCAATTTCAGCAAGTAATAATAGTTTCAGCAGAAAATCAGCCTCAAAGCAACAAAAACATCTAATTAGAAATAGTGGACAGCCTAAATAAGTTATACTTTAGCAGAAAAAACATCTAATTCAGCAGCAAATCTGTCATACTAAGGTTTTATATCAGCAGTAAAAACACGTTTAAATTCAATAGGAATATATTTTTCTAATCATGCTAAGCATTAGTATCTCACACACTCATTACCTAAGTTTCACATGCATTAGAATCTCACACAATATTACCCTGTTTAAAATATAAATCAAAACAAAAGCTGCTGCAAATTCAGAATACTAAAGAGCATATTGTGCATATTGCCTCCAAGGAATTTACGACTTGAATGTAAAACATGTAAAGAATCGTTAAATTAGACGTAAAGGTGAAGTCAAATACAAAGTAATATTACTCTCTTAACCAGACATGGACTGAAAATGCTACTGAAATACCCGTTATATGAGAGAGAAACTTTATAAAGAAAAAACACAAAGACGAAATAATTTTACAAAGAAAAACACACAACCGCATGGAACTCATCCAATATCTAGCATCCATCATAGATTACTTTAAAAATCAAACTATGCTGAAATAAATAATATCCCTAAGACAATGAAGCTGAAATATTTATAATATCTGTGACAATATTATTCCCCACTTAAAAAAAGTCACTTCTGTCAAAAAGATATATTCATATTTTAATAATGCAATTTGACAGATGTTTGGAACTGTTAGCTTATACTCCAATCAGAATTGGCTATATGCACTTGTAAGAAACACAAAAGCACCATTATCAAACTTACTGGCAAGTATCTATACTAAGATCAGAGAAGAGTTGGATGTTCTTACTGTGATAGTGATCAATTAGCCTAAAAAAATCCACAAAATCATTACTTTGCCAAAGAAGCCAAACAAAACAACAACAAAATATAAACCTTTTTTTACCATTTTAAAAACCTTTTTTTGATGGAGTAAAATATTCTAAACCCATCTGATAAAAACCCTCTGAGAGTCGTAAAATCCTGTATTAACGGGGCAATAACAATCTGATAAAATCTACCTAAATCAAAATTATCCTTGAGAACCAATTGATAAAAATCCATACAACTGCAAAAACAAATGGATAATTAGTAATTTGTGAGAATGTACCTTGATTGGCGTGGAATTTTGAAGCCAATAGTAAACCAATCACTTCAACGGTGCCGACTTATTAGTCTGAGCCTGAGATCTTCAAGGCATTCTTCTCGAGGCGCCAAAGCAAAGAAGAAGTTTCTGCGCATGAGCAAAATTATTAGTGTATATACATATACACTGATTATTGTTTCTACATCATATACATGTAAAAGGAAATACTCAAACTATAGCTAATCTTCTATAAAACCAATGCAACCTTTCTGTAGGTTGATGGCTAAGAAAGCATTTTCTGAAAATAAATATTCCCGACAGTTAAAAATCCGAAAGATTCTTACAATATAGGTATTTTAAAACCCTTCAAGAGTATTGCTTGATTTACATTCTTAGTGAAAGTTGAAAACGTGTTCTTTAGCTTCTAGGGAGTTCGATATAAAACTAAATGATAGAGGCCACAAAGTATTCAGCTAGACAGCCATAATGACAGTCTAGGCAATATAAAACTTAATTGTAGAACCATTCTTTGCTTTACCATAATGAGAAACATAAAATACTTCAAGAAAAACAGTTCTAAAACACTAATGGAAAAGGTAACTTACATTTTATTGGCAATGCTGAAACGGGAATTTTATCGAACAGTTTATGTGCATTGAGTTTGGATATTAACCTTCCTGCAAAAGAGACGCAAAAGGTACGAAAATTTAGAAAAGTTAGAGAAATAGACATATAAATTCATCCTCTGACAGGGCATAAAAAAGAGTTTTATGTGCAAGTTTTTTTTAACACAGTTTTATGTGCAAGTATAATTGGGACAGAGGGAGTACCTGAGCTGATTGGTATGGATGATTGGTTCTTCAGAAGCATCTATTTCACTATCATCGATTTCAGACAAGTGGCTGGGATCTTCGGGTACCGGCAGTAACCTATTTCGAATTGCAGCAACTATAACCTAGAAACCAACATTCATAATGTATTAACATCTTATTCAGTTCATGCTATAAAGTTTTTTAAAAAAACAAAATCTGATCATTCAAGTGGCTAAGGGTTGGAAGCAGTAGGAAGGTTTTCCAAGCTCAAGAACCGTAAAACCTGCAAAAGCAGCAACCAAACCAGTGAAAAATCCCTAGTACCATGCCTTGTTCATTGCAACCCAAACTACAACAGTGACTCCAATCACTGAACCAATTGTTATACTGAACTTCTTATCACCAGAACCAATCCCTTCAAGAGAATAGGCAGATTAAATTACGCGTAAAAAACTGATAATATGATTTAATAGTTCAATTAATTGATTACCAGAACTTCCAAGAAGCCAAACAGGAGGCAAGTGTAGAGCCCATTGAGGTATGTGAGATGAATCCTCCCAAGATTGTGAGCAAAAAAAAGTTGAGCCCAGAATATTGGTCAGAGTATTTGCGGAGGTGGAAAAGTCTAACTGCATTGCCAAGTGCACAGATATTGACATGTTTGGAAAATTGGAACGAATCCAATGCTCTCCAGGTGTTCTCCAGTGCCTCCAAAGCTATGTAAATTTAATATCAGGAACAATATGAATATAACTCAAGAACTTGGTATGAATGTCAAAGAATTCTTTACCAAACAAACATAGAAGCCTTGAATCTTTCAAAGAATCTTTTACCAAACAAAAAAAAGAAGTACAAATAATTATTAAACAAACCTACTCAAAGATCAATTCAAATCAGTACATAATTTCTTATCCAAATCAAGATGAATTCAATATTCGTATGTAGTTTTATACCTTGCTTGAGAACATTGATTTCCCGCCGCCCCAGTTAGATTCTCTGTCCAAAATCTGAACTTTGAAGCACATTTAAACGATCCTCCTCTTGCAAGTGACGGCCTTCAGCCCCACATGATTGGATTCTCTTGCAAGTGACGGCCCTCTTCTTGGTGGTCTGATACACAAAGTTCCCCACCTAATCCAATCCAAATAAAGACGGAATGGCCGTTAAATTTGGTGGCATAGCAGCGGCGCTTTCAGTAGGTGAGCCCTTCAACCTTAATCCGATATCATAATCACCATTCACCATATAGATTCTACTTCTGAAGGCAAAAAGTTAGAAGAGAGAATATGAGAGAAGCTAGAGAGTTTGCGAATCTTCTCGAATACAAATTGATTAGCTTTGGTAATGTGAGTTGTGGAGTCGTCGGAAAGCTAAATCTTCACTTTTCGAGGGGAGAATATTCGGATATTAAGGGAATCGCTGTAAAACAAAGCTGAGCAAAAGAAAAGAAAGAGAAAAGGAAAAAACGTGTAAATTTTAGAAAGCCTTTGAAAGCTGACGTGACGGCGTAAGGAGAGGGGCTATGAAAGCTGATGTGGCGCAAGGAGGTGGTATTTGCTTTTTCAAGGAATTACTGTTTTAATAGTATAGATAGATTATTGTTGATATTTCCAAAAAGAAAACTTTCTTTTTTTAATCACATGTTCTACCACTATTTTTATATATTTTGATCACTCTATTTTATGTTTTGAATGACCGTCTGAAAGCTGAGAAAGTCTATGCACCAAACACATATGAACGTATCTGAAGTTCAATATTTGCACACGGCCTCAATTTGTTCTAACCAGTAATCTATACATTTATCAGTCAACGTCCCGAAAGGGGAAGAAAATACATACCTATCCATGATCATAGTAACGGTGGACTTGTAGAATCAATCCATTTCAGGATCCAAAAATAAAAAGTAAATTCAATTATTCACTTGCAAGCTCAATTGGCCTCCACCCTCCCCTTCCTTTAAATGGTTAAAAAATGGCTCTATTTGGATTTAAATTCAGAATCGCGTACAACAACTTACTTGGTTTTAACTGCACAAATTCATCTAGTTAATAATAATGATATTTTAATCTTTAATCATGATTGTGCAGTTATTTCATTATTTTTTTCTCTACGACTTCTATTGGGACAGAAGAAATAATTACGTAGTTATTCATTTTAATTGGTTTATATAAATTTTGTTTAAATTTACGGTCAATCAAATTTTGCTTAATATAAATTTTCAAAATTAATAATTGAATTAGTGTTTTGATTGATAATATCAAAGTGTTATACATGATGAGTAATACTCAATAACAATTTTAAATTTTATACAAAGACATTCATAAAATAGATAGAAAATATTAAAAATACCATCTTAACATACAAAAATGTGAACAATAAGGACACTAACAGGTGTATCCCACCGGTTGGGACATTAAATTTATTGCTGCATGGTTCAAGATTCGAGTTTTAACAGTGACACTGTGAAAATTTCTTATTTGTAAGGTTTTTGACTCTTGAATATCATGACTTACTTTTCCACTAATATCTATAACATTGATCGGATAAAACGCCGAGTGTAAGCGAATCCCTTTTTACTATCCCTTTTTGCTTCATGTAAACGTTAAGGTCTTGAGCCATACCAAAATGGCAGCAGCCATCCAGATCCAGCAATATTCAATAGCTACACATGAGACTTCTCAACCCCAATTCAGTTTCAATCTTTCATACCCGCCATTTCACACCTAATTCCCGCCATAGTCTAGTCTTCCTCGTGTACTCCTAGTTAGTAGTAACACCAGCAAGAGCACAGTAGTCCTATAAAGACAAGCACTAACCACCGCTGGCTTTTCCATGCTTTTCCTTTGGCCTTTTGTGTTTTTGTCCACCATATATGTCCCAATCCCATGACCAAACACATTTTAATAAAGTCTTGTACTCTACTCCCACATAATATTGCACTATATGGAATTAGGGACACTAATCATATATACAATTCCCACACACCAATACATGTAAAGAATTCCACAAACACCAATACATGCTCCATCCAGAGCATTTTATGACTATTTTGATCGTTAATATCTTTATTTAAGTCTGATAATATTTAGAAAAAATATTATAACATATTCATGGCATCATGAATTAAATAATATATAATACATTAACAGTCTTATATCTTAAGAAATATATATTAATGATCAAGTTGATTAAGTTTGAAATCATTTGGGCAGAATGTATGAATGAAGTATATATAAATATATTTTATTAACTTACTTATTTTCATTCAGGAGTTATACTTTAGATTATGGTAATTTAATGTAATTACGATATATACATGGACGGAATCAGGGGTTGACAGAGGTGGTGGTGGCAACCCCAAATTTTAGAGCCGTAGTACTAATTTACTGTATCTCATGAGACAATACGGTAGAGTAGTAGTGGAGAGCACCTCTACGCCTTCAATGCGTCGAGAATATCTCAGTTTGGCAACCCCATAAATTTCATTCTAATTCCGCTACTTTATATTTTATTCTTCATTTAACAATGGTACATTTTAATTTTTGTAATAATTGGATTATTTTCATTCTCTTTGTTTCTTCGATCAATATATTTGTAAATCTATAGTTGCATAAAAATATAGCACGAAAAGTAAGTAGTACAGAATATACACTATTACTAGTTTATCACTGTTGACCACTTTTACAATCCTTATAAGAAGCAAAAACAAAAAGAGCTCGTACCCATTTCTCTTTACCAGACATACCTAACCACACACCAAGAAAAACCAAAACATGGAAGACCAATGCAGTCCTCTAAACTGGGCTTACTACTACCAAGAAGAGGTAAATTTACTCTGAAAAACCTTCTCTAATCACTCTATAATGTCTAGTTTATCCTGTTGTTTCCGCATTGCGCTCAGCTATATATGTATATGTTGCAGGGAAATGGTATGGATGAACTAAAGCATTCTCTGCTCTACGCAACCGTGGAGCTCGAAACCACCATTCTCTCCGCCAGGGAGGAGCTGGCGAGAAAAGACGACGAAATCATGCATCTCAGAGCCCTTCTCTCAAGAACTGCCAAGGAGAGAGACGAAGCCCTAGCCAAATCCCAGAAACTGATGCTTGAAAAGCTTCTTCTCCAAAGCCAAAACCAGCCGCACGTTGAGCTAACCGCCGCCATTACCACAAGCAACGAGGAAGAACAGACGATCAGAGGCGACTCCTACACGGGACTCTCTTCATCCGACTGCGACGAGAACGTCATTGCGTCGCCGGAAAACCTGCCGGAAAAGCCGTTGCCGGAGAAGGGAAAGTTTTTGCAGGCGGTTATGGAGGCCGGGCCGCTGCTGCAGACGCTGCTTCTGGCGGGGCCGCTGCCACAGTGGCAGCACCCGCCTCCGCAGCTCAGCGCCGGAGAAATTCCTCCGGTGACCATCTCGGCCTCGCCGCGGCTGCGCCACCAGGACTCTTGCCTGAGCACCAGCACTAGTAAGAAGCGAGTGAGTAGTGATTCTTGCTGCTCTACTCCTGGATCAAAGTACCAGGGAGTTGCTAATTTCCAATAGTCATGATTGGTTTTGATCACTGTTTCTCTCATCATATCATATCATTTCCATCCTTTTCACATATCCTGGAAAGCAATCAGCATGAAATGGACGGGTATTAGTTTATTATGCCTAATTAGCTTAGTGGGCTTGTCTTAGAAACTAAGGATCCTGACTTATTTAGGAGGGAAAAATGATGGGGCTTCATCAAGCCCTCTTTTTCTCTTTCAATTTCATGCCTTTTTTATTTTCTTTGTTGTATTTTTCCCAAGATTTCTGAGTTGGGATGTCAAACTTCTCCAAATATAGTGGAGAAATTAGAAGTATTTAGTAAATGTTTGGAGTGGTGTCAAAGTGTTTGATGCCTCGAACACAGACAAGTTCCTACGATGTAACGTAAGGGTTTTAGATTATGGATTGTCGATCTTATATTCTCGACTTTCCTTTAGGCTACAAGTTTAAGCGAGAATTGTCAGTGTTTCGAGTGTTGTCAGTGTTTGATGGCTAGAATTCTTGTACCATGAGAAGATTGTTGTGTTATTCTTGTTTAGAGTCTTTTGCAGTGGAGATGCAGAAGATGGTTTTGTTTTGTTTAATGAATATGGTACTAGTAAAGTTATGATTCATTATTCTTTTCCCTGTTGGTTGCGTTACTTTTTTCCTGGTCGTTGATGATTTGTTTTAAAGTAAATAGATTTGGTAAATATACATAGGACCTAAAGAAATGAAAGATTCCAAATGATCCTATGAACTTTCAAGGAAGTGCACCTACCATGCATGGTGTGTGTCCGCCATTTGAGTGGCATCTAATTAGACCCCTTTCACCATCCAATATTATGTACTACAAACTTACTTAACCAATACCAAATGTGGTCATCCTGATTTGACACCATTTTGAAAGTTCAATAATTTTTTTCTAAAGTTAAAAAACATTATTGTAGCTACTAAACTATATTAATCCCATTGCGTACCGCGACTTTTCCAAAAATAATAGTAGTTCATTAGGTAGTATTAATTAAAAAGACCCCATAAAAAGATATCACAATACAGGGTTAAGCTCAACCACCCGGGTCCCAAGTGTTTCAACCTTGACCTGGACGACGTCTTTCTCGGTAATTATCTTTTCAAGGACCCGACATCGGACATGTAGCTCGGAATTAGAGCCATACAGGCGCGTTAACCGAGCAGAGGTCTGACAAGCTGTTCCGGTCATATCCGTCAACAACTGCGCAAAAATTTCTTTTAGTCAGATTAATCGTGATTAGTGTGGCTTCAAGTCCGTTAAGAACACAAATAACTGAAAGAAATACAAAGCTCAGCCAAGGTACTCCTCGAAGCGTTTTAACTCCCCCGATCATTATGTTTGTCCCTTCTGACTGCGCCAGATACCTGTCCATCTTCTTCAGGGGTTCGAGCTCTAACCTCCTTTCTTTCGGGCTCAACAACTTGTCACCCATAGCGGAAAAAAAATTCTTCCTCTGCGCTTTTATTTTTCTAGGCCAATAGGGCCTCTTGCTCTCTCTATCTCTTCATCTCCCTTCGGAATTTCAGGGCCAAGGCTGTTCCAGAAGAGAGGGTGTCACTGTGTAGATGAAGACACTACAAGGACATGAAGAAGAGTTACATTTTAGACAAAAAAAAGATGTAGTGAAACAAAAATATATGTAAATTGAATTAAAACGCACAAAGGTGGATACCCTCGTTAAAGGTATCTTCATCTCCAGCTGGAACCAGAGAAACTCCTCTAGTTTTGAAATTCCTAATTAGAGGGACCTCCTCGATCTCCTCCTCGAGAGGATCAAATCTTACTGGCTCGAGCGAAGGGTTCTCGAGCCTCCAGGGGACAGATTTCCTACTCCCCCGACTCAACCTCTTTAAGGGAACTTCAACGGCTACATCACTGTTGTCAGCATGCCCTTTCCCTCTCGAGGTCCCTAATACTTCTTTAGGGGCTGAGGTATCCATAATTCAAGACTCCCATTTCTCAGCAGCTCTCCTAGCAGAGGCAGCCCTCCTTGCTGCTTCGGGATCATCCCTATCTAGCACGCTGACTTCATACCAGATCACATTTCTGCCACCCTTAGATTCTTCGAAAAACTCAGCCTTCAAGTAGCTGCAATGTTCGAGGGTTCTGTTTGGAATCTTCTCTAAATATCCATAAGTCTCCGCAGGCCACTGCCACCCCAACTAATGGTTCTCGATAACCCATTATGGTTCTAAAACTTGATACCCTCACCAAAAAGTTAAAAAAAACACCATTTAAACCGGCGGTGACCTTGAAATATGTTTTCCTCTCGGTTCTAACACCCGAGTTCCAGTTGGGGACCTTGTACTTGGTCTGATCGAAGGTTATTCGGGTTTCGGATCAAGCCCCATTGTTGTTAGGAAAGTTGAAGGGTTTTCTCTCTCTGGTTGTCACAGTCACTGAGCTCATGGTGACTAAACCCATATGCAGGCTGCGGAAGAGGTCTAGCCTCGGTTCTATACCCTCTTGTGCACATCATGAAAATCAGGGCCATGATGGCCACCACGATGTTCGAGTGCAACTAACCTGGATGCAGCTAGTAGTGACGTAAGAACTCCGAAAACAAGGGAGAAAAAGGAAATGTAAGGCCTTGCACCAACATCCTCCCGAAAAGAACCTCTTGCTAGGACTTACTAGAACCTGGGTTTTTATTGCATCATCGTCATACATCAGATCACGTTTAGGGGGAAAAGACACCCTACACCATTCAACGTAATCTCGGGCCTTCTACCGACCCTCTTGCATGACTGGTGAAACTCCACTCGACCCCTTTACTACAGTGATAAGATGTTCTTTCTTCTGATAGGGCTTTGTATCCCGAGAGGCCATCAACCCAGATAGTTTCTTCTCGGGGGAATTGACTAAAAGATCCCCGCGTCTCTATTTACATCCTTAATATTGAATGGCTTTGGCTGTAATAGTGCTTTCACCCGTGCGATATTCTTGCCTTTCCCTTTGTGGATATGAGTATCAGAGGTCTCCGCTTGGCATTAGCTAGCGGCAATAACGGTTCGATGAAAGTTAACTTCGGCTACGAGTTCTTCCAAATTAATGTTCTCATCCTCTCTGTTATCCTGATCAGCGCTAGACGGTGCCTCATACTTGGAACTCGATTGGAACATGATAGTAGAGTGAGTGGAGGGGGGGGGGGAGTATACGAATGGTAGGAAATAACAGAAGAAAACAAGTAGATGTAAACTGTCGATTAGATGGAGATTTGGGGTTTCTAAGCAAAAGAATGATATTTGAGAAGAAGATTTGAGCGTCTACAAATCTTAGAAGATGAAAAAGGATGAGTAAGTACAAAAGGATATTATTTTGAAAATATAAACCAAAATTAAACGGCATTTACGCGGGTAATTAAATTGATCTGCGTAAGGATGCAAGCAAGTGGTGGAGTAGGCATAAACCGCCAACATTACCGTATAAATAGGCGAACACGTATTTTCAGTTTTCAGATTGATGGGGATTTAAACTCAGCCTTCCACGTGCCACGATTGAATGTGAAACTAGATAAAGATAGATATCTGAATAAGTCAACGCGAGTGGTTAGTCCGAGAGAGTGTCTCGAGTTAATGCCCTGAGGTAAACCCTCGAGTTCAAATTTGCCTCGAGGTAAACCCCTCGAGTTCATATCCAATTTACCCCTCGAGTTGGAGCCTGGGATGACATCTCGAATATCAAATATCTACCTTGGGGCTACTAATAAATTCATATCTCACACCCGTGGGTTTCGTTCAGACCGTGTTTATGGGCTTTGGGTTCAATATACATGGAAGGTGGGTTTAAGGGTCCACCGATCAAGCCTAAATATGGCTTGTGTATATTCCGAGTTGAATATATGGAATACAACTTCCTTTAATTACGGTAATACAACTATAATTACCATAAGAGCCAAAGCTAAGGTAGCGGCAAAGTCATCTCTCACCGCAGCAACCTTAACCAGTAAAGCAAAGGTGGTCAAAATTGCAGAGATAGCTGAATAACAAGCAAACAAAGGATTTCGAGATCGATAGGAGGAGGAGATAAGGAAATCTCCTCACACTTCTACTAGTCTCCGTGGAGTGATTGAATAAATTTGAACTAGGGGACATGGGGTAAGTACTAAACTTGCTATGATATTGATTTTCCCAGGCTCGATATCTATAACTCACCCTTTGGACAATATGAATTTCTGGATGTATGATGGAATGAGACCTAATGTCATTGTGACATGAACCTCCTTTGTGGATCTTTGAACACCTTGTTAGATGCAAGGTAGAACTGTTTACTAGAATTTTATAGTTTCATGATTGTTTTCTTTATTGTAACAAGTTAGAAATGTCTTTGTAGCTAATGGGAAGCTCTCGATTCTCCTTGGGGAACATTGTCTTTTT
Source organism: Sherardia arvensis (assembly GCA_948330725.1). Lineage (NCBI taxonomy): Eukaryota > Viridiplantae > Streptophyta > Magnoliopsida > Gentianales > Rubiaceae > Sherardia > Sherardia arvensis. The sequence goes on along the minus strand of OX415236.1, from coordinate 8,648,750 downwards.
TGGCTTTTGGCATTTTGCGTTAATATTATTTACCTATGATCTTTGAAGACCTTGTTAGATGCAAGTTAGAACTGGTTACTAGGATTTTATAATTTCATGATTGTTTTTTTATTGTAACAAGTTAGAAATATCTTTGTAACTATTGGGAAGCTCTCGATTCTCCTTGGGGAACATTGTATTTTTTGGCCTCTGACATTTGCGTTAATATTATTTACCAATGATAAACGTTAACAAATAAGATATGCAAAAGTATATGAGTATGAGCCGATAGTATAGCGTTTAGTGAAATATTCCATCCAATCTCACGCGGCAAAGTTTTGCTGAGTTTGATCATGTAAAAGGAAAAGTATCTATGTGTTTTTTCTAAGTTTGATCATGTAAAAGGAAAATGTTTTATATGTTTTTGCTAAGTTTGATCATGTAAACAAATCGATTTGTGTTGTTATACAGCTTTCTCTCTCTTACTCAATTCTCTCTCCCTTCTCTCTACCTTTATTTCCTAAATCTATGCAATTCCCGAAATAGTACCATTTATTCCCGTTACCGACATAAAGCCCCACCAGAAACGGTCACAAAACGGCAACTTTGATGGCGGAGCCACCGCATCTCCGCGGTGGCAACGCTCCGTTTCGATCCTTTGCACAAGCAGTCCTTAACAAACCACCCCCCATATCGTCTACAGTACCTAACAATCTAGATATCCAGCCAATCGGGGAATTTAAGGGCAAAATAGCTTGCATAGTTTCACCGGAGCAAGCTTCTCAATTGGCTGCCCACTACCAGTACACGCTCGTCGGAAAGTTTGACAACGGGAAGCCGTCAATGGAGGTTCTAAATGAAGCTTTCAAGTCCATTGGCTTCACCTCCAAATTCCAGCTAGGTTCTTTGGATTTCAAACACATCCTCATCAGATTTCATGATCCTGAGGACTACCAGAGATGTTGGCTAAAGGGCACATGGAGTTTCAGAGGAGTGCCTATGAAAGTTCTGAAATGGTTGACTGATTTTGTCTCCGGCACTGAATTCTCAGTTGTTCCAGTTTGGGTAACAATTCCAAATGTCCCCATTTTCTTTTACAATATAGCTATGCTTGAGTTCATTGGAAATAGGATAGGAAAATTCTTGAAAATGGACAATGCAACCTCCTCTCTTACTAGGCAATCTGCAGTTAAGCTCTGCATAGAGATAGATTTACAGAAAAAACTCCACTCTAAGATAACTATAGGCATGCCTGGTTTGCTAGCTGACCTTGAAATCATCTATGAATAGTTACCCCTTTACTGCCCTCATTGTCAAAAATTGGCGCATTGTATTGACTTCTGTAAGAAGGCTCACCCTGAGCTTAGCCACCCCACTAGACCAACCATCCTTGTGATGCATGATAGTAGGCCTAAACCTCTACCTAAGACAGTGCCACAATTTCAGAAGCCTAAGGAAGGTGGATCTGGTCTCACCATTAAAGAAAAGGACAGGTTGTTCAAATCCCAGAACATGACATATGTTAAGAAGGTTCAGCAACCAATTCCACTGCCTATCATCCCAACCAAGACCCCCACCCAAGATAAAGGGAAAGACAAACTTATACTGATCACGGAAGATGATGGAAATTTCCCACAGGAGGATACTATCTGCATCAGAAACTCCATCTCAGACATAAATCCTACTCTAGAAACCAGTCTAGACTCAGATGCTATTTCCTCTAAGCCATTTATGGAAGATACTAATTTGGAAATGTTCTCTGAGATCACAGATGAAACTGAGAAATGGCTTATGGGAAATCAAAGGCATGTGCAATATGCAAAAGATGACTATGCAGTCCCATCCTCAGGCCCCCCTCATTCCTCACCAATTAATACTAACAAAGTGCCATTTTTCTCCCAGGAGAAAAATAGGAAAAATAGATTTCTACCCTTGCAGATGCTCACTGAGGATGAAGAACTGGAATTGGAGGAACAAGAGATTACTCAGAAATCTCCCAAGCTGTCAGAAGAACCAAACTGCTCCTCATCACAGCAATCTGAGCAACAGGTAAACACAACTCAGGTGAGAAAATCCAACAGACCATGGCAAAAACACACTCCAGTGATTAAGCTCCAAACTTATTTCACTCAATTAAATCAAATTATTGCCAGTTCTGTTACAAATAGCCCAAAAAGAATTTCCAAATGAATAGTACAACCCTTAAAAACAAATTCCTTGTATGGAATGTCAGAGGGATGGAAACTTCTATGGAAAGACTTCATGAACTCATTGCCAGTTACAATTTTGATTTAATTTGCCTAATTGAGCCAATGCATGATAATTCTGAATGTAGCCATTATATGACTGTTTTAGGCTTCCATAACTGTTTGCATGCTCAAAATGGACAAATTTGAATTTTCTGGAGAAGTGATATCCAATTGAACTTAATTCTGGATAACCCTCAATTTCTACAAGTCTCAGTCCACAGCCAAAAAGTAAATGCTTCAATGGAAGCTGTTTTTGTTTATGGACTGAGAACAAGGAAAGAAAGGGAAGATCTATGGATTGATCTACAGAAAATAAAAAACCCTGGTACTATATTTATTGGTGATTTCAATGCCATCATTTCAATTTCTGAATATAAGGGTCCATCAACTCCTAATTTGCACAGTATCAGAGATTTCTCAAAATTTATAGATGATATGGCTTGAGAGCACATTTATACTGTAGGAAATCCTTTTACTTGGTCCAATGGAAGACATCAAATTCCTCTTGATCTCAGTGATAGTGGCAGGAAAAAAATCCCCACTATTCTCAGACTTGATAGAGGCCTTTATACTTCTCAGTGGAATGCAAAATTTCCAAACTCCTCTATTTTAGTTTTGAATAAATTATCCTGTGACCACTGTCCTCTATTTTTAAGTATTGGCAGTGATATTAAATCTGCTCCTAGGCCATTTAGGTTCCTGAACACATGGTTTAAAAGAGAAAAATTCATAGATGTGATCCAGGAAAACTGGGAACCTAGTATAGGTAGCACTGGTATGTTAGGTTTTTATCTAAAGCTTCTCAGGCTAAAAAAATTTCTGAAAATTTGGAACAGAGAAGTATTTGGAAATTTGCACAATAATGTTACAACTACTGAGGAAAAAATGAGACTTTCAGAAATGGCTTATGATACTGATCAAAGTGAAATAAATTTGGACAGTCTCAAAGCAGCAAAATCTCTCCTTTCTAGAGCCACTAAAGAACAAAATCATTTTTGGAAATATAAATCTAAGGTTAAATGGCTTAAAGAGGGAGATGATTACACAAAAAATTTTCATAACTCAGTAAGGGAACAGGAAGGGAAAAATGACAATCACTAAAATTCAAAATTCTGATGGTCAATGGATTGATAATTTTGCAGTTATAGAGAATAAAGAAATCTCTTACTATTCTGATCTGCTCACAGCTGAAAATAATCCTGATCAGAGGACTTTCTTCTCTCATTTTTTGTCCCAGATCCCCAAATTAATTACTGCTGATGACAATATAGAACTGCTTAAACCTATCACTTTGCAGGAACTAAAGGAGTTTGTTAACTCCTTAAATAAACAAGGAAGCCCTGGTCCAGATGGTTTCACTGCTCAGTTCTACATTAAAGGTTGGAATTTCATCCATATTGATTTATTGAGTGTTGTAAATGATTTTATTTCCTGTACTAATATTCCTAAAGGGATTGCCAGTACATGGATTGAAATAATTCCAAAAATCCAAACTCCTTCATCTTTTAGTGATTTTAGACCCATCAGTCTTTCAAATGTTTTAAACAAAATCTTTTCAAAAGTGTTAATGGAAAGACTGAAACCCCTAATGCAAAAAATTATCTCCCCTCATCAAACTGCTTTTCTGAAGAATAGAGACATTAGTGATAATGTCCTATACCTCAATGAGATGGTGAGATTTTTAAACAAAAAGGGCAGAAATCCAAACTGCATTTTAAAGCTTGATCTGAGAAAGGCATTTGATAGAGTATGTTGGAGATTTCTCACCAGTATACTTATAAAATTTGGTTTTCATGGTCAATTCATATTTTCAATTATTAAAAATCTTTCTCAAGCATGGTTCTCAGTCCTAGTAAATGGTAGTCATGTTGGCTTTTTTCAAGCCACTAGTGGCATTAAACAAGGTGATCATCTCTCCCCTTTTCTCTTCAATATCTATTCTGAAGCTTTTACTAGAAGTCTCGCATATATTTTTGAGATTGGTAGTTTACAATATTACAGTCTGCCCAGAAATGCTGCACTTATCTCTCACCTATCTTATGCTGATGATACTGTAATTTTCATGCAAGCTAGTAAAGCTAACATCACTAAGATGAAATCATTTCTTGCTGTGTTTGAAAATGTCTCAGGACAAAAAATCAATTATGACAAGAGTGATTATTTTATCAGTAAACATGCATCACTGGCCAATATTAGGGAAATGAACACAGTACTTGGAATGAAAAAAGGATCCTTTCCTTTTAAATACTTAGGTGTTCCTATTTTCTCTGGTAGAATTAAATATATATTTTTCCAGCCACTCTTAGAAATGATTGCCAATAGATAATTTAACTTGATAAATAAATGGCTCTCCTCTGGTGCTAAATTAGTGCTTATCAATTCCTGTATCTATTCTCTACCTCAGCACTATTGGGCTGTTCTGAAGCCAACTTCTCATATTATGAAATTGATAAGAAGAAGAATATCCATATTCTTCTGGGGATCAGTGGATGACAAGCCAAAAAAGTCATGGAAAAACTGGAAAGATATGTGTTACCCCATTGCAGAGAATGGCCTAGGTTTTAGGAATCTTAAATTCATAGTCACAGCCTTCTCTGTTAAGCTTTGGTGGAAATACCAAAATGCTTCTGCCCCATGGACTTTTTTCATAGCCTCATTGCCAAAATCTTCACAAATCTCTCATACCTGGAAGATGATATGTGAAGTTAATCAATTTGTTGAACTGCACTCCAAGGTTATTCATGGCAAAGGCTCTTGTAATTTTTGGAATGCCAACTGGACAGATAGAGGCCCTATTTCTGATATTAATCACTCACAGGCCACTAATATCCCTGAGACCTGTACTGTTGCACAATTTATTGAAAACAGACAGCAGTACATCCCTCAAATCTCCCCTTTCATTGATACTGCTCTTCTCAATTTTTTACAGAAAGCAAACATCAAGGAGCACAGAGAAGATAAATTGATCTGGAAGCCAAACATAAATGGTGCTTTCACTTTCAAGTCAACCTACAACCAGATCAGGGCCAAGAGAGGTACTTCTGTATCTCTATCTAAATTATGAAATTCTAGAATTCCAAAAAAAGTTTCTATATTCATGTGAAAAAATTTAAACTCTCTTCTACCTTTTGACAATATCCTTAAATATTATGGTTTTAACATAGTATCTAAATGCTGCTTCTGTAACAATTTGGATTCTTTGGACCATTTTTTCAATGAATGTCAACTGGTTGTCCAAGTATGGGAGGGTATTAATAATTTTATAGGCATCAGAACCCCCATTTTCTCCACAATTTGGAATAGAATCTCATACTACCTATCCAAACCAGGAATCTCTGCTATCCAGTCCCTCATGATTAAGAATAGGGCTCTTTTCTCATGTTGGATTCTTTGGAAATCTAGGAACAAGTTTATCTATGATTATATTACTCCTAGTATCCCCAGTATCCTCCATGACATTAAAGCTATGATATATGACTCTTTTGTAGCCAAACCATTCTATATACACTCTGATCATGACACTGATCTGGCAGCAAATGGATATTTTCTAAAATGCCGTAAACCCCCAAAGCCTATCATTTCTAAAGTCTTATGGACTAGACCAGACTCTCACTAAGGTCAATTCTGATGCCTCTTGGCACCCTTAGTCAACTGGTCTAGGAGTTATCATAAGAGATTCTCAGGGAGTTTTAGTTGTTGCTCACTCTATGTATACTCTGTCATCTTCGTACATGCTGAGTTGTTAGCCATAGGACTGGGTATCAAAATCAGTACTGAAATGAACCTCACATGCTAATATGAGACTGACTGTAAACAGGCATCAAAAATAATTAAATATGCAGATGATTCCCCATGGAGACTGTTTCCACTAGTTTCTGACATTGCTCAGGCATGCCTACATTCTGAAATTATACACATCTTTAGAGAAGGGAATCTGGTTGCTGATTCCCTGGCTAAGCATGCTATAAAAACCAAACAGACTATTTCTTTCAACTCTCACCAGTCTTTACCTCTTTCAGTAAAAGGTTTATACATTCTAGATAAAGAGGGAACACCCTCTTTAAGATTACACCCCCTTGAATTGATACTACTCTCAGTATATTTCTGTCTGTGTACATGCAGATGAAAATTTGAGAAGATGGTGACAGACTGGGCTCAAAGTTACAACCAGGATGCTGAATTCCGACTCATAATTGCTTATCTGGACAATCTGCTTAGCTGAGACACATTTACCTAGATCCCAATCTCAAAGGCCTCTTCATACAAAGATCTTAGGCACACTTGTTTTCTAATGTTATATGTAGTTTTAATTTTCTGGGTACCGCTTTTAGTTTTACCTAACAATTCTATAATAAGTTTCCAGTTAATTTTAACTACATTTATTTTTGTATAGGGCTTATAGAGCCTAATCTCTTTTGAAAAGCATTTCTAATGCTTTTGGAGTTTATCTCCGTGCAATTCTTGCCTGTTACCGGGGCACTAGTTGTACCATTGTTACTATTTTTTATGGTATGGGATGCCCAATATAATTTCCCCCACTTTATAGTGGTTTGCTTAAAAAAAAATCATGTAAAAGGAAAAGGTTTTATATGGTAAATTTCGCCTCAGTGTGAGATAAAAAATAAAAAAAAAGAGAAACCAGCTTTGAAAAGGTACATAAGAAATAAATTGCAATATGTGGTGGTTTTTAGTCCATTGCAGTCGTTTGATGTAGAAATATTAATATATATTTAATTGAAAAATAAGGGTGTGTTTGGTTCGCAAAATTTTTGAGAGTCTGGTTTTTGTTTTGGGTTTTTGAGAGTCTGGATTTTGTTTTGGGTTTTTGAGAGTCTGGTTTTCCAAAAACCTTGTTTGGTTCGTCAGGATTTTGCAAGCCCAAAACAAAAACCTTGTTTGGTTCGTTAGGATTTTGCAAGTCCAAAACAAAAATCATATTTGGTTAGATTTAAATTTTATAATTATAAAATTTTAAACTTGTTTGGTTTGCGTGAATTTCGATTTTGTTTCGAAACTTAATTTGTAAATTATTAATCATAACGACAATTTGAATAAAAAACAATTTTTTTTTGCGCTAAATTTCGATGACTTTGACGTTAATTATCACCCTTCGAATGTGCGTTGCATATTCATTATGTATGATTCAAAATACATACAAGCTATGAAATCAACATTTTTTGTTCAACAACAATTGAACACGAAGAACATGTTTTGCAAAAGCTTTTAGTTCTCTATAACAGAGATAATAAATGGTAGAAGAAGACATATGACAAAGGCTAAGCAATTTCTCATATAAATTCACAGAGGCAGAAGCCATGGTTTTAGGATAAATACAAAGAATCTAAATTAAGCTAAGGCATCACAACAGATGGAACTCTTCCTAAAACTACCAGAGATTAAAACCCGCGGCGGTTATTCAACATCAGAAGAAGATCATGGAAAGAAACGTGGTTACCGGCTTCTGTACTCGTCATCTCCTGAAAACAAATTACCTACATTCATTCGGCCATCCTCCATTCAGCTGATCTGGACAGTCGTGTTACAATGGTCCGGGAGAAGGCCCGAGTTTCAGCAGATAGCGGGATACAGACTACTAAACACTGAACAGGCTGTAGAATGCGAGTCTGTCTAGTTAGGCCTATCGTTTTATCTCGCTTATCTCCCCTTCACTACATACACCTACTTCGATCTCCATGCTTCCCTCAACAACCTTCAACAACCATATATCTGCTGCATCCTCTTCTGCTGTACGACGAATGTTTCCGATATGAACAATACCTGAAACATAAACAAGCACATTACTCATTAGATGGCGTATCTTTTTACCATCTTCAGCAGAGAGGTGAACTACATACAAGGACAAATCTACACAAGAATGATAAAATCTGTATTCTATTAAAAAAATGTAACAAATTGCCTCCAATTCATTTGGCTGTGGAGCAAAATGAATGTATCAAAAAGTTTCAGACATCAGGAGTACAAAAATAAAAATATAAAAAGAAGTTAAGTTTAAAAGTAGAGCAATAAATCAACAGCAGCCAACATATGCATGCTAACCAAAGCAAAAAACAAGGAAATATTCACATTTCAATTTTAGCAAAATTTAAGCACAGAAGCTGTAAAATGAAGGGAAAAAGGAGTTCTTAAAAGCATAGAAGACAACTAAACATTAAAAGAGGATAGATATGTAATAGTTACACAATGTACCATGAAATCAGAAACCTATACGGCTAATTCATTTTAATGGTTCTTAAACTGAAAATTTATCTGTTTCATAAAATTTAATATAATGTTCACAAACGCACTTGCGGAGCCAAATAAGGTCCAGAGTATGAATCCAAGAAAGGATTCTTGATTCATAATCCCAAAGCATAAAAACTGCATAAAAAGTCACCAAAGCATTCTACATTCATAGTCCCATTCATGAAAATCAACACAGGTATTACAGAAAAGGTGAAAACTATTAAACAAGAAGCACAGTCAGATTATGAAAGACATACTAACTCTCCTTAGGTATACGAACTCAGACAGCAAATGCAGTCAACATTGGAAATTTGGAACGAGATACAGATCAAGCATGCGTGAAACATACTGAGAGCAAGCTATGCTATCTTTCTTAGATATATGTCCTCAGAACAGATACCAAAAATTACATTGTTTTCATTGTATTTCTGCAGATAAAGAGTATCAAGACAGTTACCAAATCCACTTTTCATATAACAGTATCAAGATTCAAGACAGCTGCAAAACATCAGAAATAATTTCAAGAGCAGCAAAACTACAGGTCTAATGCAACTACCATCACATTGCATGATGCCAAGGAAGAAACCACCCTACACAATGCTCCAAGAAATTCAAAATCAACATTGGTATAATTTTCTAGTAATCAATTCAGCATTTTCTAATAATTGCGTACACATTGAATTGACAAAAAACGAAAGAAAAAGAAAGGGAGAAATCTGACTTCGCAGAAGAGGAGGTCTTACAGTATATGAAGCTTCAGAAAATCCAATCACACAACTCCGTCCCGGAAGTCTTCTAAGGCACCCAGAGACGACGGATTTTGTTAACGTTTTTGGGCGAGTGAACTCTGAAGTGAGAATACTGATAAGAGTTTTATACGAGATACTCAGATTATCTGGCTTTCACAAACCATAGAAAACAGTTAGAATCGAGCATTTTCAATTCTAATTATAGTTAAATCATGCATCAACTAATATACGGCAACGAGACCATAAGCAACTAATACGTACCAAGGAGAGGGGAGGTGGGCTTTCGGCAAGATGGCGAGGGCTACGGCGGCCAGGGATCTCCGGCGGTCTGGATCCCCGGCGGCGGGACGGTCTGGTGGCGGCCCGGTACGGATCTCCAGCGACGGGAGCGTTTGGTGGGGGCGGGAGGCGGGAGGCGGCGAGGAATGCAGCGGCGGCGCCGGTATGGTGAGCAGGTACTCGTCGGCACCGGGACGGCGACAGGGGGCCCGACGAGTGGGAGGGTTGCAGTTTGGGGACGAGAGAGTTGGGGAAGTCTGGTTTTGAGTACAAAATCTGGACTTGAGCAGTACAAAAACCAGAACTTGTGGGGTGAAAGTCAGTTTTGCAAAATAAATGTAAACCAAACGCGTTTTTGCAAATCAGGACTCCCAAAATCCCAGATTTGCAAAAACCAACCTTGCCAAACACAACCTAATTCTTCTAATTTCCTTTAGAAATATGTCAAAAAATTAATTGAAAATATCCAAAAATACCATTTCCTACGTAAGATTAAAATTTAATACTGGTTTTCATAACTGAACCAAAGCATCAAATGTTAAATAAACAGATTGAAACTTCCAACATCAGTCAAATCTAATTACAGTGCAAAACAATAGCTGGTTCTAAGGTATGCAATAGTTGGTAGAAACTTGAAAGAACTCTCAACTATATACTTCATACTAATTTTTTTCTGCACAGACTAAAAATCCAAATGGCGGTTTAAATGGCAAAGAATGAACGAATAGCAAGAATGTTATGGCTCTGGATCACCAATGCTGCATCAAAATGAAAACCGTAAATGCCAGAACCACTGAAACAGTCGATGATAAGCCCGACCTGTGGGCGCTGCTTCTCGGGAGAAACCTCGGGAGAGCACATTCCTCTCCATTGAAGAAAACCTTGCTTGGGAAACCATCTCCGCCTGTTATATCGAGGCCTCGTTCTCCCCCGGGGAGATTCTTCTTCGTGAATGAGAGAACAGACTGTTGCTTCCCGGGAATTGGCGGGTCTCGCTGTGGATTGGGTGCATCTGCCATAGCTACCAAGTACTCCATATCCGTAAGCCCCTGCATGATGATGGTGTTGTTGTTGTTCACGCCTTCCAACGTGCTGCCGTTGAAGGAGTAGACCTTCTTGAATCCAGCTCCTGTTTTAGGGAGCTCCACTGCAGCAAACCAGCCAGGGAAAGCAAATTCATCCCAGTTGAAGAGTGTGATCCTAGCAGACCAGCCTCCTCGGAAATCAGATGCCAAATGCCAGTTCAGTGAGACTCCACAGTTATCAGGGCAGGGTAATGGGTTGGGGATGGGGAGATTGTGGATGCTTGCCCAGGCACGGGATAACACAGTCCGGTTATCAAATGGCTTGAGACTCGCATCGGGTGGGAGGAGCATGGCTGGTTGAACCGCACTGCACATCTGGGAAGATTGACTCGGACAGCCACACGCGCAAGTGGGGCATGGAACGACAGAGTCGTTGTAGTAGGCAGAGAATGATACACAGCATCTCGGGCTGGCTCCCTTGGCCTGAGTGATGTTGCAGACTACCTGCCAGCTGGCGACTGCGGTCTTGTTTGAGAGGCCACTCGGGTCGGGGAACTGGCTTGGGCTGACTCGGATGGGTGGACCACATTTGTAATCTGGGTTCAGAGTACCGTTGATCTGGAAATTGGCTGGAGGGTTCAGCTCAGACCTGTTCAAATCAGGTGGCATCTTGTACACGTTGATCTGGAAAGCTGAAACCGACTTGCTCGGGTCCATGGATGGTGGTAAAATCGTCCCATTCCTGCAGCAGTTAGGGACCATCCCGAGAACTGTATCATTCGTCTTCTCCAATGGCAAATCAACAAGAACAGGCCTCCTCTCGCAGTTCAATGCAGTTGAGAAATCCAGCTGCTGATAATACTGCCCCTGCTCCCCGAAAACACAGTCAGAAGTGTCCACCACAGAAGGATAAGCTCCTCTCATGGCAAAGATGAACTCGTCCCTCATCCAATCCCAGCTCAGCTTCCAGTTATCCAGTCTCCCGAGCGGATTATGGTTCGCGATGGTGACATCTGCCCAGTAACTGGAATCGTAGGTTCTTGTAATGTCGTACATTATGGTCAGATCGCCATTCTGGCGAGGAAGGAAATCGCCATCTACTGTCGTGTTGGCTATGAAATCAGGATCTGGAGTACAGCAAACCTGCATCATACTCTTCCCTAACAACATTTCAGAGACGGTCTTTCAGTAAATCTCCTTGAAAAATTATTCTTACAAAAAACAGGAATACTATCAAAACATGATTACACAGACCACGAACTACACTTAATCAGTTCTTTAAGTTCATCATCATCTAAACCATCAATGTTCATCTATGATTACTACTATAAAGTTTATCTATCCAAAAAAACTTAAGTTTGATCAGTTCTTTTACATTGAGTTCATCTTCATCCAACCATAAATGCAACTGCCAATAATATTCAGCTTGCCTGTAAACTAAACCTCTTCAGTTCTTTGGACAATAAGTTCATCTTGATCTAATCAATGCAATAATCCCTAAAGTTCAGCAGTCCTCAAACTAAACTTCTTCGGTTTTTATAACAATAAGTTCATCTAACCATGAAACTAGCAAATTCAGATAAATTCAAATTCATGGACACCATTCACACAATTCTTTCATGAAAGTTATTTAATTTCACAAATTATAATTCAAATCAAGACATAATTTTGGATTTCCCACCCAATTTTTTGACCAGGTCCAAACCATATCAAACAAATCTCATATCCCACAAAATTTTCCCAACAATAACAGCCAAAAATCTCGTCACATAATTCATAATAAACACAAAAATACACAAAATCATAGAAATTAAAAACCGTGTTTTTTACTGTACCTTGCATAGCGGGTTTGGGGCAAATCCAGCCGTCATTCTCCAAAGTAATATTCGCCGGCATGGGTGAATCCGGCGGAGCAACGCCGAACTGCGTCCCAACTAACAGCACCTCAACCCCCATCTGAGTCAAATCTCCGGCGGTTTCGATGGCAGTTTTGAGATCGGAGCTCGGAAATCCAGCAAATACGGTGCCGTTTCCCACCTGCGCCGGGAATGTCGACCCGTCGGCAAGCACCGCGCCAGAAGCGGAAACCAGCAGCTCGCGGTGGCGAAACCCGACTCCGACCCGCCACGCTTTCAGCTCATCCAAACCGTTGTTCAAAAACGATAGCGTCGATTCGAATCTGTATGGTTGCTGGGTCGAATTCTTCTTTAAATCCGGGGCGATCTTCAAGTTCGTGGTGACTGTGTATTGGAGGAAAACTCCGTTACAGGAATCCGACGCCGGCGCCGGCGCCGTAGGCTGGGCTCCAGCAAGGGAAATCAGTAGCGCGGCGGCGGAGAGGAGGAGAATCTCCAGGATGAAGGACGCCATTAGAGATCAATCAATGAAGGTCTAGCATAAATATGGCGGGGGTTTTAAGTACAGTTTAGAGAATCTCCAAAGGAGAATATGTACTTCACAATATTCTGGTGTTACTATGGTAATTACACATCATTTCTTTCCAATTTATCACACAATATTTTACAATATACAGAATATTCCATTATTATATATTAAGATATATTAGTTTATTACATTTATTTAGTTTTAGTTTTATGTTTTACAATGCTCTAATATTTTAATTTGTAGCTTAAATATTGTGATATATTCATATTCAACTAAATTTAATTCTTTAAAATTAAATATTTAATTCATCTTTAGATTAATTTTTTATTATACATGAATAATTATTTTTGTTTACATTAAGTTTATTTGTAAGTTTTCTTTTAAGGATTTTTATTATATTTATGATGTAACAAAATTAAAATTATTACATTTGTGCTGAATTTGCTAAATACTGGAGTCTTTAATCCTACGGTTAATTACACACACATTGTGTTAATACCAAAGGTTAAGAAATCCAATACTATTACCAAGTTTAGGCCAATTAGCTTATGCAATGTGGTCTATAGAGTAGCATCGAAGGTGGTGTCAAACAGGTTACGAAGGATTATGCCGAATATTATTTCAAAAGCGCAGTCAGCTTTTGTTCCTGGGAGGTTAATTACTGACAACATCCTAATCGCTCAAGAATTCCATCACAGTATGAAGAAGAGGACACGGGGGTCGGTGGGACGCATGAGCATTAAGTTTGATATGAGTAAGGCATTCGACATACTGGAGTGGAGCTTTATTTGTGCTACTTTGACACAGTTTGGTTTCCCAAATGATTTTGTGAAGCTCATCAAGTCATGTATCAGCTCAGTATCCTTCTCTTTCATTTTAAATGGGGGGAGGGGGTGGAGCTAGGCATGTTGAAGCCTGACAGAGGTGTCAAGCAGGGTGATCCTCTATCGCCGTACCTGTTTATAATGTGCTCCGATATATTTTCGTATATCCTAACAGACATGCAGAGGGTACAACGATTGAAAGGTACAGGAGCCACTGCTTATGGGCCAAAATTATCGCATCTTTTCTTTGCAGATAATACCTTGCTATTGGAAAGGCCACATAATCCGAAGCGGAGAATATGCAATGGGCTATCTCCCTCTATGAGAGCATATCGGGTCAAAAAATAAACCATGATAAGTCCGGTATTGTCTTTAGTCCTAACACGACTACCCAGCTGAGAAGAAGAATATGTGCACTCTTGAAAACTCCAGAAGTAGAGTCTCATGGATCGTATCTCGGATTACCATCAGAGATTGTGAGAAGCAAGAATGAGGTTTTTCAGCCGCTTAAAGACAAAGTTTGGAAACAGATTGATGGATGGTCGGAGAAATACTTGTCGAAGGCCGCGGTAAGGAAGTTTTACTGAAATCTATGATACAAGCAATCTCATGTTATTCGATGCAATGTTTTGAGATTCCAGGAAAAGTGCTGGATGATATTGAGTCTCTGATGAAGAACTTTTGGTGGGAGAATACTAAGAAGAATTCCCAAATAAATCCTAACCTAAATCTAGAAGGGAATATTAAAACTTATTCTAATTCTTAAAGGGAAAATAATAAAACTATTTAAGAAAGCCTTGTAAATCGATTCCTTCGAGTAAAGGGATTTGGCACCGGACGAACAATGGCATGGATCGTAAATTTGTCCTACATCAGTCACCTCCACTTCATAAGAACTCGTCCCGAGTTCTCTTCCTCCACCATCAAGAGCTTTGATCTCCATTGCAAACTTAGTTGACGTAGAAACAACATGTAACTGTTGAACCTTTAAGCTGATTGATTTTGCTCCAATTATTGTATAAAGTTTCCCTGCATCATTCTCCTCCAATTTAAAAGAACTCGTCCCCGAGTTATCCTCGGGATCTAGAAACTCATATACGTTGAACTTGTTGTAAGCAATAGCTGAATGCCTCTCCTTCAAATTGTTCATAATGCTAAAGCTCATTGACTCCAATCCATAATCAGCTGACTTGATACAAGTTGCACGAGGATGTCCCTTCCAATGAACAAGATACTTCCAACGCATACCACATTTATGAGCTAGTACTTGTTTTGGTGGTTTGGTAGAACGTAGAATATTTATGACAAAGGAATCAACTTTAGTTCGTATATTATATATTCCTTCATCATTCTCCTCCACTTTTAAAAGAACTCGACCCGAGTTCCCCGCTTCACCATCCAGAGTTTTAGCTGCAAGTTTATTAAATATGGGAACATCAATAACACCATCTCCAAATCCAACTCCATACTTCATCTTCATATTTTCGTCCTTATCTCTCAAAGGAACAATCTCATCAATATATTCCTTACCAGTCTGAAAATCAACCTTAAAATCTTCATAAACTTCAATAGGATCTTTCAAAGGAACGTGTAAATCTTGTCCAAGATACGAATGTTTTATATCAGTATCAAGGGTAAGACCAACTTTAATTTGATTATCATCTTCAACCTCAAACTCTATCTTTGCATTTATTTTATCGCATATTTCAAACCCTCTTTCAAGATCTTCACCATAATTTAAACCATTGTTATCAGTATGAGAAATAGACAAAACTTCTATAGAACATACTTGAGATTCCTCAACAAAACTTTCACAATTCTGGGATGATATAAAGTCCACCTCTGAAGAATTTTTCATTGGTTCAAATTCTATAAACTCATTCTCCATCATGCTCATAGGATATTGTGGAAGGTTTAGTAAGATATATTTTTTAATCAAGTCATTATGATGTAGAGTAGCTGGAGGTAGTTCGTTTAATAATTCATCACCAATTAATGAATTAGAATTCATCAAAATATGTTGTGGCTCTCCTAGGATCACTGTCTCCACCTCTTTCTCCACCACAGGATAGAAGTTGTCAGATTTAGTGACACTGATCTTGTCTTCTATTTTCATTATATCCGACTTTTTATTTGCGGAAGGAGGTTCAAAGTTTGGAATAGAAGCCATTTTGATCTTATGCACATCCCTTGTAAAAACCATTACCTCACCACCATTCCTATACTTACTCTCATGGTTATACTGCCAAATTTTCCCCAATAAAATATGACAAACATCCATATCAAGAACATCACAGATCACATCCTCTCTGTAATATTTTCCAATCGAGATAGTTATATTGCATGTCCGTGAAACCTTCACCTTATTACCCTTATTATCCCAACCTAGAGTGTAGGGGTTTGCATGCGGTTCGGTTGTCAAATTCAGATAATCAATCACTTTCTGAGATATGAGATTTTTGGAGCTACCGTTATCCACAATCAAGTTGAAAACTTTCTTGTTGATTGTACAATAACTTCTAAAAAGATTCACATATTTCGCTTCTTCCTTGGGCGACAGTAAAATATATTTTAACTCGCTATCTACTCTCCTGATCTTGTCATACACTTCATATTTGCCTTCATTTTTCAGAAAATCAATTGTGCTCGTTGGACATACATTGGATATGTGACCCTTACCTCCACAACGATAACACTTCTGATTAGATAGTTCGCCAGATAGATTAAATGAATTTCGGACTTGTGCTTGGTTCAATTCTGTTTTGTCCCGAGAAATTCTCCTGTTCTCCTCATTATATAAAACTTTAACGTTCGAATTGACTTTTCCAAGGGTTGAGGTTAACTCCACACCCCGCTTGTTAAAGTCCACCTTAGTCACAATGATCTCCCATCGTGAGTCAAATAATAAGAACGGGAGAAAACCACGCTCTGATACCACTTGTCACAGCTGAGATATCAGTTAAGATCCGCCAGCACGAATCTGAAATAGTAAGAAGTCGCCAACGCTGCCTCCTTGTCCAGTTGTTATTGGAATCCACCAAATAAGAGATAACACTCTTGAAAATATATATTATTGATAATCGAAAGCTATTAATTAATGAATACAAAATCCCTATAAATACTAAGAATAATTCCCAAATAAATCCTAACCTAAATCTAGAACGGAATATTAAAACTTATTCTAATTTTTAAAGGGAAAATAATAAAACTATTTAAGGAAGCCTTGTAAATCGATTCCTTCGAGTAAAGGGATTTGGCATCGGACGAACAATGGTATGGATCGTAAATTTGTCCTACATCAGGTGGGGTGATTTCGAGACAAAGAATAAAATTCATTGGGCGGACTGGAAAAGGTTGACGAAGGGGAAAGCTGATGGTGGTCTAGGGTTTAGAGATCTTCAGGCAATGAATTTAACGCTACTTGGAAAACAAGCATGGCGTTTTCTTACTGAGCCACATTCTTTGGTTGCTAGAGTTTTTGCGGATAAATACTATTCGGGAGCCAACATTATGGAGGCGAATCCGGAACCTGGTGTATCATAGGCGTGGAGGAGTATATTGAAGGGTGTAGAAGTTGTTCGACATGGAGCCAGGAAGCAAATCCGCTCTGGTTTGAATACGAGAATATGTTATGACCCCTGAATACCTGGAGGAGAAATTTCAGAGTTCAAAATCCTGATGTTAAAACCAGCCATATACACTTCGTGGCCGATATGATTGATCAAACTACCGGATGGTGGAATATGGACTTGTTACATAGGTTCTTTCATATAGATGATGTGGATCATATTCTCAAGATTAAACTGGCAAATCGTGAGGGCTTGGACCATTGGCACTGGCACCATACAACTACTGGAAAGTTTACGGTAAGATCGGCGTATCATATGCTAAGAGAAAGTCAGTCTCAGAGTACTCAGCAACAGCAGAATGATCGAGATACGGAGAAACGGTTCTGGACCAAATTTTGGAAGTTCAAGGTTTCTCAGAGAGCAAAACATTTTGCCTAGCGGTGTATTACAGACACTCTCCCAACCATCTCTAACCTGAGAGCTAAAATTTAAGTATTCCATTGGCATGTCCATTCTGCCAAATAGAAGATCGATCTTCTGCACACTTATCCTTTGAGTGTGAGTTTTCCAACAGACTATGGGCGGCGACTGGTTTATCACTCCATATCGAGCGCTCGAGATGCCAGAGGGGCGAGAATTGGTTCAGGCGCTTGCTCACACAGTCGGAGGATGAAACAACGTAGCTCATCCTTATGTTAAGTGACGCTATGTGGCTGCAACGAAATAATCGAACGTTTACGGGACAGAGAGCAGAAGCGGAATTTTTGCTTGCCTGTGAGCAGAAACCTCCAACAGTTCCATGAAGCAGCTGGCTGGTCGAAACGCGTCTCGGCCGACCTTGAGGAATCCTCCTTACTACAGCCAATACCAAGCGATCCTCTGATCACATTTGATGCACGTATAAAAGATGAATGTGTGGGTTTAGCAACTGTTGCAGTGGACGCAAATGGGCAGTTCATTAAAGCCACGACTATGAAATGCTCAGGTGTTTCGGATCCCATATTCGTAGAAGCCATGGCTTGGAACTAGCGCTAGATTTGGTGGTGGAAGTAAACATTCGAGAGGCTTCATTAGCAGGTGACTTCCTGGTAATAATCAGAGCAATTCGAGAGCTTGAGTGTGCGGAACTCAGAGGTAGATTAAGAAGGAAGTTGGAAATTCTTGGATTGAAATTTCCTTGCTGGATACCTAGATTAAAGAACAATATGGCTCACCAACTAGTTTCTCATGCAAATATTGGTGTGATTGCTAGAATAGTTTGGGATTATATGCATGCTTTTGCTTTGTTAAACGATTCTGGACATTTTCCAGATGTTTGAAATAAGATTTTTATTTTCAAAATAATAATAATAATAATAATAATAACAATAATAACAACAACAACAACAACGATTGCATAACATTGTACACCACATGCAACAAATTCAAGTATGTCCACAATGAAAAATATGAGAAACAAAATGTATTCTTTTTTTAGTCAATACCATCCAGGTGGACGCGAGAATTTTTCGAGCCTCCTCAACCCTTCATAAAAGTAATAAAAATACATGATCATATTTGGATAAACCCAATAATACACATAAAAGTCTTTTGGAGTTTCTGTGGCAATTTGAGAGAGGTGTAGAGTGATTCCGCATAACCGTAATACTACTCTACCTCGGTGTGACTACATGTACTACTTAAAAACATGTATATATCATAAGAAAACCTCGGTTTGATACTCGAAAGTATCTAAACTATTTGACAGGTATAACATCCTTAATTGGCAGTATAAATACTCAAAATCTACAGAGTCAACGCAAAACATTCATAGAGCGAAACCCAAAGGGTCTTCCCTCCCGCCAAATACACGGGTTAGGAGGGACATGACAAACAAATAGGCAAGGATAGTTCATAATTTAGTTAGAAAAATTTGCAAAAAGACCCACTCCAAATCATATCCACTACAAACAGATATATGTAAATCAATGTCATTACTAGAGCAATCCCAACCAATCTTGATCTAATTGGCTAGTGGCCAAATATTGGACAAAAACAAATGTAATCGCACACGATATAAGCTAAGGTTTAACCGGGAGGCTGATGAACTTGTGCATAACCTAGAGAAGCCTACAGTGCAGCCAAAGCAAAGGTGCTAAAAGAAACCCCTGCAAAAGGATCCCAAACAGCTCATATCACATCATTCAATCGGTGCCAAAATGACAGATTATTGATAAGGGGCACAAAAATTCAACAAAAATATCCAAAATCTACACGCTTTTGGATGAATTCTCACTCACTAGAACACAGAACTAAAGCAATAAAAATGTGTGTACTTGGTATAAATTGAACCCTTTCTTTGTCTGATAAGTTATGTTTATAAACTAATAACTGAAACTAATAATACGGCCAAGGGCATCCATTTGACTGGTTTAAAATCCTCATGCACTAATAATTTAGCAATTTGGGATTCATCGAGTTACACAATAGAATGAATCCAATAAAAAACTAGAAAAAGCGAATTGAATATCGAGTTTTGATAAACCTGAGAAAGCATAAACAAAATTTGGAGATTATACTTCTAGGGAGGTTTGCTAATTTGAGAATCTAAATTCCAACATCAAAATGCTTCCCTATATCCTCCCATGATCATCCACATCAAATATTTACTTAGCACCATGCTGAATAGCAAACAAATATCCAACCGATTTTCGAACACGCGAATGATAAGACAAGAAACCAACGATACAAAAGCCAAGCCGTGCCTTCATCTTCATCCTCTTAAACACAGTGACCGCGCTCTTCTTTCTCCGGAATGGTGCTTAATTACGGCGCGGCGGCGGTGGGATTGTTGTACCTGTTGTGTAGTAAGAAAGTTTTGATCTTGGAAGTTGCATTTGGAAAGATGGGTGAGTATGAATGTGAGAAAATCATAAACGTATGCAGTCCTCACTTTAAAACACTCCATTTATATTAGAAGACGAGTAACTTGTAGCAACAAATATTTATAATTTTCCTTACCAGTTGTGCATTACATATATTTTATATAGGTCTGGTATACGGAAATTATTTATATTTTAATCGACTTATTTTAGTTCACGGCGTTTATTATGCAAAAATATATGTTTATTAATTATCAAAACCTTTTTCTTCTCCTAAATTAACTAATAACAAGACATTAACAGAATCCTACTACAACTAGACCAATTCACAATAAACGTAGATAAATATTAAAATTCAAATAATTATAGACCAATTCAATCACAATTTCAATTTCAAAAGATGGTAAAATTTATAGACTAATTCAGTAACAATTAAAGATTAGGACCAAATCCAACAAAAATTAGTATTCAAGTAAATAAAGGTAGAATACAAATCACACATGGAATTGTACTAATTTTTACTCAATGAAACCAACAGTTCGATTCAAAGTACAAAACATTGGAGTTATAAATACTTCGACTACTCCGTTTCACCCGACATAGCCAGACAACGTCTTCGAGGGAAAATAGCCCATTTTGCAATCCAATTGTTTCCACTCAAAAGGTATACTCAGTTTCTACAACTCTGCAACTATTTGATTTAAACTCTTATAATAATTTATACCACAAATATACTAGGTTATTTACTACTTTAAGTGGTTTCAGTTGTGTCTTAGAAATCATGGCACTTAGCAGAATAGACGAATTACGAAATTATGATGAACCGTGGACACATACTATCACAGTCTTTGAAAAGCAAGATGTCCAAGTCACGAAGGGTTACATATATAATACAGAGGTTCACATTAGTGGACGATCAGGTAACACCTTAAACCTTATCACTTTCTATTTTTCATGTGTCACGTCTTGTCTATATTCTTATCTCCTCTATGTTGAAAAGCTGCTTACATACAGTTGGAATAATAAATAACTTGTATAGGTAGCAAATGGAATTTTCATCATAATTATAGGTTTGAATGTAGTTCGAATTTTCAAATTATTCAAAAATGTATGATAATGTTTTGTTTAACCGTGAAATGACTTTTTGGTTACATACATTAAAATAATAAATATATATGATTAAAAGAAACGATTTTTACATAAACCAAACGATTTTTATATTTCTAGAGGAACATTATATTGAATTAGTTTTAAATTGATAAGTTACTGTTTATGATAACTTCATCACCATTCTGTTTAATTAACATTATTATTGTTATTAAATGGTGCCAAGGTTGAGGCCATCATGTGGATTGACACAGTGGCAGCAATGGGCAATCGGTTGCAACTTAATAAAACCTACAAGATTACGAATGCTAAGATTAAAGGCACAAACAAGCAATATTGATAAGTCCATGGTTCGTATTCGGGCCTCATTCATACTCGGACCAGGGACCGAGAAGGGTCGTGGGCTCGAGATACGCGGAGGATGGATCCACGGGTCCATCAATCCTAATCCTTACAAGGAATGCGTATATTATGAATGTTATACAAGGAATATACATCCTCTTAAACATGGTAATACAACCATGATCGAAATACACTTCCTCTATACATGGTAATACAACTACTATTCCCATAAGAGTTGTAGTCATACCATAAATACATATCTTGGTGATCTACGGATTGTAGCCATATAAATACACACAAGGTTTGGTACACCTTTTCTATCTCATACTACATACAATACGTCTTACGCCTCATACTAACTTGAGCGTCGGAGTGTCTATCCTCGGGACACCCGAGGCTTTGTTTTGCAGGTCAGTTCATGAGCAAGGTTCGTCGTTGAAGTGCTGGTGTCCGCCATACATCAATTGGCACGCCCGGTGGGACGCCACATCTATTGATGGCGTCGCCGAACTTTGTATCTGAACTGATCTTGCGCACATGTTCAACAAGTTTCTCACGCCATGTCTGAAGCTGAGCAACCTAGACGAAGCGCCCGTGTACTAGGGCAAAATCTGGAGGAGAATCCAGAAGCAGAGCAGCCTCCTCGAGGAATCGGACGAGGTCGATCCAGGGGATCACGAGAACGTTCTACCTCTGAACCACCACCAAGCTCTACCGTGGGGGCCGAAAACTTCAGCGTTCCGAACTCCTCCGGTCCAAATCCTGCTGCATCCAGAGTACCACCTTCTGGATCGAATCCTGTTGGATCTGAAGCACCAAACTCCGGTTCAAGGATAGTGATCCAAACTGACATGAATCACAGCGAACGCGTCAACAACTCAGACGGCCTCGACCGAGAGAATGGTTTGGGGTATAGCGGATCTGACTCAATCTTTTCTGTGGAAGAACAAGCACAAAGGGATCGACAAATCCTCGCAGAAAGACGGCAGGAGGAAGAGAGACAAAGACGTCTCAGGGAAACCTTAAACCAAACCATACGACAATAACCCGCCGGGCTCTGAGCCACCCTACGTCAATCTTATCTCGGACACCCCTCCGAGAGACATTCCTGCTGATGTCCGAGCACTGATGAGGGACTTACATTCCCAGTATCCTGACTTCGTTGCATCCTTGATATATAAACTCAAGTCAACCACTTCGTGCCCAAACGCATGAGACCCCAAATCGAGTCTCTATCCTAGGAGATCGAACAGCACCACCTTCTGATCACAACCAGTAGCAAAGATTCTTGGATGATTTATCTCGAAATCTACCTCTCTAAAACAATCAGAGAAATCTGCCACCACCTCCTGATCCAGCCAATCACCATAATGAGGGCTTAGGGTTGAGCAGAGAGGAAGTGAGAAGGATGCGCATCAACAATATCCAGGAAGAACTCAGACGCGAGAAGAGGGAGCGAACCCAGAATGAATGGCAAACAAGTGCCGATCGGCCTTTTACCCAGGACGGAGCCTATCCTACTCGGGGAAAATATGAGGTCGATCAGGAAATCAAGCATATTCTCGGACCTTGAGGACAGTCTGCTCGCTCCCCCTTCTCCCGACATATCATTAATCTCCCCTTCGATGCCAACAAGAAGGTCCCAGAGCACCTACCCACATACGATGGCACCAGCGACCCTAGGGAATTCCTCTCGGTCTTTTTCAAGACCTTGGAAACCAGAAACTTCTATGAATTGGAGATACTCAAGATCGTTCCTAGCTGCCGCCTATGGAAAGCCCATACATGGTTTACTCAGAAGAAACCATAAAGCTTATTTGACTACTGGGATTTCGCGGAATTTCTCCTCCTTGCTTTCTTCCAAAAGAAGAAATTCACTAAATCTCTTAGAGATCTGGGATATGTGGCTCGCCATGAAGGAGAGACTGTGATAGAACACTATCACAGATACATGGATCTAGCCACAGAGTGCTATGACCGAGATGAGATCCTCCTGATAAACATGTACCGCATGAGTGTGGATGACGACACTCTGAGGATGAAGCCGGCAACGAAGAATCATACTACCATTCAACACCTCCAGGCCATCATGGAGAAATACGCCAGCAAAGCAGATGCAGTGATGGGCAAAAGACCCCGAGACCTCGATAATAAGGGAAAGGAACCCAGGATGAAGATACCGAAGGTCGAGAAAACTGAGGGCACTCCCAAACCAACCTTCGAGTCCTACACTCCTCTAGCTAGATCTTGGGCTGAGATCTTGTCCATTCACATGCACCTTTTAAAGGACCCACCCGCCATGAAAGATTCAGCCGAGCGTCAAAGATCCCCGAAATTCTGCCAATATCACCGAGATCGGGGGCATGACACTGAGGATTGCTATCAGCTCAAAAACGAGATCGAGAAATTGATCCGACAAGGAATTGTGCAACAGATTGCAACTTCAATAGCTGGTGACAACCAGGGCACCCAGAAGAGGTATGGGGGAAAGCCTTGGCAGAAGAAGAAGGATGGACAACAACAACAATAACCAAGGGGGGGCAACAATCCTCAAGATCCTCCTCCACCGCCGCCAAATGGAGCCAACCGAGTCATCAACGGCTACACGGGAGAAGCAATTTCCCTTACCAAGCTGAAGGATAGTGTGCGGGCCATACCCCACACCGAACCAGTCAATAAGAGACTTCGCCCTGAGGAAACCATTACCTTCTCGGACGCGGATGCCGTGCCAAACCAGATGCCCCATTCTGACCCACTTATCATCTTTGCAACAATACAGGATTCCCTAGTGAAGAGAATCTTCGTCGACGACGGGAGTGGGGTAGAAGTGATGTTCCAAGACTGCTTCCAAAAGCTAGGATTTACCAAGGACGACCTCAATCTCGGGGTTCACCGGAAATCCAGTCATACCCCTTGGAGAAATCACACTTCCAGTCACAGTAGCAGAAGGACCAAAAAGCCTAACCCTTTACTGCACATTTGTGGTGGTCGACACCGTCACACCCTTCAACATTATCCTTGGCAGACCTTGGATGTGTCAAGCTAAGACTGTATGGTCTCCTTACCATTTAATGCTAAAATTCCCAACACCACAAGGAGTAGCTTCCATCAAAAGAGATCAAGGAGTGGCGCGTTCTTGCATGATCACGGCCATCTGTGACGCCAGAAAAGTGAGCAACATCTCGACCATCAATACTGTCCTAGGACATCTGGTCCCCGATCCTGATCTCGAGCAACCCCTGGTGTTTCACTTCGAGGAAGAGACCTACAATGAGATGACTACACTATGGCACAAGAGACGCCATCAAACCTTTCAAGTAGGAGAACTGGTAATGCCAGTTGGCCCGTGGTGCACTAACAAGCTAGAAGGAGCGCTGGAGCCAAGGACGAAAGGACCATACAAAGTATCCATCGCACAACCCGGTGGATTCTACCTCTTGCAAATTCGCGAAGGAGAGCACCTGGATCCGGTCATCATGGCGCCCTTCCTACGCAGGTACCTCGGAGCTAAAACAAAGTAGATCTTCTCCAAATAAGGAGAAACTACTTCAATAAGGCCTACATGCCAAACTTCTTTTTCTTTACATCTTTTTATTTTTCATACCCGAGCTCCCAAACTCTGGTTGTCTTTTATAATTTTGCCGAACTCTCAAGTTCAAGGAATACAATTTCTTTTCAATATATATCTTTTATTTTATTTTGAAGCAGTCAACACCCTCTAATACAAAGAGACGCTATGCCTTACAAAGCATGAGTAAAGACTGCTGCCTAAGATTTATACGTTTATAAGCGTGTGATTGATGCTTATCTAACATGGGCTTTTTGGACTATGTGTCTGAACCACAGTCACCTTAGGCCAAAATAAATATAAAAAGTATATGGTCAAAAACCAACATGATATGAGTCACGCAAACTCACAAAGTTTGGAATTCGACTCTCCTTATGGTATACTTACTAAGGTACATGCCAATATTCATTTGGGCTATTAATAAGCCTAACAATCGATCTCACCAAGGTTGAAACATAAAAGACCTTTATAAAGGCATGATCAAAAAAGTGTTATTACACTATGAAATTTCTTACACCTCGTGAAGGTCTTTGAAAATAGGGATACATCCCCGACCACAAGAATAAATAGAGGCACGACCTCGATCACTATGAAGGCCACGGCCCCAGTTACTTTCTTCTGCCACCCTCATTAATTGAGAGGGTGTAGGAGACCCTTCTCTATTTCCTATAATTGCAGGTCGGGCAGGAGAGCCAGATAATCTATGAGCCCCAATAGTAGGTGGTGCCCCTCGTCCTCTTCTATGCAAAGTCCTTTCTGGAGGGTTCACCATCCCTCGAGATGTACCACCTCGGACACAAGGCCTCACCAATGGACCTAAATTCGGGGTTGAAGAAGGCCCACTTATCTCTCTCCTTAAAGGTACCGAAAGCGTGACAAACACACCTTGAGCTTCTAGTTCCTTTATTTGGAACCTGCAAGCATTCAACTCGGCCTGGCATATCCTCAAATCATCTATGGCGGTAACAATTTTATGATTCACGTCGATGTTTTCATTCCGAAGGGTAGAGATACGAAGATTCTTCTCATGACCCTCACCCTTAATCTTCATCAAGTCACTCATGACTTTTCTCCATTCACGGTCATAGTCTTTATTATTTGCCAAGACTTTGATGCATTCATCTTCTAGACCCTTATACCTTGTCTGAAGATCACTCAGCTGCTTATTCAGCTCAGCTCTCTGCTCCAGAGATATCTCGAGCCCACGATGAAGACTATCACACTCTTCTCGTACAAGGCTACAAAAGTCTTTGGAATCGTCTAAGTTCTCATCCAGCTTCTTGCTCTCCTGAAGAACAGCCTCATACTTAACCTACAATTCAGCACAGGCGGCAATGCAACACTGGAGATAAAGGAAGATGAAAGACTGATTAATTTTATAATAAGACATGATATTCAGGGTACATGAACGCTAAAATATGGCAGAAAGAGGAAAATCCTAAATAAGAGTGAAGGCTCTAAGGAATTACAATTTTTGGCTGTCCATTGGGGTTTCCATCATCCTTAGTTGAAGCCTCTGCAGCCGACTTCTCTACCAGGAATGACAGCTCAGGATACAGGCTGCACAGCCTCTCCTGAAACTCTTCTAGAGTCAAAGCCTTCTCCAAAGATTCCAGACTAGTTAATAAGCTAGTCTCGAACCCCCCAATCCGGCGAAACTTCTCCAGATTTCCTGCCACCTCTGGCCAAGTATAAGCAGGAGCCAACAATCCCTGACTTTCCTCACTAAGAACTTCTTGAAGATAGACCCACATTTTCGGAAGCTCGGATTTATAATAGAATTCGCCATACTCTTGGCGATAGGCCTCTATTTCAGGGCAGTTCAAGCAGAAGTCCATTATCAACTGAACCAGCTGCCTCTGGCAATCAGGATTAGTATATCGGTTCTTTTCTGCCTTCACTAAGGCCATTTTCCTCTTCAGTTCTTGAAAGGATTCATCCGTCAATCTTTTCTCCTTCTTCAAGGACATAACTTCCTCTTCCAAAGCCTCTCTTTTCGCCTTCTCTTGGGACATCCCATCTTGGAGATGCTTCACCACGTTAGAAGGTTCGCTGGATTTTTTGGCCATGTGCTTCTTCAACAGCTCCAACTCAGCCTCTCGCTCTTGGCAATGACTGTACAATGTTTAAACAGAACCATACAAGTGCTTCATAAGGTTCAGAGACTGTGAAAAAGAGAAAGACAATCAGATAATGGCATATGCTATCAAGTTATGATCTAAGTTAAGCATACCTGGTTTATTTCAGGACATTCTGGAGTAATCTCGGTCCTAACTTCTGGAGGAGGAGGCATCACATACTTCTTGAACTCTCCCAACGGTTCGAGCTCAAGCCTAGCCCTTTTGGGAGACTTGGTGGAAGCATCTATAGAATTCCCTGAGGCTTCAGCGTTCCTCTTCTGGCCGTTATGATCTTTCTGCTTCCTCGACTTGACCATCTGAGCTAACATATCCAACGCCTTGTCGGTCTTGGAAACGCCCACTGTGCATAAAAGGAACGAAGCTAGCATCAGGAAATATGATATAGTATGGACGAAAATGTCATACACAACATAGAAGAAATACCGTCAGACAGTGTATCAGAGACTATTACATAAGTTAAAGATTCTTCATTCTCAGCCTACTAGACATAGTGAGTGAAGATACAGAAGTCCGAGATATCTCTCTTCTCGGACACCTGACTAAGGATAAACTCTTATCCTCCTCTTCATCTGATGGATCTCGGGCAACATGTACGAATAGATACTCTATCTCATGACAACCTTTAGCTTCCACTTGAGTATTCCTAGGTCCTTGGACCAATATTTTGAACCGACTTCGAGCATCGGGCATCAATCCAGAAATTTCCCTATCCACATCTCTCTCGGACATCTCTTCCCGAGCGGTCCTCTCTTCTATTTCTCTAGAGGCCTGAAGCGCCCTAGCTGAACCAAGGGGATCCTGCTCCATGGATAGAATGATTTCATACCACTCAATTTCTACACCATCTAGCTATTCGAAATAAGACAACCTCAAGTAGCTGCCATTTTGAAGAGTTCGGCCAGGCATTTGATACAGCCACTGATACGTCTCAACAGGCCACTGCCAACCCATCTGGGGATCTCCTGACACAAACTTGCCATTCCTAAGTTTGATCTTCTCTCTCACTAACTCCTCAGCTATATCCATCAACCTGTCAGAGGTCATAACATCTTCCCAAGCTTCATTTTAGAGATCATCATTCCAATGGGGTACCTCCTACTTGGTTCGGTCAAAGGTTAGTTTCACCTTGTCCCATCCCACATTCTGTTGAGGATGAACAAAGGCCCGACCCATGGACGTATCTCGGACAGATAAAGTTACAAGTTGTTTAACAATAGACACCTTATATAGGGTCCGCAACAGAGCAAGCCTGGGCTTATAACCCTTACGAGCACACCAGGTTATCAGTGTCATTATGATTATTATTACATCAACATGCAGTTGCCCTAGATGCACCTTATACCACTGAAGAAATCTACTCAACAGTGGGGGAAACGGAAATGCTAGCCCATGCTGCAAAAATCTCCCATATATAACACCCCGGGTTGGAGTTACTAACTCTGCTGTAGACTTATCCCCTCCAAAATACATGAGATCAGCATCAGGAGGAATCGAAAAGGGACAATTTTCAGTGAAGATAGCAGCATGAACACGAGCTTTATCCTCCTTCATTGACCTCTTGCTACTACCTTCACCATTCATGGATGGCCCGTCTGCGGCAGCCTGCATTACCATGGGGCTATTCCCCTCTATTTGAGCCCTCCTGGCCATAGCCATTAATCTCTTCTCTTCTACAGAAGCTTTCTTCTTCAAAACTACAAGCTTTTTCCCACTCGCTACCTCTACTCTATGACGGATAAGGGAGCTATTCTCCTCAGCCTGACTACATCCATACTCTCCCTCATCATGATGGGGGATAGAAATCGTTTTGCTACTATTACTCATGATTACAGAGAGTATGGGGGGAAATACACACACAGATGAAAAGGAAAAAAGCAGACAAACAAACGAAGAAAAAAGATAACACTTACTGATGATTGAGAAAGCAGAGATTGGGGCTTCAGAGATTTGATAAAGCAATGATATGCTTTCTGAATTTGGAAAGAAGAAATTTTGAAGAAGGACGGCAAGAAGAATGATTTGGGAGATTTAACCCAAACCCAGACAACATTTATGATGAGTAATTATCTCGATTCTGGTTCCGATGCAAGCAATTGGAGAGACGGGGGACAGACCGCCTCTAGTTACCAATGAACACAGGACACGTGTATCTACCATATGGATTTCAGATGAAGCTAATCTCAGCCGTCCGTATATTTAGATGGAATACGAATGAACTTGAAGATAGATATTCAGAAGGTTAAGTCCGAAAGGATAGTCCTTGAAGGACGCCCCGAGCTTAACACCCCAAGACATACTCCCTCGAGTTATTGGTTTTCCCTCGAAAAGCAAATCTCTTCTTCAACCTTCGAGACGGAGCACTCTAAGTTCTGAAGATCTACCTCGGGGCTACTGATAAGTCCATGGTTCGTATTCAGGCCTCATTCATACTCGGACCAGGGCCCGAGAAGGGTCGTGGGCTCGAGATACGCGGAGGATGGATCCACGGGTCCATTAATCCTAATCCTTACAAGGAATGCGTATATTAAGAATGTTTTACAAGGAATATACATCCTCTTAAACATGGTATTACAATCATGACCGAAATACACTTCCTCTATACATGTTAATACAACTACTGTTCCCATAAGAGTTATAAGAGTTGTAGTCATACCATAAATACATATCTTGGTGATCTATGGATGGTAGCCATATAAATACACACAAGGTTTGGTACACCTTTTCTATCTCATACTACATACAATACGCCTTACGCCTCATACTAACTTGAGCGTCAGAGTGTCTATCCTCGGGACACCCGAGGCTTTGTTTTGCAGGTCAGTTCGTGAGCAACATTCGTCGTCGAAATGCTGGTGTCCTCCATACATCAAATTTGCCACTGAGAAAATTTTTATGCAGTGGACGATAAAGACAAGCACAGCCATTGAAGAACTTCCAGATGAAATAAACACTCTGTTTAAAACTACTTCGGAGGAAGATTGAAAAACACCCATTGTTTTGAACTGATTGTTTATATCATCCGGAAGTTCTTCAATTGGTGTGCTCGTCTCTATCGTCCACTGCATAAAAAATTCCTCAGTGTCATATTGCTTGTTTGTGCCTTCAATCTTAGCGTTCGTAATGTTGTAGGTTTAATTAAGTTGCAACCGGTTGCCCATTGCTGCCACTGTGTCATTCCACATGATGGCCTCAACCTTGGCACCATGTAATAACAATAATAATGTTAATTAAATAGGATGGTTATGGAGTTATCATAAACAGTGACTTATCAATTTAAAACTAATTCAATATAATGTTCATCTAGCAATGTAAAAATCGTTTGTTTTAGGTAAAAATCGTTGCTTTTAATCATATGTTTATTATTTTAATGTCTGTAGCCAAAAAGGCTATCGCGCGGTTAAACAAGACATTATCTTACATTTTTGAATAATTTGAAATTTCGAATTACATTCAAACCTATAATTATGATAAAAATTCTATATACTACCTATACAAGTTATTTAAATTCCAAATTGTATATATATAAGCAGTTTTTCAATATAGTGGAGATAAGAATATAGATGAGACGTGACACACGAAAAATAGAAAATGGTAAGGTTTAAGGTGTTACCGGATCGTCCATTAATTTAAACCTGTATCATGTAACCCTTCGTGACTTGGACATTTTGCTTTTCAAAGACGGTGATAGTACTTGTCCACGGTTCATCATAATTTTGTAATTCGTCTATTCTATTATGATTTCTAAGACACAACTAAACAACATAAGAGATAATAAATAACCTAGTATACTTGTGGCATAAATTATTTTAAGAGTTTAAATTAAATAGTTGCAGAGTCGTCGAAACTGAGTATAAAACAAAGAGGCATGTGTTGAAAAAGAGAAAAAGATGATGACATATAACTTGTAAGTTTCACTTACTTTAGTGCATTTCCTGGAAATGTGGACTAGTAAAATTAAAATCCGAGCACTACATAATTAATCAACCATATGTTATGGAATATGAACAAATAGGGAATAGACATGAAAATAGAACTCAGTTAAGCCTAACCTGAAGTGATGTCATGATGTCTGAATACAAAAGGATAGGACTATACCATGAAAGAAACTCAAGTACTCCAATACACTGATCACCAAGACCAAGCTCAAATATTGGCAAAGCTAAATAATCCTTAATTCCACAGAATTTAGCATAATTTCTCTTTGGAAAGTCTTGTGTAGAGTAAGAGTCAATGTCACAACAATATTCAGGGGATCCCTGAATGATCACTCTTCCAAGAGGACCAAGTTCATCGATATCTTGCACCCATTTTGACAGATGAATACAATAGTATCTATACCTGCAGAATCCAGTGTAGAGTTTACTCATTGCAAAAGGTTGTTCTGACAAACTAACCTTGATGCGTATATTTTAGCGACAGATTGTAGCTTTCCACCAGAAACAGAAGTTAGAAGTTGGAAGCCTGTGCACAACAGTAACACCAATTGGCTCTAACAGATACAATATCATGATTAAGATTCACAAAATTAACTTGTTATATATACATGAATTAAACGTAAAGAATAACAAAAGGAGCTAGAAGATTCAAACGTTAACTAACAATATGATCGCCCAGAGGGATCTCCGTATAATCAACCCTGTCATTATTAGTAGCTTCATCTTCATCAATCTTGGCCAGCTTGAGAAGACTAGAGCTGGCTAAAACGGCTCTAGGGTTAATATCATGCTGAGCCCTAGTATGAAGGGCCCTGCAGGCCCCACACGCTGCCCCATAAACCGCCTCATGCCTTTCTCCCTCGCGCCACATCATGCAGTGCCCTAATATCCTGAACGCCGGCTGCAGTATCTCCCACGGCAGATCGATCCGGCCCGTCTTCGGGCTCGAGCCCTGATCAGCATCTCCTGGCCCGGGCCCGAACTCGCCCGCCCACACCTTGCAGAAGTCGCAGAACTCGATCTTGGATTCCACGGGCATTTCGAAAACCTTGCTGTAGTAGAGCTCGAGGGCCACTCCCACGATCCGGGCCCTCCGGGTGTACTTGACCCGGGCCTGAGGGAACAGGGTCGGGGAGATGACCGCCATGTTGAGCTCGGTGGCGTCGTTTTTGATGGGCTGGGTGGACTCGTGGTAGATGCTTGTGTTCGAGAGGTCGGGGATGGTGACGGTCACCGCATTCCCGTCCCTTGCGGCTGTTTCGTGGCCGTAGAGCGCGAGCAGTACGGCCTCGAAGCCGGCAAGGGGTTTGTGGAGGGAGGCGCGTGAGAGGTAGACGCCGGCGAGGACGGGGAGGAAGCGGAGGACGACGAGGTGGAGGTCGGGGACGTTGGACTGGAAGGTGTCGTAGAGCCAGCGGCAGAGGTTGTTGTCGCCGGCGCCAGCGTCGGGCTGCCGGAGGATGCGGTTGAACTCGCTGGCGATGTCGGGGTCGCGGAGGAGCACGGCGGCGGGTTTATCGTCGGAGGTGATGGGCTTGGGGACGTTGGGGAGGAACGTGGAGAGGGCTTCCACGGCGACTTCGATTTTGGAGAAGGAGTCGCACCAGGAGATTCTCGGCTTTTGGTGGCTGGATTTTGGCGGTTTAACAATTTTGGCCTCCTCGGAGGTTGTGGTGGTGGCGCCGTCGTCGGAAGTCATTTTCTTGTTGGAGGAGATGTTAATTTGGCGGGTTAAGTTTTGAGGGTGTGATCATCATCATCATCATCGTAATTCTTGTTTTACTGAGAGAGATAATTGAGGAGTGAAAGTAGGATCTGAATCATTGCATGGTGTAGAATTTTAATGCATGATCTGAAATATCTTAACCTGCTAAATAAAAGTGGGTGGAAACGTCTATATTCTCCTTCAACTACACATGAATCATATGAGAAATGGTGAGGAAATTTTATGAGAACATTATGATAATTCCTATATTTTTGACTTTTTTTAATTAATTTTTATGTCGATCAATGATCATTGATTGAACCGCTCGCTATCGATCATTGGTCGATTATCTATAAAGAGTCGACCACGATCATCGTAATTTTTAAATGATTCGATCATGATCATGAAATATTTTTATCGCGATCGATCGTAAACGCCTCAAATTTTAACCGATCCGATCATTAATCTAGTAGTGTTTGTGTTCGGATCAATTAGAACTTAAGGTTGGATATTAGCTTCAAGTGAGCTAGATTCAATATTGTATAATGTACATTTTATAAACCCTTAAATTTCAAAAAGTATCATTTATGATCCTTAAATAAATTTATCATATTCATGAGTCACCCCTAAAATTGTAACATATAACGTTATGGCTCCTAAAATTCTAAAAACATATAACTAATGGTAGCCTAAATACTATTTTTGTTAGATTCTTAACTTTTATCAGTGGTATTTTAGTAAGTACTTTATTATACATTTTTTAAATAAAAACTAAGGTGACATCATCACATCACCATCTCCATCAGGCTCAAATGAACGTCACTCACAGCACCAGCGCCGCCATCGTGCCGCCGTGTTCGTCATCGAGATATCTATGACCACCACCCTGACACCCTGTCGGGCGAATATCCGCATTGTTACCTCTCCAATCCCCTAGGCTCCACCTGTCAAGACGGTTATCACATTTAATTTGTCTGTGCTGTGATCGATTCGACTTCTCCAACATCCAGCAGCTCAGACTTCTCCTGCAGTAGCAGTCTAGATGAAGTTTCGGTTCCAACACCGTTCTTTGATTTGGAATTCATGTGTTTATTGTTTATCAGTCCAAAAACTTCAAAAAGCAACAATTTTGTGAGTTGACATTGCTAAACTCAAACTTTAGAGAAGTTTATTCAGGAGGATTTTGATCTAACAATTATGACATTTAGGGGATTTTGGTGAGATGGATAGTTTAATTTGGTGGTTTACCTTTTCCGATTAATGAAGATCTCTTCAGATCAGGTTTTGGATTTGATCTGGTCTGATTTGGTCTACTGAAAAGAGAGATGTCATGTTGAGTTGTTAGATGAGAGGAAGGCTGGGACGGTGATGAGCGGCGGGGTTGGGATGGTGATGATTATATACTTTTTTAATTATACTTAAGAAATTTACCTAAACACCCCTAACATAATGTTGAATTTAGCAGAAAATGGTCAACATGCTTTGAATAATACATTATATAATTTTATGGGTTATGAATTTGACACTTTTATTTTAGGAGCCATAAATGATACTTTTTGAAAGGGGCATGCATGCATGCCCCGTATTTTGCTTATTTGCAGTGCAAAATGAAAAATATTGTCTTCAATATATAAGCCGTGGTCCATAATTATGTATATCAGACATATACATCATATATATTACTTCTATTGCATACAATTGCAAATCAATTATACATCAAAATTATTTTTTTATAATTATCCCTATATTAATACTAAAATGTTATTCTCACTTTTTTTTTTGGTACCCTATTTTTTCTCCTATTTTCTTGGGCAAATTTTTAGGGTTTTTTTTTGAAAAGAATTTTTAGGCTTTGTTTATAGAAACTTAATTCCTAATCGATTTCAAACTTGCACTATCAGAAAAAAACGCGCCTGTTTCAATGGGTTTTTTGGGTGTATCAACGGTTGTTGACTAGTCAACAATCGTCGAAAAGTTTCGGTGATATCGCTCTTTTTTTGAAATTTATGTTGAAAAGTTTTTCATGGGATCACGCATTCCACGTTTGCATCTAAATCATTTTTCATGGGACCGCACATTCCACGTTCGCATCCGATTAGACATTCCACCCAATATAATGTTTAACCAAATATTTCAACGTTTCCAAAACTGTTGATACACATATATTATTAAAAATAAAAATAATAATGAAAATGGAATTTTGATTTCCCGAAATTTGATGCTGAAATTAATATAAAATAAAATCAAAAAATCAAAATTTATAAATTACATTAAATATCCAAATTGTCATATAACATAATTAGACTAATTTACACATTATTCTACACTAATTATAATCCAACTAGCATGCTACACTAACTCACAAACCATTCTAGACTAATTGTAATCCAACTAGCATGCTACACTAACTCACAAACCATTCTACGCTAATTATAATCCAACTAGCATGCTACACTAACTCACAAACCATTCTAGACTAATTATAATCCAACTAGCATGCTACACTAACTCACAAACCATTCTACACTAATTCTAATCCAACGATACTTGTACTTGAATACTTGAATAAGAACGTAACCATGCTTGAACTTGAGTAGGAATGTGAAGAAAATGCTTGGGATAAAGCATTGCAAAAACTCTTACCCATCTAATTAACAAAAAAATAAGTAAAAAAGAGTCAGCAAAATAGCAAAACATATCATCAAATATGCTCCCCTGTGGCTTCCCCAGTCTCCACAAAGTCTCCAATAGCGTACTCAACTCAAAGCAGTTCGGAGTTACCGGAGCTACATCAACTGGCGCATGAAGTGCGAAGCGGCGAAGTGCATCAGACGGTGTAAGTGGGAGTTTCACCCCACTCAAAGCATCAAGTGAGGACCTCAGGCTACTACGACGTACGGATCAATAGGATAGGCTAGAGTAGGTTTAGAGTAGGTTTAGGATCCATGTACTCGATTAGGCTCTGTTGTAATGATGTTTAAAAAAAATCAAATATGCTCATACAGTTGATAAATTTAAGCTTGTCAAAAATACAGTAATGCATGATCCGCCATGTATATATGTATTACCAATTCAAAATGACTCCAGAACAAGCTCTTTTTCATATATATGCTCGGAAAGGAAGAATGAGTTTTTGAATTCCAAGCACAAACAAACATTAAAACTTACATAACTGTCAAAATCTAAACTTTTGCTCATATATTAACAAATATACACTGATATTAACCAATTCTAGAGCACAAATTAAACTAATACACTTCAGAATTCAGATTTACTATGCACAATATATTTTAAAAATCAATGAATACCCGTACTCAAATGTGTAACCAAATATCTTCATATTTGCAACCACATTAATATAGAAATTAATAAAAAAGTATTATTACCTACAGGAATATCACTAGACCTCTCACTTTTGTTTAGTCCATACAAAGCCACCTGCAACAAAATTGATAGACCCTAAAGCCTCGATCTTCCTTTACTAATAAACTTAATTGGGAAAACATAAAAAATATGAGTTTTTAATGGATCAAACCTTATCATTTTCAGCCATAAGCCCACAACTTGATTTCCTGCCATAAATCATGTTCATCATTAGGGGGTTGAATTGTTGAAACTGGGTCAGCTTCGTCATCATCCGAAGAGGGGCGGGGCGAGGTCGGAGTGGATGCAGAGATGTAGGCGTCGTCATAGTGGATCTGTTGAGGGGTGGCGTTGGAGTGGATCATGCGAGGGGTGGAGTCGGAGTGGTTCCAGCGAGGGGTGGCGTCGTCGGAGTGGATCCAACGAGCGGTGGCATCGTCGGAGTGGATCTAGCTAGGGCGAAGAGGGGTGGCGGGTCAGAGTGGATCTGGAGAGGGGTGGCGCGGTGGTGGAGGATGTGGGAGAGGCAGGCAGTGATAGAGGGAGGAGGGAGGAGATAGGCAGCGTCGAAGGAGATAGTTGAATGAGATTGGAGGAAGAAGGAGATATGATGAAAGAGAAAAGGGTTTAGAGGGATAAGATGCAAATATATAGAAAACTATTAATGGCTGAGATTAAGTAGAGAAAAATAATTGACGGATTAGATTATGCAAAATAAAAAATGTCTTAAAAAATTCAGAAATAAAAGTTTTGCTTTTATTAATTTAACCAAAAATTCGCAACATTTTTGGCAACATATTATTTTTAATAATTATATAGTAACCCATCAATTCTAATATAATTTTAATTATGGACTAAATACTTTTAAAAAATTCAGTTTCAACACAAATAGTGTTTAATATTTATACCAGCTGTATACTTCGGATATCGCGATTGTTGCAGAAAATAGGGAAACAGTGGCATGGAAAACTCAAATTTAGAATATTTTTGATAAATTTTAAATTCACCCCTATAAATTTGATACTTATTTCAAAATGATGAATATGTGCACATAACACACTTGATTACGAATGATTAGTAAAAATATTTCATTTTAGTACATCATAAACAAAATATTAGCATGAAAAATATATTGACTTCAATATAAAATGTAACTTTTACGCTTGATAATGAATTTTCGAACATTCATATTAATACGATTTTATGGACTTTATTTTACACTCAAATTTACTTAATTAATTTCATTCAGTAATGGAACTAAACTTATCACAATTATGTAGTGAAAATATAGCTCCAAAGTGTATATACTTAAGTAACAAGTTATAATCTTAGCAGCGCTTCTCAGATTCTGAACACTAAAGTTTTCACTATACGTACCTTCAATTGAACTAATACCAATATAAATTTACATAAAAACAGTCTGATACATAATAAAATTAACATAATTATAAAAATTATTCAGTTTTAAAAGTCCAAATTTGATGTTATATGGCATTTTTCAATTTTATATAGAATTTAACATTCATATTAATGCTTTTTCATGTACTCTTATGTTAGAATGTCTCCAAGACACTCAAATATACTTATACATATTTAGTAATGAAAGTACATTGATCACAAATATGGTGGAAATATGACTCTTAAGTATATATAATTAGGTAACAAGGTATAGTCTTAGTAGTGCTTCTCAGGTTCTTGATACTATAATTTTCACCACACGTACATTTCACTGAACTAATACCAAAGTAAATTTACTTAAAAAGTGTCTTATACATAATAAAATTAACATAATCACAATAAAATCAATTTTAAAAGTTAAATTTTGATGTTTTATGCCATTTTTCAATTTAATATAGAATTCAACATTCATATTAATGTTATTTCGTGAACTCTTATGTTAGAATGTCTCCAAAACACTCAAATATACTTAAACATATTTAGTAATGAAAGTACATTGATCACAAATATGGTGGAAATATGACTCTAAAGTATATATACTTAGGTAACAAGGTATAGTTTTAGTAGTGCTTCTCAGATTCTTGATACTATAATTTTCACTACACGTACCTTTCATTGAACTAATACCAAAGTAAATTTACTTAAAATTGTCTTGTACATAATAAAACTAACATTATCATAAAAAAAATCAGTTTTAAAGTTAAAATTTGATGTTTTATGCCATTTTTCAATTTAATATAGAATTGAACATTCATATTAATGCTATTTCATGTACTCTTATGTTAGAATGTCTAAATAAAAACTCAAATATACTTAAACATATATAGTAATGAAAGTACATTGATCACAACTATGGTGAAAATATGACTCTAAAGTATATATACATAGGTAACAAGGTATAGTCTTAGTAGTGCTTCTCAGATTTTTGAAACTATAATTTTCACTACACGTACCTTTCATTGAACTAATACCAAATTAAATTTACTTAAATAGTGTCTTTTACATAATAAAATTAACATACAAAAAAAAAACAGTTCTAAAAGTAAAAGTTTGATGTTTTATGCCATTTTCAATTTTTTATACATTTCAACGCTAACTATATCGTTGAAACGAGAGCGACGTGGCTCTTCCTCATCTTGACAAGTGTTTAAATTTGAAATTGGGCTTTTTTCGCACAAAAGTTTTGAAAAACCCGTTACCAACCCACTTGAAAATCCAAAATTACTAGTCTCAAAATGAGGCCGATCAACATACTCAAAAACCCAAATTATTATTTCAATGAATCATAACCTAAAACGTTGAAACAATAGTTTGGTGGGGTCTGTGGAACCCACATAGTCAAACAAATTGCAAAATTTAATTGACCATCGCAGTTGCTAATTGTTGCTATTTTGCCAAATCTCATTTCAACGGTAAAGAACGTTGAAATATATGTTGGGTCATGCTCATTACAAAAGCCCGCTATTCATAAACCATCAAAACCCACAAAAGTTTTTGAGCCCAATCAACATATTAAATGATTGCCTTGGTCAGACTTATGGATATCAACGATTGATATCATATTCGTTGAAATTAGTTTGGAACCCTCAAATAATTCAACTCTCCTTTCAGTCAACTCTGCCATGTCAGCAAGACTCCTTTGGTCAATTAAAAGATTTTTTTATTGATGTGGCATCCATAGGTTGCAAGTAAATATCGATTATACCCTGCTACCCAGTTATTGCCCATCTCAAGGATTCGTATCCTAATAGTTCTTCCGTTGTCTCTTCTTCTTTACAATGGATATCCATCTTCAGGATGACATGTTGTTTCCTGAAATGGTTTAGGAAATCCAAATTTACACTTCTCAGTCTTAATTGTACATGGACAATTTGGATTATACTCTCCACATGGACCGTGCATCATTTTTTTTAACCAGCTCATATAAGTTGGGTTCTTTGTCAGGATCTGGTATCCCGGTACAAAAAATTCGATCATATCCATCTGGTCCCAAGGGTTTATTACCAGGTTTTAAAATCACCATCATATGAACATGTGGAGATGTAGTAATAAGCGAATCTTGAATATGAACAGCTTCTTTCCTCTGCCACTGCAGGTTGATTAGGTGGATGAAGCCTTGGTTTAGGAGGCAATGCCAAGGTTTCTGAACTCCCTAGCAGCATTTCAACTACATCTTTCATCGATGGTCGATCATCTGGTCTCATTTGTATGCACCAACCAAAATGCAATCAAGATAAGTCTTCTAGCGATCTCCACCATCAACTTCTGAGAAACCCTAAATTCCTAAACAATCAATTCCTAAACCCTAAATTTCTTCTTCCTCCTTCTCCTTTATAAAAGTTTACGTAATACATTTGTTTACTAAAAGAACATTCGGATTATACCATCCGGTTCTTGCGATGTTGAATTAATACTAATATGAATATTATACCAATATGATGATAACTATTATGATATTATGCTAAACATTGCTGCTTCAGAATACTATAATTTAATAT
Source organism: Sherardia arvensis (assembly GCA_948330725.1). Lineage (NCBI taxonomy): Eukaryota > Viridiplantae > Streptophyta > Magnoliopsida > Gentianales > Rubiaceae > Sherardia > Sherardia arvensis. Next base: position 8,608,470 of record OX415236.1, on the reverse strand, counting down.
ATTTTGTTATGAGTATTTTTATTCTCACTTTTTTTAGTATCACTTTTTTTTTGGTTTATTGTTTTAGTTCCAGGTAGAAACTTAGACTAGGGGCTATTGTTTTAGTTCCGATAACTGCAACTATGTTAAACTTCCAGCTCCAATAATTATAGAAGGTACAAAATAAGTTAGCTCTTGGTAAAAACGGTTTTAAAATGATAAATATTTAGGATTCGTGTTTGATGGTTGTCTTTTTCCCCTCTTTTTGATTGTCACGATGTTGTACCTAGGGTTGATTGCATGTTCTTTCTGGGTTCCCATCACTTTGACCAAGTATTACCTGGCTGATATGTCTAGATATAGAGAAGCAGCACTTGCACGTGGACTCCTTAGTTCAGATTATTACGTGGAGGAGGCACTGGATGAGGCTTGTGCTTTTCAAATGCCAGGTATGTTAAAATGTTTTAATTTAATGTTTTAATGCTAGGTATACCAAATTCATATTTTACTGTCATCCATATATTTGACAATATGGATTTATTTTAGTTACTTGATTCAACTTGATTTTGGACTCCATTTATTAAACTTTTGAGTTACTGTTAGGCCATTCTATTATACAACCAGAATTCTGTTATGCTTTGATAATTATTTGATTTTTGGTATGTCACCAATATTGCAATTTAATGGCAGGCTGACAGTCCAATATATTTATTGATTTATACTTGTTATGAACAAAGGATTTATAGATGTATTTGTTTATGCCAGGTCCTTTACGGTTTTTCTTCTCCAACTTATTACTACACTGACATAAATGATGGAAACAAACTCTGGCAGAAGTATAAAAATGAGCTTTGTTCAGATTTAATGATGAAATATCATGCTGAGACAATCCAACAACAATTGTTGATACACAGGAAAGCCCTTGGAATTATTAATAATTATCTACTCGAGATGAATAAGGATCTGAAATTCTATGAAATATTTGATGAAACGGATAAGGATGAAGATGAAGCTCGAATTACCAGAGAAATTCTTAGTGAAAAATGTATAAAAGTTTATGAGGAAGATTTGTCATTCTACCAGCAGCTGAATGATGATCAACAAGTAGCTTATAAGACAATACTTGACACTATTGCCAGTGTGATATGGAAGTGTTATTTTATTGACGGTCCAGGGGGTACTGGAAAGACATTTTTATATAAAGCTTTATTAGCTACAATAAGGAATAAAGGAGATGTTGCTTTAGTGGTTGCATCTTTTGGAGTTGCAGCTTCAATTTTACCCGGTGGGAGGACCGCCCATTCAAGATTCAAAATACATCTTGATTCTGATGAAAACAAAGGATGCATTTTAAGCAAACAAAGTGAGCCTGCTAGATTAATTATTGAATCAAAATTAATTGTATAGGATGAAGCAACCATGGCCAAGCGATTATCTTTAGAAGCCGTTGACATGTTGTTCAAAGATCTCATGGATTCTAATGAACCATTTGGCGGCAAAGTGGTTCTATTTGAAGGTGACTTTCGACAAACATTGACAGTGGTAACTCAAGGATCGAGGGAAGAAACGGTAGAAGCGTCCATTATTCACTCAAAATTGTGGCCCGAGCTGGAAAAATTACATCTCAGACAGAATATGAGAGCAATTGATGATGCAGATTTTTGTTCATATCTATTACGAATTGGGGAAGGAACAGAAGATGCAAATGAGGATGACAAAATCGAATTTCCATCAGACATTATCATTCCATACCCTAAATCGTAATTTGGGAAGTAAGATGACGCATTTTATATTCAATAATTTTAGACATCTACAAAACACACGTTACTAACCACTCCATTTTACGATTTTCTTCTAGGTTTAGACTCTTGTTTTGACGCTGTGGACAGAATCCGTTGAAACGATTGGAAAATGATTACTTGAAAATATCGACTCCATGCCCGTTCTAATCGGTACAAACCTCCACATCAGTTTGTACTTGGGAGGTAATTAGAGGGAGCACATCTTATTACAAAATTTTTAATTTTCAATGATATTTTATATAACTTATTATTCTTTAACTTCAACAGCTCTAGAAGTAACACATAACTCAAGGAGCAAATTCCAACTAAACAATGACAGTCAAGAAGCGACAAAGATGAAATTATGGTTATATAAAGTCACATTTTTATATTAATTTTCATTATCAAACCATTGCTAAATTATTTATTTATTATATTGTTCTTATTGCAGGGTTGAGAAAAACAAGATAAAAATTTAAAGGACCATGAAAATTCAGCATGGAGTGCAGAATAAAAATCAATTGGCTATAAAAGAAGGCACGACATTGACTCTTGTAGGAAACATTGAACCAAATCAAAAGGTAATTTATGTAACCTATAAATTTTATAAAGCTTTCTGATAGTTTAATTTAATTAATTTCCTCAAGGTTTTATATTTGTCAAAATTCAACACTCTTTACTAATTACAATCCAACTTAACCCCCCCCAGGCGGTAACTACAAGAGTGAACTTTTCATTCAGAAATATCAAGCAAAAATACTATTACATGGCATGCAGAGGATGTAGCACCACTACAGATGCATCATTCCAAGCTATGTTCGAATGCAACGTGTGTGCAATGAAGCAGAAATCCACACCAAGGTAATATCTATTAAAAAAATTTCTAATAAGCTCTATACAATTTATCTAACCATCAACTAATGATTATACTATTCAGATGCAAATTGAAAGCTACATTAAATGATGAAAGTGGGAGCATTGAAGCTACTATGTTTAACGACGAGGCTGAACAAATATTGGGTCTGAATGCCAAGGAAGCAATGACCCAAACCACTGAGGTTAGAATAATTAATATCATAACTTATCTGATTCATTGTAGTATCTGATTCATATATTTATGGCCATTACATTTTCGAGATAACTTGAATTGCATTTGTTAACTTATGGGATGCACCAATGAGATTGTTTGCAACTTTTACTATTTTGTATGAGGAATTTTATGATTCAACAAATACGTAACAAATTCTTTCGTCTTTTTATATAAACATGAATACATCAACTCCCGCGATAAAGACATATCAGCCAGGGAATACTTGGTCAAAGTGATGGGAACCCAAAAAGAACATGAAATCAACCCTAGGTACATCATCGTGACAATCAAAGAGAGGGGAAAAAGACAACCATCAAACACGAATCCTAAAAATACGAGTAAAGGTATTGTGCTACATCAGACTATGTTTTCATACTTCCCACGACTTACTCTTACTTTCCTTTATATAAATTCTTTCATGTCAACTTTTCAGTGAGTAAGGAATACATTTCGGATTCTGAGGATAGTGTGGATGAACTGCAGGAATTCAAAGTTCCAAATGGTATGTAATTACACAAATATATGATATTCATACAAATACCGAGACATCTTTTATAATACTAATTGCAGAAATTTTTTTACTGTATAAAGATGAAGGACAAAAATAAAAAGGTGACAATAACATTCCAGCTTTACACAATCCAGTCAGACAACATGTCAAAAAGGGGAGATTTCGTAGAGGTAATTATCTTAAAATCATAATTTCTTTCTGCCTCATAACCAATCATGTACCAAATTGCAACTAATGTTTTAAAAATAGGTGAAAAGAATACAAACGAACAACAGTGTCACTTGAGTTACGCAGTCCTTCCAGGAAAACAAAAAACGACAGATACAAATATGGATGAATTAGATGAAAATACCCCACTCAATCGCTTATTCAAAAAGAAGAAGATTTTCTAAAGGTACTACAAACACTTTATATTTAAATGATTAATTCAACATCCGTTACTCATATAATAATATCATGCAGGGGCCAAAACACAAACAATTACAAACCAAATCGAGATTGTAAGTGATGATCAAACTAATGGCGGTGAAGATGAGGATGAAGGGAGCGGCGCCCATGAACCTAGGAGTCATGAGAGTGAAGATAAGGATAACTACGATGAGAATAATCAATCGTACTGATATTCGGCCGAGACTGGAGATTTCTCTACCATTAAATAGAGATTTTCATTGGATATGGTTGCAATATCAATTCTATTTCAAATAATACATTGATTTGTTTCTTAATTTCTTTTGGTTCAATTAAGTCAGTTCAATTAAGTTATCCGCTTTATTAATCAAATCAATTCAGTCACCCTAACATTGACAATGATTTATCCAAATTTATTTGAAGAAATATTACATCACTACGATATGGTTGTATCACCAAAAATTCAACCACCTATAATTAAGGTCACTACCTTCTCCGGTATATCTAGGTAAAATTCATCGCGCGGTGTCACTTAGTTAGTATAACATAACTACGGATTACAAATAAATAAAATACGTATGTATTTAGCGGGTCAGTTTGAAATTTAAGGAGCCATAATATACACTTTATTCACAAATATCTCAGAAAGAAACAAATGAATAGTTTGATCAGAGATTTTTCAAGGAGAAGTGCTGGAGGAGTGCAGCAGAGTGAGCTACTTGATTAAATGTACGGCGCTGCAGTTTCTTCTTGCATTTCACCGCCAATCCATGCAATCCACTGCACTAATAAAACCCGACCCACAAGAAACCACCGTCGGAGTTCGTTAACCCGGAAAGGGACTCGCCGGAGTGGGCCCGGCCTCCTCCGCCTCCGGTGCTGCTCCTCCTCCTCCTCTGCAATGCCCGTTGAAATTGAGGGACTGGAATCACCCGCACCATCTCTTTCTCCTCCTCCTCAGGTTAGTTATTGGAACTGAGTAGCTAATTCATGTTGATTGATATGTATATTACTCAGACCGCTTCGAATTGGTTGAGCTTTATTTATCGGTTGCAGGACAGTTTAGCGTTTTCTAGGGCATTCTGGGTCAGTAAATCTCTTATTGCTTGGAATGTGGAAGCTTCAGATGCCTCATGCTACTTGTATGCCAGTAGAACTGCTGATTTGTGTGTTGCAAGCAATGGAATTCAAGGTTTGCACTTTGTGTTTTTTCCTTGACTAGAATGCACTTTGTGTTGAGTTGAATTGCATTGAACTGATTTTCTGTGCTATGTATAGGTTATGATGTGCGGATTGAGCTTCAAGGACGAAGTGGCGGACTTCCTCAGCATGTAAGATATCAGGATCTTACTTTATTCAAACTTAGGCCATTTGTGTTGCTTTTATAATTAGATGTTCATGATTGTTTCGCAACTCCAGGTGATTGAAAAATTTCCCCACATTTCGGGATATGATACTTTTGCCCTTCCCCCTGATGTGGATGTACAGAGTTTACTCAAATGCCAATTGGCTGTTGCGAATTTTAGCAGTGAGTAGTCTGTAATAAGTACATGCTTTTCAAGATTCTTGTTTGATTGTTACCCTCTTTACACAAGCTTTCTTTCTAATCATTGCACTAATCTGAATTATCAATGCTTTACATGATGATCATGCATTGAGCTTACTGATGGTTCTATGGTTTCTGATCCTCCTTCAAATCATTTTTAATTTTTTCAGATGAAGGAAGCTGCACCAGTGCCACTAGTTTGCAGCTACCCGGTGTTCTTGATGAGCTATTCTCTTACCATGGACCCCTTGGCGCTGTTTTCTCTAGTGATGCAGTTTCTCTCCACCTGTGGGCACCTACTGCTCAAGTGCGTATGTTTCGTTTGTTTGTTTTTGTCATTGGCTTTTTCGTTCTTCTATCTTACAATAGATCTCTGAACTATTTGTTCTTCCTGGCATTTGTTATGCATACCAATTCAGTCTGTCCGTGCTTTGATTTACAAAGACCTGTCTTCGCGTGATCCATCAGAAATTGTCCAGCTGAAGGAGTTAAGTGGTGTTTGGAGTGCCAAAGGATCAAAAGACTGGGATGGTTGCTATTATGCTTATGAAGTCACTGTGTACCATCCAACTACATTGCAGATCGAGAAATGCATTGCGAATGACCCATATGCAAGGGGGTATATCTTCTTTAAACTAGCTTCCTGCTCTTTCCTGATTATTCAAGCTAATATCTAGTAGTAATGCAGAGCCGCCAACCTTTAATTCAGAAGCTCTAACAAGCATATGAACACACTGTAATCACATAATTTAATCACTGAATAGGCTATCAGCTGATGGTCAACGGACTCTACTCGTTAATCTTGATTCTGACTCACTTAAACCTCAAGGATGGGATGACCTGGTAGACGAGAAACCCAGCCTTCTTTCTTTTTCTGACATCAGCATATACGAGTTGCATATCAGAGATTTCAGGTGAAGTTTCAATTTCATCCTAAACTGTGTTAATGTAATCCAGAAGTATGGAGTCTCATTAGTGTCAAAATTCTTTTATGATGATGAGTAACACAAGTATGAGTGGAGGCATAGCTTGGTTTTTTAATCTTTATTCTTCTGTGGTCTTGTTCATAATCTTCATTCTTCTGCCAGCTTGTTGAGAAGGCATAGCTTTACATAAAAAGTTTATTCCTCCTTTACTCTGCTGCAATATTTATGTTTCGCTTTTGTTACAGTGCCAATGATTCAACTGTTCATCCTGATTTTCGTGGTGGCTATCTAGCTTTTACTATACAGGTAATCTTGACTTCATACAGTTTCTTGTTTGTGATGATGTGTTCAAATTTTTTGCATCTGGTTCTTGCCTAATAGTGAGATACAAATTTACAACTGAGAATTTTCTCCTTTTTATCCTAGGAACATCCTTTTTTACGTGCGTGTTGTAGTTGGTAGGATGGGACATGATATACTCATTTTATTTCTTTGGTGAATTTAAAGTTTTGTAAACCATAATTGTTCCAGTATCATATCCAGATTTTTCCTACCTGATTAGGAGCATCTGTGTCCCTTAACTTAATAAGACCAAACTCTACATTTTTATAATTCTCAACCTTTCTAGATCTTACTGTCTCTGAAATTTATCACTTTCATTTAAAGGATTCTGCAGGTGTTCTTCATCTAAAGAGATTATCTAATGCTGGTGTGACGCACTTGCATCTATTACCCACGTATCAGTTTGCTGGTGTTGATGATGAAAAACAGAAATGGAAATATGTGGGTGAGGTTCCTGTTGAAATACCGTCACACTAACACATCAACTGCTTTACAATTATAACTTATTTTCCCTACAAGCATACATAACTGAAGGAATATTGAGGGTAATTAAGTTACTTTATGCTCTTTTTGTGACTTAAAGTCTTTGACAGATAACCATTTGCTTGAATCATTTCCACCTGATTCGGATCAACAACAAGTTCATATCACTGCAATCCAAGATAATGATGGGTTTAATTGGGGGTAAGATGTCTGACACTACATCCCCTACTAAGAAAATATACTTGTGTGTTCTTCTTCACTAGTTGGTTGATAATAACGTTATGCTACTTTATTGTTGGAACTGGGTATTCATGGAAAGATACAATCCTGTTCTCTGGGGAGTACCTAAGGGAAGCTATGCAAGTGATCCAAATGGTTCATGCCGTACTCTAGAGTTTCGAAAGATGGTGCAGGTAATTTTAAAATTTATTTGATGAGGGGTATATCAGTCAATTGTTTGTGTAATCTAAAGTTGAATGGACTTTGATATTTCACGTAATTTTCTTCACGTGTCAAACTTTCATTTTTTTTGCAGGCACTAAACAGATTAGGTCTTCGTGTTGTGTTGGATGTTGTCTATAATCATATCCACGCAAGTGGACCCTTTGACGAGAAGTCTGTTCTGGATAAGGTACTAAGTTAGCTTCTTCATTCGAATATACTACTTACTTACTATTAAATTATGTTGCATGTGAATCTTTCTTTCATCTTAAAATGAATGTCATTTTGTAACTTGTTGTGCAGAAGCCTTCTCTTCATTAATATTTCTGAAGTATGTATGCTACTCTGATCATAAATTATATATATGCTACATTCAGTATAATGTTAATGAGGAATTCTAATTTTAGTGGTTGCAAATGTAAACGATTTAAAATTCTCGTTCGAGAGTGAAAAACAGATCCTTACACTGGCCTTTCTTTGCTTCTAGATTTATGCCTCATTTGTACCCTATAAATGCCCAACCCTGACTGACAAACTCTCTGCAGATTGTACCTGGTTATTACCTCCGAAGAAATATTGATGGTTTTATTGAGAACAGCACATGCGCAAACAATACAGCCAGTGAGCATTCCATGGTGGAGCGTCTAATACTTGATGATCTCTTAAGCTGGGTGGTTCATTATAAGGTGATCTTTTGAATTGGAATGTTTATTTTGTACACAAGTACAACTGAAAATTATGTGATGCAAAAAGTTGTACCCTGTTTTTTCTTCTCTGCACCATATTGTTTCTTATAAGAATGTTGACATTGTTCCATTCAAAAATATTGTTGCAGGTTGATGGATTTCGATTTGACCTGATGGGACATCTCATGAAACACACTATGGTATGTTGCTTAAATTGTTTCTAGATTGAATTCGCTAAGGTTTAACTGTTGCTATTCTGTTGTTTCAGTGGTTCAGCAAAAAAGTAAACACTTTTAACTATCTTAAATTAATATATAAGTTAACAATATATTCCACCACGGAATTGTGACATGCAGAAAGAATCCTTAATTATGTTCCAGCATGCACATTCCCTGACTGCATTGTGAGTGTAAGTATATATCTTGGCTTACCAAATAATATTAGAACCATCAGATGTAAAAGGTTAATTGATAACATAAGTAAAGCAGAACTTAAGATACAGCTGACTGCATTTTATCTCCCAGAAGCCACTAAATTAGAACTTGCTTTCAGGTGAAGGCAGAGTCTATGCTGCAGGGTCTGTCAAAGGAGCTGAATGGAGTAGATGGGTCAAGCATCTATTTGTAAGGATGCTTGCTCTACATGTGTCAATCTTTGCAATTATTGTTCAATGGCTGTTATCAGCAAACAAATTGAAGCAGTGAACAGTTGATTATTTTGCATTATAACATGGTTTATTTTGCCATATTGCACTTAGAAAGATTTCCACTTGATGTGTTCTACAGATATGGGGAAGGTTGGGACTTTGGTGAAGTTTCAAGAAATGGTCGTGGGGTTAATGCATCACAGGCTAACCTTCCTGGAACTGGAATCGGAAGGTATTAAAAAAGTGTTTCACTGTTTTATGGGGTATCTCCTCTTGTACTACATGAATGCACTGCTTAATGTGTATTGTGAATCAAGAAAATGCACCAATGTTAAAACTGATTCTAGATGATGTTGATTGAATAATTTTTTTCGCATATAATAATTTTATTGAGTTGGAAGCACGATTAAACTTGTTGCTTCAAATTTAAGAATCTTTCTTCTCATCACAACTTGACATTGTTAATTGTAAATTTTCAATCTGTTTAAGAAGCAGTTGTTCTTTCTTGTCCACTTCATTGAGCCATTAGTTTTACTACCACCTAATGGCACTTCAGTTTCATTAGATATATTACATCCTCATAAACCATGGTTCATTCTGATTAAAGCAAAGTATGAGTTGATCATGTCATGTTAAAGGATTTATTTGGTTGAAAATGATAAGCACACTAAAATTTATAATTTATGGCACATCTTGTATTCAGCTTTAATGACAGGATCCGAGACGCGTCCCTTGGTGGGTCTCCATTTGGCCATCCTCTGCAGCAAGGATTTGTTACCGGTCTTGTTTTGGAGGTAAATGTTTGACTCCTTTCCTGGATTTTAATCATTCTCGGCTATCATTAGGCAGCACAAATATTTTATCTCCTTTCCTGCAATATTCACTCTTTGTTGATATTTGTCAGCCAAATGCTCATGACCATGGTACAAAGGGTGATGCAGAGCACATGCACGCTGTATCAAAGGACCATATTCAAGTTAGATAAGACGTTTTCCTTGTTCATGGTCAACGACATAGATGCCTTGCCTAATTGGAACGTGCATAAATTGTTCAGGTTGCTATGGCTGCAAATCTTAGGGATTATGTGCTGACTAGTTTTCTTGGTAAAGAGGTAATCCTTCCCTACATTGCAGAGACACATAATGCATATTATTGGGCCTGAAACAAGTTTAAGGAACCCATTTTTTTCTGGTGTGAGTTATCAATTTTGTAAGAAAATTATAGTTAATTGTTGCATAATTGCATTAGATATTGAGGTGGTGAAAAAGCAAGACTGTAACTCTACTCCTTGGGTTATGGTTTCATACTTCATCAGAAGTATTTTCTACACAGGGAGTTGCGATTTACTTCCCAGTAACCAAAGCTAAGTTAACTTTATTCTTGTACTTTATGTAGTTTGTAATGATTGTCATCTATTGTTCTCAGGTTAAAGGATCTGAAGTTTTAACTCATGATAGTCTACCTGTTGCATATGCACTACATCCCTTTGAAACTGTAAGCCTTTTATGCCCTTTGTCAATGGGTTGGAACTTAGAGAATTTGCAAAATTTCATTGATTTTTTCCCCTTAGTGCGTGCATATAGAATATCTTCCATTCCATCATATTTACATGTCAGATCAACTATGTTTCCGCACATGACAATGAGACTCTGTTCGATATTGTGAGTTTAAAGGTACATTCTTTCTTCTGAATGAATTGTGACACTTTGATGCTGTACCATAACTGATCTTGGTGCTCTGACCTAATAGACTCCAGTGGATATCACTTTGGACGATAGATGCAGGATGAACCATTTGGCAACGAGCATAGTGGCACTTTCTCAGGTTGAACAAATTGCAATTGTTCTCTTCAGCCTTTGATGTGTTGGACTTATTTTACAAGAACACCCACATACCACACACATGTGCATTAAAGAGCCTCTAGATTTTATAATTATTTTTGTAATAATTCATCCATTAATAAGTCTTATAACTGAAAGAATCCCAATTATGGAGTATTTGCTCATAATAATTTTTCAAGCATTCAGGAAGCTAATTACTAACCTTTTTTTATTGACTGTTAAAGTGATTTTGGTGTGCTTACCAATGCCAACAATGTTTTCTATACGTAGGGCGTACCGTTTTTTCATGCTGGTGATGAAATGCTGCGCTCAAAATCCCTCGACCGTGATTCATATAATTCTGGAGATTGGTTCAACAGGTTTTCCTTTCAAGTTTTTTTAAGCTTGTTGATTAAATTATTTGCTGCTTCATAGTGGTAAAAGTATACTTGTAGATGGAGCTTCCATTTCGTATCTTTCTTCACATGTAAGCTTATTTGGTATTGTCAGGTTAGATTTTAGTTACAACAGTAACAATTGGGGTGTTGGTCTTCCACCAAGAGGAAAAAATGAACACAACTGGCCGCTGTGAGCATTCAATAGAATCTAAACTCATTGTATTGCAGTATTATGACGTGTCTAGAAGAAATTGTGAAACCCAGTGTACTCTTCTTCTTTTTCACAGGATTCAACCTAGACTTGCAGATCCAGACTACAAGCCGAAAAGAAGCCACATTATTGCTGCTAATGAAAACTTTTTAAGTCTCTTACAGATAAGATATTCTTCACCACTCTTTCGGCTGAGGACAGCAAATGAAATCCAGGTTGAAGATATGTGCAATATTGTGATAAATTCTATGATTAAAAATAGTTAACCCTGCCTGAAAATAGCTTGCATTCTTGTGTCAAGTATTGCCAATCCCAGCCCCAAATAAAGGAATAGGGTTGCTTTAGGTTGACACTTGACAGCCAATGTAAAAACCTTTTGTCAATTAAATGAGAAATCATAAAGAATAAGATGGTCGAACATGATTAATAGATAAAGGCTTAGTTGTTGATTCCTAATAAATGTTGGAGATTATATGAGAAAAGTTTCCGAATGAGTGTGCTGGATAGGTTCACAAATCCTGATTGCTTGATATACACCGTTTCTTGTTGTTTGGTGAAGTGGGGTGTTTTAAAACACATGTACACACAAACACGCAATCAGAAGGCTGCACTGATTTAATTTTCTGTAACCTATGGCATGTATTGTTCATTATTCTGTACTGGTTTCTGCTGCCTGTGGCATGTATTGTTCACTACCTAGACTGGTTTCTATCACTCCCCTGATTTTTGTGGTTACCCCACATTCCTGAAATAAGAAGCAAATACTATTGCAATGTTCTCTTTGTTTATTCTCCATTTTATGCAGAGGAACTTTATGTTAGTATGGGTACATTTGAATGATAAATTTGTCTTATAAGTGATAGTCTTGATTAGGCACGATTGAAGTTTCATAATACTGGTCCATCATCGATCCCTGGTGCCATAGTCATGAGCATTGAAGATGGTTATCAGGGGGTTCCAGGGCTAACGCAAATGGATCAACGGTATGATACTTATGAGACTCGTCACTATAACACGCCAGCTACTCTACAGCTGAAGGAACCGATTTTAACTTTAAATTTTTGTTCCTGGCAGCTTCTCATATATTGTTGTTATTATCAATGCTCGTCCAAGTGACATCTCTTTCACAAGCCCGATTTTAAGGTCAAGAAATCTTGAATTGCATCCAGTACAGGTACATTAGTTCTTTGAGCGAGTTTCCACTCAATACATTTCCTCTCTTTTTTGCCAAATAACAATGTGCAAACTGTGGTCCAGATGATCTCAGCTGATGACATTGTCAAGAAATCAACTTACGACGCCCAATTAGGTTGTTTCAAGGTGCCTGCAAGAACTACAGCAGTATTTGTCGAGCCCCGGGGTGCATGAACTGTCAGAGAAAACTGATCTGTAACGAGAGAAGGTATTGTTGACCCATCGAAAGTGTTGTAAATGATTTTTCAGCATATAATGTAAGGTATGATTAGCAGCACTAATAATGTTAGCTGAAGTTGACTTGAGATAGTGAGTGCAAGTAGAAGGATTGTTAATCTTCACTATATGTTAATCCAGGGAATTTGCTGGCTTCAATTATTAATCAATGTGGACTTTGGAGGCAGAAAACAAGTCATTCCCCTTGGTATTGATTGAGTTGCTCTCAAGCTACTGAATCAGTCTTTTTCTTCTTCTCTCTCCCATCATTACCAGTTTATTGATTGGCATGTGTATTTTACTTACACTCACACACTAAGCTAGAACTGGCTCACCATCAAGATCCAGTTGTACTGAATGATTAATATAAAATGGTTACTTAGAATAGTTGAGGTGGCGATGAAGGAAAGGATCATAATCCCACGATCCAAGAAAAAATGATCCTTTGCTTGTCTCCTAGACTTGCAACAACTACCAGTGAGTACTACTACTACACTGCACTCAGTCACCTCAAACGTGTTACGTGCTCCACACAACCCACAATCCCATTTCGTAATCTAAGTAGGACAAGTAATTGCTTCACTGTCTGGATCATATGTAATTAGAATATAAAATGCTACGATTTTTCTGGTTTTATTTTGGACTTTAGGAAATTAAATCCAGCAATTAGCGTCTGAAGTATCAATGTTCATTTGTTTTCTTGTAATAGTGTTGTTAAAATCTGTCAAGACACGACTATTCGACCCGAACCGACATGTTTAAAATGACCCAATTAACCAATTATATTCGAGTGAAAATGGTCTTGATTCAACCTGCATAACTTGACCCAATCTAAGATCGAACCTGATTTAATTTGGCATCGAGCTAAATCCGCACTCAACCTTAAAATTAACGTTCTTTTATAATTTAGACCTTTTTTTTGTTAGCACTCAATAATTTAGATTTAATATACACTTGACCCATAATCAATTAAGAAATGATTCTAATAATGATTAAAACAACTCATATATATCATCTTTTATTTGAAAGTCATTTGATTTATCATTGTTTGTTGAAAGAAAACCGTTAATCAACAGCTTTGGGTCATTTTGGATTAGTAAAAGGTTCAACTCTGCCGACCTTGTATTAACTTGAATCCGAACTGTACCTGATTTGACACGATATTAATTCGATCAGATATGAGTCGAAAATAAATATATCCTACAATAACCTGACCTAACTTGATATGAGAATTGAAATTGAGATGAAATAAAGCAAATACATTGTAATTCAAAGTGTTATTACATGAGTGTGAATATGACATACTAATTTAAATCTAACCAGAAAAACAAGTATAATCCGTACTATTATTTATTGTAAAATGTCTCAATATTCAGACCTATTCAATTTTTCTGCACAATTAATTTCTTTAATTATTTCTTTTTTTTTGGGAATGGACGATATTAGATTTGATCAGGACCGTCATTTCTCATGAAATCAAATCACAGTTACATATATTCTTTCTTAGCTTTCATCAATAATAAACAATATAGTTAATATTGATAGTACATGTTAGTCTTAGTTAATCAAGCAGAGTTAAACAAAACCTTGGTGGGGGCAACACTCAACAGCACATGAGCATAATTAGTTGCAGCACTTCATATGCAATGCTAACTAATGCAGCATGCATGGTTCACAAATCTAATTATCATCTTAAGTTAAAGTTTGTATCTCTTTTTAGGTGATGGATAACGGTGGAATCAGAAATATATTTTACCATATATTTAAATGACTAAAAAATTATATGACAAAAACGCATGTTCAGAATTACCGTCTCACCGGAGTAATTTTCAATTAATTTCTAGATAGTAACTCTCAATCAATTGAATCAATAACATGATAGAAAAGGAATTGAGAGTTTTGCAAATTCTGAAAATGTAATTTCAAATTAAATTATAAAGGAATGTTTAGTAAATTTAATCAAGAAAATGAGAAATGTACTTAGAAATGTGAAAAAAAAAAAGAAGTCGAGTTAGGCAAAGTATATATAAAAAAGAGAGAATTGCAAGTATGGCAACCATTAATTGTACAAAGTAAGAAATTCAGAAGCCAACTAAGAGAGCTGTGAAATTGAGAGAAATAGAGTAGAAAACGGGATAATTTTCATGCTCTCACTGCGACGACTGTTATTACTATTTACTTTCATTTCTACCTCTCTTTCCACTTTGCTCTCTCGATCACTATTTATTTTTTACCAATTACCAAAAATAGTAAGTTTCCCCACACAAGATAAAAACAGTGATTGCCCATTAGGTACGATCTACCGTGCAAGTAGAGGTTTGTTCGCAACAAAGATGGAAGGAATATAGGGGGTCACCATTGTTACCACATTCTATAATTAGTAATCTTGTAATAAGCTCCACCCCACCTCTCATTTGCAACCCAATTGTTACTTAACTATCCCCTCCTCCTAATGTGGTACCTTTTGACTCCAAACAATGTGTATTATAAGAAACCACTCTTCACAAACTTCTTCTTTCTTTTCTTCTTATTCCCCCTCACCTTTTCTCTCCCTTCTCATTTCTTCTTCCCCATCCTCTAACAATCCCTCTACATAGCACATTAGTGGTGGTGGAGGTGGTGGAAGCGGCCGTGTTGTGATGGTGAAGGAGGAGGAATCGAAGGAGGAAGGGGAACTGCACGAGACTGCTACAGATGTCGTGACAGCTCCCTCTCCTCCATATACTGATAACGATCAACAAGACCTCCCACACAATGCATACATTGTGAAGGGCAAGAGGACCAAGCGCCAGAGGCCTCAATCCCCTGTTCCCTTCACCATCACTACACAAACTACTCAACACTCTTCGAGCGGCGGTGGCGATGACGTCACCAACGGTGATCTTAGCATCATCATCAACAACAATAAAACAAACAACAACATCATCAACCATAAGTACTCAAGCTCTTCCTCAGATGATCATGACCCTAATTACACCACCATCACGGCGGAGGACGAGTACACGGCGAGATGCCTCATTCTCCTAGCTCAGGGATCCCGAAATGTGGAGCCGCCGCCGAGAAAGTACGATCATCAAGATTACGGTGTGCCGGAAAAATTCAACAGCAAAAGGTACATCGAAGCTCCTATTTCTGGAAATGGAAAGGCAGGGATGTATGTTTATGAATGCAAGACTTGTGGGAGAACATTCCCTTCGTTCCAAGCTCTCGGAGGGCACAGAGCAAGCCATAAAAAGCCTAAAAACATCGCCGCCGCCGAGGAAAAGAAGATGATGTTCATCAACGATTACCTCTCCGACGAAGACGAAGAGGAAATGACATTATTCAAGAAGCACAAAACCACCAACAGAAACAGCAATAATAACTATTCTTCTTCCCTTTCCCTGGAATTCAACATCGGAAACATGGGAATCCATAAGTCAGCTTCGTTCTCGAGAATTCACGAGTGCTCGCATTGCGGGGCGGAGTTCACTTCCGGGCAGGCTCTCGGCGGTCACATGCGCCGCCACCGTGGGGCGGCGCCGGTGGCCAACACCACCCTGTCGTTAGGCCATTCGAGCGCGGAGGAAGCGGTGGAGGTTCATGATTCCGATCAGAAAAATGGGCTGAGCTTGGATCTGAACCTGCCGGCGCCGGAGGACGATCACCATCACCATCATCATAATCATGTTAAAGAATCGAGGTTTGGCTTGCCTCCGAAGCAACAGAAAAATGAGGAAAAACAAGCGGCCATTGTTCTATCCTCCGCCACCAAATTGGTTGATTGCCGTTACTGATATCATCAAAGCTTGATTACTTTTAACCATTTCTTGAACAGAAGGTAGATGTGAAATATTAACATTCATTCTTTCATTTTACTACTTGCATCTCCTCTAACTGACACTCCCAGGTCTTTAAATTCATTAATGATATTCTTCTTAAAAAATATTTGATGTTTGTAACCAAATAGTTGGTCACAATTGTTGTAAATGTCATTAGAAAATATATATTTTGTAATTAATTATTATTCTTATGTAAAAATTATAAGGCTTTGCTGCAGATTGGTTGTGTACAGATGGTCTTATAATATTTTGGAGTGTACTAGTACAATAGCTTTTGTTAATTGTGCATTTGTTCTCAATTTGACTTTGTAAATTTTGATTTTAAGGTATAAAAAAATAATGTAAAACGTCAATTACAAAATCGATCGACGTCATGATGATATATATATATATATTTATAGGGTGTGTGTGTCTTGATTTGGCTATATTAAGGTCATCTACATTAGTCATTAATCAGTAATATTGTTCATGCCTGATGTTCGATGTATATGCCTACCAGCTAGAACTCCCAATTTTTTTAAACTTCGAAAAATTCTTATTATATTGTACTATATATGGTGTATTTTTGAATGGTATATTTTGTTACTTGTTTTATATTTATATATGTTTGCTTTTAGAATGATGAATGTATTAATACAAAAATGTATCATTAAATTTTAAGGGTGCATTTTGTGAAACTGTAATCTTAAAAATAATTGAGTATTTTTAACTTAGGCGGTATAGATCAAAAAGTAGAAGTTGATAATAGCAATTTCTGCTTTTAGGTCATTTTTGGGTCAAAAATGCATTTTACTTATGAATTAAGTAGGTTTTTGGCAATATATCAAACTCTAAAAAATTACTGTGCTTTAATGTAGCAAAAGAGGTGAAAAAGCTCTTCCAAACAAATCCTAAATACATGACGGTAGTCGCATATCATTTAGAAAAATTAGCCCTTTAAAAAACTTTGAATTTTGTGGTCATGTATATAAAATGCACATTCAAAGAATACAACATAAAAGTTTGCATGTGTATTAAACTATGCTAGAAAGTTAGAAAAATAGAGAAGTGTCGGCGCTAAAACTCCTAATAAAATGAGCAAATCAAGGTTGCTAAATTCCACCACATTTTCTCATTTTGAATATATGGTTGGTAGTTTTTTATGATTATGGTTGGTCATCACAGCTAAAATAATCAAAATAGATATACATCATGTATAAAATGCACATGTATATAGATCATGTTCCAAAAGAACTCCGCCGATTACATTACTACAAAAGAGTTATAAAACTTGACAAAATTCTCTTTTAAATTTTGGACACTAAATTCCGCATACCATGAGCAAACAAGCTGTAAAAATCCACCTGAAAATTCATGAAGGCCAAAACACACATCAACTCCAATATTCTATGAAAAACTTTTGCAAGATATATGATAATTAATTATGTGCCTGGATAAGTGCTCTTTACCGTTCAATGTACAATGCCGTCGAACTTGATTTTTGAGGGGCGGGTGGCGGAGTAGGAAGAGGGAGAGGCGGTGCCGGAGTCGGACTTGGCTGTGACGGAACGTCAGGAGATGGCGATGGAGGTGGCGTTAGCAGTGGTGGTTGTATCCCTCCTTCACAGAAATTAATAAAATTTAAGAAAAAAATATAGATTTTTATGATACAATTTATAAATCCCCTTTACATGGATTATATTTTATTTAAAATATTCAATTTTAATGGTTAAATTTTATGATATGTAATGTCAGAATAAGAGTGCAAACTAACCGCAGGTCAATAGATTCTGGGGAGGAAACAGCTCTTTAGCAGGGTTGGGATCAGGGTCATTGACCCTAATATAGAGTTCTTGTCCCAGATACCAGTGCCTCAAATTCTGGGATCTCAAGTTCCACATCCCTGGATTATCCATGTACACAAAAACAGCTGCCCATCCTTTCGGATACACCTAAAACAATATGCAACTTTCAATGTGCCATTGATCTTCATGCCATCAAACTTATAATTCAAGACTACGTATGAAAAAAACAGTTTAACATATATCAGAATCATTTATTTGATATGAGCAATCAGGCATCAACTAGATAACGGCATTTCATCTTTAAGTAATTTATAATTGGGTGTTGCTATATGCAACCCAATATTTTACTTATAATCCAAAATACGGTATGAATTTACAAAAATATCCTTACTTTTTATGCTCATTGAAAAATTTAGCAATAATTAGGGGCGGTATATATTGTAATTTCAATGGTACTTTGAACTATCGGAATGCGTATAGCACTTCAGTTATAATTGAGCCATGTATTCACTTCAGTTACAAGGGGTATATCAAGATCATTCTAATGAATGTTATTCTCTAAAATTTTTTTTTTTGAAATTACCTGAACAGTGGATCGAACAACAGGATCATGTTTATTATAGGACAGACGTGAATCTGGAGTCCATTTACCAATTCCAAACCTGCAAAAAAAAGGATCAAAATTCTCATTTCTAAAATGCGAGCTTAGGTTGATCTTGAACATATACTAACCCGACCACAAAGCATCCAAATCCATCAAAATGCCATGACTCTAAATCTTCGTCATTATCATTCACAAATACGATTTCCAGATATTCCTTGTGCACTCCGTTAGCAACAAATGTTCCTCTAACGGCATTCGGCAACACATCTGCCACCGGAAATTTGTCGAGAACGTAAACGCCGGAGCCGTTCACTGCATAATCAGCCAGTTTCAGGGAAGCCTTCGGAATGAGGTACGACACGTTGTTCACGGCGTAACGAGAAGCGCCGCCGATTTTAACGGCGGAGCCACCGTGCAGAATGAAGGTCCGGTCAGCTGTCACGTTGGAGACGTTGAAGGTTCCTTGTGGGTTTGGCCTTGCCGCTCCTGTCGTCAAATTCCACCTACACAATCATTATTTTTAAGTTACTGTATGTTATGCTCTTTTATAAACCAACCATGTTACTATTATTTTAGAATGAAATGTAAATAATTTTATTGTTAACAATTATCACATATATAGAACTATAATGTCTATAATTCACGCTAGAACGTTTTTAGTAAGATTTGAATCAGAGAATAGGATTTTTGGATGCTTGATTTCATATTTTCAATGCATCTACAGTTTGAATCAAAGTGTTTATGTTTGACCAACACACGTCAATGTGTTGTAACATATTTTGAAAATTAATGATTAACAAGATTGATATAGCCTTGAATGTGAATTATATAAAGCGATTCACTACTTTTGTAGCTAGTTAATGTTCCTGAGTGCAGTATTAACATTTTATAGATTTCTTATTTATACTAGTACTAAACTGAACTGAATTATATCAAATCAGAGTCATCATAATTGGACTCAAGTGATTTGAACTGAACAAACCCTAAATGTATAACTCTAATTGAAACATATATCAAAATGTAAGATGCAAACATTTTAGTAAAATAGAGGCAGGCACTATAACTTACCTGATGGATTTGGCTTGTTGCATGGAGAAACCAACGTCAAAAGGATCTGGTGCATCGGGGAGAGGACCGCAAGGAGAGGTGGTGGAGTTGTCATAATGAAGGATCCCGATTCCGACGAGGCTACTCTGGTCTGTCATTTTGGGACTGGCCACCATGTAATAATCCCCACCATTCTTTCCCATCCTGACCAGAACTGAATAAGACTGACCGACATGAACATCCAGACTTTCCAGCTCGGTTTGGTTAGTGTATGATCCTTCCGTCTCAACCAACAACATTCTGTGATCTTGAATCCTGAAATTGAAGCTCCACGTCGTTCCAACGTTTGAGATCCTAAATCTGTACGTTTTTCCTGAAATTTTGAACAATCTCAGTCATCTGTATGTTATCTTTCTGTTAAACCTAACCACGAAACCTTGACGATCTGTATATATACATAGTTACCTTGTGAGACGTTGAAGGTTTCGTGGGCTAACCCGAGTGCATTTCCGTAAGATCCTTTTCCATTCATAAGCATCCAGCCAGGCAAAGATGAGTTCAACTGGGATCTGACTTCCTGTGAACAACAATTTCATATATACGATGATTAAACATGACCTTAATCTCTGCAAAACACAAAAACCTGTTAAAGAAGAATAAGACCTTGTAGCTGCGGTTGTACCAATCGCCGATGAGAAGATCAAACTCGCCGTCCGGCTTCGCAAATGGAACGCCGATTACAATGCGGTTGTAGATTCTGATCGGACCAAAACCTCCGGCAGCTTTCTGAAAATGTGTGGTGGGGAAGTAAAAGAAGCTCCCGATTTGATCTTTCATGGCAAACACGTACGTCCAATTCCGACCCGGCTGGATCGCACAGTTTGTTCCGGTCACTCCATCTTGCCACGAGTTCAGCCTCTGTTGGATTCCATTCCTATGCACCAACAAAGAGGCTCAATGCAAATGAGAAACCATTTTATGTAATAGTCTCATTAATAATCTTAATCTGTCTGGTAGATGCAAATCGTATTTTACTTATTTGCGGTCCGTATTTTTGTTATATAATTACATATACAATAATTTTAATATATAATTGATTTGCAATTATATGTAATAGAAATAATATATATAATACATATGTCTGATATGTATAATGAATTATAGAATATATATCAAATACGTATTATCTTACTGTGAAATACACTATTCAAATTTTCGGTCAAGTTAACAGGAAATAACGTGACGTTCAAACCGGATCACTCAAGATTTATTATACCAAACTTTAATTATTATTTTTAATAAGATAGTACTCTTTGAATTGCATCAATGAATTAAACGTCAGTCTTTAAAATAAAAAATAAAGAGTGCAGGAGGGTGGAGTTTGATTAATTAATTACCATGTAATAAGGAGCGGTTCGTCCAAGTTATTAAACACGTTTACATGGATAACATCGTTGGTCGAAGAATTGATAAGCGGTCCCGGAAACATCCCGTTGATCGTAATAACCTACACAGAAAATTCAAACCGACTTGAATTTTGATTAACGTTAATATATATCAAATATAAAAATGCACCAAAGATCCAAACAAGGAAAGATGGATGACATATTTTACCGGCTGTTGGACGGAGACCGGCTTGATTCCGGCGTCGAAAGCAACGTGCCATTCGTAAAAGAGCTCTTCTCCGCTAACAACGGTAGCTAAGAAGACTAAAACGATGACGGAAATTTTGAAGATGCATGTGCCATCGCCGCAGATGGCCATGATTGTTTTGGGAGAGAAGAGTTGGTTTTACTCTTCGTTTTGGAATCAATAAGCCAAACACAAGTTTACAGTTTTTGTACATAGTAATTATAGCTGGCTTTTGATGGAAGCAACGGGTACGAAGCTATGCAATAAGAAGAAACAAAAGTAGAAGGCAACAAATTGGTTTTAATTCTTGTGGAACTTAACGTCTGTAATTAATTAATATAATTGTTAATTGCAAGCTTGACAAGAAAATGACATCTAAGATTAACTGCTACGGAGTATATGAGAGGAAAAAAACAATGATTTGACAAAATCGAAATACTTTGTTTTTAAAAAAAAATGTAAGGTTCGAGAAATTCGAGGTGGAGTTTTAGCACAGAGCGGTGAATTTGGTGATAGGAAATAGAAATTCGAAATCTGACAGTTGGAGCCTCTGAAGAAGGAGAAGTGGGTGACTGAAGTCAAGAGATCCAAGGATAAGAGGAAGTGAGCTAATAAAAAGGATCCCAAAGAAAAGAAGAAGCAGAAGTTTGCCATATTGAGGAGAGGGTCAAGTACAAGGTCGACCGAGCAAGAGTGAATGAGGGTTTATTGAAGGTTGTTGTTGAGCTACACGAGCTGACTGGGGGGGAGCTAGCGGTTTTACTTGAAGTAAATGGCACAGAAGAGTACAAACTATGATCACGTTGGTAGAAGAGGTGTTTTTGGTGGTGTGCTTCATAATATGCATTTGCATTGGAACAAGTATGAGACTGTTAAGGTTATTTGCAAGCCCTGCAAACCTGGTCAGCACTATGATCGACCACTATTTACAAGTTTTGGCAAGAATCAAAGGTACCTGCCTGCCCAGGAGCACCATTGCAGCAGTGTATGATATGCTTTTAATTTGCGTTATATGAGTTGAATTTCGGCACCGGTATCACATCGTTTCAGATGCATTTCGCTGCACTTGAGCTGCATTTAAGCGTTTGCACTGATATTTTTGAGCGACGATTACACTACTACAAAGGGGTGGATGCAAGGCACATATTTAAGGCGTTTGATGGGGGCGCGTTTTTTTACGCCTTGATTGACAGTAGCGAGTTCGCTACCTCTTCAAACTAGCAAAAAAAAATTACATTCAAGACGGAAAGAGGCAGTTAAAGGCGGAACTGGGATTTGACGTTAAAAGATACTTGACCAAGGCGGAAAAAATGTATCCGCCTTAAATTGAATTGGTTGTTGCGATCTCGTAACCTTTGTAGTAATATAAACGCGTCTGTAGCGATTTCGTAGCTTAGCTCGGTAGTCGTAGGTTTGTTCGTTGCGATATCGTAAGCTTTGCTAAACCCTAATTTTAGCAGGCGAGGATATGGGAGATGTCGTAACTGGGACGGTAGTATATTGCGTTTGCTGTTACGGTATCGCTTCTTAAAAGGTCAAATTTGTCATTGCTCAATGTACAGTGCATGTGAGGGTGATTGAAATGTTACGAGATCGCTGGCTACTCAAATGTGTGAGCGAGGTCGTAGCGAGTTCGCAACAGACTCTGTATGGGTCACAGATTTAAGTTGAACTGGCCGTTCTAACTCCAAAAACAAAAACTTTAAAAGGGTCTAAACAGGTGGGTATTGAAGGGTGATCAGTTGAAGTGTTCTCGGAGGTCTCATTGTTCCCGTGTTGGTGTAGGTAAGGTTTAACTTGCGTAATGTACTGGCTTGTCTCTTGATTTTGGTTGATTTTATGCATAATTTTTGGTTGCATTTTGGTTTATCTTGGTTGTTTTGTTAATGCAGTGTGTAGTTTATGTGTTGATCATCTAAAGTCAGTGGGTTAGTAGTATTGTGTAGCTGTTTGTCTGATTTGTGAATTATGGACCGCGAACGAATAATGAAGGAGAATGCTCGATTATCGAAGGAGTACTTAGATTTGGTTGAACAGTTCTTAGATGTTGGGTTGCGACATTGTAGACAGAACAACATAGGAGGGGTTAGATGTCCATGCAACAAGTGTAGAAACAACTCCATATTTGAAGATATTGCTGTCGTGCGTGAACATTTAATCTGTAAAGGTTTTGACAAATCCTACACAGAATGGGTTTGGCATGGGGAAGGCCATTATGGAAGTGACCAGGTGGAGATGGAGGAGGGAAGCGCCGAGGAAATCCTGCAGTATAATGAACAACTTTCAGACATGTGCGACGATGTTGTTATGGAGTTTGTTGGGAAGAAAAGTATGCTGGAGGCAATGTATGATGATAAAAAGACAAGCTTATATGTTGGGGCTAAGCATTCTAGACTGGGAGCAACATTGTTGTTAATGAACCTAAAGGCAAGGCATGGTCTTTCTGATAAAGGAATGACGGAATTGTTAGAGTTGGTTAAAGAGTTACTTCCTCAGGACAACTTATGTCCTGACAGGGTTTATGCTGCGCGGAAGATATTGTGTCCTATGGGCATGGAGTTTACCAAGATTCACGCATGCCCGAATGATTGTATGTTGTATAGGGGGATTGTTGATTCCTTGAGGGATGATTGCAAGGTATGCGGTGAGTCTAGATGGAAAAAGAAGGAGGGAAAGGTCGAGGTATGTGGAGAAACAGTGACAACATCGACAAAGCAAGGTCCTGCTAAGGTGATGTGGTACATGCCCTTGAAACCGAGATTGACGCGTTTGTATGCCAATCCAGTTGATGCAAAATTGTTAACATGGCATGCCGATAGGGTTCGAGAGGAAGATGATGATATTATATCTCACGCTTCTGATGGTGATCAGTGGAAGAAGATGGATGCCATGTACCCAGAATTTGCTGACGAACCTAGACACGTGCGCTTAGGACTATCTACTGACGGAATGAACCCTTTCGGGAACATGTCCAGCACCCACAGTTCATGGCCAGTGATGCTTGTTATTTATAATCTACCTCATGGTTGATGATGAAACGAAAGTATGTGCTTTTGAACACTATGATCTCGGGGCCTAGGCAACCTGGCAATGACATTGATGTATATCTAGCACCTCTCGTTGAGGAGTTGGAATCCTTGTTTAAGCATGGGATTCATATTCCTGACGGAAGTCGAGGGGACGCGACATTCCAACTTAAAGCCATGTTGATGTGGAGCATCAATGATTTCCCTGCTTTGGGTAACCTTGGAGGGTGTTCTGTGAAAGGGCATTTTGCATGTCCCGTTTGTGAGAGCCATACTAGTCATTGTCAATTAAAGCACGGTGGTAAGCCTGTTTATCTAGGTCATAGACGATTTCTACCTAGAAGCCATCCGTGGAGGAGTGCAAAGAAGTGGTTTAACGGTCAGGAAGAGCATGGTTTTGCCCCAATCCCACTATCAGGTACTGAAATATTGGAAAAGGTAGCGGGCATGGAGTTTGTGTTGGGAAAGGGAAAAAAGAAAAGCGCTCAAACTACGATTTGGAAGAAATGTTCGATTTTTTTCAAGCTCGAATATTGGGAGCACTTGGATGTGCGCCACTGTCTAGATGTCATGCACATAGAGAAGAATGTATGCGAAGCTTTGGTTGGGACGCTATTGAATACACCGGGCAAGAGTAAGGATGGATTGAAAAGTAGAAAGGATTTAGTGAATCTTGGCATAAGGACGTCACTTGCTCCCGTTCAAGAAGAAGCAGGTACGACATACTTACCACCTGCTTGTTATTCCTTGTCATCTGAGGAGAAGGAGAGTTTTTGTAGAACTCTAAAATCAGTAAAGGTGCCTTCTAAATATGGTTCGAACATTAGTAGTTGTGTATCTACCGCCGAGTTGAAATTAGTGAGAATGAAGTCGCACGATTGCCACAACCTGATGCAGGATTTGAATGTCATTGCTCTGAGAGGTCGCACGATTGCCACAAATGAAGTTGCAAGGCTTTGTTATTTTTTAAAACAAATATGCCGCAAGAGAGTAAGCTGTCGTAAGTTGGATGAATTGCAGGATATGGTAGTTGAAGTACTGTGCAGGCTATAGATGTATTTTCCCCCTTCATTTTTTGACATAATGATTCATTTGATAGTTCATTTGGTGCGGGAGGTGAAGCTGTGTGGACCGGTGTACTTGAGATGGATGTACCCATTTGAGAGGTACATGAGCATTTTCAAGCATTTTGTTAAGAATCGTTATCGATCGGATGCCAGTATAGTGCAGCGATATGTCGCGGAAGAGGTAATAGAATTCTGTACCAACTATTTACAGGATGTACCTACTATAGGACTGCCAGTCTCCAGACACGATGGTAGATTGGATGGTGTCGGACTACGCCATAAGTCTAAATTTAGTCCTTCTTCCGATGAAATATCTACAGCACATCTGTACATTCTGCGCAACCATCATTTAGTGAGTCCTTATGTTGATGTTCACCTTAATGATATTAGGTCAGCACACCTGAGCTGGTCGGAACCTAGAGTTCTAGAAACTCATTGCAGAGACTTTACTAGTTGGCTGAAAGTACATGTGCAGAATGGCGGTCAACACCCCGACGTTGTAAAATGGGTTGCCAAGAGACCCCTAGGCACAGTTATGTCGTTTAGCGGGTATGACATTAATGGATACACGTTTGGTACTAAGTGGAGTGATGATAGGTCTGCAACCCAAAATAGTGGGGTATCAGTACCTGGAGAGGGTGATAATGGTTTTTTTGGTACCATTACTGATATATGGGAAATGGACTTTGTTCATGTCCGAATCGCATTGTTTAAATGTGAATGGGTAGATCAAGGTGAAGGGGTGCGCACAGAGGATTTAGGCATGACTCTAGTTAATAGAGGAATTCTCGGGTCTAGGGATGATCCATTCATCATGGCGGCTCAAGCTCATCAGGTATTCTATGTGGAAGATCCAACTGATGCTCGATGGGAGATCGTTGTTGATGGTAAGAAAACATTCATCTATGGTGACGGCTTGTTCGACGATGACTCCACTGTTTCTACCGACACCATTCCGCCCTCGGTGTACGAAACTCTGGAGGAGGATGATGACATTTATTGCGCGTCGGTGTGCAGAATGGATCATGAGGAAGGCATGTGGATTAATCCTGCGGGGAAAACTACAAAGAGGAAGGGGAGGCAATCAAAGAAGAAGAAGAGTAAAAAGAGTAAAAAACAAAAGTAGCTATTTAAATATGTATTTCATGGTTCATGTAGTTAAATTTTGATTTAATTAATGTTAGTACACTAAATCTTCTAATTCTTAAAAACATTTGTACACTGCTGTAGACGTGGTGATACCGTAACGTGACACGCTAGAAACCAATGCATGTTAACTTATTGCGTTGCGAGTTCGCAACATTGGCGAACTGGTTACGCTTTTGCAACAAAAAGCTGAAATTCGCAGATAAGTTTCTGTCTCTTGAGTCTG
Organism: Sherardia arvensis; assembly: GCA_948330725.1. NCBI lineage: Eukaryota > Viridiplantae > Streptophyta > Magnoliopsida > Gentianales > Rubiaceae > Sherardia > Sherardia arvensis. The sequence continues at coordinate 8,581,439 of OX415236.1, read as the reverse complement.
ACAGGTTACGATCTCGCTTTATGGGATCAAATTTGTATAAATTTGATTAACTAGGAACTAGCGAATTCGCTAGTATCTCGCCGGGTGAGTAACTTGATGCTGGCGAGATCGCTAGTATAAAGCCACATACCAAAAAATTAGATTTAACTCCTTAGTAAAGTGGTGTTATAAATTGAAAATTTAGCCACACTAAATAAATAATGGAAGTTTAAATAATCAAATATACATAAAAGATAGATGACATTCAAATTCAAATATTCTTTGCAATGTTGTTAGAGAAACTGATAAAAACAAATTGAAAATGAAATTGTTTGGATTTGAGTACAAGTACTACCTAACATTAACGAATGCAAATCTAATCATCATTGCTAGGAGGTGGTGTCTGTGATGGTGCTGGTGGATCCCCCTTTGATTTTTTCCTCGCACTAGCCCTTTCAATGCCACGTATCACCTTCTCCGTTATCCAGTTTTCGTGATTGATTTTGGCCACTTTATCCCTGAAAAGGTCGATTGACTCTTCTACACCCTTGTAGTATGCCTCTGAGGGTACACCTGTTCATGTAAGTGAAACAAAAAAAGGGTGAGTATAGCAAATAAATTGTATAAAACAGAAAATGAACTGTAGGGGTTTAGTTTGGCTAACCTTCGACGTTCTCTCTGACTTCTTCAGGATTAAACTGTAGCGGTTTCTTGGGTCCATCCTCTACTTTCTGCCACACACCATCAATCAACTCAAACTTACCTTTCCTCTCAAAATATGACATCGTATAGAAGCAACACTCCTGGGCTATTGGAGATAATTTTATCTTGGGATGCACTGAGGTAAGAAACATGGTTATGAAATACCGTAAGGGAGCTTCTTGACTGTCCTATTATTTTCGACCACACTTTGTCTCATGTGCTCGAAAATGACATGGCCCGGGTTCAACTGTATCTCCTCCATGACGCAGTAAAATATGCTCACAGTAGTATAGTTCATCTCGGTGATCCAACCACCCTTAGGCACGACACTCCTAGCGACCATCTCATAAACATTCATCTCCTCACCACTAAGTTTATCCAACTTATAAGATCTAGGCACCCCTAAATCGTCAGCATCTCTATCAAAGTACTTCTTAGCATACTCTACAACTTGGGCTCGATCCAAAACCCCACACTCAGGCCATTGTTCTCTAATGTAAAACCCCGGAGGGGGTTGGTTGCTATAGTCCTCATCGTCCTCGTTAACAGCATAGGACACGTTCAATGCCTTGTTAAAAAACTCCTCCCCAATCTCGTAGTCCTTCTTATTAACCCTGGTGAATCACCTACCCGTCTCCTTTTGTTCCTCAATCAATTGGTGAAAATTAACATAAAATTGGCACGTCTCATCCTTATGTGCCGGATAATTCAAACCTAACAAGTCACCCAACTCATGAAATTGAAATATCTTTAACACATTCCCCAAACCTAGTTCTTCTATCTGATCAAAATCAACAACATAACAATCTAGCAATTGACTATGCTCCATGTAATAAGAATAGGCTTGGGATGCATCAAAACTTACGAATCTTTGCTTATCATATTTGGTTGAACTTGTTCCCGCCGTCGCCCGTGGCTGAGATCCCGTCGCCCGTGGCTGAGATCCCGAAGCCCGACCTTCATCACGTCGGGCACCCTGCACAAACGGATTGGGTGCCAAATTCTTCGTCCTTGCCATTGCTCTTGTCGGATGGGTATGTGAGATTTTGGTTTGTTTAGTTTTTCTAAGCTCTGAGACGTTCGATCGATGTTTGAAATCAGAAGATCCCCAAATTTGATATTTAAAGCTTCGCGTCTTGCGATATCGTCATTGCCAAGACAGCTTATATTCAGGTTGGTTACGATTTCGTAACAGATTTACGCACAAAACTAAACGACGCCGTGTAACATGCTATTTAAGTTTTGTTGTTCTATGTGTCAATCTTTGTTGTTACGAATTCGCAAGGGTAGACAACGTACGCTGCGATATCGCTACAGATTCTCTAACTAGGCTCTGTTGACTGAATACGGCTTGTTGCGATATCGGAAGGTCCTCGTAAACATGTGCTAGTTAGTTGTGATATCGCTGGGTGTTCTGTTCATAATAAATCATCATGAAACGTGACAGTGACGATTTCGCTAGGACCACGCACTATACAAAAAGTGAATGATTTTTCTGATACGATATTGTCTCTTAGGATGAATAAATAAAATGTAAGGGACAATATATCAAAACAAGAAAAAAATACATGTACATGTGCCAAAATGGAAAACACAAGTTCATTACAATAGAAACAAACTGGTGATACAAAATACATAGTGAAGAACAAACAACTAATACTAGTAGATCGTTCGTTCACCGAGGACATGAAGCAGTTCTTGATCGCAAGTGCATGCATCACAGGTGATGTCCGCCGGATCAAGGGGTGCCCAAGGATCGTACCTCTCAAACTTATTGAGGCCAGCATGCGGAATGCAGCAGATCGGCCTAGGCCTAACTGCTACTTCTGAGAAGTACCTGAGGTAGTGTCTCCAACCCCAAGCGTATCTTAGACCTCTTTTGACGCGTTGCCGAGCTAGACGGAGGCCCTGTTTGTCGGTTCTCTTCATGGTTGTGATGACATTCATGCCTCTTTGAATGTCACCTTCGCAGATTGCAAAAACAGCCAACACATAGGTCGACGGTGTGTGACCTACTGCAGAAGCTTCGGTGAGCCACTGTCGAGCCCACTCGGTCGCTCTTCCGCTCACGTAGCGACGAAGAACCCAATCGAACTCAGCACGAATCAATACCAGATTTATCATGTCATCTGGTAGGGCGCTGAATAGAGACACATCCATTGGAAACAGAAGGCAAGGAATATGAGAAGGCAGAAGGGAATGTGTGAATAAAGGGTCTAATGAGGTTCTAAATAGAGAAGGGGTTGATATTTAAAGGGTTGAGGTGCTCCATTATTCAAAAATATGTCAGAGTTCCTAGACAAAAAGCAGTCACTATGGTATTAATGGAAGGAAAATGTAAAGGCATTCTCACCTTTCCATGGGCACCCCATGCAAACCCCCAAAATAAATTAATTACTGATGGAATTTCAAAGGTTTTTACTGATGTCACAGGTCAGACAAAGCCCAATACTTACAGCCCAATATACTACCAAAAGCCCTTATCTCCTTGCGATATCGCTAGAGAATCGCCAGCTAGGCTCGGTTGACTGAATACGAGCTGTTGCGATATCGTTGGTACCACGTAACATATAAGCGAGTACGTGACGAGTTCGCTTGTGTTGATTCATCTAATAAACGTTATACTTACGATATCGCTAGGAACACGCACAATAGCAACAGTAACTGATTTTGCGATGAAGCTAGTGATTTAGCGAGCAATTTAGCTGAAAAAATAACCGTTACGATGAAAAAGTAAAATGTAAGGGACAAGGTTTCAAAACAAGAAAAGCTTTTCAATAATTAAATTAATTTGCCAATATGGCAGACATAAACTTATTACAATCCTAACAAATTTTAAATAAAATACAACGGAATAAAATAAGAAAGAAACTACACTACAACATCCAAAGTGGTGGAGGGGTTAGAAGGATGTGAAGCACTTCCTGCTCGCAAGTGCATGCATCACACTCGATGTCCGCTGGATCAACCCTCATGTAGCGTCGGTACCTGAAGCCGTCATTGAGGTGAGCATGTTCCTGGCAGCATCTAGGCTTATCGACTACTACATCGAGGTACCCCCTGTAGTGCGCATTGCCCCAGGCGTAAGCCAATTCGAGTTGCACGCGATCCCGAACTTCCTTGAGGCCTTTCTTGTCGGTTCTCTTCATCTCGGTGATGACATCCATGCCTCTTTGAGCATCATGACCTTCGCATATTGCAAATATAGCCAAGGCATAGGCCGAATCTCTGTGGCCTATTACAGAAGCCTCGGTGAGCCATTGTCGAGCCCAATCGGTCGCTTGGAAGCTCACATACCGACGAAGAACGTGTCTGAACGTAACACGAATCATTATAAGATGAATCATGTCATCTGGGAGGGCGCTGAAAAGTGTCAAATCCATGGGAATAAGATGGCAAAGAATAGGAGAAGATTGAAGGGAATGTGAGAATGAAGGCTCTGATGGGGCTCTAAAGGGAGAAAGGGCTGAGTTTTATAGGGGTGAGGTTCTACATTGGTCAAAAAAATGTGAGAGTTCCTAGACTGAAATTAGTAATTGCTGTATTAAAAGAAGAAAAATGTAAAGGCAGTCACACCTTTTCATTGACCACATTCACACCCCCTAACAAAATAATTACTGATGGAATTTCAAAGGTTTTTACTGATGGGTCCGTGGACTGTAGCGATATCGCTAATATTCAAGCCTAACAATTGTGTGAAGCTTTTGTTGTTACGATATCGCTAGAGTATCTCACAACAGGCTCTGTCGACTGAGTACGACTTGTTGCGCGTTCGCTACTATAAGTTACACAGGTAGCGACTTCGTAAGAAAGATCGCCAACATTTGTCCCACATCGGCTGATTAGAAGGTGATTTTTCAGTTTATATACACTTACATTTTACAAGGGTTCGATAAGTCACCGACCAGCGCAAACTGAACATGAAACACCAAGGCTGAGGCCCAATACTTACATAGGCTATGGCCCAATACTTACACAAGCTAATGCCCAACACTTATACGCCCAATATAGACCCAAACCCAAAAACCATTTTTTGATGGGTTCTTATCATGTAGCGAACTCGCTACGGAAGAATCATTCTAATTAGTAGCGAGTTCGTAACACAAAAAGCCTTTTTTTTAATTGAACTACTAACTAGCACTATCGCAACCCCGTCGCCAACTGGTTTTCTGGGTTATGTGGGTTTGTGGGTCTGCGGGTTTGTGGGTTTAGTGTTTAGGGTTTAGGGTTTAACTGTGGTAACGTGTATACTAGCGATATCGCTACTACACAAGCTAATTAGATTGTAACTAAAAAATCAAACTTTTTAATTTTTTATTAGCAATTTTCACATTCTAACATATATATATATTTTATATAGGTGCAGTACAATACTCTATTTGTTAAATATCCATCATGATATTCACTCAGGTAGAGTACATGTACATAAGCAGTATGACATAACTCTATGTACAACATCAATAATTCGGTTTAAATTTTTAAACGCAATATCATATTCTTAAATATGTACATTTCATATCTAAACAGTATAATACTCAATTTGGAATATATCGAACATCACATTATGTCAAACAGAGTACATGTTAGTACATCAGCATGCAATGTTATTAAGCGATACTCGGTAGTATGATGAGTGATGACAGTTGGTGAGTGAACGTGTGCATGATACTTTGTTTAATTCAATAATCGTGCTTGTAATCACATAAATGAGTTGTAATAAACTAAGTATCTCTAATGAAATGCACTTGAACTGCGCATATATATATATATATATATGTAGTTCATGTGTGAAGCTCTACTATGCTGTTGTCTCTAAAGGTAAGCGATGGATAGCGTTTTCAAGCGTACACATGATGTGTAGAGTTTCTTATTGTCTTACAATTAAAGACTAAGTTTCTTAAAACTCTTTCAAATTATGTAATTGCAGATTAAGTGACCAAATCCCTATCCCGTTCTACATGAGCATACGACGGAACAAATGAAAATTATTCTTAAAATAGAATGATTAGTGTCTTATACCATCATTTCGTTTAAATCGTTATTTAAAAATGTATGAGTGCATTAAAAAAACAAAGAAAAATCTTAAGTAGGGTTCTAGCGAGCATTAGTAGCGAACTCGCAACATCCTAGTAACATACTTTATGTCAGCTTCTCAGTTACGATATCGCTAGAAGGATAAAGTAGAGCATAAAAGGCAATCACATGAGCACGTAACGACTTCGTAAATAGCCACGTCAGGCGTAACGAGAGAGTTCCGAGTTCGCAACAAGGTAAGTTAGAATAAAGTAAACACGTTATAGAACAGAAAAACCCTACACTTTTGGCATCTTATCCATCACTTCTTACGGGTTTCATCTCCAAAAGTTCAAACTTTTGCACATCTTCTCAAATCTCCTCAACTTTCTTCACATCAAATCTCCATTACCCATCCCATACATGTTGGACACATCAATTGTGTCAAAACAAAGTGGAACTAGCCACTAATTGCATCCAAAAGATTGGTAAGTTTTGCAATAAATTCTCAACCACATTTTTGCCTATAGTTTTTGCAATTAATGTCAATCTTTATTTGTTCTTGTTCAATTTGGTAACATCCTTTGTTATGGGTAGGAGAGGGACAAACAAGGTAGACCATCCCCAACCAAAATAATCAATTCCACCGACACAACTTTGTCATATACCAAAGGTACGATTTTTTTCATTCTTATATGCTAAAAATTTGATTTTCTTGTACATAGTGCCTCCATTTATCATGTTATTACTAAATATCATGTCAGAAGCATGTCCTGAACGAAAATCAAGATTTTCTTTTAAAATTCTCCATAGCTTGCTTAGCCCTAAATTTTAGGATTATGAAATATAATGTTTTTACTACAAAGTACAACTTTGATTTATTAGTATTGTGTTAGTCATTAACTAAATTCAATATACAAAGGAAAGCTTAATGGAGAGCCCTTCAAGTTCCGTTAACTCCGACTCAAGTGGGGGGGAAAATGTTGTTGGCGGTTCAAGTGAGGTTAGAAGACAACGAGAAGTGACTCGCGCATCGAAAGAAGCTCAACTCCTCACACATTGTCGCGAATTAGAGATTAGGATCGATAACAAAATACTAACACATGTCAAGTTTAATGACATTGGTGTTGCTATTTCACCCGTAGATGATGCCGCGCGATGGTCGAGTTGGTGTGCTAAGACGGGTAGGATACGCACACCATTAGACACAACGGATTGGAGGCTACTAAGCATCGACATCAAAAAGGATATATGGAAGGAATGCAAGGTTAGTGTGGTACTTGTTATTTTTAATTTCAATTGAAAATTGTGAGTGTGACTATTTTTATGATCACATTTGTAGCGCCCCTTTATTATCGAGGCAACATCCTATGATCAAGTGAAGAAGAAGGCTCTTCAAATCGCATCAAAAGCTCATCGAGAACACAAATATACCCTTGCCAAGGATTATATCAAACCGAAGGGCACGAGGTTTGGGCAAGATCCAAGTACGCGTTACAATCACATTGTAACCTTTACTTGGGAGGCATTTAAGAAACGATGGTTAGAAAATGACGCAAAGGTTAGTTTACTTACTACATCTTGCAATAATAGTTTCATGCGAATTAGCCAAATATTTTTGTTTCGGTTAGTGCTTTATTCCTAAAATAACATAGAATTTTTAAAAGGGTTTGGGGGATAGGAAGCGCAAAGCCACTGCTGATAATGTTATGCCTTACACCGGGGGTAGGGCGGGGTACTTGGGTGTGGGGAGGAAGACCTCCAAAAAAAACATGAAACCGAGGTGAAAGAGCTTGTGGATGGGGGCATGGACGCGGAAGAGGCGAACAAACTAGTCATTGCCGAAGACCCTACAACATATAGTAGACAACAATTATTCGTCTTGGGTAGAATTAAAAAAGACGGGACTTACTCAAGTGATGAGGCAAAAAGGGTGGCTAATCGAGTGGTACGCTTTACCTACTACGCCATACCATGTTCCATTTTAGTATCTACAATCACACCATCAAACACAACAAATGATGACGATAATAACTTTTCATTTACTATACTACCTTTTTAGGACGAGGTCGACGTGAAGTTGAAGAAGGCTTGTTCATCCCTGTCGGTAAACACGATGTGCTACGTAGGGCACTTGGGAAGGCCGAGCATCCGGGAAGAGCTAAGGGAATTGGTGGTTATGTTACTCAAATAGAGGCGTTTGGTATCAAACGTAGTGGGAAAGACCCTAAACCATCCAAACTCCAAATTGCATTGAACCAAGCCAAAAAATCCGACCAAGAGGTCAAGAAATTGAAAACAATGTTGGCCAATATATGTTCTTTTATAAAGTATCCTCTTCCATCCGATTTTTGTGACACCGATCCAATCAATGGACCCTCATCTAGAGGTTCACATCCTTCCCCACCACAACATGAGGTTGACCAACCTATTTTTGACCAACCTATTGTTGAACCCAACAAGGAAATATGTGACCTTCGGCCCCTATCAAAGAGCAAGTTCACATACAACCATCCGATCCCAAACCAAAGGTACATTTAATTACTTGCACCTCAATCAAATGAATAATTCTACACAACTCATGATTATTGATATTTTTTAAATATGTCTAATTCGACCTAATTAAACATGCCTTATTTGTATATTAGAACTCCGCTTCTTGCAAGTTGTACGCTGAATGTGGGATGAATTCTCAACCCCGCCACGTTGCAATGGGAAATTCATATCCTGACATGGCACTACATCATGAAGCCAAAGTACCTATTGGTTTCGTTAGGGTTTCTATACTACATGTGTTAGTCGAGGATGCGTTGGTACCGGTCGCGGATCAAGAGTGCACGACAGTGGGTAAAGGTTTGGGCCGTTTTTTTGTGTGGCCCAAATGGTTGGTAGTTGATGTGAATTCTAATTCTATCCCAATTAATAGAAACACACCTTCACCCGTCGTAGACCCGCTAGATTTTCCGGTAGCTAAGAAACCGATGTCGGTGGGAGAAGTTGGATTCATAAAATCACTCCCACGATTCCTTCGCACGTTTTATGATCTGGTGGGCCACCATAGTCGGGATTCTATTTACTATTTCTACTCCAATAAACAGGTGTTCGGCGAAGCGAGGGAATTAGTCGTTCCATGGGAAGACTTTGCCCTTTTCTGGCACTATAAAACCCTTCCCGAAACAATCCTTATACTACATCAAATGTAAGCTACTTGATCTCATCTCTTCTATCGTGTTGCAAGTTAAGAATTTTCATGTACTTGTGCACTATTATACGTTCATATCCCATCTATTGTTTATTTAGGTACATGCAATGCCTTGCTCTAAATGCAAAGACTTTCATTGGGTTTTTGCACCCAATATGCTTGCAAGAAATGAATGAAAGTAATCAATCACGACTTGCTTATCTCTCTAAGATCCTTAGTGACAAGACCAAGACAATTTACATAGGCCCATATCTAGAGGGGTTAGTTTTCTTTGTTACAATTGGATATTTGCACTTCGTAAACATTATAATCTTCGAGACGGGTTCTTACATTTTCATTTCTTAAAATATGTAGCGGCCATTGGAGTTTTGTAGCTATGATACCATCGTTGAAGCGAGTGTATTGGATGGACCCGCTACACTTAGGTCCATCTACAAAATTTGCAGATTTATTAGAGGTTGCTATGCATAGTGCACATGACGACACACTACTTCCCTTCAACCTTATACAGATTCAGGTGACAGTACAAATCCAATGCTCATTTATTTCCACTATGATTTCATTTCAAATCATTTGTTATACTTCTTCGCTTTCAGCACCGAAAGCAATTGTCAAATTGGGAGTGCAGTTACTATATAATGTTGTACGCAAGCGAGTGTGTAGCTGGCCTTGTTCAAGATAATCTGGAATTACATCGCGTAAGCATTCTTATAACATACTTATTGTATCTATTACTATCTACGTTGCATTCAATAGTATTAAAAACACATTTCATATTCTTAGATTATCGAGGAAAATCATGCACCGTACACCAAGAAGGAGTTGGAGGATGGTAGAGATGCATTGGCTAGACACTTGGTCCTTGAAAGATCTCGGTACATCTCTAGGCCTCACATTCCCAATAAAATCTAGTTTCTTTTTTTTGTCAAATGGATGCATATACTTTTGAGTTCCATTACTTGCATTAGTTTATAAATTGTGGCTTGATAGTGTTTCATGTTCATGTTTTGTGCTTAGATACCATGCATCTTGCAATTGACAGCTTAGACAATTAAAATGAAACCCAATTTTAGTGGAAATGGGTGGAAATGGCTCAAATCCTATAATTTTGTGACACTAACGAATTTCCTGCGAGTTCGTAACTTCTCTCGCCCGTAACATTAACATATTTGCGATCATCTTGTACTATCGCTACTTTAATCGCCAGGATTATGTTTCTGATCTTAGTTTTTGCGCCCTCGCTACCCAATCGCTCGTTCTTCTCTGCCTCTCCAATCTGATCTCTGTCGAGTTCGTAACAATACACGCCAAAACCAGGCGAATGTCTAGCTTACTCGTAACGTCATTTTTTTCTCGCTCACCCGGTGGTAAAACGTCATCGTTTATTGGTTCTGAGCTTAGTTTTTGCGCCATCGCTACCCAATCGCTCGTTCTTCTCTGCCTCTCCAATCTGATCACTGTCGAGCTCATAACCATACACGCCAATGCCAGGCGAATGTCTAGCTTACTCGTAACGTTATTTTTTTTTCTCGCTCACCCAGTGCTAAAACGACGTCGTTTAACTTAAGCGAGATTAGTAGCGAATTCATTACTACACACATAAGCGATATTACTTACGATATCGTTAACTCTCTCGAACCAACAACTTTTATAATATCATTTTCACAATTTTTACATTTTTATGAAAAACAATTGTTCGGTTACGACCTCGCTACGGTGTTGCTAGCGAGTAGCTAGTGGCTGTTGTAACCTGGCTCGTTTTGATTAACCGGAATTGTTTAATTTGGGTTGTAACGAGTTTGCTACCTATAACCGAGCGATTCGCCTCTATTTGTCGTAACTAGTCTTGTCAGCAGATAAATATATGACAAACTAGGAACACTTACGAGATCGTAACTACTATTAGCGATCCGCACGGTGGAAGTCGTAACCAGTCTCGTACACATTCATAACAGTCTAGGCTTTTCAATGTAGCGAACTCGTTAGTATTTCATCTGGCGATCCGTAAGCTGCTGTCGTAACATAACAATCAACCATTTGTTTGGGACTAGCATTTGCTAGTTACGGTATCGCAACGAGCCAATTCATATCATTCAGACTTTCATGCTAGCGATTTCGTAAGCGTTTAGCAAGGCGTATAAGTCTTCATCCAAGGCGGAAACAAACGCCTTAAACCCAAAAACATCTAAGGCGGAAGAGGAACCGCCTTAGATGATTTTTCTCATTCAAGTCACTACCAGGGAAGGCATTTGTTTTCTGCCTTAACACATGAAGGATGAACTGCCTTAGATGGCTTGATATTCTAGTAGTGTTAGTTGCCTTTTCAGGCACAAAATAGCATATTGAAAATTACACAAAAGAGCATTAGAAGTTCAAAGAAAAGATTTTGCATAAAAGTTTTATCTTTTAAAAGAAATGACAGTAGAAGATAAAAAAAAACAACTTTAAGATTTTTATTATGATGATCGTTTGTAGAGTGTTTTTGTTTGGCAAATATTTCGCGATAGCAGGAATTACTAGTATCTCTGTAACATGTAGTTGGACAATACGAGTACCCATACGCCAATAGCATCAACCCATACACCAATAACATCAACCAAGCAAGGAAATCGGCCGAAATTACCTTCACGAAAACGGATCCGAAAAAAAAATTCTTGAAACTCAAGCTCTGATACCATGTTGAAAGCAATAGAGAGAGGGATTTGGGAGAATCCAATTCTTTAATAATAAGAGAATGAATGACAAAGAGTTACATATGAGGGTTTATAGAGAGACCATCAAAATGACTAAACTACCCTTCAACTATATAAATATATATACATTAACAGATAATAGGTTCCATGAGCACGAAATAAGATTCATTGATTATGTAAATTAGAGGTAGGTGAGAACTATGGGCTACTCGAGACTATCACAGTTTAAAAGAATTTTTATTTTTCTTGGAGGTACAAGAGCAACAACTCATTCAATCACATTGTCCTTAACCCACAACTACCTTTATGAACGGATTCTGAATGACTAAATTTCCCATTTAAAACTTAACTAGGTGTTGCGCGGGTTAGAGGTGTCAGGCTAAGATGCAGATAATTCTCAAAGTTGCTTTTCGCCTTGTTAATGAATTTCCACATCTTAACTTGCCCAGTTTTCTAAAATTCTTCTATTATTCACCTTGAAATCATGTTAGTGCTAAACTCTGTAACCTGTTTTGTTGTAGCTGGACCATATAAATTTGAATGTGAATATAAATAAGAAGCTAACTCCATGGGAATACTGTAGTCACTACTAGAAAAACAAGGAGTCATTTCAGCGGTGTTTGCAAAAACCGTTGATGAAACGTGTAAAATAACCGCTGAAATTTGTTTTCTTCAGCCGTTCTACTATTTGGGAGCGGGTTTTTTCTTGGTCAGGCCAAGAATTTAAACGTTGACTTTTTACGTTTTAGCGGTGTCTTCAAATGTCGTTGAAACCATGAGACATGGCGCCCTCTACTTTCAGCGATGCCAGACTTTTCGTTGAATGGACAGTTCTTATATCATACATTGGGTATATGTATCCCCACCTTTATTATGTGTATTATACCTTTATAGCTATGCAGTATATTGATAACAATTTGTATATACTATTAATAGAAATTATATGCAAAAAAGGATTTACAATGCACATTTATACACATAAAAATGCACATACTTAAATTTGAGGATACGTACCCCAGATGTATGGTATAATTTGCGCTGAATGGACAATTCTTATATCATACATTGGGTGTTTGTATCCCCACCTTTATTATAAGTATTATACCTTTATAGCTATGCAGTATATTGATAATGTGAGTTGTCGTTGAATTTTTGGATGGACCCCGTAATATTTCAACGCTAGGTGAGTGAGGCGTTGTAACGAATGATGACTCGACAATTGGGCTCATTTTCAAGTCCAAGTTATTGGGTTTATGTTGGGCCTGTTTCACAAATATATTAAATGAATCATGATTTTAAAAGGCACAAGTGTTATTACATAGGTTTTATGCTGTCGTCTCTCGTTAAAAGATTTAATGGCAAAAAAGCAGCTGTGAGCTGCTGTTTGTTGTCACAATATTTTAAATAGATCAATTTGCAAGGGGTTTGGCTTATATTTAAAATTATGTGGAAACCATCAATCAATTGAACAACTAACCAGATTCAAAACCTAAAACAATCGGAAAAATAAAACAATAAATCCATTATCAGACCAACAATAGCCATAAAAAAACTATGAAACCATAGCCTACCCAAAATTCAATTGCACAACAAACCAATTTCAAAACTAGATAATTAATTACCTGGAAATTTAGCGATCGAAATCGAAATATGAGTCAACTCCTTCTTCACCTATATTGGAGAGCATTATCGACTGTTTTTTGCGATAAGGAGAAGAATATGAGGTAGATTGACCCGTAAATCGTGGTTGGGTTGTACATGAACAATTTGAGGATTCTAATTGTATTGGGCCAAAAGAATGTAACTTTTCCAAGCCGAATTTAGCCCATTTTTTATGTACACGTGTTCTCCATAAGAGGGGACATGTCGAAAACTTGATAAATTATTTTCTTTGAAGATCTATCTTATTTTTATAGCTCTATAAATTATATTTCAATTAAATATATTTTTTGTATACGTTTTTGTTAAGATGTTTGATAGATACTTGGTTCGACCAGGTACTTATTGTGTAAACTGTAGTATTAGAAACAAAACTGAAAACTGTAACAAATAACAAGGAATGGTGCAATCATATGCATGGGTCATATTTCTAGACATTACAGAAGTATTAGCTTTTACTACTAACTGAATTTATACTAAGTTGGTCCCTTTCAAGTGAATATACAATCAATTGAAATTGTTATCAACGATCACTGAACAACAAAAATAATCACCAGGGATGTTGTGTTGTTCGCTATCATTAGTTTACTGCTCACTGAAATTCGCTTTTAATTGTTACTTTGACCATGCTTGACACAATTTTGTTATATCTTTCTCGAAATGCAAGGATTGTACATAGTATGTGTTGTGTTAACTGACGTAGTCAAACCAACACTAAATACTAGAGGTCCCTCAATCATAAACGCTATGTAATCATATTTTCAGATTATTTGAATTTAACTTAATTGAATTACATATGAATAATTGACTTGGAGTTAAAGAAACTCCATCCCAAGTAAATTCTGTTCGTATAAAGTGAAAATCCTCAGTGAAGTTCGTTACACCCTCCAGAAAAATCATAGTGCAGGTCGCCCAATCACATGCATTATGTAATCATATCTTCTGACAATATGAATTGAACTTCATCTCGAGAAATCAAGCGGGGTTGTACGAAAATTAAACCATACTATCATATGTATTTAAACAAAGCAAAGTCTACGGTATCATATGAACTAAACATTCATGCATAATTTTTCTATGCATGCATAAATAGAAAGTCCAACTTTACTATCATATGTATTCAACCTAAGTAAAGTTCGAATACTCTCATATGAACTACACATTACTGTTTAAGTTTCCTGTGTATGTATAAATAGAATGTCCAAGCTTACTAGCATATGTACTCAAACTAAGAAAAGTTTGTACTATCATGTGAACTAAATACTTTCACATGACATTTCTATGGCAAACACTTGTGAAAATTCAACATTACTACCATATATGATCGTATGAAAAAAATATATTAGGTAGATTTAGTATTATTGTAAAATTCTAAATCAGCCTTCAAATGCATCATTTTGCATGAAATTGAGTAGTGTTATTATTTTTATTAGAGATGTATGAATGACAATAAACTTGGAAATCAATGGTTAATGGTTTCAAATAATTTTTCATGAAACTAAATATGCTCCAAGCAATAATTAAGGAAAGTTGAAGGCCATGTTTATAATTATGTAATAGGCCAAAATGCTAGATTTCATCTTTAGCTGGAACTGGCCCGCCAAGGGAAATTTTCATTTATTGGTGATTTCAACGAAAATAATTTAAATTTTGGAGCGTTGAAACGTACATTGGTGCATACCCGAACTTTCTACTCAAAATGTCTACTTTCTCAATCAAGCAACACGTAGGTGCTGCCTCTTTTTTTCATTTTCTTTTTATTTTTTTCACCTAAATTTCATTTTCCCCAAAAATGAAAATTCAATTTTTCAGTCTCCCAACTTCGGCTTCCACTTTCATTATATTTGTATTTAAAATTCAATTTTTTATACCTAACACAATTTCTCCTATAAATAGGACCTGTTATTCCCATTGAGCACTTTTAGCTTATGATTCTTCAATCGCAAACTTCTACCTCTCTCCACCCTTAAACCCTAAATCGACCCTATAGATTCACTGCCGTCCGATCAATTGGGGGTTCCTTCGGCCGGATAAGAAATGCACAGAGCCCGATGTTCATCCGTGAATAAACGGCCACAATCTGAAGTTCATCACATCCTCTTCAAAGGTAAACCCTTGATCTGATTTATGTTTCTCTATATTTGCATGATTATTCAATATTTGCCTGATTGTTTCGTCACCAATTTGTTAATATAGTTTCGACGACACCCAGTTTGTGTAATAATCCTTTAATCACAACTAAAAACTTCCCTAACACGATGCCCTAAATTACCAGCTTTTAAGAAACTGTGGGCTTTGAACCGTTCCTTGTACTAGGTGGATTTGATTATATACTGCTTTGAATGTTGATTGAACGTATATTGACTGCTTATTGCTTTAATGCAGGGGATGATTTGCTTCAGAATGTGGTGATTCATTTTAAATTGATGATAGTTATTTGCATTGTAAGACTGATTTTATATCCATTGTATGTTGTTTTAATGCACGACGAGGATAACTATTGATGATATTCACTTGTTGTGTTGTTTACATTCCCATAACTCAGGTAGTTATTGAAAATGGTGGTGTTGATTCTGATGTTGAAAGCAACAAAAAAAGTGGACATACAAGAAAGCGTAAACGAGATGAGGCTTCACCAAAATCTTTCGAGCAGCTCATTGGCCTTGCAGACCCATATGAACCACATCCAGGTGATATCAATCAACTAGAAGACTACAATTTCAACACTTAGTGTCTAGAGGAGAAGAGGGAATGTGAGATATTTGACTCGTTTGAGGTGAAATCAGAGCTTTGTAGACGAGGTGGTGCTTAATACAACTCCGTCCTGTTGATGAAACACACCAAACCACTACCCATGTGGTTTGATAAGTTTCTCTGCCCTCGCGTCATGCATGGCAAATGAAGCGGATACGTTGCTTATGCATTTCGGTGTCGCATAAAATTTGGAACATGGAGACAATGGAAGCATGTGCCACAGACTGTGAAAGATGAAGCATGTGAAGATGTATTGGTATGGTCCTAATATATAGTCAATGAATTACTACATATATGATTGTTGATTCTTTTCTTTTTTTATCTGTTGCCTTATATGTTGTGATCGTAACATGCTCTATATTGCTGGTTTGATAGGTGAGCTGAGATTTCAGGACACTCTTGAGTGACAGGCAAGGCTAAAATAAAGAAACAGTGGACCACTTATGCAACTGATTGCAGAACTGGAGAACTAATGCCTGGAACAGGTTCGTGTTTAGTATCGGTCCTAAGAGACCAGATCCCGGGCTTCCGTGGGACACTTACAAGTGGATGGATCCTGCTGAGTAGTAATTATTTGTGGAATACATATCCACAGATGAGAAGTTCAAAGTAAGTGCAACCTATTTTATTAACTACTAACACTTGTATGTTTTTTTTCCTTACATTATTTACCTTTTGTTTACTTGATGCAAACTTTACTATGTTCATCACAGACTCTGAGCAAGAAGAATAGCGTCAATGGATTCAAGAAGAAAAATAAGTATCATGCTGGAAGTGGCGGTTACATGAGATATTATATCAAGAAGGCGGGGGAGATGCGAGAAGAAGCCATACTCGAAAAAAAGGAACTCGGGTTGATTCGCGAGGAAGCTATGGAGAAAGTAAGGAGCATGGTCTTTGTTGTTGACAGATCCATCATCTTTTTGGAGGCAAGCAAAGTTAACTCAGGTATAATTTCCATTAACTTTGTTTGCCTCCAAAAAGATGATGGATCTGTCAACAACAAAGACCATGCTCCTTACTTTCTCCATAGCTTCCTCGTGAGTCAACCCGAGTTCCATTTTTTCGAGTATGGCTTCTTCTCGCATCTCCCTCGCCTTCCTGATATAATATCTCCTGTAACTGCCACTTCCAGCTTGATGCCTATATTTCTTCTTGAATCCATCGGCGCTATTCTTCTTGCTCAGAGGCTGTGACGAACACAGTAAATTTTGCATAAAGTAAACAAAAGGTAAATAATGTAAGCAAAAATACATACAAGTATTAGTAGTTAATAAAATAGGCTGCACTTTCTTTCAACTTGTCGTCCGTGGAACGTATTCCACAAATAATTCCTACTCAGCAAGATCCATCCACTTGTAAGTGTCCCACGGAAGCCCGGGATATGGTTTCTTTGGATCGATCCTAAACACGAACCTGTTTCAGATATTAGTTTCTACATTCATAGCCTTCTGCAGTGGATCAGTGACATACACCTCCTTATGTTGAACATTTTACTATTATTTCTTGGTACCACATTGAACTTTGCTATGCAATTCTCTAATAGGTTTCAAGTTTCAATATGTAGCGTCCATATTAGTCCCTATTGTTTAAATAGATATCTGTAATATTCATATTATTTTAAAGCATTCTCATACTTTGGGACTTTTGTCCTTGTATTGCTATCATTTTTGTGATGTGAACTCTAGCCATTTATATTGTCTTTTTAGGGCTTGGGAAGCCTAACAAAATCTCCCCACCACTAAGTGATTTAATTAAAAAAAAAAGGCTTGCTTCGTCCTAATAGCAGCTTGTGTTGCAGAGATGCTTATTTGTTTTGCAGTTTTAGGGATTAGACGTGTAGAAAATTGAAAATGCAGTTTGCCATTTGGAAGACAAAGGAAAAACGCATCTTCACTTGGGACTGCCCCTTTAGATACTGCAGAGGATATCTACTAACACTAACGAAGAGACTAACACCATGCATCAATGGACTAGAGTTAATGAACCCTCATCATTTCTCCTCAATTCCACAAAGGGACTTGTATTCATAATTCAAAAATTTACATTTGCGCATGGAATGATTCAGCAAATATGTCATACATTTGTGGATGACCTTTGAATCATGTGCCAATTTGATTTAACAGCTTTAATAAATTTTCAGGCCGCGGAATCCGGACTTGGTTGTGCTAATGGTGGTGAGCCAATTGGCGCCGGCGAGGATGATGAACCAAAAATTCCTGAAAATGGCAATCAACTTATTATTTATATGTACATGTTCCGTAGCATATATCGAAAACGTGTTTTTTTGGACCGCAAAGAAGAAAAAACGGGTCTGCATCTAACACGCTCCTTTAGTTATTGAACGGAAATTGCAATAGATGGTGTAAAGTAGTAGTTACTTACCATAGAGTAGTAGATTCTGAGGAGGTGGCCTTTCCTTTGCATGGTTGGGATCAGAATCATGAATCCTAATGTAAAGCTCTTGCCCTAAAATCCAACTCTGCAGATTCTGTGACCTTAAGTTCCACATTCCAGGGTTGTCAAGAAACACATACACATCACTCCATTTCTGAGGGTACACTTGCACCGTCGATCTCACCATAGGATCAAACAGGTTGTAGCTGCCTCTTGATTCTGGACTCCAATCTCCATCACCAAACTTGGAATAAAAAAATCACTCAGAAATTCAGAATCAGCTTAGAAAAGTGGATAACAAGTGATTGAATTTTTTCAAGTTTTTTACCCTACAACATAGAAGCCAGAGCCATCCAAGTGCCAAGAATCCATCACATTTAGGTCATTCTTGAAGACAATTTCTAGTCATCCCTTTTGTATACCACTTACTACCGATACTCCTATTCTCGCCACCTCGTTGATGGAGCTGGCGGGGAAATCGTTGAGCACCACACACCGGATCCGTTAACAAAATGCATAAATTATTTTCTTTGAAGATCTATCTTATTTTTGTAGCTCTATAAATTAAATTTTAATTAAATATATTTTTTGTATACGTTTTTGTTAAGATGTTTGACATATACTTGTTGTAAACGCGTTCGACCAGGTACTTATTGTGTAAAATGTAGTAGTAGAAACAAAACTGAAAATTATAACAAATAACAAGGAATGGTGCAATCATATGCATGTCATATTTCTAGACATTACAGAAGTATTAGCTTTTACTACTAACTGAATTTATACTAAGTTGGTCCCTTTAAAGTGAATATACAATCAATTGAAATTGTTATCAACGATCACTGAACAACAAAAATAATCACCAGGGATGTTGTGTTGTGTTCGCTATCATTAGTTTACTGCTCACTGAAATTCGCTTTTAACTGTTACTTTGACCATGCTTGACACAATTTTGTTATATCTTTCTCGAAATGCAAGGATTGTACATAGTATGTGTTGTGTTAACTGACGTAGTCAAACCAACACTAAATACTAGAGGTCCCTCAATCATAAACGCTATGTAATCATATTTTCAGATTATTTGAATTTAAATTAATTGAATTACATATTAATAATTGACTTGGAGTTAAAGAAACTCCATCCCAAGTAAATTATGTTCGTATAAAGTGAAAATCCTCAGTGAAGTTCGTTACACTCTCCACAAAAATCATAGCGCAAGTCGTTCAATTACATGCATTATGTAATCTTATCTTCTGACAATATGAATTGAACTGCATCTCGAGAAATCAAGCGAGGTTGTACGAAAATTAAACCATACTATCATATGTATTTAAACAAAGTAAAGTCTACGCTATCATATGAACTAAACATTCATGCATAATTTTTCTATGCATGTATAAATAGAAAGTCCAACTTTTTTAAAATCAAAATACACCCTTAGGTGGGGGGATATTCATTTGCTTCCCCAAACCATTTGGCATCAAAAATAGAGGACCATTGGCCCTAGTTCTTTACATCAGAGATAACCACAAAATTGGCTCAAAAATAAAGAAAGAATAGGCTGCAACTATCTATTGGCACCTGCAAGTACCAACACATCAACACCTCGAGCATTTTAGTGAATCATAATGGAACACAAGTCTGCCAAAGGTGGAGTGAAGATCTGCAAGGCCATGCAAAAAATATAGTCCCATTTCTGGTAGTGAGTGTTGGAGAGACTGTTTGCACTTCATTTATTGACTGGGATCCCATCCCATTGATCTCCTATCAATGGGTCTTCTTTGTTCTTCAAAAAAAACTTTATCAGTAGCATCTGTGCATCATGAAGTTCTGATATTTGGGATTCTATTCATTTCCAGATAAATTGAGTTTCTGAGAGCAGATGGTGCATGTGTGTATGTTAAGGGACCTATAGATTGATTTGTCTGAGTGAACTTGGCAAGGAAATATGCCACCATATTCCCTTCCCTATATACATGCAATAAAGGTATTCCATGCAAGGATTGGTTAAGATCATGACAAATACTATAAAGATCCCAATTTGCTATCGGAGGTCGTAAAATGCACCTAATTGCTTGCAAGCAATCACTCTCTATACTGAAAGGAACCTGTGTGTGTCTTCTCACTTTGATGCCAAATCCTATAGCTAAGATTTCAGCATGAAGAGGGGATGATGCAGTAGTATATGTCATTTTTATTATGATCATCAGTCCTAGGTTATTTCTGACTATCAAACCAATTCCTACTGCACCATTTGAGAATGATGCATCAACATTCACCTTTAACCCAGCTTCATGTGGTATCCATCTTATAGCTCTTGCTATTTTAGGTTTTTTATGCCTGAGAAAGGGGACTAATCTCGTGACAAGTAAATCACCATGTTTACAGCATTTCCAGTGAGGGGGAAAGCTGTAAAAATGAGAGATACTTTTTTTGCTACATGGAGCAATAATGCCTGTTCAGACTCACATTTGTCCTTAAATAATATTTTGTTTCTTCTATACCACAAGAACCAGATACTTGTGATTATAGTAGAGACAAAGACTGTTGTATGCACTTTGGAGGTTCCTTTATATGCAAGGTAGAATGCAAATCTATGCTTATATGAACTAAAAATGGGAACTGGCACTTGGAACACTGTATGGATAAAATCATAAATGGCAGTGTTTTTGGTACACCTATTAAAAAAGTGATCAACAACATCTAAATTTCCACAGAGTGGACATTTTGATGCTAGTTTGAACCCAAATTTAATAAGTATATCATCAAATGAGACTAAACCATTTACCAGTCTCCAGATTATTATTGACATCTGAACTGGAATAAATTTGTTCAATACCTTTTTAATAGAATGGATGTCACTGGCTTGGGATCTTAACTTTTTATATGCTGATCTGATGGTGAAGTTCCATGTCTGCTCAATTTTCCAAACAAGTCTGTCCTCATGTGTATGCTTTATTTCTGATGCCTGCATTTGAGAGATTAAATTGGTAGCCAGGTGAGGCTCCAGTGCAATGATCACCTGCATTTTGTTAGCACATAAATTTACAACATTTAGTTTAGGAAATGGCAAAGTGACCCCCTCTGGCCACTTATAGTAGCACCACCCCCCAGTCAATTTGCATTCCAGAAAGAAGCAGTCCCCTTTCCTATCAACACCTGACTCTGTTGGTTGGACCATTCTGTGATGGAGAAAATTCTTTTCCAGGTATGAGAATTCTTATAAGTAGCAGGGGTTTCCCATAGATAGGCTGTCCAAATGGTATTGTTTAACTACATTTTCCACCACAATTCAGCTGAAAAAGCATCTATGGTTGCTCTAATATCTCTGAACCCTATGCCATTTTCCTGTCTGCATGTAGCCATCTTGCTCCATTTTCTCCATACTTTCCTTCTACCCATTTCTGATTCACCCCAAAAGAAACTGCCAGCCATCACCTCCATTCTTTTTATCACTGTCTTTGGTGGCCTTAGAACTGCAAAGTAATGGGTTGGTATTGCCAGGAAGACATAGTTTAGCAAGATTACTCTTCCTGCAAAAGATAGCCATGTATTTTTCCATCCTGATAGGAGCATGCTCATTCTCTCTAACAAAGGTTGGTAGTGGCAGACTTTGTTTCTCCCACTGAATATAGGAATTCCCAGATACTTGAATGGTAGCTTGCCTTGATTCATGCATGTCTTCCTCTTGATCATTCTTATCCTTGTGACTGAAATATCTTTATGAACATAAAACTCAGATTTATCAAAATTAACCTTTTGTTCAGAGCTCAACTCATAGGCATTGAGGAATTTTTTAATTCTTCTAAGGTTTCTCTTGGAGGCAGTAGAGAAAATAATTGTATCATCAGCTTATATTAGATGGGAGCTGATCTGAGTACCCCTAGGCATTATAAAAGGCTCAATGTATTGGAGTTCTAATAGCCTTTTCAGACCTCTTGAAAAGGCCTCTGTTGCAATATTATACAGAAATGAGGAGAGGGGGTCACCTTGTTTGATGCCCCTAGATATGAGAAGAAACATATAGCCACCCATTGATAAGAACTGAGAACCATGATGCCTTCATATTCTGCAAAACAATCTGAACTGTATGGCCATGGAAGCCAAAAGCTAACATGATTGAGTTGAGAAAACTCCATGAAATTCTGTCAAATGCTTTTTGCATGTCCAACTTTAAAATAATATTCTTGCTTGCTGGTGGGCTCTTATTCAGGATTCTTATCATTTCCTGCATGTGCAAAATGTTGTCTGCAATATCTCTTCTCTTCATAAATGCAGATTGCTCATGAGAAACCACTTTATCCATTAATGGCTTGAATATCTCCATCATGAACGTAGAGAAAACTTTGCTAACAAAATTAGATAGGCTAATAGGTCTAAATTCAGAAAAGGAACTTGGATTCTGAATTTTAGGTATCAAAGTTAGGCAGGTACTGGACATAGCTCTTGGTATGCAAGCACCTTCCAGAAATTCAGTTGCTGCTGAGAGCATATCCTCCTTTATTACCTCCCAATAGTGAGTGTAGAAGTGACCTGTAAATCCATCAGAACCTGGGGCCCCATTTTTGTTTAAACCAAAAATTGCTTGCTTTAGTTCTTCACTGTCAACTGGCCTTAACAATTGCATGTTATCTTCATCAGTAATAAGTCTAGGGATGAGGTCCATGAAGTAATGCATGTATCTCCCAGATATATCATTGTTATCATCATTCAGCAATTTTTGGAAGAAATCCACTCCCTACCTATTTATCTGCCCAGGGTCAGTTGTCCATGCTCCAGTGCTGTTTCTGATCTTAGTGATTTTTGCCCTCATTTTCTTTTCCTTTACCACTTTATGGTAGTACTTTGTATTTGCATCACCTTCTCTGAGCCATTTAACATTGGCTTTCTGCTTCCAAAATATTTTCAATTCCTTCTGAGCCCTGATTAAAATATCAGTTCTTCTGTTAAGCTCCATTTTATCCAATTCATCCCCTGATTCCTGGAATTTTATTTCTTGTTCTGACACCTCCTGTTCAGCCTTGTCTATATTGCTATTGACATTCCCAAATTTCTCCCAGTTCCATGTCTTAATCACCTGCTTAAGCCTTGTGAGCTTGCTAACAAACCTCCTCATCCCTGTTTCTGCCACTTCCAGGTTCCAGTTACCTTCCACCAAATCAATAAAATATGCTTTACAAGTCCACATTTCCTGGAATCTAAAAGGTTTTGGGGCTTGGATTTTTGCTGTTTGGATGGATAAAATGAGTGGGTTATGATCTGAGGTGGCTCTATTTCTAACTTGGATTGAGCTGAGTGGGAAGATGTCACTCCATTCTCCATTACAAAGCCCTCTATCTAATCTATGTACTAACAGATCCCCTCTAGTTCTGTTGTTTGTCCAAATGAACTTATTTCCAACTGTAGTGATCTCCTGCAAATCCATGGCTGCTATAAAACCACTAAAGTCCCTAATACTCCTGGCTGAGGGGGGGTTCTTGCCCTTTCTTTCACTACATGATGCAATAAAGTCTCCAATGAACACTGTAGGAGAGCTTGGTAGGATTTTTAAGTCTTCCCATAATTTCTCCCTCAGTATTCTGGTTACTTTGGCATACACAAAACAGCAGTTCCAGACAATTTCACACATAGATTTTTGTATTGAAACTAGTAAATTGATCAAATTGATGTAAAACATGTAAATGCAGATTATTGTTCCAAAACAACCAAAGTTTTGCATGTTGTGCTGGCATGGCATTTTGAAATTGTAGGTCAAATTGAAGTTGGTTAATGTCTGTACTTAGATGCATAGGTTCAATTATACATGCCAAGTCAATTTTGTGAGATCTAATTAGAGATTGTATTCTAATTACTGAGTTTGTATATCCTCTTACATTCCAGACTAGCACATTACCATAGATATTGTAACTAATCATAAAGATGTTTTTTTTTTGGATTTTTGTGATGACCTAAGCCATTGTTCTACAGTTTTACCACCACCCGGCATACCTCTTCTAGATCTTTTTTTTTTGGCTCAGATTGTGCATTGAGAGGAGGGTTACCTGTAAGACTTATGTCCTCTATATCTTTAGTATTATGATCTAATGTCACGTTGTAGTCAAGGTCACTTGTTACCTCTTCATAGTTCCCATAGCTTCTATTATCTTTTTACTAGGTATATATTAAAACGTAGAAAGTGGCGGCATAAAAAAAAAAAAAAAAACACCACCGCCGGAATTAATAAATAAACTATAAAGAGACTAAATATTCTGTGTTTTGTTGTTTGAACGACAAAACGCCGCCGCCGTAGAAATATATATGTAATGTTTATATTAATTCCATATATATATATGAGATTATAGGTATATTAGGTATACGTTTAGTTTGGTTAAGGAATAACGTAAACGATACTAAAAGTAGTTCAGGGTTGGAGTACTGAAGGCAAACCCGCCGTCGTCCCCAGTCATGTTTGCCTCCATATCGAGAAGGCTCCAGTGCGACGCCGCCACCGGAAAATCTCTCCTCCACCACTACTCCACCGCCACCGCTGTCGCCTCCAGAAACAGTATCCTGGAAGAGTGCCTGACAACCTCCCTCGGATTCTCAAAAGATGAAGCCGCCTCTGCTCTCCTCAAGGTAACCCTCCGCCTGAAACCTGCTCAGTCGTCAACTTCTTCCAGTCGATCCGCCGGCTTGGACAAATCCCAGATCAAGTTCTTCATCTCCGCTCGACCCTATTTGCTGCTGAGCGATGTCGAGAAAACCCTCAAGCCCAAGATCGAGTTCTGGAGGGATGCGCTGGGCAGTGTTGAGAAACTATATTAATTTAGGTTTGTCAGAAACTTCAAACCCTGCGCACAAGAATTTCTGATCTCCTTACTACAAGACAATCTGCATAATTCTTTGTGAGGTGAATCCTGTAAATATATTAATTATTTGTTTGAGCTTTTTAGTTGTTCAATATGACAGTTTAGATTTGGATGTTTTCTCTTGGCAGTGATCATGGGTTTGTTTATTTCAGTTTTGATTGATAGTAGGTCTGTATTGTGCCATTTCGATTTTCTGATTATGGTGTTATATTTTAGGATTTTTATGGGAAGTAGTTTGTGATTCTGATAGTATGGATGTTTTTCTTGTGGCATGCAGTGATAATGGGAACTGGGGATGGTTGGTCTTTTCCTATGGGGAAAGCGCTCCTGGTTCCCCCTGATTTTGTATCTCTGTCATCTTTCAATTTGGAGAGGCAGCAGACCGAGGAAGCTCTGCGTAATGCTGAAGCAGTTCCTGACATTCCCTGCATTTTCGACGATGAAAAGTTAAAGAAAGATTGGTGGCGGAGACATTGGTTACATGATAGACAGATTACTCCAAAACCAAAGGAAAATGATTATGCTACTAAAATGGTAATCTTTTTACGAACATGATTTTTTTTCTCAATTTTTCTTTTAGATTTAACAGATCATCAGACTAGAAATTGTTTAGGGTTCTATGGTTTTGTACTTATTTTCAAACAGTCAATAATGCATTGCAGGATTCGTAAGCCAACTCCTTGATTGTACTAAAAGGAAACAACTTATCCTTTG
The DNA here is from genome assembly GCA_948330725.1 of Sherardia arvensis. NCBI lineage: Eukaryota > Viridiplantae > Streptophyta > Magnoliopsida > Gentianales > Rubiaceae > Sherardia > Sherardia arvensis. The sequence goes on along the minus strand of OX415236.1, from coordinate 8,555,481 downwards.
AATTTTGATTGCCCAAGTATCATAAAAACCAATAGCTATTTTTACATATATTTTTGATTTTACTTGAAGAGATGAATTATGTCATGATTTTTTACAGAATAAGAAGGCCACCGAGAAGAACAAAAGAAGGTTGATGAAGATATGCTGAAGTTGGCTGCTGAACACAAGGTACTGTCTCGATTAGTCCTGATACCGTCCTTTTAGAAGTAACTAAGCAAATGTATGTGTTCTAAAATTCGAGCGATACTCTTCAGAGAGCAAAAGAGAAGCTCCACGCGCGGATCATTGAGATCCAAAAGAAACTGGATGCGAAATCAATGCTGGAACTGGAAATTGAGACCCTCAGAGGAGCTATCCAAGTGAAGAAACACATGGAAGATGAAGGGGAAGAAGCAGGGAAGAAGTTGGTGCAAATTCAGAATGAGCTTAAAGAGAAAGAAGAATAGCTGGAATCCATGACAGAACTAAACCAAGCTCTTATCATCAAGGAGCGTAACACGAATAATGAGCTGCAGGATGCTAGAAAAGAACTGATCAAGGTAAGTTAAGAACATGTTCACCATGATTCACTTCTGTCATAAAACTCTGAGTGTTTTCGCGGTGTGTTTCTGCAGCATCTGTAAGACAGTGGTAATAAAGTACTCGGGGTGAAGCGCAATTTCAGCGATGATGAGAAGAAGCAATCTAAGGCTTTGAAGATCAGTTGCAATTTGAATAATGCTGCGTGCAAGCTGAAGTTTAAGGAGTTCAAGGAAGCAGTTAAGGTTTGCACAAAGGTATGAAGATTTCAACCCATTTGCCCCATCTCATTTGCAGCTTTCTGTTGGAAGTTATTGATTTGAACATGCTATCATGTTTTATTGATGTTGGAAATTTTTTTGGTTGATATCTATGTTTTCTTCGTAACTGAAATTTGCTTTTGATAAGTGTGCTTTGTTTATGATGTCACGGCTATACATTGCTTTCTATACACATTTTTTCCTTTCATCAACTGCAATGCCAGTTGATGGCTTTCATTGACAATATTATGTACTACAGACATATCATATAGTGTGCCTATTTCTGCATCATGTTCTTCCTTTTGTTTCATATGTTGATGTTGGTGAACGAGTGTCTTTTGACACTAAATTTGGTGGGGATATTGACAGGTATACTGGTTGCAGATGCAATTTATGCTGGTATGTATAGTTGGCTTTTATATGTTCATATCATGGGAGTTTATGTCTTGGATAGATTCTTTGTTCTTTATTTAGTTTTTTTTTGCTTAAGCTCTGTATGTGTGTGTATTTGACAGAAAAAGATATATAGAATTAATTAGCAGGTTTCAAATTTTGGTTCTATATTAAACCATTCGGAGACATATGAGAGCCGTATATTAATTCTATATGAGACTTTTTGCAACTATTGTAGCTTTTTTCTACTTAACAGGTTCAGAGACTCTCTGCAATACTGCCGTAGCTGATTTCTGCTTAACCTAATTTAGGTATAGGTTTCAATAATTTACAATAATTTATGATCTTTGTCTTTGACAGAGAAAGATAGACTTAAACACAGTGAACAGGAGAGATATTTTCACATCATATAGATATGTTTCACTAACAGGTGGTCCACTGTGTCATTTGCTTGAGTATTTTTTGTCAATGTGGCTGACATGTTTATGGCTTTGTAATTATTTCACTGGAAATATGTAGCATTTATGCACATGTTTACTCTCAAATGACAGAAAACAAAGCACATTAATCTCCACACCTGGAAAACGTCAGGGCCTGGACCGAAGATGCATCCCAGTATTGAAACCTGAAGAAAACAACCATCGTAGTCAAAAAGACTATGAAAATCATGGTACACTTTCTTTGCAAGTACCTGATGAGGAGGATAGCATTTTCATTGCGGAACACTATCTCTTCCCGCTCCAAAAAAGTACAAAGAAACCAAGACTGAAAACATAGAGCACATAAAAATCAGGGTTTTGAGTGAACAGAAATCAGGGGGAAAGATTTGAACCGGATGCGTGCCAAGCCTAATGTTACGAAAATTTTCGACATGTTTGTATGAGTTTATTACTTACTTATCTGAACTGAATTGAATTGAATTGAGTTAAACTGAAGTGAAATTAATGTATTGAAATAGAATTAGCATGTCAAATTTTACCTGAATTTGATCAAATTAAATTTTATTAAACTGAATTGAACTAATTGAAACTGCTGAACTTATAAACTCTAGCAAACAAGGCCTAACAGTTTAAAAAAGTACAACGATAAACAACGCAGTTAAGAAATTATCTTAATTATTAGGAATTGAAGTCAATAATTATGAATTAAAGGCAACACTTTACCTTAATTATGTAAATTTACTTCTTTTCAATTATTTTATTATTCAAGATTTCTATATCACAAAAATGTATTCAACTTACATATTTTATTATTTACAATACTATTTGTATCAAATATTTACTTTGTAACTTTGTATTGAGACATTCATAATTATTATTTTAAAGTAACATCATAAAAACCGCGCAACGCACGGTCCGGTTAGCCTAGTCATCATAGTCCTGCAGAATTTGAAAACTGTTAGTAGTAACTACCTCTCTAGGAGGCTGATATGGTACCAAAGCAAGCTTATCTAGATTTTTTGATCTGGCTCTATGTATTTCCATATCATCATAAGAATAAAATGGGAAATGAGCTGGTGCTTTGACTAGAGTTAGGATATCTGCTGATTGTGCATTGCTCAAAACATTTGTGGCTTGGTTGTGAGGCTGGGGGTTTGGGGCTTTTTTTGTGTATTGGTTTTGTTGGCATCACTGATGATGCCTACAATGTGTTGGTTTTTTGGCACCATCTGAGATTGCTCATGCTGTGGAGGGACCTCATTGCCATTCTGAGCATCTAAAACTTTGTTCTTTTGGGCTCTAGAGAGAACTGATCCACTAGCTTGTGGGGTTTTTCTCCATTCTTGGCATGAAGTAGTCTCCCTGCTTAACTTCCGGCCATGCAGTTTCCTCAACTCCGGGTGGAGGAATCCACATCTCCGATCCTCATGACTTATCCGCTTGCAATAGGTGCAGTAGTGTGGGACATTTTCGTACTCTATGTCGCATTCCACATACTTTGTTGGGGCGCCGATGATGATGGAGGGTTGCAGTGGCTGGAGAAGGTCCACTTCCACGCAGATCTTTATTGCTGATGGCCGGGATAGTGATGCTGTGGCGGCGTCCATCTTGAAGAAGACTCCTATTTGATTGCCAATGTCTTCAATAGCTGAGCTATTGTAGAACAGGATTGGAAGCTTGTGAATCGTGGCCCAGACCAGAACCACCGATGATTCTGTGTCGGTGGAGAAATCCGGCGACCATTTTAGTATTTTCATCGGCTTGCCATTGATACTGCATGCTGCTCTCATCCAGAACTTATGATTGTCCCCTTTCTCCTCAATCCGAATAAGAACGTGTCTATAATCGAGAGAGCCTATCTGGTATTTTCCGGCGATGCCCATCGCCTGGAAAGCTTTGTGTACAAACTCCATTGGCGGCTTCCCGCCGGTGAACTTGCCTATTAGAGCGGTGTTGTAGTGTGCAACGAAGGTATCAATTGCTTCGTTGCATAGATACAGGCAATCTTGCCATTTACTCTATGTGAAATCGGCTTAATTTCCGGGTTGGAGGGGAGTGTTGAAATAAGGGTTGGCTTTTTGGGGCTAGGGCGTCCCGGAAGGATTTTCCAGCAAGATTTCCGCCTTCCCCAGGCGGCATCTCCGCCATGAAAGAGACGTTATCTGGCCGTTTTATGTGTCAGTTGACCAGCAACGTCTCAAAATGACTGCCGGTTATGGGTTTTTGGACTGTGCGTGGGTTTCCTAACAAGAGAGAAGGGAGAGCATATTACTTAGAGAGAGAAAGTTCTCTTTTGAAATGAAAGTCCAACTTTACTATCATATGTACAACCTAAGTAAAGTTCGAATACTCTCATATGAACTACACATTACTGTTTAAGTTTCCTATGTATGTATAAATAGGAAGTCCAAGCATACTAGCATATGTACTCAAACTAAGAAAAGTTTGTACTATCATATGAACTAAATACTTTCACATGAATTTCCTATGGCAAACAATTGTGAAAATTCAACGTTACTACCATATATGATCGAGTGAAAAAAACTATTGGGTAGTTTAGTATTATTCTAAAATACTAAATAAGCCTTCAAATGCATCATTTTGCATGAAATTTAATAGTGTTATTATTGTCATTAGAGATGTATGAATGACAATAAATTTTGAAATCAATGGTTAATGGTTTCAAATAATTTTTCATGAAACTAAATATGCTCCAAGCAATAATTAAGGAAAGTTGAAGGCCATGTTTATAATTATGTAACGGGCCAAAATGCTAGATTTCATCTTTAGATGGAACTGGCCCGCCAAGGGAAATATTCATTTATTGGTGATATCAACGAAAATAATTTAAATTTTGGAGCGTCGAAACGTACATTGGTGCATACCCGAACTTTCTACTCAAAATCTTTGCTTTCTCAATCAAGCAACACGTAGCTGATGCCTTTTTTTCATTTTCTTTTTATTTTTTCACCTAAATTTCATTTTCCCCCAAAAATGAAAATTCAATTTTTCTGTCTCCCACCTTCAGCTTCCACTTTTATTATATTTGTATTTAAAATTCAATTTTTTATGTCTAACAAAAAACCATGCAAAAACCCAAAAACCATGCTCCTTACTTTCTCCATAGCTTCCTCGCGAGTTAACCCGAGTTCCATTTTTTCGAGTATGGCTTCTTCTCGCATCTCCCTCGCCTTCCTGATATAATATCTCTTGTAACCGCCACTTCCAGCAAGATGCTTATATTTCTTCTTGAATCCATTGACGCTATTCTTCTTGCTCAGAGGCTGTGATGAACACAGTAAAGTTTGCATCAAGTAAACAAAAGGTAAATAATGTAACAAAAAAAAAGTTACAAGTATTAGTAGTTAATAAAATAGGCTGCACTTTCTTTCAACTTGTCGTCCGTGGATATGTATTCCACAAATAATTCCTACTCAGCAGGATCCATCCACTTGTAAGTGTCCCACGGAAGCCCAGATATGGTCTCTTAGGATCGATCCTAAACACGAACCTGTTCCAGATATTAGTTCTCCAGTTCCGCATCCTATCACTTGCATAAGTGGTCCACTGTTTCTACATTCACAGCCTTCTGCAGTGGATCAGTGACGTAGACCTCCTTATGTTGAACATTTTACTATTATTTCTTGGTACCGCATTGAACTTTGCTTGCAATTCTCTAATAGGTTTCAAGATTCAATATGTAGCGTCCATATTAGTCCCTCTAGTTTAAAGAGATATGTATAAAATTATCTATAATAATACTTTGGGACTTTTGTCCTTGTATTGCCATCACTTTTGTGATGTAAACTCTAGCCATTTATATGGTCTTTTTAGGGCTTGGGAAGCCTAATAAAATCTCCCCACCACTAAGTGGTTTAATTAAAAAAAAGGTTTGCTTCGTCTTAATAGCAGCTTGTGTAGCAGAGATGCTTATTTGTTTTGCAGTTTTAGGGATTAGACGTGTAGAAAATTGAAAATGGAGTTTGCCATTTAGAAGACACAGGAAAAACGCATCTTCACTTGGGACTGCCCCTTTAGATACTGCAGAGGATATCTACTAACACTAACAAAGAGACTAACACCATGCATCAATGGACTAGAGTTAATGAACCCTCATTAATTCTCCTCAATTCCACAAAGGGACTTGTATTCATAACCAGATCATCTTGTTTATTCAAAAGTTTACATGTGCGCATGGAATGAATCAACAAATAAGTCATACATTTGTGGATGACCTTTGAATCATGTGCCATATTGATTTAACAGCTTTAGTAAAATTTTCAGGCTGCGGAATCCGGACTTGGTTGTGCTATTGGTCGTGAGCCAATTGGCGCCGGCGAGGATGATGAACCAAAAATTCCTGAAAATGGCAAGCAACTTATTATTTATATGTTCATGTTCCGTAGCATATATCGAAGACGTGTTTTTTTTGGATCGCAAAGAAGCAAAATATTGGTCTGCATCTAGCACACCCCTTTAGTTATTGAACGGAAATTGCAATTGATGGTGTAAAGTAGTAGTTACTTACCACAGAGTAGTAGGTTTTGAGGAGGTGGCCTTTCCTTTGCAGGGTTGGGATCAGAATCATGAATCCTGATGTAAAGCTCTTGCCCTAAAAACCAACTCTGCAGATTCTGTGACCTTAAGTTCCACATTCCAGGGTTGTAAAGAAAGACATACACAACACTTCATTTTTGAGGGTACACTTGCACCGTCGATCTCACCACAGAATCAAACAGGTTGTAGGCCTCTTGATTCTGGACTCCAATCTCCATCACCAAACCTGGAATCAAAAACTCACTCAGAAATTCAGAATCAGCTTAGAAAAGTGGATAACAAGTGATTGAAGTTTTTTCAACTTTTTTACCCTACAACAAAGAAGCCAGAGCCATCCAAGTGCCAAGAATCCATCACATTTAGGTTATTCTTGAAGATAATTTCTAGCCATCCCTTTTGTATACCACTCACTACCGATACTTCTAATCTCGCCACCTTGTTGATGGGGCTGGTGGGGAAATCGTCGAGCTGGCACACACCGGATCCGTTGACAAAATGCATAAATTATTTTCTTTGAAGATCTATCTTATTTTTAAAGCGCTATAAATTATATTTCAATTAAATATATTTTTTGTATACGTTTTTGTTAAGATGTTTGACAAATACTTGTTGTAAACGCGTTCGACTAGGTACTTATTGTGTAAAATGTTGTAGTAGTAACAAAACTGAAAAGTGTAACAAATAACAAGGAATGGTGCAATCATATGCATGTCATATTTCTAGACATTACAGAAGTATTAGCTTTTACTACTAACTGAATTTATACTAAGTTGGTCCCTTTCAAATGAATATACAATCAATTGAAATTGTTATCAACGATCATTGAACAACAAAAATAATCACCAGGGATGTTGAGTTGTTCGCTATCATTAGTTTACTGCTCACTGAAATTCGCTTTTAAGTGTTATTTTGACCATGCTTGACACAAGTTTGTTATATCTTCCTCGAAATGCAAGGATTGTATATAGTATGTGTTGTGTTAACTGACGCAGTCAAACCAACACTAAATACTAGAGGTCCCTCAATCATAAACACTATGTAATCATATTTTCAGATTATTTGAATTTAATTTAATTGAATTACATATGAATAGATGACTTGGAGTTAAAGAAACTCCGTCCCAAGTAAATTATGTTCGTATAAAGTGAAAATCCTCAGTGAAGTTCGTTAAACCCTCCACAAAAATCATAGTGTAGGTCGCTCAATCACATGCATTATGTAATCATATCTTCTGACAATGTAAATTGAACTGCATCTCGAGAAATCAAGCGGGGTTGTACGAAAATTAAACCATACTATCATATGTATTTAAACAAAGTAAAGTCTACGCTATCATATGAACTAAACATTCATGCATAATTTTTTTATGCATACATAAATAGAAAGTCCAACTTTACTATTATATGTAATCAACCTAAGTAATGTTTGAATACTCTCATATGAACTACACTTTGGGGGTGTTTGGGAATTAGCTGTTAGCTGATTGCATTAGCTGGTTTGACTTGCTGATTGTATTAGCCTATTTGACTGGCTGATTTGACTAGCCGATTCTATAAATGTGTTTGGTAAAATTAGCTGATAGATATAGTTGTTTATGGATAAAATGACATTTATGGACATGAATATATTTTACTACTTATTCACTTATTAAATGTACATAATTTATCAATTGCTATTTTCTATTACAAATGAAATATAAGAATTATAATAAATTAAAATAAATTATTATATAATCCACATTTTCATGAAATTCTTTTAAAACTATACATTATAAGTTTGTTTTAGAGACTTTTTCAGAACCTTTTTCTTGTTTCATGTTGATGGATGTAAGGGAAAAAAAAATATTTCCGAGTAATTTTGATGAAAAGTTATTGATATTACAGTGGAAAAATGAGAAAAACCAACCAATGACATTATAATAAAATCTAATGAACATAAACATCCATAATATAATCATAGTAATGCAACCCAAAATACTTTTTGAACAATTAGAATGATGCATAATTATTTTGAACACTTGAATTTTCCTACAAAAAACCAAATTCAACAATATGTATTATATCTTTTTGCATAATTAGTATAGAGGAGAAAGGGCAAAAAAGTATTTAATTGAGCATTTGAGTAGAAAATGCTACTTTTTTTAGCCTTTTGAAAATTAGCCTATTGAGTACAAAAAACACTTTTTTCAAACTCATTCACCAAACACTTAAAAGTGCTGTTTGACGGTCAAATCAGCACTTTCTGGTCAAATCAGCACTTTTTATCTCAAAAGGCACTTTACCAAATAGAAAGTCCAAGTTTACTATTATATGTACTCAACCTAAGTAATGTTCGAATACTCTCATATGAACTACACTTTATTGTTTAAGTTTCCTGTGTATGTACAAATAGAAAGTCCAAGCTTACTAGCATATGTACTCAAACTAAGAAAAGTATGTACTATCATATGAACTAAATACTTTCACATGAATTTCCTATGGCAAACAATTGTGAAAATTCAACGTTACTACCATATATGATCGAGTGAAAAAACTATTGGGTAGATTTAGTATTATTGTAAAGTTCTAAATCAGCCTTCAAATGCATCATTTTGCATGAAATTGAGCAGTGCTATTATTGTTATTAGAGATGTTTGTGATACGAGTATAAATGGAAAACTAGGTTAATTAGGAATTATTTTCTTACCAAGAATTTTCCTATAAAAATGTGTTTTAATTCTAGTAAGATTTTATTTATTTTCCATAATAGTTATAGAATTAGATTTATTATTTTTCAGATTGATGTTAGGATTGTGATTATATTTGAGATTATAAATATAACCCTCAGTCTTGTAATTTTGGGGAGAGATATATTATAAAGAAAAAGGAGGTTTTCCGGATTAATTGACAGTTGTTCAATTTCAAGATTCAGTTGAGTCCCCCATGACAGGTGTTCGTGGTTTCTAGTTAATTAGCTGACAGCTGTTCAAGCGATTTTCATATCCCAAAGAAATTTATATATATTCTGCTACAACAACGTGAACTACCAAGAAAATTCGCATCAAGGTTTTCAAAAATTCTAGTTTGTGAACGGTCATGAAGAGTATGATGGAAGAACGCATGGCTTCGTTGGAGAAAAAGACGGCGCTTGTGTCAGAATTCGTGAGGCAGGGTTTTAAGTTGCATATCCCGGAGTTTGGAGAAAAATTAAACCAAGAAAGCTATCTGGAATGGATTGAGCGATGTGAGCGAATTTTTGAATTTAAAGAGTATGATGATCGCACGAGGTGCATGATTGCTATACAAAAACTCATAGCGCGTGCATCATTCTGGTATGAAATTTTGGAATTAAAGCGAAGGCTTCAGGGAAAATCAGAAATCAACTCGTGGATTAAGTTGAAGAACCATCTTGATCGATTATTTTTACCTTATACCGATATGTTAAAAAAAGGGTCTTTGTCTGTGGTTGAACTTCTGGCGAGTAACGAGCAATTTGAGGCAAAGAATGATGTTGATGGTTGGGTTGATGCCAATGTTGAAGATATCATTGAGGATGGTGAAGAGAATAATTTTACTTCTCTAACTGAAGTCGACAATATTAATGATTATTCTACTACTCTGATCGAAACCGAGAGTGTTATGTACTCATGTCCTATAGTCATTAATGTTCATGATGAGATTAGAAGAAGATCTTGATGGAAGTGACATGGCAATACTTGATACTAAAACCGACAATATCAATGATATCGAGATCAATTCTGAACCTTCAGTTTATGATGACGATTCTCAAAATAAACCCTTACTATTTGGTTTTTGCAAACACTGATGTTTTTGCATCAGTATGAATGACAATAAATTTAAAAATCAATGGTTAATGGTTTCAAATAATTTTTCATGAAACTAAATATGCTCCAAGCAATAATTAAAGAAAGTTGAAGGCCATGTTTATAATTATGTAACGGGCCAAAATGCTAGATTTCTTCTTTAGATGGAACTGGCCCGCCAAGGGAAATTTTCATTTATTGGTGATATCAACGAAAATAATTTAAATTTTGGAGCGTTGAAATGTACATTGATGCATACCCGAACTTTCTACTCAAAATCTTTGCTTTCTCAATCAAGCAACACGTAGCTGATGCCTTTTTTTCATTTTCTTTTTATTTTTTCACCTAAATTTCATTTTCCCCCAAAAATGAAAATTCAATTTTTCAGTCTCCCACCTTCAGCTTCCACTTTCATTATATTTGTATTTAAAATTCAATTTTTTATGCCTAACACAATTTCTCCTATAAATAGGACCTCTTATTCCAATTGAGCACTTTTAGCTATAATTCTTCAATCACAAACTTCTACCTCTCTCCACCCTTAAACCCTAAATCGACCCTACGGATTCACTGCCATCCAATCAATTGGGGGTTCCTTCAGCCGGTTAATAAATGCACAGAGCCCGATGTTCATCCATGAATAAACGGCCACAATCTGAAGTTCATCACTTCCTCTTCAAAGGTAAACCCTAGATCTGGTTTATGTTTCTCTATATTTGCATGATTATTCAATATTTGACTGATTGTTGCGTCACCAAGTTGTTAATATAGTTTCGACGACACCCAATTTGTGTAATAATCCTTTAACCACAACTAAAAATTTCCCAAACACGATGCCCTAAATTACCAACTTTTAAGAAACCGTGGGCTTTGAACCGTGCCTTGTACTAGGTGGATTTGATTATATACTGCTTTGAATGTTGATTGAACGTATATTGACTGCGTATTGCTTTAATGCAGGGGATGATGATTGTTGATGATAGTCCTTTGCTTCAGAATGTGGTGATTCATTTTAAATTGATGATAGTTATTTGCATTGTAAGACTGAGTTTATATCCATTGTATGTTGTTTTAATGCATGGTGAGGATAACTATTGATGATATTCATTTGCTGTGTTGTTCACATTCCCATAACTCAGGTAATTATTGAAAATGGCGGTGTTGATTCTGATATTGAAAGCAACATAAAAAGTGGACATACTGGAAAAACCTCGAATCTAAAGAAGACCCTCAAAAGGGCACATAAGACGAAAAACCTCGAATCTAAAGAAGACCCTCAAAAGGGCACATAAGACGGAAAACCTCGAATCTAAAGAAGACCCTTAAAAGGGCATACATAGAGGAAAAACCTCGAACACAAATAGTTCATATCAAATGTATTATTACATCAGAATATGATACTTCTAAACAAGACCCTCAAAGGGCACATAAGACCGCGGATCTAAAATGGACATATCAAAGGTGTTATTACATCAGAATATGGTACTTTTAAATATACCCAATAGGGTTTCCTATGACTTCACCAAAAGTGACATTTGAGAGATGGGCTATTGTCAACTTTTCTGCATGCTGTGACATTAAAGGCCTTGGCAAAAGACGCCCGAGGAAGAAGCCCAACAACATCAAGTACGCAGAGTGTTCATCATGGACAACTGCGAAGACCTGATCCCGGAGTATCTCAACTTAGCATGAGCTCCTTTCCATTAAATCAAGAGACCAAGGTTCATATGCAAAGGATTTCAGGCTTTGAAGCTGATGAGGAAATGCCAAAGACTAGTCCACCTTCTTTATGGAAGAAATAGAAATCACCTCTTCAAGAGAAGCTAATCCAGGATACTTAGCTTTAATAAGCTTTAGTAAATCTTCTGATGTTACTATCTTCTCGGAGGGATCCAATGCATCCAAAAACTCGGCCCCAGGGATCCTGCGTTTTGCAGTCAGAGCAGCGAGCTTATCAGCAGCATCAGGATGAGAGAAGATTTCCTTCATCATCTCCACCTCTTTATCGGATTGACATAGAGGCAAGATGCCACCCAAGATCTCATGCAGTTCAGAGAAATGGAATAAATCTCCATACTCCTTCCTGTGGTTCTGAAACTCGGGGCTGCAAGTAATGAAGGCACTCCAAAACTTTAGAAGCCGTTTGAGCTCCTCTGGATCCTTCTCTTTGGCTTGATTTTGCGATAGCTCCTCGACAATACCTCGATAGGTTCCCAGTTCTTTCTCTTGAGACTTTTTCGCCAACAGCAGGTCCTCTTTCTCAGCCTCCAGCTGCTTCACCCTGGCCTCTAGCTTAGTCACATCTAATGGAGCCTGAACGGGAGAAGTAGAAGCGACAGACTTAGTTGTCATAGTCAAGAGAGAAGTCTCCATCTCCTCCTTCTTTGCCCTGAACGTCTGGCATTTACCATGCAATTCCATTACAGAATCAGATAAGTGCCAGATCATGTCATTAGCTCGAGGCCCTACCGTAGACAGACCCGCCATCAACTGAGAGATAGTTACCAGGGATATATCAAAACCTAGCATCTAAAGAATCTATATAATATAACATGAAGAATAGCTACCTCAGCGACGAAGGGATACTTCTTAGAAGACCTCCGAGAAGCCTGACCATCCTCTTCCTCTGGGCAGTTTAGATAGTACTTTAACTTCTTCAGAGAAGCATCTTCAGAGCCCAACAGCTCAAGGTCAGATTCATTATCTTCGGCAGATTCCTCCGCCACCGGTTCCATCCCCTCGGACTGTACTTCCTCAGATTCCTCTACTTCCTCATCTATGGCCGGGAGTGTAACCTTCCCTTTCTTGATCTTTTCCTTTGGAGGAGATGTTGTCCATATATAAAGATAAACCTCAGTATATAACACAAGAAGAACATTATATGACAACAGTATATGATTTGAAGAGTTACCTGAGGAAGACCGACTAGAAAAAGATTCACCATGATTCCGAGGAGACTTTCTCAGACCCCCTTTCCTGGCCTTCTTCTTTCTTTCCTGGATTTTATCAGGAAGGGCCCAATTCTGATCAGGCTTCAAATAGCTGGAAGTAGATTATGACCGAGGAAACTCTAACAGGTACGAGTAAGTGATACTAGGCCACTTCCACGCAGAGCCATGTGAGCCCAGAACAAAATCCTTTCTTTGAAGGGTAATGTCCTCCTTTAAAAGCTCCTCAATGATGCCCTTCAAGTGATCAGGAATGATGAAACCTCTGTCACGAGCTATAGCATCCTTCGGATGGGGATGCAAATCAGGGACCTCGTACTTGCTCCGGTCGAAAGTGAAACAGTTTGCCTCCCACACACCTCTGTTATCAGGAAACGTGACGGGTTTTCTCTTCCTCGGAGTCAAGGTAATGTACTCGTAAGTCTCAAAAGAGAATAACGTGTACATACTCCTGAATAAATCTAGGCTCGGATCGTAGTTCTTCCGAGCACACTAGGAAATCACCGCCATGATCAACACTACCACATTGGAAGGTATTTGGCTCAGATGCAGTTGATGGTGCTGCAGGAATTCGTGAAATAAAGGGGAAAAGGGAAAACTTATCCCTTGCCGTAAAAACCTTCCATAAAGTACCCCTCTAGTGAGGCTCACCAGATCCTTAATAGGAACTTCCCCATCCTCGAGCTTCAAGCCAGCTTCAAGAGGATATGACAGCCTACAAGACCGTAGATACCTAAGCGTCCTTTCATCAACCACTTTGGTGACATCATTCACACCATCAGAGGCTGGAACCTGTTTATCAATCCGCATTAGGGTCCATCCCTGACCCATAGGCACCGTCATCTGCCACTACAGTTACCGCCTGCAGTGGTGAAGCGACGGTAACTTCCGTCAGCTCCCCAGCATCGACTTCCAGAAACAAGGTGCTCAAGTCACGATCAGCTGAGGCTCTATTTTAAATAACATTCTCCACATTGCCAGGGGGAACGCTGGAACTTGTTGAAGTCATGAAAATATAGAGAATGGGAGGAAGAGAATATATGAGGAGAAAAGGACAAATTTGAAGTACAAATTTGAAGGAAATTTATTCGGAAAACTTGAAATGCAGAGAAGGAAAAGATTCAAATTGTTTGGATGAAAATTGAGGATGAAAGGAAAAATTACTTGGTTATATAACCAGTGAGTAGTAAGCATTTAAGTGGAGTAATTACCTCGACTCGCAAAACGATACAGGCAATTGAAAGGTTGGTCCTCTTCACCGCCAGAAGATGCAATGAACCAAAACCATGTGTCAATCTCCTCAGAATTCAAGAAGCCAGATTCAGATCCAACCAAACATGTGTACCCACCGTTGGGATTTCAAAGAAAACTTATATCAGTCGTTCATATATTTGATGGAATACGAAAGAAATCGAAGCTAGATATTCAGAAGGGAAAGCCCGAGATGAAAGTTCCCGAAGGACACCCCGAGCTTAACACCCTGAGTTATTCTCCCTCGAGTTATTGCTCTTCCCTCGAGAAGCAAGTCTCTCCTTCATCCTTCGAGATGGAGCACTCTATATTCTGAAGGTCTACCTTGGGGCTACTGATAAGTCCATGGTTCATATTCGGACCTCGTTCATACTCGGACCAGGGCCCGAGAAAGGTCACGGGCTCGAGATACGCGGAGGATGGGTCCACGGGTCCATCAATCCTAATCCTTATAAGGGAGGCGTAAGTTCGAATACTCTCATATGAACTACACATTACTGTTTAAGTTTCCTATGTATGTATAAATAGAAAGTCCAAGCTTACTAGCATATGTACTCAAACTAAGAAAAGTATGTACTATCATATGAACTAAATACTTTCACATGAATTTCCTATGGAAAACAATTGTGAAAATTCAACGTTACTACCATATATGATCGAGTGAAAAAAACTATTGGGTAGATTTAGTATTATTGTAAAGTTCTAAATCAGCCTTCAAATGCATCATTTTGCATGAAATTGAGTAGTTTTATTATTGTTATTAGAGATGTATGAATGACAATAAATTTGGAAATCAATGGATAATGGTTTCAAATAATTTTTCATGAAACTAATTATGCTCCAAGCAATAATTAAGGAAAGTTGAAGGCCATGTTTATAATTATGTAACGGGCCAAAATGCTAGATTTCGTCTTTAGATGGAACTGGCCCGCCAATGGAAATTTTCATTTATTGGTGATATCAACGAAAATAATTTAAATTTTGGAGCGTTGAAAGGTACATTGGTGCATACCCGAACTTTCTACTCAAAATCTTTGCTTTCTCAATCAAGTAACACGTAGCTGATGCCTTTTTTTCATTTTCTTTTTACTTTTTCACCTAAATTTCATTTTCCCCCAAAAATGAAAATTCCATTTTTCAGTCTCCCACCTTCAGCTTCCAGTTTCATTATATTTGTATTTAAAATTCAATTTTTTATGCCTAACACAATTTCTCCTATAAATAGGACCTCTTATTCCCATTGAGCACTTGTAGCTATAATTCTTCAATCACAATCTTCTACCTCTCTCCACCCTTTAACCCTAAATCGACCCTACGGATTCACTGCCGTCCGATCAATTGGGGGTTCCTTCGGCCGGATAATAAATGCACAGAGCCCAATGTTCATCCGTGAATAAACGGCCACAATCTTAAGTTCATCACTTCTTCTTCAAAGGTAAACCCTAGATCTGGTTTATGTTTCTCTATATTTGCATGATTATTCAATATTTGACTGATTGTTGCGTCACCGATTTGTTAATATAGTTTCGACGACACCCAATTTGTGTAATAATCCTTTAATCACAACTAAAAATTTCCCAAACATGATGCTCTAAATTACCAGCTTTTAAGAAACCGTTGGCTTTGAACCGTGCCTTGTACTAGGTGGATTTGATTATATACTGCTTTGAATGTTGATTGAACGTATATTGACTGCGTATTGCTTTAATGCAGCGGATGATGATTGTTGATGATAGTCCTTTGCTTCAGAATATGGTGATTCATTTTAAATTGATGATAGTTATTTGCATTGTAAGACTGAGTTTATATCCATTGTATGTTGTTTTAATGCATGGTGAGGATAACTATTGATGATATTCATTTGCTGTGTTGTTCACATTCCCATAACTCAGGTAGTTATTGAAAATGGCGGTGTTGAATCGGATATTGAAAGCACCATAAAAAGTGGACATACTGGAAAGCGAAAACGAGATAAGGCTTCACCAAAATATGTCGAGCAGCTCATTGGTCTTGCAGACCCACATTAACCACATCCTGGTGACATCAATAAACTAGAAGACCACAATTTCAACACTAAGTGTCTAGAGGTATAGAGGACATGTGAGATATTTGACTCGTTTGAGGTGAAATCAGAGCTTTGTAGATGAGGTGGTGCTTTATGCAACTCTGTCCTGTTGATGAAACACATCAAACCACTACCCAAGTGGTTTGATAAGTTTCTCTGCCCTCGCGTCATGCATGGCAAATGGAGCGGATACGTTGCTTATGCATTTCGGCGTCACATAAAATTTGGAACACGGAGACAATGGAAGCATGTGCCACAGACTGTGAAAAATGAAGCATGTGAAGATGTATTGGTATGGTCCTAATATATAGTCACTGAATTACTACATATATGATTGTTGATTCTTTCCTTTTTTATCTGTTGCCTTATATGTTGTGATCGTAACATGCTCTAAATTGCTGGTTTGATAGGTGAGCTGAGATTTCAGGACACTCTTGAGTGACAGACGAGGCTGAAATGAAGAAACAGTGGACCACTTATGCAAGTGATTGCAGAACTGGAGAACGAATGCCTGGAACAGGTTCGTTTTTAGTATCGTTCCTAAGAGACCAGATCTCGGGCTTCCGTGGGACACTTACAAATGGATGGATCATGCTTAGTAGGAATTATTTGTAGAATACATATCCACGGATGATAAGTTCAAAGTAAGTGCAACCTATTTATTAACTACTAATACTTGTATGTTTTTTTCGTTACATTATTTACCTTTTGTTTACTTGATGCAAACTTTACTGTGTTCATCACACACTCTAAGCAAGCAGAATAGCGTCAATGGATTCAAGAAGAAATATAAGCATCATGCTGGAAGTGGCGGTTACATGAGATATTATATCAGGAAGGCGAGGGAGATGCGAGAAGAAGCCATGCTCGAAAAAATGGAACTCGGGTTGACTCGCGAGGAAGCTATGGAGAAAGTAAGGATCATGGTCATTGTTGTTAACAGATCCATCTTCTTTTTGGAGGCAAGCAAAGTTAACTAAGGTATAATTTCCATTAACTTTGTTTGCCTCCAAAAAGATGATGGATCTGTCAACAACAAAGACCATGCTCCTTACTTTCTCCATAGCTTCCTCACGAGTCAACCCGAGTTCCATTTTTTTGAGTATGGCTTCTTCTCGCATCTCCCTCGCCTTCCTGATATAATATCTCCTGTAACCGCCACTTCCAGCAAGATCCTTATATTTCTTCTTGAATACATTGGCGCTATTCTTCTTGCTCAGAGGCTGTGATGAACACAGTAAAGTTTGCATCAAGTAAACAAAAGGTAAATAATGTAAGCAAAAAAGAAGATACAAGTATTAGTAGTTAATAAAATAGGCTGCACTTTCTTTCAACTTGTCGTCCGTGGATATGTATTCCACAAATAATTCCTACTCAGCAGGATCCATCCACTTGTAAGTGTCCCACGAAAGCCCATGATATGGTCTCTTAGGATTGATTCTAAACACGAACCTGTTCCAGATATTAGTTCTCCAGTTCCGCATCCTATCACTGGCATAAGTGGTCCACTGTTTCTACATTCACAGCCTTCTGCAGCGGATCAGTGACGTACACCTCCTTATGTTGAACATTTTATTGTTATTTCTTGGTACCGCATTGAACTTTGCTATGCAATTCTCTAAAAGGTTTTAAGATTCAATATGTAGCGTCCATATTAGTCCCTCTAGTTAAAAGAGATATGTATAAAATTATCTATAATAATACTTTGGGACTTTTGTCCTTGTATTGCCATCACTTTAGTGATGTAAACTCTAGCCATTTATATGGTCTTGTTAGGGCTTGAGAAGCCTAATAAAATCTCCCCACCACTAAGTGGTTTAATTAAAAAAAAGGTTTGCTTCGTATTAATAGCAACTCGTGTAGCAGAGATGCTTATTTGTTTTGCAGTTTTTGGGATTAGACGTGTAGATAATTTAAAATGCAGTTTGTCATTTAGAAGACACAGGAAAAACGCATCTTCACCATGCATCAATGGACTAGAGTTAATGAACCCTCATTAATTCTCCTCAATTCCACAAAGGGACTTGTATTCATAACCAGATCATCTTTTTTATTCTAAAATTTACATTTACGCATGGAATGAATCAGCAAATAAGTCATACATTTGTGGATGACCTTTGAATCATGTGCCATATTGATTTAACAGCTTTAGTAAAATTTTCAGGCCGCGGAATCCGGACTTGGTTGTGCTAATGGTCGTGAGCCAATTGGCGCCGGCGAGGATGATGAACCAAAAATTCCTGAAAATTGCAAGCAACTTATTATTTATATGTTCATGTTCCGTTGCATATATCAAAGACGTGTGTTTTTTGGACCGCAAAGAAGCAAAATACGGGTCTGCATCTAGCATGCCTCTTTAGTTATTGAACGGAAATTGCAATAGATGGTGTAAAGTAGTAGTTACTTACCACAGAGTAGTAGGTTTTGAGGAGGTGGCCTTTCCTTTGCAGGGTTGGGATCAGAATCATGAATCCTGATGTAAAGCTCTTGCCCTAAAAACCAACTCTGCAGATTCTGTGACCTTAAGTTCCACATTCCAGGGTTGTAAAGAAACACATACACAACACTTCATTTCTGAGGGTACACTTGCACCGTCGATCTCACCGAAGGATCAAACAGGTTGTAGCTGCCTCTTGATTCTGTACTCCAATCTCCATCACCAAACCTGGAGTCAAAAAATCACTCAGAAATTCAGAATCAGCTTAGAAAAGTGGATAACAAGTGATTGAAGTTTTTTCAACCTTTTTACCCTACAACATAGAAGCCAGAGCCATCCAAGTGCCAAGAATCCATCACATTTAGGTCATTCTTGAAGATAATTTCTAGCCATCCCTTTTGTATACCACTTACTACCGATACTCCTAATCTCGCCACCTTGTTGATGGGGCTGGTGGGGGAATCGTCGAGCTGGCACACACCGGATTCGTTAACAAAATGCATAAATTATTTTCTTTGAAGATCTATCTTATTTTGATAGCGCTATAAATTATATTTCAATTAAATATATTTTTTGTATACGTTTTTGTTAAGATGTTTGACAAATACTTGTTGTAAACGCATTCGACTAGATACTTATTGTGTTAAATGTTGTAGTAGAAACAAAACTGAAAACTGTAACATATAACAAGGAATGGTGCAATCATATGCATGTCATATTTCTAGACACTACGGAAGTATTAGCTTTTACTACTAACTGAATTTATACTATGTTGGTCTCTTTCAAGTGAATATACAATCAATTGAAATTGTTATCAACGATCATTGAACAACAAAAATAATCACCAGGGATGTTGAGTTGTTCGCTATCATTAGTTTACTGCTCACTGAAATTCACTTTTAAGTGTTATTTTGACCATGCTTGACACAAGTTTGTTATATCTTCATCGAAATGCTAGGATTGTACATAGTATGTGTTGTGTTAACTAACGCAGTTAAACCAACTCTAAATACTAGAGGTCCCTCAATCATAAACACTATGTAATCATATTTTCAGATTATTTGAATTTAATTTAATTGAATTACATATGAATAAATGACTTGTAGTTAAAGAAACTCCGTCCCAAGTAAATTATGTTCGTATAAAGTAAAAATCCTCAGTGAAGTTCGTTACACCCTACACAAAAATCATAGTGTAGGTAGCTCAATCACATGCATTATGTAATCATATCTTCGGACAATATGAATTGAACTGCATCTCGAGAAATCAAGCGGGGTTCTACGAAAATTAAATCATACTATCATATGTATTTAAACAAAGTAAATCTACGCTATCATATGAACTAAACATTAATGCATAATTTTTTTATGCATGCATAAATAGAAAGTCCAACTTTACTATTATATGTACTCAACCTAAGTAATGTTCGAATACTCTCATATGAACTACACTTTACTGTTTAAGTTTCCTGTGTATGTACAAATAGAAATACCAAGCTTACTAGCATATGTACTCAAACTAAGAAAAGTTTGTACTATCATATGAACTAAATACTTTCACATGAATTTTCTATGGCAAACAATTGTGAAAATTCATCATTACTACCATATATGATCGATGATAAGTCCATGGTTCGTATTCGGACCTCGTTCATACTCGGGCCAAGGCCCGAGAAGGGTCATGGGCTCGAGATATGCGGAGGATGGGTCCACGGGTTCATCAATCCTAATCCTTATAAGGAATGCATATATTATGAATGTTCTACAAGGAATATACATCTTCTTAAACATGGTAATTCAGCTATCCTAAACATGGTAATACAATCATGTCCGAAATACCCTTCTATTACACATGGTAATGCAATTTCTATTTCCATAAGAGTTGTATTCATACCATAAATACATATCTTGGTGATCTACGGATTGTAGCCATATAAATACCCTAAGAGGCTTGGTAGATCTCTCATCTAATACCATACTTTATACTATACGCTTTAAGCAAATATACTGATTTGAGCGTCGGATTGTCTATCCCCGGGACACCCTGGGCCTTTGTCTTGTAGATCAGTTCGAGAGCCTGGTTCCTCGTCGAAGTGTTGGTGTCCGGCATACATCAATTTGGCATGCCCGGTGGGACCTCTCACACTCATTGACGATATCGCCGAACCTTTTCTCTGATCTGGTCTAGTGCACTTGAAGAAGAAACTTCCCCGACAACATGTCTGACGTCGAGCAACCCAGACGAAGTTCCCGTGTGCCAGGGCAAAATCCAGATGAGAATCCAGAAGCGGAGCATCCCCCTCAAGGACATGGACGTGGTTGAGGACGCGGGCAACCTAGAAGATCTCGGGCATACTTTACTTCAGAGCCGTCACCAAACTCTAACCTGGGTACCAGAAACTCCAACGTTCTGATATCCATCAACCCAATTTCTGCTGGGATAACACCACCAACTTCTGGTCTAAAACCTGATGTATTCAGAGCACTTCCTAGATTGAATCCCGTTGCATCCAAGATTCCCAAATCCGACTCCAATCCTGCTACATCCAGAACCCAACCTCCATAAACAAATCCTGTTGGATCTAAAGTACCAAATTCAGGTCAAATGGTTTTAATCCAAAACAAGGAGAGCTACAACATGAACGTTAACAGTTCAGATGGCCTGGATCAGAAAAAAGGTTGGGACATAATTCCGATTTGATCTTCTCTCCAGAAGAACGAATACCAAGGGGTCAGAAAATCTTTGCAGAAAGACAGCAGGAGGACGTTAGACAAGGCCATCTCAGGGAAGCCTTAAACCAGACCATACAACACAACCCATGGGGCTCTGATCCACTCCCAGTTGACCTTTCCTCGGACACTCCCCCGCGGGAAAATAGTAGGTCCAACTCGATCTTCTCTCCGGAAGGAAGAGCACGAAGAGATCAACAAATTCTTGAAGATAGACAACAAGAAGGAGAATCTGTGATAGAAAAAGATTCTTTGATAAAAGGAGTCTTCATAGACAGCGGGAGTGGAGTAGAAGTAATGTTCCAGGACTGCTTCCAGAAGTTAGGATTTACTAAAGATAACCTTAAACCTACGGGTCCGATCTCGGGGTTCACAGGAAATCCAGTAATACCTCTCGGGGAAATCACACTCCCCGTCACAGTAGCAGAAAAGGACAAGAGCCTAACCTTATACTACACATTTGTGGTAGTAGACACCATCACACCCTTCAACATTATCCTTGGCAGACTTTGGATGTGCCAAGCTAAAGCCGTATGGTCTCCTTACCATCTGATGATAAAATTCCCAACACCACAAGGAGTAGCTTCAATCAAAGGAGACCTAGAAGTGACGCGTTCTTGCATAATCACGGCTGCCCGTGAAGCCAGAAAAGAAGATGACGATTATATGCCAAAGCATCATCCAACTAGGGGGAAAGCGGTACTAAAATTTTTACTTACCAGCCCCGAGAAAAACGACCATTTTTGGTTTTCTCACTTCAATTTCCAAGCCACCAGGAATGAAGCCGAGTATGGAACTCTCAGTACCAGAGTAAAACTAGCTAAAGGCCTGGAAGCAGAAGACCTTAAAGTCGAGGACCTCAAAAACTTCAATGATTCACAGATCTTGGTTCAACAGGTTAAAGACGAATACGAAACTCGAAAGTATAATCTCCAGATATACCTTGGGATAGTCAAACCTCTCCTGAATCAATTCCAACATTATGAGTTGAACCTTATCCCCGGAGAAAGTAACCACAAGGCTGATGCAGTTAGCAAGCTTTCCTCCTCGGACCTCAACATAAGATCTCCTCAAAAATTGCTAATGAAACCCTGGCGAAGAGGAGTTATAAAGAGAGCAGCATCATGACTATTGACATCTCAGACACATGGATGAACCCCTACATGAAATACCTTCAAACGGGTACCCCTCGTGAGGACAAACACCTAACAAGGAAGGTCCGAGGAACACATAAAGAAGTTTACGGTAACTATCAAGGTCCACATACCGTTATTCAAAAGCTTCTACAAAAGAGTTATTTTTGGCCTTTGACGATATAAGGCACCAAAAGATATGTCGATTCTTGCCACCAGCGCCAGAGGTATGCTAAGATGATCCACATGCCACAGAATAGGATTACCATCCAAAAATCATGGCCATTTATCCGACGAGGCATAGATCTTGTAGGGCATTTCCCTACGGCCCTTGTTATCAACTTCTTCCAAAAAAACATGGTGGGTCGCTATGATATCCCGAGATACTTAGTGATCGATAATGGAACACAATTTGCTAATGTTCCCTTCAAGAAAGGGTACAAGGAGTATGGAATGCACCAGCAGCTCGCCTCAATATATAATCCAAAAGCTGGCGGCCAAGCGGAAGCTATGAATAGAGCCTTGGTATGCGGCATCAAAAAGCGCCTCGAAGGAGCTAAAGGAAACTGGATCAAAGAATCACAAAATATGATCTGGACCCATAGAACCACACCAGCTACAACGACAGGAGAGACTCCTTATAGCTTAGACTATGGGTCCGAAGCGATCATCTCCAGAAAGATTGGGGTCCCCTCTGTCCGTACCTCTCAGCTAGATGATGAAAGTGGCAGGGCCAACGAGGAAAACCTTTGTCTCAACCTTGACCTCCTAGAGGAGAAGAGAGTAAATGCTACTATCTACAAAGCCAAGGTGAAGAAAAGATTCAAGCGCTACCATGATAGAGGAGTTCGCTTGGACACCTTTGTTAAAGGAGACCTTGTCATAAGGTTAAACGAGAAAAGCAAGAGAAAACTGGAAGGGAAACTAGCCCCGAACTGGGAAGGTCCATATCGAATCCTAGAACCCCATCTAGGGGGAGGCTACCTCTTGGAAACAATGAAGGGGGAACCTATGCCACGAAGATGGAATGTGATTAACTTATGAAAGTATCACAGAAGATCCAAAACTCGACAGAGAGCCTCACAAAGGTTCGAGATTGTAAAGAGCGCCCAAGAACCCTCAAAAGGGCACACATAGAGGAAAAACCTCGAATCTAAAATATGATACTTCTAAACAAGACCCTCAACGGGCACATAAGAGGCTAAACCGCGAATCTAAAAAGGACATATCAAAGATGTTATTACATCAGAATATGGTACTTTTAAATATACCCAATAGGGTTTCCTAGGACTTCACCAGAAGTGACACTTGAGAGATGGGCTATTGTCAACTTTATAGCACACTGTGACATTAAAGGCCTTGGCAAAAGACGCCCGAGGAAGAAGCCCAACAACATCAAGTACGCAGAGTGTTCATCATGGACAACTGCGAAGACCTGATCCCGGAGTATCTCAACTTAGCATGAGCTCCTTTCCAGTAAATCATGAGACCAAGGTTCATATGCAAAGGATTTCAGGCTTTGAAGCTGATGAGGAAATGCCAAAGACTAGTCCACCTTCTGTATGGAAGAACTAGAAATCACCTCTTCAAGAGAAGGTAATCCAGAATACTTAGCTTTAATAAGCTTTAGTAAATCTCCTGATGTTATTATCTTCTCGGCCCCAGGGATCCAGCGTTTTACAGTCACAGCAGCGAGCTTATCAGCAGCATCAGGATGAGAGAAGATTTCCTTCATCATCTCCACCTCTTTATCGGATTGACATAGAGGCAAGACGCCACCCAAGATCTCATGCAGTTCAGAGAAATGGAATAAATCTCCATACTCCTCCCTGTGGTTCTGAAACTCGGGGCTGCAAGTAATGAAGGCACTCCAAAACTTTAGAAGCCGTTTGAGCTCCTCTGGATCCTTCTCTTTGGCTTGATTTTGCGATAGCTCCTCGACAATACCTCGATAGGTTCCGAGTTCTTTCTCTTGAGACTTCTTCGCCAACATCAGGTCCTCTTTCTCGGCCTCCAGCTTCTTCACCCTGGACTCTAGCTGAGTCACATCCAATGGAGCCTGAACGGGAGAAGTAGAAGCGACAGACTTAGTTGTCATAGTCAAGACCACGTGTCAATCTCCTCAAAATTCTAGAAACCAGATTCAGATCCAACCATACATGTGTACCCACCGTTGGGATTTCAAAGAAAACTTATATCAGCCGTTCATATATTTGATGGAATATGAAAGAACTTGAAGCTAGATATTCAGAAGGAAAAGCCCGAGATGAAAGTTCCCGAAGAACACCCCAAGCTTAACACCCTGAGTTATTCTCCCTCGAGTTATTGGTCTTCCCTCGAGAAGCAAGTCTCTCCTTCAGCCTTCGAGATGGAGCACTCTATATTCTGAAGATCTACCTTGGGGCTACTGATAAGTCCATGGTTCGTATTCGGACCTCGTTCATACTCGGACCAGGGCCCGAGAAGGGTCATGGGCTCGAGATACGCGGAGGATGGGTCCATGGGTCCATCAATCCTAATCCTTATAAGGAAGGCGTAAGTTCGAATACTCTCATATGGACTGCACATTACTTTAAGTTTCCTATGTATGTATAAATAGAAAGTCCAAGCTTACTAGCATATGTACTCAAACTAAGAAAAGTATGTACTATCATATGAACTAAATACTTTCACATGAATTTCCTATGGCAAACAATTGTGAAAATTCAACGTTACTACCATATATGATCGAGTGAAAAAAACTATTGGGTAGATTTAGTATTATTGTAAAGTTCTAAATCAGCCTTCAAATGCATCATTTTGCATGAAATTGAGTAGTTTTATTATTGTTATTAGAGATGTATGAATGACAATAAATTTGGAAATCAATGGATAATGGTTTCAAATAATTTTTCATGAAACTAATTATGCTCCAAGCAATAATTAAGGAAAGTTGAAGGCCATGTTTATAATTATGTAACGGGCCAAAATGCTAGATTTCGTCTTTAGATGGAACTGGCCCGCCAAGGGAAATTTTCATTTATTGGTGATATCAACGAAAATAATTTAAATTTTGGAGCATTGAAACGTACATTGGTGCATACCCGAACTTTCTACTCAAAATATTTGCTTTCTCAATCAAGCAACACGTAGCTGATGCCTTTTTTTCATTTTCTTTTTACTTTTTCACCTAAATTTCATTTTCCCCCAAAAATGAAAATTCAATTTTTCAGTCTCCCACCTTCAGCTTCCAGTTTCATTATATTTGTATTTAAAATTCAATTTTTTATGCCTAACACAATTTCTCCTATAAATAGGACCTCTTATTCCCATTGAGCACTTGTAGCTATAATTCTTCAATCACAAACTTCTACCTCTCTCCACCCTTAAACCCTAAATCTACCCTACGGATTCACTGCCGTCCGATCAATTGGGGGTTCCTTCGGCCGGATAATAAATGCACAGAGCCCGATGTTCATCCGTGAATAAACGGCCACAATCTGAAGTTCATCACTTCCTCTTCAAAGGTAAACCCCAGATCTGGTTTATGTTTCTCTATATTTGCATGATTATTCAATGTTTGCCTGATTGTTGCATCACCAATTTGTTAATATAGTTTCGACGACACCCAATTTGTGTAATCATCCTTTAATCACAACTACAAAATTTCCCAAACACGATGCCCTAAATTACCAGCTTTTAAGAAACTGTGGGCTTTGAACCGTGCCTTGTACTAGGTGGATTTGATTATATACTGCTTTGAATGTTGATTGAACGTATATTGACTGCGTATTGCTTTAATGCAGGGGATGATGATTGTTGATGATAGTCCTTTGCTTCAGAATATGGTGATTCATTTTAAAAATATGATAGTTATTTGCATTGTAAGTCTGAGTTTATATCCATTGTATGTTGTTTTAATGCATGGTGAGGATAACTATTGATGATATTCATTTGTTGCGTTGTTCACATTCCCATAACTCAGGTAGTTATTGAAAATGGCGGTGTTGATTCTAATATTGAAAGCAACATAAAAAGTGGACATACTGGAAAGCGTAAACGAGATGAGGCTTCACCAAAATCTGTCGAGCAGCTCATTGGCCTTGCAGACCAACATGAACCACATCTTGGTGATATCAATAAACTAGAAGACCATAATTTCAACACTAAGTGTCTAGAGGAGAAGAGGAAATGTGAGATATTTGACTCGTTTGAGGTGATATCAGAGCTTTGTAGACGAGGTGGTGCTTTATGCAACTCTGTCCTGTTGATGAAACACACCAAACCACTACCCATGTGGTTTGATAAGTTTCTCTTCCCTCGCGTCATGCATGGCAAATGGAGCGGATACGTTGCTTATGCATTTCGACGTCACATAAAATTTGGAACATGGAGACAATGGAAGCATGTGCCACAGACTGTGAAAGATGAAGCATGTGAAGATGTATTGGTATGGTCCTAATATATAGTCAATGAATTACTACATATATGATTGTTGATTCTTTTCTTTTTTTTATATGTTGCCTTATATGTTGTGATCGTAACATGCTCTAAATTGCTGGTTTGATAGGTGAGCTGAGATTTCAGGACACTCTTGAGTGACAGACGAGGCTGAAATGAAGAAACAGTGTATCACTTATGCAAGTGATTGCAGAACTGGAGAACTAATGCCTGGAACAGGTTCGTGTTTAGTATCGTTCCTAAGAGACCAGATCCCGGGCTTCCGTGGGACACTTACAAATGGATGGATCCTGCTGAGTAGGAATTATTTGTAGAATACATATCCACGGATGATAAGTTCA
Source organism: Sherardia arvensis (assembly GCA_948330725.1). Lineage (NCBI taxonomy): Eukaryota > Viridiplantae > Streptophyta > Magnoliopsida > Gentianales > Rubiaceae > Sherardia > Sherardia arvensis. Next base: position 8,528,166 of record OX415236.1, on the reverse strand, counting down.
AAGTAAGTGCAAAGCGTCCATATTAATCCCTCTAGTTTAAAGAGATATGTATAAAATTATCTATAATAATACTTTGGGACTTTTGTCCTTGTATTGCCATCACTTTTGTGGTGTAAACTCTAGCCATTTATATGGTCTTTTTAGGGCTTGGGAAGCCTAATAAAATCTCCCCACCACTAAGTGGTTTAATTAAAAAAAAGGTTTGTTTCGTCTTAATAGCAGCTTGTGTAGCAGAGATGCTTATTTGTTTTGCAGTTTTAGGGATTAGACGTGTAGAAAATTGAAAATGCAGTTTGCCATTTAGAAGACACAGGAAAAACGCATCTTCACTTGGGACTGCCCCTTTAGATACTGCAGAGGATATCTACTAACACTAACTAAGAGACTAACACCATGCATCAATGGACTAGAGTTAATGAACCCTCATTAATTCTCCTCAATTCAAAAAAGGGACTTGTATTCATAACCATATCATCTTTTTTATTCAATAATTTACATTTGCGCATGGAATGAATCAGCAAATAAGTCATACATTTGTGGATGACCTTTGAATCATGTGCCATATTGATTTAAAAGCTTTAGTAAAATTTTCAGGCCGCGGAATCCGGACTTGGTTGTGCTAATGGTCGTGAGCCAATTGGCGCCGGCGAGGATGATGAACCAAAAATTCCTGAAAATGGCAACCAACTTATTATTTATATGTTCATGTTCCGTAGCATATATCGAAGACGTGTTTTTTTTGGACCGCAAAGAAGCAAAATACGGGTCTGCATCTAGCATGCCTCTTTAGTTATTGAACGGAAATTGCAATAGAAGGTGTAAAGTAGTAGTTACTTACCACAGAGTAGTAGGTTTTAAGGAGGTGGCCCTTCCTTTGCAGGGTTGGGATCAGAATCATGAATCCTGATGTAAAGCTCTTGTCCTAAAAACCAACTCTGCAGATTCTGTGACCTTAAGTTCCACATTCCAGGGTTGTAAAGAAACACATACACAACACTTCATTTTTGAGGGTACACATGCACCGTCGATCTCACCACAGAATCAAACAGGTTGTAGCTGCCTCTTGATTCTGGACTCCAATCTCCATCACCAAACCTGGAATCAAAAAATCACTCAGAAATTCAGAATCAGCTTAGAAAAGTGGATAACAAGTGATTGAAGTTTTTTCAACTTTTTTACCCTACAACATAGAAGCCAGAGCCATCCAAGTGCCAAGAATCCATCACATTTAGGTCATTCTTGAAGATAATTTCTAGCCATCCCTTTTGTATACCACTTACTACTGATACTCCTAATCTCGCCACCTTGTTGATGGGGCTAGTAGGGAAATCACCGAGCTTGCACACACCGGATTCGTTAACAAAATGCATAAATTATTTTCTTTGAAGATCTATCTTATTTTTATAGCGCTATAAATTATATTTCAATTAAATATATTTTTTGTATACGTTTTTGTGAAGTTGTTTGACAAATACTTATTGTAAACGCATTTGACTAGGTACTTATTGTGTAAAATGTTGTAGTAGAAACAAAACTGAAAACTGTAACAAATAACAAGGAATGGTGCAATCATATGCATGTCATATTTCTAGACATTACGGAAGTATTAGCTTTTACTACTAACTGAATTTATACTATGTTGGTCTCTTTCAAGTGAATATACAGTCAATTGAAATTGTTATCAACTATCAGTGAACAACAAAAATAATCACCAGGGATGTTGAGTTGTTCGCTATCATTAGTTTACTGCTCACTGAAATTCGCTTTTAAGTGTTATTTTGACCATGCTTGACACAAGTTTGTTATATCTTCCTCGAAATGCTAGGATTGTACATAATATGTGTTGTGCTAACTAACGCAGTCAAACCAACACAAAATACTAGAGGTCCCTCAATCATAAACACTATTTAATCATATTTTCAGATTATTTAAATTTAATTTAATTTAATTACATATGAATAAATGACTTGTAGTTAAAGAAACTCCGTCCCAAGTAAATTATGTTCGTATAAAGTGAAGATCCTCAGTGAAGTTCGTTACAACCTCCACAAAAGTCATAGTGTAGTTCGCTCAATCACATGCATTATGTAATCATATCTTCGGACAATATGAATTGAACTGCATCTCGAGAAATCAAGCGGGGTTGTACGAAAATTAAACCATACTATCATATGTATTTAAACAAAGTAAATCTACGCTATCATATGAACTAAACATTCATGCATAATTTATCTATGCATGCATAAATAGAAAGTCCAACTTTACTATTATATGTACTCAACCTAAGTAATGTTCGAATACTCTCATATGAACTTCACTTTACTGTTTAAGTTTCCTGTGTATGTACAAATAGAAATTCCAAGCTTACTAGCATATGTACTCAAACTAAGAAAAGTTTGTACTATCATATGAACTAAATACTTTCACATGAATTTCCTATGGCAAACAATTGTGAAAATTCAACATTACTACCATATATGATCGATGATAAATCCATGGTTCGTATTCGGACCTCGTTCATACTCGGACCTGGGCCCGAGAAGGGTCATGGGCTCGAAATACGCGGAGGATGGGTCAACGGGTCCATCAATCCTAATCCTTATAAGGAATGCGTATATTATGAATGTTCTACAAGAAATATACATCTTCTTAAAGATGGTAATTCAGCTATCCTAAACATGGTAATACAACCATGTCCGAAATACACTTCTATTATACATGGTAATACAACCTCTATTCCCATAAGAGTTGTATTCATACCATAAATACATATCTTGGTGATCTACAGACTGTAGCCATATAAATACCCTAAGAGGCTTGGTAGACCTCTCATCTAATCTCATACTTTATACTATACGCCTTAAGCAAATATACTGACTTGAGCATCGGATTGTCTATCCCCGGGACACCCGGGGCCTTTGTCTTGGAGATCAGTTCGAGAACCTGGTTCCTCGTCGAAGTGTTGGTGTCCGGCATACATCAATTTGGCACGCTCGGTGGGACCTCTCACACTCATTGACGATGTCGCCAAACCTTGTCTCTGATCTGGTCTAGTGCACTTGAAGAAGCAACTTCCCCGACAACATGTCTGACGTCGAGCAACCCAGACGAAGCGCCCGTGTGCCAGGGCAAAATCCAGATGAGAATCCAGAAGCGGAGCATCCCCCTCAAGGACATGGACGCGGTTGAGGACGCGGGCAACCTAGAAGATCTCGGGCATACTTTACTTAAGAGCCGTCACCAAACTCTAACCTGGGTACCAGAAACTCCAACATTCTGATATCCATCAACCCAATTTCTGCTGGGATAACACCATCAACTTCTGGTCTAAATCCTGATGTATTAAGAGCACTTCCTAGATTGAATCCCGTTGCATCCAAGATTCCCAAATCCGACTCCAATCCTGCTACATCCAGAACCCAACCTCCTGAAACAAATCATGTTGGATCTAAAGTACCAAATTCAGGTCAAATGGTTTTAATCCAAAACAAGGAGAGCTACAACATGAACGTTAACAGTTCAGATGGCCTGGATCAGGAAAAAAGGTTGGGACATAATTCCGATTTGATCTTCTCTACAGAAGAACGAACACCAAGGGGTCTAAAATCTTTGCAGAAAGACAGCAGGAGGACGTTAGACAAGGCCATCTCAGGGAAGCCTTAAACCAGAACATACAACACAACCCATGGGGCTCCGATCCACTCCTAGTTGACCTTTCCTCGGACACTGCCCCGAGGGAAAATATTAGGTCTAACTCGATCTTCTCTCCGGAAGGAAGAGCACGAAGAGATCAAAAAATTCTTGAAGATAGACAACAAGAAGCAGAATCTGTGATAGAACACTATTACATATACATGAATCGCGCCACGAGACGCTATGATCAAGATGAAATCCTCTTAGTAAACCTGTACCGGATGATGGTAGGTAATAACACTCCAAGGAAGAAAAAAAAGAAGAAGGATAGTTCTCACAACAACAACAACCAAGGTGGCGGAAACAACAAACCTCAAAATCCTCCCCCACCACCAACAAATGGAGCCAACCGAGTCATCAACAGCATCAATGGCTGCACAAGAGAAGTAATTTCCTTGACCAAGCTAAAGGATAGTGTGCGAGTTATACCCCACACTGAGCCAGTCGACAAGAGGCTCCGCCCTGAGGAAACCATTATCTTCTCGGAGACGGGCGCCGTGCCAAATCAGATGCCTCACTCGGATCCTCTCGTCAACTCAGCAACCAAACAAGATTCTTTGATAAAAGGAGTCTTCATAGACAGCGGGAGTGGAGTAGAAGTAATGTTCCAGGACTGCTTCTTGAAGTTAGGATTTACTTAAGATAACCTTAAACCTACGGGTCCGATCTCGGGGTTCACAGGAAATCCAGTAACACCTTAAACCAAATATGATCTGGACCCATAGAACCACACCAGCTACAACGACAGGAGAGAATCCTTATAGCTTAGACTATGGGTCCGAAGCGATCATCTCCAGAAAGATTGGGGTCCCCTCTGTCCGTACCTCTCAACTAGATGATGAAAGTGGCAGGGCCACCGAGGAAAACCTTTGTCTCAACCTTGAATTCCTAGAGGAGAAGAGAGTAAATGCTACTATCTACAAAGCCAAGGTTAAGAAAATATTCAAGCGCTACCATGATAGAAGAGTTCGCTTGGACACCTTTGTTAAAGGAGACCTTGTCATAAGGTTAAATGAGAAAAGCAAGAGAAAAGTGGAAGGGAAACTAGCCCCGAACTGGGAAGGTCCATATCGAATCCTAGAATCCCATCCAGTGGGAGGCTACCTCTTGGAAACCATGAAGGGGGAACCTATGCCACGAAGATGGAATGTGATTAACTTACGAAAGTATCACAGAAGATCCAAAACTCAACAGAGAGCCTCACAAAGGTTTGAGATTGTCAAGAGCGCCCAAGAACCCTCATCAAGGCCCGAGACACCAGCACTCTAGCATAAACGGGTACACAAACTCAGAACCCACTATTTACTTTACTTCTATTCCTAAAGTTATAAACTTAGATTGAAATTATGATATTTTTATACCTATCCTTATAATAAGCAATCTTTAAATTCCTTTTCTAAAAAGATGTTTGTTGTCTTAAGTATAACATTGATTGCTGTTCAAAACAATATACTTTATAAAGTATATGATTGGTCAACTTATAAGTTGTGTGGATCCAATATTCAAACACCAATCGTTTTGAATAAAAGAGATAGATTTGAGATAAAGTACTTGAAAAAGTGCTTGATTGAGGTCTATAGACCAAAAAGGGCAAACGTGCTCGAAAATCAATCATCTCAACATAAAGAGGAGAAACCTCAAAAATAAAAGTTGAAGTTCATATCGAAGGTGTTATTACATCAGAATATGATACTTCTAAAAAAGTCCCTCAAAAGGGCACACATAGAGGAAAAACATCGAATCTAAAGAAGAACCTCAAAAGGGCACACATAGAGGAAAAACCTCGAATCTAAAGAAGACCCTCAAAAGGGAACATAAGAGGAAAAACCTCGAATCTAAAGAAGACCCTCAAAAGGGCACATAAGAGGAAAAACCTCGAATCTAAAGAAGACCCTCAAAAGGGCACATAAGAAGGAAAACCTCGAATCTAAAGAAGACCCTCAAAAGGGCATACATAGAGGAAAAACCTCGAACACAAATAGTTCATATAAAAGGTATTATTACATCAGAATATGATACTTCTAAACAAGACCCTCAACGGGAACATAAGAGGCTAAACCGCGAATCTAAAAAGGACATATCAAAGGTGTTATTACATCAGAATATGGTACTTTTAAATATACCCAATAGGGTTTCCTAGGACTTCACCAGAAGTGACACTTGAGAGATGGGCTATTGTCAACTTTTCTGCACGCTGTGACATTAAAGGCCTTGGCAAAAGACACCCGAGGAAGAAGCCCAACAACATCAAGTACGCAGAGTGTTCATCATGGACAACTGCGAAGACCCGATCCCGGAGTATCTCAACTTAGCATGAGCTCCTTTCCAGTAAATCATGAGACCAAGGTTCATATGCAAAGGATTTCAGGCTTTGAAGCTGATGAGGAAATGCCAAAGACTAGTCCACCTTCTTTATGGAAGAACTAGAAATCACCTCTTCAAGAGAAGGTAATCCAGAATACTTAGCTTTAATAAGCTTTAGTAAATCTCCTGATGTTACTATCTTCTCGGAGGGATCCAATACATCCAAAAACTCGGCCCCAGGAATCCAGCATTTTGCAGTCAGAGCAGCGAGCTTATCAGCAGCATCAGGATGAGAGAAGATTTCCTTCATCATCTCCACCTCTTTATCGGATTGACATAGAGGCAAGACGCCACTTAAGATCTCATGCAGTTCAGAGAAATGGAATAAATCTCCATACTCCTCCCTGTGGTTCTGAAACTCGGGGCTTCAAGTAATGAAGGCACTCCAAAACTTTAGAAGCCGTTTGAGCTCCTCCGGATCCTTCTCTTTGGCTTGATTTTGCGATAGCTCCTCGACAATACCTCGATAGGTTCCGAGTTCTTTCTCTTGAGACTTCTTCGCCAACAGCAGGTCCTCTTTCTCGGCCTCCAGCTTCTTTACCTTGGCCTCTAGCTGAGTCACATCCAATGGAGCCTGAACGGGAGAAGTAGAAGCGACAGACTTAGTTTTCATAGTCAAGAGAGAAGTCTCCATCTCCTCCTTCTTTGCCCTGAACGTCCGGCATTTACCATGCAATTCCATTACAAAATCAGATAAGTGCCGGATCACGTCATTAGCTCGAGGCCCTACCGTAGACAGACCCGCCATCAACTGAAAGATAGTTACCAGGGATACATCAAAACCTAGCATCTGAAGAATCTATATAATATAACATGAAGAATAGCTACCTCAGCGACAAAGGGATACTTCTTAGAAGACCTCCGAGAAGCCTGACCATCCTCTTCCTCTGGGCAGTTTAGATAGTACTTTAACTTCTTTAGAGAAGCATCTTCAGAGTCCAACAGCTCAAGGTCAGATTCATTATCTTCGGCAGACTCCTCCGCCACCGGTTCCATCCCCTCGGACTGTACTTCCTTGGATTCCTCTGCTTCCTCATCTATGGCCGGGAGTGTAACCTTCCCTTTCTTGATCTTTTCCTTTGGAGGAGATGCTGTCCATATATAAAGATAAACCTCAGCATATAACACAAGAAGAACATTATATGACAACAGTATATGATTTGAAGAGTTACTTGAGGAAGACCGACTAGAAGAAGATTCACCATGATTCCGAGGAGACTTTCTCGGACCCCCTTTCCTGGCCTTCTTCTTTCTTTCCTGGTTTTTATCAGGAAGGGCCCAATTCCAATCAGGACTCAAAAAGCTGGAAGTAGATTTCGACCGAGGAACATCTAACGGGTACGAGTAAGTGATACTAGGCCACTGCCACGCAGAGCCATGTGAGCCCAGAACAAAATCCTTTCTTTGAAGGGTAATGTCCTCCTTTATGAGCTCCTCAATGATTCCCTTCAAGTGATCAGGAATGATGAAACCTCTGTCACGAGCTATAGCATCCTTCGGATGGGGATGCAAATCAGGGACCTCGTACTTGTTCCGGTCGAAAGTGAAACAGTCTGCCTCCCTCACACCACTGTTATCAGGAAACGTGATGGGTTTTCTCTTCCTCGGAGTCAGGGTAATATACTCGTAAGTCTCAAAATAGAATAACGTGTACAGACACATGAATAAATCTAGGCTCGGATCGTAGTTCTTCCAAGCGCACCAGGAAATCACCGCCATGATCAACACTACCATATTGGAATGTATTTGGCTCGGATGCAGTTGATGGTGCTGCAGGAATTCGTGACATAAAGGGGGAAAGGGAAAACTTATCCCTTACTGTAAAAACCTTCCATAAAGTACCCCTCTAGTGGGGCTCACCAGATCCTTAATAGGAACTTCCCCATCCTCGAGCTTCAAGCCAGCTTCAAGAGGATATGACAGCCTACAGGACTGCAAATACCTTAGCGTCCTTTCATCAACCACTTCGGTGACATCATTCAAACCATCAGAGGCCGGAACCCGTTTATCAACTCGGGGCTCCGTATTAGGGTCCATCCCTAACCCATAGGCACCGTCACCTGCCACTACAGTTACCGCCTATAGTGTTGAAGCGACGATAACTTCCATCAGCTCCCCAGCCTCGACTTCCAGAAACAAGGTGCTCAAGTCACGATCAGCTGGGGATCTATTTTCAATAACATTCTCCACATTGCCAGGGGGAACGCTGGAACTTGTTGAAGTCATGACAATATAGAGAATGGGGGGAAGAGAATATATGAGGAGAAAAGGACAAATTTGAAGGGAATTTCTTCGGAAAACTTGAAATGCAGAGAAGGAAAAGATTCAAATTGTTTGGATGAAAATTGAGGATGAAAGGAAAAATTACTTGGTTATATAACCAGTAATTAGTAAGCATTTAAGTGGAGTAATTACCTCGACTCGCGAAACGATACAGGCAATTGAAATGTTGGTCCTCTTCACCGCCAGAAGATGCAATGAACCAAGACCACGTGTCAATCTCCTCAAAATTCTAGAAGCCAGATTCAGATCCAACCATACATGTGTACCCACCGTTGGGATTTCAAAGAAAACTTATATCAGCCGTTCATATATTTGATGGAATACGAAAGAACTTGAAGCTAGATATTCGGAAGGGAAAGCTCGAGATGAAAGTTCCCGAAGGACACCCCGAGCTTAACACCCTGAGTTATTCTCCCTCGAGTTATTGGTCTTCCCTCGAGAAGCAAGTCTCTCTTTCAGCCTTCGAGATGGAGCACTCTATATTCTGAAGATCTACCTTGGGGCTACTGATAAGTCCATGGTTCGTATTCGGACCTCGTTCATACTCGGACCAGGGCCCGAGAAGGGTCATGGGCTCGAGATACGCGGAGGATGGGTCCATGGGTCCATCAATCCTAATCCTTATAAGGAAGGCGTAAGTTCGAATACTCTCATATGGACTACACATTACTTTAAGTTTCCTATGTATGTATAAATAGAAAGTCCAAGCTTACTAGCATATGTACTCAAACTAAGAAAAGTATGTACTATCATATGAACTAAATACTTTCACGTGAATTTCCTATGGCAAACAATTGTGAAAATTCAACGTTACTACCATATATGATCGAGTGAAAAAAACTATTGGGTAGATTTAGTATTACTGTAAAGTTCTAAATCAGCCTTCAAATGCATCATTTTGCATGAAATTGAGTAGTGTTATTATTGTTATTAGAGATGTATGAATGACAATAAATTTGGAAATCAATGGTTAATGGTTTCAAATAATTTTTCATGAAACTAAATATGCTCCAAGCAATAATTAAGGAAAGTTGAAGGCCATGTTTATAATTATGTAACGGGCCAAAATGCTAGATTTCGTCTTTAGATGGAACTGGCCCGCCAAGGGAAATTTTCATTTATTGGTGATATCAACGAAAATAATTTAAATTTTGGAGCATTGAAACGTACATTGGTGCATACCCGAACTTTCTACTCAAAATCTTTGCTTTCTCAATCAAGCAACACGTAGCTGATGCCTTTTTTCATTTTCTTTTTACTTTTTCACCTAAATTTCATTTTCCCCCAAAAATGAAAATTCAATTTTTCAGTCTCCCGCCTTCAGCTTCCAGTTTCATTATATTTGTATTTAAAATTCAATTTTTTATGCCTAACACAATTTCTCCTTTAAATAGGACCTCTTATTCCCATTGAGCACTTTTAGCTATAATTCTTCAATCACAAACTTCTACCTCTCTCCACCCTTAAACCCTAAATCGACCCTACGGATTCACTGTCGTCCGATCAATTGGGGGTTCCTTCGGCCGGATAATAAATGCACAGAGTCCGATGTTCATCCGTGAATAACCGGCCACAATCTGAAGTTCATCACTTCCTCTTCAAAGGTAAACCCCAGATCTGGTTTATGTTTCTCTATATTTGCATGATTATTCAATGTTTGCCTGATTGTTGCATCACCAATTTGTTAATATAGTTTCGACGACACCCAAGTTGTGTAATAATCCTTTAACCACAACTACAAAATTTCCCAAACACGATGCCCTAAATTACCAGCTTTTAAGAAACTGTGGGCTTTGAACCGTGCCTTGTACTAGGTGGATTTGATTATATACTGCTTTGAATGTTGATTGAACGTATATTGACTGCGTATTGCTTTAATGCAGGGGATGATGATTGTTGATTATAGTCCTTTGCTTCAGAATGTGGTGATTCATTTTAAATTGATGATATATATTTGCATTGTAAGACTGAGTTTATATCCATTGTATGTTGTTTTAATGCATGGTGAGGATAACTATTGATGATATTCATTTGTTGTGTTGTTCACATTCCCATAACTCAGGTAGTTATTGAAAATGGCGGTGTTGATTCTGATATTGAAAGCAACATAAAAAGTGGACATACTGGAAAGCGTAAACGAGATGAGGCTTCACCAAAATCTGTCGAGCAGCTCATTGGCCTTGCAGACCCACATGAACCACATCCTGGTGATATCAATAAACTAGAAAACCATAATTTCAACACTAAGTGTCTAGAGGAGAAGAGGAAATGTGAGATATTTGACTCGTTTGAGGTGAAATCAGAGCTTTGTAGACGAGGTGGTGCTTTATGCAACTCTGTCCTGTTGATGAAACACACCAAACCACTACCCATGTGGTTTGATAAGTTTCTCTTCCCTCGCGTCATGCATGGCAAATGGAGCGGATACGTTGCTTATGCATTTCGGCGTCACATAAAATTTGGAACATGGAGACAATGGAAGCATGTGCCACAGACTGTGAAAAATAAAGCATGTGAAGATGTATTGGTATGGTCCTAATATATAGTCAATGAATTACTACATATATGATTGTTGATTCTTTTCTTTTTTTATCTGTTGCCTTATATGTTGTGATCGTAACATGCTCTAAATTGCTGGTTTGATAGGTGAGCTGAGATTTTAGGACACTCTTGAGTGACAGACGAGGCTAAAATGAAGAAACAGTGGACCACTTATGCAAGTGATTGCAGAACTGGAGAACTAATGCCTGGAACAGGTTCGTGTTTAGTATCGTTCCTAAGAGACCAGATCCCGGGCTTCCGTGGGACACTTACAAATGGATGGATCCTGCTGAGTAGGAATTATTTGTAGAATACATATCCACGGATGATAAGTTCAAAGTAAGTGCAACCTATTTATTAACTACTAATACTTGTATGTTTTTTTTTCCTTACATTATTTACCTTTTGTTTACTTGATGCAAACTTTACTGTGTTCATCACACACTCTAAGCAAGCAGAATAGCGTCAATGGATTCAAGAAGAAATATAAGCATCGTGCTGGAAGTGGCGGTTACATGAGATATTATATCAGGAAGGCGAGGGAGATGCGAGAAGAAGCCATACTCGAAAAAATGGAACTCGGGTTGACTCGCGAGGAAGCTATGGAGAAAGTAAGGATCATGGTCTTTGTTGTTAATAGATCCATCATCTTTTTGGAGGCAAGCAAAGTTAACTCAGGTATAATTTCCATTAACTTTGTTTGCCTCCAAAAAGATGATGGATCTGTCAACAACAAAGACCATGCTCCTTACTTTCTCCATACCATCCTCGCGAGTCAACCCGAGTTCCATTTTTTCGAGTATGGCTTCTTCTCGCATCTCCCTCGCCTTCCTGATATAATATCTCCTGTAACCGCCACTTCCAGCAAGATGCTTATATTTCTTCTTGAATCCATTGGCGCTATTCTTCTTGCTCAGAGTCTGTGATGAACACAGTAAAGTTTGCATCAAGTAAACAAAAGGTAAATAATGTAAGAAAAAAAAAGATACAAGTATTAGTAGTTAATAAAATAGGCTGCACTTTCTTTCAACTTGTCGTCCGTGGATATGTATTCCACAAATAATTCCTACTCAGCAGGATCCATCCACTTGTAAGTGTCCCACGGAAGCCCAGATATGGTCTCTTAGGATCGATCCTAAACACGAACCTGTTCCAGATATTAGTTCTCCAGTTCCGCATCCTATCACTTGCATAAGTGCTCCACTGTTTCTACATTCACAGCCTTCTGCAGTGGATCAGTGACGTAGACCTCCTTATGTTGAACATTTTACTATAATTTCTTGGTACCGCATTGAACTTTGCTTGAAATTCTCTAATAGGTTTCAAGATTCAATATGTAGCGTCCATATTAGTCCCTCTAGTTTAAAGAGATATGTATAAAATTATCTATAATAATACTTTGGGACTTTTGTCCTTGTATTGCCATCACTTTTGTGGTGTAAACTCTAGCCATTTATATGGTCTTTTTAGGGCTTGGGAAGCCTAATAAAATCTCCCCACCACTAAGTGGTTTAATTAAAAAAAAAGGTTTGCTTCGTCTTAATAGCAGCTTGTGTAGCAGAGATGCTTATTTGTTTTGCAGTTTTAGGGATTAGACGTGTAGAAAATTTAAAATGCAGTTTGCCATTTAGAAGACACAGGAAAAATGCATCTTCACTTGGGACTGCCCCTTTAGATACTGCAGAGGATATCTACTAACACTAACGAAGAGACTAAAACCATGCATAAATGGACTAGAGTTAATGAACAAAGGGACTTGTATTCATAACCAGATCATCTTGTTTATTCAAAAATATAAATTTGCGCATGGAATGAATCAGCAAATAAGTCATACATTTGTGGATGACCTTTGAATCATGTGCCATATTGATTTAACAGCTTTAGTAAAATTTTCAGGCCGCGAAATCCGGACTTGGTTGTGCTAATGGTCGTGAGCCAATTGGCGCCGGCGAGGATGATGAACCCAAAATTCCTGAAAATGGCAACCAACTTATTATTTATATGTTCATGTTCTGTAGCATATATCGAAGACGTGTTTTTTTTGGACCGCAAAGAAGCATGCCTCTTTAGTTATTGAACGGAAATTGCAATAAAAGGTGTAAAGTAGTAGTTACTTACCACAGAGTAGTAGGTTTTGAGGAGGCGGCCTTTCCTTTGCAGGGTTGGGATAAGAATCATGAATCCTGATGTAAAGCTCTTGCCCTAAAAACCAACTCTGCGGATTCTATGAGCTTAAGTTCCACATTCCAGGGTTGTAAAGAAACACATACACAACACTTCATTTTTGAGGGTACACTTGCACCGTCAATCTCACCACAGAATCAAACAGGTTGTAGCTGCCTCTTGATTCTGGACTCTAATCTCCATCACCAAACCTGGAATCAAAAAATCACTCAGAAATTCAGAATCAGCTTAGAAAAGTGGATAACAAGTGATTGAATTTTTTTCAACTTTTTTACCCTACAACATAGAAGCCAGAGCCATCCAAGTGCCAAGAATCTATCACATTTAGGTCATTCTTGATGATAACTTCTAGCCATCCCTTTTGTATACCACTTACTACCGATACTCCTAATCTCGCCACCTTGTTGATGGGGCTGGTGGGGAAATTATCGAGCTGGCACACACCGGATTCGTTAACAAAATGCATAAATTATTTTCTTTGAAGATCTATCTTATTTTTATAGCGCTATAAATTATATTTCAGTTAAATATATTTTTTGTATACGTTTTTGTTAAGATGTTTGACAAATACTTGTTGTAAACGCATTCGACTAGGTACTTACTGTGTAAAATGTTGTAGTAGAAACAAAACTGAAAACTGTAACAAATAACAAGGAATGGTGCAATCATATGCATGTCATATTTCTAGACATTACGGAAGTATTATCTTTTACTACTAACTGAATTTATACTAAGTTGGTCTCTTTCAAGTGAATATACAATCAATTGAAATTGTTATCAACGATCATTGAACAACAAATATAATCACCAGGGATGTTAAGTTGTTCGCTATCATTAGTTTACTACTCACTGAAATTCGCTTTTAAGTGTTATTTTGACCATGCTTGACACAAGTTTGTTATATCTTCCTCGATATGCTAGGATTGTACATAGTATGTGTTGTGTTAACTAACACAGTCAAACCAACACTAAATACTAGAGGTCCCTCAATCGTAAACACTATGTAATCATATTTTCAGATTATTTGAATTTAATTAAATTGAATTACATATGAATAAATGACTTGTAGTTAAAGAAACTCCGTCCCAAGTAAATTATGTTCGTATAAAGTGAAAATCCTCAGTGAAGTTCGTTACACCCCCACAAAAATCATAGTGTAGGTCGCTCAATCACATGCATTATGTAATCATATCTTCGGACAATATGAATTGAACTGCATCTCGAGAAATCAAGCGGGGTTGTACGAAAATTAAACCATACTATCATATGTATTTAAACAGAGTAAATCTACGCTATCACATGAACTAAACATTCATGCATAATTTTTTTATGCATGCATAACTAGAAAGTCCACCTTTACTATTATATGTACTCAACCTAAGTAATGTTCGAAAACTCTCATATGAACTTCACTTTACTGTTTAAGTTTCCGGTGTATGTACAAATAGAAATTCCAAGCTTACTAGCATATGTACTCAAACTAAGAAAAGTTTGTACTATCATATGAACTAAATACTTTCACATGAATTTCCTATGGCAAACAATTGTGAAAATTCAACATTACTACCATATATGATCGATGATAAGTCCATGGTTCGTATTCGGACCTCGTTTACTCGGACCAGGGCCCGAGAAGGGTCATGGGCTCGAGATACGCGGAGGATGGGTCAACGGGTCCATCAATCCTAATCCTTATAAGGAATGCGTATATTATGAATGTTCTACAAGGAATATACTTCTTAAAGATGGTAATTCAGCTATCCCAAACATTGTAATACAACCATGTCCGAAATACACTTCTATTATACATGGTAATACAACCTCTATTCCCGTAAGAGTTGTATTCATACCATAAATACATATCTTGGTGATCTACGGACTGTAGCCATATAAATACCCTAAGAGGCTTGGTAGACCTCTCATCTAATCTCATACTTTATACTATACGCCTTAAGAAAATATACTGACTTGAGCGTCGGATTGTCTATCCCCGGGACACCCGGGGCCTTTGTCTTGCATATCAGTTCGAGAGCCTGGTTCATCGTCGAAGTGTTGGTGTCCGGCATACATCAATTTGGCACACCCGGTGGGACCTCTCACTCTCATTGACGATATCGCCAAACCTTGTCTCTGATCTGGTCTAGTGCACTTGAAGAAGCAACTTCCCCGACAACATGTCTGACGCCGAGCAACCCAGACGAAGCGCCCGTGTGCCAGGGCAAAATACAGATGAGATTCCAGAAGCGGAGCATCCCCCTCAAGGACATGGACGCGGTTGAGGACGCGGGCAACCTAGAAGATCTCGGGCATACTTTACTTCAGAACCGTCACCAAACTCTAACCTGGGTACCAGAAACTCCAACGTTCTGATATCCATCAACCCAATTTCTGCTGGGATAACACCACCAACTTCTGGTCTAAATCCATATGTATTCAGAGCACTTCCTAGATTGAATCCCGTTGCATCCAAGATTCCCAAATCCGACTCCAATCCTGCTAAATCCAGAACCCAACCTCCTGAAACAAATCATGTTGGATCTAAAGTACCAAATTCAGGTCAAATGGTTTTAATCCAAAACAAGGAGAGCTACAACATGAATGTTAACAGTTCAGATGGCCTGGATCGGGAAAAAAGGTTGGGACATAATTCCGATTTGATATTCTCTCCAGAAGAATGAACACCAAGGGGTCAGAAAATCTTTGCAGAAAGACAGCAGGAGGACGTTAGACAAGGCCATCTCGGGGTAGCCTTAAACCAGACCATACAACACAACCCATGGGGCTCTGATCCACTCCCAGTTGACCTTTCCCTGGACACTCCCCCTAGGAAAAATAGTAGGTCTAACTCGATCTTCTCTCCGGAAGGAAGAGCACGAAGAGATCAACAAATTCTTGAAGATAGACAACAAGAAGGAGAATCTGTGATAGAACACTATTACAAAAACATGAATCGCGCCACGAGACGCTATGATCAAGATGAAATCCTCTTAGTAAACCTGTACCGGATGATGGTAGGTAATAACACTCCAAGGAAGAAAAAAAAGAAGAAGGATAGTTCTCACAACAACAACAACCAAGGTGGCGGAAACAACAAACCTCAAGATCCTCCCCCACCACCAACAAATGGAGCCAACCGAGTCATCAACAGCATCAATGGCTGCACAAGAGAAGTAATTTCCTTGACCAAGCTAAAGGATAGTGTGCGAGTTATACCCCACACTGAGCCAGTGAACAAGAGGTTCTGCCCTGAGGAAACCATTATCTTCTCGGAGACGGGCGTTGTGCCAAATCAGATGCCTCACTCGGATCCTCTCGTCAACTCAGCAACCATACAAGATTCTTTGATAAAAGGAGTCTTCATAGACAGCGGGAGTGGGTAGAAGTAATGTTCCAGGACTGCTTCAAGAAGTTAGGATTTACTAAAGATAACCTTAAACCTACAGGTCCGATCTCGGGGTTCACAGGAAATCCAGTAATACCTCTCGGGGAAATCACACTCCCCGTCACAATAGTAGAAAAGGACAAGAGCCTAACCTTATACTGCACATTTGTGGTAGTAGACACCATCACACCCTTCAACATTATCCTTGGCAGACTTTGGATGTGCCAAGCTAAAGCCGTATGGTCTCCTTACCATCTGATGATGAAATTCCCAACGCCACAAGGAGTAGCTTCAATCAAAGGAGACCAAGGAGTGACGCGTTCTTGCATAATCACGACTGCTCGTGATGCCAGAAAAGAAGATGACGATTATATGTCAAAGCATCATCCAACTAGGGGGAAAGCGGTACTAAAATTTTTACTTACCAGCCCCGAGAAAAACGACCATTTTTGGTTTTCTCACTTCAATTTCCAAGCCACCAGCAATGAAGCCGAGTATGAAACTCTCAGTACCAGAGTAAAACTAGCTAAAGGCCTGGAAGCAGAAGACCTTAAAGTCGAGGACCTCAATATCTTCAATGACTCACAGATCTTGGTTCAACAGGTTGAAGACGAATACGAAACTCGAAAGTATAATCTCCAGATATACCTTGGGATAGTCAAACCTCTCCTGAATCAATTCCAACATTATGAGTTGAACCTTATCCCCAGAGAAAGTAACCACAAGGCTGATGCAATTAGCAAGCTTTCCTCCTCGGACCTCAACATAAGATATCCTCAAAAATTGCTAATGGAAACCCTGGCGAAGAGGAGTTATAAAGTGAGCAGCATCATGACCATTGACATCTCAGACACATGGATGAACCCCTACATGGAATACCTCCAAACGGGTACCCCTCGGGAGGACAAACACCTAACAATGAAGGTCCGAGGAACACATAAAGAAGTTTACGGTAACTATCAAGGTCCACATACCGTTATTCAAAAGCTTCTACAAAAGAGTTATTTTTTGCCTATGATACTACAAGGCACCAAAAGATATGTCGATTCTTGCCACCAGCGCCAGAGGTCTGCTAAGATGATCCACATGCCACGGAGTAGGATTACCATCCAAAAATCATGGCCCGACGAGGCATAGATCTTGTAGGGCCTTTCCCTACGGCCCTTGTTATCAACTTCTTCCAAAAAAACATGGTGGGTCGCTATGATATCCCGAGATACATAGTGAACGATAATGGAGCACAATTTGCTAATGTTCCCTTCAAGAAAGGGTACAAGGAGTATGGAATGCACCAGCAGCTCGCCTCAATATATAATCCAAAAGCTGGCGGCCAAGCGGAAGCTATGAATAGAGCCTTGGTATGCGGCATCAAAAAGCGCCTCGAAGGAGCTAAAGGAAACTGGATCAAAGAATCACAAAATATGATCTGGACCCATAGAACCACACCAGCTACAACGATAGGAGAGACTCCTTATAGCTTAGACTATGGGTCCGAAGCGATCATCTCCAGAAAGATTGGGGTCCCCTCTGTCCGTACCTCTCAGCTAGATGATGAAAGTGGCAGGGCCACCGAGGAAAACCTTTGTCTCAACCTTGACCTCCTAGAGGAGAAGAGAGTAAATGCTATTATCAACAAAGCCAAGGTGAAGAAAAGATTCAAGCGCTACCATGATAGAAGAGTTCGCTTGGACACCTTTGTTAAAGGAGACCTTGTCATAAGGTTAAACGAGAAAAGCAAGAGAAAAGTGAAAGGGAAACTAGCCCCGAACTGGGAAGGTCCATATCGAATCCTAGAATCCCATCCAGGGGGAGTCTACCTCTTGGAAACCATGAAGGGGGAACCTATGCCACGAAGATGGAATGCCTCTTTAGTTATTGAACGGAAATTGCAATAGAATGTGTAAAATAGTAGTTACTTACCACAGAGTAGTAGGTTTTGAGGAGGCGGCCTTTCCTTTGCAGGGTTGGGATCAGAATCATGAATCCTGATGTAAAGCTCTTGCCCTAAAAACCAACTCTGCAGATTCTATGACCTTAAGTTCCACATTCCAGGGTTGTAAAGAAACACATACACAACACTTCATTTTTGAGGGTACACTTGCACCGTCGATCTCACCACAGAATCAAACAGGTTGTAACTGCCTCTTGATTCTGGACTCCAATCTCCATCACCAAACCTGGAATCAAAAAATCACTCAGAAATTCAGAATCAGCTTAGAAAAGTGGATAACAAGTGATTGAAGTTTTTTCAACTTTTTTACCCTACAACATAGAAGCCAGAGCCATCCAAGTGCCAAGAATCTATCACATTTAGGTCATTCTTGATGATAATTTCTAGCCATCCCTTTTGTATACCACTTACTACCGATACTCCTAATCTCGCCACCTTGTTGATGGGGCTGGTGGGGAAATCATCGAGCTGGCACACACCGGATTCGTTAACAAAATGCATAAATTATTTTCTTTGAAGATCTATCTTATTTTTATAGCGCTATAAATTATATTTCACTTAAATATATTTTTTGTATACGTTTTTGTTAAGATGTTTGACAAATACTTGTTGTAAACGCATTCGACTAGGTACTTACTGTGTAAAATGTTGTAGTAGAAACAAAACTGAAAACTGTAACAAATAACAAGGAATGGTGCAATCATATGCATGTCATATTTCTAGACATTACGGAAGTATTAGCTTTTACTACTAACTGAATTTATACTAAGTTGGTCTCTTTAAAGTGAATATACAATCAATTAAAATTGTTATCAACGATCATTGAACAACAAAAATAATCACCAGGGATGTTGAGTTGTTCGCTATCATTAGTTTACTACTCACTGAAATTCGCTTTTAAGTGTTATTTTGACCATGCTTGACACAAGTTTGTTATATCTTTCTCGATATGCTAGGATTGTACATAGTATGTGTTGTGTTAACTAACACAGTCAAACCAACACTAAATACTAGAGGTCCCTCAATCATAAACACTATGTAATCATATTTTCAGATTATTTGAATTTAATTAAATTGAATTACATATGAATAAATGACTTGTAGTTAAAGAAACTCCGTCCCAAGTAAATTATGTTCGTATAAAGTGAAAATCCTCAGTGAAGTTCGTTACACCCTCCACAAAAATCATAGTGTAGGTCGCTCAATCACATGCATTATGTAATCATATCTTCGGACAATATGAATTGAACTGCATCTCGAGAAATCAAGCGGGGTTGTACGAAAATTAAACCATACTATCATATGTATTTAAACAGAGTAAATCTACGCTATCACATGAACTAAACGTTCATGCATAATTTTTTTATGCATGCATAAATAGAAAGTCCACCTTTACTATTATATGTACTCAACCTAAGTAATGTTCGACTCCAATCCTGCTACATCCAGAACCCAACCTCCTGAAACAAATCCTGTTTGATCTAAAGTACCAAATTCAGGTCAAATGGTTTTAATCCAAAACAAGGAGAGCTACAACATGAATGTTAACAGTTCAGATGGCCTGGATCGGGAAAAAAGGTTGGGACATAATTCCGATTTGATCTTCTCTCCAAAAGAATGAACACCAAGGGGTCAGAAAATCTTTGCAGAAAGACAGCAGGAGGACGTTAGACAAGGCCATCTCAGGGAAGCCTTAAACCAGACCATACAACACAACCCATGGGGCTCTGATCCACTCCCAGTTGACCTTTCCTCGGACACTCCCCCGAGGGAAAATAGTAAGTCTAACTCGATCTTCTCTCCGGAAGGAAGAGCACGAAGAGATCAACAAATTCTTGAAGATAGACAACAAGAAGGAGAATCTGTGATAGAACACTATTACAAAAACATGAATCGCGCCACGAGACGCTATGATCAAGATGAAATCCTCTTAGTAAACCTGTACCGGATGATGGTAGGTAATAACACTCCAAGAAAGAAAAAAAAGAAGAAGGATAGTTCTCACAACAACAACAACCAAGGTGGCGGAAACAACAAACCTCAAGATCCTCCCCCACCACCAACAAATGGAGCCAACCGAGTCATCAACAGTATCAATGGCTGCACAAGAGAAGTAATTTCCTTGACCAAGCTAAAGGATAGTGTGAGAGTTATACCCCACACTGAGCCAGTCAACAAGAGGCTCCGCCCTGAGGAAACCATTATCTTCTCGGAGACGGGCGTTGTGCCAAATCAGATGCCTCACTCGAATCCTCTCGTCAACTCAGCAACCATACAAGATTCTTTGATAAAAGGAGTCTTCATAGACAGCGGGAGTGGAGTAGAAGTAATGTTCCAGGACTGCTTCCAGAAGTTAGGATTTACTAAAGATAACCTTAAACCTACGGGTCCGATCTCGGGGTTCACAGGAAATCCAGTAATACCTCTCGGGGAAATCACACTCCCCGTCACAGTAGTAGAAAAGGACAAGAGCCTAACCTTATACTGCACATTTGTGGTAGTAGACACCATCACACCCTTCAACATTATCCTTGGCAGACTTTGGATGTGCCAAGCTAAAGCCGTATGGTCTCCTTACCATCTGATGATGAAATTCCCAACACCACAAGGAGTAGCTTCAATCAAAGGAGACCAAGGAGTGACGCGTTCTGGCATAATCACGACTGCTCGTGATGCCAGAAAAGAAGATGACGATTATATGTCAAAGCATCATCCAACTAGGGGGAAAGCGGTACTAAAATATTTACTTACCAGCCCCGAGAAAAACGACCATTTTTGGTTTTCTCACTTCAATTTCCAAGCCACCAGCAATGAAGCCGAGTATGAAACTCTCAATACCAGAGTAAAACTAGCTAAAGGCCTGGAAGCAGAAGACCTTAAAGTCGAGGACCTCAAAATCTTCAATGACTCACAGATCTTGGTTCAACAGGTTAAAGACGAATACGAAACTCGAAAGTATAATCTCCAGATATACCTTGGGATAGTCAAACCTCTCCTGAATCAATTCCAACATTATGAGTTGAACCTTATCCCCGGAGAAAGTAACCACAAGGCTGATGCAATTAGCAAGCTTTCCTCCTCGGACCTCAACATAAGATCTCCTCAAAAATTTCTAATGGAAACCCTGGCGAAGAGGAGTTATAAAGTGAGCAGCATCATGACTATTGACATCTCAGACACATGGATGAACCCCTACATGGAATACCTCCAAACGGGTACCCTTCGTGAGGACAAACACCTAACAAGGAAGGTCCGAGGAACACATAAAGAAGTTTACGGTAACTATCAAGGTCCACATACCGTTATTCAAACGCTTCTACAAAAGAGTTATTTTTGGCCTATGATGCTACAAGGCACCAAAAGATATGTCGATTCTTGCCACCAGCGCCAGAGGTCTGCTAAGATGATCCACATGCCACGGAGTAGGATTACCATCCAAAAATCATGGCCATTTATCCGATGAGGCATAGATCTTGTAGGGCCTTTCCCTACGGCCCTTGTTATCAACTACTTCCAAAAAAACATGGTGGGTCGCTATGATATCCCGAGATACATAGTGAACGATAATGGAGCACAATTTGCTAATGTTCCCTTCAAGAAAGGGTACAAGGAGTATGGAATGCACCAGCAGCTCGCCTCAATATATAATTCAAAAGCTGGCGGCCAAGCGGAAGCTATGAATAGAGCCTTGGTATGCGGCATCAAAAAGCGCCTCGAAGGAGCTAAAGGAAACTGGATCAAAGAATCACAAAATATGATCTGGACCCATAGAACCACACCAGCTACAACGACAGGAGAGACTCCTTATAGCTTAGACTATGGGTCTGAAGCGATCATCTCCAGAAAGATTGGGGTCCCCTCTGTCCGTACCTCTCAACTAGATGATGAAAGTGGCAGGGCCACCGAGGAAAACCTTTGTCTCAACCTTGACCTCCTAGAGGAGAAGAGAGTAAATGCTACTATCTACAAAGCCAAGGTGAAGAAAAGATTCAAGCGCTACCATGATAGAAGAGTTCGCTTGGACACCTTTGTTAAAGGAGACCTTGTCATAAGGTTAAACGAGAAAAGCAAGAGAAAAGTGAAAGGGAAACTAGCCCCGAACTGGGAAGGTCCATATCGAATCCTAGAATCCCATCCAGGGGGAGGCTACCTCTTGGAAACCATGAAGGGGGAACCTATGCCATGAAGATGGAATGTGATTAACTTACGAAAGTATCACAGAAGATCCAAAACTCAACAGAGAGCCTCACAAAGGTTCGAGATTGTCAAGAGCGCCCAAGAACCCTCATCAAGGCCCGAGACACCAGCACTCTAGCATAAACGGGTACACAAACTCAGAACCCACTATTTACTTTACTTCTATTCCTAAAGTTATAAACTTAGATTGAAATTATGATATTTTTATACCAATCCTTATAATAAGCAATCTTTAAATTCCTTTTCTAAAAAGATGATTGTTGTCTTAAGTATAACATTGATTGCTGTTCAAAACAATATACTTTATAAAGTATATGATTGGTCAACTTATAAGTTGTGTGGATCCAATATTCAAACACCAATCGTTTTGAATAAAAGAGATAGATTTGAGATAAAGTACTTGAAAAAGTGCTTGATTGAGGTCTATAGACCAAAAAGGGCAGACGTGCTCGAAAATCAATCATCTCAACATAAAGAGGAGAAACCTCAAAAATAAAAGTTGAAGTTCATATCGAAGGTGTTATTACATCAGAATATGATACTTCTAAAAAAGTCCCTCAAAAGGGCACACATAGAGGAAAAACCTCGAATCTAAAGAAGACCTTCAAAAGGGCACACATAGAGGAAAAACCTCGAATCTAAAGAAGACCCTCAAAAGGGCACACATAGAGGAAAAACCTCGAATCTAAAGAAGACCCTCAAAAGGGCACATAAGAGGAAAAACCTCGAATCTAAAGAAGACCTTCTGTGATACTTTCGTAAGTTAATCACATTCCATCTTCGTGGCATAGGTTCCCCCTTCATGGTTTCCAAGAGGTAGCCTCCCACTGGATGGGATTCTAGGATTCGATATGGACCTTCCCAGTTCGAGGCTAGTTTCCCTTCCACTTTTCTCTTGCTTTTCTCGTTTAACCTTATGACAAGGTCTCCTTTAACAAAGGTGTCCAAGCGAACTCTTCTATCATGGTAGCGCTTGAATATTTTCTTAACCCTGGCTTTGTAGATAGTAGCATTTACTCTCTTCTCCTCTAAGAGTTCAAGGTTGAGACAAAGGTTTTATATGAGGAGAAAAGGACAAATTTGAAGGACAAATTTGAAGGGAATTTCTTCGGAAAACTTGAAATGCAGAGAAGGAAAAGATTCAAATTGTTTGGATGAAAATTGAGGATGAAAGGAAAAATTACTTGGTTATATAACCAGTAATTAGTAAGCATTTAAGTGGAGTAATTACCTCGACTCGCGAAACGATACAGGCAATAGGAAGGTTGGTCATCTTCACCGCCAGAAGATGCAATGAACCAAGACCACGTGTCAATCTCCTCAAAATTCTAGAAGCCAGATTCAGATCCAACCATACATGTGTACCCACCGTTGGGATTTCAAAGAAAACTTATATCAGCCGTTCATATATTTGATGGAATACGAAAGAACTTGAAGCTAGATATTCAGAAGGGAAAGCCCGAGATGAAAGTTCCCGAAGGACACCCCGAGCTTAACACCCTGAGTTATTCTCCCTCGAGTTATTGGTCTTCCCTCGAGAAGCAAGGCTCTCCTTCAGCCTTCGAGATAGAGCACTCTATATTCTGAAGATCTACCTTGGGGCTACTGATAAGTCCATGGTTCGTATTCGGACCTCGTTCATACTCGGACCAGGGCCCGAGAAGGGTCATGGGCTCGAGATACGCGGAGGATGGGTCCATGGGTCCATCAATCCTAATCCTTATAAGGAAGGCGTAAGTTCGAATACTCTCATATGGACTACACATTACTTTAAGTTTCCTATGTATGTATAAATAGAAAGTCCAAGCTTACTAGCATATGTACTCAAACTAAGAAAAGTATGTACTATCATATGAACTAAATACTTTCACATGAATTTACTATGGCAAACAATTGTGAAAATTCAACGTTACTACCATATATGATCGAGTGAAAAAAAACTATTGGGTAGATTTAGTATTATTTTAAAGTTCTAAATCAGCCTTCAAACGCATCATTTTGCATGAAATTGAGTAGTGTTATTATTGTTATTAGAGATGTATGAATGACAATAAATTTGGAAATCAATGGTTAATGGTTTCAAACAATTTTTCATGAAACTAAATATGCTCCAAGCAATAATTAAGGAAAGTTGAAGGCCATGTTTATAATTATGTAACGGGCCAAAATGCTAGATTTCGTCTTTAGATGGAACTGGCCCGCCAAGGGAAATTTTCATTTATTGGTGATATCAACGAAAATAATTTAAATTTTGGAGCGTTGAAACGTACATTTGTGCATACCCGAACTTTCTACTCAAAATCTTTGCTTTCTCAATCAAGCAACACGTAGCTGATGCCTTTTTTTCATTTTCTTTTTACTTTTTCACCTAAATTTCATTTTCCCCCAAAAATGAAAATTCAATTTTTCAGTCTCCCACCTTCAGCTTCCAGTTTCATTATATTTGTATTTAAAATTCAATTTTTTATGCCTTACACAATTTCTCCTATAAATAGGACCTCTTATTCCCATTGAGCACTTTTAGCTAAAATTCTTCAATCAAAAACTTCTACCTCTCTCCACCCCTAAACCCTAAATCGACCCTACGGATTCACTGCCGTCCGATCAATTGGGGGTTCCTTCGGCCGGATAATAAATGCACAGAGCCCGATGTTCATCCGTGAATAAACGGCCACAATTTGAAGTTCATCACTTCCTCTTCAAAGGTAAACCCCAGATCTGGTTTATGTTTCTCTATATTTGCATGATTATTCAATGTTTGCCTGATTGTTGCATCACCAATTTGTTAGTATAGTTTCGACGACACCCAATTTGTGTAATAATCCTTTAATCACAACTAAAAAATTTCCCAAACACGATGCCCTAAATTACCAGCTTTTAAGAAACTATGGGCTTTGAACCGTGCCTTGTACTAGGTGGATTTGATAATATACTGCTTTGAATGTTGATTGAACGTATATTGACTTCGTATTGCTTTAATGCAGGGGATGATGATTGTTGATGATAGTCCTTTGCTTCAGAATGTGGTGATTCATTTTATATTGATGATAGTTATTTGCATTGTAAGACTGAGTTTATATCCATTGTATGTTGTTTTAAAGCATGGTGAGGATAATTATTGATGATATTCATTTGTTGTGTTGTTCACATTCCCATAACTCAGGTAGTTATTGAAAATGGCGGTGTTGATTCTGATATTGAAAGAAACATAAAAAGTGGACATACTGGAAAGCGTAAACGAGATGAGGCTTCACCAAAATCTGTCGAGCAACTCATTGGCCTTGTAGACCCACATGAACCACATCCTGGTGATATCAATAAACTAGAAGACCACAATTTCAACACTAAGTGTCTAGAGGAGAAGAGGAAATGTGAGATATTTGACTCGTTTGAGGTGAAATCAGAGCTTTGTAGACGAGGTGGTGCTTTATGCAACTCTGTCCTGTTGATGAAACACACCAAACCACTACCCATGTGGTTTGATAAGTTTCTCTGCCCTCGCGTCATGCATGGAAAATGGAGCGGATACGTTGCTTATGCATTTCGGCGTCACATAAAATTTGGAACATGGAGAGAATGGAAGCATGTGCCACAGACTGAAAAATGAAGCATGTGAAGATGTATTGGTATGGTCCTAATATATAGTCAATGAATTACTACATATATGATTGTTGATTCTTTTCTTTTTTTTATCTGTTTCCTTATATGTTGTGATCGTAACATGCTCTAAATTGCTGGTTTGATAGGTGAGCTGAGATTTCAGGACACTCTTGAGTGACAGACGAGGCTAAAATGAAGAAACAGTGGACCACTTATGCAAGTGATTGCAGAACTGGAGAACTAATGCCTGGAACAGGTTCGTGTTTAGTATCGTTTCTAAGAAGCCAGATCCCGGGCTTCCGTGGGACACTTACAAATGGATGGATCCTGCTGAGTAGGAATTATTTGTAGAATACATGTCCACGGATGATAAGTTCAAAGTAAGTTCAACCTATTTATTAACTACTAATACTTGTATGTTTTTTTTTTCCTTACATTATTTACCTTTTGTTTACTTGATGCAAACTTTACTGTGTTCATCACACACTCTAAGCAAGCAGAATAGCGTCAATGGATTCAAGAAGAAATATAAGCATCATGCTGGAAGTGGCGGTTACATGAGATATTATATCAGGAAGGCGAGGGAGATGCGAGAAGAAGCCATACTCGAAAAAATGGAACTCGGGTTGACTCGCGAGGAAGCTATGGAGAAAGTAAGGATCAGGGTCTTTGTTGTTAACAGATCCATCATCTTTTTGGAGGCAAGCAAAGTTAACTCAGGTATAATTTCCATTAACTTTGTTTGCCTCCAAAAAGAGGATGGATCTGTCAACAACAAAGACCATGCTCCTTACTTTCTCCATAGCTTCCTCGCGAGTCAACCCGAGTTCCATTTTTTCGAGTATGGCATCTTCTCGCATCTCCCTCGCCTTCCTGATATAATATCTCCTGTAACCGCCACTTCCAGCAAGATGCTTATATTTCTTCTTGAATCCATTGGCGCTATTCTTCTTGCTCAGAGTCTGTGATGAACACAGTAAATTTTGCATCAAGTAAACAAAAGGTAAATAATGTAAGCAAAAAAAAGATACAAGTATTAGTAGTTAATAAAATAGGCTGCACTTTCTTTCAACTTGTCGTCCGTGGATATGTATTCCACAAATAATTCCTACTCAGCATGATCCATCCACTTGTAAGTGTCCTACGGAAGCCCAGATATGGTCTCTTAGGATCGATCCTAAACACGAACCTGTTCCAGATATTAGTTCTCCAGGTCCGCATCCTATCACTTGCATAAGTGGTCCACTGTTTCTACATTCACAGCCTTCTGCAGCGGATCAGTGACGTACACCTCCTTATGTTGAACATTTTACTATTATTTCTTGGTACCGCATTGAACTTTGCTATGCAATTCTCTAATAGGTTTCAAGATTCAATATGTAGCGTCCGTACTAGTCCCTCTAGTTTAAAGAGATATGTATAAAATTATCTGTAATAATACTTTGGGACTTTTGTCCTTGTATTGCCATCACTTTTGTGATGTAAACTCTAGCCATTTATATGGTCTTTTTAGGGCTTGGGAAGCCTAATAAAATCTCCCCACCACTAAGTGGTTTAATTAAAAAAAAGTTTTGCTTCGTCTTAATAGCTGCTTGTGTAGCAGAGATGCTTATTTGTTTTGCAGTTTTGGGGATTAGACGTGTAGAAAATTGAAAATGCAGTTTGCCATTTGGAAGACACGGGAAAAACGCATCTTCACTTGGGACTGCCCCTTTAGATACTGCAGAGGATATCTACTAACACTAACGAAGAGACTAACACCATGCATCAATAGACTAGAGTTAATGAACCATCATTATTTCTCCTCAATTCCACAAAGGGACTTGTATTCATAACCAGATCATGTTGTTTATTCAAAAATTTACATTTGCGCATTGAATGAATCAGCAAATAAGTCATACATTTGTGGATGACCTTTGAATCATGTACCATATTGATTTAACAGCTTTAATAAAATTTTCAGGCCGCGGAATCCGGACTTGGTTGTGCTAATGGTGGTGAGCCAATTGGCGCCGGCGAGGATGATGAACCAAAAATTCCTGAAAATGGCAAGCAACTTATTATTTATATGTTCATGTTCCGTAGCATATATCGAAGACGTGTTTTTTTTGGACCGTAAAGCAGTAAAATACGGGTCCGCATCTAGCACGCCCCTTTAGTTATTGAATGGAAATTGCAATAGATAGTGTAAAGTAGTAGTTACTTACCACAGAGTAGTAGGTTTTGAGGAGGTGGCCTTTCCTTTGCAGGGTTGGGATCAGAATCATGAATCCTGATGTAAAGCTCTTGCCCTAAAAACCAACTCTGCAGATTCTGTGACCTCAAGTTCCACATTCCAGGGTTGTCAAGAAACACATACACAGCACTCCATTTCTGAGGGTACACTTGCACCGTCGATCTCACCACAGGATCAAACAGGTTGTAGCTGCCTCTTGATTCTGGACTCCAATCTCCATCACCAAACCTGGAATCAAAAAATCACTCAGAAATTCATAATCAGCTTAGAAAAGTGGATAACAAGTGATTGAAGTTTTTTCAACTTTTTTACCCTACAACATAGAAGCCAGAGCCATCCAAGTGCCAAGAATCCATCACATTTAGGTCATTCTTGAAGATAATTTCTAGCCATCCCTTTTGTATACCACTTACTACCGATACTCCTAATCTCGCCACCTCGTTGATGGAGCTGGTGGGGAAATCGTCGAGCTGGTACACACCGGATCCGTTAACAAAATGATCAGCTAGCTTGAGTGGAGTGGCTGGAGTGAGGTAAGATACATTATTCACCACAAATCGTGGTGAACCGTTGATTTCTGCACTGAATCCATGGAGAACAAAAGTCTGTGAAAGTGTCACATTTGTTACGTTGAAGGTTCCCTGTGGATTAGGCCTTGCTGCTCCAGCAGTCAAGTTCCACCTGATTCAGATATACTAGGTCAGCTGTATAAACCAACAGATGAAATTTTACATTAGTGGATTTTTATATTTAATATCTAACCTGATGGATTTTGCTTGATCAACAGAAAACCCGATATCGAATGGATCAGGTCCACTTGGTAGAGCTTCACTCACACTGCTAATGGAATTTTCATAGTGCAAAACACCTTTGGACATAAAGGGGCTGTCATTAGAGATATTCATCAGTTTTGGAGTAGCCACGATATGATAGTCATTCTCATCTTGATCTGCGGTAACAAGAACCGAATAAGACTGGCCGACATGAACATCCAGAGAATCCAGAGAGATCTGATTTGTGTAGGATCCTTCAGTCTCAACCAGTACCATTTGATGACCCTGGATCCTCAAGTTGAAGCTCAGAAATGTTCCCACATTTGATATTCTAAACCGATAAGTCTTTCCTTTTGTGACTGTAAATGAGTTTGCATTTCCCTGCGATCCTTTACCATTCATCAGGATCATATCAGGAACAGCTTCTAGTCCCACGCTTGCTTCAATCGATGACCTAACATCCTGAAAGAATTCCATTTTTCAGTGAGAAAAAGTGATCTTGAAGAAACTGAATGATTATATTCAGTTTTTTTCTTACCTTGTAGTCGGCATCAAACCAGTCACCGATGAGGAGATCAAACTCAGCTTCTGGTGCAGCGAAAGGAACAGTTATGACGACGCGATTGTTTACTCGAAACGGTCCAAATCCACCAGCAGCCTTCTGAAAGTTGATGGATGGGAAATAAGTGAAACTGCCAATCTGATCTTTTGTTACAAACACATAAGTCCAATTTGTTCCAGGTTGAATAGGGCAGTTGGTGCCTGAAACTCCATCTTGCCATGAATTCTGCCTCTGCTGTATCCCATTCCTACACAACCACAACAAAAAATCAACTTCAGACTCGAATGTATTATTTTTTAATTTTTTGCATAGATTAAGTTGTATATACCATGTAAAGAGAAGAGGTTCATCTAGGTGGTTGAAGACATTGACATGAACAATATCATTGGTTGTTGCATTGATGAGGGGTCCTGGAAATAGTCCATTAATAGCAATAACCTGCATATTTTTCCCATTTCAAGATAATTCTGTTGTTAATTCTGAGTGAGTGATCAACAAAACTTACAGGGTTAGGAGATGATGTTGGTCCGATGGTGGGATCGAAAGAAACCACCCACTCATGGAAGATGTCGATGCATTCTGTTCTAGCGAGAAGCACGGCAAAGAATGCAAGCCACCTGAAATGGCAAAAAGAGGCCATCGGAATCTATGTCCTGCACAAAATGGAACTGAAATGATTGGCTTTATGCATCATGAAAAAGGCATGTGAATGCACCAAAAGATCCAAGAGATGGAGGAAATCACAATGTAACTTTGTCTTCACAAGCTGCAATCTTAAATTACAATGTTGGACTTGCCTGGAAGGTTGCCTGTTGATCATTTCCATCTCTGTTGACTAAATCTGTAGAAACTGACAAAAATATTGACAGCAAGAACTAGTAAAGAAATGGACAGTGAATCCAGAAAGTGTTGTTTCGAATATACTACTAATACTGATATTCATACATGTTCTTTCTCTGTAAGGTAAATGAATTCATTGAAGAAAAGAAAAATGATTCATACAGCTGCTAGTACAAGTGTGTGATGAACCTAAGGCTAACATTATAAACATGAACTATCTCAGGAGCAGCAACTGCTCCGGTTTTGCCGGCAGAAATGCTCTTTTTCAAGTATCTGTTTCTTCACTGCAGCAGATCCATTCTCCAGCAGACTAGGTACCTCTACGATCTGCAAGATGTCAGAATATCAGTGGAAAACCATTAAAAAAAGTGAATTAAGAGAATTACCTTGGATATAACCTCCCTAAAACACTGCTGCACATTTTCTCTGGTCTTAGCACTGCATTCCATGAATATACAGTTATGCTCCCGTGCGACAGCAATGCCTTCTTCCGTTGTCACAGCCCTTTCAACATTCTGAAGAACACGCATATCGGATATCAGTATTAGTTGGAAATGAATGTGCAGCCTTATGAATAATCTCACCCTATCGACTTTGTTTCCCACCAAGAGGCGGACGCAGTCCTTATTCGTGGAGTACATATCTATTTCCTTCGCCCATACCTCTGCTAGATTTGTGAAAGTCTCGCGCCTTGTAACATCGTACACTACATGAGCAGTACACAAGCTTGTTAAGGTTCCAAAAAACCTTAATTAAGGTGAGGGATGTACCTAGAATAATTCCGTGTGCGCCTCTGTAATATGAGCTTGTTAAGGTTCCAAACCTCTCCTGTCCGGCTGCAGCACACACACAAACCAGGTCATTTCTGCATTTTATCTCATTTGCAGCAACCTGAATCCTAATTAAATTACCTGTATCCCATATTGTGAGTTTCATTCGTTTACCACCAAAAGTTAGCATCTTTATCTTGAAATCCACACCTGCCAAATGTCATACATATTCAGAAACACTAAATACGGAAAATTCTTGCTCTGATAGGTTAAAGAAGCTTCAATCAAGTTCAAATTCTATCGATTCACCATAAACTGTGTTCACAAGAGCAAACAGATAGCTCAAATTTAGCTCAACAAGAAACACGAGGACGAGGTCTCTTTCAATTCATATGATTTCACGAAAACAGAACTTGGGTACTACATAAGATCAAACAAACTGAGCAAAAACTCAGGAAAAATTACCAATAGTTGGAGCGAGATCCTGAAGATACTGCTGCGATATAAAGCTAAGCACGAGGCTGCTCTTGCCGACTCCAGAATCGCCGACCAGCAAAATCTTGAAGGAGTAGTCATAATTATTGCTAATAATACAGCTGCTGTTCTTCCTCGATCCCATTTCTTAGCTTAGCTTCAAAGGATGTGCAAAAAAACAAGAAAAACAGTGTGCTCCACGGCTCGGACAAGACCAATGAAAAGAGGGAAAGCTGTTCGAAATCGCTATCGTTTGAAAATGGGGAGTTGGTGCGCAGGTTGTTGGATTGGCGCGCCTGTACACCGTTGAGTGCGTGACTGTGTGAGAGAGAAATATTTTAAAAGGACAAACGTCGTCTTTTGGTTGAGGCGTTGTCATGCAAATGTACACCCGGCCGCTTCAGAGTATTTGAGCGGGGTCCACTCTTAGGTTGGATGATATGCATAAACTCCCTTAATTTAATCCTTTTCTTTTTTCTTCCTTATCAATTTTGAAATGTTAGCATTTGGCTTCTTCTGCCTAAATCAAACTTATTTTCGTGGATTTTTGTCGAACTTGGATTCGGCAAAAGAATTTGCAGCTGTTTTCTTTGGTTCCAACAACAGTTTGTGATATTGTTCCTTTGTAATTACTTGGTCACGAATGGGAGCTCGGATTCAAACAAATTAGGTCATTAATTATTTTCAACATTTTTAACACTTTTTAGTTAATTTTAGCAATTTTTTTAATTATTATTTTTTAATTCAGATCAATTAAAGTGGATATAACCTTACTATCTTAATATGAAAATAAATGGACGATATTTTAGACTTACTTTGTGATCTCAAAAAATAACACTGAAAATGGACTTCAATTCAAATGAATGGGGTAGCATTTCACGTAATTGAGAAAATAGCAGTGTAGGATTCCAACTTTTAGTTCAAATGTTTCGGTACGGTAATTCCTCTGTCAATGCAGAGATGTATATTAATAAAATTCTTATTTATCTATATTAAAGTTTAGTAAAAATTATATTTTTATACGCTTTTAATATACGCATGTGAATAGAATTTGAAAAATAAATAAATTTTAACAATTTAATTTATAAAATATTTATATTATATAAATGCAAATAAAAATTATATGTATATGATGGAAATAGCATTCGGGCAACACATTGCCACAGGAATCTCAAAAGGTTTTATGTGTATCATTGGGTTTACTCAAATTCAATCATATTTTTTAAAAAAACATTAAAAACCACTTTTGAAGTGAAGTGAATTTATTAGGCTCACTAAACCTTTAAAAAAACTCATTGGGTAAAAAAGTATCATACAAGTTTTGTAGTAAAATAAGGATGGAAGTGAAATTTTAAAATCCCATGTCTACTCTAGCAAGCAATTTAGGCATCGCTAAGCGAAAACCAACTCTGCCGACTTGAGGACACGTAACTTGCAAGCATTTTAGGGATCGTTACGCGAAACCCAATTATGCCAACAAGTACAACACTTTTCTAAACTATGAGTATCATGCTCCATTTGACTTGTTCAGTGTGTGGCCCTCTATGTGTGGTGCCAGTTGCCTTATGATAATTTCCAGCTTTTAGCAATTGCAGCAGCAGCATAGTTCCAACTCTGGTCTTGCGCTGAAATATAAAAACAAAACTCAGCAGTAACTATACTCTTAGATAGGGTACATTTCTACTATCCAATAAAACTAGACCTCTAACTTTAATTGGAAGTGTGTCATGTGTAAAAAGTGAAGATTGTCTATCCCTACTTGCTATTCTTGCAAGAGCATCGGCTACAGAGTTTCCTTCCCTGTATATGTGCTCAAAAGTAATAGAAGAAGGTGTTGAAAAATCACTCACCAGTTGCCATATATTCCTCAATAGATGCTCCAACTTCCATGGAATTTTAAATTGTCTTCTGATCAACTTTAATAATATCAAGGAATCCACTTCTACTTGTAAATCTTCTATCCCCTCATGGTATGCAGTTTGAAGTCCTTCAATAAGTGCCAGAGTCTCTCAATCATGTAATTGTATTATTTTTATATCGGGTTGAGGAGTCGTGAATAATTCTCCCGCCCACTTGGATGATTTTGAATTTTTAAAAAAATGTATATAAAGGTATATTTTTATTAATAATAATCATTTTAAGAATTGAATAACAAATATTACTTTTTTTTTAAATAAATACCATCTTTCAAAGGTGGGGGAATTAATGGGCACCCCTAACCCAAAATAAAAAAAAAAAAACATAACAAAAAAATAAAGAGAGCAAAAATAAGAGCTCAGTTTGTTACAAATCTTGGCAAGATGGGTAGGAAAAGTAAAATGCTAGGCCAAAAATCAAAAAATTTCACCTAGAGATGACAGAAAAAGTGTCATCCTCACACTAGAGATTGAGACTTATACCATGTTAAGGAAGTTTCTTAGCCAACGTCGAAACGAAGAGCAACTCAGCCGCCAAAATCATGTACAAGTTAATCAAAAGTGTGGAGAGGGAACAAAATACCTAACCTATATACTACTAATAGTCAAGAAACCAAAGGAATGCCATGGTCAGTCTGGAGTGTATTGTTGCAGAGGGGAAATTCTAATGGCTGGGACCTGTTCAGCATCAAGAATTACCAGACCCCTTGTAGAGGAAGGCATGGTAAACCAGGAATAGTTGGCATCCTTTTTTTCTGACAGGGCAAGCTTAGCCAGGGAGTCTACAGCTGCATTGCCCTCCCTCAAAGTATGATGAATTTCAGTAGAGCCAAGCTGTGTTTCAATAGAGTGCAGGAGGTGAAAAAGTTTCCACTGTCTTTTTGTTGAATTATTAATCATCTAAAAGGTCAGGAGACAGTCAGTTTCAACAGAAAAAGGTGAAATGGAAAGTGACCTAGCTGTGATGATCCCTTGTTCAATAGCCTGTAGCTCAGCCTGAAGTGATGTAGAAATTTTTAGCACATATCACAGAAGCTTGAGTATTTCTGATGATGATTCCCAAGCCAGCCTGCCCTTTTGACCAAGATGCATCCACATTTACTTTGTAGCCAAAAGAAGGTCTGTTCCACCATACTGGGATAAAATTTGGCTTTGGTGGGATGTAAGGAGAGGGAATTACTCCAGATTCAGAAAGTTCCTTATCCACCTCTCTGGTCATAATCATTGGTTTTCTGGAGAAGGCTAAATATAGTGACTGTTTTAGCTCCTTTGCCAACTCCACATTTGAAGGAGGGATGTCCTCGTAAAGCTTTCTGTTTCTTGCTTTCCAAAGGATCCAGCACACCAGTGAAGGGGCCACTTGATTAATCTTTGTGTGAGCCTTAGATAAACCAGAAAAGGCCCAACAGGTTGCCAATCTGTCCCATAAGTTGTCACACCTGAAAAATTCAGAAAAACAGATTTGGTGCATATACTTCCATAATGAGATGGCAACTGGGCATTGGGTGTAGAAGTGATGAAGGGACTCAGAGTTACAGCAAAAACAACATTTTGATAGAAGCTGAAATCCAAAATGTCTAATGATGTCATCAAAAGGTAACAAAGCATTTAAAAGTCTCCACATGAATATGGAGATTTTTTTCTGTAAATGTGGTGTCCAGATTTTGGTCATAACTTGGAATTGTTGTTTTGGTTCTCTGAGCCCTGCATAAGCAGATTTGAAGGTAAAGGTTCCAGTTGGACTTGGTTTCCATATGAGTTGGTCAGGCCTGTGGGGAACAATGGAGGAGTTTTGGAGGATGAGAATGATATGTGGAGGTAGGTGGTGAGCTAAAAGGGGGAGAAACTGTGATTTCTGTTGTACAAATTGAGCAACAGTTAGGCTGAGAATGGATTCCTGTACTGGTTGGTAAAAATCAATAAGTGGACCACAGTCTGTCCAATTAGATGTCCATAAGTTGCATCTCTCATTCCCATGTAGCACCTTAGAGGAGGATTCAGCAAAAATATTAACTTTGCAAATCCTCTTCCAAAATTGTGATTTTTTAAATGTGTCAGGCAGGGAGGCCAGAAAAACAGTCCAAGGAGTCTCTCCAATTTGGTATTTCCACCATAATTTACAGGAGAAAGCCTGTATTATGGTGGATAAAAACCTGAACCCCAGACCATTTTGAGAAGTGGGATAACATAAAGAATCCCACTTTCTCCAGGTTTTTTAGGACCTGATTCAGTAGCTCCCCAGAAAAAAATTGCCAGTTTCCTTTCAATTTTTTTAATGGTCTGTTTGGTGGGGAGCATTACTGCCCATATATGTTGTGGTAGTGAATACAGACAAGATTGAATTAGAGTCAATCTGCCTCCAGATGACAACCACACATTTTTCCAATTTCTGACTCTTTTGTCAAACATTTCCAATAATGACTGGAAATGGATATTAAGAGTCTTTCCCACATATATTTTTACTCCAAGATATTTAAAGGGTAAACTACCATGTTTCATGCACATTATAGATTTTATATGTCTCAGCTTGGTAACAGTGATGGTTTTTTTGACATAGAATTCACTTTTTTCAAAGTTTATTTTCTGTCCAGAGGTCTCCTTAAATTTTACAAGGAATGCTTTCATTTTGATCAAATTAATTCTGGAAGCCTTGAGGAAGATTACTGTATCATCAGCATAGCTAAGGTGGGATATTTGGACTAAATTTCTGGGCAGGGAGTAATAGGTCATGTTTCCAGACTCAAAAACAAATGCTAAACTTCTAGAGAAGGTTTCAGAGAATATGTTAAAGAGAAAGGGGGAAAGGGGATCACCCTGTTTAATGCCTCTGGTTGCTCTAAAAAATCCAACAGGTGAGCCATTTATAAGGATAGAGAACCAAGCATCTGACAGATTTTTTACAATGCACTGAATAAAATTACCCTGAAAACCAAATTTCTGGAAAAAAAATTTTAAGAAAGTCCAGCTGACCCTATCAAAAGTTTTCATTAGATCAAGTTTTAATATGCAGTTAGGGTCTCTATCATTTCTATTTAAAAATCTGAACATCTCCTTAAGATAGATGACATTATCAGAGATGTCTCTATTTTTTAGGAATGCAATCTGTTGTGGAGATATCAATTTGGGCATCAAAGGCTTAAGTCTTTCCATTAACAGTTTTGAAAAAAATTTATTTGTGACATTGGAAAGACTTATTGGCCTATAATCACTGAAAGTGATAGGAGTCTCTTTTTTAGGGATAATTGTGATCCAAGTACTCCCTATGTATATGAGACTTAGTAAGAAAATCATTTGATGCTTCTAATAAATCTAAGCAGATTATGTCCCATGCTTTAATAAAGAAATGTGCAGTATAGCCATCAGGCCCTGGACTGCTGGACTTATTAATGCCAAAGACAATCTGCTTTAGTTCTGTTAAAGTAACTGGCTTCATTAAACTGTCATTATCCTCAGAAGTGATAACTTTTGGTATTTTTGACAGAAAATGAGAGGAAAAAACATCTTGGTGAGGATGTGGTTGATCAGTTAATAAATATTGATAGAAAGATACAGCTTCATTTTCTATATCAGATTTATCAACTAGCCAAGATCCTGAAGAGCTTTTTATTTTTGTGATTTGTAATCTACATCTTTTTTCCAAAACTGATTGATGGAAAAATTTTGTATTTTCATCACCCTCTTTTAGTCATTTTACTTTTGCTTTATGTTTCCAGAAATGTTTCTCCTCTTTTAAAGCTTTTTGTAAAAGAGCTTTAGCCTTGTTAAATTTGATTAGTTCATTAGTTGAACTGTCAGATTCATAGGCTAGTTCCTGGATTCTACAATTTTCATCAGCCTTTATAACATTTTCTCCAATGTTACTAAATACCTCTTTGTTCCATTTTTTTAAAAAAATTTTGAGGTAGTTTAGTTTCTGGAAAAATTTAAGCATTCCTCGGCCTTCCTGTGGATGACTCCAATGAGATCTAATGAGATCCATAAAATCATCCCTTTTGAACCATGTATTCACAAATCTGAAAGGCCTTGGCACTGAAATAAAGGGCTATGGTCTGAGGATAATCTATTTAAAACTTGGACTGAAGACTGGAAATTTTGACTGCCACTGAGAGTTACATAGAGCCCTGTCCAGCCTCTCCAGTGTAAGTTTTTCCCCACTATTCTTAGTCCTACCATTAGACCATGTGAAGTAATTACCTACTGTATTTACATTATGCAGTGTCATTTCATCAATGAATTTATTAAAATTTAGCATGCTACTTAGAGGGGGGGAAGAGTGACCCTGGTATTCATTAATGGAGGTCATGGCATTAAAGTCTCCAATATATATAGCTTCAGGAAGATTAAGAGTTTTAAGGTCCAGCCATAGTTCTTTTCTTTCGTTCCTAGATCTCAAGCCATAAACTGCTACAAAATCAGTGACCTCATTCAGAATATGGCTAGTGATCTGTACTGAAAAGAATTGATTATTGTCAGATCTTAAAACTATATCTAATTGAGTGTTCCACATAATCCATATATTGCACAGAGTAGAAAATAGGCAATGTTTGAAATTCAGTTTATTGCAGTAAGTAACACATTCAGAGTAATGGTGTTGAGGTTCAATTATACAAATCATATCCAACCTGTGAATTCTGATAAGTTTCTCTAGTCTCAACATTGATGTTTCCATGCCTCTCACATTCCAAACCAACACATTGATTCCTAGTGTCTTACTAATCATATTTTACGGGTTTTGATGCTTTTTGTGGCTGTTCTAGTGACAATTATATTTTTCTGAGTAAAATAAGTATCAATTTTTTCAGAAGAATTTGAATAGTCAGTAGCAGGGATAGGAGAGACTGAGCTAGAAGAAGGGTGACTGACCTGAGTAGGTTCCATATCAGTGGCCATATCTGGCTGATGGGGCTCAGGAGCTATGTCTTTGATAGTAGAGTGTTCCTTGAACAGATCACCTTCACTTTCATCATTTCCTTCTTCAATAAGAGGAAGGAATCTATTCCCATTTTTCCTGGGCTGGGAATAAAAGGTAAAAGTATCATTGTTAAAGGAGCTATCTGGGGAGACAGGAAGTTTACCTGAGTGAATTCTGATGTCATCCTTAGCATAGGTGTTTGGTCTTTTTGGAGACTCCCAATCCAGTTCAACTGTCTGAGGATTGGTCTGGATGAGTGGTGGATCCAAATCTAGGGAAGGAATTTGTGAGTGAACTAAAGAGTCCTCCTGGATTGTGATGGCACGAAAATATGTATCTCCCTGTGCTAGACCAGAGGCAATTGTTTGGCTCTGATTTGGATGTGCAGTAAGGGGTATAGGAGGGGCATTTGAAGTGGGGATACTTGGGGTTGGAGTGTGATCTGTTGTCTGATCAGGAATCACTGCTGAGATGATTTGTTTATCTTTCTTCTGAGCATGAGGATGGCCTTGGAGTTTTGATGCATCTGTCTTTTGGACATACATAAACTGAGGTTGAATGTCCTTTTCCAGGGTTGGTTTGGAGGAGCTTGCTTTGAGAAGGCTTTCTTTTTTATTCTGTTTGGTGTAGAGGGCTGGCTTTTTTGGCATAGTAGATGGGGGTGGTCTGGTTTGTTGGGTTCTGGTGGAGATAGGCCTAAACTCAGGATGGAGTATTCTGCACTCTTGCAGTTCATGGCCCAACTTTTTACAATGCTTGCAGTATAGTGGGAGGAGCTCATATTCAATAGGGAAATCTGCAACTTCCCCCTGCATATTGACTGTGAGAGATACTTAATTGTGCAGCTTAGCTAGAAGATCAATCTCAACACACAATTTTACGGCAGAGGGTCTAGATAGATTTGCAGTGGCCTGATCCATCTTTATATATTTTCCTACTTTATTCCCAATGGACTCAAGCATTGCCACATTATACCAAAAAATGGGCACATTATGTATAGTTATCCAGACAGGTAAGATAGAGGTTTCAGAATCTGGGGTAAAATTGGGGGTCCATTTGAATACCTTCATGCTTATACCTTTGAATGACCACAGTGATTTCATCCAGCAGCGCTGGAAATCCTCCGGATCGTCGAACCGGATCAACACATGCTTGTAGTCGATGGAGCCCAGTTGGTACTTTCCGTTGAAACCGACAGATTTGAAAGCTTCCTGTAAGAAGTCCATTGATGGCTTCAGGCGAGCGAACTTGCTAATTAAGGCGTTGCTGTAATGCTCCGATAACGCCGCGACTTCATCCGGCGAGATTATACATGCTATCTTTCCTTTGTACTCAGGAATTGGTTGTATAGATGGATTAGAGGGAAGGGAGGGGTAAAGCGGTGGAGGTTTGACATTTAGAGCTTGCAGAAAGTTTAAAGATGCGGTGGTTCCGCCGCGGAGATGCGGCGGCACCGACATGTTTTGTGCCGTTATGTGACCGTTGAAAGTGAAAGTTGTCAGAAATAAACCGTACGGAAAGAAATTGGGGAAAAGTATTAGAGAGAAGGTGGAGCATTTGTATTAGAGAGAGAAGGTAACTATTGTTCACTTAGTTTGATTAAATCATAACACTCAAGTAGTCAACAAATATTACTTAACAATTAACTAAGACGACCATTTCTTTAGTTTTCTAATTAATTCATAAACTGTTTCTAAACAAAATTAATGTATATTAAAATAAGTATATGACAATTCACAAAGTAAATATGACCAAACAAATGCAAAAACAAATGAAATATTAGAGTTAGTAAAAATTATAATTTAATAAAAAAATATCATTTTAATCTTAGAGTTTTGAGCTAACAAAAACATTTTTTATTAATTTATTTAAAATTATAGATTAATACACTAATAATATTTGCGTATATATGAGTTCAATAGGTTTTGAAAAATAACTAAAGTTTCGATTATTTAATTATAAAATATTAGAGTTAGACCAAGGTCAGTAAACCAACTGAAATTTACCGATAATATCAAAATAACATGCATTAATTAACTCATGCAAATTCCTCTTGCGTAAAAGTAGACAGGAGATTGATCATTTTGCATACGCTTGTAAAATTATGATCGTTCTATGTATAGGTTCACTTTAATTCTGCAGGTTTCAAATTAAATTTGAAATAATAATAATATTTCTTTAAACTATGTATTATAATTTACGAAAAAATAATTTATAATTTAGACACATGTTCAATCATTACATACACGGACTTATGCATTCAAAATTAGAATTTTAAAAATATGCTTATAAAAATTAATAAACGAATGAATGGTAATTATGGTATTTTTTAACTTCTATTGAAACTTCAGAAATAAATTAGAGTTGTATATAATAAACGCCTAAAATTGTTGGGGCACAATATAGGTCAACTAACCTCAGTAATGTGCAGATTTCGCTAATCAGATGAAGCATTAGCTATAAAGTATAGAAATTTCACCGCTAGGA
Source organism: Sherardia arvensis (assembly GCA_948330725.1). Classification (NCBI taxonomy): domain Eukaryota; kingdom Viridiplantae; phylum Streptophyta; class Magnoliopsida; order Gentianales; family Rubiaceae; genus Sherardia; species Sherardia arvensis. The sequence goes on along the minus strand of OX415236.1, from coordinate 8,487,001 downwards.
GCATTTGCAACAAAAAAAAACCTCAAAATTGAGCTATTTATCCTACTATCCTCTTTGGAAAGATTTATTTTTCAACCTTTACTTATAATCATTCAATCTGTCACTATCATTCATCACTATACGAATCATTACATTGTATCCACATTAATATGTAGTTATGTTCATTGTTTATAATTGTATAATAAAATAATACACTCGTGTTTATTTAAGAATTAGAAATTAAATTACATTTCAACATTCAAAATATGAAAAGAAATATGATTTTGTTTTAGGAAACTTAGAAAGAAGTATGACTGAATTATAGTTAATTAATTAATTAAGCATGTTATATTATGTACAATCGACTATCGATCCACAAACAACTAGATAAAGCAGCCTTATGGTAAGACAATGGGTCTGGGAAGTCATTTTTAATAAGTTTTGGGGTCAAAAACTAAATATTATTTTCTCGACGCCATAGTATAAAAGGTGTGTAAGTCTAGGGACTACATTGCAAAATCTAAAAATTTACCCCAACATCCCCAAATCATATCTGATTTCGATTTGAATGTTCCACTCCGGTCTGAGCGACGAGGACGCCCCACCACCACCGGCCGACCACGCCCCACCACCACCGGTCGACCACGCCCCACCACCACCGGCCGACAACGTGACAACGACGAGCTGGAGGGTCAGGAAAATTTGATGATGATGGTAATTGTACGGCCGTTTGCTCCAATCAATCATTAGGCGAAATTGATTCTAATTTTTTTCAAATTAGATGCATATTTTCTCATCATGGAGATATGTTGTCTGTTTTAGCTGCGTATTATTCCTCTGTTAGGATTCTTGGTGACAAGGTAGATACACTCTCTTTTTTTTTTGTTCAATTCAAATATCGGCTGGAGTGTCGAAGAAATCAATCGGATTCCCACTGAATTTCATGTGATTATGAAGAAAATGGCATCATTTCAAGTTTGGAAAAACTGGCGCGATTTCAAATTTGAAATTGGCGCCAGGCTAAACGGTGTCGTTTTGGCTGGAGTTTTGGCAAGCCAACTTGCTGGCACGTGGACAGCAAACGTGGTGCTTAGATAGATGGTTAGCCTACCATTTTAGACTTCTATGTGTGTGTTTGTGTGTGTAAAAATGCAGAGAGATAGGAGTATATATATAGAAGTGAAGGTAGAAGGTTGGAAGTAAGCTTTGTAAAAATTTCAAACCCTAGCTCAAGAACATGAGTTTCTGTATATTTTGATCCATTTTCTTTCTGATGTATGTATGTTTGTTGATAGTTTCTTCAGATTACTTTACCAGCTACTTCTGACCCTTCTTCTACAGTTGTTTGTTTTTAAATCTCAAAAAAAAATTGGTTTTGAAATAGCAAAAGTTTGATTTAAAGTTGTGAATTGTTGTGGGTATATGGGAGTGACGAAGAAATCAATCGGATTCCCACTGAAATTGATGATTAATTTCAGCGATGATGATTTGATGATTGATAATATTTTATTAATAATTGAAAGCATTTGACGATCGTATTGATGACGATGATATATATATGTGTGTGTGTGTGTGTATATACACATATATATGTATACATATTCATGATGAAAACGAGGTCAATTTTATGTACCGAGCTACGTTTATACGAGAATCTAATTTCATGATTTTTATCGATTTGATTAAGTGTATATTTTAGTTGATGATTTTATGTTTATGATTGACGATTTTTTTATCAATGATCGAACGGATATATGATCGAATGACAATTATTGATGATGAACGACGAAGATTTGACGATAAACGACGAAGATTTGACGATGAACAACCATGATTTGACGATGGACGACGAAGATTTGAAGATTTGATGATGAACGACGAAGATTTTATGATTTGATGATGAACGACGATGATTTAATGATGAACGGCAAAGATTTGATGATTAATAACGATGATTTGACGATGAACGGCGAAGATTTGATAATTTGATGATGAACAACGAAGATTTGATGACAAACGTCGATGATTTGATGATAAACGATGAAAATTTGATGATAAACGGTGATAATTTGATGAACATCGATGTTTTGATGATGAACGTCGATGATTTGATGTTGAGCAACGATGATTTGATGAATCGGAAGATGATTTGTAGTTGATATAATCAATTGATTTGAAGGTAACGAAAAATAATTACGATTTGACCCCAAAAGTTTTATATGAACCATATGAGGTCCCTTTTCCTTACCATAAAGCTGCCTTATCAGAGAGTATCTCGTATAGATCCATCGGGTTGCTATACGCAGTTCGATATTTTACTCTTGTAGTTCGAAATACGGTATGAATTTACGATATTGTCCTCGCTTATAGGTTTACTTGAAAAACTCGGTAAAATTCAGGTGGCGGTATTGTAGTTTCAATGTTACTTTGATTTACACTGAGTAAAGTACCGGTAATTTCAATGCTATTTTAGACTACGTTGAGTAAAATATTGGATCGTGTATAACACATCAGTAAAAAAAGTAAGGTGTGGCCTTATGATAAGACAATGATTTATCCTTAAAAAAGTAAGGTGTGATCTTATGGTAAGACAATGATTTATCCTTTATTTTTGAGCCCAAATTAGTAATTATGTCCATTTTTAAATACATTAATTATATACATTAATTTCGGTAAGTTTAGACATGCTGATTTTATTTTTCAATATATTAACTTTTACTTTTACTTCAGTTCGATTGAGTTCAGTTTAATTAAATTTAATTCAATACAGTTCAGTTTAATTCAGTTCAAATCAGTTGAAATAAGTTCAGACAAATATGACCTAAATATAATTTTATTACAAAAGTAGAAAACATGATTTGTCCGTAACAATTTTTCTAGTACAAAATATATATATTTATACTATTAATTAATATATTTATGCAAAACAACATATTTATCGTAAGCATATTGTATCCATATATTAATATATGAATGCAATATTTTATATGTGTAGAAGAATACAAAGAAATTGTATGAAAATTGGAAAATAGGTCAAATCACGATTTTCAGTTCAAGCACTCCAGAATTAACCACTTTTTTTCAAGCTCTAAATTCTTGATCTAATATGGCATACTTGTATTAATTAATTATGAATAATTCTGGCATTCATGTTAATTGTGTGATGTAATATTCATGTTTTCCTTTCGTAGACGTGTTAATTAGGTGGAATGAGTTATGTTTGTAAAAATATAAGCCGGAAGCTATTTAGTATGCTATAAAAATATGCAATAATATATGCATACCATATATTATATATATTGAAAACACAATTATACTAACTGAATCCTTGAAATTACGGATGATTGATATATGTGATTGATATATATAAGGTTAAATTCGTAGATTAATTAAAAGAAACAAAATAAGAGATATATAAAAATGGTAGGCGCCGGAATATGGTGAACTTGCGGTGGTTATGTGGCAGTTTTAGTCAAAACTACGTAGTTTCATCCTTTTTAATTTTTTTTATTAATTTATTTATTGAGCGGGGCAATAACTTTTCTAATTCCCTTTTAGATAATTGATTAAATAATTGTAATTTTGGACTAATTACATTAATTAATTTTAAAATTTATGCATGCATTCAGTTAATTTAGTATAATTTCCATAATACTAGTCGTGCACTAAATTTGACATATACTGGTTAAACTATAATTAATTTTCACATTATATTAATACAATTATTGTCTAATTACATGATTTCATATTTAATATAAGGGGAACTTCAGTTGCATATTTTCGAGTAGAACGTATTATTTTGGAAACATGATTTAATTTGTGTTGAATAAATGTTGAGCAAATGGAAAGAAACCAACATGGATTCTTAACCACGTGTCTTCTTTTAATTGGAGTATTGAGGAGTGGTGACGGTTTAGCATGGAGCAAAAAGATCATTCACAAATTGAAAATTTGAAGTGAAAAGCACCACTGTGACTGAATACTATAATTAACCTAGTTGAATAATCATGGAAAAGGCTTCATTGCGAGGGCTCTAATAAGATGAAGCAATCAATATTGTGAGGATTAATCCTTCAAAACATTGCTTCATTAATCATATGAAATCTTGAATGTAGTAGCGGTGTTTGAAAAAAAGAAAAATATACATATTATGGACAGTGGCAGATCTATTTCTAGGTTAAGGCAGGTGCTAGCGTGCCCTCGGATCCATTGGACAAGTCTAGGAATAATATCTTTCAGGTTAATTGTCACTGTAACGCCTTCTCACTCTATCCTACTGCATATCCTCATATCAATTGATAGATCCACTACTGATCATGGACCTCATCATAAGGGGCAAATCTATTTTGATATTAAAGCTAGTAAGAAGCCATATTTGACAAAGCAATTTCATCATAATTACTAAACATATACCAATATTAAAATTTCAACAAAAATAGCTCCCTCAATTACCAATTCAAGGTAGAGTATTGTTGAGAGGATAGGAATTTTTATTTTGTTTAGGGAGTTGAGAGAATAGAAGTTAATTAAGTGCAAAAAAAAATTTATTGTATTAATTTCTTGTCATTAATCATTAGTGTAGAAAGAACAGTTATTACTCGTGCCTTTGTTTAGTAATCTAGTTTACAGTTAAGAGAATAGGGGAGTCTATACTAAAGATTTATAAAGTCTTGATGTCCATTGTATAAGGGTGGCATAAACAAAAAGGGAGGGGTATGAGCTTAAATCTTTGACAATACAACTAAAAGTTTGAAACTTGTTCATCTAGAGCATTTGTAATGCACGATTTCAAGAGAAGATATGACTAAGTACATGATTTAATAAAAAAATTGATTAATTGTTAAAACATAGAAAGAAATAAGGCACATTGTCTCAACTACTAACCTGGCTCGGAATTATCTTTTTTAGGGCGTGATACACACTAGGAGGAGGTGAAAATATAATCATTGACCCTCAAATAACGTCCCATTAAACCTCCTTTCATGTTTTAAAAGGTTATACTCATGGTAATTTACAAAAGGGTAATGTAGTTTTAGGGAACTATATGCAAATCTTTATTTAGAGTGCATATTCCATTACCTGTAGAGAATACTTACCCAATCCAATGATCTCTAGTAACAATGCTTCATACGATCACTCAACTACCTAATGTGATAGCGGACGATCCTCCATCTTCCTACTTTACTTCCATTTAACAACTTTGTTTGCTAAAATCTAATTGTAATGTATAGTGGACGAGCATCCATGTTTCATTTAAAGTTGATAATATCTAATTGTAATGGTTCCAATGTTATGTCTCCAATCTTTCTCATTAGGTAACTTCATTAGACCATTTTTTCTTCAATTATTGCCTCCCAAGGCTAATGTACTTGTTTATCTTGAGTAAGCTAAGTATTTGTAATTGTTTATTGATTGGCACTGAAAAGTGCGTCTTTATCCTTCTTTAAATTTTACGGTGCTATTGTCTCAACTCTAGTAGAGAAAATAGCATCTTAATTCGTCCATTGACTCTTACAACAATGGCATAAACTTCATAATTAGTAAAATTCTTAGTATGGATCATTTCAAAATGATTACAAGAGTGTATGATCATGTCAATCATTTTCTAGAGAGCTAATTTAAGTCTTTATTAACCAAAAGTGGAGTCTCCTTGCTAACATTGACAAGTATCAACATCGTTACATTTTATTACTAGCCGGTATATTAAAGTTGTGAGTTTCTCTTAAGTTGATAAACTAGAATTAGAAGCAATTTATTTTGCTTTGGAGTAATTGGAAATATGCAAAGTTTTTGGTTTTCATGGTTCATTAGAATTATAATTAAAATGCAAAGTAACTAGAATTAATATGCAAAATACGAAACCTAAAACACTTATCACAATAATCAGGAATATTCGCAGATTTGAAATATTGCTGAAAACTATCCTCGTAATCTAATCAGATTCATTTGAGACAGGGTTCTACATTTTCCTACTTGAGGGCTTACTCGGTTGAGTAATCGATCATATTTTAGGTATATGTACATCTTAATCGATCTCTGGAAATACTTTGAAGGCTAAAGATGAGTTTCCCTGCCATGCTTCACATATATTTTAACCATATACCCCTTACTCCACCTCTGCCTATCAAATATATCTTTCTTTTTTTATCGATACTAAGCCTCGTTCAATAGACAACAAACACATACTACCATAGTTCCAAATACGATAAATAGTCTCCAAATACGACAACAAACACATGCTACCATAATCTCCAAATATGACAACAAACACATGCTACCATAATCTCCAATTACGACAACGTACTACCATAATCTCCAACAACATACTACCATATCCACATCTGATGAAACTTTGATGAATGGTGAAACTTAACCTTTCTGATGGGCTCATCCACGACGGGTCCGATGGAGCTGATGGGTCTGATCCATGATTTTCATCACATCGTCAATCCCAAGAGGTTTAAGGAAGAACAAATCAGCACCGGCTCCAGACTCTCAACTTTGTGATCCACGGCATCGATGGAATGTGCTCGATCATAGGAAACTCTGAAGCCTTCATATTGACAATGAGATCACGACCTGAAAACGCAGTGGGAGGGAGATCAAACTCGATCACTGCGAACAACGGCATAGGCTCTTCGAGATGAACCATCGCCAGCAGCCACTCGTCTGCTTCTTCCGCGGATCCGAAGGGGGCAACGAAAATTCCTATCAAACTAAAGAGCCGAGTCGATACAAAAAATCTCGGACAACAAGTAGAGTCGTTGGATGGCCGGCATCGGATGATCAGAATGGCTTGTCGTAAACCTCGCGGTAGTGAGTTGTTGAATGCGAAGCCTCCGATCTAGGCTTCGTCGGTGGCGGCAAGTCAGTCTTGACGATCTGGGCAATCTGGGGTTCCGCGCTGGACGCCGCGCCGCCACCCTTGATTACGATCTGGGTGATCTGGGGTTCGGCCGGGCTGGACAAGAAGGAGGCAGAATGCAAAGACATGATTTTTTCTGGCGTAAATAACGACGCTGATGGACGGATAGAGTCCAAATATATATTTCATCAACGGATGGTATTCATCAACCGCATCGGATAAATAATAATATTTGAACCTCCTTTTCTATTTATAGCTATTCACCTTTCTGTCATAAGCATGTAGAGCAAGTCGGGTAAGAAATCCAGATATCAGTCCATCATAGTATCCCTTATGATGATCGATGCAGAATCATTGGATCCATGCTCTTCTGCTTGTTTCATCCTGTCTTCTTCTACAGCTTTCTTGGGACTAATCCACATTTTGTGCAACCAACATTAAATATAGTCCACGAGAACTTGAAATATTTTCATTAAAGTCCACGAGATTATAACCAACTAACTCTTAACACGGTAACCATGCACGATACAATTCTAAAATTAAACGACAAACCTTTACATATAAATAGAATACTATAGTCATAAAATATAGGTTTTTAATTTATCATCATTAAGGTTTTTAATTTATATAGTCATAAAACGACACAAACAATATGACAATTTAGATACATAAATATATTTTTGCCATAATTAAGCAAATTCGCCTCATTGCAAAATATATTAATGGACATAAATGTTACCACGAATCAATATAAATATAATAGTATATAATCAACATAGATTGTTTCAAAACTACTAATCAACAAAAATGATATCCTCGTCTAGATCAAAATGATCTCCGTCTACGCTAGCCTGTTGTATCCATTCTCTAGAGTCACACCATCATGATTTGGGAAAGATGAGTGTTTGCTTCCTCTGTGTTTTAGAACTAAGTGCTTGGTTTAGTGTGTGTGTGTGTGTGTGTGTGTGTGTGTGTGTCTCAGTGTTTATTGGCGATATGGGTTTCAACCCATACATTGGGATCCGGCCCAGACATTAGTCCGGTCCAAATATGGCGTCAACTAGAATGTGACGTGAATAAGACTTGTCCCCGGATAAGGACAAACAGGAAGGACCTTCTTAACCTTGCACCAAAACCAATGCATATATTCAATGCAAAGGTCTGGTCAAACTCTTATTGCACAAATAATCGAGAGATTAATCTTAAATTCATTAACATGTGAAGGGATTTATGTTGCTAGTTACACATACATATTGTCCATACTAATGTAAAGGTCAAATTCCCCCTTGTTGTATCATTAAATATTAATAATTTTCATTTTGTCACATTCGTACAAAGAACTTTTCATGACTGCTTCCAATTCATCCTATAGTACAAACCATATTTTATCCAGTTCAATTGTAACATGGCTTCTCTGGGAGCCATTAGGTTCAACCGCCGGTTGGACTAACCGGTATGGGGTCCATCAATCTGTGGACCAGACCATCCCTCATTCAATAATTTAGGATCGTAAATTTTAGTTTACCAATACATTTTCAGCCCATTTGAATTAAATGTTTAAAATTATATTATGCAATATAACATTGGCATGAGACAAGGGTAATTATCTTTCCAAACTAAATTAATTATATAAACACGATTCAAACTAAACTAGCCAATTTCCCAATATTGTTATTGGGATTAATGATTGAAAACTATATACCAATGTTAGTATTATATCACGAATAAAGATACTTATTGTAAGATATATTATTTATGTGTAGTAAGTTATATTGTAGGTTATCCCACACTAATTGTGAACAGTCTAAACCCTTTTATACAGATTTTATAAATACTGTAATAATTGTTTTATATTATTTGTACTTTCATATTAGAAGATTATATACTATTTATTATCAATTATATTTTTATATACTATTTATCAGTTTTTTATTTTTTATTATTGTTAAGATTGCGACCGACAATAATCCGATCACAAGAAATGATGCTACCTATGGTTGAAAATAAAGCCTGTTAGTACTACTCCCTCCGTTTCAGCCGAAATTACACACTTTCCTTTTCTGGGTGACTGAATTTAAGTTACACAATGTTTTTTACAAAATACTATTTTAATTTTCTCCACTCATTTCACCACTTTCTTCTTAAATTCAATCTCCCTATACACTTTATAATTTAAAATCCAACTTTAATTTTCTCTGTGCAATTTCAATTCACATGGGAGGGGGTACATGATTGACATGAGTTTCGACGGGAATGGAGAAAATAGATGATTGAGATGACTATTGACTAATAAATAATACAAAACTGAGCGGAAGGAGATGTAACACTTCTATTTGTACCAACAAACTGAATTATGCATGCAATTACGACCTTCCAATTTTTTTTCCCAATATATTCTTTCTCATTTGAATTAAATTTGTGTCGTTAATGGTAATTTTTATCTAATCAACTAAACATTCATATTTCATTTTGGTTTAATTAAATTAGTTTATACTAGTTTAGTTTTACTCGAAAAAGTGTAGAAAGTATGTTCTACTTCTTGGGCCCTATTTTAAGATTGTACTTTTATAAATTACGATTAAACTGGTCAAAGAACCTAACAAGAGGTGAAATATTACTTTAATTTTCATAAATACTAAATAAATTGAATTTTGTCAAGTTTAGTTGTACTGAAATTAACTCATATTAAATCAATTGAAGTCAATTGAAATTAACTTAGCTGAAATTAGCTTAAAATATTATTATTATTATTATTACTATTATTATATTATTATTATATTATTGTTATTATTATTATTATTATTATTATTATTAATTTGAGTTCAAACATTCAACATCAAATGTGATCAAATATAAAGATTTTGCAATAATCATTTTATTTGTAAAACGGGTTTCAAATTCAAAAAGATGAAATATATGGTTGATTTTCCTTAGTAAAATATTTGTTAGATTTAAATATAGATATTATAGTTATAATCGAATCAAATAGTTACATGTTTTTATGTTTATTGTTTTCAACTTTCATTTGAGATAATTAGTGTAATTATTTTTGAACATAATTATTACTACTTTGAGAAGTGAGAATTTATTGCTACATATTTTACTATGAATTTATTATTTCTTAGAAACCATTCATTTAAATAGTTGAATTTAAATTAGGAAAAAAAAGTATACAAGCAAAACAATTCCTACGCATAACAAATTTGATCAAATAATAAAGATTTCGCATGAATTATTTTGTTTGTACAATAGAAAAAACAGGTGAAATTTTAAATTAGGAAAAGAATATACAAATAAATAAACGCCTACGCAAAACAAAAATTGGTAGTGATTGATAATGGATTAAATCGATATGCATTTTTGGATATATAGATATGTTTGTAATTGTTACTGAATTCGTTAATTTCAAGTATAAATTAATTTGATTTATTTCTCCATAAGCTAATTAAAACTATATTTTTTTTAAAAAAAATGTATTTTATAAATCAAACAAATGAAATTGGCGTATAATTGTTTTACCTGATTAAAACCGCCATGTTTGTGTACAAGTGGGTCTATCCTCCAATTTTTTAATTGTTCAAACTCATTCATACTTATAAGAGGTTGACACGTAGGCGGTTGAACAAACCAATGGTTACATGTAAACTTTCCCGGCTTCTCTATTCTTTTTCTGGCAGGGAACAAAAAATGAGCAATCCACTTCAAATTCTCTTTGTAGATCTCGACTTCTTGAGCAATAAATTCTGGATCCAACGAATTTCATTTTCTTCATTGTGTCCACACTCAAAATTTCCAGGGTGTACCTTTTAGCCTTTTAAGCGAAGATGCAGGATTGAGTTGTTCCAAATAGTTTATGGCCTCTCACAAAACAAGCGTAAATGGGCGGGCTCCAACCATGTCCAACTTCTATAGCCTCTCTTAATTGAATATGGGCTGATAAACACATGCAGGAACAAGATAGTCTAATCCATCATCTAATCAACATTACTACTTTTAACCAATCATTTATTGGACAAGTTTACAATATAGATATGAGTTTCAAACTTTACAATTTCACTATCAGGTCGTGTTCAATTAATATTGAACTAAATAATATTGTACTTGATTAGAAATTGCTATAATCTGAAGTGTACTTAAATATAAAAGGTGAAATGTTAAATTAAACTTAAGGTACTAAACTGAACTAAAACATGATGCAAATAAGGTGAATCGAACAAAAGTTTACTTTTTATTTGTAGTATTCGATTTGCAAATGCGATTCTTCTACAAGCGATCAAATTATACTATAGACTATATCATTATAGTTTGGGATAGATGTGTAACGTAATTTTGATTTCCGACAATCCCAATATTATTTAGGAACGTCAAATTTTTTCGTCTGTTTAGTCTTGGTACAAGGAGTGAAAGATATTAACAGCGTAAATAGTAGGCATTTAGCATGCAATCGATTATCATGCACCGTAATATTGCTAGTAAGCTAATTTGCAGTTTCCAGGAAACGATGAATTCTGCGATAGCAAGTCATAATATTGTATGTTTACTTGAAGGGGAAGAAAGTTGTTTTGTTTGTCTACTGGTGGGCCATGCACCAGCCTAAAACCTTGTTCAACAAGATGCTACTAATTAATTGCCTACTATTTATATACCCATTACCCATATCTTGTCTATTTCAATGAAATATAAATAAAATATCTAAGGTCGATTTCACTCTCTTTATTTCTCATCCACCCACCGTTCCAGTCTAAACTAATATAATTTGAAAAAAGTAAAAATTGTAAAGGAATTGAGCAGATTGAATTTCAGAATTTAGTAGATAAAATAAACAAGTGATAGAAAATAAATGAATTAAAACAATCATATAAGAAAAATGTGCAATTCCGTCCAATACAGAAACTGTGCAATCATTCCATCTATCACAATTCAAACTGCACAAGCTATTATTTATTTAATTAAAATTGATTATTCTCGATATCCAAACTAAATTAGCATTATTAATCAAATACACATCACATTCTTTTAAAAAGTCAAAATTGCGGGTGGGGTTAAAAGATTTTACAATTTTTAACTATATTTAGAATTTTAAATACAATGCAATCTGTTTACACTATCTGTCCCAAACTCCCAACCAAATTTGCTATTTGATATTCATTTAATCAAACTTGCGCTACTTTAATCATACAATTAGTATACAATTGTCGTATGTGACGTTGTTGGATTAGTAATATCATATATTTTTAAAATATTATAATTTTTATAACCTGCATCTAAACATAATGATGAAAGACACTAATGATTAAATCACCCGATAAAAATCAAAGTTTTCAGATTTGATTGGAACAGAGCGGGTAGCATTTAGTTTTCATACTTAATTGAGTTTTGATGTTAGATCTTGTTAAAAATGAATTGAAAACATAAAGGTGAGTATATCCAGAATCTAGAGTTACATGCACACACAGACTGAGTGCAGATGACTTTTCCAAGGCCTTCTTTATCAAGTTGTCAAACACCTTGTTTAACAAGAAAACCTTTACCTTTTATTAATTGTTTGTTTAAATGTGCAGCCACCCAGCCACTTCAATCCTGATAATGACCTTGTAGTATTAATCATGATGAACAGTATTCGCTGCCATAATTCTGGTCACTTATTCTATTCACTCCGGTTTGAACACACGCTGTTACAAGTCAAATTTGGCGAAACAATACTGTTGGGATTTCTTTTCGTTCTCTTACTTTTCGTCCTCTATTTATTTGACAATTAAAATCCCATTTTATTTTAAATCTGATAATAATTTAGTTTCTTTGTTTTTGTGGAAATTCATACTGTATAAGTTACTATTCGGTTGAGCTGCTAACTGCTACCTGTTTGAGATGAAGCAGTTCATAACTGTAAGTTTCTAGCTGCTAAAACGATTGTAATAAAGTTAAATTAAACAGATCCTAAATATGAATTTGAAAATAATTAAGAATAATCGTGTGTTCTCCAACTTCCAATTTGGAGTATGCCAATGCCAATATACAGTAATTTATCCAACTATTTTTACGAGCCATAACATCTCAAGTATTGCAATCACCAAACACAATAAGTACTAGATAGCTACTAGCATGTCGTTTACATTTAATTGTTCTTTAAAATCAACTTCATTACCCTCTGTTCCTAGTTTTTTTATGCAAACACAAAACGAGAGTTACAATTTGAGTTTAAATAAGGAGATTGAATTAGGGAAAAAATGGATCAAATGAATGAAAAGAATAGAAAAATTATTCTAAAAAGAAAATTGTATAAATTGAGGTGAGACAAACAAATAAGAAAAATATGCAGATTAAGCTGACTTTAATTATAGTTTAGCAAAAAACACAGACGGTAAATAAACAAAATATAAAATGCATCCCGGGTATGTAAAATTAAGCAAATAGTTTAAAAAATAAGGAAAATATGCCGTTTATTTTAATTCAATTACATTTTATAAATGATATTTGGGTGATTAAAGAATTTATTAATTTTGAATATTAATTTGGGTTCGTTTCAATTAAGCCTCTATATATATCTTCTTTTTATTATCACATTAATAACTTTCAGTTTATCACTTTTCAATTCACTGTCCAAAGACATATTGCCTTGACTAGCGAGAGATCCGAGGTTCAATCCCCCTCCTCAATTCAGCCCCTTAGCTTTCTCCTAATCTTCAAAGTTTTCATTTCCTCCATCCGCAAGAGGTGTGCTCAAGTGAGTAACGGGAACTGCATTAACTGGCGTGTGAAGTATAAGAAGGCGAAGTGCCTCGGATGTGTATCAAATGGGAACCTCACCTACTCAAAGCATCAGTGAAGGATCATTAGAAGACCAGTAAACTAGGCTAGATTAGATTAGTTGTAGGAGATCCTTGTACTCAAAAAAAAATTATTCTTCATATTTAGCACTTTTTAGCACAGTTCAATTCAATTTAGCAAAGTTCGGCATTCTTCAGTTAAACTCGACGGGATATATGTTAAATTAGATGTAAGAATAATTAAGCAGCATGTTCAAATGTGGATCAAAGTTTATGTAGCCCGGCAACCGAAAATATGGTCAGAAATTAAAGAAGTGAATTTGAAATGAAATCACCGGTTTCTTAACGGAGGGGCAATGTACATTGCTTTACTTGCACTCTTCAGCTTTAATTGCATCACAGCGTAATAAGACAAATAATGGGGTTCGCATACTTTTATTCTTCTATTAATAATTTCCTGTTTTTTTTTTTAAATAATTCAGCTGTAGTTTGACCTGCAAGGTTATGTCATTTTCTGGTGGGACAAACGCATTTATAGTACAACTCTTAATAATTCTAATGCTACAGTGCTTAATTCTAAAGTACATGTTAATTATAAGTAGTATATGAAGATCATTAAGTTTAGATCTTACTAAATTTGATTCAGATATATGTCGACTCATGATCATCCATTACTATATCCTTGAAAAATTAAGAAAATAATCACGTAGTTTCTATCGAATTCAAACTTATTGCAACACATTTCAGCACAATACAGCACTGTTCAATACAGCACTCGTTAGCACAGCACATCACTAATCAGCACAGTCTCATCAGCTCATCACAACACTAATCAGCACTGCATCATTCAACTAAGAACATTTAAATTTTAATAGACACTATTTTTATATTTTGTAAAAATAACATTAATTAAGTAAAACTGTAATTTCTTGAGTAATTAACATTATATTTTTTCTTCAGCTAAAAATGAAAACTATTCAACATTTTCAACACTATCCACCACAAAATCAGCACAGCACAGCACAACACTAATCAGTACAACACAACACCAAATAAGTTGAACTGGACAGGACGATACTCCCTTTTTACTTTTTCTTATTTATGATAACACACACTTCCTTTTCAATAAAATTTATACACTTTTCTTGAGAAGCAGCCTAACATTTTATATATTTATTGTATTTATGCGTAACACGATATAAAGAGTAAATGATGATATAAAGCAGAACCTAAAAGAAGAAAAGTCGATCGGGCGTGTTGGTTTTTCTTTGGAGCATGGCCGTGTTAATTTGACTAAATAGCTATCGTATTATCTTCACATTTTTGTTTAACAATTACTCATTAATTAGTAGTATTGTTACACATTAGTAATGAGTGGAAGAAAAATACAACTCTCCAATCATTTGTATGTGTACGTACGTATTTCTTTTGAAAAAGCTGTGAATCTATGGCTGCATTGCTCTTGTGGCAAGTGAAGTACTCCAAAGTTTGGAGACTTGGGGTAAGATTACTCTACTTATAAGTATACATCCACCAAACACGTTAATAGAATCTAATTTTCTCAACTTATGCGAAACATTTTCAGTTAACTAAGTAAAAAAGAAAATTTAACGTGAAATGTTATATACTTTCAATCCATGGTGAAACTGGCAGAAACTTATCGGAAATCGAAGAAAAACATGTTAGAAAATACTAGGAAAACTTTCATCTTTTTTCTTATCTCCATAAATTTCGGTCGAAGGGACTTGGTCAATGTTAGAGAGTAGTATTGGGTCTTAAACCCAGCCTGTATTAGTTAGGGTTTATATAGGGTTTGACACATTCACTCTTATACCTTTGCACTGCTTATATATTGATGAATAATACACTATCTCAATCATCGAGATTTCTCCCTCTATCATGATATCAACGCATTTGTCCTGATACACATGTACGTCGGTCAAATCTAAACGAAATCGTGTATTTAAACATGATAATTTTTGAACAAAATTAAGAGGTACTAGTACTAGTAGTCTGAGTTGAGAATGATGAAGAAAAAGGTAGGGTTGGGTTGAGAAAATAATAGAAACGTACGTACTCCACAGTTCACAGAGCCACTGACTACAAACCAAACCTGAGGGGGTGAGACCACAGAGCACTCAGTGGTAGATTGTTGTGCAAACCGGGAGATATAAATCTCACGCCATTAAAACTCATCTCAACCGTTGAAAGTGATAGTGGTACAAGTGTCTCTGCCAAGAACAGATTACCCATATCCCGAGGATATTGGCATCCAGCAACAGTGCTATTCTGTTTGGACTTGGGTCAAACTTACCTCCAATTATCACATTTCTTACACACGCTTTTCCTGCATACACTATTTACACTCGTTATAACACGTACTAGAACTAGCGACCGATTTTAATCGTATCCCGTCAAAATTTGAAAGATTTTACTGAATTTTACTAAGTCAACATATTCATCACCCTTATTAATAATTAATTTCTAAGTCATTAAACACCTTAATTATCAATAGTGATCAATTTTAAATCACTTTCATAAGTTTGATGATCAATTTTGGGACAAAATTACTTCAATGATTAAAAGTGAAAATTTAGTAAATTTAGATGATTAAATATGGACTTCACTTAAATATAAATTATACATTTCAAAGGCATATGTTATTTTTGATGAAATGGTTAAAAAAGAAAATATCCCCTGAAACACTCTACGGGGACACGAGCTTTGGTCGCATCCCGTGGGATACAAGAAAAATAACTCCAAGGTTTGAAAAAAGGTGTTAAAGGAAAACAAAGCAAAACAACAAACTAAGGGGGCAAGAAAAGAGGTGGAAGTCAAGAAAGCGAAGGCGGGGTGAGAACAAACTCACTGCCCTAACCTCAAACAAACCGCTTTTACCCAAACAAGCGAGCCCTTCATGAAAATCAAGTCACGAAGATCGAGAGACAGTGAGACGTAAGTCCAGCATGGCGAATTGGACCTATATATTCAACCAGTACAAAACCGGCCCTTCAGTGTGCCTATGTAGTCCTTGCTCCAAGATGGTGAGTGTAGTCAGTCCTTAGAGCATGCGAGCAGGTGGGAGCGGTCTCAGGTCTTGAGCTGGTACACTAAAGGAATTGATGATGATGATGATGGTGCTGGTATTGGTGGGCTGGGCTGGACGATGGTGATACTCCGACCTGGTGAAGTATCGTGCATAATCCTTGCACCACAAATTGTTCATGCCGTCTCTAACCAAGGTCGGCTTTGGAAGACAGCTTCTGCCACACATCCACAAAAAGGGGATAAGAGGATGTTGTTGGTTGTCGCTGGCAATCTCTATGAAGAATCGAGGATGAGTATCGATGTATTCAGCCAAGGTAGGCAGTGCCTAGAGCTCAAACAGTGTCCCAGAAAAACAACCTGCCAAAAGATATGTGAGATTCGGCGCTCTTATAGCGTGCACCGGGTGTGACGATTCTGTTGGTGATATGGGCTAAGGCCCATATCCTGGTCTAGCGGATATACTGGTAAAGGAGAAGAAAGGGTTAAGCCCAGCAGTGGTCCTTCCATGACATCAGCTATCTTGGACACACCCGGGGTAAGGACCACTTAGCTTAAAACCCTCTCTGATCCTCTCCATTATAGATAGAGGAGCGACCAACAGTAATAGGTATGCTTTATCAGACTTAAATACTCTCTGTATTTATTCATATTCTCTCTCCTCTGCAAAAAGCCCTATCTTCATCATCACGCCGGAGCGTCTACCCTCGGGAGACCCCGGGGGCTCTGTTTTGCAGGACTTAGGTGAGAGATTGGCCGCGGGCTAGGATTCCAGCTTTCCCCCGGATTACTCTATACCGGAGCTGGTATCCCGGAGTTTACTGGTAGCATCAGTTGGCACGCCCAGTGGGATCACGCTTCGTCATGCCCCGCGGCAGACCTAAAAAGACAATGGAAGAACCCCCTTCCAAAGCTAATCAGGCAGAAGGCGGTCCTAAGACCAAAAGGGTCGCGGCTGCCCAGGCGGCGCGGAAGGCGGCCGAGGAGAAGGAGCGGGCGCGCAAGGAGACTGCCCGCGCGGCCGCTGAGAAGCGCCAAGGAAAGAAGAAGATGCCGGAACGTACTCTCAGGGAGATGCAGAAGGAGCATAGGGAGAAGGCCCGGCAAGAAAAGGAAAGACAGGACCAGGAGACGTTCGGAGAAGGCGGTGAATCCGAACCGGAGTATTTTGATTCCGGGGAAGAGGACCCGGAGCGCAGAGATCCAAAGACAATTCACACCAATGCAGAGGAATTTGGGGAATTTCGAGCATGGAAAGCAGCTAAGGCAGCGGCCCCCAACAAAGTTCCTGAAGTGGTGGACTTGGAGAAGGATGGGAGAGGTGGTCCTGGATATCAGCAGATGCCCCCGGGTCAGCAGGTGCCCCCGGGTCAGCAGATGCCTCTCGATCAGCAGATGTTTCCGGGGCAGCAGCAGTACCCGGATCAACAGTTTCCAGGAGGTTTAAACCCGCAAGCACAACCATTTTATGGTGGATACAACACCCCGTTTAATAACGGGTCCATTGAAGATCGTTTGACTAGGCTTATCGGTAGGCGGGGGATGGTTCCTCATTCCCCGTGGGTTCCGGAGGTGTTGAACTATAAATGGCCGGTGGGTACCAAAGCGCTTGATGGAGTTCCGACATACAACGGGGACGGGGATCCAGAGGAGTTTGTTCACACCTACCTCAGTGTCATGGGTGCCCGGGACATTGAGGAGCCGTTGCAGTGCAAGTTGTTGCCTTCTTACCTCCGGGGCAACTGCTTGAGTTGGTTCAAGAGTCTTCCACAGGGCTCTTTGAAGACTTTCTGGGATTTTGCTACGGTCCTGGTCCACAGATATGCAGCAATGAAGACCAACTTCGTCAACCTAGCCACGGTCTTGGCTATGCGGCAGCTGGAGACGGAGTCTACTTGGCAATATTATGTCCGGTATATTGCTGAGTCTATGAAAGTCCAGGATAGGCACCTGCATGAGAAGGCTCTGATTGGTAACTTTGACAATGGGCTGAGGGATGAGATGTTCTACATTGAGTTGATGAAGAACATGCCAGGAACTTTCTACCATCTCCAGTTGACAGTTGAAATGCATTGCACTGTGCATGAAGCTAATCACACCCGGATGAACACGGTCGGGTTCTTTGAGCAGCAGGTGATTACGGCCACAGCAACCCAAACAACTACACTCCGGGCCACTCCTCACCAGGGCCCTCGCCAGGAGGCAGCAAGACGCCCCCGACCCAGGGAGCAGCGCCTGCACCGGGAGGGCAGACGTTGGTGGTCAGACCAACATATACTCCACTCTCCAAGACAAAAACGGAGATTTTGACCATTCACCGGGGTCTTTTCACGGATCCCCCAGTTATACAAGGGGTCCCGGCCCCGGCCAATGCCCAAAAATGGTGTGAGTTTCACAAATCCTATGGCCACACTACAGAAGACTGCCGTGTCTTGCGGACGGATATTCAGAAGTTGGTGGAGCAGGGACAGCTCCGGGACTGTGTAGCGGGTGAAGCACACCCGGTGGCCGCCCCGGCAGGACAAGGGAGAAAACGTAACTGGAGGAATAACCGAGGTCAGGGCGGCAACCGCCCCGCGGAAACCAACGTCGCTCCTAACCCCGCCCCACAAGCACCTAGACCAGGAGTTCCGGGACCAGGAGCACCCCGGATGATAAACGTGATCAACGGGATAGTGGGAGATGGAGCGCAAACCCTGTCGGCGGTGAAGGCCAAGAGTAGATATGTCCCCCCGGGGGAGATCCAGGGAAAGAGGTTTAAACATGACGAGACAATCACGTTCTCAGAAAAGGATGCAGTTCCGGCCCAAGTGCCTCACTCGGACCCGATGGTGATCTCAGCGGAGGTAGAAGGGGTGGTGATAAAGCGAGTCTTTGTGGATGATGGGAGCAGTGTAGAGGTTATGTTTGCTGATTGTTTCGATCAATTGAACATTGGTCGACAGAATTTGAAGCCATGCTTGTCCCCGTTGTCAGGCTTTACGGGGCGCACAGTTCACCCGCTGGGTGTCATAGCGCTACGGGTGACCCTTGTTGATCATCTGGATATTAACAAGAGGTGCACTGTCCTGTGTAACTTTGCGGTCATCAATGCTTCTTCCCCGTACAACATGATCATAGGTCGTCCCTGGTTGACGCAGGCTCGGGCGATATGCTCGCCCTACCATCTAACCATGAAATTCCCGACGGATCAAGGAATTACATCGGTTATTGGCAATCAAACGACCGCCCGCAGTTGCATGCTCACCGCGATAAAGAAAGCCAAGAATGGAGGATCAGAAAGAACCAACGCGTCGGAGCCCTGGGAGTGTTCCGGGAAGAATAGCACGGTGGGAGCCGTGCATGGTGACCCGGCCTCTTTTGAAGTGGAGGATATGGAAGTAGGATTCCGGGGGAAGGTGAGTGTTGGGAAGCACCTCCCGGTGAATGTGAAGGATGAGCTCCGGAAATTGTTGAAGGAATATGAGGATGTGTTCTCGTGGGGAACGGAAGATTTGACAGGAATACCAGAAGAGTTCGCCATCCACCGGCTAAATGTCTACCCGAATTTGAAGCCTATAAGGCAAAAGAAAAGAGCCTTGGCAGCAGATCGGGTAGAATTCGTCCGGGCGGAGGTGAGAAGGATGCTGGACGCGGGCATGATAGAAGAAATTACTTACCCGGAGTGGATTGCCAACCCGGTCCTAGTGAAAAAGCATGACGGGTCTTGGAGGATGTGTATTGATTTTACAGATTTAAACAAGTGCTGCCCAAAAGACAGTTACCCGTTGCCCTCCATCGACCAACTGGTGGAAGCTATAACAGGCTACCAACTTCTAGCCTTTTTCGATGCACACCGGGGATACCACCAGATCGTCATGGCCCCGGAAGACCGACCAAAAACCTCTTTTATCACTGACTTTGGTACTTTTTGTTACAGGAAGATGCCATTCGGTCTTAAAAACGCAGGAGCAACATACCAGCGCATGGTGGACCGGGTGTTCAAAAACCAGCTGGGAAGAATCATGGAGGTCTATGTAGATGATATGGTGATCAAAAGCAGGACTCATGACGCTTTTTTGTAAGTAGGGCTCTTCAAGGACCGGAGACGCGTTATTCTTCACTAGAACGTTTGCTGCTGGCACTAGTGCACGCGTCCCGGAGACTTCGCCCATACTTTCAAGGTCACCCTATCACAGTTCTCACAAATCACCCACTTAAGCAAGTCATGCTGAAACCAGAGGCATCTGGCCGGATGATGAAGTGGGTGATAGAGCTGGGAGAGCACGAGATCACTTATCAAGCCAGGAAGTCTATCAAGGGCCAGGCTTTGGCTGATTTCCTGGTTGAGATGGCGGACAACACCGTGAAAGACCCGGGGGAAGATGAACCAGAGTGGAAGTTGCATGTGGATGGTTCCTCCCATGCCGGGGGGAGCGGTGCCGGGGTCGTGTTGGTTAGTCCTGGTGGCAAGGAATATCGGTATGCGCTGCAGTTTGAGTTTAAAACCACCAACAATGAAGCTGAATATGAATCCCTCCTTGCCGGATTACGCATAGCACGGGAAACAGGTGCCAAAGTGATACAAGCTTACAGCGACTCGGCCATTGTGGTCCAGCAAGTAAATGGGGAGTATGAGGCAAAAGAAAGAAGCTTGCAGAAATATTTGGAGGCAGTGAAGTTGATGATACAGGGTTTCCTCCGGGTGACCCTAACACAGGTCCCCCGGGAGGAGAACTGTCAAGCGGATGCGCTGAGCAAGTTGGCTTCTTCAGAGCTCAAGCCAAGTCAAGACCAAAATCTGTATATGGAGATGATAACAGCTCGGGGATATGAGCAGCCAAGCCAAGTTGCAGCAGTGCGAGAAGCCGAATCCTGGATTACACCCCTTCTGAAGTACTTGGAGAATGGAACGCTGCCAGATGACAAGGTGAAAGCCAGGAAAATCCTGGTCAAAGCACCCCGGTATGCCGTTCTGGACGGGGAGTTAATCCGGAGGGGATACCTTCAACCTTGGCTGAAGTGTGTGGATGGAGAGGAAGCACGCCACCTTTTGAAAGAAGTGCACGAGGGCCCTAACGGAAGTCATCAAGGGGCCCGGACAGTGGCTCGGAAGATCATGTGCACGGGGTATTACTGGCCAACGCTATTTGAGGATGCCCAAAAAGCAGTCCGCTCCTGTCAGCAGTGCCAGAAATTTGCACCCCTGATCCATGTGCCGCAGGGGGAGATGATTGGGATATCAGGGACTTGGCCCTTCATCCGATGGGGTTTGGACCTGGTAGGCCCCTTTCCAACCGCTCCGGGAGGTTTCAAGTATTTGATAGTGGCAGTTGACTATTTCAGCAAATGGGTAGAAGCTGCTCCTCTGACAAACATTAGGGGAAGTACGTGCGTAAAATTCTGCTGGAAGAACATCATCTGTCGCTACGGAATTCCCCGGTTCATAGTGACAGATAACGGGGCGCAGTTCGAGAATGATCCTTTCAAATCCTGGTGCAAGGAGTACGGGATTGAACAGAAGTTGACCTCGGTCTATCACCCACAGGCTAACGGGCAAGTTGAAGTGACCAACAGGACCCTTGTTAACGGGATCAAGACACGGCTCCAGGGGGCAAGAGGAAACTGGGTTGATGAACTCCCAAGCGTCTTATGGGCAAGCAGAACGACAGAGAGCTCCGCCACGGGCGAGTCCCCCTACAGTTTGGTTTATGGGGCGGAGGCGGTCATCCCGGCTGAAATCGGAGTTCCCAACCTCCGATCAAAGCTCCCGGATGAACAGACAAACCAGAACGACCGACTCCTGGACTTAGATTTACTGGAGGAGAAGCGAGAAAAAGCAGCCTTGCACGAGGCCCGGGTGAAGGAACGGGTCAAGAAGTACCATGACAGAAGGGTTCGCAAGGAGCAGTTTATCCCGGGGGAGTGGGTAATGCGTCGGAACGATAAAAGCCAGCAGGTTGCAAGCGGGAAATTAGCTCCCAACTGGGAGGGGCCTTACAAGGTGATAGCAGCCCACCCGGTGGAAGTTATGAGCTGCAGGACAAGGCCGGGAATAAGGTCCCGAGGCACTGAAATATTGCGAATTTACGTAGGTACTATGCCTAGATTTTCTTATGTACTCACCCCTCTGGCATGAATTATGCCTAGGATGGTGACAGAGAAGAGGCACGGGGACCTCTGGCCAGGATTGAGCCTAGGTTGTCCCGTGGCCCGCAGTTGCATTTTCTCATTTTGCTTATGAAGATTGTTTTGCGAGTTAACATTTTCTCATAAGTATAGTTGACCCGGGGCCGCTTGAACAAGCGCCCGGGGGGCTAGCGCAAGTCGATCCGGGCACGCTTGAACAAGCGCCCGGTGGGCTAGGGCAAGAATGTACGGGACGCTTGAACAAGCACCCGGAAGATAACCTGGGCACGCTTGAATAAGCGATTGAAACAAATATCTGAACAGGTATAAAGGAAGAACAATATAACACACACATCATTAACTTATGATTGTAGATTACAAAATTTACAACTTTGAAACTTGAAAAGCCTAAACAAAACTAACAAAGGGAAGGAGGACCATCCCAGCTAATAGGAGAGTCCGGGTCATCTTGAGTGCCGGGGTGACTTGGC
This sequence comes from Sherardia arvensis, assembly GCA_948330725.1. Lineage (NCBI taxonomy): Eukaryota > Viridiplantae > Streptophyta > Magnoliopsida > Gentianales > Rubiaceae > Sherardia > Sherardia arvensis. Next base: position 8,463,746 of record OX415236.1, on the reverse strand, counting down.
TGATTATTAGCAGCAGGAGGGCCCGGTGGGCTGGCAGTAGCAGTACTCCCCGGGATATTGGGGTCCGCAGCCGGACGAGTACCGGACGGACTAGCCCCCGAGGGACCAGCCCCTGAAGGACCAGCCCCCGAAGGACCAGCTTCGGCATATGGGTCGAAGTCGTCATCTGAGGATGAAACCTCGGGAGACGGCGTCCGTCGGGGAGCTCCGATGATAACGGGTCCCTGGGCACGGGGGGATTTCTTCTTTTTCGTAGCAACGACTTTGCTTTTACCTTTCCTCCTTTCCCGGGCCAAACGCCTTTCTTCTTTAGCGGCGTCTTCGCGGGCAATGAAGGCCCGGATTCTGGCAGCGTCCTCACGGAGTCTAGACACCCTCCGGGCAGATTCTTCCGGATCAACCGAAACACGGAACCCGAGATACCTCTCAACGGTGAAGTCAAGGGAGATCCGGCTTGGAAGAAGCACCAAGGACGGGGGGAGATACTGCCCCTCTCTTTGACGTTGCCACCAAGCAGCAGCTTCCTCGAAAGCAGGCCGGTATCGAGACTCAGGGTCATTCCAGCCCATCCGAAACATGCGCACTAACAATGCAGAGACCTCCCGGGGAAAGTTGGTGTAAAGAGGGGGAGAAACCTGACCCAAACGCAATCCTGTCAAGTGATAAGTCAGTTGTAGGGTTACTAGGTTCTCCCGAAGGGTGAGGTTCCGGGCCGCCAGTTCCCGGTTCTCTCTTTCCAGCATTAGATTCCTCCTAAGGGGATCGCCCCGCCTTTCCAACCATTTGAGCTTGTCGCAGTAAAATGGAAGCTCGGACCACACCAGGTCAAACTCCTCCTTGAGACGAGATTTAAAGGCGTCATGTTCGGCTTGCAGCATAGAAATAGTCTTGTCTGCATCCAGAACAGCGTTTACTCGGTCTTGAGCCACGGATTGACACCGGGAAAGGGATCCAAACTGATTGGATATTTCTCTAAGTTTTGTTACTAGAGAAGTGACATCCGGGAACTCATCAATCACTGATCCTATCCCGGAGTGGACAAGAAGATACCGGGTCTGAATGCCGTCCAGTTGCCAGCAACTCAACTGTTCCTCCAATTCCTCACACTGGGGGCATGGTTTTTCGTTATCCGAGGCCGCCTGGTAGCATTGAGCAAATGGACATCCCTCCATTGAGCAAATGGTAGCATCATCTGTAATCATCCCTCCATTTTAAGCAAATGGACATCCTATCTCCCTTCAACACCGTAGCATTGAATACTAATGTGCATACGTAGGAGAAAGACGCAAGTCCGTGAGGACCATCGTGACTGGTGTCTTGTACAACGGCACAACTAGGCAAGGGTGAACCCTTAACCCGAGCCAACTAGGCAAGGGTTAAGATGGAGGTGATTTTTGGCCTCCGAGCTGTGATCAAGAATCCAAATCATCGGGCGTTTTCGCCCTTATTTGCAAGTACCAATCGCCGGTGTACCTCGTCGGATTAGGTGAAAACCCTCAGATTTTGCGTGCTGCTCCATGATGGTGATTCGAAATCATCTCAATATTGACTAAGTGTTGGGCCAATAGAGGATTTCAAAGGGCAGTCGTACACATAAACCTTCCAAATACAGCATAAACCCTAAGGTTTAATGGAAATCCGCCGCCGCCATCACCGTCGGCTGATGTGACCCTGACCATCTTCCATCCTTCGTTGGAGAAGATGAATTTTGACTGATTTGAATGCTATGGTACCGGATCCAATAGGCCAAGTCTAGGGATTAAATCAAATCCAAAGATTTGATCAAATCCTAGGTCGGAGAGATGATCATCGTTGAATTGTGATGGTTCGAACAAACGCAATGATGATTAAATCCCTCCAAGATCCAAAAACACATGATAATCCGATTCAATACATAAAACAATCCCTTAAATCCTAACTTCGGCCGTCAAATCAAATTCTTCAAAAATAGTTGAAAATGGATGAATTTGTACATATTTGTACTGTATTTACCTGTCCCTTTTGCTACCGAACTGTATTTACTTCCTTCAAGTACTGCTCAACAACTTTCAGTACACAATAATAATTAACACTAACCATCTTACACCTAAAATGTATATGGTATCTGAAGTCATAATTTATCTTATAAATTTTTTCGAAATTTTGAAAGAGGGAAAAAAAGGATTGCACTCAAAATCAAGTGGTATAATACAGTTTGGCATAATAATGTTTCTGATAAACTTTTATTCCAAACATTCATCATTTATAAATGGCAGTTAGTTAATCTTTTTGTGCATTATTATAATTTTATCAGATATCTAATCTTTAATAATATAAATGTATAATATGGTTAACATATAATTTAGTTAAACCGAACTGTATTAAACTTAAAACTGCTAATTGAATGGAAAGTGATGAAAAATTGTTGAACTGTGAGAAACTAAACTGCTGAAATATGCTGAAAGATATTGTAAATTCTGAGAATAAGTTGAAGTGTACCGAACCTCATGCACCTTGATTGGGCGATATTTTGACCGTAATCGCTACTATACATTTTTCTAGAAATATGAAAGAATATTTAATTTCGGAAAGAAATAGTCTCATTAGTTTCATCATTCGGTCTGTTGAGCATTCGGTCTGTTGAGCGTGATTAATTATTTTGATGAGATAGAAAATATTTTAGTATATCAAGTAATGTGAAATTATATAAATTTATTTTGTGGGGTGAGACGGTCTCACATAAAATTTATAAACATTAAAATCACAATAACTAATTAGATGGCATCGAAAATATTTCTCTACTTTTGTACTATGCGCGTAGCTATTCTTTTTCTTTTGAAGGAATGCACGTAGCTATTCTTGTTGGTAAAGCAATCGCGGATGGTAAAAGTAGTATCCACCCCATTCCCGCCAATATCTAATGCTTCCCGCGCTACTTTCATCATTCCCTCCAAACACAAAACTTGCAGGCTAGTAGTAGTGTAATACTTTTTTGATTATGTCCGATCAAGTTCGGCTTATTATTTACACATTTCAGTTAATTTAAGTTAAGTTAACTTCATTAAATTTAAACTAACTGCATCCAACTTCAGCGAACTACAACGTGCTTCAGCTACCTGCATTGTGTTTCAGCTAACTGTAATTTGCTTCAATTAACTTCAACTAACTTCACATGACTTTTTTATTTTTTTCAATCATTTTTTGAAATAAAATTACTTTTTATCAAATGCCAATGATATAATTTTGTATTGATTTATCAAATAAAATTACTTTTTAATATGTTTAGTTTAGTAATCCAGATAGATCAAATTGATATATACTCAAAAGTAACAATTTGAGCAACTATTCCCAAAATGCATATCGGTTGCATCGAATATAATCGCGATCATCTGATGGTTCAATTTCACTAGTATCATCACCTACAGAATCCCAAATTTGTTCAGCTATGCCTTCACACACTTCTACCATGACCATTTTTTGATGTTCATCAAACATAGTGAAATCACTAGTTTCTTGTGTATGCTCATGATTAAAATAAGGAATGTCAAACTCTTGCATTCGAATGAAGTTATGAAGCGTGAAACATACAACAATAATTGACATTTGATGACAATCTTCAATTTGATGCATTTTTTTCAACACTCTTCGAGTATTTTTCAACTATCCAAATGCACCTTCGATTTTAATTTTCAATGAAGAATGCCATTTGTTAAAATATTCCGTCTTACCTCTAGGTGGTGCATGTCTAAACTATAGTACATAAACGGTAAAACGAGAGAAACACTCTCTCCTCCCTTTCCCCAAACAGTAACAGAGTCTCAGATCTAGATCTGACGGGGTGGCCGACGGCGCTTCACCGCCGAGCAGGCCACCCCTCCCAACCTATAAACCTACTATACATATCCTTACCCCATCCCCAACCCTCAGTTCAAAACCCCCATCTCAATCGAACAATTACATCCCTTTTTTGAATCTTCGACCACCTCTCCACTGGCGGTTTTGAGCGGGTCGCCACCGCACGGAATCGCCTATGCCCGGCGAGTCTAGCCTCTGTCCGGCCGGAAACACTGATGGAATACGCTGAGGTGAACGCCGAACAAGCCGTTGCAGGTCTCGATCGACGCCAGGAGCCGACTGCCGAGGGGCTCCGACCTCGGATCCGGCTTCACCGATCGGGAGGACTCCGGGACTTTCCGGTCAACGCAGCGATGATCCGCGGCACCGACAGTCGGGATTCGGGGCTGGCCGATCTACAACGCCAAGGGAGACCACGGATTAGGTCGATGGCTGACTCCGGAGGACTTCACCGACACAGCCCATCGCGCAAGGGGCTCCGAGCAGGGGCTCTTACAGGAGCTGTTTTGAGGCTATGCCGGGTCGGCTTGGCCTGGATCCGACGATTTCAGCTCGGGTCGGGTCAACTCGGCTCGGGTCGGCTCGGGTAGGACAGGTTTCGGATGGTTTTCAACTGGAGATGGCCCAATTAGGTTGATATGACAGGTTTTGGTCCGATTAGGTATCGTTTGATTTCAGCCGGTCTTTCAAGCGCCGCCGCCGATACTCCACGCGCCGCCGCCAGGCATACGAGTGTGTCCGTCACCGGTTGCCCCACACGGATGCTAACGCGCTACGCTGAGTTTCCATGTGCCACGTGGGTTTATTCTGGTGATACCTTTTTATCGATGCTTTCATATTGGACAGGATTGTGGGTTGATTCTTTTTTCTACTTTCTTAGAGTTTTTAGATTTTAAGAGATGGGTGATTGAAATTTTAACTTTTTGCAAAATTGCTTTGACTAATTTATTGAGTATCCCTGCCCATTTGTTTGTCACCTCCCTCTTTCTTTTGGGAAGACCCCTTGGGTTTCGGTGTGTGCAGTTGCAGTAGAGGAGAAATGCAAGTCGTAGTAATTTCTTTAAATTTACTATCGGCGTCTCTGTGCATACACTTGTAGATTTGAGCATTTAGTGCAGACTTTATGTTTCAAATTAGGGATATTACACCTATCAAAGCAGTTTGACGCTTTTGTGTCGGTCGTTTAGGAATCTTTCGATTCATCTCTTTTTTAGGTACCACTATCGAAGTAGAGAATTAGTATGGTTGTATCTAGCTACTAAGGCTTTAGTTCCTACTTCAGATACAGAGAAGGTTTAGAATAGTTATATCTTTAGAAACCTCTCTGTAATCTTACAAATTGCCTCCCATAGAGGAGATCAATGTATTTTATTTTATGTCAATTTAATGGTCTGGGGATGCCAAATATAAATCCCTCCACCAATGATGGTTTGCCAAAAAAAAAAAAAACTCTAGTACATGTTTTCTTGCTATTGTACCGGAAAATGGAGCCAAGTACCCAAAAGTGTGTGGGTACCCAGAATCACCAAATAAGATTTTCCTACATAAATTGAACAATACAAACGACATTGTGAATTTGGAAGAGGAAAAAAAATTAATTAAAAAGAGTGGTTAAAAGAGAATATATTATATTGTGTGCCGAATACATGGGATCTTAGGATGATTCGGATGAATCTTATTAAAGAAAAAATAGATAAGTTTGGAGATTTAAAAAGTGAAAGAGGAAGATTAAAAAGTTTTAAAAAAATGTTTAGTGCATTTAAATAAAGGAAGGAGGAAAATTTAAAAAGTCAATAAACTTTTATTTATGTGCTAAAAGTTATAAGATTTAAAATTAAATTTTTTAAAGCTAATTTCAGCGAACACCAGCGTGTTTCAACTAACCGCAGTTTGCTTCAGCTAATTTCAGCTAACTGCAACGTGTTTCAGCTATTTGCAGCTTGTTTCAGCTCAGTGCAACGTGCTTCATTCAGCTAGTTTCAGCTTACTTCCACTTAGTTCAGCGCAGTTAAACTGAAAATAAGTTGAACTTGACGAGGCCTTAGAGCAAGTCCAACAGTTTTGCCATAATGGATATTCCAGTTAAATATGTGGAATTTGGAGCCTTTTGGAACTCTAACAACTTCTCCATCCCATTCTCCACAATAGAGAATTTGAAAAGGGAGAAGATTTTATTCACCAAATTTTAAGAAAGAGATAGAAGATTTGGGGAAGTAAAATGTAATGATACTTTCATTGTTTTTGATTATTTCATTCATCAATTGTTTCTCTTCAATAATTTTAAATGATAATATCTTAAAATAATTTATTTTATCAAAAATACATATTCTAAAAATATGCATAAAAAATATTGTAATAAGATCTCATATGACTATTTTTACATGTACATATCTATTGATATTTAACAATCAAATAATATATTTTCCAATATAAATTTACTAAATTTTAAGACCATAAATATATTTATTTTGACGTTTGTTTATAAGTCCTAACGTCTAAACTAAAATTTTTCTAATGGTTGAAAAGAATAACTTGTATCAAATAATTGAAAAGAGATGAGTCTAATTATTCATAATATATTACAAAAATAATAATATTGTAATTTGTAATGTGTTATTTTTATGAAATGTAATTTTATCATTTTATATTATGAAGTAGTAAGTAATTTCAAATATGAAATGTAATTGTAACGTGTATTATAAATTCATTATTATTTGAACTTATTGAATATATGGTTAAAAATAGAAGACAATATGATAATTATGTAGTATTAAATGGCATTAAATTATAGAGAATAAAAAAATGGAGAAACTCTTGGATTTGAGACAAGAAAATATGGGAAATATGAGACTGGCTTCCCTATAATAGAGAATTTGAATGGAGAAACTGTTGGACTTGTTCTTAGTTGAATTTGCACAATTTTTCTTTCTGGTTGTCAATCTAAATTGCATACTTTCCTTTTATATTAATATTTTTCATTTTACTCCACTCATTTCACCCACTTTCCACTCAGATTCAATCTCCACCATTCATATTACAATCTTTAATTCAATTTTAATTTTCTCTCTTGCACCTTCTACTAGGACGGAGAGAATAGGTGATTTTAACATCAATTCAGCCCTAACCTTATGTGGTATTTCATCTGAAGAGCTATAGCAATTCGGTATTTTACTCAGTGTAGTCCAAAATATCATTGAAACTACAATACCGCACCTGAATATTGCTAAATTTTCCAATTGATATAATAAATAAGTATATCTTCGTAAATTCACATAAATTTTAGATTATAAGAGTAAAATAACGGATTGCATATATCACCCTATTTTGTCGCAAAAGTTAAATCTACCCTTATTTATAAGCAAGTCCGCCCCAGTATTCAGGGAAATGAGGCCTACGATTCAGGCCCCCAAAGAATGAGTTAATATAGTGACACATTTAAATAAAATTAGATTTAGTATATCTTTTCAAAATAATGTTCATCAGAGCAAGTCCAACAGATTATCTACTCACATTTTCCATAATAGGAAAGCAAATTCCATATTCCCCATATTTTTTTTATCTCAACTCCAACAGTTTCTCCATTTCCCATTCCCTATAATTTATTGACATTTATTACTATACATTTATCCTATTGTTTTCTATTTTTTGATCATATATTCAATAAGTCCAAATAATGATGAACAAATAAATAATTAACTTAAAATACATATTACAATAATATTTCATATTTAAAATTACTTACTCTAACTTATAAAATGATAAAATTACATTTTATAAAAATAACACATCCTGAGTTACAATATAACTATTTTTGTAATGTATTATGAATAATTAGACTCATCTCTTTTCAACTTTTTGTTACAAGTTATTATTTTCAACCATAGAAATAAAATTTTTAGTAAAAATATTTAATTTAAACGTTATGACTTATATAAAACGTCAAAATAAATATATTTATGACCTTAAAATTTAGTAAATTTATATTAGAAAATAGTTTATATATGATTATTAAATATCAATAGATATGTACATGTAAAAATAGTCATATGAGATCTTGTTACGATCGTCTTTATGCATATTTTTAGAATATGTATTTTTTTATAAAATTTTATTGTAATTATTTTAAGATATTATCATTTAAAATTATTGAAGAGAAATAATTAATGAGTGAAATAACAAAAAAACAATGCAGATGGCATTAAATTTTGGTTCTCCAAATCTTCTCCTTCATTCTCTAAATTTGGAGAAGCAAACATTCTCTCTCTTTAATTTTCCTATTATGGAGAATGGGATGGGGAATCTGTTGGAGTTAAAAAAAAAGCTCAAATTCTCTATATTTGAGCAAATTTGCTATTATAGCAAAACTTTTGGACTTGCTCTTAAAATCCTATATTTTCTAAAAATGAGCCAAAATAAAGGCCCCTCATTTTGAAAAAGCCCATCATTTTAATTAATTTTAATTTTTTCCTCCTTTACGTATTTAAATTTCTTTTGCAACCGATTTTCACCGATATGGGTAATTTAAAGTTCAAGGACACTTTTTTAGGACCTTTTTAAAAAAATATTCGTCATAATCCCCAAATAAATAGGGCCGACACTGTTTATAAGTATGTGTTATTATTTTTGAATACAATCATGAAATTAATCTACCAGCTGAGATTATTGCAAGTTTCTTTCTTCTTAATAATTATCATAGACTTAAATTTCAATGTTTTGACAAATATAATTTTAACCCTCCCGTAACAACTACCAACCTTATAGTTTTTAACATGAGGAGCTGTAACCTTTTTTTTTTTTTGAAAAGAAAAAATGTATATCATACTCAAGGTGTTGGAAAACGTCCAGCAACGTTTGACAAGAGGAACTGTGGAGTATAACTCCATTCTATATAATCCGAGCTATTATTTTTCCCTATGCTAGCTACCAAATGGGCATCCGTATTTTCGTTTCTTGGTATCCAGCATGGAAAATTGAGGCCTTGTTGCACAAATTCTGCTCGAATCTCCTCAGTGATTGAGAGACATAATTCTGGGGCATCCAGATCTCCATGTAAGATCTGCATAAGGCTCATCGAGTCTCCCATGATTGCTACATCAGTCCATTGGAGATGTGCCACCATTTTCAGTGCTTCTACTTCCGCGAACATAGGGTCTCGTACATCCATTATCCTCCTGCTCACATCCCAAACAAAGGACCCATCCGCAACCATTGCCACTACCCCCAATCCTGCATAGTCCCTCGCTATTCCAGCATCAAACAGAATCATTTTCCCCACCACTGGCGGTCTTAATAAGCTACATGTAGAAAGGACTTCTGAAACTCTCTCCGGCCAGGCATTAGCATCAGCAAAAGATATCAAGATTGATTGGATTATTGCAGCCAGTAAACTCGAGTCGATGCTCTTATCTTGAAACAACTTCGTATTTATCTGGAACTACACCCCATCACAGACCATTGTCATTAGCTCTCTCGTCTTATCTTAATTGTCAACAGCAACTGTCTGAACCATCCATCACCTCTTGCTCATTCACTCACCAGTATTTTTTGCTGCAGACTTAGAGCTCGCCATACTCCTTTTGCATATTCACATTCAAAGAACAAGTGCCTTGTCGTCCCATCCTCAGTATCACAAAGTTGACTCTTTAACGGAGTACCTTTCTATACCCGAGATTCTCTGATGTTGGCAAAGAGTCCATGCATAACCTCGACACACAGTGTTTTGCTCTCGATGGTATACACATTCTCCATAGTCTCGCCCAGAAATCATCGGCCACTATCGCTGGGCCACCGCTATTATGGTAATAAACTAATCCCTGATTCTCTTTCAGTGTATGGTACGTGGATTTCACAGTGAACTTACCATTGGGGCCATTATTCCAAACCCATACATTTCTCCCTTCTTGTCCCCTTAACTGGATTGATAGTATATCGTTCGCATCCTCCGCAGCAAAGCTACTTCGAACAAGCAGAATACTCCAACCTCCCGTGACTTGGTCGATCAGGTCGTAGACATGCTGGAGGTGTCCTGGCACATGATCCGGATCTCTGATTCTGAAGTTGCTGGTTGATGGTAACCATGGTCCTGTGTGATGCTTGTATATCTCCCACTTCTAATGTGCTTCCGCCTCCCTAGTTTCAACGCCTCGATCCCTAGCTTCCGGCTCCCTGTAACCTTTGTTTAATGATAATGACACGTGATCTCAATTTCTACCAGGGATAAAATGAAAGTGGAGTTTTATTGGGCACATTTTTATTTATATCCAATTTTTTTTTAAGAAAAAGACAAAATATGATCTAACCAAGTAACAAGGTATTCAACAAATTGCTATATTATTTCATGCCAACATCATTGAAAACTTTAATGATGTTGTGACAGGGTGAACATGTTAAACATATATTTCAAATATTTGTATTGTGATTCATTCATGTTATATGAATAGTGTTTAAAACATGTTCCCCATAGTTTCGTACTTACTATTATATCTTTCTTTTTATTCGTATAAAATCATTTCTCTAACTTTCAAATAACTAGATTTTGATGATTGGTTTCCAATAAGTACTAATATATTTTACTATACCTAATATGGCCACCTAAATCTCACGATCATTTACCTTGATTACTTATGATGATGTTGTGAAGTCTATCTGGAAAATATGTATATGTGTATATATATATATATATATATATATAAACAATGTTATAAAATAAATTTTTTTACTATTTTCATTGCCTCACATTTACTAGAGGCTAAAGAATTGATTAATTTGTAGTCTCTGTGTAAACTTGAGAACATTCGAGCATCAAATGAATGATTTGATGGAGTGTCACTAAAGAATCTATGTGCAATAATGTCCCTCAAAAAGTAAAGTATGTGTTTTTATTTTCTTCTAAAACCTGAATAAAGCATGATACTAAAATAAGTCGTTACCATGGTGCTCGAAATGGAGTGGACAAGTAATGTTTTTATTGGTGACACTCTAAGTCTAATTTACAGTTACTCCAGCACCAAGGAGTGTCCTCAAGTCGAACAATGTTAAAACATGCGATGTACTAGCGACCATCCAGCAAGAGAACAAGAAACACGATATTTATTGGATTGTTAAGCAGTTTGAGGAGCTATTCCTCAAAGAGTACTTCGCTAACCTAAAAAGTAAAATGTTGGATTTCGTTGTAACTCATGTGAATGTTGATAAGATTTGAAAGATGAGCCCCCACTCTCCATGATGTTAAATATAACACATGATTTGATGTATTTCATATATGAATTAAATTTGAAAAACACGAAAATGTGACTGAAAACTTTGCTGTCCTTGAATTGACTGGAGGGGTATGAGGGAGGAACCGCGAGATGGAAAATTTGTGTAAATCCTAATTAATCAACGACATGTTGAACGGGGTAGCTGGGCGCTGGCCGTTGGGAATCTAAGGTAAATATTAATGAGTTCTTGTATGAAAGTAGAACCATTACCAAGACACACTTTCTCGGTGTCCAATGTTTTCAATTTGAAATTTAGTGTACTTAGTTTATTTTGGATCACTGGGAATAGCTTTGTAAAAATTAGTGTCATAGATCTTATAATTGGTTTTCTAATCCCCATTTTCCTATTCACCCGATGATAGACGTTTTTCAATAGTTTCAAATAAATGGAGTGAACTAATTGCTTTCTTTTATGAAAAAAGTACTTGGAGTGATGAGAATTGATATGCATGCTGATATGAATTAGCTTGTAGTTAAGGCATTTGAGGCTCCTACTATGTACAACATAGCATCAATAGCATACTTTTGATTACTACTAAACTAGGTCTTGTAGACATTATTGTAGAAATTTATTTGAGATCGATTGAAGAAACAAATCTCTCTAACAAAGAAAATAGTTAAAATTTCTTGCATATATTCATCGCATGCCATTTTATTGTGCAATTATGAAAAAAAATATGCATCTTTATTGTTAGTTTATTTACGCCCAACAACATATCTCGATATAAATCAATGATTTTAAAAATGATACATAATAAAACAAAATTAATAACAATGTTTTTGTCAAATGTCCGAAATGTTCATCTCATTTTTACAATTTCCGCACTACTTGAACAATATCAAAGGAAATGTCTGAACTGAAATGCTAAATGAGTTAAAGACATATCATGATAAAGACACTACAGTGTTTTTTAATGCATCTATAAATATAAGTACACGTGGTATTGGATATTATGTCTAAAAAACTAAATTTACATGGATTTTGATTGCAACGTAAAGTTGCCAAGTAAAACCCAAAAAAATTTGGATCTCGGTTTATAGTAACTATGATGATACATAGTCGTTTGCATAGCTTGTGGTTGTAAAATATTCAAAATCATGTTATACAAAATTATTTAAAAGGTTCCGAGTTAAGGTATTCGAATGAAAATGGAACCGGACTCTTCGTTTAATAACGCATGTCATTGTGAACTGGTGAAATTTAGTGTTTTTGGGTAAAAGTGGATGCCTCTCCCATTTACTGTTTTCAAACAAGTTATTCAAAAAATGAATGCCTCTCATAAATGCTTACAAGTGCCAAATGGGAGAGGCACGATGTTAAATTTGACGTTGTGGGTCAGTATCTGTGAGATAGATCTTGAGTTGAACTGCGCTTTAGCCTTCTGAACCCGCAGTTGATGTATTTGATACGTGTCGACTTAGATGTGGGACGGGGCACGATGGGGTCCCGACGGTGCTTGCTTTGGTTGCACCGGCGACAGGCGCTTGTAATTGATAGTTTCGGTGGTATCTATGCTCTGGTCGAGAGGTTATGGTGCATAGAGAACAATGTAAAATTAATCTACGTTGGAATCTATGTTGATAAAATATACAAACATGAATTGTTGAGCCTCTATGAATTTCAGTGCCACTACGATTGCCCATGCCACTAGATAGAAACATATACTGTAATGTGGAGTAAGTTCTTCATAGTGATTCAACCAAAAGTTTGAAAAGAAGCACAAACATTAATATTCCCCCCTTTCCTAGTTCAGTTGCCCACCAATATCAATCGGTAATCCCAAAATTTTGAAAAGAAAAAAAATGTATTTATTTTGCAAACTAAGCATAGGCAAAATGGAGTACTTGTTTCCACGTACTACAAGCAAACATAGAGTAAAAAATGGATTTCATGTAAAAATTTGCCTCTCGATATACATATAATCTAGATGAACAATAGACAATAACATTGAAAGCAGATGAAGATTAAATAATGCATAAATGATAATTATGAACGTGTGGGTGTAAGAGAGTTGAATGAATATATTTTGAGGGAATAATATACTGGATTCAGACGGAGCTTCTCTTTTTCTTCACGGAGAAATCGAGAAAAGAAAGGCCAGTTGATGTTAATTATATTATCGATTGCTTATTAGTGTTATTTAAGTATTAATGATTTGTCTATCGGATGTATATTTCCCTAAACTGTTGTGCCTATTTGAGTTTGAGATTATGATTTCGATAATGTTTAAATCGTTTTAATTTCTATCTATTTAAAATATGAATATGATCTAACCAAGTAACAAGTTAATCAGCAAATTGCTCTATTATTTCATGCTAGTGTCATTGTAAAATTAATGATGTTGTGACAGGTTGAACATGTTAAACACATATTTCAAATATATATATGGCGATTCATACCGTGTTCTCCATAGTTTCATATTATTTTATCTTTCTTTTTATTTGTAAAAATAATTTTCTAGCTTTCCAAATAAGTAGATTTTAATAATTGGTTTCCAACAATTGTTAATATATTTTTTCTATACCTAATGTAGCCAAATGAGTCTCATAATCATTTACTTCAATTACTTATAATGATTTTGTAACAATCTATCGGTAAATATATATATAAAGAATTTTATAAAAGATAAATTTTATCCATTGCTTCACATTTAATAGAGACAATCGACCTTATTAATTTGTAGTCTTTGTGTTTAAATTTGGGAACTTTCGAGCATCAAATGAATGATTTGATAGAGTGTCACTAAAATATCATACTTATATGCAATAATGTCTCTCCAAAAGTAAAATATGTGTTTTTATTTTCTTCTAAAACCAGAATATATGTTGGAACGGAGAAGTGTGACTAGCATTTGTTGGGGAAATAAAAGGTAAACTCCTTATAGGCCGGTCCAAGAGAATAAAGGGAGACACAAAACCTCTACTCATAGAGGTGGCACTAAAATAAGTCGTTACCATGATGCTCGAAATGGACTGAACAAGTAATATTTTCGTTGGTCACTCTAACTCTAATTTACAGTTATTCCAGCACCAAAGAGTGTTCGCAAGTTGAACAATCTTAAAATATTTGACATATCAACGACCATCCTGCAAGAAAACAAGAAATATGGTATTTATTGGATTGTTAACCAATTTGAGGCAGTGGCGGAGGTAATTTAGGGCAAGGGCCCATTATTTTCAATTTTTTATGTTGTTGTACAAAGTTTAAAAATTTATTATATTAGTACACACTTTTTAAATAATATTGCTAAGACCCATGACAAATTCTACATATCTTATATTGAATTTTGGGATTAAAATAAAAAAAGTCGCTAAAATATTTCCTCCATCTCACGTCTACTACCGTCTCTGCTCTGAAATTTTATTTTACTACTACCCGGTTAAAAAACTCCGCATCTGATTTGAGGAGCTAAATATCAAAAAGTACTATGTTTAAAGAGTAAAATGTTGAATTTCGATGTAACTCTGTAAAAATGAGTTTAAGATAAGACATACATTCACCTATTACGTGTTTATCCACAAGAGCATTACACATTATTATTTTTTATGGAGCAAATCCCAAAAATTTAGTCTTCCAAAACTAGCATACAGTATTTTTAATTTTTAACTAAATCAAATCCGATCAGATAAGCACAAACGCACAATTGTTCTATCTTAACAAAACACATATTTCACCCCTTTATTATCAATATAGAGCCACATTCAAATCAATCAAATTAATTTCCATACTATATGTGACGCACTATTTTAAGTGCAAAACGTAATCTCACCAACAAGTTTGAAAATTCAGCTAAACCAAAATAGAAAACCACCGACTAAATTGCATCATATATAATTACAAAACATTAATAAATACCAAAAAAGAAAACTAAAATACGTTAATAAACCACAAATTTCACCCCTTTCTATCAAAACAAAGCCACATTCAAAATTAATTTCAGTGGGAGACGTAATCTAACCATATTTGCAAAACCAAAATGCAAAACCACCAACAAAATTACATCATATTTGTAATAAAATAAATAAATGCCAAAAATGAAAATAAAAATGGATGTCGTTATCCACGAGGAGTGAATGAGGAGCATCCTCCTCCCTTGAACAATATCAGCACATAATAAAACAAAAAAACGCCTCAGAGCCTTCTTCCAAAAGTAAACACAATAAAAAATATATTCTATCCCTCCGTAATAATAATAATAACACCAAAATTACTAGAAGTTCTATCCCTTTGCCCTTATCCTCCAACCTAATCTTTCCATATTTACACCCTTCAAAAAAAATATCTTTACAAATATTACAAGTAATCCAATTTGTACACATATATATTTTTAATAGAGTATAATTTTTATTTATTAATGTCAGTAATGGTCCAATAATTTATCGAACGTTATAGTAAATTCTAGAAAATACCGAACTAGACTAATAAGTAGGTGTTATTTTCTAAACTGAATTAGATTTTATCAACTAAATTGTATTTAACTTGAACATACTATTACTGAAATATAGTTATATTTATACAAAATATCAATATTATCTTTCAAAAACTATTTTATTAAAAGTTAAAAGAAATCTTAGAAAATATCAAACTAGAAGTAGGTGGCATCAACTGATCTGAACTAAAATTTTCTCAACCAAATTTCATTAATTTTAAGAGAACATGATCATAATTTAATATACTTATAATAAATATCATTTTGATTGAATATTATTGAAAATGAAAGTGAATTCTAGATAATTTCAAACCGATGTAAAAGCAGAAAGTATGTGTCATTAATGAATAAAGACTAAAATGTTACCAACCATAAACCATATTGGATTTCAGTTGAAGAGAATAGTATGGTAACTTAGTTATATTTTTGTAAATAGAATACTAATTTGATTGAACATTATCCTCCAAGAAATAATTTTTTGATGAGGAGAAGAAAATGAGAAAAAGGTAAGAAAAAAGAAAAATGGAATAAGTAGGGGTGGGTTGATATATGGGAATGAAAAACACAGGACACAGTATCCGCACCCTCCAAAAGACAGAAACAGAGCGGCCAGAAACGGTGGTTTGGGTTTATATTGAATTATCGATTTCCGTGTCAAGCAAGCATCCATTCCATTTGTCTCTCTTAACCATGCCTAACTCCACCGCTCACTCTCTCATCCTCCTCCTCTTTACTTCCCTCTCAATCCACCCTATTTAATCCCAATTCCAATCCATCCTCTTTCTTGCGCCTCAGCTTCTCTGAGATCTGGGCTTTTCTTTCGTGTTTCTGTGTTTTTTTCCTGCAAGAATGGAGCATGCTCATATGGTGGCGCGGCGGCAGGACCCTTCTGTGAGTATAACTCTCGCCGTGGCTCCGCCGTCGTCATCCCCCGTCGCTGTGGCCCCACCACCACCACCACCACCACCACAGCCTCGTATCCCCACCAAGGCTCCTGTTGCTGTGGTCCCACCTCCTCCCATGGCTGTGAGCCCACCAACTCCTTCCCCACTGACCCCTGCTGCTACTGTTGGCGCTGCCGGACCAAGTGGAGTAGCGCGCGGGGCTCCGCCGCCGACCTCGCTGGCGCCTGGGTTCAGGTTCCACCCGACGGACGAGGAGCTTGTGAGATACTACCTCAGGAGGAAGGCTTGCGGCCTCCCCTTTCGCTTCCATGCTGTGAGCGAGATCGATGTGTACAAATCTGAGCCGTGGGAGCTTGCTGGTAATTGATTCTATTTCTCTCTGGATTGGATTACTTGTTTACTGATGATTGTTTGTGGGTACAATTGTGACTGTGTGCTTATGTTCTTGAAATGCCTGCATGTTGATGAATTTAACTTAGTTGGGTTGATTTGTGTGTGAGTGTGTGGGTGAATTTGACTTAATTTGACAGATGAGGATTGTAAGGGTCTGAATTGCAGAAAAAAGGTGTCTTTTGAATTTTATCCAGAAGAAATGATGAGGGCTTTTTAGTTGTTGATATGGAACAAGGATGGGACTTTTTTATTTATCAAATCAATAAATGTTGAAATAATGAGTTTACATTCTGTGTATTAATTTGAGTGAATGTGACTTGGTGGTGGTAGAAATGTTTGGTGAGTCTGTTGCTCTCTGAGGGAGAAATGGCAGATCTTTATGTGTGTTTGTTTGCAGATTTATTGACTTCTTGATTTGTTTATGGTCTTTGAGTCTATCTTCCACATTCAGGTGCATGTATGAGTTTGTAATGAATTGTTTGATTGTGCTTACAGGTTATTCGTCTTTGAAGACTAGAGACCTGGAGTGGTACTTTTTCAGTCCCGTCGACAGGAAGTATGGCAATGGCTCTCGGCTGAACCGAGCCACTGGCAAAGGCTACTGGAAGGCGACTGGCAAGGATCGTTGCGTTCGTCACAAGTCAAAGACGATTGGGATGAAGAAGACCCTTGTTTTCCATGGTGGGAGAGCACCTGATGGGAAGCGGACAAACTGGGTGATGCACGAGTACCGTCTGGTGGATGAGGATTTAGGGAGAGCTGGGGTGGTACAGGTTTGTTAATATTAACTTTAGATGTGTGTGAAGTTATTGATTCTGATATAATTCTCGGTACTGAAACTATGGAAACTGTGTTGTTGTTTTGGGGGAAAGGACTCGTTTGTGCTCTGCAGAATCTTCCAGAAGAGTGGTTTAGGACCGCCAAACGGTGATCGTTATGCCCCATTCCTTGATGAAGAATGGGAAGATGACACTGCTCTCTTCATCCCCGGCATAGTAGATGTTGAGGATGAGATGGGCAATGGAGAGGATGCAAGGATGACTCACAATAATCTTGAGCAGGTATATTTCTTACTCGCAGGATATGGATTTAAATATAAATAATCTCAAAAAGATGTATTTCATTGCAATACTTCTTAAGTTCATATTTTTTTGCCTTATGTTTAAAAGTCCGTGCTGTTTATTTTAGCGTGTTGAGCCTTCTTCAATGAAAATATTTGAAAAAAACATTTCTTGGGTTTGTGAAGAAGTACTGAGATGGGGGGCTTCTGTGTGAAGACTTGAATGGTGTTTTAAGAAATTTCTTTTTTAACAAGTTACTTGAGCAGTTTGTCATTAAGTTACTTTTATAAAAGAGCAATCACAATGTTTTACTTATAGTGTTCAACCACGTGTTATTTTTTGGTTTAAAACCAATGCTGTGTGCAGCTAGTGGCGCACGTGGTTGAGCTTTATAGGTAAAACTGGGATTTTTGGGAACTATTTGTTTTCCTATACAGAAGATGATTTTTATCTTTGTATTCTGCATTGTGCTTATTTTCTTCTTAATTTATATTTACTATTTAATTATCCGTCTATATCAAGGTCCTTTTCCGACATGAAGCAGTGACCACTTCTATGTCCTTAATGCTTGAAACTTTGGATTGATGTTTAGGCTGTTAAAAAATCTTTCTTTTCCTATTTTAAAGTCATGTCTCATGTCTGTGCTGTAACTTACACAACTTTTTATTTGAACATTTCTTTTAATATTTGAACAAGTAATGAGATGGTGGTGAAGCTTTACTTTTCTGCTTGTTTACCCTGTAACATGAATGAGCATTGTTCAGGTGTTTTATGAAAATGTAACTGGTTTTCTTGTTTAAGAAGTTACTTGATTATTCTGTCACCAATGTTACCCTAACATGAATGAGCGTTGCTTACTCAATGTGATCACGTGGATTGCTTTACTTAGTGCTCAACTTCGTCTTTTTGGTTCAAAACAAATGCTATAGGCATGGGACATGTGGTTGGGTGTAGTGTTTCTATGTTATGACTCATTTATGAGCGATTTGTTTTCTTGAATGGCATTATAGGAAATAGCCCGTGTTGCATTAGAATACAAAGGTGTTTTTGGAAAATACGTTATGACTCATTTATGAACTACTTGATTTTTGAATTATGGGCCTGCTCTGGGACACTTTCTGAAAAAGGAGTTGCGAATAAATGGTTCCATAAATTTAAGAGCTTGACATGTTCGCCTAAAAGAGAAAAATGATTTGGGGGATAGTGATGTGTTGGTTACAGTCATGCAAGTCTCATGACTTCTGCAGTTCCTGTTGCTGTCATTGGTCTTTTGCTCTTCATGCCTCTTTCCCCTCTAATCTTACGCTGTTTGTGGGTACAGGATATGAATAAGGCTCCTGTTCAGAGTGAGCCTCCAGCTGAGCCCCAGGCTATCTCATTCCTGTGCAAGAAGGAGAGAGCAGAAGATCTGGGGATGCTCTCCCTAGGCCGTAAAAGGCCGAGGCAAGATGATCCTAGCTCCAGCCATGCAAATGGCTCAAACGGTGGTGGTTCAGAGGACTCTACTACCACCAGCAAGGATTTCACCTCAAAGATGATGACGACAACAAATTTTTCTTCTTCGCTTTTAGAATTTCCCTTTCATGAAAAGACCAGTGGACCTAAAGAAAGCCAGCCTGTTTCCTTCGACTCCTCCAACCTCGAGAAATCTGTGCCTCCTGGATACCTGAAGTTCATAAGCAACCTGGAGAATGAGATCCTGAGTGTTTCCATGGACAGGGAGACTCTGAAGATTGAAGTGATGCGAGCTCAAGCAATGATTAACGTGCTCCAGTCGCGGATCGATTTTCTGCATAAGGAGAATGAGGACTTGAGAAGAATGGTTCGAGGTGGCTAAGAGAGCTGTAGACCCTGTGGTTCCTGGTAATAAGTGCTCTTTAGTTTTGTAGTTTTCCGGCTAGTATCGGTATGCTCTGTGGCATCTGATCTTCGGAAAATGAAGATTGGTGAAGAGTCAATTTGAGATGTCTAGTTGTAGCAACTTTAATCTAATCTGTGTCGTGGACAAATCTATGGGATCCAGGATTTGGTGGCAGTGCTCTTCTGCCTTTCTAAGTAGTTTGTCTGAATAAAGTTTAAAGTTGAGACTTATCTTCCTGTTTCATGCTTTTCCTTATACAGTTTCTTAGCCTTTGGTCTGGTTTTTTTTGACAATGTGGTCTGTTTATGCCTAGAGTCCTGTTTTTTGCAAAAAAAAAAAAAAAAAAAAATTCTGAAAACCTAGATACACTATACAACATTTGCTTCTTAATCTAGCCATTACATGGTAGGATCTGTTACAAAATCAACGGATGCTGTGGATCGAAAGGAGCAATTAGTTCTGATAGTTCAATGCCTAGCTCGGAGTACATCACATTTCAGCCGATACTAAGACTGCATCTCGGAGGGGAATCATGCCGTCAACAACTACTGCTAGGAGCTCTCCATCACAAGCAACCAAGAAGCTTTGCCCGTAAGAGCTCGTGTAAGCTGGTACTGTGATATCCATAAGAGCTAAAGCCTTGGCATTATGCTCCTCTACTGTATTAGCAGACAGCTCATTCTCGGTATCCCGCTTAATCCCAAAGCGGTAACTTCCATATGTGCCTATGCATTGATGATGCTAGGGCGAATTTGCGCTATCAGTGTACTTTGGATGCATACTGCAAATGCAACTTGTCAAGAACATCCACAAAATTAGCCACAAGTCCACAACTATGTATGAGAGCTTCAAGAAATCAGTAAAACTAACTCAAAACAATATATATAAGCCTTACATTGTAAATTCCAGAATCCACGTGTCTAGATTTCCCAAACTCTCTCAGATTAATGTTTTCAAACAGCACAACAATACATAGAAATGAAGAGCTTTACTTAATCGAAATGAAAGGCTCGTTGATAAGAGAATCACAACTCCACTATGCCAATAACAAACAGATGGCATTAGAATGACGAAATAAGAAAGTAACCATTCAGTTAATCCAACCAACAATCGCGATGAATGAAAACTAAACTGAAAGGCAAGACCAAGACCTCGAAACATGGCACATTAAGCTAAATCTCACAAGGATAGATGGCATCCCAAAATTTTGCCACTTCAATCATCAGTATGCAATCCAAAACACAAGTACTCCATTCGAGTCTTTTATATTGGTACATTTTTTTTTTTTTGGAAAGTTCACTAATAATGTCACTTTTCTTTTGGTAAGTTTTAAATGAATTTCAACCATTCAATTTACTTTTCTCTCTATACTCAATCTCAACCACCCATTTTCTATTTTGTTAAAATTTATGCCATTATACTTGTGCCAATATAAAAGACTCCGAGAGAGTACAAAACAACAAAATACACGTGTAAATGTTCAATCTACAACTTAAAGATATGAAACAATCAAAGTAAATGAATAGATCCAGGACACAAATCTTAGTTCCTTGTGCGATTTAGCTTAGACCAATAAAGTTCTTAGGCAGGGATGTACCATATCACCATTTCTCTTCATTATAGCACATCAGTTTGGTGATACCAGGCCCATGCCCAACTACTCGGCAGTAGCATGGGCTCGGCCCACCAGTAGGTAAGCACAGCTTGGCAGTATCCGGATTCGTACAACTCGGAAAGGGACAAGCACACTAGAAGACACCCAGAGCATGGACCACGTGGAGAGCATGGGTTGCTGTATAAATAGTGCTCCTCAGCACTATTCCAAGTAAGTATCTTCTCACTATTCAAGTGATTACCCTTTTTCTCTCCCGAGATCCATCTTTCATCATCACACCGGAGGGTCTACCCTCGGGTACCTCCCGGGGCTCTGTCTTGCAGGGCTAGGTATTGGATCAGGGACCAGGGGACCATCCGGACCGACCAGGCGGGCAGCATCAAGTTGGCACGCCCAATGGGATACGATCTTTGTTCACAAAAGCATTAAGATGCCGCCTCGAGGTCGGCCGCCACGAAGAGGTAGAGGAGGAAGAAGGCCTGAAGTGGTAGAGGAGGATCTCACTTTACGCCAGATGAGGGATCGAGCGCGTAAGGGGAAGGCCCCGGCGCATTCGGATCCAGAAGTCTCTGAAGGGGAGTCAGAGCTGCGGGGAGAAAGGGAGCCGGGAATGACGCAGGACGACCGTGACAGAAGGGAGTTTGCTGCTACTCAGGAAGAGGAGTACCGTCGTTGGTTGGCGGCAAAGCAAGGACCGGGATCGGGAACAAAACCGACTGGGGAAGGACAGTCGAACCCCCCCGCCGACTGAGGACTGGGTACCCCCGGTTCAGCTCGGGTCAGGATCTAATCCGACCCCGTTGGTGCCTCCTACGGGGTTACCTCCTTTGGCTGTGGAGGTGGTCAGCCGAGAACCCCCTGCCGTTCATGGGCAGGAAAATCCTCGGCCTCCAGTGGTGATAGATCTGGAAAGGCATGCTGGGAGTATAGGGCAACCATCCGGTATAGGGCCGGGATATGGTCAAGGCGGGGGCTATCCCGGATACGGAGCTCCAGGATACGGGACGTCTCAACCCGGGTATCAGGGGTACCCCCCGGCACCCGGAGGGTATTATGCCCAACCCGCTGGAGTCTCGGGGGGCTGGGCTCCCGGGATTCAAGGACCGATGTGGATGCAGAACCAAGTACCGATGGCGGGATATGCCATGGCTCAACCGGCCCCGGTCGCAGGAACCTATGGTGCGTACCCGGTGGTTGTGGACCGGGCTCCGGCGGCTCTAAACTCGGTGGAGGAGAGGTTGGATCGGTTGATAGGAAGGAACAGAGGAAGGCCTACCTCCCCCTAGATAGGTTATATCAGCACTTTCCCCTGGCCGGTGGGAATGAGAGTCCCGGAGGGGGTGCCGACCTATAGCGGGGAGACGGATCCGGAGGAGTTTGTCAAGACGTACCATAATGTCATGGGAACACGCGACATCCGGGAGGAGCTTATGTGCAAGCTGGTGAGCTCGTATCTGAGGGGAAGTTGTTTGTCGTGGTTTGAAGCCCAACCCCCGAAAAGTTTTAGAAATTACTATGACTTTTCAAGGATTTTGATGCACAGATATGAGACCAGAAGAAAGAAGTACCTTCTTTTGGCCGAAGTGGCTCACAGTCGACAGTCGGCAAAGGAGGAAGTCCGGGGTTTCCACAGGAGGTACATGGACGATTCCATGAAGGTGATTGATAGAGACGCTCAAGTGAAGGCCTGATCGCAGGATTCATCGCAGGCTTAAGGGATGAGGTGTTATGGGCGAAGCTTATGGAGAATATCCCGACCACTTTTCATCAGCTGGATCTTGAGGTGGAGATGTATTGTTCGCTCCTGGAAGGGAGCAAGAAGAGGAAAGAGGAAGGATACTTTGAGGACAAGGGGATTGGAAAGGGCGACAAGGCTCGGGTCGTTGATCCTGGCAGGAGGGATTCAGGTCAGGCCCCAGTAAGACCGAGGGTTGACCCCCCTCGGGCCGAAACGTTTACTCCTCTGACCAAGACCCGGTCGAAGATCCTAATAATTCATCGGAACCTGTTTCAAGACCCGGCCCCCATACCGGGAAATCCGACTCCAGCAAACGCGGCCAAATATTGTGCTTTCCACAAGTCTAATGGACACACAACAGAAGGCTGCCGAAGCTTGAGGGTGGAGATCGAGAAGTTGATCGAAAGAGGACAGTTAAGAGATTGTGTGAGTCAGGAGAACCAGCGTCCGGTGGCCGGGCAGCAGGCCAGAGCGGGGAGGAAGAGGAATTGGAGGAATAGGCCGCGGAATGATAACCAGCGAGGGGCTCCTGCACCGGCTGCCCAGCCGGGAGCAGCAGCTCTGGTTATGGCCCCGGAACCGGTTAATCAGGTCCCTCCCCGGATGATAAATGTCATACACGGAGAAGTAGGTGATGGGCCTCAGTCCCATGCAGCGGTCAAAGCCCGGAGTCGGTATGTGCCGGCTGGTGAGGACAGAGAGAAGAGACTGCGCCCAACGGAGGTCATCACCTTTTCGGACGAGGATCCGGTGCCCAGTCTAACACCCCATACGGATCCGATGGTGATCACAGCGGAGATAGAAGGATTTACAGTCAAGCGAGTGTTCATTGACGATGGAAGCAGTGTAGAAATCATGTTTGCTTCTTGCTTCGACCAGCTGGGATAGGGCGCCACAACCTTCACCCGAGCACCTCTCCGTTGTCAGGGTTCACAGGGCGGACGGAACATCCTTTGGGGGTTGTGTCCTTAACAGTGACGGTGGTGGATGACCTTGACCGGAGCAAGAAGACCCCGGTCCGGTGCAATTTCGCGGTCAAAGACGCCCCGTCTCCCTATAACATCATCATCGGACGACCATGGATGGCTCAAGCCAGGGCCATTTGCTCGACATACCATTTGACCATGAAGTTCCCAACCAGTCAGGGGGTGGCGACAGTTCGAGGAAGTCAATCCACGGCTAGAAGTTGCATGCTCACGGCCCTTCAGGAAGCCAGGAAAGCCCCGGTCGGGGCGGTGCAAGGAGAAGTAGGTCCGGGAGACGTGGAGGATATGCAGGTCGGGAGCCGAGGCATGATCAAAGTCGGGAGAAAAATGCCAGTCGATGTAAAGGAACAGCTACGATCCCTGCTTTCGAAATATGAGGATGTGTTCGCATGGGAAGAGAGGGACTTCACAGGTGTACCCCCGGAGTTAGCTCTCCACAAGCTGAATGTATACCCGAAGTTGAAGCCAATTCGGCAAAAGAAGAGGGCCCTGGCAGGAGATAAGGCCGAGGTGGTAAGACAGGAGGTGTTGAAATTGCTGGAGGCCGGGGTAGTGGAGGAAATCATATATCCAGAATGGCTAGCTAACCCGGTGCTAGTGAAAAAGCAAAATGGGTCCTGGAGAATGTGTATCGACTTCACCGACCTAAACAAGTGTTGCCCGAAAGACAGTTACCCCCTTCCCCCAGTCGACCGGTTGGTGGAAGCCATCACCGGGTATGAGGCCCTGGTCTTCTTTGATGGATACCGGGGTTATCATCAGATTCAAATGTCAGGAGAGGACAAGCCGAAGACAGCTTTCATCACAGAGTTCGGTACCTATTGCTATAGGCGGATGCCATTCGGCTTGAAGAACGCAGGGGCGACGTACCAACGGATGGCAGATGCTATATTTCGGGATCAGCTGGGCCGAAGCATGGAGCTATACGTTGATGATATGGTGGTGAAGAGCCGGAACTACCCAAGTTTCTTAGAAGACTTGGAGGAGATGTTCGGCATTTTGAGAAAGGTCAACCTGAAGCTGAATCCCGAGAAGAGTGTGGTAGGAGTAGCGGCCGGGAAGTTCCTCGGCTACATGGTGTCTAGCCGGGGAATAGACGTCAATCCGGAGAAGGTGGAGGCGATAAGCCGGATGCAGTCGCCGAAGAATGTAAAGGAGGTGCAGAAGCTGATGGGTTCTCTGGCAGCCTTGAGCCGATTTCTGTCAAAAGGTGCGGAGAGACAACTTCCCTTTTTCAACATACTGAGGAAGGCGAAGAAGTTTGAATGGACAGAGGAGTGCGAGAAAGCGTTCGAGGATCTGAAGGAACACCTGAGCCGACTCCCGAACCTCTCGAAGCCGAAGGAGGGGGAGGCTTTGCTTTTATACTTGTCCGCGTCCGCGTCAGCTGTCAGCGCGGTGTTGGTCCGAGAGGAAGACGGACGGCAGTGTCCGGTGTATTTCGTCAGTCGGGCATTACAAGGTCCAGAAACTCGGTATACAAGCTTGGAACAGCTGGTATTGGCGCTGGTTTATGCTTCGAAACGGTTGCGCCCGTATTTCCAGGCCCATCCGATCGTGGTCCTGACCAACCACCCCCTGAAACAGGTGATGCTTAAACCCGAGGCGTTTTGGCGTTTGATGAAGTGGGCAATAGAGTTGGGGGAGCATGAGATAACGTATCAGCCGAGAAAAGCCATTAAGGGCCAGGCAATGGCGGATTTCTTGACAGAGATGGTCGGGCCAGACACGACTGCCGAGGAATACCCAAGCCCGAGGTGGACGTTGCATGTGGACGGGTCAGCCCATGCAGGTTGCAGCGGAGCCGGGGTATTGCTGACATCTCCGGAAGGAGAGGAATACCACTATGCACTGCACTTCGACTTTAAAACTACAAATAACGAGGCAGAGTATGAGGCGTTGGTGGCAGGACTCAAACTGGCCCGGGAATTGAAGATAGGAAAGATCCAGGCCTTCAGTGACTCGCAGATTGTAGTTCAGCAGGTGAACGGAGAATATGAAGCAAAGGAGCGAAGTTTGCAGAGGTACTTGGAGCTGGTCCAACCCATGATCCGGCAGTTCGACAGTTTCAGTTTGGAGCAGGTGCCAAGAGAGCAGAACGAAAAGGCCGATGCGTTGAGCAAGTTGGCATCTTCGAAGTTGAAGCCAGGACAGAAAGCACCTCTCAGAAGGGAGACACTGGAGAGGAGAAGTTACGAGCAGAGTGATGAGATCCTGGCAGTGGAAGCGGTGCAGGAAGACTCCTGGATGGCACCGATCCGGGTGTACCTTCTCGCAGGAAAGGGTTCGCTCATGCCTTCAATGCCAAAAGTTCGCGCCGCTAGTGCACATACCCCGCGAAGAGATGATGGGAATAACAGGAGCCTGGCCTTTTAGCAGATGGGGACTGGACCTGGTCGGACCTTTTCCCACTGCTCCTGGCAGTTTGAAGTACCTGATTGTGGCTATCGATTACTTCACCAAGTGGGTGGAAGCCGAGCCCCAAACTAACATCTGGGGAGCTACCTGTGTGAAGTT
The DNA here is from genome assembly GCA_948330725.1 of Sherardia arvensis. Classification (NCBI taxonomy): domain Eukaryota; kingdom Viridiplantae; phylum Streptophyta; class Magnoliopsida; order Gentianales; family Rubiaceae; genus Sherardia; species Sherardia arvensis. The sequence goes on along the minus strand of OX415236.1, from coordinate 8,437,147 downwards.
TTGCTGGAGGAACATTGTTTGCCGGTTCGGAGTGCCGAGAGCCATGGTAACCGAAACGGAGCGCAATTTGAAAATGATCCTTTCAAATCCTGGTGCGTAAAGTATGGAATAAGCCAGAAGCTCACGTCAGTTTATCATCCGCAAGCTAACGGTCAGGTGGAGGTGACGAATCGGACGATAGTGAATGGGATTAAGGTCCGGCTCCAGGGAGCGAAAGGAAATTGGGTACATGAGCTCCCGAGTGTTCTATGGGCTCATCGGACCACGGAAAGCTCGGCAACTGGGGAGTCCCCCTACAGCCTGACGTATGGGTCGGAGGCAGTGATTCCGGCTGAGATCGGCATTCCCAGTCTTCGGACGGCTGAGCCGGTCCCCGAGGAGAAGAATGAAGAAGAGAGCAGAACAAATCTAGACCTGCTGGAAGAAAGGAGAGAGAGAGAGCGGCCTTGCATGAGGCTAAGGTGAAGGAGAAAGTTAAGAAGTATCATGACAGGAGGGTGAGGAAGAAGCAATTCAAGGTAGGCGACAGAGTAATGAGACGAAACGAAGAGTCACCAGGAGCCGGAGGGCAAGCTAGCACCCAACTAGGAGGGACCGTACTGGGTGACAGAAGCCCACCCGGGCGGGAGTTATGTGCTAGAGGATCCAGCGGGGAAGGGAGTCCCCCGAAGATGGAACATAGCAAACCTTAGGCGGTTCTATGGATAGTCTCTGGCACTTGTTGCCTAGATAGAGTAGCCTCTGGCACTTGATGCCTAGGTAGAATAGTCTCTGGCACTAGATACCTAGGTAGGATAGGTCCCCGGCGGCCAGGCGCCCGGGACAGGAACCTAGAGGTCGGATGACCGAAGGGTAGGTAGGAAAACATCCTGGAAACAAGGATTTTTGTAACGAAGGCATGTCCCTTTTATCCGATTTTAAAAGAATGAATGCGCGCATTAGGATTTTAAAATTGAAAGATGTGTCATAAACTGAAAATTATTAAACATGTCTAGAACAAAATGAAAGGTTATAACATGGCATGAAGTTCTATCCTATCTACGGGCCCCCGACGTAGAGGCTTCGCCGGGAGGAACTCCCCGGGCCTCGCGTCTGCTTCTTTGGACAGCTTGCTCCAGCATGCGCTGCTCCTCGTTTTGATCCCGCGGGATGTCTGGATTCTCGCTTCTATCACCCTCCGGCTCGGCAATTGATTCGGAGGTAGGGACAGGAACACTGCTGTGAGCGCCTCGACCCCCTATTCGGACTGGAGGTTGCCTTGTTCGCGGCCCGGCTGAGTTACTCCCAGTTAAGGTAGCTTTCTATTTTCCCTTTCGGTCGTTCGAGCCGGGCGGGAACCAGAGGCAGAAGAAGAACCAGGAGGTTGATCGGCAGTCGGAGTAATCTCCCGAGCAGGAAACTGAGCGCGGAATCTGGCAGCAACGGTCCGAAGCCGGGCCAAGCGTCGTTCAGAAGCCTCAAGATCCAGGAGCTCAGGAGTATGCTTGTAACGCTCGTAAGCCAGATCGACATCTTCAAGTGGAGGGATCTGGGACTCAGAGGGAGGAACTATGATCCGGTTCAGAATGTTCTTCCTCCAGTCCACGGCTGCTTGGTAGGCCGCTGCCCAGACGCCAGAGGTCCTCTCGGAACTCTCCATCCAGGCGATCAGATCGTCAACTGCCCGGGGAGCATCTGTCAGCAGGGGAATGTCGACCGCCCCCTGACGCAGTCCTAATAGATGGTATGATAGATGAACCAACACTAGCTGCTGTTGTAGGGTCCGGTTCCTAGTCGCCAGCTTCTCGTTTTCCACTTCAAGTTTGGTGGCGTGTTTCCGGAGCTCGGTCGTATTCTGCATCCTCATACACTTGCTATAGTACAGCCGAACGTCGTGCCATACCTCATCCAATTCCTTTTGGATCCGGAGTTGGAAATTGTGGTGCTGGGCCTCTTGCTCCGACATGACTAGGTCGAACTCGAGGACCTTGTCGATGCTCTCAAAAGCAAGTCTGTAACACTTCGGCAGGGAACCAAAATCTTCTTGGATCTGGAGCAGGCAGGTGATCAGGCAGTCGGCGTCGGGGAACTCGGAGATCAAGGGACCGAGCCCTCCTTCGGATAAAAGGTCAGTTAGGCTCGGACAGCCGGCTCCAGCCGGAACCGGGGTAGGAACCGGGGGGCTAAGGACTCTAGAAGGATCCTGGTAACAACAGGACTGAGTCAGGATATATATATAAAAAATAATAAATAGACAGATAAACAAGAGCAGTGTTGACAGCAATTGCGAGCAAGGGAAATTTTATTGATAGAATGAAGGTCCGGGGTTGAAGATTCGGGTAGAAAATTACAAAATTGAAAACGAAAAAGGAAAAAATCTAACTAACATTCTCGGGGGCTCCTTCTCCTTTGTCGTCCCCGCCATCGCTGCTGTCGCTATCCGAGTCCTCCTCGTAAAAAACCAGATCAGGAGAGCAAGGGGCCCCGGCAGCCCATGGGTCCTCCGGACGAACCTGCGGAGATGATGAGAACTCTGCTTCAAGGTCTTTCGGATTGAACAAACCCCTGTAATGCCCGTACACGGTGCAGTACTGGGTGAAGTCCTCATTTTCGGGCAAGTCAGATCCGGAAACCGGAGCAGGAAGAAGGGGGCCTGGGAGCCGAACCACGTCAGTTGACCAGCTCCGGACATCCTCAGTCGACATTTGCTTCTCCCGCAGAGCATCCCACAGCTTGGGAGAGAGACCCTTCATACCACCCTTCTGAAGAGTGTTCACCAGATGCAGTTGCTGAGCCTCGGCATTCGGATTGAACCACCGCTTCTTGAACGAAGCCCTGATTGAAGGAGGGAACCAACCCCGGACCTGCATGTAAGTATTGTGGCATTGATGGGCGTTGGCGGCGAGGTTCAGCTCGGTCAGACGGAGCGACAGGGTTTGGCTCGCTAGGACCTTATCAATAATGGCTTCGGTGAATTCCAGACGCCCTTTGTAGTTCGCCCCCCGAACCGCTTCCAGTTCCTCCTCCAGAGCGCTCACCCTGGCTCGAAGTTGAGCCGATGTTTCCCTCTCGGCCCGAAGTTCATTTTCCTTCTTGGCCCTCAGCTCTTCTTCCTTCCCCTCGAAGTGGCGCCCGAGAAAGGAAGAGAGGGAGGCTTGGAAGTCAGGGGAGTTGGCGAACTCAGAGCTAAGAAGTTGAACCTGTAGAGCAACGGTTCAATAAATAAAAAAAACCGAGAGCAGAACAAACAAGCTACCTTCGGGTTGGAAGAAGAAATAGGAGGAGTATCGGCGCGGGAAGATGATGGGGTCCGGGAATCACCCGTCCGATGTTTTTTAGCGCCATGTTCTTTATTTTCCCCCTTACGCTTGGCTGGGAAGAAGGGAGGTGGGGGAGGAATCTCAGGGGCAGAGATAGTGGTATATCTCGAAGCCGGGGATCTACCATCCCTGGTTGGAGAAAACAGAGATAACCCCCGACCAAGCGAGGACCCCGGAATGGGCACATGAGTAACAGGGAGCTTCGACAGGTCAACAGCTGCGTTATCATCAGCAAGATTTTGAGCGGACTCCTGCTGGGCCACTGCTTCGGCTATGAACCCCTCCTGATCCCCCTTTCCGTCCTCGGGCTCAGAAGTGATATCCACAACTGTAATAGGACCAAGATGGGGAGGCCCCGAGCCAGTAAGAGGGTTCTGAACCGGATCATTAGTCTTGTTCTTATCCTCCAGACGCTCTTGCCGAGAGTTCAGATCGTCCTGCCGGCTCTGAACGGTCTCCTTCGTCTTATCCTTGACTTGCTGGCTAAGATTAGCCAGTTGGTTTTGTTGCTGTTGAAGGACTGGGATCCCCTTGTCCTGTGACTTCCCCTGCTGGAGAGGCTGGACGGGCTTCTTCCGCTTATCCTGTTTGACTACATCAGGGTCAGTCCCGGTCCCAGTGGCGGTTGATTTCTTAGTCTCTTTCTTCTTCGGAATGGGGACCTGAGGGTTGTCTTCCAAAGTCGGAGCTACGAAGAAAAATAGTTAAGCGAAGCCATTGAAAAAGGGGAACAAGGACACCAAAATAAAAATAGTTAAGCGAAGCCATAGAACCGGCCAGGTAACCATCCAGCGGCTATCCCGGAAGGCACTCTCCGGGTATATCGCCCGGGGGAAGAGGTAGATAGAGTTACCGGCCAGCCAATACTGGTCCAGGTTCAAGGCCTCAGAGGACAAAGTGGTATGATTGGCACGTTGTGTGTCAGGAAGGAACGCCTCCCGGACGTCCAAAGCGACTTGCGAGTTCCAGGCAGGGACCTCGTATAGCTCAGGGTTGACGGTCACATAGCCCTTTTCCTGCCAGTTCTTGGCCGAGTATGAAGTCTTGGACCCCTGGACGTGCCTGGACAGTGAATATCATCTCCTTGCCGGGGCATTTGATGAGCATGTAGAAGGACTTCCACAGGTTAAAGGACGGATCAATCCCACACCGAAGACTCCTCACGAGAAAGCCATCATCACATCGACGGCATTGGGGTGCATCTGGGCAGGCGAGATGTTGTAGACCTCCAGGAACCGAGTGTACAACGGAGGGAAAGGAAGGCTCAAACCCCACATAAAGTGGATCCGAGGGATGCACAAGACCGACTTGGTAGTCCAGACAGCGGCCGAGACAGCGGCCACCCGGGCGGCCAAGGGTATCGGAACCCCCATGCCGCTAAGGCACTTGGTAGTCCAGACATCGGCTTTCAGTGAGGGCTTCCGGGCGTTGTCTATCTCCCTCTGTTCCCGGTTCTTGGAGCGCTTGAATATGGGAGCAGAAGGAGTCACGTTGCTACAGAGGTGGATCGGCTTGTAAGACGCCGATGAGCCGACAGAAACCGCAGCGGAGGGAGCAGTGGTGCTTTGAAGAGAGTAGGTGACGCCGTCCTGGCGCTGGGCATCGGACTGTGCGGTATTACTCGCCATGGAATTGAAGAAGAGAGAGAATATGAAGATTAGAAATTGGGAGTTGAAAGATTTTGAAATCTGAAAGCGATTGGTGAAAGTGATCGACGAAAGGCCCTATTTATAGAGGGCGAGAAAAAGAAGAAAAAACAATGATTAAATGAAATGGGAAAGCGTGAAAACTGATAATGTCAATAATAAATTATCCTCGAAAAGGGCGCGTCCACCCCATTATTGTCGGGCCGGGAAGGAATACAGAAAGCCAGTCCTTCCGTCCTCGGATCAGGAAGGTCCTAGCCTCGGCCGAAAGAACCGGCTTTCGGGGGGCTAGTGGTGATACCAGGCCCAGGCCCAACTACTCGGCAGTAGCATGGGCTCGGCCCACCAGTAGGTAAGCACAGCTTGGCAGTATCCGGGTTCGTACAACTCGGAAAGGGACAAGCACACTAGAAGACACCCAGAGCATGGACCACGTGGAGAGCATGGGTTGCTGTATAAATAGTGCTCCTCAGCACTATTCCAAGTAAGTATCTTCTCACTATTCAAGTGATTACCCCTTTTCTCTCCCGAGATCCATCTTTCATCATCACGCCGGAGGGTCTACCCTCGGGTACCTCCCGGGGCTCTGTCTTGCAGGGCTAGGTATTGGATCAGGGACCAGGGGACCATCCGGACCGACCAGGCGGGCAGCATCACAGTTCATGTCAGCCTAGATGGAACACAAGCTTGGGGAAAACAAAAGCCTAGGGGTTTAGGTTTCAAGAAATGGCCCAAGGATCGGCCATCTTATGGATGCATATGACACCATATTGTTGACTAGAATCACACACCTGTCAGTATTAGACATGGTAAAAATCATAAACCTATATGCTAGATTCTCAGGTACTCAGGTCAAAGACTAAATTTTGAGAAGTATTCAGTTCTCTTCAGTCCTAATACTCCAAAGGAAATGCAACATTACATGATGTACACACTACACATCCACAATCAAGATCTGGATGTAAAATACTTGGGTATACAGGTGAATTTTCAAGAGCAGAAGAAGGAATTATATCAAGGCCTCATAAAGAGATTCATAGAAAAGTTTGGATCATGGAAAGCCAAACTTCTATCTCTGCCAGGGAGAATCACACTTGCAAAACATGTTTTGAGCTCCTTAGCAATATACCCACTGAGCATATTCATAATCAATAAACATGTTCTGAAAAAATAGACAGAATGGCAGCCGCTTTCATTTGGAGTGGAAAACTTGGAAGGGAAAACAATTCATTGGAAATCTTGAAAATAGGTGACAAAATCCAAAGAGGAAGAAGGTCTGGGAATGAGACCAACATTGGGAATGAACAAGGCTTTATTGGAAAAACAAGTTTGGTATGTAGTAAGCAACAGTTCAGCACTACTGTCACAGGTTTACCAAGCAAAGTATGCCAAAGGAAAAGACATTAAAGATATAAGTCCAAAACCTGGGGACTCATGGGGATGGAAGTCCAGACTCTGGGCCGAGGACATAATCACCCAAAATTTGGAAGCAGAACAAACAAATTTAAGAGCGGAACATCTCATATATAGAGAGGGGCATTGGAGAATGTCTCTAGTGCGCGCCATTTTCCCTACAAAGACAATTCCATACATGCAGGCCATACACGTTAAGCAACAAAGGGAATGAAATGATAAACCAGTGTGGAAATTAAACAAGAATGACAGGTACTCAGTAAAAAGAGGATACCATTGCTGCATGACAACTATTGGATGCCTAGACCTGAGAAGAAAGAAACAGTGGAACAAAATATGGAACCTGAAAGTTCCATACAATATAGTCATATTTCTCTGGGAAGTCATTAGTGGAGCATTACAAATGGCAACAAACCTAAAGAAGAGAAGACTTATTCAATCTCCTACCTGCTCTAGGTGACAAACAAGAGATGAAGATGAGTCCACTTACTTCTAAAATGCCCAAAAACTGCTCAGATGTGGAGATGAGCTAATTTGGAACAGGCAATAAACAGTCTGGCACATGCCAAAATGTCAGATTTTGGGTCTTGGATGGAATACTGGTCAGAAACTGCAGACTTGGCAGTCTTTATCAAGTCAGCCTTCCTTATATGAGAAATATGGTCCCAAAAGTGTAAGAAGGTAGTAGCAGCCCAACCACCAAATCCTGGGGGAGGCATTTCTTTGGCAGAACAAAAGTTTCAACTCAACCAACAACTGATAGAGAAACAAAAAGAAGCAGACCTTGAGGAGATAATTGGGACACAATGGCATACTAGGGAGCAGAGTGAGGAGCAGCAAAGTAACAATTCGGAGGATAGAGAAATCACAGAAGTCAAAGTGGATGGCTCATTTCAAAGCTCAAGAAAAATCGGAAGCGCATGATGGTCAATCAGAAAGCACATTAATGGAGACACACCCCAACACACATGGTCTGGTTTTTGTGTGTGCATCACTCCTCTCCAAGCAAAAGCAATTGCAAGGTGGAGAGCCCTCAAAGCAACGGTCAGGACAACAAACACCAACATGTCCGTATGGTAACTGACTCATCAGAATTATTGGCGGCACTCAATTATCTAGAGACATCGCCATGGGAATTAGAAGCTTGATAAAAGAAATAGTTAGTTATGTAAGGTTGCAACCCTCTGTTTCTTCATTGTAAAAGTATGTAGAAATTCCTTGACTAAGAAGAACCATTTGTAATTTAAATTTCGCGTAATAATAGTGTTTGCCATAAAAAACGAAGCGTATGAATTTACAAGAATGAAAATTACTAACCATATAAAATGCAACAAGTACATGTAAAATCTAGAAAATTGATGGTGTATTTGGTTGGAGTGGATTTTGAGAGTCTGGACTTTGATTTGGGATTTGGAGAGTTTGAGAGTTTGTAAGTCTGGATTTGCTAAAATCTTGTTTGGTTGACTTGGGATTTTGTAAGTCTGAAACAAAAATCTTGTTTGGTTGGAGTGAATTTTGTAAGTTTATAACTAAAATCTTTCTTGGGCTTTGCTTTTTGCAAAAATTGGACTTTGTAAGGCAAAACTTGGATTTTGTAAGGCAAAAACCTGGACTTTCAAAAAAATGAACCAAACAAAAACTTGCAAAACTGAACTTGAATAGTTCAAATTTTGCAAAAACTTGCCCAACCAAACACACCCCGAAGTTTTTCCATTTCATCCTTATGTGATGAGGCGTGTCGTTATTTGAGTGACACATTTGCATGTTCATATATTTGAAGTCACATGGAGAGGAGTTAGATTGCGTTCAATCACTTTAAACCACATATTGAAAAATTGAGGAATATATCTACAAATACAAAGAAAGTGAGGGGTACCTAAAACAATTCCCTTAAAATTTCGGAAGAGGAATAGTCCATGCAATTTCCCATACGGGCCCGGGCTAACCGAAGGTTCTGGAATGAGCCCCGTAAGCAGTACCGTGATCAAATTTGACCACACCTAAAACCCTCCTCCTCTTTAACTACGGTTTAATTATTTATTATTAAAATATACTCCTATTAGTACCAGGACTTTATCCCCAAATTCTCACATTTTGATTTTTTTATACCAATGGAACTTCTCTCTTCTCCTCGCAATTTCCCCAATTGAATCAAACTCTTTTTTAAATCCAAACCCCGATCGTTCCTTTTTTGTTTTGATTTTGCTTCAATCGCAAGTTTCAGTTGAATCTCAGGCTCATGATCCGTAAGTCTTTGCCGTCTTCATCGTCGTCGTCGCTTGCGCCGGGGTACCGATTTCACCCGACGGACGAGGAGCTCGTGGGCTACTACCTTAGCCGGAAGGTCCGAGGCATCCCCTATATCCATGGCCCTATCTCCGACATCGATATCTACAAGGTTGAGCCTTGGGACCTCCCAGGTATATATCTTCCGAGCCCTTCTGTGAGGTTTTTTGAGGTTTGATTAGGTAAAGATGTCATCTTTGTTAGGTTTATGCTGTTCAAGGTCTGGTGTTTTATTGGATCGTTAGGTGAAGTTTTATTGTTTGGTACATGACGTTATTGGAATATTAATTAGTCATCAATACTTAGGAATTTTCATTCGCTGAACCATTTTCATGGATTTGATGAAGTGCTGATCGAACATGTGGTTCTATTGAATCTGTCCTCGAGTCGATTGACAGGGAACGTGTCCCCCTATTTGGCCTTAGTTTCCTAGAGAACCTGTCAGTACTCCATGAGCATGTCTAATGAATATCTGATTGACTTGATAAAAATGCATATGTTGCAAGGATTTGTCCAATAATACATTGACAGGGAGGGATTTGCTTGATGGATATTGTTCACTTAACTTCTTTTAATTGTTGTGATTGAATTAAAATTTTGGCTTGATAATGTGGATCATAGGTAAATCAGCCCTTAAGACCAGGGATTTAGAGTGGTACTTTTTCAGTGGTCTGGATAAGAAGTATGGCAATGGTGATCGTACCAATCGAGCCACAAAGCAGGGCTACTGGAAGACTACTGGCAAGGACAGGCCTGTCTACCACAAGGCCCAGGTTGTGGGTATGAAGAAGACTCTGGTCTATCACAATGGCCGTGCACCCAAGGGGTTGAGGACCAATTGGGTTATGCATGAGTACAGAGTCACCGATGAGAATTTGGTGAAGAAGGGCTTTGCAGTGGAGGCTTTTGTGCTCTGCAGAATTTTTCAGAAGAGTGGTTCCGGCCCAAAGAATGGAGAACAGTATGGAGCACCCCTTGTTGATGAGGAATGGGAAATTGATGATTTTGGAACTGGTATGGAGATGCAAGTTGTTGGGGAATTGGAGTTTGGCGATGATGGCTGTTTAGATGGAGTCCAGCTAGATCAGGTTTGCTCTCTTTTGCCATCTTTTCAGTCCTTCCTTTCTATTTAAGTCCTATTTCTCGCTTAATTTTGCTCTCACTAGATCGTGTATATCCTATGATATGTTTCCCCAGTAGTAAGTATGTTGTTAATGCCATTGAGAAGTAGTCTAACTTTAAGGAGCCCTTTTTTCTATAGATTCTTGCAACAACTGAAGATTCCCCAGTAGAGGTTGATTATCAGTATGGTGGGGAGAATGTCACTGGCAGTGAGGGCTCTCCGGACTCTAACAATGAACCTCGTTTTGTATCTCCTGGCTTTGGCGAGTACAATAATTGTATAGCAGTGAAGCCAGAAGAGAATCAGATGTATGAGATGCCTGCTCAAGGTGAAGTGAATCAAGCAGTATACAACGCTCCTGTGATGAAGCCAGAAGGCAATCAGTTTTATGAGATGCCTGCTCAAGGTGAGGTGAATCAATCAGTATACAATACTCCTGTGGTGATGAAGCCAGAAGGCAACCAATTTTATGAGATGCCTGCTCAAGGTGAAGTACATCAAGCAGTCGTCAATGTTCCTCAGGTCCCTGTGGGTGCTTATGATTACAGTGACTTGCTTGAGGAGTTTAGCCAACAAATGACGCCAGTTAAGAATGAATATAGGAGTGAGCAAGCTAAGATCCTGACTTCCGAGGACAAAGAGTATGTAGTCGATGAATCCTTTGTGGATGCTATTGATGATCCTCAGTTCGGTGAGGGTGGTGGTGCCTTCCTTGAAGCTAATGACCTTAATGGCCCAATGGCTGATGCGTCTGGTGATGGTGAAGACTGGTCTTCACTATTCTTCGATCCCAGTAATGAGTACTTCTTGGATGATTCATATATGGTGGGTGATGATAGTCCACTGCTTCCTGATTCTGCTCTCCAGATGGTTAGTAGTGTAGAATTGGAGCTTTGGTTAAAACTTCTTAGATTTTTAAATGTGAACTGACAAATGTTTTCCTCTCACTTCTACAGGACTTCAATGGACAACAGCTGCTTGGGAGTAACACTGATGAAGCATCTTCTTCTACATGGCTGCAGTCCACAAAAGATTGTGCAACAGGTGCCATTTCCTTTTTAATTCAGTGCACGAGAAATCGAATAATGTCAGTTAGAACTGAGCTTGAAAAGTTTTCTTCTTTTTGCAGACATTCATTATCCATTCCTCAAGAAGGCAAGCTGTATGCTGGAGAGCATCCAAGCTCCTCCAGCATATGCCTCAGAGTTCCCTTCAAAGGATGCTGCCCTTCGTTTGTACGGGTCTTCTAGTGCATCACACATTACCGCTGGCATGATTCAGATTCAGGACATGCGTCTTGCTGATAGGAAGATGAACTCTGTATCAGAGGAGGATGGGAGGTACAAGATTGTCGTCTCCTTTGGGATGTCTAGGGGAGCTGATAACTCCACTACTCTGGAATCGGCGGTCAGGATTCATCCTGGAAAAAATGTGGCGGGAGCTTTTGGTGGTTGGTTTACCTCCTTGTTCTTGGTCCTGATCCTCTCCCTGGCACTAAAATTCGGAACCTACATTTATGCTCAGTAGATTTAGGTAGACTTATTATGCTTTTGATGGATTTTACACAAGGTACTCTGCCTTGGAGTATTCCCTGTTTGGTGTCGAAGATTTTTTATCTGGATTTTATGTACTTGTCTCCTTTCTTTAAAACAGATAAGAGGGCTTCTATCGACTGTGGAATTGAAGACTGTATACTCATTCCACTGAAGCTCTGTTATATTTGACTTGGACATAATATTAATGTAGGAACGTATATTATTCGACTTTTATTTACTTCTTCTTTCTGTTTCTTGTATTTTAGTTGTTGGAATGAGTATTTGGTGTAGGCTTCTCTGCATTTGCATTAGAATTAGAATTCAGTAAATACAGGCATGATTAGTATTTGAAAATACTTTGTAAATGCAGGCCTTTCAGATGCATGATATATTATAGAGATGATGGAATATGTTCCAACTGTTCAAGAAGTAACATTCAAAAATGTCTTTGAAATCCTGTTTATTTGTACTTCAGTTTACGATCATATCGTTCTGGAATTTGAGCTTACACAAATGATGAGGGCAGGATACCGTGGTTTAGTTCAAAACTCGTGTGTTCTTCAATAGTATCTACTCGCTTTTCTGTACTAACTCAAATGTAACTCCCTTGAAATGGATGTACCATCATCTCAAACCTCTCCAGGAAGCATGGTGTCTTCCGGTAAATCGCACACAGCAATACCCTAAATAACAACAGATAAAAAATCATTATAGAGCTGTAAAAAATCAGAAGTACTAGTCATAGTGTTAGTTTTAGGTTCTCACCTCCCCAGTAAGATGTGCCACACATCGCTGCTCAGCAAGCAACTCGGCTTCACTCTGCATAAATACGAAAGATTAATCTTACCAAACTGGAGTTTATGAAGTTGCAGATAATTCTATAAATCGATTTTACCTTTTTGATTCGTTCACGGAGGTAGTCATCGATAATCACATCCTTCACTAGTTCGTAATCACCATCACCCTGGTATAAAAAAATTTCATAATAATTAAGTTAGATATTTGACAAAAAAATTCTAGTATATCAATGCAAGGGACAAATGACTTACTTTTGATCTGCACGGCATGCTGAAAACGATACCCTCTGCTATGCCATAGGGGTTCCCGGTGGTATAAACCTTTATCAGGATAACACACAATGAGCCGATGAACACAATGTATAAAAACTAGAAAGCTGATATTACGAGATAAAAACAGATTTGAGTAAAGGGACTTACTCCTGAAGAGAACCAATCGCCTTCAGGGGTAGGATTTACGAGTGATCTTATTGAATCACACACCGACACTGCAGTTGATGCAGCAGAAGATCTTCCCCATTTCTTAATAAGGGCACCCCCTCTCTGTCAAATAAATTTGCATAAACAATTAGTTCACAGTCCCCTTGTGTTTCAATTGTTGTTACATAAGCAATTGTAATTAATACGCACCTTCTGAACCTTCTCAGTAAACTCCTCCTCTAACCATTTGGTGTCTTTTATGACCTCTTTCACAGGCACACCATTAATTCTAGCATTCACAAAATCAGGAACCTGACAGAAATATGAACAGACGTACATTTAGCAACTCACTCTAGAAAAACGAATCACTAGAACAATTATCACTAGAACAAATTCTTACCTGAGTGGTTGAGTGGTTCCCCCATATGGTCACATTCGAGACTTTGTCATAGAAAACTCCCGCTTTTAGAGCCAGCTGCACAAACAAGTCAACAATTATTCTCTATTTCTTATAAAGAAGAAGATGGTGATAAAAAAAAAGTGGTTAGGAACAACCAGCTCACCTGGCATTTTGCTCTATTTTCATCCAATCTAGTCAATGCATGGAAGTTTTTCGCGGGAATATCAGGAGCATTCTTTAAACAGATCAATGCACTTCAAAAAACCAGCAGTAGCAAATGATCAGCAGTTTGGAGGAATAGAATGGCATTAAAAGGATAGGTAACAAATGGATACTTACTTGGTGTTACAAGGGTTTCCCACTACAACCACTTTCACATTACGAGATGCAACGGCATTAAGAGCCTTTCCCTGTCAAGAAAGTACTGATATTTCGGGACTTGGGGCACAATTTTCCATTCAAAAGAAAAGGAAGACAGAAAGAATAAGGAGTTGCCTGTGCAGCAAAAATCTGGCCATTTATGTCGAGGAGATCAGCTCTCTCCATTCCAGGGCCCCGGGGTTTAGCGCCTATAAGAAGTGCCCATTCAACATCCTGGAAAATTTCATAAGGATCCACGCCTATGCTAACTTCTCTCAGCAAAGGGTACAAGGAGTCTTCAAGTTCCATAGCCACACCTGAATGGTTTTGCAAAGATGCATCAGTGCTAGAAATGACTGTATTCATGTTTTTTAACAACTTGTGGCCCATGTAGATGTAGTTAAATTTTGTAAGAAATGTAATACCTTCAAGAGCTTGGAAAGACCGCTCAGAACCCAATAGCTTTAAAGCAATAGGTTGATCTTGCCCGAATACCTCACCGGATGCAAGCTAGTTCAATAAAACATGTCATAGATCAGCGACGACTTCATTTGCTTTTGTTACCAAGAAGATTGTAAAAGACTACAAAATTACAAATGCACTGTGCTATCATTTTGTTTGAAAACAACTCGAAGTATGTGGATTGATTCTTACTTGAAAAAGAAGATGGTTAGAAATCATCCCTGCAGCACCAGAAACTGCAATGTTTATCAATTTCTTCCAAGACTTTGTCTCTTCCTCCTGTGATTATTTAAAAATAGAAAATAGACAAATTGAGAGGTATCCAACCTAAATCAAATCTCACAGTATCAACACATTCTACTGCACTGAAAAGTGAAAACATTTAGAGGTGGCAAGGCAGAATGTCAACCAGCCATCTATAATAGTTCACTAAGTAAAGGAATCATACATTTTTCTTCTGTCTCAGTGTGCATATGAATAATGAATTAAATTGATAATTACTCCCTCCACACTATGGTTCTCCAGCCTAATCTTACACCATCTTTTCGAAAATGCGTATAGCTATAAATGATTTAAAAAAAGTGTATACACATAATCTGGAGTAAGATACATCAATAGATTGTGATAAATGAGACTTTCACTGAAACAAGTAATTCTATCCAAATCAATGTATTCATAACAGTAAACTTACAGCCTTGAGATCATAAGTGAGGCAAAAGACTCCATAGCATTCCGGCTTCCTCTTCGAATCGTCGAGTTGCAGAGCCGCCGGAGCTTGAGCTTCCCTACTCCCCAAAAACACAGAAAAACACAAGTTTAACCAATTTCTTTAAAAACTCTATCTTTTTAGTATACAGAGTAGTAGAGTACAAAGATAGTTTAATAAATAGTGGAATGAAGAGTGATTACTGGACAGAGCAGCATATGGTGGAATTCTGGGCTCGCTTGAGAGAATAAGAGAGGCGGTTCTTGGAGACTCTGTTGATGGCATAAGAGAGCTGGGAAGAGTAGTTCAGAAGGCGGGGCTCTGTTTTATTGGCGTGTGAGCATGTAAACTCTGCCACCGCCATAGCTTTGCAGCAGAAAGATGGAGATGGAGTAGAGTTCGAAAAATATGATCTTGGAATCAAGAAAGAGACTTTCCTTTTGTAGATTTTGTGTTCAGTTTATGTGGTTTGGAGGGAGAGAATGTGAGAAAATCCAACAGAAAATTATGAAAAAAAAGAAAATTATAATCCTGGAAATCTTGGAAAGGGAGAGAAAAAATGATGATGAGATGTAGGAAAGGCCATGCATGAGACACTTGTCAATGTCATTTCTATCTCTTTAGCCAAAATCTCCGGGTGTGTTTGGTTGGGCAAGTTTTTGCAAAACTTGAACTATCCAAGTTCAGTTTTGTAAAATCTTGTTTGGTTCACAAAATTTCCCAAAATTCAGACTTGCAAAATCCTAAAAACCAATCAAACATTTTGTTTCATACTCAAAAAATCCAACCCAACTAAAGAAGGATTTTGCAAAACTAAACTCTCAAAATCCCAAACAAAAACTCAAACTCTCAAAATTTCAATACAAAATCCAGACTCTCAAAATTCTCTCCAACCAAACACACCCTCCATGTTTGGGTCTGGAGATTGGAATGGGGCGTTTTTTTCTTTTGGAAATGTTTCTTTTCCTTTGTTCTTTTCTGATATCTGTTCTGATTCTGAAAGATATTTGTTGGGCTTTTCTTATCTTTCTGGGAAATTTAGCCTATTGGATTAGTGGTATAAAAAGATGAA
Organism: Sherardia arvensis; assembly: GCA_948330725.1. NCBI lineage: Eukaryota > Viridiplantae > Streptophyta > Magnoliopsida > Gentianales > Rubiaceae > Sherardia > Sherardia arvensis. The sequence continues at coordinate 8,421,628 of OX415236.1, read as the reverse complement.
AGTTTTGGCCTAAGAGTAGTTTGAATCACAATCCACACTTTATGCTCTTTCTTTGCTTGTTGGTTAGTGTACCAACCGACTTTCAATTTTCACAACAATGTACTCCCTTTGGAGTTTTAAAAAAATTGTATTTATTTCCTCTAACCCCCTGTATAGTACAATTTATTCAATATTTTTCAGTTCAGATCAGTTTTATTCCGTTTATTTATTTTTTATTTTTTTAATAAAATATATATTAATCATTCAGTTCAATTCGGAGAAAATAAATTTTAATTCAGTTCAGTTCAGTGATTTTTTTTTTTGATAATTTTAAATTTATATTGAAAACTCAGTTCACTTCAATTTAGTGTAGTTCACTTCAGTTGAGTGAAGTTCAATTCATTTAAGTTTATTTCAATACAGTTCTATTTATCAATACATGAATTTGCCCTTAATTCAGTCATGCTCTGATCAATTCAGTTCAATTTAGTTTAGTTTAGTTTAGTTAAGTTCATCTAAGTTAAATTCAATATACTTAAGTTCAATTTAGTTTATTAAACTAGGTTCAATTTATTAATTCATATATGATGAAATATAATTTGATAAAATATAGCTTTATCAGTTATATAAATGCATTGATTTTTTTTCTTCAATTAAGTTCGGTTCAATTCAATTCAGCATGCTTCGGTTCAATTCAGTTTAATAAGCCATATCCAATTTCTTAAGTTCAGTTCTGATGAAAATATGATTTGATAAAATATATCAATACATGAATTTGACTTTAATTCAGTCATGCTCTATTCAATACTGTTCAGTTTAGTTTAGATTAGTTTTGTTCAGTTAATTAAGTTCATTTAAGTTCCCGCAGCTCAAGAAAGGACAAAAGAAACTTAAAAAGCCTTTCAATTCTTCAATATGTGGGCTAACTCCCCACTATTCAAAGAAGTGGTGAAAACTGTGTGGGATTCCGAGGAAATCCATACTCTGAATGATTTGTTTCAGGCCCTTCGGAGCCTTCAGGACCCTTTGCAAATCCTGAATAAGAGGGATTTTTCAGAGATTGAAAAGAGAGCCGGCTTGTCTAGGGAAGAGTGGGAATGAGCAGTGGTGGATTTGAGCTCAGACTTACTTTCAGACACAAAATAGAGGCAGGAGAGACAGAAGAGGGAAGTAGCTGAATTTCTTGGGAAGGCTGGATACCAATTTTTGCAGCAAAGGGCAAAGATTGCATGGCTTAAAGACGGTGACGGACCTACCACGCTTTTCCATTCAGTTGTGAAATCTAGACAATACCATAATCAAATTCAGTGTCTTTTGAGTGCTGGAGGGCTGATTGAAGGAAGGGAAGCTTTAGAGGATCATGTGGTTGAGGTTTTAGGCAAACAGTTGGGACTTGCTGAAAAGCCTATCAGAAAACTAAATCCAGACTACCTGCAGAAGGGTGGACATCTAACAATGCATCAACAGCTCAACCTCATCAAGGATGTCACTCCAACAGAAATTTGGAATGCTCTAAAATTCACTGGTTATGAGAAGAGTCCATGACAAGATGGCTACTCCAGTCTGTTCTCGAAGAGCACATGGGACATTACAGTCCCTAGTTTTATAAAGGTTGTAACATGATTCTTTAGAGGGGATGCAGTGCCAACTGACTTCAGTCAAGCTGTCTTGGCTTTGATCCCAAAGTGTCCTCAACCTTAGACTGCTGCTGGTCTGACGCCAATTGCTTGTTGCTCAGTTTTGTACAAGGTTGTCACTAAACTCATGTGTACAAGACTTGGGGAGGTAATGCCATATTTAGTAAATCAGAATCAGGGAGTTTTTGTGAAAGGAATGCGCATTGCTCACAATGTCCTTCTTACCTAAGAACTCATTCATAAGTACCACAATAGGACCAATTAGACATAGTTGGAAGAGTAGTCACATCTCTCATGCAGGTAAAATTCATCTCATCAATACAAACCTGCTCAGCTCACTAGTTATTGGCCTTCTGTGTTCAAGCTGCCTAAAGAAATTCATGATGAGGTGGAGAAGCTCTGCAAAGCCTTCATGTGGGGAAATGAGGCACACATCAGATAGTTTGTTCCTGCAGCTTGGAGTTAAATGTGCAGGGCAAAGAAGAAGGGTGGAATGGGGCTGAGGGACCCATCCCTTTGAAATCTAGCCGCATTGTGTAAACACCCCTGGGCCATAAAGCAGAAGAAAGATGTGTTTTGGGTACGATGGATCCAAACTTATTACTTGAAGGGTAGAAGCTGGAGAACCTATACTGCAACAGGCTATCATAACTGGATATGAAAGTTGTTGATCAGGCTGTCAAAAAAGCAATGACAGGCAAGTTGTAAGACTATGCATGCAAAGGGGGCGAATTTTCAATCACTGCTGCTTACAATATACTCAAGGGTGGTGGATAGCAGGATCCATGGGCAAAGGTAGTGTGGTATACTAAGATTCTGCCTAAACATAAGTTTTTCTTGTGACTGCTACTTAAAGGGAAAATGGCAACAGTGGACAGACTGCAAAGATTCAGAATCTTGGGACAACAGCCAAATAGCAGATTGTGTGGACAGGCACCAGAATCAGCCATCCACTTGTTCTCACAATGCACTTTTGTATTGAAGTGCTCCATTGTGTTGGGGTAAAGCAGGTCTCAGATCTGAGGGAGCTGAGGAAAAAACTAATGCTTTGGAGGATTAATGGCCATGTGAGGGTTGTAATTCTTTGGGTCTCTGCTTTGTATCACATCTGGGAAGAGAGTAACAAGAGAATTTTCAGAACAGATCAACTGCCGCAGCTGTGGTGGGAAACAAAATTTTGGCATAGTACAATTGGATGCTGGGAAAGAATAGTCTTGGCTAGATTGTACTGTCATTTATTTCTTTTGGTCAATGGGGCTGGGAATGAAGGCCCAAAATGTATTATTTTGTTTTGATTTACTGAAAAAGTTTCCATAAAAAAAATTGAGGAATTGCAACGGTTTCTCACAGATCAGACTATTTGTTATGTTTCTTCCGTGAATCCATCGATTTGAAAACATCTGAAATGTACATGATTTGCGTGAACAAATCGCTGTGAATCGCCGGACCGCTACAAATCTCCGGACACCACTGCCCACTTTAGTTTGGAGGCCACCGTTAATTGAAATTTTCAGATCGTCGGAGATGTACAAATGGAGCCGGGAAAGGTTAGCGCGATTGGGCAGAGAAACGAGGAGAAAACTCAAAAGGGAAAAAGAATAAATGGGGGTGAACACGACGTCCTTTTCAATTATAAGGGAGGGTAAAGGTTAAGTGGAACGAAGTTGTTTCACGTATACAGAGGGGAATAATATCAAAATTCCGAAAATATGGAAGGTTTTACATGAAAATTACGAAATACCCTTAAAAGTGATAAACATTAACGAAATGTGACCAAAAACACAAATAATCCTCATTGCATGTATGCTATAGGATTAAAATGTATACTTCTTTTTATAATAAAAAGTTAGTATTTAAGAGACCAACTAATATATATATCGTGCAATGCGCGATAGTACCACGCTAGTTGAATGAAAAATAAATAAACAATTAAATTGTAAAACCGGAACATAATATACATTTCATCAATATCTTGCCCTTTATAAACCATCCAAAAGAGGTACATTTTCTAACTTAAGTTAAAAAATTAAATTAAATAGCAAAACATGAACATAATATCATTTTAGAAATTGGATTTGTATTACTTGTACAGTCTCACACATTTTGAAAATCAAAACCTTCATTTGATTTAAAGAGAACTCGGGTGCATCGACGTCATCGCTAGACCACACGGCGCCACCGTTCATCCCTGCTTCATCGGCTGCATCGACTTCATCTCTACCTCAGACAGCTCCACCGTTCATCCCTCCGGCGACGCGTGTGGGGTACTCGCACACGCCTGACCTTATACCTCTGAGCAATGAACGAGGAATTCTCGGCTAGGCTCCAAATAGCTGCGCACGTAAACCTAATTACATGGCGGCGAATCATCGCATGGAGGCGAGGGAGTGCCCTGCAGATTGTAGGACTATATTTTTAACGTTGAAGTGTACGAACTCTTCACCAGGTACGTATCTTTAAGTTTTAATAAAAGCATTATGTATTATTAATAAGACATAATTCGACATATATAATAGTATTATTATGTATGATATATTTTTTATGCATACACATACGTGCAGCAGCACGCATGTATATTTTTGAATACATGCATGCATGCAGCACATATATATTTTTTGTGCACGTAATATATATGTCCACATATTTCGCATGTTCATGGCAATAGTTATATACTGCTAATGTTTCAAGTTTTATTATTGATATATATAATAGTATTATTATGTATGATAAAATTTTTATGCAAACACATATTGCATGCATGTATATTTTTGAATACATGCACGCATGCAGCACGTATATATTTTTGTGCACGTAATTTGTGCACATATTTTGCACGTTCGTGGTTGTAGTTACACATATATACTGTAAATGTTTCAAGTTCTAGTTATACACTTATGCATATATATATATATATAGGGAGGGGTTCCGTTAACTCACTTATTTTTACTCAACTTTTTACTCCAAATCATGGCCCTTCCCTTTAATCTAATCTAACGTTCATAATTAAATCATCTTTTTCCTGATTTTCTTCTATCAATTAATAATAATCTATTTTCCATTTGTTAACCCTTCTCCTTCACGATCCATTCCCTTCTTCCCGTAGCTTCTTTCCTGGCTTTCTTCATTGATCAGGCTTCAATGAAACCTTTCCTGCTTGCTGGAGGAGAAGAAGAAAATTCCAAATCAGAATCCAGAAACCCTAATCGTACAGAAACTCCAACCTCTCTCTTTCTCTCTTATCCATGTCTTCCGAGAGCTCATACTGCAAACCCTCACTCCGAACTTCAATCCGCCCGCACTGATCAATGGTCAATTGAGACCGCCTCGTTTTGATTTCAGAAAATCTCAATTCCGGCTCCTTAGCTTAGGTATTGCGATTCCCCCGCTCGGATCCCTATGTCTTCGAATAGAATTGTGATTTTTTCGAATGCATCTTCGGAGATAGTGTGCTTTGATTTAGAAACCATGTGCCTAGAGGGATAGGTCAGAGGTTTTGGGTTCTGGAATTTGGTGACATTGTTGTTTGTCCGAGGAAACTTGTGGAGCTGGAAAGCTATTGTACTCTGTAAGGTCAGGGGATTTGCAGGTTGTTGCAGAAAGGCCTGGAAGAACACATGGAATAAATCCAGGAGATGTTGCAGCTGCGCCTTCATTCGAGGATGTTGCTGATAAGATATTAAGTGTATTAGATAGAAGGATATATGTAGGGCATAACATTTAGAATTCGATTGCGTTCATATTCGAGAGGCCTTCTGAGATTGGCAGGCCTGCACATGTTCATGTTGCCATGGTTGATTCATTGAGGGTATTGACAGAGAAGTTTGGAAGAAGAGCTGGAAATATGAAGGTAAAGCATGATTTTGTTTATGAAAATTCATGATAATGATGAGATTTTGATGAAAACTTGGAGAATGTAATCATCTTTGCATGTTTATTCTTTCACAGATTGGTACTTTGGCAACATACTTTGGGCTTGGAGAGCAAAAACACGTTTGGAAAGCTGAGCAGAAACATGAAGCCGAACAGAAGTAACTGGAGGAGCTCCGGAATCAGATTTTTGGAAAGAGGGAGCGTTCTGGCTAAATAGTTACTGGGGAAAAAACAGACGGTTATGAATTAAGCGTGTGCATACTTGTAATGCTGAATTAAAAGGGAAATTAAACAAGGAAAAGAGCTAAAAAAGGAAAAGAGGAGTAGAAAAAGTGAAAAAAGGTGAACCACAAGATTAGATTGGATGTAATGGTCCAGATTTGGAGTAAAAAATTGAGTAAAAATAAGTGAGTTAACGGAACCCCTCCCATATATATATATATATATGAACTCACATAAGTCTGGTTGAACAAATACATACTTTTTTATGAATGTTTAGATTAATCTATATTAATTGTCATTGAATCTCTTTTGCAAGAGATTTTTGCAGGAGGTGCATCGTGCTCAGGAGAATAGCAACCCTTGTCCGCAAACAGGAACTCCACACATGACAATACGACATTAATGGGAAAATGTAACAGTGAGGAAGTTCATCATCAAATGGGTGTCAATGCTTAGGATGCGTTAGTGATACATGTTTCAGATGTAAAAGTGTTCATCATGTTTTTGTCTATTCTGTTAATTCGTGTGTATTTGCAATTATGTGTTTGTGTAAAACTAAACCCTTCAATTTTAGGGAGCTTAATTACAATTTAATAAAATAAGAGGTCTGAAATGGGAATTTCAAGAATTGCTTACATTTATCCCTAAATTATGAGTGCAATTAAGCAATATGGAGAAGAGCTTACATTGTCCAAAATGAGTGAAAAACAAGAATATTCACTCTAACGAAAAGATTGCTATAATTCCAGTTCTAACAATTTAATAGCTTGGGACGGGTGACCATTGACTGTCAACGTAACACATTTTATCGCAAAATTTTAGTATTAAGTGATTTTTCCCTGACTCCATAATATTTTCCAAATGATCAGGGGTGAACTTAGTGCAGTGTAAACTGTGCTCAGGGTCCAAGAGGCCTAATTTTTTTAAAGTGTATCATAATGTATATTTTATGAAGTTAATGACTATTCGATTTTTTGAATGGCCTTTTCCTTTGAATTTGAACCTTTTAATTTCTAGAAGAGTCTTTTTCTTTGAATTTGGGCACTTTCAATTTTCTGAAGAGCTTTTTATTTTAATTGTATTTCTTATTTTAATTTAAAGAGATCTAAAATGAAATGTTTGCATTGGGTCTCAAAATACATTGAACCGGCCCTACAAATGATTTGAACTCGCACACTTTTTGAAATTTTATTTTTTTTGATTTAAGTGTGCTATGGCCCTCAAAAGTTCTGAGTATGTTGTTTATGGTCCCTTAACAAAAAGTGTAAAGTTTATTGCCTCTAAACATTTGAAATGAAGGGTTTTAGCCCCTAAAATATAAATATGTAGTAGTCATGGTGATGCTACCCCCTTGCTCCCTTCTACAAGGCTCTCGTGGATCGGGGTCTTGGTGACGTTGATATTTTGGAGCCCCCGGTCATAGCCGGGGGGTTCCCTCTCTGACGCCCAAGTCAGCTTTCCATAAGAGATAAAGAATAAGAGTAGTGAGAGTGAGGAGATTAGAATCTACATTTTCCATGCATCATAACACCCTTTATGTAGAGTTAGGGTTTAAGAGTTACTTACCCATTGCCTATTGGGCTTGACCCTAACCAAAGGTCCAAGAGTCAGGTCTTATGATTTGTAGTGTGTTATAGTGGGCTGTAGCCCTAGTATCATCAGTAGCCCCTAGAGACTAAAGGGCTGTGCTCTTTGATTTCTTATGATGGTGTGCATGCCTAGTCATTCGTTCGGGGGTTCTAAAATTTAGCAAAAATTCATCGAACCCGGGCACCCTAGAGTGATTGGGTCTAGGTGGAAAGGCGATGTCGGAGGGAAGGTCGAGTCATGTAAGACTATGAGGCCACGTAGGAGACCCTAGTCTTGCCGGAAGCGACTTGGCCAAGGTCCGGGCAGTAGGCACTGATCCGAGTGGCCAAGTGGAGTAAAAAATTATCTATTTTCCTAAGTACCGATCCGGGTGGTCTAGTTTACTCAAAAACAATATCTTTCTAGGCACCAATCCGGGTGATTTACGAAACTCAAAAATAATCTCTCTACCTAGGCACTTATCCGGGTGGCCTAAGAAACTCAAAAATAATCTCTCTTCTGAGGCACTGATTCGGGTGACCTAGTGAACTCAAAAATAATCTCTCTTCTTAGGCACCGATCCGGGTGGTCTAGGGAACTCAAATATAATTTTTCTTCCTAGACACCGATCCGGGTGGTCTAGGAAACTCAAATATAATCTCTTCCTAAGCACCGATCCAGGTGGCATAGGGAACTCAAAAATAATCTCTCTTCCTAGGCACCGATCCGGCTAGCCTAAGGAACTCAAATATAATCTTTCTTTCTAAATACCGATCCCGGTGTCGTAGGAAACTTAGATAATTTCTTCCTATACACCGATTCAGGTGGCCTAGAGAACTCAAAAATGATCTATCTTTCTAGATACCAATCCGGGTGACATAGGGAAGTCAAAAATAATCTATATTCTTAAGCACCGTTCCGGTTGTTCTAGGGAACTCAAAAATAACATCTCTTCCTAGGCACCGATCCGGGTGACCCAGGGAACTCAAAAATAATCCATCTCTTCCTAGGCACCAATCCGGGTTACCTAGATTACTCTCTTCCTAAGCACCGATGCGAGTGACCTAGGGAACTCAAAAATAATCTATCTTCCTAGGCACCGATCCGGGTGACCTAGGGAGCTCAAAAATAATCTCTCTTACTAGGCACCGATCCAGGTGATCTAGGGAACTCAAATATAATCTCCCTTCCTAGGAACCGAACTGCATTTAATTGCTCTACTTATAAATTTCAGCAAACAAGGCCTAATAGAAATTGAACAAAAATTACAAAAAATAACACAAAAAATAGGGGATTGTTAGATGCAGTCCAATATTTACATACGCAGTCTGTATTTTGTTTAAATTGACGTAATTACCATTTACATTAATCAGGTACAAATTTTCAATCAATCCCCGTATTTGTGGTTCTTATATCATTTTCGAGAGTGAAGGCAAACACATCGAAGAATTATATCAAGAAGCCAAACACACTAGATCATGGACCATTTTTGTGAGGGCATATTAAGTAGTTTATGTACAAATACATATTGCATAAGAAATGTTGGACTACGTCCATAAATTTCCCAAAAATACCAAAATTAAACAAAATTACTTTAACATCAACTAAACCACATATTCCTTTTTGTGAATTTAGTTACGATATTAATCTATTTCACACCATAACTCAATATCCAATACGAAGTGGATAACAAAACTAACACTCTATGATACTATTACAATCCAAATCCTCAATCTAAATTAAATCGAGATAAAAATGACATGTACGACTAGTAACTCTGTTAGGTTGTCGAATCAAACTTGCCTTAATAGGCTGTATAAACTCTAACATCACCTAACACTACCATATATATCACACATAAACACATACTGTAATGTTCCCGTAAAAATATGTGTATAGTCACATTATGAAAACGGTTGCACCACTACTTCCACTGTTATTTCATTCTTTTTCAATTAAGCATGGTACATGAACATGAAATACAATCCATGCATATACCAGAGAATATATGCAATCAATCCCTCCCAATGAAAATTTATAAACATGTAGATAATAGAGAAAGAATACAAGCAAGCATAACTCGATAACATGTATGACCTATTTAAACATTATCAACCGAAGTATCCACAGAGATAATAAGACTCGCGAAATATTTCACTGAACCAAAACTCATATATCCTACTGTATAACAATCTAACCCTGAGTTTACAAGTTCCTTTTTTTTAAAAATTAGTTTACAAGTTTCATTCTTCATCAAGGTTTCTAATTTGAATTACTAAAGTTAGACAAAGTTATATCAAAATTGTAATAAAAATAGTTTGATTTTTGAAGATAATATCAGCTAATATCAGATAATAGTTTGGTTCAGGGATCTCCGGTGCTCCTTTGCTGAGAACCCTGTTGCTCACAAGAGAGTTAAGCACATCGGCATCGACTATCACTTTGTGAGGGAGTTTGTTAGTGCCGGCAAATTTTCCGTTGGTCATGTTCCCACCTCGTTACAGGTTGCGGACATCTTCACTAAGGGGCTCAATCGTGCGTTGTTTGATTTCTTTCGGTCCAAATTTCGCGTCTCGATCAATCCGACGCTTCGCTTGAAGGGGGCGTGACAATAGAAGAATTGGAGGACATACTCTCGTTTTATGTTAGCCTTTTTTAAAAAATATAAATATCTCCTATAAAGGCAATACTAATCATAAAAGAAAATACAATTTACAAACTATATCGCCGCCAATATCCAAAATTCCATTAAATAACATACTTATAAACCGAACAAGAGCTTATGTATCTATAATTTTCTCTCTTTGATTTGATGTATAGAGTTGAGAGCGACGGTAAATCTCTTTGATCAAGTCGCAATTACTGTGAATTCTCGACCACAAGAGACTAATAATATAAGTTGCTGTCTTATGTTTGCAACAATTAGACAAAACCAGTACATACCTACTTAACATAGTTTGCTCAGCAGAAGCAGCAAAATAATTATTTGGATTATATATATTTCAGCCAAACATCTCCATTTTAATTATGTATAGTATGAACTGTATGATTAAGCATCGGACGGCAAAACAGCTAACTCTAAATCCCAGGTACAAATTGACAAAGTCCACAAAGAATATCCTTTGGTAAGAAAGAAACTTCCTCAATTCCAAAGGTCATTTTACCCTCATGTCTTGTAATTTAAATTCTTTTAAACCATAATGTCATTTTATGATCATAGTATGCGAAGCCAATCATAAAATAAAAGTACATTTGGATGGAAACAAGAAAGATCTTTTAAAGAATGGAAAATGAAATTAGGCTACCAAACCTAGCTTCAAAGTAAGTATGTCTATTCACTCCAACTCATTTCAATTTGGTTCTTCTTTTTTTAGTCTCGTTATAAACAATTCAATATTTTATTTGTGTAATACAAAATACGGTATGAATTTATCAATATATTTTTATTGGAAAACTTAATAAACAGGAATAAAATTATAATTTCAATGATATTTTGTACTATACTGAGTAAAATTACAGATTGCGTATATTTTTCAATAATTAATTTTTACTCCAAAATCAATTCAGTCCAGTCAAACATAATTCAGTTCAATTCTGACCAAATATCCTACGATATCAAACCTTGAACTACTATTACAATTTACAAGGTCAAACTGAAATGGTTCCCGGCCGGTCGCAACAGATAAGAAAATACACTCGCATCCAAAAGACACCAACGGATACAACAAAGCATACAGTAACAAAGTCACAATCTCACACACACTCAGAACCAGCAAGAAAAATATAAACCTGTCAAATACTACAAATTCTCACAGTACATATATGCTCTATGCTGACAACAAACATAACAAATTTCAAAAGAAACTTGATCATTTCTTAAACAATGTCAGGTGAAGAGGGATGGATTTTAGATGCACCAAAGGCAGCATACCTTCATCCATTCGGCCAGAGAAGCGGGTTTAACCCGAGCACCGGAATCTACCATTCAGTGCATCATCTCACCAATGAAATCCCTTGGAATCCTGATCTCGATATCGCCACATTTGTGCTGTCTCAGTTTCCCTGCCATGGTCAAGCTGAGAAGAAGATAGCCCTCGTTGATTCATCCACTAACAAGACAGTCACCTATGCTCAGCTCAAATTCTCCATTCAGAAACTGGCCACAGGGTTAAGCCATGGACTTGGGGTGAAGAAAGGCGACGTCGTGTTCCTCCTCTCCCCAAACTGCTTACTATATCCTGTCATCTGCCTGGCCGTGCTGTCCATCGGGGCGGTGTTGACCACTGCGAATCCGGTCAACACTGCCTCGGAGATAGCCAAGCAGGTGAAGGATTCAGGGCCAAAACTCGCCATTTCTGATCCTGAAGAGGTGCACAAGCTGCTCTCCACTGGAGTGCCAACTATGCTAACCTCGAGAGCTAAAGATGGTGCTTTGGTTTCAGCTGAGGAGTTGATCGAGTGCTGTGAGCCGTTGGATTTGCCTAGTCGGGAATCCCGACCAGGCAAATCCGACACGGCCGTGATACTGTACTCGTCGGGGACGACGGGTACAAGCAAGGGAGTGGAGCTCACTCACTCGAACCTCATCGCCATTGTTACCATACTCAAGTGGAGCGCAGAGGTGAGTTCTTCCATGGATGATGTATTCCTCTGCTTCATCCCCATGTTCCACGTCTACGGCCTCGCCTTCTTCGCTCTCGGACTCCTCGCCTGCAACACAACAAACGTAATGATGCCAAAGTACGATTTCACCTCAATGCTGGAAGCCATCCAGAACCACCGCGTCAACAACATTCCGGCGGTTCCTCCGGTGATACTCTCCCTGGTGAAGAACGAAAACGCCGGTAATTACGACCTTTCGTCCCTGAAACGGATCGGGTCGGGAGCCGCCCCGCTGAGCAAGGAGGTCACCGATGCGCTGCGAGACAAGTTTCCGTTGCTGGAAGTCCGGCAGGGGTATGGCTTGACGGAGAGCTGCGGCGCCGCCACGTTCTCGCCGTCCAACGAGGTGGCCAAGGCTCACCCGGCGGCGTGTGGGGAGCTACTTCCGACTTTCACGGCGAAGGTCGTCGACTTTGAAACCGGAAAAGCGCTGCCGCCGTTCTGCAAAGGGGAGCTGTGGTTCAAGGGGCCTGGAATCATGAAAGGGTATCTCGGAAACGTTGAGGCCACGGCGGAGACCATTGTTTCCGATGGCTGGCTGAGAACGGGAGATCTAGGGTTCTTTGATGAAGATGGATGCCTGCACATTGTAGACCGCGTTAAAGAGCTCATCAAGCACAATGGCTACCAGGTATAGGCTTTTGAACCTCACTAACAGAATATCGTTCATCGGGATGATCCTGACAAATATTTTTCCAGGTGGCTCCAGCAGAGCTGGAAGCAGTGCTTTTGAGCCACCCTAGCATACTAGATGCAGCAGTTGTGCCGTAAGTTTCAAGAATGTATGACTGTGTGTTACCAGGTCACTTCATGTATATTTACAGTTGATATAAACAGTAAAATGGTGATGTTGCAGGCTTGAAGATGAAGCAGCAGGTGAAATTCCCATAGCTTATGTGGTAAAAGCAGCTGATTCTCAACTTACAGAATATCAAGTGATTGAGTTTGTTGCCAGCCAGGTTAGTCTCGCAGATTCGCATCAGAAAGAACATGGTTTTGGTTTTGAAAACTGATTTTGAGTCATTTTCAGGTTGCTCCCTATAAGAAAGTCAGAAAGGTGAGCTTCATCGATGTCATACCAAAGTCTGCTGCTGGAAAGATTCTCCGAAAGGACCTGAAAACACGAAGAGGACAAAATATCATATCAAGATTATAGTAAACTGTCTCTATAATGTACTCTAGTATGTATTTTCCTTTGCCTTTTATTGTATGCATTGTATAGAGTGGACAAAAAAACTTAGTCAGCAACAGAGAATAATGTTCATCATATTATTCCATACCTTTTCATTGATTAGGACCAAATGGCTGAACAGGCTACTAGCAACTCAGTATTGTCGTAGCAGTAGATTCTTCAGAAGTTCCATACGCCAAGTGCCTGTAATCAGTAGGCATAGGATACATGTAAGGACAATATCTCTTGTTTAAAGACCACAAAACAAACTAAAACCTCACGAACCTGGAGGAAGTCTCAAGTGCTTCTGAGAATACTGAACATATTAGAAATGTTAAGTGTTTTATACATATCAAACTTATAATATGATTAAGTAAAGTACCAGAAGTGTTTCTGGAATTGTTCCATGTTTGGAGCCATACTTATTCCATGGAAAGGAATTGTAGCTTGTGCAAAGGAGCTCAGAATATGTTCAACAGCATATGTGCTAAGTTTCTGCTGCATGTCTTTGTAGCAAGAGTTCTTTGTACAATTCATGTGTGTGTTTCTTGATGAATAATGAATACTTGATTGTGCAACTCTAAGCTTAGCTTTTGATAATATTGAACTAATATCATACATCTTAAAGTAAACTCATCATCATCAAAAATGAATAAAAAACAATCATTACATCAAATGTGAAATTTCCACAAAATAGGATTTGGGCCCAAAAAGAAGATTATCCAAAATATAAGGGGCAAAGTGAAAAACTGAAAATGACAAAATGAGAAGAGTCGAGAAGAGTCAAGTGGCAACTGGCAACCACTCACATTTCTCTGTTACAGTCTAACAGAGTACAAAAAAAACCCTAGATTTCTCTGCTACAGCGCAGCCACACACTGTTGTCGACCATGGAACTTCCTCCAGGTTCGTGATTCCATCATAATGCCAGCCTCTTGAATTTCATTTCTTGCTGTCGTTCGTTACCTGTACTTTTTTGATTGTGCAGGATTCGATGTCAATTGCTATCTCAAGGCGGTCCTCCAGGGAGATCTGCAAAATCTCCAAGGTGCGTACGGTTTGTTTTCTTCTGTTTAGTGTAAAATTTCTGTGCTGGTGAGTGGTGACTGGTGTAGTGTAGATGTGTAGAATAATGTTTTCCTTTTGGCTAGGTCTTGTGGGGCAGTTTGAAAATGGTGAAGGGGCTGGGAAGGTGCTGTATGCTGCATTGAAGGGACCCGATGGCTCTAATGATCTTCACTGGGCTGCTGACTTAGGCAAGACTTCGACTTGCAGATATCTGATTGAAGAGTTGAAGTTCAACGTCGATGAATCCAACGAAAACGGTAATAGCTTTCTTTGATATAAACAAAATGCATCTTACAGTTTCAGCTTTTTCATTTTTGCTAAAATTCCATATGTTTATGCCTACTTCTTGCAGGGGAAACACCCTTCCATAGAGCTATTCTGAGAAAGTTTTGCTCTACCATGAATTTTTTGGTTGATATCGATGCAGATGTTAACAAATGTGTCAGCTCTGGTGAATCCCCTTTGCATCTTGTTGCTTTATATGGTATGCAACTCTTCCAATTTTAATGTTATCAATATATGGGAATTGTTGATTTACTTACCCTCATGCTTTCCTCAGGGGCCAAAGATTTTGTTAAGGTATTGGTCTCAAAAGGCGCCGACTTATCAGCAATGTCTAATCGGGGAATGCCATTGCAATATGCTGCTGGAAATGGAAATCATGATACTCTGGAAGCTGTATTGGACCTTAAGGCAGATGTGAGTAAAACAATCACAATGTCCCATAAATTTGTGCAAGGGATTGCAAAATTACTTGTTCTGTGTGATTTTTTCCCCTTTCTTGTAAATCATCTCTATAGTATAGTGTCTATTCTACAGGACTATGTAATTGTTGCAATGATGTTTGGGTTCATCCTATGATGATTATATGAAACATGTTTAGTCTGTTTTAATTTAGAGATCGTTTAAACTAAGGTATGTTTGTGATTGCTATCAGACTCACGTGTATAATGCTTCGTACATTAGAGTCTGAGCCCTGACTTCTGTAATATGGTGTGATATTATCTAACTCTATTGGTGCAGCCTAACTCTATATCAGGGGACATGTCTCCACTTATGCTCTCAATGATCGCTAAGTCTCCTGCATGCATTGATCTTCTCCTAAAGGTGTGTTAATATGAATTCAGTGCTTCTCTTATAATTTATATGTCCACGCTTAACTTTATAGAACTATATATATATACATATATATATAACCCTCCCTATATATATACATATATAAATGTATATATATTTGTTTGTGTGTGTTCCGCATCATCAAGTGTAGACATTATCCATTGCACCATTGAATTTTGGCACTGCCTTGAATCGCTTTAACATGTGAAATCAGATTACTTTGACATGTGACCCGAGACTTGTACTTGAACTTTCTAATTGATATGAAAATAAAGCTATATTGCTTCTTGCTTCGTATGTTTGTTGTGGAGTCATGAGTGATAGGATTGCATGATCAAGTATAAGGAAATATGGTACTCAAAATCCAGGTGTGAAATCATTCTTAGACATTAGCTCTGTGACTTTGTCATCTTTATTGATTATGATCAAGTGGTCTTGTTTAAGAAGTTTTGCTGTCTCTCCAACCAAATAAGAGGTGAATTTCAAGGGAAACTTGCATACAACAGAAATTTGCACATTACTTGATATGTTGTTGGCTTTTGTTTTGTTGGTGAAACTTTGTATTCATTTGGCACAGGCTGGAGCGGATCCTAATCAACATTGTTGGGTTACGACAATTCTTCATCATGCAGCTGCTTCATGTGATGAAGGAGTTATTAGGCGCTTGCTTGAAGCTGGTGCAAACCCCAATATGCCAAGCTTTGTGAGTTACCTTATCCATTAAGCGTAGCACCTTCTTGACTTTGTCTTGTCTGTTATGTCTTCATTACATTTGAAACATGGACATGTTATTTATTTATTGCACATCCTTGAATGACTTTTATTTTATTATTATTTCTTTCTTTAATCTTTTCTGCTTTCAAAATGGCTCGTATTTTGATGCTTCAATCCCTGTTCTATGGGTTCAGAGACTGAGTTTCCTGTAGAGTCTGTAGTAAATTATTTTCCTTCCAGGTCTATACTTTGAAATTATGCATGGCTCAAATTGTATAATTCGTGTCTTTGGTATCTTACAAGGGAATGTGTTTGAGACTTGTTCATGATCATAGTTTTTCACTGCTCTAAACTCCTTGCACCAAATAGTCTAGGTTCTCTAAATAAAGACCTGCTTTAAAATGTTAAGCCACATACCTGAAATTTCAAAAGTTGTAGCCATTGTGTTATTATGCTGCCAGCAATTGTGTTGGGATTGAGTGGCACTTATAGTTGTGGATTGTTTAGTATATGATAGTTTGTATGTCAAATAAATGTCATCAGAGCCAAGAGAACTTGAACATTCTGTGAATTTGCGTGTTAGGATGCAGTCCTAGAGCTATTGACACTATTTGTGTGTGAATTTTCTGAACCTGAATATGTTTCAGTTTAATTCCAGACACTTATTGATGAACCATATGTGAAATGACTTCTTTGGAGTTGGGATTTAGTTGTACTTCAGTTATGCTTGCCCATCTCAGATTCTGACTGTTAATTCTTTAATAGGATGGTCACACACCATTAGTGTATGCAGCAATGCTCGTCTCGAGAATGTGGTTAAACTTCTGTTCTCATTCACAAATTGCATTGGACATTGTCCTGATTGGAGCATTCGTGGAGTGATGCAGTATGCTCAATCAGCAGAAGTAATGGCACAGGTATTTTTAAAATACAATACTTGATTTGTTATGTCCAGTGATTCAATTGGAAACACATATGAGATTGTATGTGTTAGAGGTGATGGGAACAAGGTTGCATGTGTTAAAATTTGTTGCTTCTAAGATTGAAACAGTAGGTTCTCACGTCTATTGTAAGTGTGAAATTTTCCATTGTTATGCTGGTTGATGCTCTAGTCATGAAGATTTTTGTGCATTGGCGTTCTAGTAGTATCTATTAATTATTTTGTCCTTTTTGGTCATCAGCACAAGTTCAAGTGTAGAGAGTTTCTTCAGATGGCAAAAATAGATGGAAGAAGAGCTTTCGAGGGAAAAAAGTACATGGATACCGCCAATATTTATAATCAGGTAACATTTTTAACTTTCTGGCAATAGTAGATACTTTGATATTCTTGGGAACTTCTTACATGTTTCTTTTTCCTAGAACGTGTTTATAATTAAGACCTAATTTGTGTGATATGCAGACAGTAAGGCTTGATCCAACTGATGCAAAGATATTACTGAATAGGAGTTTGTGCTTTACAAAATTGAATAACGGTAGAGCTGCTTTGGAAGATGCACAGAAATGCATTCTACTTGAGCCCAGTTGGGCAAAGGCACACTATAGGGAGGGTGCGGCATGGAAATGTCTCAAGTTAAGGGGCTCATAGAAGTTTACTTTCCGCATTGGGAGATTGAATGGTGGCAGGTGTTTAATTTACTCTATTTTTCCTCTTCATGTGAGCAGAATTTTAAGAAGGCGGAAGAAGCCTTTTCTCGAGCTTTAGCTCTTGCTCCTGGTAACAAAGAGATTCAAGAGGCACATAGGTACAATTTTGTTTTATTAGTAGCACTTTTCTGTTATTTCTTGAACCAACTTTTTGCTAACTTCATGTATTGGTTAATTTGCAGGGAGGCATTGGCCACCAGAATGTCAACCAAGAAACCAGCTGTGGAATATTCTCTGCCAACTCTCTATTTTTGACCTCAGGTCCTCAACTGTCGAATATTTTCTACCAAATTATGATTCATGATCCTGTTTTTTCTGCAAAAACTTTCCCAGAGTAGAAATGCTTTTGAGTTTTGATTATTCAGTAGCAATGTTATCTAAGATTTCTACTGACTTCCCAATGTCAAAAGTGTGTTTTGTGTTGTTTTATGTGAAATTACTGTTGCATTTAATTCAGTTTGAATGAAAAGTGGTGAGATTCAGTAACATTCGATAATCAACTGTTGTCAGACAGATTAAAGAACAAATACAATCAAACATCAAATCCTGAAATAACAGTAACCTGCGTATTACTACAAGAATTTGAAGTCCATCTCCAATTCTCCATGCATTCAGCTCTATAGAAGTTAAACACAACTGAGTTAATCTCCCCTTCTTTTTGTTAAGACACAAACACAATCATTCTTTGATCCTTTTAATCGTAAAAATCTCAACTTAGATTTTGATTCGCATATTTCGTGGAGCATCTGCTATGAAAGAGTTATGACTTAGGAGTTTATTAAAATGCAAAAACAGTTTAAGTTTCATAAGTTATTTTGGGTCAAAAGTAAAGTTATCTACCCTCTCCAACCCAAAGAAATTTATCTAGTTCTTTTGTGAATGGTGTAATGTTACATCAGAAAAAATCAAATGAAAGAGTAACTATAAATTGTCATTACATTAAACACATAAATCTTGCATCATCTTCATCCATTCTCTTTTAGGGTTCCTTCCCGGCCATTACATGAATCAGTATACTGGGATCAAAACCAACAGAGGAAACAACTGCTTTTTAAACCTTAAAAAAGGTCATGCCTTAGTTTCCACCGATCCACCTCCAAACACCCCCGGAATTCTGTCTTTGTGCCTGAGCGGTATCAGCGAGTTCCACATCACGCTCAGCTGCAGATTTTTGCATCCTCAGTTCTTGAACTCGCTCTTCTATGACCTCTTTTGATTCAAGCATCTTCTGTAGCTCAGCTATTTGTGCCTGAAAAAGGCGTGTCCATGAAAATATAAGGGGGTGGCAGTTGAATAGTACTTCACAGTCCAATTGAGTGGAAAACTGAAATAGGAAGACAGTGAGAGAATAAGAAAGTAATGGAAGTAACCTCAAGTTTGGCACATCTTGATCTCTCTCCCACGAGCTGAACTTGGACAGAATGGAATTCCTACAAAGATGGATAAGATTAGGTGGTTAGGAATTAGGATCATGAATATTCAAATTGATATTAAAAAAAGGGCAACTTGAGCGAAGAGCATACATCGGTTAGCTCAATGTGTTGTCCATTAACTTCCTCGAGCTTGGCCTTGAGTGTAGAGTTTTGGGAAATGACCTCCTCAAGGGATGATTCCAACATCTGTTTTGCTTCTCTAACTTTTTTTATCTGGTCCTGCTGGGAATTATCCACCTGAATGACTTTTAAAGTTGAATCTTCTTTTTCTGGAAAGTCCAAATTTTCAGATTTACTCAACGCATATGCAGCTCTAACTGAGGCAGCAGCTGCTGCTGCTGCAGGCGATTGGAGAACTTTTGGAAGTGAAAAGTCTCTCGGTGTAGGCTTCATAATAAATATCTGGATTGAAGGCAAAGTTAAACCATGTGAGAAAAGGAGACATCAGGCAACCATGGGTTTGCTAGAAAATGAAAAATCCGGAAATTGGGAGATACCTCATTATTATACTTCCCATTGTAGCCACCAAAGGAAACTAGGAAGTTGCTGTTATCGATCACTGTTGCAGAAAGACTAAGTCCCTATTTTTCAATCACACGAGATATTAAAAGGTCAAAAAGGAGCGAACAAGATGAATTTCTTATAAAAGCTTATATACTTGATTAAAGTTCACAGTAATTCAAAATAAATAAATTAAAGTTCACAATGATTCAGTATATGCTCAAATGCTATATTCAAGCGAAATAGACGAAAGGCAAAAATTTACCTCACTGGCTAAGGGATCTCTCCCCTTTACATTGGTTAAAACTGACACAACTTGCTTGGACATATTTATCACTAGAGTGTCTTCCGCGCCTGAAAATGTAAGCACTAGTTTGTCAGTTTTGGGACCTTCACTTTCAAGACTGAAAAGGATCAAATCAAACAAGAAAAAACACTAGATGTCAAGATTCAAGTACCAGTTTTGTTATCTCCACCACCAACTATGTACCAAGTTTCATCTATAGTAATTCCAGCATGACCTGCCCTCGGTCTCACCAGGTCCTCCTGAATTCGTGGTTGGGCCCATTCCAACTGAAATGCCAAATATAAATTTATACTAACCAACGAATACTGTGGAAATGTCCTAATGATTAGTTTATTTTACAACCTAATTGCCCTTGAAAAAATACAGGCCTTCTATACGCAGTCCGTATTTTGCTTATTTGCAGTCCGTATTTTTATTAAATAATCATATATACAATGATAATGATATATAACTGATTTGCAAGTGTATGCAATAGAAGTTGTATATATGATGCATATGTCTGATATACATAATTATTGACCATATTATATATATCGAAGACGTATTTTTATTTTGGACTGCAAAATAAGCAAAATACGGCCTGCGTATAGCATGCCCCAAAAAATAAGGTGGGGGTCAAAAGGTAACCCTTTTAAGCAAACTACAACCAGTTAAGGGTGGCCAGCCAATTGATTAAACTAAAAAAAAAGCATGCTGACTGCAACAACTTAACAATTGCTGGTTTGGATACTTGTAAATATTTAAGAACTCAAGAAAACACGCAACCAAAAATTCAAGAATTCAACCACGGTAATCATACAATATTCAAGGGTAAAGAAAATTCTGAATAATTGGGGGAAACAAGCATTTACCGAGGTGAAAAAAAAAAGTCAATTGGCCACCAACATAGAACAGAGCATTATGTGAATAATATTAACAGGTCAGCTCAGCTCAGAAGACCGAAAATACTAGTATTTATTTTTTTAGAAAGGTATTTAACTTCTAAAGAGCCATAAAATAATTTCAAAGAAACTCAACTGTTTCCAGGTCCAGAACATGGAGATCGTTAAAAAAGACTGAATGTGAACAACCGCCAAAAACTAACAGGTAGCGTCCTGCGTGAATTGCTGCTGCATGATCAAATCTTGGAGTTGGAGGTGTCTGCCTATCAAAATGCACACGAGGAGATAAATAACTTCACCAAATGCATGAGAACAGCTTAGGAACTTTGTTTTCGTAAATACATTTTTTATATATAAAAAAGAACTTTTCTTTTAACACTTACGTAGTCTCTATAGTACTCCAGATCATAGTGGCCAGATCCAAGATGTGAACATCATTGAGAAGTCGTCTTTGTCTGTCTTCCCCACCAAACATTATCAGTTTAGAGCCCACCAATGTTATGGATTGTCCACCACGAGCTACCTATAGACAGTAAACATAATAGGTTCATAACTACTAGTCTGCTACCAGCGAGCACAATATTTAATTATAAAATCAGGACAGGAATTATGAAATATGATAAATTATAGATTCACAAAACACTTACAGGGATCTTTCCATGTGTTTGTATTATACCAGAATGGTGTGTTTCGAGGTCAATAAAGTGCACTGCATCAATTGTATAATCGAGAAATGAATTCGGAAGAATAGGCCCATGATTTTTTGTTTACTCTTAAAACAATATAATACCTGTTACTGCATCAGACGCATTCTTTAGATGACCAGCAACAAGCAGCAGCTTGTTTTCCCACTTTATCTATACACGTAACGTAATTACCAAGTTATTGAGAGAAAAATAAAACGACACAGAAGGTAAATACACTGAGTCCCAGTTTACATACTAATGTATCATATAAATTGGTTTTATACTCAAGGTGTGACTCTCAGATGAAAACACGCAAGTCTGGAACTCACCATACTATGTCCAGCAATAGCAGGAAGTGCTTCAATCTGGATACCTTCAGTAACCTTATCAGCATCATGCTCAGAGTTTAACTTCACAGTGGACCATGTCAAACTTTTAAGTTCAAAAGCCTGCAAGAGTGAAAATGTTCACTACGCTATTGTACAAGTAGCATGACAATAATAGCACCAACGGAAGCATAATCATACCTGGACATCAGATAAGTAACGACCATTACGACTGCCTCCAGTGATATATAGTTTTCCATCAACTACAGATGCAGCATGCTACAAGAAATATACAGAAATGAATGGTGAACTCTCAAGTAAAAACAAAAACACATAACTGAAATCAATGGGATTCCCCAAGCTTCGATGACTGAGGAAGTTATCGAGCATGAATTACACCTTGTAGCGTGCAGCGGGTCGCGGACCAGTCACAGGAATAGCTGTCCACTTATCATATGGTACATCCAGAGGCGTGAACTGAGAATCTGCTCCCATTAGAATTTTCTACCTATACAGAAATTGATAAGGAACGAGATTTTGCAATGCACATCTAATTAAAAGAAAGCAACAATCCTAGGATTCAGGGAACTACAGGAAATTATCACAGGATCCCTATAATTGACAAAAATGCATTTGGTCTTGACAGAGAGAGAGCCGAAGTTAACATGAAGAACGAGAGCGAAATTCAATAAACATGAACAGGATAGAGGATTACCGGAGAAATCGGGATCTGAAGAAAGCCGGCGAAATTGGGATCGGCGCCGGGATGCTTTCGATGATCTGTCAGTTCACCTAGACACAACCGGTTTCCTTTGAATACACACTAGTCCAGCCAATTTAAGGGTTGAAGCAGTGGACTTCAATCGTGTGACGGTGTGACTTGTCAGTGGTAACAAGTATTGACTTTTTTTATATTAAAAATTACATTAAAAAAACATGTTTACTCCATCATCATCTTCGTGTTATATTTTTATGTAATTTGTCATTTTTAGTCATTGAAGAAAAATATATAACCAAAAAAATTGCAACTTTATTACTAGTAGTTGATACTACTTCATACACCAGTTACTTAAGTCATTTCGATAGATGTTGATAGTTCAACCAACCATCAGGATGGGAATAGCCGACACATTTTGCTTCCACAAGCCCAAAAGGTTTGTGATATTGAAAGCTTAACGACTCCAATTAAGGGAATTCATAAGTTTGTTTTTGATCAGGAATACAAAAGAGTTGAGGTAAATCTACGAGTTATGAGAAAACAGGTAATGCTAGAATCTACACTCTCTCAAGAGATGTGCTAGTACACGGATAACAGCATGAATTCCGTCTGCAGCAACCTCAATCGGCATCCTGGATGTCTTCGTCCTCTGGAACACCACGAAGATAGAGCACATTGTTGCACCTGCAGATCACGTTAATAAAATCAGAAGTTTATAAAACATTCTAATTGAGGTGCCTTGGTATACTGAAAAGCTGAATTCAGTTGATAAACTATCATAGTATCACGTGATGAAATTAAAACACAATGCAAATCTGATCTTAACACTCAACTTAGAAAACCACATTGCAGTCACCTGAATGACCCGATGCAAATTTTTCACGCAACAAAGAAATATACTAATTAGACTCAACTTAGAAAACCACAATGCAGATTTCACGCAACAAAGAAACATACTAATCTATCAGAAGCCTCAACTGCCCATTGACAAACTGAAAGGGTGAAAGTAATTACAAACTGACTGGCAATTGGTAATAGCACAAAACCATGTGATGAAACCATAACACGATGCAAGGCTGAACTTAAACTCAACTTAGAAAACCACAATGCAATTTGCTTGATGGTGATTTCATACGACAAAAAAACAGTACATGAATCAGTTGATGAAACCAAAAAAAACAATGCAAATAGATCTTAAAACTCTACTAGAAAACCACAATTCAATGTCAGTCACTCATGCAGATTTCATTGTGACAAAGAAACAGTACATGAGCTGCTTGTGTAATTAAAATAGCTCATCTTAATAGTTACTCTCCCACGTCATAATAGCAACTCCAAACTATATTAAGACTCCATAATATAAAAAGATTACGTCACTCTTAAACATGAACTTCAAAACATTTTCACAAAATTTCACATAGCGGTTAAGCTCCAAGGTTCTTAAATGTACAAGCTATCACCATTAGAAAGTACCTGATCAGAATCTCGCCAAGACTTCCCTTGCTCTCGCCATCGACGTATTCCTCAGCATTTGCCAGCTGCACTCAAATACAACAAACCAAGTCAGACAAGTTCATCGACAAAAGCAGCTCGAAGCTCAAGCAATTTTAAACAATAAAGGAAGTCAGCCAATCGTTTCAAAAAAACGTACCTGCAAGTTCATGTAAGAGTCAACAGAGACAAGGAAACCCTTGTACTCCATCCCCCACTTCAGCTTCACCATCACAGCCTTTCCAGTGAGATTGTTCAGGAAGGGCTTAGGGTTAACAGGAACAGTCTACAAAAACAATGCACAAACACAACACAATTAACCAAATCGGTAACAGTTATCCCCAAAATTGATGATTTCAACAGCTAGCCCAAATTAAGCTTCTGGATCCTAAAGACTAGCGCGATATAAAAGCTGTAACTGAAGTGGGAAAGCACGAGATGCTTACCGCCATCGAGCTTTTTGTGTCGCCGGCGGTGGAAGTTCGTCGAGGGTTTTTGGGTGCGTGGAGGTTTTTCTTTTGCGAGGGATATAAAGCCCACCTGGTATTCGAGGACTTCCTTTTTGGGGCCAAAATAGAATAGCAAAACCAAAATCATAATAAAAAAAGGATATATAGCCATACAATGCTTAATTAACACTATTTATATTCATGTAAATTTTTTAAAATTTTGACAGTGGTCGTTCTTAAATATTTTAGAATTGTACTAAAATTGAAATGTTTCAAATAAATTACTATATAAAAAGATATGAAATTGTAAGTGTTTCCAAAATCTTTTCCCATTTTATTAATTTTTAAATAGCAAAATCCTACCATCACAATTTGAACCATGATTTAGAGATTGTGAGGGCTAAGTATACAAAAGATGATTTTTATCTTTCAATCAAAAATGAAGGCATTTGGATCATCTCAGTTGATAATGTAAATGAACTATATAAGTTAAAACGACAAATAAAATTACAGACACACAAATTATCAAAATAAACACATGAGAACATCATTCGTCCTACTTCAAAATTTTGTAGTCAAAATTTACATTTAAATTTATCGTAAAGAGATGAGAAAATTTAAAATATAAGCTTCAAACTAAATTTAGAACCTAATATTATTAAAAAAAATATTGTAATTATACATGCATTTTATATACAAAATATTTGAGGCATCAAAAATGTTAGGATTGCCCTTGCCTGTTAGTAATCAGCCACTTAGAATTGTGAGTAAGCGGTACGTAAAGTAGATATACTTTTTATTGATTCGTAACTCTCTATGCAATTTACAATTCAAGAGTCAATATTAATCCAAAATTTTTTTGAAACCAAATATATTAAATAGAAATTAAACAGAAGTTCTTATACTATTACATATATTTCTGTTGGATTATGGACTAAATCCAATGTAATTTCTAATTACATATTTGTTGCTAAGTGTTTAGGAACCTGAAGGGTCACACACAATAGAACAAGTTATTGGGTATAATGGATTAATAATGTTATTAATTCATGAAGGTTAATAAGCAATTGAATAGGGACTTGTAACGTTTGACGTTACGAATTCATGGTGATGAATTCAGCATTAAGTCCCTCCTTCTCAATTCTTATAAATAGCCACAGTCAGGTTCATCTAAATATAACTTGAAATACAACAATATTAGAAATCAGTTCTATACATTTGCTTTTAGATGAATGGGGCTGGCACGTTAAACTGACTTTCCCAATAGTCGAGTTCGTGTGGATACCGTCAAGAGGTCGGACCATTTGTGCGACTAAAGATTGACTTCAATCGGTATAGCACTTCTTCACGAATATAGAGGATTCGACAATCCGGTATGTCATTTACGCATTACACATATCATGATCCGGGCTATTTAGTATCATAGAATACTTACAGTGGTATCAAGAGCTTGTGTGATATTCATGCGTTTTGCTGATATACATGGATTACATGTGATGTTGTAAATCATGTTTTGATTTTGTGAATCATTCCGTAATATTTTGTTTTTGATGATATGCATGCTATAATTTTCATATTATTAATAAGATTAATTACATGGTAAATTCGTGCATATGTTAAGAAAAACAAAATAAAAGTTAATTCTTTTCAAAGAAATTGAATTTATATAGTTTCAAGAACAATCAAAGTATTTTTCTTGAGAAGAAGATGTTTTTCTTGAGAATAAGATGTTTTTCTAAATTTGAAAGGTTTGGTTTCTAAAGATTGTCTGCTTATAATTTCATAAGATGAAATTTAGTTTTTTTTAATCTACCTAACCTTTAATCAAAGAGTTGATGGTTTGAAATCTAATTTGATTTGTGAAAATGGTGGAACTGGATTTCGGAATTTCAGTTAATACAAGAGAAACAAGATCATGAACAAGAGTTGTTTATGAGATTTTGTTTGAAATGTTTGGGGATTTGCAATTGAATTAAATATGATTTGATTCAATTTTTCTCATTTCTTTGTTTACTGAGGGTTTCATTGTCGTTCCGGAAAAGTATTGTAAACATTTGAGCATATGGTAGTATTGTCCAAGATATTGGATGCGACAGGTAGAATAGTTCTGCCAGCGCAACACCAAGTTGATCGTCAGGGAATGGTAGATGGCCGTGACTTCTTTAGAAGTTGGTCTGAAATGAAATTGTTTCATGATTCCATTAAAACCCCTATATCTCTCAGATATTCCGAAATGACCCCAAAAACTTTACATTTTCAGAAAATGTGAGAACCAAAGAATTGATAATGCAATTAATGACTGATTAATTGTTAGCATATTTTATTCCCCACCTTAAGTTTCCTTGAATGTTTAATATGATAAACGTTTTTTTGTTTTAGAAATGGTTTCTGAAATTGAGGCATCAACTAATTGATTATAAAGTACTTTTAAATGCATTAATGAGCAATTAAGTGCATAGAAAACTTTGTTTGGTGAAACAATGTGAAATATATTTGAACTAATCTCAATAAGTTTAAAGAGTTTAAATTAAATTAGTTAAATATGTTTGTAATATATAATCAGTTTGAATAAATAAAGAGAGATAAATGGTTTATTTGCTTATTTATTCAAATCACTTTGTATTGTTAGCAATTAATATGATTAATTGAGTTTTAATTTGATTAATTTAGCAATGCAAGTGAGACGTTACATATGTTATATAATCAATGAGATCAATTTTATTTTAATTTGATTAAACATATGTAATCCAATTAATGTGATTAGTTGGATAGTATAACTGAATGAATTGATGAAGATTGATTTAGTTTCAATATGATTGAAATCTAATTAATGAGATTAATTGGACGATTTCAATTTGTATGACGTTACATATGTTATATCAGTTAATAGGATTAATTGGGACTCCTGAATATAGTAATCAATAAAATTAATATGATTAATTGAATTGTACCAATTGTTGACACAACATGAATAATGTGATTATTTGAGTGTTAATAAAATTAATGTGATTAATTGGATAGTATCAATTGGTTATGCATATGTTTTACAAATAATGTGATTATTTGATACCACAATGAAATTAATATGATTAATTCAATTGAACCACTTGCTGATACTACATGAATAATGTGATTATTTGAGTGTTAATAAAATTAATGTGATTAATTGAATAGTATCAATTGGTTGTGCATATGTTTGACAAATAATGTGATTATTTGAAATCAATAAAATTAATGTGATTAATTGAATAGTATCAATTGGTTGTGCATATGTTTGACAAATAATGTGATTATTTGAAATCAATAAAATTAATTGAGTGGATTGAACCAATTGGTTATACAACTATTTCATGCATATATATAATGAGATTATTTGATTAAAGTAAAGTTGATGCATGTAATTAATTGATACCAATTGGTTGCACACATGTTTCACAAATAATTTAATTATTTGACTAAATTGAAATTAATGTGATTAATTGAAAAGTGTCACTGGTTGGTTCTATTATATTATTTGAATATAATATGGTTAATTGGTTTTACCAGTTGGTTATGACATGTGTTATCTACTAATGAGATTATAAAGAATATAAATGATTTATTATTGAATAAATAGAAGGGAGTAAAATGTTTATATATTTTATTTGTTCAATAATAGTATCATTTTTATTATGTGATAATATGATTATTTCAAGGTCCCTCACTTAATATTAAATCATGAATTGTTGCCTTCCATTATTGGTGGTATCAAATAAATTTGTTGTTGGTTTGACTTGTTGGGCATACCCAAGGTTACTCCACCAATATCATAATTTGTGCCATTTAAATTTGATTTGTGAATAATGGGTTCGATTTAACAAAACATTTGATTTGTTGGGCATACCCAAGGTCGAATGGTTTTGAGGCAAGTATCTAGGAGTTATAAGGATTTTGTCATAATGGATGAAATGTTCATACTGGATAAGGATTCAAGAGTAACTTTTTAGTAATATCCAATACAAATTCTGTCTAAGGAGGCTGGCGATTTTAAGCGGGACCATTTGTGACCCCTCCAAAAGCCTATCCTGGGAATTTTGAGGAAATTCTAAAGTACTTAAATCTGTTATATCGTGATTATGACAAAATAAGATATGTTGATATCTAAAATGTTATAATTGGTAAAGTGTTACCTACCTAGTTGAGGTTATTGTGGTTTGTTGGGCATACCCAAGGTCATAATAGCTGAGATTTGGATCCTAGCCTGCTATGAATTTATATGTAAATTCTCGAAGTCAAAATTGAGGGATATTGACTTGGATAAAATAGTGGGAACAAAACTAAAATGGAGAGATGTCATTAATTTTTAGTTTTGTCTATGTGCTGGATAATTTATTTTCTTACATTTGTTATTGTAGAAATGTCTTCCAATTTGAAACTGCATAACGTACTTCTTGAGAATAAACTCACTGGTTCAAATTTAATTGAATGGATTCAAGCGCTTAAAATAGTTTTAAGGTTTGAGAATATCGCTTACGTTCTTGATAACCCTATCCCTGATGCTCCTTCTGATGAGGCTGATCAAGCAGTCAAAGATGCATTTTGGAAGCATTTTGATGATTCTGAAAATGCTTGTTGTCTTATATTAGCCTCAATGAGCTTTGAGCTACAAAAGCAATATGAGGACACGACTGCTTATGGAATGCTTATGCATCTTAGATCTTTGTATCTTAAAAAGGCTAGAAATGAGAGATATGACATTTCTCAGGAGCTTTTTCGATCAAAGATGGCTGAGGGGTCAGCTGTATCGTCTCATGTGTTGAAGATGATAAGCCTCATTGAGAGTTTGGAATCATTGGGATTTGTATTGCCACATCAGTTAAGTGTTGACTTGATTTTGCAATCACTTCCTAATAGTTTCTCTAACTTTGTGGTGAACTTTAACATGGATGATGTTGATGTTACCACTTTGTCTCAATTGCTGAATATGTTGATTACAGCAGAGGAGTATATTAAGCATGATAAGGGAAATATGTTATTGGTTGAACCTCTTTCTAATAAAAAGAGTAAGCTTAAGAAAACTATGGGCAGAAAGGCTAAGGGCAATTGTTTCCACTGTGGTCAAGATGGACATTGGAAAAGAAATTGTAAGGAATATCTTAATATCGTGAAGGAGAAGAAACTTAGAGAAGTTTCTACTTCAGGTATATGTGGATTAAATAAATCTTATACTTTTAAAATTTGGGCATTTGATGCCCGTTCTCATATTTTTGAAATATGTAGGACCAATGAAAGAGTAAAAGATTGGGCGATGAAGAAATGGACCTACTATGGAGCAATTGTTGCTACTTAGATTGTAGGAACATTAAGTATTTCTTCGCTATATGGATTTTAAGAATTCATTATTTATTGTTTTTATAACATTTCATTTCTTTCGAAGAATGTTCTATCTTCCATTTCATGCTGAATTTGGATAATTTCACAATTAAGAATAATCGTTGTTCTTTTATTGTGTTATTTAACTATAAAATTTGAATTTAGGAATAATCCTATTTCAATTAGTGCACACAAGATATTCAAAGATAATGGATTAGAAAATCTATCCTATAACAAAGTAGAATTATAAACTAGAATGTATGCAATTGCATAAAATGCATGTTTTTTAAGTTATTGATTGGGAATCATTATCGTTGCATATATTGTTTATTAACCTATACAACCTTCAAGTAGGAGGGTAAAATAGTCTACTAAGTATTAAAGTCTAATGCATGTTGATGGATGCAGACTTATGTAAAAATAGGACGATTTTCTTTTTTCCTTTACTTCAAAATGGTCATAAGTATTTATTGAAATACTTTTCTGAATTCTTTTGAATTCAGAAATATAAAATTTGAAGTACGAGATTATCTGATTGAACTATATTGTTCATTTAACCTTAGTCGTGTGATTTTTCTAACCATTTTATATATGTATTAATGTTCTATCACTCATATTTTCAATCATGTGATTTTGAGGTTGTTCAGAGAACAAGATCTAGTTTGTTATGAAATATTTTCGAATAAATTGTTTATTTTAAAATATTTAGTGGGAGAAAGATAACTTACAGAAGTTATTAAACCACAAACTAGTAGTCAAAAATATGTTTGAATGGAACTTATATGATAAGTACATAGAATTTAGAGAAGTTCTAAAACCACTAACATAGAATCAAAATTTGATTTATGGAACTTATATGATAAGCAATTTAAGTATACAAGATTTACTTATATGATAAGTTATGAGTATACATGAGTCAAGTGGGAGTAACATGGTATTTTCTATTTAATTAATGCATATGAGAAATGTTTTTACCTACCCTTATGTACGTTAAGGATGTAAATAGTAATTTCTCGATGAAATGGTAAACCCGGAGTGTTTCTAGTGTTTAAGGTTCATATCAATGTAATGATGTGCATAACGGTATTTGATGCTTCCGCTGATTAGTCATGCACATTTTAAAATGAAACATATCGAGTGTTTTGTGTTATAAATAACACTAATACATTTTCGATGATTCTCAAGTGTTGAGAATTGTGAGACACTAATTCATTTGATGATTCTCAAATGTTGAGAAAGAAGTGTGAAACACAAATTCATTCTATGGTTCTCAAGTGTTGAGACATGTGAATCACTAATTCATTCGATGATTCTCAAGTGTTGAGAAGTATGAAACACTATTTCATTATGATGAAATTTTAAGTACTTGAGAAGTACAAGAGAGTGAATTAAAATACTAGTGACACGTATTGTTTGAGAGGTACGAGAAATGTGTTTTTGATTCATGAGATTACTTGAATCATGGAATATGACATTTATAAATTATCCTATATGCACATATCATATGACAATTTTATCGTTTTTGATTATATGTACTTGGCTACTATTAAAATGATAAAGTCCTTAGAATAATATGATTGTTATTCTTAAAATTCCCTAGTCATAGTATTAACAATAATAAGGGCATTGTTATTACGGACAGACTAGCATGTATGATGATACATGAGTGAGCTATTGGAGAATATCTCATTGGAATGACCATTTAAAGATTTCCATAAAGTTAAAAAAAAAATTGTGCTAATGGAAATTCTTTGTATGACAGTAGTGTAAAGTAATCCTTTGACTTGAAATCATAAAGAGTATAATTTGTGTGGATAGTTGTGCTTTGGTCCTTCTCATCTTTTGTCGTAACTGACTCTGCGTATGGTTGGACTGGGTATAACAAGAAGCATAGATTGATATTTTATGATTGATATAGGATTCACCACTCCAGTGGGAGAGTATATCCTAGAGATGGCCACTTGTTGGAATATCAACTCAAAATGTTTGCAAACGGTCTAATAAAGTTAGAAAAGTTCTAATTTTATTTAGAGGGAGTTGAATTCTGGAGCAAGAAAACATCAGTACTTTAAAGAGTTGGCACAATACCTTACTCTTGTACTGATAAAGGATATAGTATGGTGAAAGGATATTATTACATGGAATCTGATTCATGGATAAGTGAAGTCGATCATTTGACTTATTTCTAAATACTTGGGTGGTCATGATGCCTGGCTAGAGGCCAATCTTGATCTATAAATATGATGATAAATTAAGTTGTTAATTTGATCAGTATTAGAAATACCACGACTAAATATTGTCTTTAGTCCAAGTGGGAGTTTGTTGGATTATGGACTAAATCCAATGTAATTTCTAATTACATATTTGTTGTTAAGTGTTTAGGAACCTGAAGGGTCACACACAATAGAACAAGTTATTGGGTATAATGGATTAATAATGTTATTAATTCATGAAGGTTAATAAGCAATTGAATAGGGACTTGTAACGTTTGACGTTACGAATTCATGGTGATGAATTCAGCATTAAGTCCCTCCTTCTCAATTCTTATAAATAGCCACAGTCAGGTTCATCTAAATATAACTTGAAATACAACAATATTAGAAATCAGTTCTATACAGTTGCTTTTAGATGAATGGAGCTGGCACGTTAAACTGACTTTCCCAATAGTCGAGTTCGTGTGGATACCGTCAAGAGGTCGGACCATTTGTGCGACTAAAGATCGACTTCAATCGGTATAGCACTTCTTCACGAATATAGAGGATTCGACAATCCGGTATGTCATTTACGCATTACACATATCATGATCCGGGCTATTTAGTATCATAGAATACTTACAATTTCTACTAAGCCTTGTGGCCATCTTATGCTCTTCCAGAAGAAAGAAGCGGTGAACCTTAATCACTTTAAATTCCATGACAGAATTGAGTAATTGCCTTATACTATTGATGATCCCTTTGACCTCCAGAGAGGCCGTTTCAGGATTGTTGATTGACTTCTGCAGTTCCATTGAGTCTGTCACCAGGTTTACTCGTTGAATGCCATGCCTTCTACCTGCCTTTAGGGCTCTCCAACAAGTTTCGGCTTCAGACTGTAATGGTGTGACCGCCGTGAAGAAATCAGAGCCTGCGATATCTGTGTGGATGTTCCATCCTGGCTTCCAAATTCTCCAACCCCCAACCCCTAAGTTCATCTGTTGACGGAACGATCCATCGAAACTAATCACACATGCTTGGGGTAGGCCTGCAGTTGATGTCCCCTCCCTTATCATCTGCACAGACAGTTGGTTATTTTCAACTTGAGAGGAATCAGGGCCTGGTCTTGGTTGGTTTTCTGCAGCTTCCTCCTGGTAGTAGCCATGTTTTAGTATGACTTCTATTTCTGCTTGGATATTATGAGCACATTGTACCGGAGAAATATCTTGTTGCTCAAATATTTTCATATTCCTCTACTTCCAGATTTCCCATAATGTGACAATGAGCTTGATCACTTGATCATAATGTTGTTTGCTCATTACCTCATGGAAAAACCAGCTGCTGAAAGGGGAATCTTGAATTTGGGGCAACAGAGCATTTGATGATGTCCAAACTTGTCTGGTGATTCTACACTCCAAGAACAAGTTTTTTTCATCCTCCTGCGCATTCAAACATCTGCAGCAACTGGCATTATTGTCTAACTTCCTTTTCTCCCTATTAACTCCAGTGGCCAGACTTCCTGTGAGCAACCTCCACACAAAAATGAGGAGTTTCTTGGGAATGTTGAGCTTCCAAATTGTAGCCCAGAATTTTCTAGCCACTGGACTCAATCTTGCTTGGTGAAGGGACTGGTCCAATTCCCTCATTGCCTTGTAGTATCCAGATTTTGGGGTGTATTTCTCATCTCTTGTGCAGCCCCAATAAGCCTCATCCTTTCCTTCAAGATCCACATGAATTGTTTGTATATGTGGAATGGTTTGTTGAGGAAAGATTAACATGATCAAAGGGATTCTCCATGTTGCATTCCGTTGATCTATTAGATGGCAAACCCTGAGGTTTGTGTGGGTAGATACTACTGTTGTGTTCTGTATTGGATTATGCACTGTAGGTATCCATTGTTCATGAATATGTATATCTTTCCCATTAGCTACTTTCCATTTTAAGTTCTTCTTCACCAGTTCAGCTGCCCATAAAACTGATCTCCATCCCCATGAGTCTCCTGGTTTTGCCACAGCTTTCAAAATTCCCTCATGTCTGAGATATTTAACCCTATATACCAATCCAAGAAGGGAGTCTTTGTTAGAAATAATGTTCCAGGCATGCTTTGCCAGCAGAGCCTTATTCATTCCAACAGCTGATCTTAATCTTAAACCACCTTCTGATTTTGCTCGGCACATACATTTCCAAGCTTTCCAATGTAGTGACTTTCCATCCAGTTTTCCTCCCCATATGAAAGTAGCTGTCATGGCATCCAGTTTCCTTAGAATCTTTGTTGGGATCCTGAAAATGCCCAAAGGTATATAGCTAAGGATTGGAGCACATGCTTTGCCATTGTAATCCTTCCAGGGAGATTTAGGAGCTTGGCTTTTCATGACTCATATTTATGTCTGAATTTGGTGATCAGATGCTTGAAAATTTATGTCTTGTTCTGATCAAAGAGGATGTTGTTTCCCAAGTAAGTGCCTCCAATACCTTGAGATTGTATGTTGAGGTGGTCTCTCATGATCTGCTGATCCTCAGGACATGTGTTAGGACTGAAGAAGATAGCACTCTTGTCTGTGTTTAATTTCTGGCCTGCTGCTGATGTGTAGATGTGAAGAACTTTTTGTAGATCCCTGGCTGCCTGTTGTGAACATCTAGAAAATAAAAGACAGTCATCAGCATACATGACATGTGTAATTTGTGGTCCATTCCTGGAAATCTTTATCCCCAATGACTTATTGTTTGATACCAATGACTTCAGGCCTGCTGAAAGGAATTGCTGACATAGAATAAATAGGTAAGGGGATAGGGGGCATCCTTGTCTGAGTCCTCTTGTTGGGGTGAAGGTGTGACTGACTGAGCCATTTAAAATCACCTGATATGATACTGTCTGTACACACAGCATGATGATATTAACCAGATCCATAGGGATGTTTATGAACCTGAGTACTCTCTCTAAGAACTGCCAAGAGACTCTGTCATATGCCTTGCTCATATCCAATTTTATGGCTGCCATACCTTGCTTTGTAGTCTTATATTTTCTGATATGGTCTAACACCTCATGAGCTAGCAGGACACTCTCAGCTATCTGCCTTCCTGGAACAAATCCATTTTGTGATTGGTCAATTAGTGATTCCATATGAGATTTCAACCTCTTGGCAATCATCTTTGCAATGATTTTGTACTTTACATTGCAGAGAGATATTGGTCTGAAATCAGTGACCAGTCTTGGGAGTTTCTTCTTTGGGATCAGAATTATCTGTATCTTATTCCATTGCAGAGGGAAATGCTACCCCTTTAATATGTTTAGTATGGTTGTGGCTAAATCTGGCCCCACTTTGTTCCAGTACTTTTTGAAAAATCCAGCAGGGATTCCATCTTCTCCTGGGGCTCCCCATGATTTCATGTCTCTCAGGGCTTCCCACACCTTATGTCTTGAAAATTCCTTGCTCAATTGACTCACCTGTATCTCTTTTAGCTTCCTGTCATTTGCTTGCGGTAAGAAATTCCAATCTGCCTCAGAAACATTTGGATTATGACCAGAAATTTGGGATTGCTCTGTTAGGATTCCTTTCAAGTGATTTGTCATGTGCATCAGCATCTCCTTTTGATTTGTAACCCATTATCCCTCAGGGAGGAGCAATCCTTGGATTGTGTTGGCTTCTTTCCTCCTTGTAGCCCAATTGTGGAAAAACTTGGTGTTTTTCTCTCCATGTCTCATCCAGTTCACTTTAGCCCTTCGCTGCCAATAGTCATAAATCTTCTGTTCAAGTTCCTTCTTCTGCACATTTAGTGCTCTGATCTTTTCTGCATTTAAGTACAGTCCATTTCCTTTCTGCAATCTCTCTTGAACTCCTTCCAATTTTGACAATTCCTTTTCCTTGTTGCCAAAAGTTCTTCTATGCAAATTATTTAGATGGATTAAAAGTATTCTTAGCTTGGTTGAGATTGCATCCTCCCTTCCCTCTTGTGTGTGTTCCAAAAAGGAATTATCCCAGCTTCTGTCTAAAATTTGCTTAGTGGATCCATATTTGCCCACATAGCTTCAAATCTCAGTTGTTTCTGAATTTTTGGAGCTGTCCTAACCAAACTCAGAAGTAAAGGGCTATGATCAGAGTGTGAGAAGGCTAAGTTAGTTACCTTTGCTGAATTCCACATACTTAGCCATGCCAGATTTCCAAAAGCTCTGTCTAGTCTTTCCACAATTGTGTGTGGTTGCTGCTGTGAATTGGACCATGTGTACCACAGACCATCTGACTCTAACTCCTTGAGACTATGAAGTTTTAAGAAGTTAAGTAATGCATGCTGAGGAGTGATCTGTACATGAGCTCCTCCTTTTCTGGCTGCCTGGGAGACTACTTGATTAAAATCCCCTAGTATGATGCATGGAAAAGCTGAAAAATAGTGCA
Organism: Sherardia arvensis; assembly: GCA_948330725.1. Lineage (NCBI taxonomy): Eukaryota > Viridiplantae > Streptophyta > Magnoliopsida > Gentianales > Rubiaceae > Sherardia > Sherardia arvensis. The sequence goes on along the minus strand of OX415236.1, from coordinate 8,385,249 downwards.
AACTACCCATCTGATTCCAAAATGCAGGGCTCTCATGGGCTAAAGGGGGGCCATACACTACTATTTGGCACCACCTTTGTCCAGAGGCATTAGAAACTAGACTTACAATGCTATTACTAGATGCAGATTCTATGTCCACTACAATACTATTGGACCAAAATAAAGCTAAGCCACCTGACCTCCCAACTGCATCTACTATTCTGGATTTCCTGAAATATGTCTTCTCTTGCCATTTCTCAAAATGTGCTGCAGTGGCCTTGGTTTCCAGAAGACAGTATTTCTGGTTTGTGCTGCTTGATGAGTTGGTCGATCTTCTTCATTGTAGGAGCATTATTGCAGCCCCCACAATTTCACACAATGATCGTCATGGCTGCTGAGGTGATTGATTTGGCTCAATCACCTGAAAACCTTCTGTTGAGGCTCCTTCTTCTGCCTCCTTCAGCAATGACAGTCTTCTTGAGGACACCTCCTCTCCTCCAGAGCTGGTAGATGGATCTTCACTGTCTTCCTTGGCAATTTCCATTAGCTCCTCAATTTGATCCTCCCCAATTTCATCTGAGCTGGCTGCATCATCTTTCTCCTTACTACTATCCTCCGAATGGACAACCAGGATCTCTCTCCCCAGGCCAACAATCTGACTATTCTGTTCCTCCTCTTCTGAATCTGGAACAATCTCCTTTTCCACGTTATCCTTTATAGTATGGTTCAGGATCACCTTTCTACGTTTAGGAGATCTGGTGAGATCTAGTTGTGGCTGCTCTGAGTTGGCCCTTTTCCTTTGCTGGAGGACGCCAGATTGCATGATCAGTTCAGATGATGCCCTATGCACTCCTCTGATATTCCAGTTGTAAGTGACCTCCACCATCTGATTCTCCTCTCCACTGACTTCCACATTGTTTTCAGATTGAAACTGCTCCACATTTTCCCTTTCTGCAGCAGAGTCATCTAGTGTTTGCACTTGTTGTACTGTGTGACTTGCTGTTAGAGTTTGAGCTGGCCTCGATGACTGTCCCACCTCAAAATTGGGCCTTCTTCTTCTCAACACAAATCTAGCATAGCCTCTTCTTTTCCTGGCTTTGCTCTCTGGCTGCACCATTTTCAACTTCTTCTTCCCTTTGCCTTCTTCCTCCTCCAACTGATTTCTGCCTCTCTTGTGGCTTCTCTGCCTTCCTATGACTATAACAGGCCCTCTAGTTTGTCTGGAAGATTCAGAATGCGAATCCAGTGACGATACATCTGAGTCACTTTCGTCAAAGGAGATTACAATAACCTCATCTTCCCGATTGTCCTCCTCTCCTATTCCATCTGGCAGCTGGTCCATCCATTGTACTTGTTGTAATGGAGGGGGAATCTCTGAAATGGCTCCTGCCCACCCTGGAATAGCTGAAGCTCCTCTCACTGTAACTCTCAGGTGCATTCTGTCCGAATTTCCTTGCAATGCTGTCTCCATTATGGCAGTGAGGGTATTTTCAGCTGCTTCTAGGTTACATAAGTCCACCGTCACCCGCTCCAATTCAGCTCCCATATTATTTTCCAGTTCCTCCTGATTCCTGACCCAATCTCCTAGGTTCTGAACTTCCACATTCTGCAGTTGCGGGTTATACTCACCTTCATCAATGAGCATATCAGATGGCGGTGTGACTTGTCTGAGTATTGTTGGTTGGGGCTCTCTCTCCTGTTTCCCGAAATAAGGGTCAAAAGCCTGACTTCTGGCTTGGAATGAATTTTCCTCCAACCCATCTCCAACTGTATATCTCCTATTATTTCCAGGTTCCATCCTCATGGAGATTAGGAAACCCTCCTGCACATCTCTATCCCTCATATGCCTATATCTCAGGCGTCTGTTCTCCATGTAATCTGCTGGGATGTTGGTGTTCCTATGGCCTCTTCTGTGATTGTACGCCATGATGTCACCAGCAAACATTTGCCTCCTTGGATCATATACAATGTTGACCCCTCTTAGCTCAAAATGGGAGCGTACTTTGTGCTCTATGAACTCATCCAGGACCTCATCGCTCACAATTGGACACCTACTCATGAGGTGACCAATGACTCCACACCTGCGACAGACCCTAAAAACTCTTTCATATTGTACCTGCACCCAAATTCTTCTGTGTTCCGGATTTTCCACATAATCCAGATCAACATAAAAACCCGTGACTAGCGGTTCTCCAGGCACGATCCACATTGTTGCCCTGAGATATGATACATTCCCGGCTGGTGGCGGTTCGATTTCCACATATATGACATCTCCTGCCATAGTTGCCGCTTTTATTGCTGCCATCGGTGCGAACGCCTCTGCCGGTAGTCCATGAAGCTGGACCCTTTAACCTTTTCCACACGGACATCTCTAAGAATAATCCCTGCACCCAATCTCCTAAATGCTAACAAACTTCCCGCAATAGCATAAGGACTACGGTGAAGTACTGCCAACACTTCCTCACGAGAGTCAAATCTAACAACATAGAAATTACCAAATCTGTGAATTACCTCCGCAGTGACCGCCCAGAAGTTTCTGAAGTATGCCTCCACCGCCTCTTCTGAGAAGCTCCTGGTGTCCAGGCAGTATGCTAACAGACAGTTTTGCTCCACTGGGATTGACGCCTCAATATCCTCTCTTGTCAGCGTCAACACTCCTCCTCTTCTCGTTGGGCGAGCGTACATGTTGAAATCCACCCCCACTGCATTCAGCTCCCTTCTTTCCTCAGAGTATTCCGAGCCCGTCGGTGATAAGGCCCTCTCCTTCGTATTCATGGATTGGCTATCTCCCATTGTGGTATTACAGGGAGAATCAGAATTAAAAGGACTCTTATTGCTACAATAACTTTTCCAAGTATCAGATGGTGATGATTGGAACTGCTTTCTGAGCCTTGGTCTTTCCTTATGAAGGGTATTTATAGAGCCCTTCCTCCACAACATCTTTTCACATTCTTGCTGACTGAATTTGTCTGAATTGAACTTACTTCTCGAGTCACTACTCCTCATGATTATCTTTTCCCAGTGTTCGATGAGCTTGTCTATATATTAAATATGCATGTCCAATAAACGGGATTATAGTGCACTAACCTTGAGATTTCTGACGCCTCGGGGCTCACCGTATTAACTGCTACACGCAAAGCCCTCCTTTTTAGACGCCAAACTTTGATTTTTCTATCCTCCCCCCAATCGTTGTGTTACCAGGTGGCCAATCGGACGGGGAATCTTGCTTTTCCGGATACTTCCAAGCCACAGATCAGTCTACGTCGCGTGCTAAAAACACTAAACTCAACCTTTATGCATGTGATAATTAAAACCTCCACTGTATCAACGATAGACAAATATGACAGATCCCTAACTTTTGAACTGAAAATCTGACGGGAATGATTGTTGATTTGATTTGAAGAGTGACCGGAAAAGGGGCTACTCTCTTTTTAGAGAGAGAAAGTTTTCATCCACCGGGCAAGTAGAACCTTCCGTTCAAATTAATTGTTACGAGATATAGTTGTTTGCACACTAATCCAAACTTACGAATACATTCAAATGGTGGAATTGAAGCTCTCCACCTGCCTAACTAGTATATATACCAAATTTATATTAAATTGATATATTTATTTATTTAATTGGACATATCCTCGTATTCATAAATCAATGAATCATAATTTACAATTTTCTTCAACCTTGCATCGTCAGTTGAATATGATTTTTACTAAAATTTAAATGCTTATCTTTTAAATTTAGTATGTAATTTAAATTATATAAAATATTATAACGCATCAAGCTAATATTTGTTTACAAGATCAATGTCTACTAACTAATGATGTCACATTCTAGATGCATGATATTCCACACCACCATGTGTCTCATATATTTGTTGCTCTAAATAACGACCAATTGTGTGGTTGTTGTACTTTGAAGTTCAAGGATCAATAAGATGATAGGAGAATGGTTATTAAAAGCATGCGAATGAATTTGGTGTCATTCCCTAGAAAGAGCTAGGCAGCTGCCACCACACAATGATTATAGCTCCCATACTATTAGTGCGAACCAGCTTGGTTTACACCATCACCAGAGAAGAAAAAAGGTAATTCGATCGTCCTGATTGTTCCATTCACTACATCACGGGTTTTGATGGAAAAATAAGTAATGATATTCCAGAATTATAATCTATTCAGCGTCATTTATTTTAATTCGGACAAGATATTCACACACTGTCATCGAGACTCAAATTTTGGATCATAGAACGATGAACCGAATATCATAATTGTTGGCTAAACATGTGGGTGTAGTTTACACCATGACAATTGACAAATGGCCTTTAATCAGTTTCAACTCTTTCAAAGTTGCATGTCAAACCAAAACTTTCCCGCGCACCAAAACTCCTTAGTGCGTGCTATGCGCTGGCAATGAAACACGCAGACACGCAGTGACATTGCAGACACAAGAGAACCAGAGACCTACACGACGAATCGGAACAATGTGAATACATATGTACAGGGAGAAACGACGGCATTCCTTGATTGGTCCCCGTCTCTAATCCTATGTTTGTTTAGGCTTTACGACATTCCCTAGTCAAAAGTGGGCACTATCCCACCAGCACCACTATTGCTAAGAGTGGGAAGACCATCCCATAAGAAGCTACTAGAAATCCCTGAGCTCACAAGGAAATGCCTATATAAGGGAACCGCAAGTGCTTAGCTTCAGTCACACATCCAGTTATAGCAAGTCACTTGAAAACTCTTAACCTAGCTATCAGATACATCATACATATACTGTGAGAGGATGGCCAATATCAAGGTGATTGCTGTTGCATTGTTGATCCTGCAATTTGTGGATCACGGTCTAGCGGCAAGGCGGGTGAGGGGTGGGAAAGAGGTTGAGGCTGGAGGAGGAGGAGGAGGAGGCGAGGGAGGTGGTGGTGGAGGTGGATCAGGGGGTGGTCCAGGCTCGGGCTATGGTTCTGGATATGGCTCGGGGAGTGGCTCGGGGTATGGTGGTTATGACGGGGGATACTACAGTGGTGGAGGCGGAGGTGGTGGTGGTGGAGGTGGCGGTGGTGGCGGTGGATCCGGGGGGTCTGGTAGAGGCTCGGGATCAGGGTACGGGTCCGGTTATGGATCAGGGTATGGCTCGGGAGGTGGACGGGGTGGTGGTGGTGGCGGTGGAAGTGGTGGAGGGGGAGGAGGAGGTGGAGGAAATGGTGCAGGAGGCGGCTCTGGTTATGGAAGCGGAAGTGGTTCAGGATATGGAAGTGGTGGTGGGAGAGGTGGCGGTGGTGGTGGAGGAGGTGGGGGTGGTGGTGGTGGAGGAGGAGGAGGTGGCAGCTCCGGAAATGGCTCAGGTAGTGGTTCTGGTTATGGATCAGGATCAGGATCCGGTGGCGGTCATGGAGGAGACGAACCTTAAACTGTTGGCTCGGGGAGAAAGGGATTCATTTCTGTTATTCATGTCTCCAGATTTTTCTATCTACTCATACCATTTGTAACTCTACAGTAAAATAAATTGCATGCAGGGGAGGAAGGGATACTATTGTACTTTGTACTTCAGTGTTTCCACCACACTACATTTACTTATTCAGATAGTTGGTCATAAAGCTCTACTTTTATAAGTTTTCAAGTTTATTAGTCCATAAAGATTTGTATTACATAAAAGGATGCAATAAGAATGTTCATCTTTTGGGGTTCACTTTAGGTATCCCACCACCTCTCAAAATATCCATGCAGGCACACACAGATAAACTAACCAAATAGACAACTTCACCTTTTAAAGCATGCATGGTCATTGGTGGGCCCCTTTCACTAGTCATCTTCAACTACAGAGAGGCAACGCAAGTAATCTCACAAACTGGAGCTTCTCCAAAAATTGAGGCAACACATTATGGTTTTCACCAGCAATCTATTGCACAAATGAAAAGGTAGAAGAATCTATAGTAGCAGAAACAATTTTCAATAATTTACTCTGTCAAGTCTGAATACTGATTACCTCAAGATCTGAGGTATGAATAATTACTCTATTCATATGTATAGAACAGCTGCTGAGTTATATAAATATATTTCCTCGCAGAGGAGGAAGTTCAAGTTATCTACTCTCCCAAGCTTCATGTGAAGACTTACAGATATTGATAATAAAAAAATATGCCCTCTTCAACATATGCGGTTCCTTGTCTAACACAGAGCATTCATGGATTCACAGCACTGAGCCAACAAAAGAACAAGTTAATAAACGTTGCATTGACCGGGTTACCTCCCAGTAAATAATACAGGATGTAATTATAACTTTGCATCGTTACCTATCTATGGCAGATGATACTTTTCTAGTAATCATAGCTTCAGCAGCATGAATAGCCCTTTGCGGTCCGGTGATAGTTACTTTCCTGCACAAGAGACAAATTAGTAAGATGAGTCATAAGAAATGGAGCCTGCAGATGATTAAGTGTTTCTCTCCCTACCTATCAGATGTACCAGACATGAAATCACCCCTTTCAGATATTTTAATTCTAGCCCCGCTAAGCTGCAAAAGAAGTAGCCAGTTAACAAAAGCTGCAAAACTAGGAACAAAGCAAATAATGTCACTGACAGAGAATAACAAACCATTTACCTGGCTAATTTCCAAGATGTTCCTTCCACCACGGCCAACAACTAATCCTATACGCTCGTCTGCAACACCAATTGTTACAGAAGTACTCTTCTCATCCAGCTGAGTAACCTGTGAAATATCAAAGATGTAAGCCAGCCTACAATGCCCATCCAAAAGTCATGCAGAGGTAAGAGAATTAGGCCAACACTTGTCCTCGCAAGCAATGACAGCACCTAATAAGTTCACATTCCAAATATGTACCGATGTGAAATGTATATCCATAGTGACCTACTGATCTCAAATCACATAAACCTAAACAACATTTCACAATGTGAAAACGACAATATGGATTAAATCTTGCCATAATGGTTGGTCAAAAAATAGAGCGTTGTTATGATTCATGTATAGCAATTAGCTTGTAAAGCTTCTTAGTTCAGATGTTCCTTTTGATCTTCAATACAGTACTGTTTTCAAACATACTGAACATTCAGTGGTCATTCAAATGCATTATATATAAAAAAGACTAGTTCCATCATGAACAAAACTTGTGTATATTTCGTGCAGTCCTCCGCGAGATAAAAAAATCCAATGATTCTCTTCTTATACCTTAAAGCAACAAAAAGTTTTGATGTGGTTTTACAGAGAGTACAGCACTAGAAAAATCTCAAAAGAATAAAGTCACTGAAGATGAATGTGCGCTGTACCTTGTTTTGGGGCCTTGCATTCTGGAATTTTCCCACAACTCCATTAGGTATATAGTTCATTCCATTGTAGGGCATTACTGGAACTGTTGGAAGTAAAGGCAATAGTTTCAAAAACATCTCTAACAGTACCATGAATAAAACAGTTAATCATAACTGATCACCAACTAACTTCTCAAAATGTACATCCAAGACTGTGTGTGTTGGACTGAACTTGGTATTATCACATAAGACTACCTTAAACCCTTAGGGTGTGTTTGGTTCGCAAGGTTTTTGAGAGTCTGGATTTTGTTTTGGGATTTTGAGAGTTTGGGTTTTTGTTTGGGATTTTGAGAGTCTGGTTTTGCAAAATCCTTGTTTGGTTGGGTTGGATTTTGTGAGTATGAAACAAAATCTTTGATTGATTTTTAGGATTTTGCAAGTCTGAATTTTGGGAAACTTGGTGAACCAAACAAGATTTTACAAAACTGGACTTGGATAGCCCAAGTTTTGCAAAAACTTGCCCAACCAAACACACCCTTAGTTTAAATGTCTCAAAAGATGCATAAAATTGTTAAGCTCGCCATGAGGTACTTAAAAATGCCGAGGAACTTTAGCAAAAGTTATCATTAAAAAGTTACAGCCTACAGATATTAAAATGTTAAGTTGACAACTAAACAAGACTAATGTATGCTCACGTGATTTCTGGTGCAATACTGCATCCTTCATTTCTAATCAATTGATCCTACTCAAGTTACAACACAAAATGTTGATCAGGCACAACAACCTATGCATATTTGACAGCTTATAAAACTCTCTTTAAGATTATCACAAATGCACATATAAGTAGACATGCAAGTTTCTGATATCTAGCCACAAAAATGAACCATACTTTGAAAATCATATTTTTCTCCAGACAACAGTACCTGCATAAGAAAATGGTGCGCTGGAAGATTGTAAGTACAAAGTATCTTCTGCCAACTTAAGCAGAATCAACTCAATGGCCCGCATCTGTTCACCAATAGTCCCATTGATGGTCACTAGCCTGTCATATAGGCCAGGAAAACTGGGGTCTAGGGGGGATATTTTAATGTTGGCTTGAGATTCTTCAATTAATGACCTGAAAAATGAATGTATACAGCAGTTTCAACAGCTAAAGACTGCAGCCAGGTTACGAGAACAGAGTAACTGATAAGATAAAGAGTACCACATTTTGAGACTACATTACAGAATCCGAAAGCAAGCTTTAAAATTTCAAAGGAAGAACGGAAAATAAATATAACTTCTCATACATAACAATAAAGTTCATCGAAATCCATGTATTGCTAAAATCCAATTTACCAGTATATCATAAATAATCCATCTTAGCCAGAACCGGCATATGTAATATTATAAGTATGCTAACAGTCCAGTTATAAAACGAAATCTAAACAGAAGCAAAAATTAGGTTTGTCCTAATTGACATGCCACACTTATGTTTTGCATTAGGGAGAAAGAAATGTGTCAAGGAGAAACAATGAAGAGAATGAAAAAGAAATTTATAAAAGGTTTGGAAATGAGTGGCTGAGAAAGAATTGGACTTTGTCAAAGAGGGGGAAAAAGTAGACTGGCAATGATAGTCGGATGTCCTATATGTTTTGTCACTATGAGCAGCAAGTATAATAACCAACACAACACCATCAACTCTGCTTTGACTTAATATACTGCATAGAGTTTGTAAGCCACACAATAACCAGTCATCTAGTTGAAGAATGATAGATATGTTCATAGTAAAAGGAAGATGAGAATTAGAATTGACATATTTTAATGCTTCAAAGTAGTTGCTCATTTAAAATGACTAAACATGAATCACATACTCTATCACTCCAAAAAATCAAAAACAAAAGAAGGGTAATTACATACTTTATAATGGACCCTGCCTTTCCAATTATTCCACCACAAGACCCATTGGGGACAACCAGCCTTACTCTAAAATGTGGATCTTCCTCTGCACCTTCTTCAACATAAAACTGCGAAACAAACAAGTTACCTTCTTGAATTCAACAAGCAGAAAGTGGAAAAGCAGGAATCCGAGTAACTGCTGTTACCTCATCAAGCACTTTAGTGAGAACAAGATCAACTGCCTTGAGTACATCATCTATTGTTCCAGTTACCAAGACAATCCTATCAGAAGTTCCTGGAAAAAATTCAAAGTTGCGTGATAATTGTATACGTGCTCCAGACTGCGTCTGAAAGTCACTTATAGTTGAGCCGCCTTTTCCAATTATGGAACCAGCTTCAGCATTTGACAGAAGAAATTTGATATGAATAGTCTTCTCCTCGTGATCTAGCAAATTTATGAATGAAAACATTAGAAAGGAAGGAAGTTCTAAAGGAGAAACTTGATAAAGGAATTGAAAGAAATGTCATCCAAGTTTTGCAAAGCACAACACCTCAATCTAATGAGAAAATAAAAGGCAGCCAAATTTGATTACCATAAAAAAGAACTAATTTTATCTTTGATCAAGCCCTCCATCCAACCATCAAAAAACCAAAAGTTAAAGAGTAGCGGTCAAGAATTTGATAAGCCCAAAAAAGTTCCATCATTTATTAGTTATAGTGAATATTGGAACTGATCTACTAGATTGAAACCGTCTATTGTGTGTTTTTCTAAACATTTGACCTACTAAAAGCGTCTCATACTGGTTCTGCTGGTATTAAATCAGTAAAGACGAGTGTGGCAGATGGGCTTATTCAAGATCATATGTGTGTGTGAATGCTAGGCCATTGTCCTAATAAATAATGATAACATAAAAGACACAATACACTTAATGCAGTAACTTGAGGCTTTCTTTGATTTTATCTTTTTAAAGCTACTAAACTCCAATCCAATCACTAAGCACAGTCACTTTCCAGTGTTAGTCTGATTATGATCCAAGTCCATACATTCTCACTAAAAGGACACGAAAACTAAACAAGCTACAATAAATTTTTCGATCTCATAATTCAATGGCTTTTAGAACTGCACATTCCAGAAATTCCTAATTCCTACAACTACCAGTCTACCACCACCACTGCACTTAATATCAGCTACCTCATCTGAGAACAGCACTGAGTGAGGATTAAACAAGCGACATTCACGTAATCCTAAAAATCCGCCGAAAATACACAGATCAGAGAAACTACAGATCTTTTGACAGAGTGCAGAGACATTTACCTCCCTGAGCTGGAGATTTGGGCGGAGAAGGAGATCGATGCGGTGAACCGCCCTCAGCCTCAGTCAATTGAACATCCTCACCTTCAGTCGCCATGTAAGTAGCAGCTCAAATCACGAACCGCGAAACGGGGATCAGATACCTACAGATAACATAATTGAGTAGCAGCATTTTTTCAGAACCTCATCAGAGTGAGAATGCAGGAAGAAACAAGCACGATTCAATAGAAATCTCACCGAAGCAAAATGATAGAGTCGCCGCCGCGCCACGGAGGAGGAATGAGATGAAACTGGAAATTGTGTCGTCTGTGTGCGCGTGATGAAATTGAATTGTTTGGGTGATGCGATTAGAGATAGGAACACGCCTTTGAGGCAAGGGCCGTTAAAGTCTTCGCAGCAGCCTCACGCTTTTAAGATGTGAACCCGCTTTCTTCCTGATTTCATTAGATTAGGTGGGGAGTTTATAATTATTAATTAATTACTAATTAGTAGTTCCGGATTTGGCCGGGGTTGTTAGTTAGGAGTTGTATTTTTTTAATGTATGAAATTTTGTTCACGTTAACTTTCCTGGGTTTTCTTTTCCCACAAGCAATCCACAAATATATCGACCAACTACAATAAAATATCGATTATATTGATAGTAATACTATTTTCCACCCGGTTCTTCACACTTTTCGGTCAATTTTTCAAGGTTTATATGATCATTGACAATTTAAATTACGTTTATGAATTATATATATATTTGATGACTTCACAATAGAGTGCATTGTGAGTCTAATAATATTTTAAATAATGATATTATTAAGTATATATTAATTGAAATTTATGATCAAACATATCATGAAAAATTTAACTAAAAAGTGTGAAGAACACGATGGGACGGAGGGGCACTTAATAATTTAAATCCTGATGATACATGGCGACCTAAAAATCCCCTCAGACTGAGCTGGAGTGATTGAAGAAATAAAATTGAAATTCTACAAGCGGAACTAGCATGGTCATCCTAGGCGTCAACAATAGAAACATGAATGCACACTTGTTAGCAAGTTTTGCGAAGAATAATAGTTTCAATCATGTTGAATGACACTCTATCATTCATTCTGTCAAATATTGTTGGACGTTTTCCAACATCTGAAAATGATATAAACTTATTTTCTTTCAAAAAATATTAATAATTTTATTTTATTTTGCACAAAAAGTATCATCTTTCGCTTTTCATATTCCCATTTTCGGGTAGTTTGAACCAAATGATCTTAAAAGCCAATTTGATTCATTTTTGTGCCTCGATAATTGCTTTGTTAACACATGCTTCTCAAAGTGTAACCAGAGAGTTTGTAAACATTTTAAGGGTTGATCACTTGATTGTTTGGCTTTTGTCGTCCGGTATTTACCATTAATTACAAATATACGTACAAATTATATCCTTAATATTACTTTTAGTTTTAACTAGCTAAATATCACCGTGCGTTGCACGATATATTTAATCTTTTTTATGTAAATATTATGAACAAACTTATGAAGATGAGGATGAAGTGTGTTAAAGAAAAATTCTTTAAGATAATTAACAAAATTATAGTGGCAAATTTCAAAAGATTATGAAATTGCCAATATATATCGTAATTGCCAGGTTATTCATCAATGATAATTATTACAAAATAATATATATTAAGATCAATATGTAAGAAATTTATTTAATATTAAGTTAATAGATAAATATTCTTGTAAGTACACATTTTAAGGAAAAAAATACTAGCGATCCATGCATAATTAACATAGAAACACTGTAATCTATATTTATAGTCTAATATATTTATATAATCTAAGGTGAACTTGTAGTAATACAGATCGAATATTTCCATGCATATTCCATATATCACACATTCATGTTTTCCTTTCGCAGACGTCGTGTAAATTAGGATTTTATAGGTGGAATGAGTTGTATTTGAAAAAATAGAAGGCAAAAGTTTCTTAAATTAAAAGAAACAAAAAAAGGAATATATAAAAATGATAAGTACCGGAATATGGTGAACTTGCGGTGGTTGTGTGGCGGCTTTAGTCAAAACTACGTAGTTTCTCCTTTTTAATGTTTTTTATTAATTTATTTATTGACCGGAGTAATAACTCTTCTAGTTCCCTTTAGGAAAAATGTCAATTTAATTACTTATTTATTTTTATAAAAATCAAGTTCCTTTAATAGTTAAATTTAATTTAGTGTTTAAAGAGAAAGGGGACCTTTGATTAGTAAAACAGAACTAAATTGATCGAAATAAACTAAAAAGTTCTTTAAAAACAAATTGATTTATATTAATCTATACGTATAATGTTTAAAGATGATTTTTTATATTTGAGCTGAAGTTCAAAATAATAAAAAACACCCTTTTACATAACATAATTGATAATTTTAAGTAATAAGGTCAGTTTTGGTGTAGTGATATGGGATTGTGCGAAATACCGACTATTATTTTGCATAGAAAAGAAGCTGACATCAGGCCATGAATAACTGCAAATCTATGGCCATTTGGCTCCCAAGAAAGTGCAATGACTTTGTTGTTCTTATTTTCCATTTCTAAAATCTCAACAGGAATATCACGCTCTCTGATCCGGAATAGTTTGAATCCAGCGTATGTAAGGCTCCACTTTAATTGCTCTGCCACTACATTTTGCAATCTCGCACATTAGTACTTCCTTGCTCGGGATCTGCACAAGGGTTACCCTTGCATGATGAACAAAGAGTGAAAGCCATGTGAATTGATTTTCCCTCAATTAGAGCACATGTTTCAGTTTGATTAATTGAGACCTTATTCTTCCCTAGCTTGGCACACTTACCATTCTTGCTCCACTTCAGTGCAGGCCAGATTCCTCCCAATTTATCAACGATTGCACAAGTTTCTGGCTTCTGACGCTGACCAAAAACCTATCATGATCTTGGCGGAAGGCGATCAAGAACTTTTCATAAGATTATAGGATTTTATAGGTAGAACCGAATGAAGATATCATAATATTTTTTTATATGGGAGTATACGATATTATAGAAGTTGGAATGAGTTGTATTTGTGTGTAATTTATGTTGATATAAAAGATGGAAACATATTATCACACAAATAGAAAATAAAATTATTTATTTCACTTCCCTGAATGAAGAATAATTAAAAAAAAAGTAGAATATATGGAAGATTAAGAAAAAGGAAAACCACACGGCAACAATATGAACAAAGATGGAAAAGAATGAAATTTAAATAAATCAAAAGGAAATATATATATATATATATATATATATATAAAGTGTAGGTGCCGGAATATGGTGATCTTGTGGTGGTTATGCGGTGGTTTTCATCAAAACTGCGTAGTTTTATACTTTTTAGTTTTTTTATTAAATATATATGCAGTGTAAGAATTGTTAGATGTTTAAGAGGAATAATGTCGAAAATTATAACATATTACGTTCGCGTCAGGTTTTGGTTTGGTTAACCAATCCGGTTAGTCAAAATTCACTACTCATTCTCATTCGTATTTTTTCGATTAATCGTGAAATTTAATAGATAAAACTCATTAAACATTATATCGGTCAACATAATTTTGGTTCGGCTAACCAATTATACTATAGTATATCGCACTAATTTTTCTTCAAAAAAACTGCACTAAATTAACAATTATAACTACAAAATTCATTAACAATTAAATAGACATCTAATATGTTTACATTTCAATTGTCAAAATAAAGTCTCCAATTAGTTTCTAAATATCATTAATTCTTCACCATGAGATAATGCAATCTCTTCTCTACACATTATAAAATGAGGAAAATGCAAAATAAAAAACATAAATAAGTATAAAAAGGGTAAAAACCAGGACTTACACTTAAATATACTAGAAAAACAAATGCAAAAAAATTATATAATTGACAAGAAGAAAACTAACAAGTTTAAATACTACTACTATAATATTATTATTATCAAGAAATACTATCATAATACGTTTAATAATTTTTATTGTAAAGTCATTATACAATTTTAATAATATAAATAAATAATTACAAAATAGTCATTGGTTAACAATTTAACCAGACGGTTTTGAAAGTAAAAACAATTACCATTCCCAAATAACAACTCAGTTCAATTAACAATAATTCTCTAACTATTCGGTTTGGTTCGATTTTCAAGTTTTTCAGTTTTCGCTTTTATTTTTTTGGTCACCCCTGCTCTCCACTGCCATTATAAGGCATGTACCTTTTTTTTTTTTTTTATAATAACAAGCACTATTAGTAACAACTTAAAAATTACACATAATTTTTCCTAGATTGATAGTTAAATATTGTTCCTCAACCAAAGAGTCTCGGTCTACTTTTACAATGGAAAAAAATAGGAAAATGAAAGTGAACAAAACTAATTATGTCTTGCACAATATTTTCATCCCATGATGCTAATTTCGGCTGATTGAGTGACGCCACTAGTTCAAAGGAATCTATCAACATACGGACCTGTCGACTAGGAGTCCTGGTCGTTGCTTTGATTGCTCTCCAATATGTAGTAGTTTCCGCCTGGAGAGAAGTAGAACAAATGAAGAAGATCATTAGCGTTGTGATGTATTTTCTCATGTTTGGTAGAGATTCGACCATCTGGCGCTTCTTATATTGCGTCTATTGTGAAATGAGCCATCAAACTTCAATATTGTGAACTCAGTGTCATCAAATGAGGCTGATCTCTGGTCTCTTGTTGTGGCACAACTATTCTGCCAAGATACCTCAAAATCACCATCAAGAGTTGCTTCCTTTTGCATGTCTGTAATTCTTCTATTCATGATGTATTTTTGTTCAGCCAGATGTGGTGCTCCTGTAGGATTTTGGCGCTCCCTCTATAGCCTTCTTGAGCGATGAGTCCATACTTCCCATTGTAGGAAAGCATCTGTCCTGTACGGAGATTTCCACGACGACTTCTTAGTTGTTGCTGCAGGTACATCTTCCTTCATCTTTATCTCTGGAGCTATTTACTGGTTCAAGGATGCTTGTTGGGCCTGGGTTGGGGCCATAGATGGTATGATCCCAAAATATGGATCAAAAACCTCTGGTGGGTAATGACATTTCCCCATGTCCTCCACCTCCACTGTTTTGACATGGAAATCTACCACATGATTGGTTTCCAATATACCTCTTCCTGAAAAGATCAGCCTCTCTTTTCATTAACATCCTGAAACCTTCTTGCGCGTCTTCATCCCTTAGGGTAGCGCATATTCCCCATCTTCAATCTATATACCCCTCCCGGAATATTAGTATTGTGCTTCTCCTCCAAATACATATATGCCCAAAGGGTGGGAGGGAACATGTCCCTGCTTGGATCATACACTAAATTTGTGCCACAAAGTGCATTGATATGTTTCTTGACAAAATTCTCCAGAAAATTATCGAGAGAAATGTTATCAACAATTTTGCATTGGTTCATGCTATACCCTATTACTCCACACCTCTTACGGTACATAAATAGTCGCTCATAGCGCACACCCAACCAAATCAATTCTCCATTGGGCATTTCGGCATAAAATTCTGACACCAATGGATTTCTCAAGATCTATCCATACATGCAATCTTAAGAATTTGACCTTTGGAGCAGGATGTGTGTCGATGTCAGCATCCACCGGCTCCCCCACCATGTTGATGACCTTGATCGTAGTTTCGGGGACAATACCTTCAGCTTGGAAGCCATGAATCTGGATCGTCATTTTGATATGTTCTACATGGACACGCCTAAAAGAAATGTATGCTCCCCACCTCTTGAACACCAAGAGACCTCCATCAATGTTGTATGGGCTGCGCTGCATGGCTGTCGGCGCTTCTTCTCTTGTCTCGAACTTGACAATGTAGAAATTGTGGCATATGTGCTGAGCCACCGCACTTAGGGACTGTTTTATTACTGGTGACGTGAGTCGGCCTGTAATAAGATATGCTAGGCTAGTTATAAGCTGAATATGATTCCGACGTGCAAATGATGTGAACTTGAAAGCATTCTTTAATTACACTGATAATTGATTTTTTTTTTGTTTTTAATGAGGGGAGCAGCGGAGATGTGCCGGGGTACATCAACCTCCAAAATAAATGTGGCTAGTCTATAAAAATAATCAAACGCGTGTAGCAATGCTCGAATATTTGCTGGTGGACTACATTTTTTACCAATCAATCAGTCGACTTGACCCAAACCTAGACTAAAAAGGTCCTTGACAGATCAGTATATATTCATATGATAAATCAAACTAATTCTCTCATAGAACCGACTCCCCTCAGGTATTGTTGAATCCACATTATCTGAAAAAATTTATATGAGATTAAATGTTGTTTTGAAGAATTTTATAGTTTTCAAGGTGACAATATATGTATGACCGTTAACATTTTTTGAAAAATAATGATGACAAAATATTGATATGATCCAAAAGTCGTTGTTGAGATGTCCCAGGCTATGATTCCTTTTGTCAATCCAGTAGCCTAGCAAATAGGTGGAGTCCATTTTCACAATTTCAGCAATATCCTCATGTGTGATTTTCACAACTCCACCCTTCTACTTTGACGAGGTATGTCACTCAGGTTCACCTCACTTGGCTGGGAAACTCTTTTTTTTTTTCCAGAGCTCTCATATCTAGCATGAATGAGGTAGCGACTAGCTCATGGAAGGATGGGCCATTGCTTTCTTCCATTTTTGTTATATTAGGGCTTGTTAAATTGTATTGAGAGGATTGGTTTGATGAGTTGAACCATTCAGGTGCCCTCTTATCTATAGACCTTTTAATTCTCAAGTCCCCTTCAATTCCTTCTCCGTCCAAGTTCCAAAATTTCTGTTTTTCCGCTTTCCAATTCGGTTTTACTATATTTGTGCAACAATTCATCACTTTTCCCATTTGAAAAGACTCAATCACCGTCAATTAACTGAAACATGCTTTGCTTTTTGACTTTATCCCGATAAAGTTGTTTTTCCCCTAATTTCTATATAAATTTAACGATACGAGTACCCAAACTCTAAATACCGAGGTAAAATTGCAGAAACATTACCTTGCGCACCTTGACCAGAGGTAGCGATTGCCCAATCATGAAATTTTTGTCACTGTAGCTCCAGCGTACTCCTAAAGCGCATGCGCAAGATTCCTGACTAGTTCCTTGAAAATTCTCAATATCACTTTTTCCCTATTTTCACCTAATCAAGCTAATTTTGGCTAGATTCCCCTAATTTCCCTATGAATTGATGATTCCGATTACGCTAGAACCCTATCTACTAGCGGATAAAGATACCCAAAAAGGCATGCCTCTCTATCCAATTTTTTAGAGAGAAATTATCGTTCTTCCCAACCGCAGGTACTCCAGAAAAAATATACGTTACTGGAGGGAGACAAGGTGAAGCGAGAAAGTCCAGTTTGCTTGGGGCCGGGTTGACAATACGTTTAATTTTATCTTTTTAACCACTAATTAGTAGAATGAAATTTATTATACTCACTACACCTTTTTAAAAGGCTCTAGGGGCAAGATTGTGCATTATATACCATCCATACATTATTGATGGATAGAAGAAAATGTGCTAAAATTTTAGTTCTAGTTTGAATCTATGTCGACTCTCACAAGCAATTTAGGAATCGTTATGCAAATCCCAACTTATTCGACGAGAGAACTCACTATTCGGAGTTGATTATTGATCGACGTGCGAAGCGCAATTTAGCCTCAAATAGGGAATCCAACTGGAACAAAATCAATCGATGAATACATATTCAAAATCAATCTTTTACACAAGGCTCTTCGTATGTTGATTTTGCGCTACTGGGTTGTTTGCTTTCTTGGATGTCAGCAACTTCTATCAAGCTTCATCGAGACTCCAACTTTCTAGGAGTAGAGCTTTCCACATATACTGCACCATGAAAATGCATTGTTATGCATTTGTCCCCCTTCGCGCTCTTTGGTGATGTTGAGTCCTCTATTTCCATTGCAATTGTTGCTTTTGTCCACGAAGGCCTTGTCGCCTGAAACAACAAAACAGAAATCAACAGTAACTATTCAACAAAAACATCTTGGTACGTGATTTGAACACATTAACGAACAACATCATTAATGGTTCTTTCCTATCAAATATGTTAATTCTAAGATATGAGAATTCTCCGCCATCCAATTCTACAAGGCCCTTTTTTTAAAAAAACAAAATATCATATTATCATTTCATTCTCCTGGAAAACGTCTAGAATTGTTTGATACAGGAAACGTTGGGGGAGAGCCCCAAGAAGTGGAAGAGATTGCACTATGTATAGCAAAGCGAGCAATCATGTGCGCTTGACCATTTTCAGAACGATAAACCCAAAAAGGCATCTGAGAACCAGAATGATGTAGTAAATTCCGAATATCATCAACGCTCGAGATTATTTCCATGGAGCAGGAGACATCACCCCGAATCATCTGGATAAGGCTCAAAGAGTGTCCCACAAAAATAGGTTAGGATAGAAGACTCTAAGCGAAAAGTATTGCTTCCCTCGCTGCAAAAATTTCTACCACTAGTGGATCAGTAACACTATCTATATTCCTTGCCAATGCTTTTATTAAAGCACCTCCATCATTTAGAGCCACCATACCAAACCCTGCACTACTCAACATGATTCATGCGTAAAAAAATACAGCATGTGCATGCGAGGGTGGCCTCAAAAGAGAGGATGTCGCCAGTGAGTCCGACAAATGCTCAGGCCAAGAAGTTGCCCGATGAAAGCTCTGTAGAGTCCCTGCAACTGTTCCTGCAAGAATCCTTCCATCCAAGTGCTCTTGCTCAAACAGCTCTTTGTTTCGTTGATACCAAATAGCGTCACATAACATCAGCAAGAACTCCGAGGTGGCCACATCATTATCAACCAACAATTGTCGAAACCACAATTCACCGCGATTCCTCTCCGATGCCACAACTTGATTCCATAAGCCTGCGGTGGTGTATACTTGCCTAGCATAAGAGCAACGGAAAAATAAATGTGCCGAAAAACCATCCTCTTCGCCACATAAGGACATGCAGCTGATGCATTCAAGGTTCTCTTTCGAAAATTCTTAACAGTGGGAAGTGAATCAGTAGTAAAGTGTAGTGCTCGATTAGCTACCTTGAATTTTCATAACCGTTTCCAAAAGAGTGTATCTATAGGCATAATTGGCGGCACATGATGTTGGGCGAGGTGTTGTGGCACTTAAAAATTATATGTAGATTTATTTGTTCAAAAAATTGTAGATTATCTGATTCAGTGACTAAATATTATAAACTTTAATATAATATTTTAATCAAATTATATAAATTGATCAAATTTATGTAATATTTTAATCTATAAGTTTAAAATATTAAAAGGAAAATGTGAAGCACTCATTAAACTTATAACTCATTAAACTTCACTTATAACTTTAATATATTAATCATCAAACTTTTATTTATTCAAAGCACTCATTTCAATTTATAATAAAATTGAAAGTAGTAAGATTTTTTTTATAATTTTAATTAACAATGATTACAAAATAATATATACTATTTTACTTACAGCCAAGTAATATTAAAATTTAGCATTTAAAATCCAGTTTCAACTAAAATTTAAAATTTTATAAGCAAAATATAACTAAAAGTTATTATTATAATTTTATTTAGAATAAATTGACTATTTTAAAATATTAACTAACATATATTTAAAAATTTAAAATTATGCTAACTATGGTTAATGACATAAAGTATATTTAAATTTTTATTATGAATATCATTATATTAGAATGTTGGTTTTTGAATAATTTAAATTTGGGTAAATTTACAAGAAAAATAAAAGTTTTTAATAATTAATGTCTCATTTTAATACTAGATAACGTCAAGTTGAATTTCAAAAAGTAGAAATTCTCATTAACATTATCTCTTGATACTTTTAATACGTAAGATTGATTATATTAAATGAGTACTGCATTTGAGGTATGATTTTGTATAGAAAGTCTATCACCATGACGTGTCAATCAATATTTTTCAAATTGACAATCACATTGGAGATGCTCTAATGTGGCCATCCTCACCGTTGATAAGCACTATCAATCGACGGCTGAAATCCACGATCCGCGTCATTCTACTCCCACCAATCAAAACGGAACCCCGCCTCCTTTATAAACAATCGCCATGCTCTTTCAGCGGCACACGCAAACTCAGTTTTCCCCTTCTCCAGATCATTTCACATCCCTTTCTGCTCCTTTGATTTATCCATGGCACCAAAGGCCGATAAGAAACCCGCGGAGAAGAAGCTCGCCGCCGAGAAGGCCCCCGCCGCGGAGAAAGCCCCGGCGGAGAAGAAGCCCAGGGCCGGGAAGAAGCTCCCTAAGGATAGCGGCGCCGCCGCCGCAGACAAGAAGAAGAAGAGAGCGAAGAAGAGCGTCGAGACCTACAAGATCTACATCTTCAAGGTCCTGAAGCAGGTCCACCCCGACATCGGTATCTCCAGCAAGGCCATGGGGATCATGAACAGCTTCATCAACGACATCTTCGAGAAGCTCGCGCAGGAGGCTTCAAGGCTCGCAAGGATCAACAAGAAGCCCACGATCACTTCCCGCGAGATTCAGACCGCCGTCCGCCTCGTTCTCCCCGGAGAACTGGCAAAGCACGCCGTCTCTGAAGGCACCAAGGCCGTCACCAAATTCACCAGCTCTTGAATCATCATCATCATGCTAGATTATGTTTCTGTTTGGTTTGGTACTGTATGAATCACTTACTATCATCTTGTAATAGGAAGAATAATGGATTGTGTTCTTGAATATTCTGAGTCCTAATCAATGAAATTTATTGTTCGATTATTCGCAAAATTTGCTCTTTTTTTTTGATTGAACATCTGAAATTGAGTGTTGGAATAGATAATTAATAAAATAAAACTAAGTGACAGAGACTGCGTTGCTAAAATGCGCTCGTTGCGTATGTATATATGCTAGTACATTTCGTGGCCTTATCCTTGGGCGTAAACCAGATTTTGGATTCGACCGGTTCCTTTGCTAAAAATCAATGGCGTTTAGTCTGTATCCGACCTCCACTGCACTGCAGTTCAGCCAATCTAGGGTTTCGGCGAGAGTGCTCTCCCGATTAACCGACGACTCAGCTAAACCGGCGGTTCGCATTTCCTCCGATTCGCCGGGGAAGGCTCGATTCGTGGCGCGGCGGACGGAGTCGGTGACGGTCCGGCAGCTGCAGCGACCGCTGAGTAAGTAATTTGTTTTCCTGAGTGGTTGTTTTCGAAGATGAAATATGTTGATATGTTCGGATTTGCTAGGTGAGTACATGAGCTTGCCGGCGAGTCAGTACTCGGTGCTGGATGCGGAGAGGATTGAGCGAGTGGATGAGAACACGTTCAGGTGTTATGTGTACAGATTCAAGTTCTTCGCGTTCGAAGTTTGTCCGGTTTTGTTGGTGAGGGTTGAAGAGCAGCCTAATGGCTGTTGTATCAAGCTCTTATCCTGCAAGGTGGGTTGTATTTGCTTTTCATTCCTTTTTGGAGTGGTAATTAGATGAGCAAGCGTGTTTAATGTCTATTAGATTGGTTTGTTCTTGGTTTGCAGCTTGAGGGCTCGCCAATTGTGGTAGCTCAGAACGACAAATTTGATGGTAAGTCCTTTCGAGAATGCTCTACTATTGGTTTTATGCTTCTGAATATTGTGGAAGTTATTGTCTTGCCTGTAGAAGTGTTAAGTTAATTGAAAAGGAAGAACCAAGTTAGTATGCTTATAGTTTGCATTGGTAGAGTTTTGCTAATGCAATTTCACCTATTTAATTCTGTGAATGCATTCCATCTGTGGATGCCTATTAAACAGTGTTAGATATCATATATTCTATAAGAAATCTAACCACAGTTTCAATGTTTCACTTATCTATATTAAACATTAAAAGAAATCAATCATTGGCAATCTGAAGATGCATTTCCATCGAGGGGCTATTAGAATCACATATGTGCATGAAGTTATAGTCCGAGTAAAATGTTGGGAGTTAGTAATTTGTTGGCAATCTGTAGATGCATTTCCATCGAGGGGTTATCAGAATCACGTATGTGCATGAAGGCATAGTTCGTGTTAAAGGTTGAGAGTTAGTAATTAGTTGGCAATTTAATTTGCAAGAGTTGAGACCATCTAGGATTTGTTGTTATGATGTCCTTAGGGTGTATCATCCTTCAAGTATCCGAAAATATGATCAGGGTTTTTTGTGGTTGGGACTTGGGATGGCCAAAAGGGCACATGTGTTTGCTGCTCGATTTTATTTCTATGCTAGCATGAGAAAATACCTGAAATCGTCCCCTCTACAGTTTTTTGAAAGAATGTATGTTAGAATACACGTTTTTCTTCTTGATGCATTCTAGTAAAAAGCCAAACAGAAACGTAAACTAGAATCTGTTGTTCCATAAATACATGATGGAAAAGAAGGTTGTTTGCTCTGCCCACCTATAGTTTTGCTTATTGGTATACAACTATTAATTTAATCGCTTAAGATTAAAAATAACTTAAAAAGAAGAAGAAGAGAATCTCTTTTGTTTCAAAGGTGATTGTTTATTAGGTACGTCATTAGATTCTGAATATATATCATAATTGTTTCAGGAAGCTTTGACACTGATTTAGTGTGGGCATGCAGCTTCCATGGAGAATAAAATTACATGTGATTCCACAAAAAGCAACTCACCCGAGCAGGAACTGACATCAGATGCAGTTATTGAGGTGCCACAAGATTTTCTCTTCCTTTGCTACTAAGCTCATGTTGTTCATAATATTGAAAACACTCATCTGCTTATGTATGTTTTATGTAGGTTAACATTGATATTCCTTTCCCATTCCAAGCAATCCCAAAACCTGGAATTGAATCAGCCGGTACCCAGGTCCTAGAGCAGATACTGGGGATCATGCTTCCCCGTTTCATGGCCCAGGTATGTCTTTTAACAGTTAAGAATTATACATATATGTAAAATATCCTTTCCTGTTGCCTTCCACTTGTATCTCGATGATATATGTTTATTGCATCCAAAGTGATTAACTTCTTTAAATGTGTACAACTAATCAAAGAGAAGATTGTATAAGACAGATGAATTATTTGTGTATATGTAGATTCACTACTGAAAAACCAACATGATTGCTACCCGAATGAAATGTGTCATTCTACCCTTGTCCTTATCTCCCTTTATATGATTGAGTTAATAGCATTCTGTTTCTAATGTTCACAAACTTGTGTCATGTTTATTTTGAACGCTCAGCAAATTTTGAACCCTATGCGAACTTTTGTAGTGGTTGTTCTTTTCTGATCACAAGCAGGGATTTTTCCAGTTCCAGTTATAGCCTGACCAACAGCACAATATAATTTTCATTTTCCAATCACTAGAGTGGTGTTATTCTCTCATCTGGTCTAAATTATCTCAATATTTCCTCGACAACACAAGTTAATCTTTTCCATTACCAGATAATTAGTGAATGGTCTCCTATTACAGCTATTGATACCACATGAAGAGATCACTCCTCTTTCTCAGTCTAAGTATATCACGAGAAGCTTAATCAGTATCCACATACATTGGTTCACTATTGAAGAACAACTATATCAGTCTGGAAACTAGCACTCTTTGGACTACATCTTTTCCCTAGTTTTAACTGTGTTTCTATTACATCTTTCAGTAGAGTTAGTTTGGGTGTGACGACTTCTTGTTCTTAATAATAACATACATGAAGAAGCCTCGAGCTGCCATAAGTGGAGCTTAGTCTTGATGCAACTTCTCGAGTTGTGCTTGCCCCATTTGCTGTTATGGTGGTATTTCAGCCTTGTCAGCTTGGTTTTCATTTTGCTTACAGTTTGTTCATTGGAATGTGCAGCTGTTGAAGGACTATGAAGCTTGGGCTTCAGGAGACAGTTCAAGGCAGCCTCTTGGAACTGGTAAAATCTGAGGTGCGAAATACCACGCGATATGGTACCAAATGTAAAGACTAGTGAACGAGCAGTAAAGACTACGGATCATGTACTTTTATGGCTTAAATTTATTTTTCAGTGCAAGAAGCTCAACGAGACCCTCATTTTCTAGTGACTGCTTTCTTAAGTTGTAGTCATTGTCTTTCTAGTCTTGCTAGACATTAAGTGTGTGATGAATTGGACATATATGGTGAATCCAGTGGATTATCTGTTGAAACGGCACTGTTGTATTTATTGTGTACATTGAATTCTTATTTGTGATTTGGATCAAATATAGATTAAAATTAAAAATTAAATTCGTTCTCATAAATCGTACGCATACGGACCGTAGGTTTTACCGTTATAGGGGGATTATGGTTTCAAAATCCAATTTGCACAAACCAAACGTCAGTTAGATGATTTACTTTTTAGGGTAGGATTCCTGCTTCATGAGGTATATGATTTGGTACAAACAATTCTTTTAACTTTTTCAGTTCATAGTTAGCTTACTCCTTTGTGATTTTGTTTTATTGGCATACTTCTGATCAAACTTTTTCCCACACACATTTTTTTTACCATAAATTTGATATATAATACAAATGATAGTATAATTATGTTATGTAGTTTGAATCTTCGATAACATGCATTTTATAAATATTAAAATTTACATCATTAAATATTTTTAGAAGACTTGCAGTGAGAAAATATAAATAGTATTGATGTCGATGACCCATTATAACGCACATCTACTTCTACATTAAACTCAGGAGATATTTGAAAGAAGTTGCTTCCAGCTTCTACATGAGAAGATGTTACTCCACTTTCGACATAGATATGATTTGGCATTCTGAAAACCTAGTCAGCTAGACTTATCGCTGGATCATTTTTGTATGCGGAACCCATCTGACATTATGAGATTTTTCTCTTCACTTTATTCTTAGCTCATGCTAATGTAACAAACTCTTTGATTTTTTTTAATAATACTCGAGGTAGTCATTAAAAACCTTCCACTAATAGTGATTTGAATTAAAAATACCACATTTTAGTCCATTTAACATTTAATTAACATTTATCGTAGATTCTCATGATATTATTATTAAAATGAATAAAATACCTACAATCATTTGTTTGGCTAAAGAGATGTTATTGAAATTACAAAGAGTAGGAGAAGAAATGAAAGGCAAACATATGAGAGTGTAATTGAGAAAGTGGATTAAACCGAATGTTTCTTTGGTATGATTTTTAATTTTCATTGGAGTCATACCTTGAATTAAAATTGGAAATAAAAATTATAAAAGTCCGTCTCTCTCCCCCCTCCCCCCTTATATTTTACAACCCAGCGCAACATTTCCACTTCAAAATTTGGTTCCCTCTTTTTTCTCTCCATACTTTCCCTCTCTAACTTCCTATCATCGAAGCAGCACGAAAATGGTGAGTCGCCTATCTCCGTTCGACGATCAATTTCGCCTTTATTATGCTTCTCTCGATATAATCGGCGGTTGAATCTTTGAATTGCAGGTTGTTGCTCAGAGGGTGAAGGAATCGGAGATCACCGAGCTGGACTCTCTTCTTCTGGTAAATTTTCTGACGAGAAACGATTGATCTCTTCATTATTTTCTTTGTTCGTAGATATTCTGAACGTATAGATTGTTCATGTGTGGTTTTCGTAGGGTTCTGTATTCGTCAGTTGATTGAACGGCGCTGTTCGTCTATGTTTTCAATTCGATCTGGTTGTAATGTTGGATTGATGTTCATAGCTGTTTTAGGTTGAATCAATGCTCGATTAGATGAGTGATTTTTCTATGTTTCTACGGTTTTATTTAATAGCGAATTCTGGACTCAAGTAACGAATGAACAGTAGTTCTGGAATTCAGCTTGAAGGTTTCTTGTGATTTCTTACTGTTATACAGCCACGAGATTGATAGTCTATGGTTTGGATGATTTTTTAACTCTCATTACTCACTTTAGGACCATCTGGTTGTTGGATTTATTAGTAGTTGTTGATCTCAAAGTTGTTCTAGTCCTCTTTCATACTCTCCGACTGATGTTTCAATATGTACTCTTACTGATAGACAAGGAATCTGCTGCGGATTGCCATATTCAACATTAGCTACATCAGAGGGCTCTTCCCTGAGAAGTACTTTAATGACAAAGCTGTTCCAGCCTTGGGTAGAATCTCCTTGCCAGCTTAAGGTTACCTTTGTTTAATTTGTTTGTCTAGTCAAAGTTTGATGGGATCGTATGTCTGATCAGATATGAAAATAAAGAAGCTAATGCCAATGGATGCCGAGTCTCGCAGACTCATAGATTGGATGGAGAAAGGCATGTTAATTCATCCCCTTTTTTATTTATAATGGTCTCTACTCCTGTTTTAATTCTCATTAGCCTTCCCTTGCAGGTGTTTATGATGCACTTCAGAAAAAGTACCTCAAAACACTTCTGTTTTGTGTGTGTGAAGCAACTGCAGGACGTTTGATTGAAGAATATGCTTGTAAGACGCTGTACCCTAACTTTCCTGATGAACCCTTGATTTTTTTGACTATTAATTGGCTCATTAAGATTCTGTCAATGAAACCTTACATTGCAAAATAGCAATGCAAAGGTAAGGAAGGCTAGTGCCGATGCCCGATAGAAGTAAGCTGAACTAGGAACAACTATTTCTAAAGCCAACATTGATGGACTCTTTATAGTCTGCTCAGTTTCTAATCTTGTTTTTCCAACTGACAGTCTCTTTCAGTTACTCAAATGCTGATGGTCAAGAAGTTTCGATGAACATAAGTCGTTCTGGAAGCAAGAAGGGAGGGATCTTTCAGCAGAACTCTACAAATGAAATTACTTCCAATCATATGAGGTTGTTGAACATAGCTAAGTTGGTGTACTTTCTTATGTGACACTAGAATCCCAGTATATTAGAAGTTATATTCTAGGTGTGACTTTCAGGAGTTCAGCTTGCAAGATGATTCGCACACTGGTACAACTGATGAGAACACTGGACAAGATGCCGGAAGAGGTAAAACTCTATCTGTTAAGTGGTTTAGGCTTATTTTTACCATTTAAACCAATGTTATTGCTGATGATCTTTATTTGTTTCAGCGCACGGTAGTGATGAAGCTCCTGTATCATGACATCACGGTATGCATTTTACTACACTACTACATCCTAGTCGGTCTTCATTTAGTCTATCAATTTGCATGTTCCTGATAAACTGAACAGAAGTCTCTGAACAAGACTATTTCTCATAACTGATTTTCCATTAAGATGGTCATGCATTGATACTTGAAATAATAGAAAGATTTACTCATAGTCAAACTTGAAGGATGTGTTATGGTTATTCTTTTGGTCTTTATGATACCTTCAATTGAACTTTGCATGTACTAATCGGTCTTCATAAGGGCTCAGAATCTTCCATGTTATACTTTATCCGTATGAATTTGCATCTAATTCTGTTACATCTTTTCAATTGAATGACAAATAAAGAAAAACTTCTTAATTTTTTCAGCCTGCTGATTACGAGCCTCCTTTCTTCCGAGGCTGCACAGAAGAAGAAGCTCATAATCCTTGGACCAAAAATCCTCTAAAGATGGAGGTTGGAACTGTCAACAGCAAGCATGTCGTACTAAGCCTTAAGGTAAATTTATTTACTGAAACAGAAAATACCTGGATTTGTAAAATGATCTAGTCAATGCCTGGCTTTAAGTTCTGAATTTTTGCAGGTTAAGAGTGTACTTGATCCCTGTGAAGATGAAAATGATAACAATGATAATATGAGCTTGGAGGGTCATTCAGTTGATAGAGACAGTGACAGTGACAGTGACAGTGATTCTGGCTCAGAGGTACATTGATTGTATAATCTCCTATTCTTCTTTATCCTTATCTGCTTTTCTTAATGAGAACATGCCAACACTTGTGTCCTCCAATTGAATGCAGATAAGTATGCCAGATGAAGATCAGTGCATAGTTGCTGGTAAATTCGTTGTCCATTTCTATTTTACTTAATAGTTTGCACCTTAGCGGTAGCATAGATAACCATTATAATAGTTCCCTTGGCAGATGAGCAACAAAATCCCAACAACAGCCCTATGGTGAATGAAGGTATCCTTTAACTTGCTTGAAGGAATGATTCCATAATTCTTATTGTGATGAAAGCTTAATTCATAACCTGCTGTCTCTCCAGATGACACTCAGGATCCGGAAGAGGATGAGCAACAGTTAACCCGTGTGAGGGACTGGATCAAATCCTGCCACCCTAAAACGGTTAATTTCACAGACATACTCTCACAGTTTCCTGATATCTCAATGGTAAGTTCTCTTCGGTGCCCTAAATCAGTTATTTCCTTACAATTCTTCAGTTTCGGTAATCTTGATGATCTTATGGAAAATTTTTAATTGCAGGTCTTAATTGAAGGTAACTTCAGTCCTGTTTCCTTCTGAAGCTGATGGAGGAAAAAAAAACCATGAATGCTTACGAATATTTATTTATTATTCATTCTGTTTTGGTCTATTAGAAATAATGCAGAAGCTCGTTACTGAAAGTGCTATTTCAAAATCTGGTGAATATAGTTACTGCACTAACAGAGAAAAGGTTATACATTTTCCATTTGTTGGACAACATTTGAGTCACAGGTCAAGATTGAATCTTAATTTAGTTGGCTTCATTTTTTGGTTTTGTAGGATGACTATGAGTTTAATGCTGTAAAAGAAGAATCTGAAGCACCATACAATGGAAAGTACATCAAAGCTGAAGATCATATGTACATGAAGGTGAGTTGACTGAACTACCATCCATCTTCCAAGAAATCCAACTTATTGTTGGCAATCCTTTCTATAAACCTGCTAGATAGAATATCTAAATTCAACTGTGATTCATTTCTATTTCAGGCATTGTATCATGCTCTACCCATGGACTATATCACTGTTACAAAGCTTCAGAATAAGCTTGAAGGTGTCAAAGCGACTGCTGTTCGTAAGTTGATTGATAAAATGGCTCAAGATGGCTTTGTTGAGTCCAAGAGTGTCCGCAGGCTAGGTACTTGCAGTGTAACCATGTCTTCCCTTATTGTTCAACCACATCCAGAATGCTAATATGCTATCTTGTTTCTGATCTTCTATTTCAGGGAGGCGCGTCAGGCACTCAAATATGACTGACAAAAAGCTTATGGAAGTCCGGAAATCCCTTAACATGGATTCTATGGTAACACTTGCTCTGCAATATCTTTCTCTAGAACACGTGCCTCTAGTTTTTGTTTTAATTTACATGTTCCAGGATGTGGATGTGAATGCAAATGAGAGCTGTAAAACACCCAGCCATAATGAGTCTGAGCCAAATGGTAATTCAATCAAGCAACTCTCAGTCATTGTTTAGCATATTTGACAAGTTATGTTCAGATTATAACATTGCTTGCTCTTGCTTAACAGGGAGCAGTTATAGAGATTTGTCTACATGTGGTGCTGTTCGTTCTGTCGGATCGGATCTAACCCGCATGGGCAGGTCTACAAGGAGCGAGGTCTCAAAGAGAGTAGAGAATGGAAACACCCCCATCAGCACAGCTCAGGTTTGCTTACAAGCAATAATAATGCGATTGCACTCATTCTTAATTCTGGAACTCACCTGAAATCCGGCTTTTCACAGCCTGCAGCTTCCACGGAGAGTTTTGCTGCAGGAGCTGAAAATGGTAGAGAGATTGGAAGAACAAACCAGTTTGACCAGCTGGATACCTTTATGTGCAGCAGGCTCAGTCAAGGACGTTTCAGGAAAACAAGCATGGTATTATCTATCTTCTCTTATATATCCTTACCTCTATGCACAAGCCACAAAGTCATGTTAATTCTCACATCACGTTAACATTATTTTACAGGTCAGAGAACCCATCCTTCAGTACATCAAGCGCCAGAAGATTCAAGCTGTGTAAAAGCTCTCCAGGCATTGTCACTATTAACTTATCGAGTGAAGCTATTCTAGTTTATTTGACATTATATGAGAGACTATTAGGAAATCAATTTCTACAGCCAGACAGGAACTTGTTCCGGTCCCTTCACTTGTGTTAGAATGTTACAGACCTGCAGGATACATGCAGGATATCTGTACTCTGTACATAATAAATCACTTTTGCTGCTACCCCGATTTTCAGTTCAGTTTCAGTTTCCTCAAATTTGATTTAAATTCACTTCAATATTTGTAATTTATTGAAACGGAATGAATTTTAGAAAAGTAAATGAAACTAAAATGTACTAACATTATAAAAAAAAATTTAAATGTATTTCAATTTTATAATGAAATTGAATTGAACTGAATTGATGTAAATCTAAAGTATTTAGATGGAGTTGAAATGTATCATAATTGAATTAATTAACTTAGTGAACTCAAACTAAACTAAATAAATTAAAATAAAATAAAAATGAACTGAATTATAACTATAAAATAAGAGTATAAATATCTTTAATTTAACAAAGTATATTACAAATATAAGTTAATAGGTTAATGCGTTTTTTTGAAATAATATAAAAATCGAATCCCACTCTTTTAAATTATGAAAGTAATATCGACGTTAATTTAAATTTTCCCAAAAAACGATTGAACATAAGTTTGAACAATTACACAACTATCCAAAAGAAAAAAAAACTCTTAGGGGTGTTCATTGGGTCTAGGGCTGGTAATCGGGTCGGGTTGGCGGGTTGGCGGGTTCGTGTCGGCGGGTTGGCGGGTTGGAAATGCTAAACCCAAACCCAACCCAATAATATTTCGGGTCACAAAACCTTGACCCAAACCCAACCCAGTAAAAATCCGGGTTATCCAAACCCAACCCACGAAACCCATTTATTAATAACGGGACTGAATATGAGACTAAATTTTAAAATTTATGCAGCTCAAATGATCATGTCATATGGAAACTAAATCAAGAATTATAAAATTAACTCTAAATTTCATCATAAATTAGTAGGATAATTTCAGTGGTTTTGGAATTAGAGGGTTTGTTTGCATTTATAAAGGCAATTTCAATCATTTGCACAATTACACCTTAAATATATGGGTCAAACAGGTTACCCATTTAACCCACGGGTTTGACCTGAATCTAACCCTTTTATTTTTCGGTCATTCGTGTCTAACCCAATATAGACCCATGCCGTGTTTCGTGTCAACCCAAACCCACTATATTCATGTTCGGTTCAGGTCGGGTTTTCGTGTCGTGTTCCAAATTGCCAGCCCTAATTGGGTCAAATGGATGTGGATACCAGTATATCCATACCCATATAAAATTTTAATATCCATCCCCACCCATGATGGATCTCATTTTGAGATCCATATCCATCAACCTGGATCCCCATCCCCACCTGGATATCCATCCCCACCTAGATATCCATCTCCATCTGGATATCCATCCGATCATTTATAATAAATCGATATATACATCTTAATAGTAAAAAAAAAGCAAAACATATTAAAAGTTAATATTTTTTAATGAAGAAAAATCATGAAATATTTAGCCCGCATATTTATAAAATTCTCTTAAATATACACATGTAAATATATATTTTAAAGCGAATGAACTGCGGGACTGGAACTTGAAGGGAGGGAGTACCAAAGCAGTATAGGGTTTGGACTTGAATTGAAAATTTGGATAGATTTGGTATATAGTATATACTCGTATAGTCCCTTCTAACTTTATATTTAAATAGATATTATTTTACAAAAAGTAAATAATAATTAATTAATTAAATAAAGTTATAGTAATATATTTTATATATCATACTATAATGGATATTATACGGGTATTACGGATGGGTATGGAGTGGGTGGGGCGGGTGGGCATGAGGTGAGTTTTAAAAAAATATCCATACCCGCCCCATACCCACTATGGGTTTAAAAATCATATCCATACCCTCCCCATCTAATGAATTCAATGATCCATATCCACCTAAATGAGAGAATCTGGGGCGTATATTCACGTAAACCCGCTCCATTACCATCCCTAACGTTTATTGAATTCATGAAAGCTGAAAAGGTACTACTCATACATCCTTAACCACTTGAATTTTGGAAATAGTTTCACTTGCATTAATTCAATGCAAGTTTTATTTTAATTTCTATTATATACGTGAAAGGGCGATTTTATTCTGACTAATAATTGCACCGTTAACCAAAAAATATTGTTAGTTTCATGGACAATTTGATTTTGCCGGCTGAAAATAGAAAATTACTCTTCATAGTTACAACTATGGCATAAACCTCTATTAGCAAACCATGGACATTACAAGTCAATATCAGACCTACAAAATCAAAATGTCTCTACACCTAACACCAATGTTAACCAATTAACAGTACTGATCAATGTTGTGACAACTTAGATAAGTTCGGTGACCAATATTCACAAAACAATAATTGAGTGATCAAAAGCGATTTTCTGAATGATAAATAAGTTATAATTATTGATGGTGTTAAAATATTTCATAAAAATATATTTTTGTGCTATTTGTGTGTATCTTGCATGCACATAACAGGCGCGTGATTCAATGGACCACACAAAATTCATGAAAATTATAGTAGTATATGAAAGGCTCATAACTTGTGTTTTTTCCAAGTAATATTTTTTTAGTAAAATATAAAAATCCGCCAATAGTGGATGAGAATTTATTTAGCCCCCTAAACATAAAAAAAGTCCATAGCCTATAAAATAAGGGCCCGTTTTGTCAATTAGGAAAATGGAAATGAAATGGTGGATTCACTAGCCAACTTCGCCAAAGCATTTGTCATTGATTTTGCCTAATACATATAATTTGCTTCAGCTTCCATGAAATAATGTTCTTTCCATCCACCAAATGCACCAACATCATAGAATCCATTTCCACTTGCAGGTGTTGATATTCAAAAAATATGCAGCGTCCAAACCAATTGGCAAGCAATAGTTTCAACTCTAGACCGTTTTGAACTGTCAAAGATTGTGCTTTTACTTGTAAAACTCCGCCCGAGCTGTCCCTAAACACAAAACCTACACCACCTTTGCCATTTCTCAAAAAGGATCCATCAATATTTAGTTTAAAACTAATATTAATTTTCTTTGCCATGTCATTGAATTTAAAGAACTTATACGTGCATGTCTGATTTGCTGATATAGGTCTAATTTTGATTTTGAAATGTCTCTGGTATTGCTAACGCAGGTTTAGGCCATAATGAAATTAGGAAGGGTAATTTTATCTTTTCTGCACATATAATTAGTATATTGGACCTGCACGTCCTCTTAATTTATGGACCAAATTGTCTATGATAATACTTCTTTTATCAATTGGCGATACAAATTATTCAATTATATCATTTTATTTACTTTCTAATAATATGATTGCGTGTGTTAGACGGGCGTGCATCTTGTGTAACATTCAAATGATGTTAGTGAAAGGAAATAACATGAACAACATTTTAATTGAACAAAGAATATTGAAAATTTAATTATCCAAAAAAAAGAAAAAAAGAAAAAGTAAAAGAATGTTATGGAACTGTCACTAACTAACTAAACTCCACTATAATGTATTTTAGCAAAAATATTGTTCATTTTAATTTTATAATTTCTTAAAACAACGTATAATTTAAAATTAAAATTAAATAGTTCAAATTAAAAGTTGCTATATAAGTCAAAATTTATAAATATTATTATGAAAAGTTAAGAAAGTTAAAATTTTAAGGGATAAAATATAATTAACTCACACTATAAATTAAAAAAACCTAAAACACAAACAATTTTCACTCTACAAATTGAATTATTAACTTAAATCTATTAATTATTAATAGTCTATGAAACATACCCTTAAATAATAGGATTATCAAAACATACTTTAAAAAGCACAAATAAAATCCTTATAACGAGAGAAATAAATGTATGTAATGTACGACAAATAATAATAAAAATAATCTCGTGAACGGTAGAACCTATATTTATATCAATAGCTTATAACACACACAATGTCACACTAACTCTCACTACACAAACTCTACAACACCCATCACATAGTCACACCCCATAAAACATGCACCACGACCTTCGCCGCCTCTTTTTATATATGTTTAGCTTGTATGGTTCACTAAACCGCAGATAGAGAGGTACGACTTGTGCTGAAAGCTTTGTACAATTATATTAATTTTTATCCCTTTTCTTTGATTTTGCTCTTTGAATTGTGCTCATGTTTTCATGGTTTTAATCTCAAGGACAAAGGAGGACAAAAGAGATGCTATTTTTTACATTACAATTGAGAAGGAAGTACGATTTGCCTATTTTGCTTTGCAAGTTGTGTGCGCTGCTGCTGTATTCTTCGGGTTGTGGGGTGTGATTGAAGGGATAGGGGTACGTGTACTGGTTGGGCATTTGGTCAGATTATTGGGTTTTCGCGTTGTTGGGTTTGATTCTTGAAAATCCCAAAGCCGAACACATTACAGATATTTTTGTGTTATATGTGCGTGTGTCGTGCACTCACATAACATGTGCGAATTTCCATAAACGACACAAAAATCATGAAAATTCTAGTAATTAAAAATAATAATCCAAGTAAAATTAATATTAACATGCTTTATCATTGACTAATTGACCAAATTGAACTCATTAGCAAAACAGCACAAAAAAACCCCTTTTTCTCTCCCAAACGCTACAAGAACTCATCCTTCCAATCCGTAGATGGGGAGGGATCGCCGGCCGCGACTCCGCCGCCGTGTTGATCACCTCTTCCATACCCCTAGTCTAATCCTATTCCACCCCTCTTATCACCCCAAACCGGAAGTCAAAATCACATCGCAAAGATAGGCCTTTCATTTCTGGACAAACTGCAGATCCTGTCGACCCATCGGAACATCGTCGGTTCTATCCAGATCCGGTCATCGCTACCTAACCGCCGGTGGATTTCGGCAATTTATCCACTCGGCACCGCCAACAACCGTATCTGATCGAGACGAGACGTCGTTCCAAACCTTTATAGGGCAGCAGCGAGCTCCGCACGTCGACGGAGTTTACAGGACAACCAGCGGAATTTCTGTCGCCACCGACCTAGTTTTTCACCAGATATGATTGTCCGAACAATTTAGATGTGCAGATGGATGACGACGAGCCACCATGAAGAAACTGGAAGGGGTGAACTCTGTCAGACGTGCAAGGCACGCGCGAGAGCCTCCCTGGTGATACCAGGCCCAGGCCCAACTACTCGGCAGTAGCATGGGCTCGGCCCATCAGGAGGAAAGTTAGTTTGGCAGTATCCGGGTTCGTACAACTCGGATAGGGACAAGCACAGTAGAGGACACCCAGAGCATGGACCACATGGAGAGCATGGGTTACTGTATAAACAGTGCTCCTCAGCACTGTTCCAAGTAAGTATCTTCTCATTATTCTAGTGATTACCCATTTTCTCTCCCGGGATCCATCTTTCATCATCACGCCGGAGGGTCTACCCTCGGGTACCTCCCGGAGCTCTGTCTTGCAGGGCTAGGTATTGGATCGGACTGACCAGGCGGGCAGCATCAAGTTGGCACGCCCAGTGGGACACGATCTTTGTTCACAAAACGCACTAAGATGCCGCCCCGAGGTCGGCCACCACGAAGAGGCAGGGGAGGATCCTTTCCTGTATCTACTCGGTATGGAGGAAGAAGGACCGACGCAGCCGAGGAGGATATCACCCTACGCCAGATGAGGGACCGAACACGCAAAGGAAAGGCTCCGACGCACCCGGACCCGGAAAGGAGGAAAGGAGGGAGCCGGAGATGACACGGGACGAGCGTGACAGGATGGAGTTTGCTGCGACGCAGGAGGAGGAGTATCGTAGTTGGTTGGCGGCAAAGCAAGGACTGGGTCCAGGAATGCAACCGACTGGGGAGGGACCGTCGAACCCCCCAACGATCGAATCCCAAGTACCCCCGATTCAGTCAGGGTCGGGACCCCATCCGACCCCGTTGGTACCGGGACCAGGATCCTCTGCGGGGCCTTCATCTGGTCCAAACCCTCAGGGAACTGGTTTACCTCCTCTGGCTGCGGAGGTAGTCAGCCGGGGACCTCCTGTCGTTCCTAGGCAGGAGAACCCTCGTCCTCCGGTGGTGGTTATAGATGTGGAGAAGCACGCAGGAAGTACAGGCCAGCAAGCTGGTGCGGGGCCAGGGTATGGCCTGAGTAGGGCA
Source organism: Sherardia arvensis (assembly GCA_948330725.1). Taxonomy (NCBI): domain Eukaryota; kingdom Viridiplantae; phylum Streptophyta; class Magnoliopsida; order Gentianales; family Rubiaceae; genus Sherardia; species Sherardia arvensis. The sequence continues at coordinate 8,348,781 of OX415236.1, read as the reverse complement.
CCCGGTTATGGAGCACCAGGGTACGGGATGTCACAAGCCGGATATCAGGGATACCAAGGGTACCCCCGGCACCCGGAGGATATTACACCCAACCCGCTGGAGTCCCGGGAGGCTGGGCTCCAAGGATCCAGGGCCCGGTATGGGTGCAAAACCAGGTACCCATGACGGGATATGCCATGGCCCAGCAAACCCCGGTTGCAGGAACATACGGGATGTATCCGGTGGTGGTTGATAGGCCTCCTGGGGCGCCAAACTCGGTGGAGGAGAGGTTGGATAGGCTGATTGGCAGGAATGGAGGTAGGCCTACCTCCCCATGGATAGGCTATATCAGTACTTTCCCTTGGCCGGTGGGAATGAGGGTCCCAGAAGGTGTGCCGACCTATAATGGGGAAACAGACACGGAGGAGTTTGTCAGGACATATCACAATGTTATGGGAACGCGCGACATCCGGGAGGAGCTTCAGTGCAAGCTGGTGAGCTCGTATCTGAGGGGTAGTTGTCTGTCGTTGTATGAATCTCAGCCTCCGGAGAGAGCTTCAGGAATTATTATGATTTCTTAAGGGCCTTGATGCACAGATATGAATCCAGACGGAAGAAGTACTTGCTTTTGGCCGAGGTAGCTCACAGCCGGCAGGCAGCGAAGGAGAATGTCAGAGAATTCCACAGGAGGTATATGGATGATTCCATGAAGGTGGTAGACAGGGAGGTTCAAGTGAAGGCCCTTATTGCAGGGTTCATAGCAGGACTGAGGGATGAGGTGCTATGGGCAAAGCTTATGGAGAATATTCTGACTACCTTTCATCAGCTGGACCTGGAGGTGGAAATGTACTGCTCTTTGCTGGAAGGAAGCAAGAAGAGGAAGGAGGAGGGATATTTTGAAGATAAAGGGATTGGAAAGGGTGATAAGACTCGGGCTGCGGATCCTGGAAGGAGGGATGCAGTTCAAGCGCCGGCCAAGCCGAGGGTTGACCCCCCTCGGGCTGAAACCTTTACCCCTCTGACCAAGACCCGATCGGAAATTCTGACCATTCACAGAAACCTGTTTCAAGACCCGGCCCCCATACCGGGAAACCCGACACTAGCAAACGCGACCACGTATTGTGCGTTCCATAAGTCTAATGGACACACAACCGAGAGTTGCCGGAGCTTGAGGGTGGAGATTGAAAAGTTGATCGAGAGGGGACAGTTGAGAGATTGTGTGACGCAGAAGCACCAGCGTCCTGCTGTAGGGCAGCAGGCCGGAGCGGGGAGGAAGAGGATTTGGAGGAATAGGCCACGGAATGATAACCAGCGAGGGGCCCCCGCACCAGCTGTCCAACCCGGAACGGCAGCCCTGGTCATGGTTCTGGAGCTGGTCAATCAAACTCCTCCCCGGATGATAAATGTCATACATGGAGAGGTAGGTGATGGGGCCCAGTCCCATGCAGCGGCCAAAGCCCGGAGTCGGTATGTGCCAGCTGGAGAAGATAGAGAGAAGAGGCTACGTCCTACTGAAGTCATCACCTTTTCGGACGAGGACCCGGTGCCTAGTCTGACGCCCCATACGGATCCGATGGTGATCACGACAGAGATAGAAGGGTTTACGGTCAAGAGAGTGTTCATTGACGACGGGAGTAGTGTGGAAATCATGTTTGCCTCCTGCTTCGATCAGCTGGTTATAGGACGCCACAACTTTCGCCCGAGTACCTCTCCGCTGTCGGGTTTCACGGGCCGAACAGAGCATCCCTTGGGAGTTGTGTCTTTAATAGTGACAGTGGTAGATGATCTTGACAGAAATAAGAAGACCTCAGTCCGATGCAATTTTGCGGTCATAGACGCCCCGTCCCCTTATAACATCATCATCGGACGTCCGTAGATGGCTCAGGCTAGGGCCATATGCTCGACGTACCATTTGACCATGAAGTTCCCAACCGAGCAGGGTGTGGTAACGGTCTGAGGAAGTCAGTCTACGGCCCGAAGTTGCATGCTCACGGCTCTTCAGGATGCCAGGAAGGCCCCGGTTGGTGTAGTGTAGGGAGAAGTAGGGCCGGGAGATGTGGAAGACATGCAGGTCGGGCGCAGAGGTACGATCAAGGTCGGGAAGAAGATGCCAGTCGATATAAAGGAGCAGTTACGGGCCCTGTTTTCGAAATACGAAGATGTTTTCGCATGGGAAGAGAGAGACTTCACAGGCGTGCCTCCGGAGTTAGCTCTCCACAAGCTGAACATGTACCCGGAGTTGAATCCCATCCGGCAGAAGAAGAGGGCCCTGGCAGGAGATAGGGCCGAGGTGGTGAAGCAGGAAGTACTGAAGTTGCTGGAAGCCGGAGTAGTGGAGGAAATCATATACCCGGAATGGCTAGCTAACCCGGTGCTAGTGAAAAAGCAGAATGGGTCCTGGAAGATGTGTATCGACTTCACTAATCTGGATAAGTGTTGCCCGAAGGACAGTTACCCTCTTCCCTCGGTCGACCGATTAGTAGAAACTATCACCGGGTATGAGGCCCTCGCCTTCTTTGACGCGTACTGGGGATATCATCAGATCCAAATGTCAGAGAAGGACAAGCCGAAGATAGCCTTCATCACGGAGTTTGGGACCTATTGTTACAGGCGGATGCCATTCGGCTTAAAAAACGTAGGGGCGACGTACCAGCGCATGGCGGACGCTATCTTTCGAGATCAGGTGGGAAGGAACATGGAGCTCTATGTCAATGACATGGTGGTGAAGAGCAGAAGCTACCCGGGTTTCTTAGAAGACCTGGAGGAGATGTTCGGCATTTTAAGAAAAGTTAACCTGAAGTTGAACCCGGAGAAAAGTGTGGTAGGAGTAAGCGCAGGGAAGTTTCTCGGCTACATGGTATCTAGCCGGGGAATCGACGTCAATCCGGAGAAGGTGGAAGCCATAAGCCAGATGCAGTCTCCGAGGAATGTTAAAGAAGTGCAGAAGCTGATGGGCTCTCTAGCAGCCCTGAGTCGTTTTCTGTCAAAAGGTGCGGAGAGACAACTCCCCTTCTTCAACATCCTGAGAAAGGCCAAGAAGTTTGAGTGGACCGAGGAGTGTGAGCGAGCGTTCGGAGATCTGAAGAAACATTTGAGTCGGCTCCCGACCCTCTCAAAGCCGAAGGAGGGGGAAGAGTTACTGTTGTACCTGTCTGCGTTAGCATTGGCCGTCAGTGCAGTGCTGGTCCGGGAGAAGGACGGGAAGCAGTGTCCCGTCTACTTTGTGAGCCGGGCATTGCAAGGCCCGGAGACACGGTACACAAGCCTGGAACAGTTGGTATTGGCGCTGGTTTATGCGTCAAAGCGTTTGCGCCCATACTTCCAGGCTCATCCGATCGTGGTCCTGACCAACCACCCATTGAAGCAGGTGATGCTTAAGCCAGAGGCGTCAGGGCGTTTGATGAAGTGGGCCATAGAGTTGGGGGAGCATGAGATAACCTATCAACCGAGGAAGGCTATCAAGGGCCAAGCAATGGTAGACTTCTTGACAGAAATGGTTGGACGGGACGTGCCCGCCGAAGACTCCCAGAACCCGAAGTGGACACTTCACGTGGATGGATCAGCTCATGCAGGAGGTAGTGGAGCCGGGGTGTTGCTAACATCCCCTAAAGGGGAGGAGTACCACTACGCCCTGCATTTTGACTTCAAAACTACAAACAACAAGGTAGAGTATAAGGCGTTGGTGGCAGGACTCAAGCTTTCCCGAGAACTGAAGATAGGGTCGATCCAGGCTTTCAGTGACTCACAGATTGTAGTTCAGCAGGTGAATGGGGAATATGAAGCAAAGGAGCGGAGACTTCAGAGGTACCTGGAGCTGGTCCAGCCAATGATCCAGCAGTTCGACAGCTTTAGCCTAGAGCAGGTGCCACGGGAGCAGAATGAAAAGGTCGATGCCTTGAGCAAGTTGGCGTCCTCCAAGTTAAGGCCGGGTCAGAAGGCTCCTCTCAGAAAGGAAACACTTGAACAGAGGAGTTACGAGCAGAGTGATGAGATCCTGACAATAGAAGTAGTGCAGGAAGACTCCTGGATAACCCCGATCCGGGCGTACCTTCTGACGGGAGAGGTCCCGACCGACCGAGTGGTAGCGAGGAAAATCCGGGTCAAAGCGCCGAAGTATACGCTACAGGAGGGCATACTGTATAAAAGAGGGTATCTCCAGCCGTTGCTGAAGTGTGTGGAACGGCAGGAGGGCAAGTACCTGGTCAGGGAAGTATATGAAGGTCCGAATGGTAGTCACCAGGGAGCAAGAACAGTGGCCAGAAAAATCCTAAGGATGGGTTACTACTGGCCTACCATGTTTGAAGATTCGCAGGACAGGGTTCGCTCGTGCCTTCAGTGCCAAAAGTTCGCGCCACTCGTGCACATACCCAGAGAGGAGATGATGGGGATAACGGGTGCCTGGCCCTTCAGTAGATGGGGACTGGACCTGGTCATACCATTCCCTACTGCCCCTGGCAGCTTGAAGTACCTGATTGTGGCTATTGACTATTTTACCAAGTGGGTAGAAGCCGAACCTTTGACCAACATCCGGGGGGCTACCTGTGTGAAGTTCTGCTGGAGGAACATAGTTTGTCGGTTCGGGGTGCCGAGGGCTATAGTAATTGACAATGGAGCACAGTTTGAAAACGATTCTTTCAAGTCCTGGTGCAAGAAGTATGGAATAAGTCAAAAGCTCACGTCGGTATATCATCCGCAGGCCAACAGACAGGTGGAGGTAACTAACCGGACGACCGTGAGTGGGATCAAGGCCCGACTCCAGGGGCGAAAGGAAACTGGGTACACGAGCTCCCGAGCATTCTATGGGCTCATCGGACTACGGAAAGTTTGGCAACCGGAGAGTCCCCCTACAGTTTGACATATGGATCAGAGGCAGTGATTCCGGCTGAGATCGGCATTCCCAATCTCCGGACAGCCGAGCCGGTGGCCGAGGACAAGAATGAGGAAGAGTGCAGGACGAACCTGGACCTGCTGGAGGAAAGGAGGGAGAAGGCGGCCTTGCATGAGGCTAAAGTCAAGGAAAAGGTGAAGAAGTATCACGACAGGAGAGTGAGAAAGGAGCAGTTCAAGGTAGGAGAAAGGGTGATGAGGCGAAACGACAAGAGTCGCCAGGAGCAAGAGGGTAAGATGGCACCCAATTGGGAAGGACCGTACCGGGTGACAGAAGCCCACCCGGGTGGGAGTTATGTGCTACAAGATTCAGCGGGGAAGGGAATCCCCCGAAGGTGGAACATAGCAAACCTCAGACGGTTCTATGGATAGTCTCTGATACTAGATGCCTAGATAGAGTAGCCTCTGGTACTAGATGCCTAGGTAGGATAGCATCTGGCACTAGATGCCTAGGTAGGAGATGCCCCGGGCGTCAGATGCCCGTAGAAAAAGCCCCGAGGTCGGATGACCGAGGGGCAGGTAGAAGGACCCTCTGGTGCTGGACGCCTAGGGAATTTTTGTAACATGGGTATGCCTTTTAATCGATTTTAATGAAAAAAATGAATGAGCGTATTATGAGTTCGAAATTGAAAGATAGTTGTTATAAAATGAAAATTATTATATATAACTGGTGATCGTCGTTTACCACCAAAATATTCCTGCAACGCTTAGAATATAGATTAGTATAACAAGTAAGCATGGTCGAATCCCACAAGGAGCAGATTATTAACTTAACTTTCCTAAAGATCAGATTTGGTTTATAGTTACCAACTTTTTACTTGAGAGTGATTTTATTAACTACGAAAATATGAAACTATTAACTATGAAAAGAAAACACAGAATGATTAACTAAACTAAATGTAAGTGTATCAAATAATTATGCAAAACGGCTCAAATAAATCCACACTAGTCATATATTCGATCATCGATGCAAAGATATAATTAACAACCATGAACCTACCAGTTATAAGATACCGTGAATGCAGCGGACATACCCCAATTCCTACTTACTTTATCGATAGCTAGCAAGAGACGCTTAAACTAACTATTTCTCTTATCAAATCAAATCTAGTTGGTAACGCCAGTTCTAAATTGTCTGATAGCTTTAAGATATGAAGGAACCCAGTTTAGACAAATTAACCAAGAACGAAAGTATTAACCTGTCTACCAGTTTATTCTCACTATCTAAACGATAGTTTTACCACTAATTAGCCCTTTCCAACAATTACAGATTGGTAGTACTAATTGGCAAATAAGACAATATGCACAGAGAACAAACCGAAATTCACAGCAATCAATTTAAGCACAATTAGATCTCACAGAATTCTCATGACTAGAGCTTCATTATTCTCGCCGAAAACTAAACTAAGTACTAAACATAATCAAACCAACAATAAAATAATAACTAAGCATAAAGTAATTAACATGCAAACTAAACCATACAATAAATAATCAAACGTGAATGTCAAATCCCATGAAAACAAAGAACGGCGGCCGAACCCTACAATAACACACACGGCTGGCCACACCCTCCTAATTAGGGTTTATTGGTATTTATATACCTTATTATAAAATAAAACCTAATCTAAATAATATAAGGAAATTATTTATTGGGTTAAATAATTAATATAATAATAATTAAATTGGATTTTTAATATAATTCTTTTCTTCTTCACGTAGCCCAATTAAGCCTAATTTCCTCATAATATTCTTCCGAGCTTATTGTCTTCAATTAATCCAAGTAATATATGCAATATTTTAAGTCTAATACTGAATTCCTTCAAAACGTATAGCTGATTAGTGATCGACCCGCGAAGCACAACTTAGCCGCCCGTAGAAAAAAAACCAGTATGAGGAATCGCATATTACTTTAGCTCGTCTCTTCCTTGAGCTTCTTCTCTTCAATGCCGGTATAATGAATATTGACGATTCATCATCCGTTGGAGCACACTACCTCATTAAAAAACCCATTGGGAAAAAGAGTGTAGTGTATAGCTCCTCTCCATCAGCTCCAAAAGTCCTCTATTTCGTCTCTTTTAGCATAAATTCCAGCAATCCTCCATTTGATTGTATTAAACCATTTTTCTTATAAAACCTGCACAAAAACACACCTCCGTGCACATCAAATGGTAAAAGAGACTTATAAAATCACATATTTAGATATATAAAATACATCTCATCAATAACTTAGTCTTAAACGACACAAAAATGTTACAAAGTAGGAAGCTCTATTCTATCTGGGAGCCCCTGAAGTAGAGGCTTCGCCGGGAGGGATTCCCCTGGTCTCATGCCTGCTTCTTCGGACAGCCTGCTCTAACATCTGCTGTTCCTCGTCATGATTCCGAGGAATGTCCGGGTTGTCGCTTTGATCACTCTCCGGCTCAACTGCCTGCTCGGGAATCCGAACAGAAACGCGGCTTGGAGCATCCGAACCCCCTATTCGGATGAGAGGTTGTCTTTAAATCCGTTGCCTGGTTGAAGTACTCCCGGCTTCGGCGGCCTTCTGCTTCCCTTTTCGGTCATTACGAGCCGAGCATGAACCGGTTGCAGGGGGGCCAGGTCGCCGATTGGTAGTTGAGTACTCTCCTGGGTGGGGTATCGGGCGCGGAATCTGGCAGCCACCGCCCGAAGTCTGACCAAGCGCTGTTCAGAAGCTTCCAGATCCAGAAGCTGAGGAGCATGTTCGTAACGCTCGTAGGCCAGATCAACATCTTCCAGGGGAGGTATTTGGGACATAGATGGAGGAACTACCACCCGATTCAGAATGTTTTTCCTCCAGTCCATAGCCGCTTGATAGGCTGCTGCCCAGACGCCGGATGTCCTTTCGGAACTCTCCATCCAGGCGATAAGATCATCGACCGCTCGAGGAACATCGGTCAGCAGAGGAATATCCACTGCCCCCTGGCGAAGTCCCAGCAGATGGTAGGAAAGATGAACAAGTACAAGTTGTTGTTGCAGAGTTCGGTTCCTAGTCGCCAACCTCGCGTTCTCCATTTCAAGTTTGGTAGGCTGTCGTCGGAGTTCGGTTTGGTTCTGCATCCGCATGCACTTGTTATAATATAGCCGAACATCATGCCACACCTCATCCAACTCTTTTTGGATCCGGACCTGAAAGTTGTGGTGTTGAGCCTCCTGCTCAGACAGGACTTGGTCGAATTCGAGAACCCGGTCGATGCTCTCAAAGGCAAGTCTATAGCACTTGGGCAGGACCCAAAGTCTTCCTGGATTTGGAGCAGGCAGGTGATCAAGCAGTCGGTATCAGGAAACTCAGAAATAAGAGGACCGAGTCCTCCCTCGGACAGAAGATCAGTTAGGCTTGGACAACTGGTTCCAGCTCGTACCGGGGAGGGGACCGGGGGGTTAAGGGCCCGAGATAGCTCCTGGATAGGGCAGTAGCAAGTTAGGATGAAAATTTAAGAACAAGAAATATACAAGTGAAGAAACAAAAGGGGAAACAGAGCAGGAGCAATGAGGAAAACAAGTGTAACAAAAGGAGTCCTTTATTGATAAAATTGAGGTCTGGGTAACAAGATACAAAAAAATGGAAGCAAAAAGAAAGAAAGGAAAATCTAACTAACATGCTGGGGGGCTCCCTTTCCTTGATCGTCCCCGCCACCGCTGCTGTCACCATCCGAGTCATCCCCGGAACCATCAAAGACTAGAGCATGAGAAAGGGGCATATCAGCAGTCCAGGGGGTCTCGGGGCCGACCTTCGGGGAGGAAGAGGTCTCAGCCTCCAGATCCTTCGGGTTGAACAAGCCCCGGTAGTACCCATACATGGTGCAGTACTGGGTAAAATTCTCGTCCTCGGGCAAGTCCGATCCGAGATGAGAGCAAGAGGAAGAAGACCTGGCAGCCAAACCACATCAGTCGACCAGCTTCGGACTTCTTCGGTCGACATCTGGTTCTCTCGCAGAGCCTCCCATAACTTGGGAGATAGGCCCTTCATCCCACCCTTCTGAAGAGTGTTCACCAGATGCAGCTGCTGGTCCTCGGTGTTCGGGTTGAACCATTGCTTCTTGAATGAAGCTCTGATGATGGGAGGAAACCAACCCTGGACCTGCATATATGTGTTATGGCACTGATGGGCACTGGCGGCGAGGTTGAGATCAGTCAGACGGAGCGACAGGGTCTGACTCGCCAGGACTTTGTCGACAACAGTTTCGGCGAACTCCAGACGCTCTTTGTAGTTGGCCCCTCGAGCAGCCTCCAGCTCCCTCTCCAGGTCGCTCACCTTCGACTGAAGTTGAGCCGATGCTTCTTTCTCGGCCTGAAGTTCTTCCTCCTTCTCGGCTCGAAGCTCTTCTTCCTTTCCCTCTAAGTGACGAGCAAGAAAGGAGGAGAGGGCGGCTTGGAAGTCAGGGGAATTGGCAAACTCGGAGCTGAGGAGCCGAACCTATAGGAAGAAATGTCAAAAAAATAAAAAAAATAAAAAAGGAGAGAAGGAGAAAAAATACCTGAGGGTTGGAAGATGAGACAGGAGGAGTGTCGGCGCGGGAGGAAGATGGAGTCTGGGACTTGCTGGTCCGGAGCTTTTTCCCGCCCTGCTCGTAATTCTCTCCCTTCCGATTGGTCGGGTAAAAAGGAAGCGGGGGAGGAATCTCAGGTGCCGAGATGGTGGTGTATCTAGAGGCCGGGTACCTACCGTCCATGGGCGAAGACCACAACTGCTTACCACGACCAAATGGCAGCATGATATGATTGTTATCCAGATTAGATGCCGAAGTGGCAGGTCGGAAAGGTTCTGGAGGGATTCTGGTACCGACAGGATCCCAAACGGCCTCCTGCTGAGCCACTACCTCACGGATAAGCTCCTTCTGATCCTTCTGCGCTACCTCAAGCTCAGAAGTTATGTCCTCTATCACAATGGGGCCAAGATTAGGAGCCCCCGAAGGAAGAGGAGGATTCTGAACGGTCTCCTCCGTCTTGTTCTTATCTTGCTGACCCTCCTGCTGAGGGTTAGGGTCGGCCAGCGGACTCTGAACGGTCTCCTCTGTCTTGTTCTTGTCCTGCTGGCCCTCCTGTTGCGGGTTACTGTCGGCCGGCGGGTTCTGAGCGATCTTGTCCTGCTGATGCCCCTGCCCCTGCGGGCCAGTTTTTCTCCTCCTATCCCCTTTGGCCGCCTCAGACTCGGTTCCAGCCCCTGACGTGGTGACTTTCCTGCTTTTCTTTTCTGGGATCGGAACCTCAGGGTCGCTGTCCAAGGGGGGAGCTGTAAGGAGGGGAAAGTCAAGCAGAGTTTTAGTTAATAACAGACAGGAATACTGAAATAAAGGAGAAATCGTAAGTGGCTACCTCGAACTGGCCAGATAACAACCCAGCGGCTGTCCCGAAAAGCATCAGCCGGGTATATTGCCCGGGGGAAGAGGTATATAGAGTTGTTGGCCAGCCAATACTGATCCAGGTTAAGGGAATCAGAGGCCAGGGTAGTGTGATTGGCCAGTTGCGTGTCGGGAAGGAAGGCCTCCCGGACGTTGACCACAACATTGTTATTCCAGCCGGGGACCCCGTACCGCTTAGGATTGACCTTCATATAGCCCTTCGCCTGCCAATTCTTAGCCGAATATTTCTTGCCAAGGATAAAATCCTGAACACCAGGACGTGCCTGGACGGTGTATATCATCTCCTTGCCCGGGCACCTGATGAGCATGTAGAAAGACCTCCACAGATTGAAGGCAGGGTCAATTCCGCACCGGAGGCTTCTTACCAGAAAACCCATCATCACAGCGACAACGTTCGGATGCATCCGGGCCGGCAAAATCTTGTAGAACTCCAGGAACCGGGAGTACAACGGGGGGAATGGAAGGCTTAACCCCCACATGAAATGGATCCGGGGGATACATCGGACGGACATCACAGACTCTTTGGCTGAGACAGAGGCCATCTGTGCGTCTAAAGGTACAGGAACTCCCATACCGCTGAGACACTTAGTGGTCCTGACGTCGGCTTGAAGCGAGGGGGCCCGGGCGGTGTCTATTTCCCTCTGCTCCCGGTTCTTGGAGCGCTTGAATTTCGGAGCAGAGGGGGTCATATTGCTGCAAAGGTAAATCGGCTTGTAGGACGCCGACGAGCCGACAGAGTTCGAAGCAGAGGGAGCGGTGCTCTCTCGAGAGTAGGTGACGCTAGCCTGGGGCCGGGTATTGGATTGAGTAGTGTCAGTCGCCATAACGATGAAGAAGAGAGAGAATATGAAGGTTTGAAGAAAAGGAAATGAAAAGGTTTGAGATCTGAAAGCGATTAGTGAAAGCGATTGATAGAAGACCCTATTTATAGAAGACGGAAAGAAGAAGTGGAAAAGTCAATGATTAAATGAGCTAGGGAAGCGAGAAAGCTAATAATCGCAGTTATTAATTATCCTCGAGAAGGGCGCGCCCGTCCCATCATTGTTGGGCAGGGGAGGAATACAGAAAGCCAGTCCTTCCGCCCTCGGATCAGGAGAGTTCCTAGCCTCGGCCGAAAGAACCGGCTTCCGGGGGCTAGTGGTGATACCAGGCCCAGGCCCAACTACTTGGCAGTAGCATGGGCTCGGCCCATTAGGAGGAAAGCTAGTTTGGCAGTATACGGGTTGGTACAACTCGGATAGGGACAAGCACATAGAGGACACTCAGAGCATGGACCACATGGAGAGCATGGGTTACTGTATAAATAGTGCTCCTCAGCACTGTTCCAAGTAAGTATCTTCTCATTATTCTAGTGATTACCCCTTTCCTCTCCCGGGATCCATCTTTCATCATCACGCCGGAGGGTCTACCCTCGGGTACCTCTTGGGGCTCTGTCTTGCAGGGCTAGGTATTGGATGAGGATCAGGGACCAGGGGACCACTCAGACTGACCAGGCGGGCAGCATCACTCCCCACGCGCCGATGCAGTAGCGCGTGCATGGCACGCGCCGCCCACGCACGCACGCGCCACCTGCCGACTCTGAGTCTTTCCACGGTTCACAGCTTTTCACCCTCCAACATACATGGAGGCCTCTGCAATATTTGTTTTCCTTTCTTTTTAATTTCTTTATTTATTAGTTTCCATGTCTTTTTAGAGTTCCTTTAATAAGAGGTACATGCTTTGATTTGGATTTTGATGGAGTACTGGTTGGGTGTTTTTTCTGCCATTCTATTTTTCTGACCGGTCCTGTTTGTTCAGAAAAATAGACTCGCTTCTGATCTGATAAATAGGATAGTCAGGAGAAATCTGAGTCAGGGGAAGTGTTGACTATCCCTATGGCGACTCTCTCTAAATCAGATTCGTAGTCTGTACAGGTAGAAGTGTCTTTAGACATTGATTCTTGATGTAGACAGGCAACTCACTGGCATACTGATAATATGTGAACAAACTAGAAAGTCACATACTGTCATAGAGAGCCACACAGTTAGGAATAAGATTATGTCCTTATGTGAGATAGTCTCTTACAAGGCATAGTCAGGACGACATCATATAGCGAGGATTGAGACTTTCTAGGGAGTGACTATATTGTTAGAGATGTCGAACCAGTGCTATAACCAGTATCCAGTCGGCTTGTCAGACTGGGATTTCTGAAAGCGCTGCTGGTTACAACCTCGACCCTTTCAGATCCCATTTTCTAGTATTAAGTTAGACAGACCACTGTCGGCCAGTTAGATATGGTGTTACCGCCATTAATGCGTAGAGTGTCGATTCAATTTACATGTTCAGAAATTCTATGTAATCATTCAAATCAGGGTATGGCAATCCCACAAATTGCCTTCTTTTTTGAGGCTATTGGTACTTCATGGATATTTTCCAAGGGTGTGGTGAGCCAATATATTTCATTCCACCATAGTGCGGTTTCAATTAATTGACCAAATTACAGATGAATTGTCTAAGGTTATACTTCTTTTATCACGTGCCGTCACAAATTAACCAATTGATTGAATTTTATTTACATTCTCCACATGATTTTTTTTGTTTTGTAAATGAAAAACAAACACATATTTAGTAGATCCTTTATCTGTATTGATGGTGTTATTTAATAAAAATGATAGTATTTTATAAAAACATGATTGTGTGTGTTTTAGACGGGCGCGTGCATTCCACGTACCTTGCAAGCACGGGTATTTCAATTGAATAATATTAACATTCAAATTTTACAGTATACGTAAGAAATATCGTGAACACACACATTTTAATACGTGCGCAGAATATTGAAAATCAAATTATCCAAAAAGTAAAAATAAATACTATGTTATGAAATAAGGATGTTATAAATTGTCATTGTACATATAAGCTCTACTACTATGATTTTTAGAAATAAACGTGCGTAGTGCACGCCGTATAAAGAAAAAAATCGTGCAGACGGTTAGATCTATATTTATATCTTTAGCTTATAAAACACACAATCTCACACTATATATGAGCGCTGAGAGAGAGGGAGAGATAGAGAAAGCATTGGTTTGGATTATTTACCATTACCTTTTCCTCGTCTAAAATCTTCGTCAAGTTTCCACTCCAGTAACAATAATCTTTGAGCCAATCCACATGATCGCCCACACGCCACCCCCCTCTAAAACCACTCTCATTTCTGAGCTAGCACCGGTGGGAATACATCCATCTTTGCGGTTGATGGGTGGATATGCAGGCTGCACCATCATCTGCCTTTCTGGGTTTCACTACTTTCTTGTGACTACGGGGCCGTCCCTTTCTTTTCTTGCTGCTGCTGCTATCAGGTGATGGAGGCGCCTGGTTTGACACTACCCATACTTTCTCTACAATCACATCAAATATATGTTTCAAGGAATAGAATGGATGCTATAATAAAGACTAGACGCTCCAAAATTCAATTCACTAGCGAAAAATCACTAACAGCATCAACAACACCATAAAATCACTAACGCCATAAAATTGATGTCTAAGGTTATACTTATTTTATCACATGCCGTCACAAATTAACCAATTGATTCAATATTATTTACATTCTCCACATGATTTTTGTTTTTGTAAATGAAAACAAACACATATTTAGTAGATCCTTTATCTGTATTGATGGTGTTATTTAATAAAAATTATAGTATTTTATAAAAACATGATTGTGTGTGTTTTAGACGGGCACATGCATTGCACGTACCTTGCACGCACGGGTATTTTAATTGAATAATATTAACATTCAAATTTTACAGTATACATAAGAAATGTCGTGAACAGACACATTTTATTAGGTGCACGGAATATAGAAAATCAAATTATCCAAAAAGTAAAAATAAATACTATGTTATGAAAAAAGAATGTTTTAAATTGTCATTGTACATATAAGCTCTACTACTATGATTTTTAGAAATAAACGTCCGTAGTGCACGCCGTATAAAGAAAAAAATCGTGCGGGCGGTGAAATCTATATTTATATATAAAGCCTATAAAAAACACAATCTCACACTATATATTTATAATTATACATTCCACTTCTTCCCTTCTCCCCTTTACTTTTGAGCGTTGAGAGAGAGGGAGATATAGAGAGAGCATTGGTTCGGATTATTTACCATTGCCTTTTTCTCGTCTAAAATCTGCGTCAACTTTCCACTCTAGTAACAATAATCTTTGAGCCAATTCACACGATCGCCCACACGCCAACCACCCTCTAAAACCACTCTCATTTCTGAGCTAGCACCGGTGGGAATACATCCATCTTTGTGGTGGATGGGTGGATATGCAGGATGGGTGGATATGCAGGCTGCACCATCAGCTTCCTTTCTGGCTTTCACTACTTTCTTGTAACTACGGGGCCGTCCCCTTCTTTTCTTGCTGCTGCTGCTATCAGGTGATGGAGGCGCCTGGTTTGACTCTACCCATACTTTCTCTACAATCACATCAAATATATGTTTCAAGGAATAGAATGGATGCTATAATAAAGACTAGACGCTCCAAAATTCAATTCACTAGCGAAAAATCACTAACAGCATCAACAACACCATAAAATCACTAACGCCATAAAATTGATGTCTAAGGTTATACTTATTTTATCACATGCCGTCACAAATTAACCAATTGATTCAATATTATTTACATTCTTCACATGGTTTTTGTGTTTTCAATTTAAAACAAACACATATTTAGTAGATCCTTTATCTGTATTGATGGTGTTATTTAATAAAAATGATAGTATTTTATAAAAACATGATTGTGTGTGTTTTAGACGGGCGCATGCATTGCACGTACCTTGCACGCACGGGTATTTTAATTGAATAATATTAACATTCAAATTTTACAGTATACATAAGAAATGTCGTGAACAGACACATTTTAGTAGGTGCACGGAATATAGAAAATCAAATTATCCAAAAAGTAAAAATAAATACTATGTTATGAAAAAAGAATGTTTTAAATTGTCATTGTACATATAAGCTCTACTACTATGATTTTTAGAAATAAACGTCCGTAGTGCACGCCGTATAAAGAAAAAAATCGTGCGGGCGGTGAAATCTATATTTATATATAAAGCCTATAAAAAACACAATCTCACACTATATATTTATAATTATACATTCCACTTCTTCCCTTCTCCCCTTTACTTTTGAGCGCTGAGAGAGAGGGAGAGATAGAGAAAGCATTGGTTTGGATTATTTACCATTGCCTTTTCCTCGTCTAAAATCTTCGTCAAGTTTCCACTCCAGTAACAATAATCTTTGAGCCAATCCACATGATCGCCCACACGCCACCCCCCTCTAAAACCACTCTCATTTCTGAGCTAGCACCGGTGGGAATACATCCATCTTTGCGGTTGATGGGTGGATATGCAGGCTGCACCATCATCTGCCTTTCTGGGTTTCACTACTTTCTTGTGACTACGGGGCCGTCCCTTTCTTTTCTTGCTGCTGCTGCTATCAGGTGATGGAGGCGCCTGGTTTGACTCTACCCATACTTTCTCTACAATCACATCAAATATATGTTTCAAGGAATAGAATGGATGCTATAATAAAGACTAGACGCTCAAAAATTCAATTCACTAGCGAAAAATCACTAACAGCATCAACAACACCATAAAATCACTAACGCCATAAAATTGATGTCTAAGGTTATACTTATTTTATCACATGCCGTCACAAATTAACTAATTGATTCAATATTATTTACATTCTCCACGTGATTTGTTTTTTTGAAAATGAAAACAAACACATATTTGGTAGATCCTTTATCTGTATTGATGGTGTTATTTAATAAAAATTATAGTATTTTATAAAAACATGATTGTGTGTGTTGTAGACGGGCGCATGCATTGCACGTACCTTGCACGCACGGGTATTTTAATTGAATAATATTAACATTCAAATTTTACAGTATACATAAGAAATGTCGTGAACAGACACATTTTAGTAGGTGCACGGAATATAGAAAATCAAATTATCCAAAAAGTAAAAATAAATACTATGTTATGAAAAAAGAATGTTTTAAATTGTCATTGTACATATAAGCTCTACTACTATGATTTTTAGAAATAAACGTCCGTAGTGCACGCCGTATAAAGAAAAAAATCGTGCGGGCGGTGAAATCTATATTTATATCTAAAGCCTATAAAAAACACAATCTCACACTATATATTTATAATTATACATTCCACTTCTCCCCTTCTCCCCTTTACTTTTGAGCGTTGAGAGAGAGGGAGATATAGAGAGAGCATTGGTTCGGATTATTTACCATTGCCTTTTTCTCGTCTAAAATCTGCGTCAACTTTTCACTCTAGTAACAATAATCTTTGAGCCAATCCACATGATCGCCCACACGCCACCCCCCTCTAAAACCACTCTCATTTCTGAGCTAGCACCGGTGGGAATACATCGCTCTTTGCGGTTGATGGGTGGATATGCAGGCTGCACCATCATCTGCCTTTCTGGGTTTCACTACTTTCTTGTGACTACGGGGCCGTCCCTTTCTTTTCTTGCTGCTGCTGCTATCAGGTGATGGAGGCGCCTGGTTTGACTCTACCCATACTTTCTCTACAATCACATCAAATATATGTTTCAAGGA
Source organism: Sherardia arvensis (assembly GCA_948330725.1). Classification (NCBI taxonomy): domain Eukaryota; kingdom Viridiplantae; phylum Streptophyta; class Magnoliopsida; order Gentianales; family Rubiaceae; genus Sherardia; species Sherardia arvensis. The sequence goes on along the minus strand of OX415236.1, from coordinate 8,331,910 downwards.
ATAGAATGGATGCTATAATAAAGACTAGACGCTCAAAAATTCAATTCACTAGCGAAAAATCACTAACAGCATCAACAACACCATAAAATCACTAACGCCATAAAATTGATGTCTAAGGTTATACTTATTTTATCACATGCCGTCACAAATTAACCAATTGATTCAATATTATTTACATTCTTCACATGATTTTTGTGTTTTCAAATGAAAACAAACACATATTTAGTAGATCCTTTATCTGTATTGATGGTGTTATTTAATAAAAATGATAGTATTTTATAAAAACATGATTGTGTGTGTTTTAGACGGGCGCATGCATTGCACGTACCTTGCACGCACGGGTATTTTAATTGAATAATATTAACATTCAAATTTTACAGTATACATAAGAAATGTCGTGAACAGACACATTTTAGTAGGTGCACGGAATATAGAAAATCAAATTATCCAAAAAGTAAAAATAAATACTATGTTATGAAAAAAGAATGTTTTAAATTGTCATTGTACATATAAGCTCTACTACTATGATTTTTAGAAATAAACGTCCGTAGTGCACGCCGTATAAAGAAAAAAATCGTGCGGGCGGTGAAATCTATATTTATATATAAAGCCTATAAAAAACACAATCTCACACTATATATTTATAATTATACATTCCACTTCTTCCCTTCTCCCCTTTACTTTTGAGCGCTGAGAGAGAGGGAGAGATAGAGAAAGCATTGGTTTGGATTATTTACCATTGCCTTTTCCTCGTCTAAAATCTTCGTCAAGTTTCCACTCCAGTAACAATAATCTTTGAGCCAATCCACATGATCGCCCACACGCCACCCCCCTCTAAAACCACTCTCATTTCTGAGCTAGCACCGGTGGGAATACATCCATCTTTGCGGTTGATGGGTGGATATGCAGGCTGCACCATCATCTGCCTTTCTGGGTTTCACTACTTTCTTGTGACTACGGGGCCGTCCCTTTCTTTTCTTGCTGCTGCTGCTATCAGGTGATGGAGGCGCCTGGTTTGACTCTACCCATACTTTCTCTACAATCACATCAAATATATGTTTCAAGGAATAGAATGGATGCTATAATAAAGACTAGACGCTCAAAAATTCAATTCACTAGCGAAAAATCACTAACAGCATCAACAACACCATAAAATCACTAACGCCATAAAATTGATGTCTAAGGTTATACTTATTTTATCACATGCCGTCACAAATTAACTAATTGATTCAATATTATTTACATTCTCCACGTGATTTGTTTTTTTGAAAATGAAAACAAACACATATTTGGTAGATCCTTTATCTGTATTGATGGTGTTATTTAATAAAAATTATAGTATTTTATAAAAACATGATTGTGTGTGTTGTAGACGGGCGCATGCATTGCACGTACCTTGCACGCACGGGTATTTTAATTGAATAATATTAACATTCAAATTTTACAGTATACATAAGAAATGTCGTGAACAGACACATTTTAGTAGGTGCACGGAATATAGAAAATCAAATTATCCAAAAAGTAAAAATAAATACTATGTTATGAAAAAAGAATGTTTTAAATTGTCATTGTACATATAAGCTCTACTACTATGATTTTTAGAAATAAACGTCCGTAGTGCACGCCGTATAAAGAAAAAAATCGTGCGGGCGGTGAAATCTATATTTATATCTAAAGCCTATAAAAAACACAATCTCACACTATATTTTTATAATTATACATTCCACTTCTCCCCTTCTCCCCTTTACTTTTGAGCGTTGAGAGAGAGGGAGATATAAAGAGAGCATTGGTTCGGATTATTTACCATTGCCTTTTTCTCGTCTAAAATCTGCGTCAACTTTTCACTCTAGTAACAATAATCTTTGAGCCAATTCACACGATCGCCCACACGCCAACCACCCTCTAAAACCACTCTTATTTCTGAGCTAGCACCGGTGGGAATACATCCATCTTTGTGGTGGATGGGTGGATATGCAGGATGGGTGGATATGCAGGCTGCACCATCAGCTTCCTTTCTGGCTTTCACTACTTTCTTGTGACTACGGGGCCGTCCCCTTCTTTTCTTGCTGCTGCTGCTATCAGGTGATCGAGGCGCCTGGTTTGACTCTACCCATACTTTCTCTACAATCACATCAAATATATGTTTCAAGGAATAGAATAGATGCTATAATAAAGACTAGACGCTCCAAAATTCAATTCACTAGCGAAAAATCACTAACAGCATCAACAACACCATAAAATCACTAACGCCATAAAATTGATGTCTAAGGTTATACTTATTTTATCACATGCCGTCACAAATTAACCAATTGATTCAATATTATTTACATTCTTCACATGATTTTTGTGTTTTCAAATGAAAACAAACACATATTTAGTAGATCCTTTATTTGTATTGATGGTGTTATTTAATAAAAATGATAGTATTTTATAAAAACATGATTGTGTGTGTTTTAGACGGGCGCGTGCATTGCACGTACCTTGCACGCATGGGTATTTTAATTGAATAATATTAACATTCAAATTTTACTGTATACATAAGAAATGTCGTGAACAGACACATTTTAATAGGTGCACAAAATATAGAAAATCAAATTATCCAAAAAGTAAAAATAAATACTATGTTATGAAAAAAGAATGTTATAAATTGTCATTGTACAACTAACATTTTTAGAAATAAACGTGCATAGTGCACGCCGTATAAAGAAAATAAAATCGTGCGGGCGGTGAGATCTATATTTATATCTAAAGCCTATAAAACACACAATCTCACACTATATTTATAATTATACATTCCACTTCTTCCCTTCTCCCCTTTACTGTTGAGTGCTGAGAGAGAGGGAGAGATAGAGAGAGCATTGGTTCGGATTATTTACCATTGCCTTTTCCTCGTCTAAAATCTGCGTCAACTTTCCACTCCAGTAACAATAATCTTTGAGCCAATTCACAGGATCGCCCACACGCCAACCACCCTCTAAAACCACTCTCATTTTTGAGCTAGCACCGGTGGTAATACATCCATCTTTGAGGTAGATGGTTAGATATGCAGGCCGCAACATCAGCTGCCTTGCTGGTTTCATTACTTTCTTGTGACTACGGGGCCGTCCCCTTCTTTTCTTGCTGCTGCTGCTATTAGGTGATGGAGGCACCTGGTTTGACTCTACCCATACATTCTCTACAATCACATCAAATATATGTTTCAAAGAATAGAATGGATGCTATAATAAAGACTAGACGCTACAAAATTCAATTCATCAGCGAAAAATCTCTAACACCATCAACAACACCATAAAATCACTAACGCCATAAAATTGATGTCTAAGGTTATACTTCTTTTATCATGTTCCGTCACAAATTAACCAATTGATTAAATTTTTTTTACATTCTGCACATGATTTTTGTGTTTGTAAATGAAAACAAACACACATTTAGTAGATCCTTTATCTGTATTCATGGTGTTATTTAATAAAAATGATAGTATTTTATAAAAACATGATTGTGTGTGTTTTAGACAGGCGCGTGCCAGTACCTTGCACGCACGGGTATTTTAATTGAATAATATTAATATTCAAATTTTACAGTATACGTAAGAAATGTCGTGAACAGACACATTTTAATAGGTGCACAGAATATAGAAAATCAAATTATCCAAAAATTAAAAATAAATACTATGTTATGGAAAAAGAATGTTATAAATTGTCATTGTAAATATAAGCTCTACTACTATGATTTTTAGAAATAAACGTGCGTAGTGCACGCCGTATAAAGAAAATAATCGTGCGGGCGGTGAGATCTATATTTATATCTAAAGCCTATAAAACACACAATCTCACACTATATATATATAATTATACATTCCACTTCTCCCCTTCTCCCTTTTACTGTTGAGCGCTGAGAGAGAGGGGGAGATAGAGAGAGAGATAGAGAAAGCATTGGTTCGGATTATTTACCATTGCCTTTTCCTCGTTTAAAATCTGCGTCAACTTTCCACTCCAGCGACAATAATCTTTGAGCCAATCCACAGGATCGCCCACACGCCAACCCCCTCTAAAACCACTCTCATTTCTGAGCTAGCACCGGTGGGAATACATCCATCTTTGCGATGAATGGGTGGATATGCAGGTTGCACCATCAGCGCCTTTCTGGCTTTCACTACTTTCTTGTGACTACGGGGCCGTCCCCTTTTTTTCTTGCTGCTGATGCTGCTATCAGGTGATGGAGGCGCCTGGTTTGACTCTACCCATACTTTCTCTACAATCACATCAAATATATGTTTCAAGGAATAAAATGGATGCTATAATAAAGACTAGACGCTCAAAAATTCAATTCATCAGCGAAAAATCACTAACAGCATCAACAAATCTTTGAAAAATCAAATTTAAATTGTTATTCTCACTCCATAAACTCCAATGTGAGAATAACATATTACATCTGATAGAACAACCTTGGTATAACAATCGACAAGATCTAAACAACCCAACGAGACCTAAATTGTGAACACACTCGATCAAGACCCAAACCCAAAAAAACACATACACTCGAAAAAAGAAGAAGAAGAAAAGCTAATAACATCTATTAACACAAGCCGTACCTCTGTCAACAATTCAGTAAATCATAGAGTCTACTACGCGACGGTAGTTGTGCGCTTGTTTTACGGTGCGTAACTATGTGTTTTGCTAGATTGAAAATGGAATTGTATAATCTAGTTGCTTTGTCAATGACTAATTGACAAAATTTATAGATGAATTGTCTAAGGTAATACTTCCTTTATACTTTCTCCACATGATTTTTGTGTTTATAAATGAAAAACACAATTTAGTATATCCTTAATCTGAATTGATGGTGTAATTTTGTTAAAAATGATAGTATTTTATAAAAAACATGATTTTATGTGTTTTAGACAGGCGCGTGCATTGCACGTTCCTAGAAAGCACGACCATTTTAATTGAATAAAATTAACATTTGATTTTACAATATACGTGAAAAATATTGTGAACACACGCATTTTAATAGGTGCACAGAATATTGAAAATCCAATTATTCAAAAATATTAAAATAAATAAATACTATGTTATGAAAAAAGGATATTATAAACTGTCATTGGACATTTAAGTTCTACTACTATACTTTTTTTGGAAATAAACGTATGTAGTGCATGCCGTATAGTGAAAAAAAAAAACTTGCAGACAGTGAGATCTATATTTATATCTATAGCCTATAAAACACACAATCTCACACTAAGATTCTCAATCCATAAACTCTACAACACATGATCACACAGTCACACCACTATGTCGCCACCTCTTTTTATAAATGTACATAACATGTTACGTATTGTGAGTGATTTTATTGATTGTGTTAAAGGAGGATGGCGTATGGATGTGCTTTCATCTTATTTCGATGCTGCTGATTTGGATATAATTCGGGAAATTCCCTCGCATGGTTCTGGTGGAGTGGATTGGTGGCGTTGGCATTTACTTGCTCCGGAAAGTTCACGGTCAGACCGTTATATCATGCACTAGTTGAGCAACCACAATACCTGTTATAGCATCATGGGCCGCCTACAAAGCCTGGTGATACAAGCTTTTGGAAGTTGTTATGGAACAAGGTACCTAATCGAGCACTACACATCCTGTGGCGTTTTACTACTGATTCTTAGCCGACGGTCGAATTTCTTCAAGAAAGAACCCTAAATGCCTCGAAGACTTGTCCTTTGTGTGGCGATGATGATGGATATACGGCACTCTTGTTATTTCGATGCTTATATGCTCGAAAAGTTTACACTACTGTTGATTTATGGAGTCAAATTAAAGCATCGGAGCAGAGTCGTGGTGAGTTATGGTTTCAACAATTGTAGTTGGATAACGACTCGGCTTCCTCAGAGTTCTTGTTGATGTTATTTGACACTATTTGACATCAACGAAACAAAGAGTTGTTTTAACATGAGCACTTCAAATTGGAGGATTCTTGTAGGTGCGGTTGCATGGACTCTACAGATTTTTCACCAGACAACTTCTTGGCCTGAGTGGCTATTAGACTTGTTGGTGACATCCTCACTGTTGAAGCCACCCTTGCATACACCTATTGTATTTTTTGATGCGGGTATCTTGTTGAGTGGAGCTGGTTTGGGAATAGTGGCTCTGGATGGCAGTGGTGGCTTTATCAAAACGCTGGCAAGGAGAATAAACAGCTTTACAGATACTCTAACGGCGGAAGCATGGGCATCAAGGGAAGCAATTATACTCGCTCAAGGTCTACCATCACGACCGATCTTGGTGGGTGACTCTTTGAACCTAATACAAATGATCTGGGGCGTTGTTCCTTACTCGATGGAGATAATCTCGATTGTTGATGATATTTGGGGTGTATTAAAACTACTGCGACTTTCAGATCCCGTTTTGAGTCCCTCAGACTTAGAATGTTAGGCAGGCCCGGCGTAGCCCATGAAGCAAGCGAAACCTGCGTTTCAGGCCCCAAAAATGGGCTAAAATAGGGTCTCATTTAATATAAACACTCAAATGTAGTGTACTTTTTTAAAAAATTCTTCTTTAAACTTATTTTCTAGAAATGGGCCAAAACCAGGGCCCCGTTTTTAAATTTTAACTAATCTTAATTATTTTTCTCCAGATTATCTATTAGGGCCCTTTTAAAAAAAATCGGTTCAGGCTCCCAAATACCTAGGGCCTGCCCTGATGTTAGGCACACTGGTTGCTCGCTTTGCTAAATATAATGCAGTTTTTTTCTACTTATTGGGATTTACCCCAACATTTTTGTATCAAAAGATTCTGAGCGTTAAAAGTCTAGTTATTGAAAATAATTGTCCAAGTAAAATTAATAATAACTTGCTTTATGATTGACAAATTGGAAAAGTTTATGGATGAAATGTCTAAGATGATAATTCTTTTATCATGTTCCATCCTAAATTAACCAATTGATTCAATTTATTTCCTTTCTCCACATGATTTTTGTGTTTATAAATGAAAAGCAAACACATATTTAGTAGATCCTTGTATTGATAGTGTACTTTTGATAAAAATGCTAGTATTTTATAAAAATACGATTGTGTGTGTTTTAGACGGTGCGTGCAACGCACGTACCAAACAAGCACGACCATTTTACTTGAATAATATGAACGTTCAATTTTTACCATAAACGTAAGAAATATTGTGAACACGCATTTTAATAGGTGCACAGAATATTGAAAATTCAATTATTCAAAATAAATAAAATAAAATAAATACTATGCTATGAAAAAAAAAGTTATAAACTATCACTGTATATTTAAACTTCAGTACTATATTTTTTAGAATTAAACATATGTAGTGCACGCCGTAAATGAAAAATAAATTTGTGCAGATGGTGAGATCTATATTTATATCTTGCGAAGGAAATAAAACAAATTTCATATTCGTTATAAAGTTATGACGATCAATAAAATTTTCACTAAATATATTTGAACAAGATCCTAGTTGAATATACCCGAATGAATCTCGACTCAAAAGATAATGTACGTGACATTGTACCCAAACAGAACTAAATTACACCAAATCTGATCCGAACCCGATTCAAAATTTTAAACCCAACCTATATCTAAACACGAAGTGACATTGATGCTTCGTGAAACGTAACAAAGGTGAATATAAATCAAATCATGCCATTGTTATCACAAAATCAATCATTCAAGTCACCGTTCTTATCTCATTTATGTTACCGCCTCATCATTCTCATCAGACATAAACCAAATCCGACCCGAATCCAATTCAAAAAAAATGAAACCGTCTGTATATGAATCTGAAATGACGAGATCTAAACATTTATTTCCTTTCTACACTTGATTTTTGTGTTTATAAAGGAAAAACAAACATGTATGTAGAAGACCCTTTATCTGTATTGATGGTGTAATGTTGAGAAAAATGCTAGTATTTTATAAAAACATGATTGTGAGTGTTTTAGACTGGAGCGTGCATTGCACGTACCTAGCAAGCACGGTCATTTTAGTTGCATAATATTAATATTTTATATATACAAATACGTATGAAATGTTGTGAAAATGCGCATTTTAATAGGTGCAAAGAATATTGAAAATCCAATTGATGTATGGCGGACACCACGTTTGACGACGAATTTGGCTCACGAGCTGACCTGCAAAACTAGGCCTCGATTGTCCCGATGATAGACACTCTGACGCTCAAGTTAGTATGATGCGTAAGGCGTATTGTATGAGTTATGAGATACAAAAGGTGTACCAAACATTTGGGCATTTATATGGCTACAATCCGTAGATCACCAAGATATGTAATTATGGTAGGAATACAACTATTATGGAGATAACAGTTGTATTACTATGTATAGAAGAAGTGCATTTCGGTCAAGGTTGTAATTACCATGTTTAGGAGGATGTATATTCCTTGTAGAACATTCATAATATACGCATTCCTTATAAGGATTAGGATTGATGGACCTGTGGATCCACCTCCCGCGTAACTCGAGCCCATGAACCTTCTTGGGCCCTGGGCCGAGATTGAATGAGGTCTAGAATACGAACCATGGACTTATCACCAATCATCCAAAAAAGGAAAAAAATAAATACTACATTATAATAAAAAGAAAGGATGTTGGGGGGAACTGTCAATATTAATTTAAGCTTTAGTACTATGTTTTTTTAAATTACTCTGCCAAAAGTCAAGGGAAATATATTAGGCTCTCCTAACCTTGGTAACTGATCAGATAGGAAGATTACAATTGAATTTGATACTATTACAATGCTCGAGTAAACAAACTTCAGAAAGGGCTAAAACTGTATAATCCTCTACTATTAATGCATCTCTATAAAGAAAATCCGTATCGAGATACACATTAGTTTTTCATCGCAGACTCGGCTTGTAATGTGTGCAAGCTAGTAAACAAGAAAATTTGCATGGAGATGAAATTAATTCTCAAAAGGGATGATCTCTAAGAATAAACTTAGGGATAATACTCGAAAGTAATAAACTATTAGACTAGTACAACATCTGTAACTCGAACTAGTAAAAACCGATCGAAGTCTACAAGTATATTCCTAAACCAACCACAGAATAGCTGATAATAAGTTGTCTAAACTACTTGGACTACTCCTTTATTGTGATTAAAAAATAGACCAGAAGTCCAAAAGTTTATCCCACTGTCCAATTAAGTCGGGTCAGAAAGAAAACAAACAAATAGGCATAGATACTTAATAAATCAGTCAAGTTAATTTTGCAAAAGTCCCATCTAAAGCACATATCCCATAAATCTAAAAAATCTACATAAAGTAAAATCACCTCATCTTTTTAGTGGTGCCAGTCGCATGCACATTCTCTGAGCTGGAAACCTGTCAAGAAAACGACTCGGCCAACTCGACCTGGGCCAATCGAACTGACCCAGACCGTCCGACCAAACCGAATCGAGCAAAATTGGCCCGGTCAAACCTTATCAAAATGCAGCATGTGAGGAGATCTACAACGACCTGAGTGTTGGCCGTCCACCTAAGCCGTCGGTGTGCCTAGAGAGGCAAAAATGCGATCTGCAAGTGGGGTCATCGATCAGACCAATCGAACTCCTATTAGCAGCACCGACGATCTGTAAGTATTTCTCGAGATCAAATTGATCTTCTCCGATTTGTTCTAAATGGACCAGCACCTCCACTACTAAGATCAGTTTTGGGTTTAGTAGATATGTGCTCCTAAGGAACTCTATTGACCCGATCCAAAAATATCGATTAAAAAATCACCGGGGCTTAAAAAATATCTGGGGCTAAAAAGGGGCGAAGGAAAATTTATAATTTTACAGGTGAACCATATAGAAAAGTGTGTTGGGGGATGGTGGTGGCGGTGGTGGTAGTAGGGGACCGGAGAAATTAGCTGGAATCCCCTTCTTGACGGGCATATGCGGAGTTAAGATTTATAAAGTGGGTGGTAAAAAAAATTTCCGATGGTTCGATTTCGGAGACGGTCGCCAAACGTGATACGGGGAGAGATATTTATAGAATTTTAATTGTAATCACAAAATTTAGTATAAGATATGTAGAAATTATTATGGGTATTAGCAGTTTTTTTTTAAAAAGTGAGTGACAAAATAATAAATTTTCTAATTTTGTATAAAAAAAAGAAAAATTAAAAGGTGGCAAATGACACCCTTGCCCAAAACTGCCTCCGTCACTGCCGACGGGTATGCACGTGTGAGACTCCTGAACCGGAAGCAAGTAGGATAGGATGTGCATAGGCAATCATGTACAATAAATTATCAAATAAAGGCGGGAAATATTATTAAGTTGAGTATCTTATAAAAATGATATTATTATGTTGATATACTTTGCTGAAATAGCTTAATTTAGAAAAAGATCAATAAAATTTTATCAGTCCCAAAAGGGTTCAGTAAATAGAGTTGAGGCGGCTTACGAAATTAAATTAATTTGAAGCGGTAGCACAGATGTCAGTTCCTCGGACTCCAAGGGTGTGTTTAGTTGGGCAAGTTTTTGTAAAATTTGGATTATCCAAGTCCAATTTTGTAAAATCTTGTTTGGTTTACCAGATTTCTCAAAATTCAGACTTGCAAAATCTTAAAAATCAATCAAAGATTTTGTTTCATACTCACAAAATCCAACCCAACCAAACAAGGATTTTCCAAAACCAGACTTTCAAAATTCCAAACAAAAACTCAAACTCTTAAAATTTCAAAACAAAATCTATACTCTCAAAAATCTTGCAAACCAAACGCAACGTAAAAATAAAAGTTAGTCGGTATAAGCCTATATTATTCACCTAAAGTTAGTCGTCACAAATCCTCAGTAGATAATTATTCACCTAAAGATACTAAGAAACACCTGGGCAGAAAAGAAATTTCAGTGTCACAAGAAACAGACGATGAAACGTAAATATTATTACGGATCCAACGAGAAGGCGATGAAACGTGGAAAATAGGTTTTGGACTGACGCTACTATTGGCTTGATTCGATTGGACCAGCATTATAGTGTCTGGAGTTTACCCATTATCCATTTCTAAGAAATGCAAACAAATTAAATTCCTAACCGAAGGAGAAACTGTGATTAAAAAGTATTAGTCGAAACTTAAACTGAGATTATCGTAGCTGAATTTTGGATGATATAACGTTCCGGCCGTTTCACTAAATAGCATAGATATGTTTATAAATCTCTAACTCATTAAAAACGTTCCGGCCGTTTCACTAAATAGCATAGATATGTTTATAAATCTCTAACTCATTAAAATGGACTTTAATTAGATATTGAGATATTGGGTTCATTTCCCCATGGTCCAATGTTCGAGTCTCCGCGGCGGTAGTGTGAGGATTTCTTACTAGCAAGGTCCCTTGTGGGCACTGAGCCAAAGGACGTTTATTGGATTCTGACTATGAAACACCGTGATTTACCTTCCATCAAGATTCGTAATGTCGGACGGGTGGGGCGTTGAGAACAAGGTAATCATCTTTCTGCTCCAAATGAAAATGTTTATCATGAGATTATAACGATTTTTTTTGTTAACTATATTTGAGAGGGGAAATTCATATACTATGAATCTTTTTGCTCTAAATGGAAATTGTTAGGGTCGGGCATCTCACCATCCCGCATGGTTCATCCCGACCCCTCATCCTGCATGACGATCGGGTCAGACCCGACAGCAGATGGCAGCTTTACCTAACCTGGCAGAGGAATCTTCCCAGACCGCCTAACGGCGCGGTCTGATCAGACCAGGTCAGCTGTCAGCACCATATATATATCTCTTTCTCACAAGAGAGAGGTAAGTTAACTAAACACAATCAATCACATCCCAACTCTCCGATCAGTCTACTGACTTTAGCATCGGAGCGGGAACGGCAATAAACCACCCCGCCCTGACTGAGAACTCTTTGATTCTTAGCAGGTACATCTCATCGTGCTAGTCGCGACGGATCATCATCACGACTGTAACATTGGCGCCGTCTGTGGGGATATAACCAAGTATCTTCACAGCCCACGCACTGCAAATGAGCAGAGAAGGACAAGACCACGTTACCCTCATCGACGAGGTAGTGGTCACAGATCTGGGCGACGAGGGGGCTGGAGTCCCGTTCACCCCTTCAAACCCAGCAGCCACTCCGATCTCGGTGACGCCTGAGCAGGCTCGGCACCCAGGCGCGTCCCCATCTTTCACGACGGAGGATGGTGACGTGCTCCGCCAGATACTGGAGTCACAGGCTACCATCAACAAGCAGCTGCAGGAGCTGCGAGGTACGCCGCCGAAAGCGCGGCGTCTTGAAGGTTTGGCAAAGACGGTCACACCGACCAAGCTTTTTGCCGAGCCTGCGCGAGCTAAGCGAAAAGCACCCATCCTCACAGAGCTGGATGATGACGGGAATGAGATTCTGGAAGATTCAGACGAGGAGTGGGGAGATCCGGGCGAGAAAGAGGCCAACCCTAGGTCCCATCCTGGAGAATGGGCCATGACGTATGTTCACAAGCCCAGTGTCAAGCCGAGGGTGCCGGTGAAGCAGAGATTGTCGGTGTTTTACGAGGCCCCGGATTGCCAGAAAAGAGGGAGCCCTTTTTCAGAGGCAGTAACGGAGTTTGTCGCCAACCCTCGTCTCCGGATCCCACCAAATCTGGGTACGTATGATGGCTTGTCGGACCCAGCAGATCACTTGCATACATTCACAACTAACACGTCAACGTACGCTACGCCCGAGCCCGTGTGGTGCAAAGTCTTTGCCACCACGCTCAAGGAGGCAGCAAGGGTGTGGTTCGCCAACCTGGACAATGGAAGCATATCCAGTTTCGCGCAGCTCGAGGAACTTTTCCTCATCAGGTTCATGCAGAAAAGGAAGTTCACCAACACGACGCAGGACCTGATGAAGATACGCCACAAGGCGTCATCCGGCGAGAGCTTGATGGAGTATTATGAGCGCTTCATCGAGGAAAGCAACAGGGTGGTACACCGTGGCGAGCCGCGATGGTTGATCGAAATTTTCATGCAGGGTCTAGATCACGAGGCTCTGGATTCAGAACTCACCCTTCGTGCGGTACACACGCTGGACGAGTTGCACATGGTGGTGGAAATGTTTCACCGAGCCGACGAGAATGCCAAGAAGAAGAAGTTGGCAATGCAGAAAGAGGCTCGACCTTATTGGTCAAAACAGAAGCTCATCCAGGATGGGCAACCGGCTAAAGCAGAGAAAACGTCATCGGTGAAGGACATGCTAGGACCTCGAGTTGCTCAAGAAAGAGTCTTCACCCCGCTGACAAAGACGCCCAGAGAAGTCTTCTTGGCAAACCGCGACGTCATCCCACCACCGCGTGCCATGAAGATGCCTCCCAACAAGCGAAACTTGAACAAGCTTTGCGAGTACCATGACGACCACGGCCATGACACAGAGGATTGCATCCACTTGAAGAAGGCCATCGAGTCATGCCTGCGTAAAGGGCAGTTGAAACAATTTGCTGCCACCGCCAAAGCTCACAACAAGGCGACATATGCCAACAAGAATGGCGGCCAGGATCAAGGGGCCAACAGGGCGCGTGGTAAAGGAAAGGAGGTGGCTCGTGCCGAGCGACCAGATGAAAAGAGAGCAAAGTATGAGGAGGAGTCATCACCAGAACGAGAACCAGCGAGGCGCGCGAGCAATGATATACTCACTATCATAGGCGGAAATACCGGAGGAAGCTCGGATTCACAAAGAAAGGCTAGATGCAGGATAGCCCCAGAACACACTCCGACGAGCAGAAGGCTGGGTAGAGATGAATTGATCACGTTCGGTGCCGATGATCCCATCCCGGATCGTCCGGCCGGATGCGATGCGGTCATCATCACGATTCAAATAATGGATAAGATGGTTCATCGAGCATACGTGGATGGTGGCAGCTCAGCAGAAATAATGTATTGGCATTGTTTCGAAAAGCTGGACGATAACACAAAGGCCAAGTTGATCCCAACAAGCACACCGTTGGTGGATTTCGCGGACAGAACGGTGTGGCCAGAAGGAACGATCACACTTCCAGTTGGGGTGGGGGAGAGGCCGACCAGGAAAGAGGTGGACATAGAGTTCATCGTCATCAAGGCTCATAGCCCATACAACCTAATACTGGGGAGGCCAGCGCTAGCCCAGCTCAAAGGTATTGTCTCAACCCTCCACCTCCTTTTGAAGTTCCCAACCAAAGGAGGGATAGCGACCGTCCGAGGCAACCAGCAAAAGGCGAGAGAGTGCCACAGAATCGCTTTGAAGAAGCGAAAACATTCAGATGACGAATCGCCACCACGACGTCCGATCCACATGGTCCGGTCAGGGAACCCAGATCCCAAAACCTTATCAGCATCGTGCATGCCCATGTTCCTTGACCAAGGCGGATGCCGAGGAGTCCAAGTGGGATCCGACTTGCCCGGTGCAAGTCGTCAGGAGGTTCTGGAGGTCCTGATCAAGCATCAGAAGGTCTTTGCATGGAAGGCGACGGACATGACGGGAGTATCACCCGAACTCGGTCAACACGCCCTCAGAGTGGATCCTTCACACCCACCGGTCATGCAGAAAAGACGGCCGCTATGCCCAGAAAGGAATGACGCGGTAAACAAACAGGTAACCGAGTTGGTGAATGCAGGTATCCTACGGGAAGTGCCATACCCTACGTGGTTAGCTAACCCGGTCCTAGTCAAAAAGTCTGATGGGAGCTGGCGAATGTGCATCGATTACAAAGCGTTGAACAGGGCATGTCCCAAGGATTGCTACCCGACACCCATCATCGACCAGAAGGTGGACGCGTTGGCCCCTTTCCCGATCAAATGCTTTCTGGATGCATACAAGGGGTACCACCAGATCCCGATGAAGGAGGATGACGTTGACAAAACGGCCTTCATCACGGAGAGGGGAGCTTTCGCGTACCGGATGATGCCGTTTGGCTTACGCAACGCCGGTGCCACTTACCAAAGGGTGGTGGACAAAATTTTCAAAGCACAGATCAGCCGCAACATGGAGATTTATGTCGACGACATGGTTATCAAGAGCGTATCGTACGAAAGGTTGGTGAAAGATCTAGATGAGACTTTGGGAACCTTACATGCGGCAGGTATGATGCTCAACCCGGCCAAGTGCCAGTTCGGAGTGGGGGCCGGGAAGTTCTTGGGCCTCATGGTGTCCAACAACGGTTTGGAGGTCAACCCAAAGAAGGTCCAAGCCGTCTTGGAAATGAAGCCTCCCCGGAACGTTAAAGAAGTGCAGAGCTTGAATGGAAAGCCGGCGGCTATGAACATGTTCTTGTCATGAGCCGCAGAGAAGTCACTACCATTCTTGAGGATTCTCAAGGGCAACGTCGGGCCAAAAGGAGCGATCCAGTGGGGCCAGGCCGAGGATGAAGCATTCCTCAAGCTGAAAGATCATTTAAAAGACCTACCAGCCATGTCCCCTCCCGAGCAAGGTGAGACGCTATACTTGTACCTTGCCGCTGGGATGGAAGTCGTGAGTGGCGCATTGGTTAGGGAAGTGAACAAGGTCCAGCGTCCGGTCTATTATGTCAGCCGAACGTTGCAGGGGGCCGAGTTGAGATATAGCGCTCAGGAGAAGCTGGCCATGGCATTGGTCCATGCGGCGAGACGCCTCAGGTCATGTTTCCAAGCACACCCCATCGTGGTTCTCACAAACGAGCCGCTCAAAGCAATTTTGACCAGGCCGGAGATGTCAGGAAGGTTGGCCAAGTGGGCAATAGAGCTAGGCGAACATGCCATTGAGTTCGCCCCAAGGAAAGCCATCAAAGGGCAAGTGATGGCTGATTTCTTGGCAGAGTTTCCATCCGGGATCGAGGAGAAGGATGAAGTCACCATCGACGCGCCAAGCGAGCCAGCTGACAAAAAGCAACGACGCGTCGACAGGACACGATGGTGGAAGCTGCATGTGGATGGCGCATCCGGCGTGGAAGGATCAGGAGCAGGTTTGATCGTGACCGACCCCGATGGCATGGAGACGACGTACGCGTTGAGATTCCAGTTCCCAGCCACGAACAATGAAGCCGAATATGAAGCATTAATTGCGGGCATGGAGTTAGCAAAAGCGTTGGGCGCGACCAAGTTGGATGCATACGGCGACTCGGCTTGGGTAGCAAACCAGTTCAATGGATCATACGCAGCCAAGGAGCCATCAATGCAGAAATACCTGGCCAAGGTAAGGAGTCTGGCCACACAGTTTGAAAGATTTGAGGTGACCCGAGTCCCCAGATCCGAGAACACGAGGGCAGATGCCCTCAGCAAGCTGGCCTCCACGGCAAGTAGCCATCTGTCCAAGGGAGTTCTGGTAGAAACATTGCCAACAAGATCAACTGACGGCATGACGGTCGCTGCCATTGAGGCCGAGCCGCCATGTTGGTTGACACCAATGCGGGACTACTTGCTCAGTGGAGCGTTACCACCCGATCAAAAGGAGGCGAAAGCCCTAGAGAGAAAGGCGCTGATTTTTGCGCTCAGGAATGGGGTGGTATACAAGAGAGGATATTTGCAGTCGTGGTTGCGGTGCTTAACGCCCAAACAAGCAGAAAAAATCCTGAAGGAGCTCCACGAAGGAAGCGGCGGCAGCCATCAGGGGGCCCGGACACTGGCGCTGAGGGCAACCCGAGCAGGTTATTACTGGCCCAATATGAGGGTCGACGCCGACCATGTGGTTAAAACTTGCCATCAGTGCTAGATACATGATCGGGTGTCATCTCAACCCGGCCAGCCCATGAAGAGCATCACAGGCCCATGGCCGTTTGCAAAATGGGGTATTGACATTGTCGGTCCTTTCCCCCAAGCGACCGGCAAGAGAAGATTCTTGGTGGTGGCCGTCGACTACTTCACCAAGTGGGTTGAGGTGGAGGCATTGGCAACCATCACAGGCAAGAGGATGACCAGTTTCGTGTGGAGGAACATTGTTTGCAGATTCGGCCTGCCCAAGACAATCATCAGCGACAACGGACGCCAGTTTGAAGGAGGAGTCTTCAGAGACTGGTGTAACCAGATGGGCATCCAGCAGAGCTTCACATCAGTAGCCCATCCGCAGGCCAACGGTCTCACCGAGCGAACCAATGGAACGATTGTGCAAGGGTTAAAGAGAAGGTTGGACAGCGCGAAAGGGAACTGGGTAGACGAGCTCCCATCGGTGTTGTGGGCATACAGGACGACGCCCTGAACGGCCACAGGTGAATCACCTTACTTTCTGTGTTTCGGCAGTGAGGCCATCATCCCGCCTGAGCTAATCATCCCGTCAACGCGATCTGCCATCCCGGATGCCGAAGAGGACAATGACCAGCGTTTGAGAGAGAGCCTGGAGGACTTGGAGAGAGCCAGAGAGCAGGCCACAATCAAGGAGGCGGCCTACAAGTCATATGTGGAACAACGCTATAATGCCAGAGTCCGCGTAAGAAATCTGAAGCAAGGCGAATTGGCCCTCCGAAAGAATGAAGCCAGCCGAGTTGAAGGCTTGAAGAAGTTAGATGTCACGTGGGAAGGACCATACGTGGTCGCAGAAGTGCTGAGGAACGGCGCATACAGGCTGCAGACCATGTCAGGCGAAGCGGTACCAAGGACGTGGAACATGGAGAACCTCCTCCGTTATTACGGTTGAGCAGCATCAGACCCATGAGAAAGGTACCGATTAGTTTGTATATAATGGGGAAATGCTTTTGGAGAACGGATTCCTGATCGGATCGCGACTTTTGCCCTCATGAGAGATGCGATCTTGATGAAATCCAGTTCTCCAGCGCAAAATTGTATCTTTTGTACTCCCCCTTTGTTTTTTAATGAATTCCAAGTGTCAAGTTCAAGAACATATCATCTCTTTTTCTGGTTCATTTATGCCCTTTTTTCGAAAGTCGAATGACATGATCGGAATTTGTGATAATGGACATTAAGAGAGGAAGTTCAGGCCATCGCTCCGGTTACCCGGACAAAGCATTAGAACACTCGACACATCCCTCACTTAGGTTGTGAAGTATTAAGGGCACATCTTTGCCGAGTATCCCAGACATATATCTGGAATGGCAGAGATGTGGTCAAAAGCGTACATACACCAATGGGCAAGTCGGATGACACGATCATGATCGTGACCGCCAGACCGAGATTGAGGCTTAGCCGCCCTTTTTCGAGTACTGAACATAGGCGTGGTTTTTTGTTCAAATGCGGACGGGCAAATAGAGCAAACCATATCCTCTCCAAACTCGGATAGCCACTAGTTTGGAGAAAAGGTGGGATTTTTTCTTTAATGGAAACCCATATCGAACACGGACCGATTAACAAGGACCATAGCTTAGCAGCTTTGGCTTTGAAGAAAAAAACCAAGGAGAGGGCAAGGCCCACATACCTTGGTGGCTTGGTCAGGGTTTAGCGACCTCCAAGTTGGCAAGAAATTCAAGCCACGCATAATTGTCTCGTCAGGCCACCTAAACAGTTCATCCTGCCGACTCATCCCTCTTCGTACAGAAGGATGATGAGTCGCCACCATGAACAGGGGTGAGCAGAATGGCAAGGTATCAACCAAACGTTAAGGCAACAGCCAGTAATGCAAATGCACAAACAAGAGCTTTCATCAAATAGCAAACAGCCAAACCGCTAAGGCAATAATATATGCTGCCAAAGCAAGAATTCAATAACAATGTAAAGCAAAGGTGACCCTTATGGGCCATTACAAACCGAAAGGAAATTATTCAAAAGAGTTTAAGGAGAAATCCAACAGAAAGAAAGGAAAGGAAAGCAGAACTAATGGTTCTGGGCAGAGACTTGGACATTGTCTCCAGCATCCTCCAAATCCTTCACCAGCCCTTCCTCCGCCACAACTTCACCGTCGACCATAACAGGCGGAACTGCAACATCTGGCTCCCATGCGGCAAGTTCGGCCAGAGTCATCTCGCCGGTCAATGTAGCAAAGTACTCAGGGAAGCCATAGCCAACGAAGGCATCTGTGAGCTCAGAAAGAGCAGTGGCATAGGCAGCAGAGTCTTCATATACGTTATCCAGCGCATAAGCCCGTCGGAGGAAAGCAGAAGTGCGCGCGACGGCGCGTTCTGATCGAGCTACCTTGGCAAACACTTCACGCACGCCGGCGGTCAGCACAGACTGATAGTCAAGGGCGAGGCTAGTTTTATCCTCCAGTGCCTTCTTCAGTTGACCTTCGGACTCAGCAAAGCGAGCTTGAAGAGCGGCCAGTTCGCCAGATATCTTCTCCGCCTGATCAGCTCTCCCAACAGCTTCATCTAGACGTTTTTGCAGCTCAGTGGCAGATATCTGGGCATCTAGTAGAGCAGCGTCGCTGGTCTCCTTGGCTATTTTCAGTTCCTCACCGTCCGAGATGGCAGACGCCAATTTAGCGTTGACAGCGTCCAGCTGCTTCTTCAGCGCCCGCTCGGATTCCATCCAGTCATCAGGTGACCACTCAGCGTCAGCATCTGCTTTGGCCTTGGCCTAATCTTGAAGTTTGACTATCTCGGCATCGGCGATGGCCAGTTGCCTCTTCACATCTCCGAGCTCGATGAGGGTGGCGTGATGCACCTTCTGATCAGCCTCATGTGCCAAGCACAAGGTGCTGAAGTCAGAGATGACGGCGAGGGACGAGCAAGCACCCTAACATTATAACAGTTAGGAGGACAGAGTTGGAAGAGGAAGTTAAGCATGAAAGGAGCGACAAGGAGATGGAACTTACATCGAAAACAGACGAATTCAGATTGTCTGTGGCAGTCCTGACCCCATGAAGGTTTAGCGCCGGATTCTTCACCCAAGCCCTGAAATGGTCAAGGGGCATCACCTCCTTGAGATATTCCAAACGACCGGCAGGCGAGTTGAGGAAGACGGTGGAGGAGTTGGTTTTACCCTTGTCAGTTTGAAAACCACCAGCGTGCGGAGGGGCCCTCCCACCATGCTGCGGACCAGTCGGCTCAGTGCTGCTCCTCGGCTTCTCAGGCACTTGGGGTCGGGACGAGGCATTCTCGCGACCGCCGACCCCCATCTGGAATAGCTGGTCGGGCTTCAGCAAATCCCTTGACGACCCCGTATCCTGATAGGGAAGCGAGGAACCTTCAGCATTGCCGTCCTGCTCGGTTTGAAAGGATTGACCATGCGACTGAGTGGACTGGTTTGGGCCAGTACTATCCTCCAACCTCCTACGTTGCGAGGGGCGGTTGAACTTCGTCACGTCAATGGTTGGACGGCGGCGAGTCATATTTGTTGTAAACATACGACATGAAGCAAATACGGTTGAGGCAAGAGCAAAAGGTCATGATAATGCTCAAGAAGGATGAAAGAGAGGGTCAAGTCTGTCGACATACCTTTATCAGTGCGACCAATCGGAGCGATTGCTAGAGCAGTAGGAGGGCTAAAGAGATCAACACTTGGGGGGCCGTTACCCTCATCCTGGATGGGCTTACCGTCATCCGGGATGACAACAGGCTCATCCTGGATGGCAGGAAGCACGCGACGGTGAAGCAGGCCGGAATCCCGCAACCTTTCATCCAACTTCAAGACATCCCACCTCTCTGGTCTCTCCTTCAGAGCTCTGATGGAGGCAGCCAAGCGGTTCTGGGATACGCCATCTGGAGCGCGGCCGCGCGTGTCAGGATCACCAACAGCTTGCCTTGGGCGAGAGGCGGCAGGCCCATACACGACGTCTTCATCGACGAACATGAACTTCACCTTCCAATTGGTCGTTTTGGGCATGCCAGTCAAGATGTGCAGGTCGGCTTTGGGGCGAACCTTGATGTGGCCCCAACCGTCCTCATCACCGCCACCGCCGGTGTAGAAGAACACCCGGAACAGGGTAACGGAGGGAACAACCTCGCGAGCACCGTACAGGGTCTCGAAGCCAATAATGTTGCGCACAGCTTTGGGCGTCATCAAGCCCAGAGTCATGTCAAAGTAAGACAGAATGGATTGGCAGAAAGGAGTAAGAGGGAACCTGACGCTGCAGCGAGCCAGATGCTCGTAGTAAACAGGAACTTTGCCCGCCGGGGCAGCATTGATGGTGTCGCTGGGTTTGGGTCGGACGATTGACTTGGCCAGATCCGCGATCTGGAGGCCCTCGGTGTCGCGGCAGATCTGAACAAACTCAGCCGCCTCGTCATCCGTAATCTGGCAAAACGCGCCGGAAACGGGGATATCTGCCATGATCAAAGCAGGCAAGGCACTACAGAGGCGGGAGAAAACAAAAAATGAAAAGTGAAACAGGTACACAGGCGTGTGCAGAAGATCTAGAGTTGTAAGCAATAAATTCGAAATAGGACGAAAAAGGCAGAAATGAGGAGCAGTTTCGTATTTGAATGATGAAAGGGGGGGAGTTATGCGAGCAGTTAAAGCAATAATGGCGGTTGCCAAAAGTTGCACAGTTACAAAGAGCAAGTTTACACGCATCCCCTCGGAAAAGCGACGACACGTGGCAGACATGCATTTATATCAGAAGGCCCACTGTCGCACGGATTCTAGAAACCCAGATACAGTCCATCGCGCGAACCGTCGTTTCGTGCTCGCACTTGGGGGGACTTGTTAGGGTCGGGCATCTCACCATCCCGCATGGTTCATCCCGACCCCTCATCCTGCATGACGATCGGGCCAGACCCGACAGCAGATGGCAGCTTTACCTAACCTGGTAGAGGAATCTTCCCAGACCGCCTAACGGCGCGGTCTGATCAGACCAGGTCAGCTGTCAGCACCATATATATATATCTCTTTCTCACAAGAGAGAGGTAAGTTAACTAAACACAATCAATCACATCCCAACTCTCCGATCAGTCTACTGACTTTAACATCGGAGCGGGAACGGCAATAAACCGCCCCACCCTGACTGAGAACTCTTTGATTCTTAGCAGGTACATCTCATCGTGCCAGTCGCGACGGATCATCATCACGACTGTAACAGAAATGTTTATCATGAGATTATAACGATTTTTTTAATTAACTATAATTGAGAGGGGAAATTCATATACAATATATCTAATATGAATCACTGCAATATACTAGAATTAAGGAGAAAATAAATCCTTGCATTCTTGATAAGTATAAGGTCATATATCCTAAGTTCCTAACAATGACAATACTGCATTGCAATTATTGCTCCTTAGTTCTTGTTTAGTGTATGAGGATCTTTTCACTCTTTTGTCTTAAACTCTACTATTTTTAATTTTATTTTGCCGAACTTTTTAGTTCATCATACATTGTTTAATTCGACTTAGTTCAGATTAATGTGATTTGGTTCAATTAAACTATTCAAGCGCGATTATATATTTATACAAATTAACTCTGTATCAGCATCTCCAACATAGGATCCTGATCAAATATGTTTGCAGTTCATCAATGAGTCCAAGTGCATGCAGAGAGCAGTTGTTTCCAATGTGATTTTGTTCCCCAAAGAAGCCACCAATTGTGACCTAGTTTGAGTAGATCCAAGGGCGTAACGTCGGGAAAACTAATGGGCAAGAATTAGGATTCACGTAGGTGGATTCTTGGAGATGGAATTATTTGTTCACAGTTTTGTGGTTTTATTTTGACCTTTTTGAGGGATCCAATGAAGGGAAAATGAACATGCAGCCATGCAATAATATTGCAGCACTACTGTTTGATCGAGATCGATCCCAAGGGTTTTGTCCTCATATTTGTGGTCACTTGCTTCAAATTTTACGCAACTTTCCTTCCTTTGTCTTCCTTTATCGCTTCCGACATGTTTGTAAGCTTTTCCATAAACAATTAAGTTGCGTTTAGTATCTTTTAGGTTTTGAAGTTCACTTCAATTTAAAATATTTCTATTTTATTCAGTTCAATTCAGTATATTCTTAGACGTTTAAAACAGTTTTTTTTAAAGTTCGTTGATGCTATTCGACTTAATGTAGGTGTACTATTAGTATTTTAGTATTTCCAAATCAATAAACAATGTTCGATCAAAGTGATCCAGTTCTATTTAAATCAGATCAGTTAGTTTTGATGAATTTCGGTTTCATTCAGCCGTATATTACGATGTTTTTCAGCTATAATTCGATTCAATTAGTGTTTGTTAGATTAATGCAAGTTTATTATATGTGAATACGACGAAATGGAATGATCGTACGCTAGTGGTTCAATCATATATCTGAATATTTTTTGAACAAGTTCATTTCAATTCAATAAATTTATAATAAAGTATATTTCAATCATGTACAAATGTAAACTGATCAATTTCAGTTTAACTTAGTCATACTATTATTGTCTTCAATACATTAACCTTTACTTCAGTTTAATTCAATTTAGTCAAATAAATGTGATTTGATGAAATATAATTGTATTTAGTCCTTTTTCCACTCCATTATTTATCAATAATGAATTATTTTATAATATTAAAATTTATTTCAGGTCAGTTCAAATAAACATATTTAATTTTTTTAATTCAATTCAGAGTTTAGTATTTTTAAATATTTTTTCAATTAACTTCAGTTCAGTTCACTATTAATATATTTTTTATTTCAGCTCAGTTCAATTCAGTTCACTACATTTATATTTTTTCAGTTCAATTCAGTATATTTATATTTTTCTCAGCTCAGTTCAGCATATTTATATTTTTTCAGTTTAGTTCAACAAATCTAGCATGTTTTCAGTTCAATATATTTATATTTTTTAGTTCAATTCAATATATTTTTAATATAGCTTGCCAGCCAAACAAATTGCTCGACAAAATAGTAACATCCCCGAAATGAAGACAATGAAATTTATGAGAGAGAGTTGAGGTTCAGTACGGCGGAAGGTTTTGTGGCTTAATCCGATGATGGACTTGAAGGATTTGAGCGAGAGGGTCAAGGTTTTGGATTGAAAAAGTTAGGATTCTCTTCTCTTGCTTAATAGAAATTTGGGAATATGACGCTTTATGTACGACGTGTGGTTCTAATTTGGGTAACAAATTCAAGCCGGATCAACCTGCAAAACTATACCATATATTTTATATTCACAAGTTAATCTTTGGTCAATAATATATACGGTTTATTTTGAAATATTCTAGCATTATATAGACTAGATATAGATCTAATCCATCAAAAAATTCATAATAAATCATCTTTCTAAATCCAATAGAAAAAGATAAACATTTAAGTCTAATTTTGATTTAATATTCAACATGAGAGCATACTCAACAATCAACATAATGATAAAATGAACTAAATAAAGAATTTGTGCTAATATCATCAATAAAGTTTTGGCAGACTTTAGAAAGTCCTTTAAAATTATTCAAAGACCACTATACATTTAAACTTAAACATAACATTTTTTTAAATTCAAACATATTATTTATGTTAATTTAAACGTGCAAATAAAACATGTTTCAGAGTAAAAATATAAGAATTTTTTTTTATTTTGAAAATATATAATGTTTAAATTAATTATCATATAGTTTAAATTTAAAAATATACTATTATTCATCAGAATAAGAATAGAAAATAAATATATTCAATCTTAGTATTATGTTAGGAATAAATATATTTTTATATATTACATACTTATGTAGTAAGTTATATTGTTGATTATCCCACATCGATTGTGGACAACCTAGAGCCTAGTACCGATTCTATAAATATTGTAATAGTTCTCTTATATTAATTGCCCTTTCATATTAGAATAGACTATATGATTTAGTATCTATTATTATATAATTATACTATTTATCATGGTATCAGAGGTTTACCATGATAAAGAATCAGGAGAATCGAACTAGCTCTTGATATCATGTAAATAATGGACGGGGTTGAATGAACTGTTGTATTGATACGAGAGTACAAAATTTATATGAAATATACAAAGATATACTTGGTAAGTTTTAGCTATGTACACTAAATCGCAGATGTAAATACAACTACAACTTCCAAATTTACATATAATAGGATAAGATCAAATCATAACAATATATTACTCACTTTTTATGTATGTTTGTGGGACTCCTACATTGCATGTTCATATTTATGTGGATGAATTGATCATTGCTGGAAGTTTGAAACCATAATTAACAGAATTCAACACTTATTTATGCTCTTGGTTTCATATGAAGGATCTTGGTCCTCATAAGTGTTTTCTTGGTATCGAGATTGCTCCGAGCACTGATAGAATGTACTTATGTAAGAGGAAGTATGCGCTTGACATTCTTTCCGACACAGATTTACTAGCGTCCAAACCTACTGATTTTCCAATTATACAACATCATGACTTGGTACGTGCTGAAATTCCCTTGTATGAGAATCCCGAGCAGTATCAACGACTTATTGGTCGTTTGATTTACCTGACCATAACCCATCCTTAAATTAATTATGATGTTCATACCTTAACTCAGTTTACGAAGGCGCTGTGTGTTTCTCACTGGCAGGCTGTTGTTCGTGTTCTGCATTACTTGAAAAGTCACCCTGGGAAGGGTTTGCTTCTATCTACTCGTAGTTCTCTACAATTGACTGCTTATTTTGATTCAGATTGGGCAGTTTGTCCGCTTACTTGTCGTTTGTTGTCTGGATATTTTGTTATACTTGGTGATTCACCAGTTTCTTGGAAAATGAATAAACAACCGATTGTTTCCCGTCATCTGCTGAAGCGGAGTATCGGGCGATGACTGCTATTTGTTGTGAGCTTATGTGGCTCAAGTCTTTCCTGTCATATTTAGGAGTTACACATTATGCTCCTATGCGACTTTCTAGTGATAGTCAAGCGGCTATTCACATTATAGCGAGTCCGGTGATTAATATTCGTATTTTGGACCATACTGTTGGTAAATATCAGTTTCAGCAATTATTTGGCAAGTTGGGCGTTCTAAATTTTCATGCTCCAACTTTAAGGAGGAGTATTAAGATATTTTGTTATGAATTTGATCTTATCCTATTATATGTAAATTATGAAGTTATAATTATACATGTAAAGTTGTGACTTAGTGTGCATAGTTAAGATTTACCAAGAATATCTTTGTATATATCATATAAATTTTGATCAATCGCATCAACACAACAACATTCAACCCTATTCATTCTACTTAAATCGTATAAAATATATTTCTCAAACATTAGGAAAAAAAAAGAAGATTCCGTATATTTTGTGATTATAAACTAGTGACCAATTTAATTGGGAGAAAAATGATTTGTGCATTTGAAAACGTCATTTAACTTTGCCAGGTAGAATGATAATAAATATTTCTTAAAGCTACGACTGAACTTTATCCCAAGTGATCAAAGTCCATGCCTTAATTAATTAACTAAGCAATCCCACCTTTATGAAAACGGCAGTGCAGCTGTGCAATTTACTTAACCCTCCTAATTAATTTGTGTTAATCAGTCAACTGATGTAGTCCATATTATTCTCAATGAAATAATTCCATGGCCACTATTATTTATGATGAAATGAAGC
The DNA here is from genome assembly GCA_948330725.1 of Sherardia arvensis. Taxonomy (NCBI): domain Eukaryota; kingdom Viridiplantae; phylum Streptophyta; class Magnoliopsida; order Gentianales; family Rubiaceae; genus Sherardia; species Sherardia arvensis. The sequence goes on along the minus strand of OX415236.1, from coordinate 8,305,573 downwards.
TTGTGGTGAAATACTAATACGTAAATGGAAATAAGTCAAATAAAATTTGATAAGGAAAATAATAAAATTAAAAACCTTTTAAGAGACCGTTTTATCATAAAATTATGAAAATGTATGATCTGAAGAATTCATATATTAATTATACATGTAATTATATAATGTCAAAAATTTTAAAACGGACAAACACATCAATACTAACAAATGTTGTACAAGTATAAACTGTTCAATAGATATACGATATATTTCACTACGTCACATTTTAAGGCCTAGTATTTGGATTTTGGTAGATTTGTGTAATTTTCCATGAATTTACAAAAAATACTAACAAGGTCCAAGTTAATTTTATGAAAAAGTTCATTTTTTATCCTTGAGTTCGTAAATATGTATTAATGTTCCGCTTAATTCTTATAAAGTGATGACAATATATAATTGGATTGGTGAACTCCTATTGAAATGGGAATAGCCAAAATTTTGAAACTTAAACAATCAGAATTAAGAATTAGATTATTGATATGGAAAAAATTATTCACTCAGGAGTAATTTTGTATATTCATGTTAGAATAAATCAAATATTGAAAAACGAGAAATGGGTGATGTTCAATATATAAGTATGGTAAACTACTTCACATATTGTCAATTAGATTGGTTTTATGACGGAACCACACTAGATTCATGTGCTGGACATATTGAGCGTATATGCATTTTCATTTCCCAATTTACTGATGAGCTAGTTATTTTCGGATTTCTGATATGGTATCAAAACATGAGATTTATGATTTGGATCTTACTGTCCAATTACAAGATTGTTATTATAAATTCAATATTGAAAAACAAAAGTGAGTGGGTCTTATAATTGAAATTAGATGGATATGAATTCAGGATCACTAGAGTTTTGTCTAAACCAGCAACTTATATCGATTTCGTGCTCTAGGAAACAGGTCCAAAGGAATTTTGACAAATAGGAAAAACAGGGAAATGAAAAGCTAAAAAAGTAAAATTTCAAAAAGAAAAAAAAAAGAAAGGATGCGGACAACCGATATGACGCGTCCCCTCCGTCATATGATCGGCGCGTCTCTCTCTCTTCTGTTGGTCTCTTTCCACCCGAAAAACTCCCGGTCTTTCCTCCCTTTAAATTAACCCTTCCGCATTATTTTAAAAAATCAATTATTTATCAAAAAACAGCTTTTCTTTTTATTTTCAAAAATAACAATATTATTTTCCAATTCCACTTCTTCTTCATCTTCTTCTCCCCCTTTGGTTCGTTTCTGGTATCATTGTTTTATACAATTTCTCCATTTCCCCCTCTTTCTCCCTCACACACAATCACACACTGTTTCTGCCAATTGTAATTGTTATCGCCCCAATCATAATTTATTGGGAATTGGTGGAGGATTTTGGGTTGCTGTGATTCTCGGGCGCGCACAGCTTCTTAGGTACGTTGTATGATTGCTTAATCTCCCCATTTCCAATGCCCCATTTGATTTTGTGGATCTCAATTTCATCGAATTCTGTGCCTGATTGGCTATTATTCGATCATTTTCCCTAAATTGTTCAACTTCTTGTTGATGAGTTTAATTTGATCAGGTGGTATATGTATCCAATGGGTCTTTTCCATTTTGATGGAAAGGGGGATTCTTGCGTTGATATCGTAGGGGTTGATCACAAATTAGGATTAGGTATAGGATTGCACCTATCTGTTGCTGTAGGGTTTCCTTTGTTTCCTTGGTGTGTCGAGGGGATTAGGGATTTCTGATCATATAGTGTGCTTATGGGTGTTTTATGCCAGGGAATTTTGTTTTTTATGCTTGTGGTGGAGGTGTAGTGTGGTGTTGGATTGGTTATTAGGCTCTGTGGTGGGTAAAGATGACGGATGTCCGCCATCAGATTCAGCAGAAGCCGGAGAGTGCCACGTCAGCGGATGATGCACGGGCGGAATTTGAGAGGGGATTAGAGGAGTTGATGCGGGGCCATTTGGATGATTGTATGTCTTATGCCTCGTGTAGTTCACCCAGGACTACTGAGGATGGGGATGATGAGGGTGATCAGCTTGTTCGTAGGAGGAGGAGGTCGGAGCTTGATGGGGATGATTTGGCTGAGTCATCTGCAGCCAGGAGGCGTCACTCACGAATATTGAGCAGCTGGGCTGCCAGGCAAGCACAGGAGATGATTACTACTATTGAGAGGCGGAATCGCGAGTCTGAACTGATTGCTCTTGCTGGTTTGCACACTGTTTCCATGCTTGATTCTTCATTTTTGAGAGAATCGCAGTCTCCGACTTCGAGGAGACAAGGTAATGTTGAGAGGCCAACTACCCGTGCCTCTTCTATTTTGCAAATGTGGCGGGAATTGGAGGATGAACACGTGTTGAACAGAGCTCGTGAAAGAGTGAGGGTAAGATTGAGGCACCAGAGGAGTGTTGAATCTAATACCAACAGGTCCAGCACAAATATGTCCGAAAGCAGGGAGAGTGAGAATCCAGGTAGCTTGGTGGGTGCTAGTGAGAGTGATAATGAGTATGGAGCGTGGCCACGTGATCAAATAAGAGGACAGAATGGCAACAGGGATCAAGACAATTCTAGTCGTGAGCAATCTCCTGACTTAGGTGAGGTTGACAGGGAAAGTGTGAGGCACATTGCACGTGGTTGGATGGAGAGTGGCATCAATGTCCCCTCATCTAATGTTTCTCAGAGGAATTCTACTGGTACTAGAGGGGAATTGCTAGGGGAAAATGAACGTGAGCGGGTAAGAAACGTGAGGGAATGGGTGCAGATGACTAGCCAGCAGCGAGGAGCTAGAGGTGGCCGCAGGGAAGAAGGTGCTGCCGTTGCTACTCAAGTGGACCAAGTTAATGAAGGTTCGGTTGTTGACCAGGAAGGAGGTCAGCAAGAACATATTCGTAATGACAGATTGAGGTTACGTGGGAGACAGGCCCTAGTTGATTTGCTCGTCAGGTTCGGGAGGGAGAGGCAGAATGAACTTCAAGGTTTGTTGGAACATCGTCCGGTCACTACCTTTGCTCATCATAATCGAATTCATGTGAGTACTGCCGTGGATAGCTTTTGTTTGAATGTTGTGTGGGATGTTGAGTTTTTTTGTTAGATTAGTCTGTTTATAGGTTCCACTACTGCAGGTCATATCTTTCAACTTTTACAGTTTGCTTCTGAGCTGCATAAGCATTTCTTAGATTGTGTAGGCCACTTGGATAGAATATTATTTAAGAAAGAGAGTAAATATCGGAGCATCACCAAGCAGGAAAGATTTGTATAATTTTTCAAGAGTTGGCCTTTACTGATGCTTATTATGCTGGGGAGGGTCTATAACAATCCTGTGCTTATTGTTTTGGTTACTTTTTTAGTACTAAGTAGCTGCCACTATATTTGGGCCATTAGATAAAATTGACTTTATAGAGTGATTATGATCTATCATCTTAAATTAGATTCTCTATCACGATTTGCTGTGTGACACTAGCAATGAAGATTCGCTGTGTTACCCTAAACATCTAATTTTTCTGTTTTTGCTTGAACATTTAGCACAAGTTAACATTTTGATTGACATGCTCTAGAAATAGACAATCTTTTAGCATCCTCTATATTTATCATTTTTGTTGAGGTTTGTTCACCAGGGGGTATATGTTGACATTTACAATGTAGTATCATCTAGACTTTATACTTACATTATTTGGTTCAGTCTCTACTCAGGGGTAGATTCCTGCGAAATGAAAGGACTGTTGTGGAAGAAAGATCACCTTCTGTGGCAGCTAGTGAGTTAGTTCAATTAAGGCAGAGGCACACTGTTGCTGATTTGAGGTATGAAGCTCTTTTTTCAAGTTTTGTCTGTAAAACTATGCTTCTTTTGGAGTCTGTCTTATCATTCAATATGAAATGCTGCAGAGGGTATTAAAGATGAAGCTATACATGATAGTTGTGTGTTAGCTGTGTGTCACGTGGGAGTTTAAGTGCCACAAGATGTCCCTTTTCACCTTGTACCGTGTCAAACCTTTCAGTATTGTTTAGCCAATTCTGGCTTTACCAAGTCTTGAATTCACATGTAACATCCTTGGAAAATCTTGATTTGAATAAGGAAATAAGTATGGCAGTTCTGAAGATCAAGATAGATAATGTGATTGCTATAATAGTAATTGATTATGCTTTGTTGGTCACTTAGCCTAACATCTAAAAAACAATTTTTTCCTTTTCCTTTTGGCTGCTATTGGTTTTGTTAGTGTTTCAGATAATATATTTTCTTAAAGAAAATGGCACATTTGTATGAAGTTCTTATCTTATCAATTTGAAGAAGTGTGTATTTTCATAGTTTGAAGCAAATTCTTCCATGCAATACCTTTCAAGTGGATTGCTGAGATTTTGTTTCCCTCATGGTGTCTGAGTGATATCCATTCGATTAACATGCTATGTTTTCATACATTTCGATGGCTCACATAATATGTTTTCCTTTTCAACAGGGATGGGTTTCGGTCTGGATTAGGCACTACAGTCCAAGGGGAAGCAAACAGCAATTCTGACACTTTATCAATTAACAGTGACACTAATTCTAGAACTCAGGCTCGTACAAATCTTTCTCAGGATGATGAACATGGCAGTCCCAGGTCATCTGAATCTCCGAGTAGCCAGAGTAACTCTAACCAGTTACCTGCACATATAGCAGATTCAGATGGTAATTCCTTGGTTCAAGAAATGGATCAACAAGTTCCTTCTAATCAAGGAAGGGATGGGCAGGATCAGGCCACTGAGAATGAGAGACAAAACCAGCCAGAGTCCACATATAATGAATCTGTTGGTTGGAGAGAAGAGGGTACTGCGGTAAACATGGACACAGATTGGCCGGAGAATGCCAGAAGTGATTGGCCCCTGAGAAGAGTAGGAAACAGTGGTGGAGAGGCACAAAGCCTTAACGAGGTCATGCGTGAAGATGGTTCTCGAGAAGATGTTGAAAATTGGTCTTCAGGACCTTCTGATCCTCCAAGAACGCGGCGTGGTGTTCCATACAGAAGAACTAGTAGGTTTCACCCTCCCGATGATGATAATGTTTACAGCATGGAACTCAGAGAGCTTCTGAGCAGGTAATTTTTATTGTCTGAACTTGTTTTTCGTTCTTTATCATCTGTGTGTTACTTGATAATTAATTAACTTTGGACTATTTAATTGATTGTAGGAGGAGTGTCTCTAATCTTCTTCGGAGTGGATTCCGGGAAAATTTGGATCAACTAATCCAGTCATATGTTGAAAGGCAAGGCCATGAACCCATTGATTGGGATATTCATCGAAGCTTGCCAATTCCTGCTTCACCAGATGAGAATCTCGAACATCAAAATGACGAACAAAATGATGACCACAATGACATTATTGCTAGACCCTCATTAGTATTACCAACTCCACCAGCTCCACCCCCACAACCACTTTGGCACCATGCTTTGCATCATTCAGGGTGGCCTCGTCATAATGTGCATCGTACTGATCTTGTGAGTAAGCCTCTTTTTGTTGGTAGTTTTCTTTGAGGTTGGTTTTACAGAATAAATTATCTTGATAGTTCTGTTCGTGATATTGGGGCTGAGAAAATATTGAAAGGAATACAATCTATGTCATCTTTAGACATATCCTTTTTTTTTGGTAATGTCACCATTGAATTGTAGGCATTCCAAAGAAAAAGGTTGACTTTTCTGCCCTTGGCATTTTTTCTAAGGAGTTATGGTGTGAAATTCATGATTTCAAAATGGCTGTGTAAATTACTTAGTAAACTGTGAAATGTTTGTTGTGGCTTTATTTGATCTGCCATCTGCTTGCTTTATGCTGTGAATCTTATTATAGTGAAAGTTTGGTCTCAATATTTCAAAAAAAGAAAAGAAAAGAATAGGTCTTTGCTGCTATAGTTTTGGGCTTACATTAGTTTGTTTGTATGTGATGAAGTTGTAAGAACTCGAGCTTTCTCACTTCTCATAACCAATTTTTTTGGCAGCAATGAAAAGTTCCTTATCTCTATTTGTTATAAATTATAATTGATATATTCTGTTTTTAATGAAACATAGGAATGGGATATGATTAACGATCTTAGAGCTGATATGGCAAGACTCCAGCAAGGTATGAACAGCATGCAGAGAATGTTGGAGGCTTGCATGGATATGCAATTGGAACTGCAGAGATCAGTCAGACAAGAAGTTTCATCTGCTCTGAATCGATCAGGTGGTGGCCAAGGTTTGTACTTGATACTTTAGTTGCACTTCATCTATCTCCAAACCTCTCTATCAGCTACTGGATGAATAAATGTTCAACCTTTATCAGCAGATGTTGCAGAGAGCTCGATTGATGGATCCAACTCAGCTCATGTAAGAAAGGGAACCTGCTGTGTTTGTTGTGATAACCAGATTGATGCCCTCTTGTATAGGTATGTGTGCTACATCGACAGATTGTGTGCAGAGTTTTTGGGTTCACCTTTATTATGAAATATGTACTGCCTGTTCTTACCCGGCACACATTTTTACAGATGCGGGCACATGTGTACGTGTTCACAATGTGCTAATGAGTTGGTTCGCGGGGGAGGGAAATGCCCACTGTGCCGGGCACCTATAGTTGAGGTGATCCGGGCTTATTCTATACTGTAAAAAGAAAAATAGGGTGAAAAGGTTCAGGTAAAGAAGGTTATAGGGGGAGCCATTATATGGCCTTTTTATTAGTTTCTACATCCTCTTATGGGGTCTTAACTTATGGAGAAGTCAGAAATGCATCTTTGCCATATGTTCTTCTGATTGTGTAGTGTAGAGGATGCTGCTGCTCTCATTGTATCATTGGAATAACACATGGCATCTTCTGCTGCTTCATTCATTCGTAAATAAAATCATGTATTCTTTCTTACAGTATATGTAGTTACAGATATGATTTACAATCGATGCTAATCGTTCGCTAAACCAAATGAAATATAAATTGTTGCTACTATATGATTTTAGAACCAAAGAATAAACCACTTATTACACTATTCATTTCTGTAAAACATCTACTGATTCTGCAAAACCCTGTTGTTAGCATTTTTACAATTTTAGTTTCCTTGATTCTAGAAAATTCTTGGTTTTGGGTTCGCAGGAAGTTATGTAGTGCATGAAATCAGTAAAATTAGTGTCCTTGTAAAGCCTGGGGTTTGCCTCATCAATAAGCTTAGGTGATGGCTGAACAGTGCTATCAAAAGGCAAGCTGTGCAATGAAGCAACAGACATCCTAGAGCTTGAAGAATTCACAAGAACCCGATGCAGCACGCTCTTGTACTTCCCATTGCTCAAAATCTGAAAAGTAAACATCAATCAATCAATTACTAGACCTACAATACCGTTCTATTCGCCTCATCTGAACCGTACTCGAGCTCAGTTAAGTTAAAAAGAACAAAAGCGAAGAGACATTTTATGTATACCTCAAGATGGTCACCAACATTGACAACCAACGAGTAGGGAGAAACAGGTTCAACATTAAGCCACTTTTCTTGATGCTGTATCTGAAGGCCTTGGACCTCATCCTGGAGAACAAGTGTGAGCAAGCCATAGTCGGAATGTGGCGGCATCCCGAGCGTTAAATCCGGCTCAGGACACAACGGGTAGCAGTTCAACACCATCATTTGGCTCCCATCTTCAAATTCATCCATCACATTAACCTCATCATCCTCATCTGTCAACCCTAGGCTCTCGAGAATCGCTTCCATGATCATACCAGACAAGAATTTGGTCCCCTTGGCGTAATCGACAACTGCTGGCATGAAGTTTTCCGGCAAAGATGGCCAGGCAGAGTTAGGGAGGGAAGTAGGGGAGGTGAGCTTCAAGAAATCCCTCCAGCAGAAAACTTTATCCTTGGTTTGGTTAAAACTGGTACCATATCTAACTGGGGAATGCATATCAGAAGACATGTACTTTGCTCTCTGCTCATAAGGAAGCTCGAAGAATCCTTTACTAACCTCCATCATTTTGTCTATCACATCTCTTGAAATGCCATGGTTAGTCAACTGCATGCATATATTAACAAGTTGTTAGGACTTTGGAACTGTCAACTCAGTTCATTAACTAATTCAAATATAATAAATATATAATAATAATATATTATATGATTCATATAGCCGACACCAACCTGAAAAAAGCCATATTTCTCACAAGCGTCGGCTAAGGATTGAAGAATGTGGGATCTGTTGGAGCCTTGGAGCTCGGCGAAATCGATAACCGGCAATTGGACGAGCTCATCGGCTCCGATGATTGGATGGTGATGATCATGAGGCCTTTCTGAGACGGGCAAGACGTACTTGCTAGGAATTTTTGTGGTGTTTTTACTTTCATCGCACAAATATTTCACTCCCTTTTCATAATTATTAGGGCTACCCATTTCTTCACAAATCGGAAATGAAGCAAGTTTTGAAATTCGAAGATGTTTTTGCGCTCTGAAAGTTGATGGTATATTTTGGTACAAGATCTAGAATTGGCGGTTTATATAGAGGGCGATGAGCTTTATTTAATTAAGTTTGACTGAAAATGGGATTCGATAATTCGTCCATTGAATCGATGTGTCTGAAATAATTGAATAATAATATTAATTGGGCAGTTTCTACGTTTGGAGTTATAGTTTCATGCATGCAGCGCCGACGCCGATGACGAACGTTGACCTCCGACGACGGAGTGACCGTGAATTGGGATTTTTTCAAGCTAACTACAAGAGTGAGTTCCCATTGGTTTTTTTATTTATTTGACTTGACCGACCGTCGGACAAGAAAAAAAGTTTCCCGGCGTTGAATTTTTGAATGTTGAATTAATTGAAATGTACTTCATCATTGCTACATTTAATTTACTTAAAGAAATTAGATCAATTTGTTGAAATATATCTAATTTTTTAATATAAAAACGCGTACTTAATTCAATCGCAGAAGAAAGATTTTGAAAAAAATGATAATGGGGAAAACGGATGCTTCTTTGAGCCAAACAAAATAATGTGTTTTACTCTGGCAACAGATCGGTTCATGCATGTAAATTAGTGGTCTTAGCTTATTATTCGCATTGATATTGTTTTGTAGGGCAAAAGTTTCTTTAGTGCTTTCTTAGTTCACGTAACACAAAAGAAAATTATTTTATATAGATTCTCCACTTAACTATTATATAAACGTCATGAAATTAATTGCTCAAATGAATATATTTGTATGTAAATTTTATATGGGCAACATATTAATACAGTAAATACTAGCATACAAAATTGTCGAGAGTAATATAGAACTCCTCTTCACGCCCATCACCACTTTCACTTTCAATGACATTTCATGCACCAAAATCAACGAAGAACTCAGATCTATAACTATTTACTTTTGTAGGATCAATGTACATCAATTTATCAATTGATTTGACATTTTGACAAACATATGACTTAATGTTTGAATGTAATCTATAACAGTAATAAGATCGTTTTAGTAAAACGACATACATATAGGCATATAGTAAGACACTTGGAAATGTGAAACCCTAGTCTCCAAAACTCTCTCTACCCTAGACTTTGTTGAATAAGTGTGAATCGTCCACATCGAAATTGTTATTCAATTAAATCGATTCGATTTTGTGTCCACAAATCTTGACCTGATTTTTTAATTCAATATTTTGTATTCGATATGGTTGTAAATGTCGTGTTTTGACCTCGATCGGATTTACAGATCAATTTTTATTTTCTATCTGGTTTTGTAGATCGTATTTCCGTTTATAATTTATGTTTTTCAAGGTGTTAGTAGTTTTGAGAACATAGATCATACTTTGCATCAAGTGGTATTTCAGTAGTAGCAGATCATGCTTTGTGCAGTGATGCATGATAAACTTCTTTTTTGTCAAGCAGATTTGATAGTTTTCACAATAAACAAGATAAAATTCTCAAAGGTAGTATTACAGTTTTATTATATTGAATACCTAAATCTGTAATACTACATACAATATCAGTCTGGTTTATATGTAATTAGTTTTTCTTGTAATAGATTAGTTAAATTGAAGACGATTCCATTGTAAACCGCCAGTGGATGTTTCTGAATACCTTGAATTAAATTTATAATAAAAAATCCTTAATAAAGTGTTTTTAGATTTTGATTTTTTTTAACTCTTACATTGTATATGATCCACCATTCTGCCCTTAATTTCTTCCCAATTTTCTTTATCCATGGTGCACTCAAATACTAATTTAGGTCTGGTATATGATATAATTTTTCATGAAAAAAGTGATAATTGACTGTTAAGATTCGTGTATATGGTAAATGTATTTTCAGTGGCTGCTCCAACTAATTTATACTGTAATTAAACACGTGCTGCTCTTCGGCTGCTGCACCTTAATCTGCACTAACTCTCAACATTCAACGCAGCATCATTAACATATATTGCATCCAGAAGTGTTAGCAGGATCGATCGAGGCAGGCATATTAAGAACCGAATAATAAGATTCTAAGGAAATTAACGGGAAATAATTTTGAAAAATATGGTTGACAAGAGAGGATCGTTCAATTAATGGCATTTCTAATTTCTTCAAGTTCAGATTAAATAAAGAGTTCAGACTGTCGACTGAATATTAGGTTGATTGTAATAAAATTTGACCACTAAAGACGCTTCTAATTATTGGTTTAGCATCTAAACGTATTTCAACTGATTAGATTTTAAAATCTAATTATAAGAAGACATGATATGAAGTCATGGCTCGAGATTTTGACTGTTTAGAGGTTATTTATTAGAGGTTTGGTAGTATTATGTAAAATGGATGTTTTACTTTACTTTTCTTTAATTAGAATGTTTTTTGAGCCTTGTTCAGTTGAGATTAAATGGTGTTGTATTGTGCTGATGAGTGATGTGATGTATTGATAAGTGCTGGATTGTACTGATTTGTGATGTATTGTGCTAAAAAGTGTTAATTTTATAATGAAAGGTGTAGAATAGCATAAAATACTTTTATGAGTTGAAAAATGACGAGATAAATTGTATGCAATAAACTCAATTACACTTAAAATATGATTAAAATGTGAAGTAAAAGGTAGTATATCATAAACTTATGCACATACAATTATATAAAATAGATTTATGGTACCATTTTTATAAAAACATCTCGAGCCTTTTCCATTTATATAATTTTTCTCTAACCTACTTTTTAGGTTTTTATTATGTGTGTATATAGATAGCATCATGACGACTATGTTTAGTAGTGGAAAACACGAACAATCCATTTCTGAAATCTAAATCCAACATTAGAAGACTATTACCATAAACTACGAAGCGTCGTAATTGGTGCAAGCAAAATTTTGTTTATCGTGGTCAAGCAATATTCAGTCAACAGTCCATCTCATTATATTTAATTAATTTCAACTTCAGCAATTCAGCACATGCACTTAATGAATTTCTTTAAAAAAATATCAACTTTTCCCATTTCTTAAGAATCTAGTTTTGATGATCCATGAATGTAAATTGTGCCCTCTCTTTTGTTCTGTTAATGATTATCCAAGCTGGTGTAGCAGCCTACGAACTTAGATGAAGCAGCCACTTACCTACTGAAATTCATTTCCAAATGCATGCATCAGTCATTTTGTTTGAAGGAAGATAAAATATATTAAAAAAACATACCAAAACCTAAATTAATGTTGATGTTTTTGCATTGATATTCATTATTTATGGGTGTTTTCTCCTTACGAGTTGAGTAAGGCCAAATCTGGCAGGACTAAAGCCAAACCAAGATTTTCAGAATACCCCATTAGGTAGAGGTGATTTTTTATTTATTTCACAAATTTTTAAGCATTAACCATCATAAAAAGGAGGGTGTTTATAGCTATTCTAATTTTTATTTAATTAAAAGTAAATATCCGAGTCATTAAATATTCATAAGTCCCGTAATAGAGCTTGAAAGAAAATTGATACCAAACATAATTATATTATTGTAAAAGAAAATTATCCTAGAGACTCTGTTACCCCTACTAATACCTACCCTTTGGGGCACCTTCAACCATGTAATGGAGGAACTCTAAGCCAGGTTTTCATTCACAAAGCATTTGTGCAGATTGAGCATGAGCATTGACGAGTGAAGTGTACCACTGCAGTGCTTGAGACATCATTCTATGATCCTGACTGTGGGAATTTGTAGTGAGTCAGCTATGATTGCTTGGTAAAGGGGTTGAAAAGTGCTGGAGTTGTTGATCAGCTTTTTCCATGGAGTTTGAAGCATGTCTTTTGCCATTGATGCAAGGTGGTTAGCCATCCGGTTTTGATCCCTGAAATCATGAGTAAAAAAAACTTATTTTCCTTGTGTCAGATCTCAGATTTTCCAGACTACTTTCTCCTTTCCATTGAGCCGTCCTGGATTTCTTTAACATTTGAATAGCCTGCAGAAAGTCCATCTCAATAGTTAATGGAAAGAAATTATACTATAAACACACTTGAATACCTGAAGCACAAGCAAGAAGTTCAGCCAATAAAGGATCTTGTTTGCTATTAAAATTTTCCAATCCTATTTTCATGATCCCCTCTGAAACGTCCCTAACCACCAAACCTTCTAAAGAAAAATTATGTCCCAGCATCAGGGTTCACTTTATATCTTATGTCAGGGGATTCCAATTGAAAGATGTACTCAGTTTAGGTTTTGAGAGCCTATGAGCATGAAAATATCCTTTTTCAATCATGGACTGGCAATCTGAACTTAATATTTGTGTGTGTATAAACTGATATTGCTAACATATGAATCTGAGCTTTCATCCTAGTAACATTTAGAGGCAGATTATCATAGATATAACTGCACCTTTGTTTCCATATAGTCCATATAAGAACTAGGTAGCACATGACAAGTATTTTTTTAGCTTTTGAGGAGCAGGACACAGGCCAAAATAATGAGAGAGCATAAAAATTGTGGTTAAACTTAGGTAATCCAATACATAGAATTTGACAAATTTCAGTCCAGAGAGCTTGAGCAAGTATGCATTTTAAAAAACAATGAGTTAGTAAATCCTCTTATGCATAGAAAGGGCATTTGGAAACCAAAGCAATTTTCAAACTTCTTAAAATTTCATTAAGGTCCTGTCCAATTCAACTTATTTGCTACTGTGCTGTGATGATGAGTGTTGTGCTGACAGTGCTGTGCTGATGAGTGATGTGCTGTGCGGATGAGTGCTGAGCTGTGCTGATCAGTGCTGTGCTGTGCTGATCTTGTGCTGAATAGTGGTGAAAGTGTTGAATAGTGTTCATTTGAGTTGAAGACAAAACACAATGTTTATTACTTATGAACTAAAAAGTTTACTTAATTAATATAATTTTTACAAAACATAAAAATAGTGTCCATTTAGAGCTTAAATGCATTGAGCTGAAAAGTGCTGTGCTGTGCTGTGCTGACCAGTGTTGTGTTGTGCTGAAATGTGCTGCAATAAGTTGAACTGGGCAGGGCCTAAATGGAAGGTAGTAGTTCATCAATTTCCATGTAAAAATGGAAATTTTGGGAGGAAGAATTTTGTTTCATACCTTATCCATAGATTCCATTTCACCGCTTGAATTGCTAAACATTTTATAAGCACTGGAGATGGAAAATTTACATGTCCCATATGGAGACCAAACTAAATGATCATCCCTGTCAAAAAGATGTAAAAGAATGAAAAAATGATGTATAAGACAGGATTAAAACTATGACTCGGGATGCAAGGTAAACATCTCTATTCCCTTAAATTTTAGCCACAACTAATTTTGGGAATGGTAGTTGTATATTCAGGTTCCATTTGTCAAATCAAAAACCACAGCCTAACCAATTGCTTTCCCAGAAATTGCATTGTCCTCTACCAACATGAACTTGTGTGTATGTCTTAGCCAAACATGTATTCATTTTTATTCTTCTCCATGGATCAAAAGATCTACAAGAAGGCGGCAAATACCATATTATTTTAGACCATAGAGTATTACCTAGCTGTAGTTTCCAGTAAAGTTTGAGGGAAAAGCTGTCAATTGTGATTTGGAAATCCTTCAGGCCAAAACCATTTTGGGTTTTAGGTTTGCAGAGTGCATCCCATGCTTTCCAATAATTTTTCCCGCCATATCCAGTCTTTCCCCAAATAAACTGAGCATACAATGTCTCCATCAACTCAATGATGTGTTTAGTAGGTGCCACATACACCATATATGTTGAGGTATGGATGTTAAAACATGTTTTATCAGGATTAATCTACCGGCCATATTTAACCATTTATTGTTCCTTCATTATTTAATCTTTCAATAAGAGGCTCAAAATGCAGATTAAATTTTCTCCCTTATAGATAGATACACCTATATACTGAAATGGAAAATGACCTTGAATCATATCAGTGAGTGGAATCTTTAATCATGTTAATGCTAATTGACTGGTTTTGTGGCCAGGGTAAAATGCACTTTTATTGAAATTAACCATTTAACCATATGCATTTTGATAGTGTTGTAAGAATAGAACCAGATTAGAAAGAGATCTTTTGTTGCTTATATGAAAATAATTGTGTCATCAGCATAGGATAAGCGTGTGACATGGACTGTTCCTAAAGGCATGGAAAATCTATCAATAAAACTTATTTGAAACATACTTTTAAGACCACTATTTAAAAACTCAGTTATGTTGTTAAAAAGTATAGTTGAGAAGGGGTCTCCCTGTTTCAGGCCCCTTGTGGCTCTAAACTAGTACTGAGAACCATGCAGACCTTATATTACTCAAAATTAATTTGATCGAAATTTGTTCAGCTTCGATGGGAATTGCAGTTCCTGTAGGAATTGCGGAGGGTCAAGAGTTTAGAAGATAAGGTATGACTATTGAATTAATGACTGAATATGCTTAATACGTGTGATATTATTTTATAAAAGTTACAATTAAAAACTATGGAAATTTCATTTATAACAATATATTTAATTCCGATCCCAAAATCTCTAACCATCCATATTACTCAACCCTACTCAATTTAGAAAGTTATATATTTTTTCGCATGTTGCATTCCCAAAACTCAAATAATTTCAATCGTAGTTCGTTGAGGACTTTCAGTAAACACGACAATATTTACACCAATTTTTGTGATTTGCGAAATATTGAGCAGAATAAATATTGAGTTGGTATCTGGAGTAACCGTCTATATTATAGCATAATATAGACCAATGACTAAATTACAATATGGAAGGAAGGAGGTCTTTATTTGCAAAATTTGGGAAAAGTACTATTCACGGCACTGTTCACGCAAAGAATATATACACAAATCAGTTAATATAATTTCTGAATTTTAAACACTTGTAGACACAAAAGAGTTCAGGTTAGAAAGACAAGTTTCCATATTATAAACATCAGATTTTAGGTACATAAAAACTAAGGTGTTTAGGTTAAAATAATGTTGTGTCAAATATAGTAAAGTTTCACCAAAGTTTTCAGTCTAAAAATTCACAATCATCACAGTTTTCAACTTAAACAATCAAATTTCACAAAAATTTGTCAAGTTTTGTCAAAGTTTTCATAATAAATAATCAAATTTCGCAAACACCAAAGTTTTCAACCTAAACAATCGAGTTTTCACAATAAAAACAGTTTTCAACTAAACAATCAAGTTTTACAAACACCACAGTTTTCAACCTAAAAAATATAATTTCTACAATCACTGTAGTTTTCAACCTTAATAATCAAGTTTTCACAATCACAGATTTCACATTAAAAAATCAAGTTTTACAAACACCACAGTTTTCACAATAAATAATCAAGTTTCAACACAAATCAAGAAGTCTAGTTTTTTTAAAAAAAACCAAAGAACATAGTATAAATCTATCACATAATATTGTGAGCACTTCATAATATTCTAGACAAATTTGACTACAAAAGGGTACAAGTAAAGTGTACATTATCATAAGTTCATCACCTTTTGAGGATAACAATGTGCTGAGGCATATGCTTCAGAATTCAGTGACCATCTCAAGTTTACGAGCTTGGAAGAACTTGCATCGCCCTTTTCCGCTTGTTTCAATATCTTCACTTTTCCTTTTCAATGAACTAAACCCAACATTAGTAAGTTTTAGTTGCCGCTTGCTTGATCCCTCAGAAGCGCCGTTTTCGTCAATATCAGCCTCCCATAGCACTTCAGCTAGATGTCGGTTGTAATATGCACAAGAAGCCCAACTGAAGCGAACTAGGTTGGGAAAACTAAAAACTGGGTGCTTGTGGTCAAACATCCAGGTCTTTGTCTTGGAATCTCCAGGGTACCCCGATCCATAGTTTGTATGCATGACTTCCACAGACTCCTCAAACACCCAACTTTGCAATGCTCTATCTCCGGTAAACTTCGCAACTATACTTGCTCCACTTACAACAGGGAATAGACTATCAGCCTTCTTTGAAACAACAAATTTAACAGATGGAAATCTTTCAGAAAGTTTGACCCTATAATTTTCTGGATCTCCAACTGTATCTACATAGACCTCGGTAAGAAGAACACCGAGGTTGAGGACTCTGCTCACAAGGCCCATAGCAGACTGATGAGATATTTCATTCAAGTTTATCTTATACTTTCTCAACATTTTTGCAGAGAGTTCCCTTGGATCAATCACATTCACAGCCCATCCAATGGACTCATCAACCTTAAGACTTTCAAACATCTCCTCTCGCTGCTCTTCTTTCAAGGTTTTCGAATCTGCAAATTCAAGGTGGCGAGAGTCTCCTGGTACGATAGGGGACAGTATAAGCATCCATACACCATGGGTCCTAAGACGGGGCCGCGGCCGGCTTCATCAATGCCCATGATGCAAGGCTCCGACGCCCATTTCCCCGGAATCGATTCCGCTCAAAATCAAGAAGCCTAGTTTTCAAATTAAATATATAAAATTTCATATACAGAAAAAAGCCATGCTAATAGTCGACTTTTCAAGCTAAACACATAAATTTCATAACAAGACAGAATCCACATTAAAAAGTCCAGTTTCCAAGATAAACACATAAAATTTTAAAAGCAGAAATACATCACATTAAACAGTCTAGTTTTCATAGTAAAACACATAAAATTCATGGAAGAAATTTGCAGAGCAGTCACAAAGTACAAAAAAACAACAGAAAAGGGGGAAACCACAGCGAACAGAAAGTATCACCTCGCTTCAAACCAGCCGAAAGACAATCGAATACCAGAACCGAAACCAGAGACAATCGAAAGGATCTTTCACCAGCCAGAGACAATCGAGCCGGCTCCAAACCAGAGCACCGGCGTCGATTCAGGTCAGCCGCGCCGCCGATTCGAACGTCGCGATCCCTCTCTTATCGCCGCTGGTTCAGTCGCTGACATCGCCGGAATCATGAAATTGTTCCAGGGTGGCCGAAGAAGACGCAGCCTTGGAGATGAACCTTGGTCTTCCCAAACTGGTCAAGGTACCTGAGAAAATCAAGAACGTGGTTGAAATTGCACTGAGAAAGCTGGACCGGCGTCCTCTGGTTTCTCAGATACTGGGAACGACGAAAATTGGGGAACTACGGAAATTGTGGAAACTGAAAGAGGGTTTGGGGATGGCAAATTGGGAACGACTGAAAGTTTTGAAAAATAAAAAAATAGAAATATGATATTTATATTTATGGAGGAGGGTCTGTGATGCAATTTTCCTATATTGCTAAAAAGGACCCGCGTAAATATTAATTGCAAAAGAGGAGCCGCCTTTTGATGCTACCAGTAAGCTCCGGGATACCAGCTCCGGTACAAGGTGATCCGGGGGAAAGCTGGAATCCTAGCCCGCGGCCAATCTCTCACCTGAACCCTGCAAAACAAAGCCCCCGGGGTCTCCCGAGGGTAGACACTCCGGCGTGATGATGAAGATAGGACTTTTTACAGAGGAGAGAGAATATGAATAAATACAGAGAGTATTTAGGTCTGATCAAAACATACCTATTACTGTTGGTTGCTCCTCTATTTATAATGAATCGGATCAGAGAGGGTTTTAAGCTAAGTGGTCCTTAACCCGGGTGTGTCCAAGATAGATGATGTCATGGGAGGACCACTGCTGGGCTTAGCCCTTTCTTCTCCTTTATCAGTATATCCGCTGGACCAGGATATGGGCCTTAGCCCATATCACCACTAACCCCCCGAGACCTTGGCTTCCGGGGTTCAACCCGGTGGGCTGGGTCTCTTAAAAGTGTTATTGGGTTGCAGGATATATGGAGCCACATCATCACGCGCCGCGCGTGCTCGCCCTTCCTTTTTCTTTTTAGTTTCTACTGTGCGCACCTTTTCGCCCTTCGCGCGACCATAAATGCTCATTATTACTTTTCTAAAATGCTGTGCTTACTTTTCCCCTCTTCGAGAAATTCCTTTTATCCTTTCCCTATAAATACTTCATCAAGAAATCTCTGATTCACTTTCCATCAACTTAGCGCTGTCGCTTTCATTTTCTTCTCTTAGTCTTTGCTTTCTTTTACCAATATTTCTATCTTTTTACCCATCCGTCATGAGCAACAAAATCCTCAACCCGGCAGATGACCACTCCCTGGACATAGACGATACTCCTCTCCCCCCCCCCTCCGGCGGAAAAGGACTTATGACGTCCAGAGCCAAGATCGCGTACGGTGCCCCGGAGCCCGCGGACCCAGAAGATCCCGGCATGACCCCGGTGAGCGAGGCAGTCGTGGAGTTGGTGAAGAAGATGTACGTGCCTCTATCCTATGATGCGGGGTTAGAGCCTTACACCGGGGACGTGCAAACCCGGGTGTGTATCCCCCGGCACCACTTTCTGCATGGATTAACCTTTCCTCTGCCCCCTCTTTACCTCTCCTACTTGAAGTACTACAACATTTCTCCGGCCCAGGTGCATCCGAACGCCATCAGCGTGATGATCGCCTTTCTCCTATCTTGCCAGCGGGCGGGGATTACAGCGACTGTGGAAGTATTCCGCAGTTTCTACTATCTGGCGGCCACTTCTGTCCCGGGGGTATTCAACGCTCTGCGCCGGAACAAGACACCGAACATCTGCTCCGGGAGGCTGGAGTCCGTGAAGACCGGCGATTGGATGAACAACTACTTCACCTTCAACGAGGAAAAGTACTCAGTCCCTGGGTGGAACCAGCCAAGGGTTGCTGAGACCAAGGCGGCTCTACCCCCGGCACAGTTTCGGCAAGTGCAAGATGAGCACAACAAGGTTGCCAAATTCTTCGTCCAGTTGAAGGATTATCAGAAGCCGGGGGGTTATGAGTTTCCCCGAGAGGCGTATCCTGCAGAGGTGTTTACATGCCGCCGCCTCTATGCCAAGCGCAGTCTTGGTAATGTTTCAACTTATTCCTCGAGTTTGCTTTCCTCATTTTCTGTTTTTGGCTAAGTTTATTACCATTCTTGTCTCAGTCGTATCTCCCAGACCAGCGATAGTCCCCCCGGGGTCGAAGTC
This sequence comes from Sherardia arvensis, assembly GCA_948330725.1. Lineage (NCBI taxonomy): Eukaryota > Viridiplantae > Streptophyta > Magnoliopsida > Gentianales > Rubiaceae > Sherardia > Sherardia arvensis. The sequence goes on along the minus strand of OX415236.1, from coordinate 8,286,219 downwards.
CGGTGAAGGGAGTGATAAGGTCACAAAGAGGCTGAAACACGATAAGTTCGAGACCGAGAAAACGGCCAAGGATTCGAAGAAAAGGAAGTCTGTGGAAGGTAGGTCCGGGGATAAGGAGACCGGGGCTTTCAAAGTTGCGAAATCTACAGGAGAACCCCCGGTCGGCCACCGTCGGCTAGCCTTTTCTATCCCAACTCCCGGGGGTAGTCACCCACTTAAAAGGAAGAAAACTGAGCCTCGCTCTGATGGCTCGTCCAAGATCCCCCGGAAGGAGGAAAACTCTACTGCCGACAGCCGCCTCCAGTCTATAAAGGAGATTCCGGACGGCTCTTCATCTCAACCTCTGGTCTTCGATGGTTCTCAGGTTTGTGTCCCCCCGGCCCTCCTTAGAATTTCAGTTCTTTGTTATTTCGTTTCTAAGTATATATATTTTGTTTTGTTTTATGTAGGACAATGCCTCCAAGCTATTAGAGTTTCCCGGGTTGCGAGATCTGGTTAACCAGGCTTGCGACTCTTTATCTGAGAGCTTGTCCCGGGAGGTCGACCAGTTGAAACTGGAAAAGGCCTCTCTCTACCGGGAACTTTCCGAGGCCCACAAAGAGCTATCCCGGGTGAAGAAAGACAGCAAGCGCGGTATGGCCCCAGCGCAGGAAGCTTTATGCCGGGCATTCACAGACCGGGTCCTTAAGAGCTGCTCCTTCGAAGCCAAAATGATGTCCCTTTGCGACATATCCAATGAAGCGGCCCTGCATGCCGCCTATTCAGCCATCCGGGGGTACATCCCCCGGGAGAGTCGAGCGGCATTCAGAGATTCCTGGTACCGCCCTAAAGCCAATGATCGGTTCAACTTTGCGGCGGACAGGTTGATGAAGGACGGCCTCGACGGGATAGTTCCCGGAGTGCTTGAAGTCTTTGAGGGGGCTCGAAGTGTCGTCCCCCAGGACATCCTTAACTATGCTGGTGATGCCGCAAAGCTTGCTGAGGATAGGGCAGATCCCGGGTCGGAGGACTTAGATAATCTTGCTTCCATCGAGACCTCGGAGGAGGAGGACTCTGATGACGAAAATGCCAAGTCTCCAATCCCGGAACAAGAGTTCAAGCCAGTGGAGCCAGAAGAGGAGGAGACCCCGGGTGAAGAGGAGTCGACCCCTGAGAAAGGCGAGGCTCGTGAAGAAGAGCAGTCTCCCCAGGATGAAGACGAAGACGAAGTAAACATAGATACTTAGTCTTCTCGTTCTTTTAACTTTTCAACTGTGTTTTCTCTTTTTTTATCTTATTTTCCCCCGGGCTTCTTCCCTGAACCATTCGCTTTTGTAATTCAGGGAAGAGACACCCGCTCCGGGGACGAGAGTGACGACTCTAACGATGTAAGAGTCCCTCTTTTCTTTTCTGTAATCCAAACATTCACTTCTATGATACTTGTCCGGGTGTATTATTTGACGTTTGTTTTCAAATTTCTATCTTTTCAAACTTCTATCTTATTTCTATCTTTTGTTCTGATTTCCTGGGCTTTGTGCGAGCTTGTTTTAAATCTAAGTTCAAAATCTTTGTGCATTGTTTGCGCAGCCCCGGGATGATCCCCCCGGTGCAGTTCCATCCGGGGCGGTCTCGGATAACAAAAAGCCCTGCCCCCGGTGTGAGGAGTTAGAAGAACAGTTGGGTCGTTGGCAACTGGACGGCATTCAGACCCGGTATCTTCTCGTCCATTCCGGGATAGGTTCAGTAATCGATGAGTTCCCGGATGTTACCTCTCTAGTAACGAAACTCAGAGAAATATCCAATCAGTTTGGATCCCTTTCCCGGTGTCAATCCCTGGCTCAAGACCGAGTAAACGCTGTTCTGGATGCGGACAAGACTATTTCTATGCTGCAAGCCGAACATGACGCTTTTAAATCTCGTCTCAAGGAGGAGTTTGATCTTGTGTGGTCCGAGCTTCCATTTTACTGCGACAAGCTCAAATGGTTAGAGAGGCGGGGCGATCCCCTTAGGAGGAATCTAATGCTAGAAAGAGAGAACAGGGAGTTGGCAGCCCGGAACCTCACCCTCCGGGAAAATTTAGTAACCCTACAATTGACTTATCATTTGACAGGATTGCGTCTAGGTCGGGTTTCTCCCCCTCTCTATACTAATTTTCCCCGGGAGGTCTCTGCATTGTTAGTGCGCATGTTCCGGATGGGCTGGAACGACCCCGAGTCTCGGTACCGGCCCGCTTTCGAGGAAGCTGCAGCTTGGTGGCAGCGTCAAAGGGAGGGACAATATCTCCCCCCGTCCCTGGTACTTCTGCCGAGCCGGATTTCCCTTGATTTCACCGTTGAAAGGTATCTCGGGTTCCGTGTTTCAGTTGACCCGGAAGAGTCCGCCCGGAGGGTGTCTAGACTTCGTGAGGATGCCGCCAGGATCCGGGCCTACATTGCCCGTGAAGACGCTGCTAAAGAAGAAAGGCGTCTGGCCCGGGAAAGGGGGAAAGGTAAAAGCAAAGTCGTTGCTACAAAAAAGAAAAAATCCCCCCGTGCCCAAGGACCCGTTATCATTGGGGCTCGCCGACGGACGCCATCTCCCGAAGTTTCATCCTCGGACGACGACTTCGACCCGTATGCCGAAGTTACCTCAGGGGCTGGTCCCTCGGGAGCCGGTCCGTCCGGTACTCATCCAGCTGCAACCCCCAATGCCCCGGGGAGTAATGTTCCTAACAACCCAACGAACCCTCCTGCTGCTAATAATCGGCCAAATCACCCCGGAACCCAAAATGATCCGGACTCCCCTATTAGCTGGGACGGTCCTCCTTCCCTCTGTTAGCTTTGTTTAGGTTTTTCAAGTTTCAAAGTTGTAAATGTTGTAATCTTTAATCATAAGTTAATGATTTGATTGTCATATTGCCCTTCCTTTATATTTGTTCAAATATTCGTTTCAGTCACTTATTCAAGCGTGCCTAGGTCGTCCTCCGGGTGCTTGTTCAAGCATCCCGTATATTCTTGCCCTAGCCCCCCGGGTGCTTGTTCAAGCGTTCCCGGATCGACTTGCTCTAGCCCCCCGAGCGCTTGTTCAAGCGGTCGGGGTTAACTGTACTTAAGAGAAAATACTACCTCGAAAAGCAATCTTCATAAATAAAATGGGAAAATGCAACTGCGGGCCACGGGACAACCCAGGCTCAATCCTGGCCAGGGGTCCCCGTGCCGCTTCTCTGCCACCGTCCTAGGCATAATCCATGCCAGAGGGGTGAATACATAGGAAAATCTAAGCATAGTACCTACGTAGGTTTGCAATATTCCAGTGTCTCGGGACCTTTTTCCCGGCCTTGTCCTGCAGTTCATAACTTCCCCCGGGGTGGGCTGCTACCACCTTGTAAGGCCCCTCCCAATTGGGGGCTAACTTCCCGCTTGCAACCTGCTGGCTTTTGTCATTCCGGCGCATTACCCACTCCCCCGGGCTAAACTGCTCCTTGCGAACCCTTCCGTCGTGATATTTCTTGACCCGTTCCTTCACCCGGGCCTCATGCAGGGCTGCTTTTTCTCGCTTCTCCTCCAGTAGATCTAAATCCAGGAGTCGGTCGTTCTGGTTTGTCTGCTCATCCGGGAGCTTTGTTCGGAGGCTAGGAACTCCAATTTCAGCCGGGATGACCGCCTCCGCGCCATAAACCAAACTATAGGGGGATTCACCCGTAGCGGAGCTCTCTGTCGTTCTACTTGCCCATAAGACACTCGGGATTTCATCGACCCAATTTCCTCTTGCCCCTTGGAGCCGCGTCTTGATCCCGTTAACAAGGGTCCTGTTGGTCACTTCAACTTGCCCGTTAGCCTGTGGGTGATAGACCGAGGTCAACTTCTGTTCAATCCCGTACTCCTTGCACCAGAATTTGAAAGGATCATTCTCGAACTGCGCCCCGTTATCTGTCACTATGAACCGGGGAATTCCGTAGCGACAGATGATGTTCTTCCAGCAAAATTTTACACATGTACTTCCCCTGATGTTTGTCAGAGGAGCAGCTTCTACCCATTTGCTGAAATAGTCAACTGCCACTATCAAATACTTGAAACCTCCCGGAGCAGTTGGAAAGGGGCCTACCAGTTCCAGACCCCATCGGATGAAGGGCCAAGTTCCTAATATCCCGATCAACTCCCCCTGTGGCACATGGATCAGGGGCGCAAATTTCTGGCACTGCTGACAGGAGCGGACTGCCTTTTGAGCATCCTCAAATAGCGTTGGCCAGTAATACCCCGTGCACATGATCTTCCGAGCTACTGTCCGAGCCCCTTGATGACTTCCATTAGGGCCCTCGTGAACTTCTTTCAAAAGGTGGCGTGCTTCCTCTCCATCCACACACTTCAACCAAGGTTGGAGATATCCCCTCCGGATTAACTCCCCGTCCAGGACGGCATACCGGGGTGCTTTTACCCGGATTTTCCGGGCCTTCACCTTGTCGTCTGGCAGCGTTCCATTCTCCAAGTACTCCCGAAGGGGTGTAATCCAAGATTCGGCTTCACGCACTGCCGCAACTTGGCTTGGCTGCTCATACCCCCGGGTTGATACCATCTCCATATACAGATTCCTGTCCTGACTTGGCTTGAGCTCTGAGGAAGCCAACTTGCTTAATGCATCCGCTTGACAATTTTCCTCCCGGGGGACCTGTGTTAGGGTCACCCGGAGGAAACCCTGTATCATCAACTTCGCCGCCTCCAAATATTTCTGCAAACTTCTTTCTTTTGCTTCATACTCCCCATTCACTTGCTGGACCACAATGGCCGAATCGCTGTAAGCTTGTATCACTTTGGCACCTGTTTCCCGGGCTAGGCGTAATCCGGCAAGGAGAGCTTCGTATTCAGCTTCATTATTGGTGGTTTTAAACTCAAACTGCAACGCATACCGATACTCCTTGCCGCCAGGACTGACCAGAACTACCCCGGCACCGCTCCCCCCGGCATGGGAGGAACCATCTACGTGCAACTTCCATTCCGGTTCCCCTTCACCCGGGTCCTTCACTGTGTTTTCCGCCATCTCAACCAAGAAATCAGCCAAAGCCTGGCCCTTGATAGACTTCCTGGCTTGATAAGTAATCTCGTGCTCTCCCAACTCTATCGCCCACTTCATCATTCGGCCAGATGCCTCTGGTTTCAGCATGACTTGCTTAAGTGGGTGATTTGTGAGAACTGTGATAGGATGACCCTGAAAGTATGGGCGAAGTCTCCGGGACGCGTGCACCAGTGCCAGCAGCAAACGTTCTAGTGAAGAATAACGCGTCTCCGGCCCTTGAAGAGCCCTACTCACAAAATACACCGGGCTCTGCGCTCTCCCGGGTCCTCGAACCAAGGCTGCACTTATAGCCTGATCCGTGGCTGCCAGATACAAGAACAATTCTTCCCCCGGGACTGGTTTGGACAAAGTAGGGAGTTTACCCAGGTGCTCCTTCAACTCCTTGAAGGCTCGCTCGCACTCGGGAGTCCATTCGAACTTCTTTGCTCGTCTCAAAATGTTTAAAAAAGGCAACTGCTTCTCTGCTCCCCGGGACAAGAACCTGCTTAACGCTGCCAGGGACCCGGTTAAGCGATGTACATCTTTCACCTTGCTCGGGGAGGGCATGCTCAGGATTGCTTCAACCTTTTCCGGGTTCACGTCAATGCCCCGGTTTGACACCATATATCCCAAAAACTTGCCTGCCGCCACCTCGATGGTACTTTTCTCCGGGCTTAGCTTCAAGTTTACCTCTCTCAACACGACGAAAAGCTCCCGGAGATCGTCCAAAAAAGCGTCATGAGTCCTGCTTTTGATCACCATATCATCTACATATACCTCCATGATCCTTCCTAGCTGGTTTTTGAACACCCGGTCCACCATGCGCTGGTATGTTGCTCCTGCGTTTTTAAGACCGAATGGCATCTTCCTGTAACAAAAAGTACCAAAGTCAGTGATAAAAGAGGTTTTTGGTCGGTCTTCCGGGGCCATGACGATCTGGTGGTATCCCCGGTGTGCGTCGAAGAAGGCTAGAAGCTGGTAGCCTGTTATAGCTTCCACCAGCTGGTCAATGGAGGGCAACGGGTAACTGTCTTTTGGGCAGCACTTGTTTAAATCTGTAAAATCGATACACATCCTCCATGACCCGTCATGCTTTTTCACTAGGACCGGGTTGGCGATCCATTCAGGATAAGTAATTTCTTCTACCATTCCCGCATCCAGCATCCTTCTCACCTCCGCCCGGACGAATTCTACCCGATCTGCTGCCAAGGCTCTTTTCTTTTGCCTTATGGGCTTTAAATCCGGGTAGACATTCAACCGGTGGATGGCGAACTCCTCCGGTATCCCTGTTAAGTCTTCCGTTCCCCACGAGAACACATCCTCATATTCCTTTAACAACTTCCGGAGCTCGTCCTTCACGCTCTCCGGGAGGTGCTTTCCGATACTCACCTTTCCTCGGGATCCTACTTCCATGTCTTCAACTTCAAAAGAGGCCGGGTCACCATGCACAGCTCCCACCGTGCTATTCTTCCCAGAACACTCCCCGGGCTCCGACACGTTTGTTCTTTCCGATCCTCCATTCTTGGCTTCCTTTATTGCGGTGAGCATGCAGCTGCGGGCGGTCGTTTGATTGCCAATGACCGATGCAATTCCTTGATCCGTTGGGAACTTCATGGTCAGATGGTAGGGCGAATATATTGCCCGGGCCTGCGTCAACCAGGGACGACCTATAATCATGTTGTACGGGGAAGAGGCGTTGATGACCGCAAAGTTACATAGGACAGTGCACCTCTTGTTAATATCCAGATGATCAACAAGAGTCACCCGTAGCGCTATGACACCCAGCGGGTGAACTGTGCGCCCCGTAAAGCCTGACAACGGGGACAAGCATGGCTTCAAATTCTGTCGACCAATGTTCAATTGATCAAAGCAATCTGCAAACATAACTTCTACACTGCTCCCATCATCCACAAAGACTCGCTTTATCACCACCCCTTCTACCTCGGCTGAGATCACCATCGGGTCCGAGTGAGGTACTTGAGCCGGAACTGCATCCTTTTCTGAGAACGTGATTGTCTCATCATGTTTAAACCTTTTTCCCTGGATCTCCCCCGGGGGGACATATCTACTCTTGGCCTTCACCGCCGACAGGGTCTGCGCTCCATCTCCCACTATCCCGTTAATCACGTTTATCATCCGAGGTGCACCGGGTCCCGGAACTCCTGGCCTGGGTGCTTGTGGGGCGAGGTTAGGAGCAATGTTGGCTTCCGCGGGGCGGTTGCCGCCCTGGCCCTGGCCTCGGTTATTCCTCCAGTTACGTTTCCTTCCTTGACCTGCCGGGGCAGCCGCCAGGTGTGCTTCACCTGCTACACAGTCCCGAAGCTGACCCCGCTCTACCAACTTCTGAATATCCGTCCGCAAGACACGGCAGCCTTCTGTCGTGTGACCGTAAGACTTGTGGAACTCGCACCATTTCTGGGCATTTGCCGGGGCCGGGACCCCTTGTATAACTGGGGGATCCGTGAAAAGGCCCCGGTGAATGGCCAAGATCTCCGTTTTGGTCTTGGAGAGTGGAGTATATGTTGGCCTGACCACTAACGTCTGTCCTCCCGGTGCAGGTGCTGCTCCCTGGGCCGGGGGGCGTCTTACTGTCTCCGGGCGAAGCCCCTGGTGAGGGGTGGCCCGGAGTGTAGTTGTTTGGGTCACTGTGGCCGTAATCACCCGCTGCTCAAAGAAACCAACCGTGTTCATCCGGGTGTGGTTAGCTTCATGCACAGTGCAATGCATTTCAACTGTCAACTGGAGATGGTAGAAAGTTCCTGGCATGTTCTTCATCAACTCAATGTAGAACATCTCGTCTCTCAGCCCATTGACAAAATTACCAATCAGGGCCTTCTCATGCAAGTGCCTATCCTGGACCTTCATAGACTCAGCAATATACCGGACATAATATTGCCAAGTAGACTCCGTCTCCAGCTGTCGCATGGCCAAGACCGTGGCCAGGTTGACAAAGTTGGTTTTCATTGCTGCATATCTGTGGACCAGGACCGTAGCAAAATCCCAGAAAGTCTTCAATGAGCCTTGTGGAAGACTTTTGAACCAACTCAAGCAGTTACCCCGAAGGTAAGAAGGCAACAACTTGCACTGCAACGGCTCCTCAATGTCCCGGGCCCCCATGACACTGAGGTAGGTGTGAACAAACTCCTCTGGATCCCCGTCCCCGTTGTACGTCGGAACCCCATCAGGCGCTTTAGTGCCCACCGGCCACTTATAGTTCAGCACCTCTGGAACCCACGGGGAATGAGGAACCATCCCCCGCCTACCAATAAGTCTAGTCAAACGATCTTCAATGGACCCGTTGTTAAACGGGGTGTTGTATCCACCATAAAATGGTTGTGCTTGCGGGTTTAAGCCTCCTGGAAACAGCTTATCCGGGTACTGCTGTTGCCCCGGAAACATCTGCTGACCGAGAGGCATCTGCTGCCCTGGAGGCATCTGCTGACCGAGAGGCATCTGCTGCCCTGGAGGCATATGCTGACCCGGGGGCATCTGCTGGCCCGGGGGCATCTGCTGATATCCAGGACCACCTCTCCCATCCTTCTCCAGGTCCACAACTTCGGGCACCCTGTTGGGGGCTGCTGCCTTAGCTGCCTTCCATGCTCGAAACTCCCCAAATTCCTCTGCATTGGTATGAATCGTCTCTGGATCTCTGCGCTCCGGGTCCTCTTCCCCGGAATCGAAATACTCCGGTTCGGATTCACCGCCTTCTCCGAACGTCTCCTGGTCCTGTCTTTCCTTTTCTTGCCGGGCCTTCTCCCTATGCTCCTTCTGCATCTCCCTGAGAGTACGCTCCGGCACTTTCTTCTTTCCTTGGCGCTCCTCAGCGGCCGCGCGGGCAGTCTCCTTGCGTGCCCGCTCCTTCTCCTCGGCCGCCTTCCGCGTCGCCTGGGCAGCCGCGGCCCTTTTGGTCTTAGGACCGCCTTCTGCCTGATTAGCTTTGGAAGAGGGTTCTTCCACCGTCTTTTTAGGTCTGCCGCGGGGCATGACGGAGCGGTCCCACTGGGCGTGCCAACTGATGCTACCAGTAAGCTCCGGGATACCAGCTCCGGTACAAGGTGATCCGGGGGAAAGCTGGAATCCTAGCCCGCGGCCAATCTCTCACCTGAACCCTGCAAAACAAAGCCCCCGGGGTCTCCCGAGGGTAGACACTCCGGCGTGATGATGAAGATAGGGCTTTTTACAGAGGAGAGAGAATATGAATAAATACAGAGAGTATTTAGGTCTGATCAAAACATACCTATTACTGTTGGTTGCTCCTCTATTTATAATGAATCGGATCAGAGAGGGTTTTAAGCTAAGTGGTCCTTAACCCGGGTGTGTCCAAGATAGATGATGTCATGGGAGGACCACTGCTGGGCTTAGCCCTTTCTTCTCCTTTACCAGTATATTCGCTGGACCAGGATATGGGCCTTAGCCCATATCACCACCTTTCCTATTTTAATTGCAGAAATAGGCCGTCTACATTATAGTTATAATATAGACGGTATATTACAACACTAATATATAAATATTTGGGCAAGCCCACGAAAAATAAAAATAAATCATATATAATAACAAAATCCTTTCCTTTTCTGTGCAAAAATTAAATCTCTTCTCTGATGAGCGAGAAGCCGAGAACCATTTGTGAACATCGACATCACTTTATTTCATCTATTTCGTATTGCTTTTGAGAATCTCACCACTATAAACATTTGATTACCCGCCACACGAACTGATTAAACTCCAACACACCTCAAGATTGAACCACTAATTTACAACTTGTATAGTTTTGGCATAACTAACAAGATATATATAATATAAATTTGTGCTATTCAAATTGTAAGTACATTAAAAATACGAAATTGAGCATCCAAATAACGCAAATCATGAACCATTGATATGTGTATCTTATCAAACGAAATCAAGTGATTGTTGTTATGAACCTATATGATCCAACTTTAAAAAGCATTACAGTATAAAGAGAACATCGATCATAACATGCATCCAACATGCATAATTCAAGCAGGTGGAGTAGTAGCGGCAGCTTCAGCTTGCATTTCAGCTTTAATGGCAGCAGCCAAATGATCATAGGCTTCGGACCATGCATCATTCATTTCCTCGCTCCATATTTCTCCAACCGCCTCTTTGATCGTTCTTACAAGTGCCCCTTTCACCACCTTTACATCCATCGTACGCATTTTTTTCAAAAATTAAATTAACAATCAAACGACGTATGTTATTTCAAACATCATTCAGATAACGATCCGTCACCTTATAATCGGTTCAAACATTATTTAGACTGATTTAGATATTCAAGATTAGAATTTTAGAAATTTACTAAATATATCTTAACCAATCAAAACATCAGAACTGTACCCGTGTTATGTTCTTATTGATGGCTGGCTGATAAGAGTATATTAAGATCATTCTGATATATGTTACACTGAATTAACAAGTTATATATAGTATAGATATGTACCTCAAAATGAGGTCCAAGAACCCCTTTCTGTAGGTGAACAGATCCCAAATACTTGAGAGTAGTTTCTCCGACCACTACTTCTCCCTTTTCACGCAGCTGCATTGCTGATTCACATGTCTGTTCCAAATATTTAACCGTCAGTGAATTTCAAAGCGTAAAATATGAACAGAATGAATAGTGATTATGCATGTAATATTTTTATTAAAATGTGCATATAAATTTCGTGATATATTATTTCTTTATCGATTATATATTTTCACCATATCAACATTTTCAGTAATTTTAGAGTAGTTGAACTAAATTAAATCTTTACAGTTTTCTTATTCAGTTTTGGCCAAACTGTAGCTTTTATTTTTCTTTGAAACTTAAGATCAACATATTTGCATTTCCCACTCAACTCTTCATATTATACTATTTGACATTGTTTATTATCAAATTTTAAAAATATATAAATATAGAGATATAATCATTAATATTATCGTATCTGATATATGCGTGGAAGAATTACAAATTTACAATAATCTTTTTAGAAATTCTCAAAAGAAACCGTCCAAATTATAGACTGGACCAAATTAATAGAAAATAACACGTGGGGCTTTATTGCAATTACACCAAATAAGTGGAATATTTTGCAATTTTGAAAAAATAGTTATAAAATAAATATCAAAACTCTCTTTCTCTCTCCTCACTTTTTCATCTTCTCCAAAACCATTCCAGTATTCCCCCAAAACTGATTTCGTTTTTCCCCAAATTCAAACCCTTATTTTCTTCCCAATCTGATGTGATTTTTCAATTCCAATAGCGATGGGATTATGCACGCTATCAAGTAAAGTTTCCGATCTCTTAAATTTCGTCTGCTTTATCGATTTGTTCGCGGATTTTATTTTTGGTTTTTGATTTGTTAGTATTCTGTGTTGTAGATCGGAGCTTCATGGTGTTCGTGTTCATGTTTAAATGTTTAGATGATTTGATTTGTTTCGTTGTTCGTGTTCATGTTTGAGAGTATAATGTGGACCTTATTTGCTTTAAACCTCATATTCTGGTCTGTTTGAGGCATGAATGGCCAGATGTGAGGTTTGGTGTGTGAAAATTGGTTAGGGCAGCATGTTTATATGTTTGTGTTCATGTTTGGAACTATAATGTGTACGTTTTGTGCTAAAATCCCCATGTTTTGGTCTGTTTGAGACATGAATGGCTAGATGTGAGGTTAGCTGTGTGAAAATTTGCTAGGGTAGCATGTTTAGATGTTCGTGTTCATGTTTGGAACTATAATGTGGATCTTATGTGCTTAAAACCCCATGTTCTGGTCTGTTTGAGGCATGAATGGACAGATGTGAGGTTTGGTGTGTGAAAATTGGCAAGAGTATCATGTGTAGATGTTCGTGTTCATGTTTGTGCCTATACTGTGGACCTTATGTGCTAAAATCCTCATGTTTTGGTCTGTTTAAGGAAGGAATGACCAGATGTGAGATTTGGTGTATGAAAATTGGTTAGGCAGCATGTTTAGATGTTCGAGTTCATATTTGTGCCTATAATGTGGACCTTATGTGCTTAAAACCCCATGTTCTGGTTTGTTTGTGGCATGAATGGCCAGATTTGAGGTTTGGTGTGTGAAAATTGGCTAGGGTAGCATGTTTAGATGTTCGAGTTTATGTTTGTGCCTATAATGTGGACCTTATGTGCTTAAAACCCCATGTTCTGGTTTGTTTGTGGCATGAATGGCCAGATTTGAGGTTTTGTGTGTGAAAATTGGTTAGGGTAGCATGTTTAGATGTTCGTGTTCATGTTTGGAACTATAATGTGGACCTTATGTGCTTAAAACCCCATGTTATGGTCTGTTTGAGGCATGAACGTCCAGTTGTGAGGTTTTGGTGTGTGAAAATTGGTTAGGGTCGCATGTTTAGATGTTCATGTTCATGTTTTTGCCTATAATGTGGACCTTATGTGTTAAAATGTCCATGTTCTAGTCTGTTTGAGGCATGAATGGCCAGATGTGAGGTTTGGTGTGTGAAAATTGCCTAGGGTAGCATGTTTAGATGTTCGTGTTCATGTTTGGAACTATAATGTGGATCTTATGTGCTTAAAATCCCATGTTCTGGTCTGTTTGAGGCATGAATGGACAGATGTGAGGTTTGGTGTGTGAAAATTGGCAAGGGTATCATGTGTAGATGTTCGTGTTCATGTTTGTGCCTATACTGTGGACCTTATGTGCTAAAATCCCCATGTTTTGGTCTGTTTAAGGAAGGAATGACCAGATGTGAGATTTGGTGTATGAAAATTGGCTAAGCAGCATGTTTAGATGTTCGAGTTCATGTTTGTGCCTATAATGTGGACCTTATGTGCTTAAAACCCCATGTTCTGGTTTGTTTGTGGCATGAATGGCCAGATTTGAGGTTTTGTGTGTGAAAATTGGTTAGGGTAGCATGTTTAGATGTTCGTGTTCAAGTTTCTGCCAATAATGTGGACCTTATGTGTTTAAAACCCCATGTTCTAGTCTGTTTGAGTAATGAATGGCCAGATTTGAGGTTTGGTGTGTGAAAATTGGTTAGGGTAGCATGTTTAGATGTTCGTGTTCATGTTTGGAACTATAATGTGGATTATGTGCTTAAAACCCCATGTTATGGTCTGTTTGAGGCATGAACGGCCAGTTGTGAGGTTTTGGTGTGTGAAAATTGGTTAGGGTAGCAGGTTTAGATGTTCATGTTCATGTTTTTGCCTATAATGTGGACCTTATGTGTTAAAATGTCCATGTTCTGGTCTGTTTGAAGCATGAATGGCCAGATGTGAAGTTTGGTGTGTGAAAATTGGCTATGGTATCATGTTTAGATGTTCGTGTTCATGTTTCTGCCAATAATGTAGACCTTATGTGTTAAAATCTCCATGTTCTGGTCTGTTTGAGGCATGAATGGGCACATGCGATGTTTGGTGTGTGAAAATTGGTCAGGGTAGCATGTTTAGAGTTCATGTTCATGCTTCTGCCTAAAATGTGGACCTTATGTGTTAAAGTTCTCATATTCTGATTTTTTTGAGGCATGTATGGTAGATGTGAGGTTTGGTGCAGTCCAATGAACAGTGCACCCAGTGAGTAGTGACAGATCAGTGAATAGTGCAGTTTAGTGAATAGTAACGGAACAGTGAATAGTGCGCGTGAATAGTTTTAGCGCGTAAATAGTAACTATTTTGAGTAAATTGCAATTAAAGACCTCCTTATTTTGTTTTACCATATCATTACCATATAGTCTTTGGTTTATAATATAGACGGTCTCTCCAAAGAATTTCTCTAATTTTTTATTCTATTTCCAAACAAGATAACCAATGCACAAGCGAGATATATAATTACACCAGGCATTATTGCAACGTATGATTAATAACAACTTGTTGAATTTTTCTTTCAATTCCACTAGTTGACCTTGACTAGTTGAGTCATTTTAAATTAACATGACAGTAACGTATAAATCGTTATTCTTCATCTAAATTAGTATATAAATTCATTAAATATATTTTATTTACCACACCATCAATATCACACATAAACAGTTGCTGTAAAAACTCCAATACCATCTAAAGAATGACAGGGAAGAAGGAAGAAGAGAGAAGTTACCATCTTGAAAACTTTGACAGCATGAGCTTTGAGCTTGGGATTGTTTTCAGGAACTTCATCTGAATCCCTCAGAAATGAGAACATGGGCTTTGCACCAGGAGCAATCTCCAATATCCTTCAATCAAATTCATTTACACAAACCATAAATCAATATTGTTCCAGACAGTAGCGAATCTAGAAATTAATATTAAGATAGACCATAGTACAGAGCGGGAAAGTGGTACAGTGACAGTTAAACTGAAAAATACTTGTTTGGCGGATCCGAGAGCAGGCTAGCGTATGCCCTAACCTATGCATAGATCCGCCTCTGGTCCGGTAGCTAGATAAATCAAAGAAGACAGAGTAACAAAAAGTAAAACGTACGTGGTAAAAAAACGGAGACTGATTTCAGGGATGTTCTGCTTCATGATCTCCCATGACTCCTTCACCAGAGCTTCTTGCCTCTCACTCACCACCATTTTCTTCTTCTCTTGAGTCTTGACCTCTCACTGCAGCTCCAAACAAGTGAATATTATTGTGCTGCGAGCGATAAGTGCGCCAAGTTTAATATTCATATATATCCTTTTTATTATGGGGTTCTTGTCCTTTAGTAGAATGACAAGGTCACGACCATCACTAAATATTTGAAAGTAGTTTTTTTTTTTTTTTTTTTCTATATGTAATCTGGAGTTTTATTTTTTATAGTTTAAAATACAGTTTAAAATATGAAAAAACTTCCATCAATTATTTTCATTGAAAAACTTAATAATATACAAAAAGTAATATTATAATTTCAATAATAATTTAAACTATATTAATTTAAATACCGCATTGCATATATCACTTCAGTTACTTTTCTTTTTAAAGGTCATCTTCATAGCTGTGGTGGCTTTTTTGCGACAGGTACATATCTCATCATATTATTTTTTCTCGATAACACATTATCTTTCAATTTGAGCGACGGGCCAAGAATTTGCACTATCTCATTCCCATCTTTTTCTATTTGAACAAGTTGAAGTGTAAATAGAGAATTAAATGAATAGTGTGAAAATTTAAGATATAAATGATGATAATCTATATCCTTCATTAATAAATATATAACAATTTTCTAAATGCATACTATGTAAAAGAAAACATGGTTTAAGAGAATAAATGAAATGGTAATCACGACTAAATGATGTGTCAGAAAGGATATAGTATTGCGTAATTATTGTAATATTTTATTATAGAATTAGTGACAAAAACATAAAATTAGTAATTATGAAATAATTCTTAGGTCTCTGTACAGCGTGTGCATCCTTTTTTAAGTCAAAATTATGACAATTTTTTTTATCATATTCATAACAATGTATATTTTTATAACATCAATGTTTCATCATTTATAGTTATGTACGATTTAATATCACAGGCCCTATTTCCAGAGCCACATTCCCTATTTGCAGAGCGCAAATCCAACAAAAATACAAAATTGCCCTCAATAAATAATAGTTCATTTTCTTTAATTTTGACCCACTTGTTCCACTTAATTTCATTTGGGAGAAATTCTCAGAAAATTTTGCAAAAAACCCGAAAATACCTAAATTTTCAAGAACACCGTCATCTGCTCTGATTCACGTTATGGGTACATAGGGATCTGAAAGCCCGCCCCCCATAACCCCAAATTCCCTGAAAAAATCATCGAAATCCGACGAATTTGGCCGCCGATCGGCTGAATCAAAATCCGGTTGAAAAAGTCAACCATCACCGCCACCGCCGTTCGGCGGCGATTCGGCTCCGGCCGAGGGCAGATTCGGGTTCCCCGCATCCTCAGCAGCAAAACCCATATCATGAATCCCAATCCACCGCTTCCGATCGATTGCTCCATCACGGGTACAAGTTTGTGTGCCAATGTGTTTTTACTGTTTGTGTGTGGCAGTGGAAGAAGAAATGGTCAAAATTGGAGAAGGACTGCTCAAATTACAAAGCTGCTTTTCCTCTTCTTAAGAAGGTGACGGCTCTCACGGATACCAGGGAGAAGGAAATCAATAGCTTGCAAGCTGAAATTCTTGCTTCGGAAATTAAGTGGAAAATGGGTCAAAATTTAAAAAAATGTACTATTATTTATTGAGGATAATTTTGTACTTTTGTTGGATTTGGACTCTGCAAATAGGGGATGTGGCTCTGCAAATAGGGCTCCCCTTTAATATTATAGATGGTTAACATGAGTTGACAAATTCTCTTGAAAGTCCAACTTTCCTAAATGTTGTGGAACTACAACTATGTATTTAAAGTCGAATGATACATTTTTGTGTTAAAATATTAATCATTTTAAAGTAAACATATGTTAAAACATGTTTTAATGTAAAATTTTAAGAAATTTCATATAAAAATTAAAATATTTTAGGTTATAAAATTTACAATTCAACTTAATAGATACACGGTATAAGTTAAAATATATAAAAACTTTTGTGGAAAGTCTGTAATGTTGGGAGTTTCAGAGACTTTCTTGACATGAGTTTAGTCCAAATAATTAGGCCTAACAATCTTTACCCGTTACCCGCAGGTAAAACGGGTAATTTATTTTTTATCCATATGAGTACTAGTAAAATATGGGTACGGGTAAAACGAGTAATTTAAAAATACGGGTCAAAACGGTTTGGGGTAATAGACTTATACGGGTATAAGACCACGGGTCTAACCCGTGGGTTTGCCCGTTTTGATATAACCTTTACCCGTTGGTTTTATCCGATCGACCCGTATTTTACCCGACTCATTTTGCCCGTTTTTAAATAGATAAAAAATGAGTCATGCCCATATTTTTTATATTACCCATTGTACCCGACCCATATTTTACCTATTTTCCCGTTTGTCATCCTTACAAATAACCTTCTTTATCTAAGAGCAAAGAAACCAGATTAAACACAACATATTGTTGAGACATGGTATAAGGCACAACCCGAAGACCTAAAACTGGGCCTCAAGTATTTTAGCCCGAAAGAAAATGCTAATATAATCCGCTTTGGATTTTCAATCCGGTTCACCAGAAAACGCTAGCTACTCAAGTCCTAACTTCAATTGTTTTCAAAAAAAAACATTTTTAGTCAAAAAAAAAACATTTTAAAAAGTTATAAGTTCAATTGAATCTCGTGAAAGAAAAGTTAGTTTTGTTGTGATTCTAACTCAACTTAAAATCATTAGACAGCATATGATAGCATTTCTAAGATCTTATTTACGGGTTCAACTCGAAAAATTAGCGAGTCGTATAAGTAAATTTTTACTCAACTCGAATAATTTGAAAATATCTCGATAAATATAATTATTATTATTTTATATTATTGTATTACAGATTCAATTTGTTCATTTATCTAATCTAATTAATTTACATTATAATCATATAATACACACTACCAAGCAACACTACTAGAATATCAAGCCATCTAAAGCAGTTCATCCTTCATGTGTTAAGGCAGAAAACAAATGCCTTCCCTGGTAGTGACTTGAATGAGAAAAATCATCTAAGGCGGTTCATCTTCCGCCTTAGATGTTTTTGGGTTTAAGGCGTTTGTTTCCGCCTTGGATGAAGGCTTATACGCCTTGCTAAAAACTTACGACATCGCTAGCGTGAAAGTCTGAATGATATGAATTGGCTCGTTGCGATACCGTAACTAGCAAACGCTAGTCCCAAACAAATGGTTGATTGTTATGTTACGACAGCAGCTTACGGATCGCCAGATGAAATACTACCGAGTTCGCTACATTGAAAAGTCTAGACTGTTATGAATGTGTACGAGACTGGTTACGACTTCCACCGTGCGGATCGCTAATAGTCGTTACGATCTCGTAAGTGTTCCTAGTTTGTCATATATTTATCTGCTGACGAGTCTGGTTACAACAAATAGAGGCGAATCGCTCGGTATAGGTAGCGAACTCGTTACAACCCAAATTAAACAATTCCGGTTAATCAAAACGAGCCAGGTTACGACAGCCACTAGCTACTCGCTAGCAACACCGTAGCGAGGTCGCAACCAAACAATTGTTTTTCATAAAAATGTAAAATTTGTGAAAATGATATTATAAAAATATAATAAAAGTTGTTGGTTCGAGAGAGTTAACGATATCGTAAGTAATATCGCTTATGTGTGTAGTAACGAATTCGCTACTAATCTCGCTTACGTTAAACGACGTCGTTTTAGCACTGGGTGTGCGAGAAAAAAAATGCCGTTACGAGTAAGCTAGACATTCGCCTGGCATTGGCGTGTATGGTTACGAGCTCGACAGAGATCATATTGGAGAGGCAGAGAAGAACGAGCGATTGGGTAGCGATGGCGCAAAAACTAAGCTTAGAACCAATAAACGACGACGTTTTACCACCGGGTGAGCGAGAAAAAAAATGACGTTATTGGGAATGGAAGTAATGGAACTCAAAAGTATATGCATCCATTTGACAAAAAAAGAAACTAGCTTTTATTGGGAATGTGAGGCCTAGAGATGTACCGAGATCTAATAAGGACCAAGTGTCTAGCCAATGCATCTCTACCATCCTCCAACTCCTTCTTGGTGTACGGTGCATGATTTTCCTCGATAATCTAAGAATATGAAATGTGTTTTTAATACTATTGAATGCAACGTAGATAGTAATAGGTACAATAAGTAGGTTATAAGAATGCTTACGCGATGTAATTCCAGATTATCTTGAACAAGGCCAGCTACACACTCGCTTGCGTACAACATCATATAGTAACCGCACTCCCAATTTGACAATTGCTTTCGGTGCTGAAAGTGAAGAAGTATAACAAATGATTTGAAATGAAATCATAGTGGAAATAAATGAGCATTGGATTTGTACTGTCACCTGAATCTGTATAAGGTTGAAGGGAAGTAGTGTGTCGTCATGTGCACTATGCATAACAACCTCTAATAAATCTGCAAATTTTGTAGATGGACCTAAGTGTAGCGGGTCCATCCAATACACTCGCTTCAACGATGGTATCATAGCTACAAAACTCCAATGGCCGCTACATATTTTAAGAAATGAAAATGTAAGAACCTGTCTCGAAGA
This sequence comes from Sherardia arvensis, assembly GCA_948330725.1. Classification (NCBI taxonomy): domain Eukaryota; kingdom Viridiplantae; phylum Streptophyta; class Magnoliopsida; order Gentianales; family Rubiaceae; genus Sherardia; species Sherardia arvensis. The sequence continues at coordinate 8,267,136 of OX415236.1, read as the reverse complement.
TTATAATGTTTACGAAGTGCAAATATCCAATTGTAACAAAGAAAACTAACCCCTCTAGATATGGGCCTATGTAAATTGTCTTGGTCTTGTCACTAAGGATCTTAGAGAGATAAGCAAGTCGTGATTGATTACTTTCATTCATTTCTTGCAAGCATATTGGGTGCAAAAACCCAATGAAAGTCTTTGCATTTAGAGCAAGGCATTGCATGTACCTAAATAAACAATAGATGGGATATGAACGTATAATAGTGCACAAGTACATGAAAATTCGTAACTTGCAACACGATAGAAGAGATGAGATCAAGTAGCTTACATTTGATGTAGTATAAGGATTGTTTCGGGAAGGGTTTTATAGTGCCAAAAAGGGCAAAGTCTTCCCATGGAACGACTAATTCCCTCGCTTCGCCGAACACCTGTTTATTGAAGTAGAAATAGTAAACAGAATCCCGACTATGGTGGCCCACCAGATCATAAAACGTGCGAAGGAATCCCGGGAGTGATTTTATGAATCCAACTTCTCCCACCGACATCGGTTTCTTAGCTACCGGAAAATCTAGCGGGTCTACGACGGGTGAAGGTGTGTTTCTATTAATTGGGATAGAATTAGAATTCACATCAACTACCAACCATTTGGGCCACACAAAAAAACGGCCCAAACCTTTACCCACTGTCGTGCACTCTTGATCCGCGACCGGTACCAACGCATCCTCGACTAACACATGTAGTATAGAAACCCTAACGAAACCAATAGGTACTTTGGCTTCATGATGTAGTGCCATGTCAGGATATGAATTTCCCATTACAACGTGGCGGGGTTGAGAATTCATCCCACATTCAGCGTACAACTTGCAAGAAGGGGAGTTCTAATATACAAATAAGGCATGTTTAATTAGGTCGAATTAGACATATTTAAAAAATATCAATAATCATGAGTTGTGTAGATTTATTCATTTGATTGAGGTGCAAGTAATTAAACGTACCTTTGGTTTGGGATCGGATGGTTGTATGTGAACTTGCTCTTTGATAGGGGCCGAAGGTGTGCATATTTCCTTGTTGGGTTCAACAATAGGTTGGTCAAAAATAGGTTGGTCAACCTCATGTTGTGGTGGGGAAGGATGTGAACCTCTAGACGAGGGTCCATTGATTGGATCGGTGTCACAAAAATCGGATGGAAGAGGATACTTTATAAAAGAACATATATTGGCCAACATTGTTTTCAATTTCTTGACCTCTTGGTCGGATTTTTTGGCTTGGTTCATTGCTATTTGGAGTTTGGATGGTTTAGGGTCTTTCCCACTACGTTTGATACCAAACGCCTCTATTTGAGTAACATAACCACCAATTCCCTTAGCTCTTCCCGGATGCTCGGCCTTCCCAAGTGCCCTACATAGCACATCGTGTTTACCGACAGGGATGAACAAGCCTTCTTCAACTTCACGCTCGACCTCGTCCTAAAAAGGTAGTATAGTAAATGAAAAGTTATTATCGTCATCATTTGTTGTGTTTGATGGTGTGATTGTAGATACTAAAATGGAACATGGTATGGCGTAGTAGGTAAAGCGTACCACTCGATTAGCCACCCTTTTTGCCTCATCACTTGAGTAAGTCCCGTCTTTTTTAATTCTACCCAAGACGAATAATTGTTGTCTACTATATGTTGTAGGGTCTTCGGCAATGACTAGTTTGTTCGCCTCTTCCGCGTCCATTCCCCCATCCACAAGCTCTTTCACCTCGGTTTCATGTTTTTTTTTTGAGGTCTTCCTCCCCACACCCAAGTACCCCGCCCTACCCCCGGTGTAAGGTATAACATTATCAGCAGTGGCTTTGCGCTTCCTATACCCCAAACCCTTTTAAAAATTCTATGTTATTTTAGGAATAAAGCACTAACCGAAACAAAAATATTTGGCTAATTCGCATGAAACTATTATTGCAAGATGTAGTAAGTAAACTAACCTTTGCGTCATTTTCTAACCATCGTTTCTTGAATGCCTCCCAAGTAAGGGTTACAATGTGATTGTAACGCGTACTTGGATCTTGCCCAAACCTCGTGCCCTTCGGTTTGATATAATCCTTGGCAAGGGTATATTTGTGTTCTCGATGAGCTTTTGATGCGATTTGAAGAGCCTTCTTTTTCACTTGATCATAGGATGTTGCCTCGATAATAAAGGGGCGCTACAAATGTGATCATAAAAATAGTCACACTCACAATTTTCAATTGAAATTAAAAATAACAAGTACCACACTAACCTTGCATTCCTTCCATATATCCTTTTTGATGTCGATGCTTAGTAGCCTCCAATCCGTTGTGTCTAATGGTGTGCGTATCCTACCCGTCTTAGCACACCAACTCGACCATCGCGCGGCATCATCTACGGGTGAAATAGCAACACCAATGTCATTAAACTTGACATGTGTTAGTATTTTGTTATCGATCCTAATCTCTAATTCGCGACAATGTGTGAGGAGTTGAGCTTCTTTCGATGCGCGAGTCACTTCTCGTTGTCTTCTAACCTCACTTGAACCGCCAACAACATTTTCCCCCCCACTTGAGTCGGAGTTAACGGAACTTGAAGGGCTCTCCATTAAGCTTTCCTTTGTATATTGAATTTAGTTAATGACTAACACAATACTAATAAATCAAAGTTGTACTTTGTAGTAAAAACATGATATTTCATGGGGCATGCTATACGCAGTCCGTATTTTGCTTATTTTGCAGTCCAAAATAAAAATACGCCTTCGATATATATGATATGGTCAATAATTATGTATATCAGACATATGCATCATATATACTACTTCTATTGCATACACTTGCAATTCAGTTATATATCAGAATCATTGTATATATGATTATTTTAAAAAAATACGGACTGCAAATAAGCAAAATACGGACTGCGTATAGAAGGCCTGTATTTCATAATCCTAAAATTTAGGGCTAAGCTAGGCTATGGATAATTTTAAACGAAAATCTTGATTTTCGTTCAGGACATGCTTCTGACATGATATTAAGTAATAACATGATAAATGGAGGCACTATGTACAAGAAAATCAAATTTTTAGCATATAAGAATGAAAAAAATCGTACCTTTGGTATATGACAAAGTTGTGTCGGTGGAATTGATTATTTTGGTTGGGGATGGTCTACCTTGTTTGTCCCTCTCCTACCCATAACAAAGGATGTTACCAAATTGAACAAGAACAAATAAAGATTGACATTAATTGCAAAAACTATAGGCAAAAATGTGGTTGAGAATTTATTGCAAAACTTACCAATCTTTTGGATGCAATTAGTGGCTAGTTCCACTTTGTTTTGACACAATTAATGTGTCCAACATGTATGGGATGGGTAATGGAGATTTGATGTGAAGAAAGTTGAGGAGATTTGAGAAGATGTGCAAAAGTTTGAACTTTTGGAGATGAAACCCGTAAGAAGTGATGGATAAGATGCCAAAAGTGTAGGGTTTTTCTGTTCTATAACGTGTTTACTTTATTCTAGCTTACCTTGTTGCGAACTCGGAACTCTCTCGTTACGCCTGACGTGGCTATTTACGAAGTCGTTACGTGCTCATGTGATTGCCTTTTATGCTCTACTTTATCCTTCTAGCGACATCGTAACTAAGAAGCTGACATAAAGTATGTTACTAGGATGTTGCGAGTTCGCTACAAATTCTCGCTAGAACCCTACTTAAGATTTTTCTTTGTTTTTTTAATGCACTCATACATTTTTAAATAACGATTTAAACGAAATGATGTTATAAGACACTAATCATTCTATTTTAAGAATAATTTTCATTTGTTCCGTCGTATGCTCATGTAGAACGGGATAGGGATTTGGTCACTTAATCTGCAATTACATAATTTGAAAGAGTTTTAAGAAACTTAGTCTTTAATTGTAAGACAATAAGAAACTCTACACATCATGTGTACGCTTGAAAACGCTATCCATCGCTTACCTTTAGAGACAACAGCATAGTAGAGCTTCACACATGAACTACATATATATATATATATATATATATATATATATATATATGCGCAGTTCAAGTGTATTTCATTAGAGATACTTAGTTTATTACAACTCATTTATGTGATTACAAGCACGATTATTGAATTAAACAAAGTATCATGCACACGTTCACTCACCAACTGTCATCACTCATCATACTACCGAGTATCGCTTAATAACATTGCATGCTGATGTACTAACATGTACTCTGTTTGACATAATGTGATGTTCGATATATTCCAAATTGAGTATTATACTGTTTAGATATAAAATGTACATATTTAAGAATATGATATTGCGTTTAAACATTTAAACCGAATTATTGATGTTGTACATAGAGTTATGCCATACTGCTTATGTACAAAGATGTACTCTACCTGAGTGAATATCATGATGAATATTTAACAAATAGAGTATTGTACTGCATCTATATAAAATATATATATGTTAGAATGTGAAAATTGCTAATAAAAAATTAAAAAGTTTGATTTTTTAGTTATAATCTAATTAGCTTGTGTAGTAGCGATATCGCTAGTATACACGTTACCACAGTTAAACCCTAAACCCTAAACCCACAAACCCGCAGACCCACAAACCCACATAACCCAGAAAACCAGTTGGCGACGGAGTTGCGATAGTGCTAGTTAGTAGTTCAATTAAAAAAAGGCAATTTTGGGTTACGAACTCGCTACTAATTAGAATGATTCTTCCGTAGCGAGTTCGCTACATGATAAGAACCCATCAAAAAATGGTTTTTGGGTTTGGGTCTATATTGGGCGTATAAGTGTTGGGCATTAGCTTGTGTAAGTATTGGGCCATAGCCTATGTAAGTATTGGGCCTCAGCCTTGGTGTTTCATGTTCAGTTTGCGCTGGTCGGCGACTTATCGAACCCTTGTAAAATGTAAGTGTATATAAACTGAAAAATCACCTTCTAATCAGCCGATGTGGGATAAATGTTGGCGATCTTTCTTACGAAGTCGCTACCTGTGTAACTTATAGTAGCGAACTCGCAACAAGTCGTACTCAGTCGACAGAGCCTGTTGTGAGATACCCTAGCGAGTTCGTAACAACAAAAGCTTCACACAATTGTTAGGCTTGAAGGTTAGCGATATCGCTACAGTCCACGGACCCATCAGTAAAAATCTTTGAAATTCCATCAGTAATTATTTTGTTAGGGGGTGTGAATGTGGTCAATGAAAAGGTGTGACTGCCTTTACATTTTTCTTCTTTTAATACAACAATTACTAATTTCAGTCTAGGAACTCTCACATGTTTTTGACCAATGTAGAACCTCACCCCTATAAAACTCAACCCCTTCTCCCTTTAGAGCCCCATCAGAGCCTTCATTCTCACATTTCCTTCAATCTTCTCCTATTCTTTGCCATCTTATTCCCATGGATTTGACACTTTTCAGCGCCCTCCCAGATGACATGATTCATCTTATAATGATTCGTGTTACGTTCAGACACGTTCTTCATCGGTATGTGAGCTTCCAAGCGACCGATTGGGCTCGACAATGGCTCACCGACGCTTCTGTAATAGGCCACAGAGAGTCGGCCTATGCCTTGGCTATATTTGCAATCTGCGAAGGTCATGATGCTCAAAGAGGCATGGATGTCATCACCGAGATGAAGAGAACCGACAAGAAAGGCCTCAAGGAAGTTCGGGATCGCGTGCAACTCGAATTGGCTTACGCCTGGGGCAATGCGCACTACAGGGGGTACCTCAATGTAGTAGTCGATAAGCCTAGATGCTGCCAGGAACATGCTCACCTCAATGACGGCTTCAGGTACCGACGCTACACGTGGGTTGATCCAGCGGACATCGAATGTGATGCATGCACTTGCGAGCAGGAAGTGCTTCACATCCTTCTAACCCCTCCGCCACTTTGGATGTTGTAGTGTAGTTTCTTTCTTATTTTATTCCGTTGTTTTTTATGTAAAATTTGTTAGGATTGTAATAAGTTTATGTCTGCCGTATTGGCACATTAATTTAATTATTGAAAAGCTTTTCTTGTTTTGAAACCTTGTCCCTTACATTTTACTTTTTCATCGTAACGGTTATTTTTTCAGCTAAATTGCTCGCTAAATCACTAGCTTCATCGCAAAATCAGTTACTGTTGCTATTGTGCGTGTTCCTAACGATATCGTGAGTATAACGTTTATTAGATGAATCAACACAAGCGAACTCGTCACGTATTCGCTTATATGTTACGTGGTACTAACGATGTCGCAACAGCTCGTATTCAGTCAACAGAGCCTAGCTGGCGATTCTCTAGCGATATCGCAAGGAGATAAGGGCTTTTGGTAGTATATTGGGCTGTAAGTATTGGGCTTTGTCTGACCTGTGACATCAGTAAAAACCTTTGAAATTCCATCAGTAATTAAGTTATTTTGGGGGTTTGCATGGGGTGTCCATGGAAAGGTGAGAATGCCTTTACATTTTCCTTCCATTAATACCATAGTGACTGCTTTTTGTCTAGGAACTCTGACATATTTTTGAATAATGGAGCACCTCAACCCTTTAAATATCAACCCCTTCTCTATTTAGAACCTCATTAGACCGTTCATTCACACATTCCCTTCTGCCTTCTCATATTCCTTGCCTTCTGCTTCCAATGGATGTGTCTCTATTCAGCGCCCTACCAGATGAAATGATAAATCTGGTATTGATTTGTGCTGAGTTCGATTGGGTTCTTCGTCGCTACGTGAGCGGAAGAGCGACCGAGTGGGCTCGACAGTGGCTCACCGAAGCTTTTGCAGTAGGTCACACACCGTCGACCTATGTGTTGGCTGTTTTTGCAATCTGCGAAGGTGACATTCAAAGAGGCATGAATGTCATCACAACCATGAAGAGAACCGACAAACAGGGCCTCCGTCTAGCTCGGCAACGCGTCAAAAGAGGTCTAAGATACGCTTGGGGTTGGAGACACTACCTCAGGTACTTCTCAGAAGTAGCAGTTAGGCCTAGGCCGATCTGCTGCATTCCGCATGCTGGCCTCAATAAGTTTGAGAGGTACGATCCTTGGGCACCCCTTGATCCGGCGGACATCACCTGTGATGCATGCACTTGCGATCAGGAACTGCTTCACGTCCTCGGTGAACGAACGATCTACTAGTATTAGTTGTTTGTTCTTCACTATGTATTTTTGTATCACCAGTTTGTTTCTATTGTAATGAACTTGTGTTTTCCATTTTGGCACATGTACATGTATTTTTTTCTTGTTTTGATATATTGTCCCTTACATTTTATTTATTCATCCTAAGAGACAATATCGTATCAGAAAAATCATTCACTTTTTGTATAGTGCGTGGTCCTAGCGAAATCGTCACTGTCACGTTTCATGATGATTTATTATGAACAGAACACCCAGCGATATCGCAACTAACTAGCACATGTTTACGAGGAACTTCCGATATCGCAACAAGCCGTTTCAGTCAACAGAGCCTAGTTAGAGAATCTGTAGCGATATCGCAGCGTACGTTGTCTACCCTTGCGAATTCGTAACAACAAAGATTGACACATAGAACAACAAAACTTAAATAGCATGTTACACGGCGTCGTTTAGTTTTGTGCGTAAATCTGTTACGAAATCGTAACCAACCTGAATATAAGCTGTCTTGGCAGTGACGATATCGCAAGACGCGAAGCTTTAAATATCAAATTTGGGGATCTTCTGATTTCAAACATCGATCGAACGTCTCAGAGCTTAGAAAAAATAAACAAACCAAAATCTCACATACCCATCCGACAAGAGCAATGGCAAGGACGAAAAATTTGGCACCCAATCCGTTTGTGCAGGGTGCCCGACGTGATGATGGTCGGGCTTCGGGATCTCAGCCACGGGCGACGGGATCTCAGCCACGGGCGACGGCAGGAACAAGTTCAACCAAATATGATAAGCAAAGATTTGTAAGTTTTGATGCATCCCAAGCCTATTCTAATTACATGGAGCATAGTCAATTGCTAGATTGTTATGTTGTTGATTTTGATCAGATAGAAGAACTAGGTTTGGGGAATGTGTTAAAGATATTTCAATTTCATGAGTTGGGTGACTTGTTAGGTTTGAATTATCCGGCACATAAGGATGAGACGTGCCAATTTTATGCTAATTTTCACCAGTTGATTGAGGCAGAAAAGGAGACGGGTAGGTAGTTCACCAGGGTTAATAAGAAGGACTACGAGATTGGGGAGGAGTTTTTTAACAAGGCATTGAACGTGTCCTATGCTGTTAACGAGGACGATGAGGACTATAGCAACCAACCCCCTCCGGGGTTTTACATTAGAGAACAATGGCCTGAGTATGGGGTTTTGGATTGAGCTCAAGTTGAAGAGTATGCTAAGAAGTACTTTGATAGAGATGCTGACGATTTAGGGGTGCCTAGATCTTATAAGTTGGATAAACTTAGTGGTGAGGAGAGGAATGTTTATGAGATGGTCGCTAGGAGTGTCGTGCCTAAGGGTGGTTGGATCACCGAGATGAACTATACTACTGTGAGCATATTTTATTGCGTCATGGAGGAGATACGGTTGAACCCGGGCCATGTCATTTTCGAGCACATGAGACAAAGTGTGGTCGAAAATAATAGGACAGTCAAGAAGCTCCCTTACGGTAATTTCATAACCATGTTTCTTACCTCAGTGCATCCCAAGATAAAATTATCTCCAATAGCCCAGGAGTGTTGCTTCTATACGATGTCATATTTTGAGAGGAAAGGTAAGTTTGAGTTGATTGATGGTGTGTGGCAGAAAGTAGAGGATGGACCCAAGAAACCGCTACAGTTTAATCCTGAAGAAGTCAGAGAGAACGTCGAAGGTTAGCCAAACTAAACCCCTACAGTTCATTTTCTGTTTTATACAATTTATTTGCTATACTCACCCTTTTTTTGTTTCACTTACATGAACAGGTGTACCCTCAGAGGCATACTACAAGGGTGTAGAAGAGTCAATCGACCTTTTCAGGGATAAAGTGGCCAAAATCAATCACGAAAACTGGATAACGGAGAAGGTGATACGTGGCATTGAAAGGGCTAGTGCGAGGAATAAATCGAAGGGGGATCCACCAGCACCATCACAGACACCACCTCCTAGCAATGATGATTAGATTTGCATTCGTTAATGTTGGCTAGTACTTGTACTCAAATCCAAACAATTTCATTTTCAATTTGTTTTTATCAGTTTCTCTAACAACATTGCAAAGAATATTTGAATTTGAATGTCATCTATTTTATTATGTATATTTGATTATTTAAACTTCCATTATTTATTTAGTGTGGCTAAATTTTCAATTTATAACACCACTTTACTAAGGAGTTAAATCTAATTTTTTGGTATGTGGCTTTATACTAGCGATCTTGCCAGTATCAAGTTACTCACCTGGCGAGATACTAGCGAATTCGCTAGTTGCTAGTTAATCAAATTTATACAAATTTGATCCCATAAAGCGAGATCGTAACCTGTCAGACTCAAGAGACAGAAACTTATCTGCGAATTTCAGATTTTTGTTGCGAAAGCGTAACCGGTTCGCCAATGTTGCGAACTCGCAACGCAACAAGTTAACATGCATTGGTTTCTAGCGTGTCACGTTACGGTATCGCCACGTCTACAGCAGTGTACAAATGTTTTTAAGAATTAGAAGATTTAGTGTACTAACATTAATTAAATCAAAATTTAACTACATGAACCATGAAATACATATTTAAATAGCTACTTTTGTTTTTTACTCTTTTTACTCTTCTTCTTCTTTGATTGCCTCCCCTTCCTCTTTGTAGTTTTCCCCGCAGGATTAATCCACATGCCTTCCTCATGATCCATTCTGCACACCGACGCGCAAACAATGTCATCATCCTCCTCCAGAGTTTCATACACCGAGGGCGGAATGGTGTCGGTAGAAATAGTGGAGTCATCGTCGAACAAGCCGTCACCATAGATGAATGTTTTCTTACCATCAACAACGATCTCCCATCGAGCATCAGTTGGATCTTCCACATAGAATACCTGATGAGCTTGAGCCGCCATGATGAATGGATCATCCCTAGACCCGAGAATTCCTCTATTAACTAGAGTCATGCCTAAATCCTCTGTGCGCACCCCTTCACCTTGATCTACCCATTCACATTTAAACAATGCGATTCGGACATGAACAAACTCTATTTCCCATATATCAGTAATGGTACCAAAAAAACCATTATCACCCTCTCCAGGTACTGATACCCCACTATTTTGGGTTGCAGACCTATCATCACTCCACTTAGTACCAAACGTGTATACATTGATGTCATACCCGCTAAACGACGTAACTGTGCCTAGGGGTCTCTTGGCAACCCATTTTACCACGTCGGGGTGTTCACCGCCATTCTGCACATGTATTTTGAGCCAACTAGTAAAGTCTCTGCAATGAGCTTCTAGGACTCTAGGTTCCGACCACCTCGGGTGTGCTGACCTAATATCATTAAGGTGAACATCAACATAAGGACTCACTGAATGATGGTTGCGCAGAATGTACAGATGTGCTGTAGATATTTCATCGGAAGAAAGGCTAAATTTAGACTTATGGCGTAGTCCGACACCATCCAATCTACCATCGTGTCTGGAGACTGGCAGTCCTATAGTAGGTACATCCTGTAAATAGTTGGTACAGAATTCTATTACCTCTTCCGCGACATATCGCTGCACTATACTGGCATCCGGTCGATAACGATTCTTAACAAAATGCTTGAAAATGCTCATGTACCTCTCAAATGGGTACATCCATCTCAAGTACACCGGTCCACACAGCTTCACCTCCCCCACCAAATGAACTATCAAATGAATCATTATGTCAAAAAATGAAGGGGGAAAATACATCTCTAGCCTGCACAGTACTTCAACTACCATATCCTGCAATTCATCCAACTTACGACGGCTTACTCTCTTGCGGCATATTTGTTTAAAAAAATAACAAAGCCTTGCAACTGCGTCTCCAACGTGAGAAGGCAAGCAACCTCTCAGAGCAATGACATTCAAATCCTGCATCAGGTTGTGGCAATCGTGCGACTTCATTCTCACTAATTTCAACTCGGCGGTAGATACACAACTACTAATGTTCGAACCATATTTAGAAGGCACCTTTACTGATTTTAGAGTTCTACAAAAACTCTCCTTCTCCTCAGATGACAAGGAATAACAAGCAGGTGGTAAGTATGTCGTACCTGCTTCTTCTTGAACGGGAGCAAGTGACGTCCTTATGCCAAGATTGACTAAATCCTTTCTACTTTTCAATCCATCCTTACTCTTTCCCGGTGTATTCAATAGCGTCCCAACCAAAACTTCGCATACATTATTCTCTATGTGCATGACATCTAGACAGTGGCGCACATCCAAGTGCTCCCAATATTCGAGCTTGAAAAAAATCGAACATTTCTTCCAAATCGTAGTTTGAGCGCTTTTCTTTTTTCCCTTTCCCAACACAAACTCCATGCCCGCTACCTTTTCCAATATTTCAGTACCTGATAGTGGGACTGGGGCAAAACCATGCTCTTCCTGACCGTTAAACCACTTCTTTGCACTCCTCCACGGATGGCTTCTAGGTAGAAATCGTCTATGACCTAGATAAACAGGCTTACCACCGTGCTTTAATTGACAATGACTAGTATGGCTCTCACAAACGGGACATGCAAAATGCCCTTTCACAGAATACCCTCCAAGGTTACCCAAAGCAGGGAAATCATTGATGCTCCACATCAACATGGCTTTAAGTTGGAATGTCGCGTCCCCTCGACTTCCGTCAGGAATATGAATCCCATGCTTAAACAAGGATTCCAACTCCTCAACGAGAGGTGCTAGATATACATCAATGTCATTGCCAGGTTGCCTAGGCCCCGAGATCATAGTGTTCAAAAGCACATACTTTCGTTTCATCATCAACCATGAAGGTAGATTATAAATAACAAGCATCACTGGCCATGAACTGTGGGTGCTGGACATGTTCCCGAAAGGGTTCATTCCGTCAGTAGATAGTCCTAAGCGCACGTGTCTAGGTTCGTCAGCAAATTCTGGGTACATAGCATCCATCTTCTTCCACTGATCACCATCAGAAGCGTGAGATATAATATCATCATCTTCCTCTCGAACCCTATCGGCATGCCATGTTAACAATTTTGCATCAACTGGATTGGCATACAAACGCGTCAATCTCGGTTTCAAGGGCATGTACCACATCACCTTAGCAAGACCTTGCTTTGTCGATGTTGTCACTGTTTCTCCACATACCTCGACATTTCCCTCCTTCTTTTTCCATCTAGACTCACCGCATACCTTGCAATAATCCCTCAAGGAATCAACAATCCCCCTATACAACATACAATCATTCGGGCATGCGTGAATCTTGGTAAACTCCATGCCCATAGGACACAATATCTTCCACGTAGCATAAACCCTGTCAGGACATAAGTTGTCCTGAGGAAGTAACTCTTTAACCAACTCTAACAATTCCGTCATTCCTTTATCAGAAATACCATGCCTTGCCTTTAGGTTCATTAACAACAATGTTGCTCCCAGTCTAGAATGCTTAGCCCCAACATATAAGCTTGTCTTTTTATCGTCATACATTGCCTCCAGCATATTTTTCTTCCCAACAAACTCCATAACAACATCGTCGCACATGTCTGAAAGCTGTTCATTATACTGCAGGATTTCCTCGGCGCTTCCCTCCTCCATCTCCACCTGGTCACTTCCATAATGGCCTTCCCCATGCCAAACCCATTCTGTGTAGGATTTGTCAAAACCTTTACAGATTAAATGTTCACGCACGACAGCAATATCTTCAAATATGGCGTTGTTTCTACACTTGTTGCATGGACATCTAACCCCTCCTATGCTGTTCTGTCTACAATGTCGCAACCCAACATCTAAGAACTGTTCAACCAAATCTAAGTACTCCTTCGATAATCGAGCATTCTCCTTCATTATTCGTTCGCGGTCCATAATTCACAAATCAGACAAACAGCTACACAATACTACTAACTCACTGACTTTAGATGATCAACACATAAACTACACACTGCATTAACAAAACAACCAAGATAAACCAAATTGCAACCAAAAATTATGCATAAAATCAACCAAAATAAAGAGACAAGCCAGTACATTACGCAAGTTAAACCTTACCTACACCAACACGGGAAGAATGAGACCTCCAGGAACACTTCAACTGATCACCCTTCAATACCCACCTGTTTAGACCCTTTTAAAGTTTTTGTTTTTGGAGTTAGAACGGCCAGTTCAACTTAAATCTGTGACCCATACAGAGTCTGTTGCGAACTCGCTACGACCTTGCTCACACATTTGAGTAGCCAGCGACCTCGTAACATTTCAATCACCCTCACATGCACTGTACATTGAGCAATGACAAATTTGACCTTTTAAGAAGCGATACCGTAACAGCAAACGCAATATACTACCGTCCCAGTTACGACATCTCCCATATCCTCGCCTGCTAAAATTAGGGTTTAGCAAAGCTTACGATATCGCAACGAACAAACCTACGACTACCGAGCTAAGCTACGAAATCGCTACAGACACGTTTATATTACTACAAAGGTTACGAGATCGCAACAACCAATTCAATTTAAGGCGGATACATTTTTTCCGCCTTGGTCAAGTATCTTTTAACGTCAAATGCCAGTTCCGCCTTTAACTGCCTCTTTCCGTCTTGAATGTAATTCTTTTTTGCTAGCTTGAAGAGGTAGCGAACTCGCTACTGTCAATCAAGGCGTAAAAAAACGCGCCCCCATCAAACGCCTTAAATATGTGCCTTGCATCCACCCCTTTGTAGTAGTGCAACCTCCTACTCTCACCGAGAAACCTACCCTTAACCCGAACATTCTAGCTCCCATGTTAAACCTCTATCATATATATGTGGAATGGATAAAAGCGAACTAAGATAGTGATGCGTTATCAGAGGCACAAGTGTCCAGACAATTACCTTCCATACGTTATGGATGATTTTTTTGATGATTATTTTATCTTTCAAATGTTATTTTCTTTTTCCAATTTTCCACAAAGCAATAGCGTATATTAATAATTTGAAAACCATAAGTTGAAGATCGTGTTCATGATATAGTCTGCACAATTTATTTGAAAGACTACTGAAAATATTCTGCTGATATACTATTTAAAACTTTTAATTACATAAGCAGCCTGTGTTGCAGTAAAGAACTAAGACTGTAATTGCAGCCATAAGAGAGCAAAAAGACCACGGAGTGCTGAAATATTTAGCCCATATGGTAGCTACCCATGATTCAACTTCTGCCTTGAGTTTATGCCACCGATGTCGGATGTATGCATTCAGTTGACTGCACTCCTCAACAAAGTAGAACTCCTTTGGATCCGCTAAGAACTCTTTGTACAGCGTATTGAAAAGATCTGAAACTTCTTCGCTGCTAGCAAGTTCATTCTTAATCAGAACATCAAGGAGTTTCGATCAGGTAATCTAGTAACATCATAAAGCTTGTGGTATACTTAGAATTGTATCCGGACGTTGTGGTTTAGGAATTTCTTTTTCCAATAAACATAAAAAGTAAAGGAATTCAAAAACATAATCGGGAGAGCTAAGATGCAAAAAGTAAAGTTTTTTCGAATGGTGGATGCTGGTGAGATTGAAAAGTTTAACGTTATCCACATATGTGTCGGAGGATATGAAGAACATCCCCTACTAAAAATATACATGACTAATTATAAATAAATTAATAGTTTGTTCTAAATTAGTACAAAAATGCTTGAGTTTACGCATGGATGATTGCTGACAAGCTCAAGCTAAACATACTATTACGAAATTCACAAATTATCCAAATCAAGTCAAATGGAGATTATATAGTTTTTCAGTCGAGTATAATAATCCATTACTCATGATTAACTCGCTCAATAAGAATCATCCTCTTAAAATAGATGGGATAGATAGAAAGATTATTTATTCAAGAGTCTTTCACTCGAAGAATGGATGGCACTAAGATGAAACAATCTCTTGCACTAAGTTATAAGTTAACATGTGTTTGACCTTTGGGCTTTTATTCAGGATTTATATGTGCAGGTCTACTATGTTAATGAACGTTTGGTTTTATCTTGAAATACCCTTGATTTTGCAAATGAGATCTAAGCTATAGTGAATGAGGCATGGTTGAAATGGTAAAACGCACCCTCTCATAACTGAGAGTTTCCATGTTCAAGTCACACCCCTCACAATAATGTGCGAATTTTAGAGCATTTATTGGAAGGACCTATACCCATTGTTAACGGGTCATGGATAGCCCAAGTGACCGTGTTGTTGGTCCCCACCGTGGTCTCCCATACGGCAGGTGGTTCAAGATGGTCCGATTGTTGGTTTGGCTTCAAATTCGGTGGTTGGTGGCTTGTTGGTGAAGGAATCATGGATCTTCTCATTAGATTCACATGGCTAGTCAATGGATGGAGTGCAAGACTTCACCATGCTTCGCTATGCTTAACGAATTCAATGGTGGTATCTCCTAGTACTAAAAAAGGGTCTAAGCTATAGTGAAATAATGAAGGGTAATTTTGTCTTTTCCAGACCTATAATTGATAAATTGGATCTGCACGCAGAGGCGGAGCCAGGCACGGTGCAAAGGGAGGCAACTGCCACCCTGGAATTTTTTTTTCAGTTTATAGGGTTAAATTTTGAAAATTACAAATATGGCCCCACTACTTCTTGAAAATTGTTATAGTGACCATAAAATTTCTAATAATTGCCATTAATTTCAAATCTTATAAATTTCAAAGAATCCCAAATTCTCCATCCATACCCTGTTATATCTTATTTTTTACAAGAATTATTGTAAGCATACAAATTTGTTTTTGAATTATTGTAAGTATGCGAAAAAAATTGATGTAAATTGCCACTCCATTCGTAAAATTCTGGCTACGCCACAGCCTGCACGTATCAACCCTCTTTAATATTACATGTACCAATCACACAAGCATATGTTCGTTTTTTTATAACTAACGAAAAATTTTATTTATTCTTTAGAAAGCTGAAATATATTGTTTATTTATTTAATAATTGAATGCTAGGTTATTTATTAAGATGAAAAAGAGGATGAACAAGTAATTGTAGAAGATGGTTTTATGATAAGATATGACTTATTTTGTATTTAGAAATGGATTAAAATACTAGTTTGAGCTCAAAACACGAACAATAAATAGAAAATATAAATTAAGGCGAGCGGTCGACGGGCAACGCACGAACTAAAACTACCATTATCTGTTATTCAATATACATAAAGCAATGCGAGGGGTTTATACCATGACCGAAACCCTTTTGAGCTAGGGATATTAAAATTTTTGAGATTACATTTTGAAAAGCAAAAATTTGTGTTAAAAACAAAAAAAAGTAAAATATTATACTGTACAAATTTCCTCAAAGAAAAGTGCCCAATATAATGATCCTTTGCCATATAAGAACACCTAATACAAAAAAGCGTACTGCGCGTTCAGGTTTTTGTTTAACGTTAGTTGTGGTAATATATATGAAATCAAAAAGCCCGCCAACGCCAACCTTATCCTTAAAGTGCTCCTGAAGCGATTGATCGGTAGCTCCTCGTGTTCTTAGCAGCGTGCATGATACTGTACGTATATTGTTACTAAGTTCATTGGTGAAGCTTCGAAGAAATTCTCCAGTTTGTCTTCTTTTTCACCAAAACAAACCTTCACGGCCTCGTTTACTTGATTCGTTAACATCTCTGTTCCAAACAAACAAACGGTTTTTAACTTTTACGCCCTTTTTCATCTACTATTTCATAAGTCAGTATGTTAAAAATGTTAAAATTTTATACCTCTGAGTTTTTTGATGAGTGCTCGTAAAATTTTGACATTTGTACCGATCGAGTTTGTGAGTGTGTTTAGTAGACTTTTTCAGTTGTACAACTTTTAGTGTTTTATAAACTGTCAATAAACTGCTTATTTGATATGCATAAGACATTTTTTTATTTAAAATTAATAAAAAAATACATAATATGTATGAATTATTAAATAATATGTAGTTTCCATAGTAACATAATCTCTATTTTGTTTAATTAATTAAAAATGTTGACATAATTTGAAAAGTATCCATCTAATCAAGTATAGTTGAGTTCAGATTAGTGTGGTCGAATTTATTTCATCAATTTTCAACTCATATAATCACTTAATTATATTCAGTGTTTTTCAGCACACGATAAGTAATATTCGATACAACTCATCACAACACTGCACAGTATATCAAAACACAGCTTGGTTCAGTATTATTTTTTTAAACTCAACTGGACAGGGCCTCCATTCGTTGAAGTAGCGTCATTTTCGACCAGTTCCAATAACCGCTCGTGAAAACAGTCACTAATACCGATATTGATTCCACGGGTAAAACAAGAGACCCACAGGGCAGTGAGTGTGCAAGATGACAGTGTTGTTTAAAAAGAAGCAAGAAGGACTGCTCCTTTTCCAATCGCATCTTCGCAGATATCTCAGCCACCGGCTTTTGTTTCTTTACCTGTTTTTATGCTTCCTATCTTCTATCCCTTTCCTCCACAGAAACGAAGAAAAGGAGAACCATCCCTACGCTAAAATATGCGTTTCGAATTTCTTTTTCTTTCTGAACGGCTACGCCCTGTCTCGTATTTTACTCAATATAGTTCAAAATATAACTAAATTTACAAATTATTTCTTGAAAATTGTTAAGTGTCTCAATGAATTTAATAGGTGAGAATATTTTCGTAAATTCATACCCGTCTCGTATTCTGAACTGTCATATGTAGTCCCGTATTTTACTCGGTGTAATACAAAATATTACTGAATTTACAATATCAATTCTCTAAGTAGTCCTGTATTTTACTCAGCATAATCCAAAATATTACTGAATTTACAATACCGTTCCCTAAGTATTGCTAAATTTTCCAATAAATCTAATAAGTGAGAATATTTTCATAAATTCATACCATATTTTGAACTATAAGAGTAAAACACGTGACTGCGTCTAACAACATTTTTTTGCGCATTGTACCGTTTATATTCGCATGTTTAATTATTTTGGGTGGAATTATCTCTTCGTGACAAATTTATAAAAATACAGCTAGTAGCTAGCTCTACATGAGTTAATTTGTTGGTGTAAATAAAGACAGAATACTTTTGTATTGCATGTAACTAAAATACATGTATAGCTAGACAGGATAGTGATAGAAATTAAAAATCATAAATGATCCATATTTCTGATCGATATGCAACAAAAGGAAGTAAATGTGATTGTATTAAAGCCATTTTTTTTTTCTTTAATTATATGTAATATAATTATGTGACTTTTTTGTTGGTTGGAACCAACTTCCTGAAAAGGCAATTAAAATTCATATGGTTAGACAAGATAGTGATGGAAATCCAAAATCAAGAAATGATGCCAATATATATCAATAAATGTGATCTATATTCGATAAAGGAAGCAAATATGATTTATATTACATACAAATGGTAAATTACAAACCATATCAACAAAATCATTGTAATGAGCTGATTTGAAAGATGTTTTTATGACAATGATTAGCATAGATAATAAATATTTTGCTAATGATGGTGATGATGAACGTATGGACAAGGTCGGAATCAGGGGTTTGTCGGAGGT
The DNA here is from genome assembly GCA_948330725.1 of Sherardia arvensis. Classification (NCBI taxonomy): domain Eukaryota; kingdom Viridiplantae; phylum Streptophyta; class Magnoliopsida; order Gentianales; family Rubiaceae; genus Sherardia; species Sherardia arvensis. The sequence continues at coordinate 8,248,494 of OX415236.1, read as the reverse complement.
GACGGCGGTAACTTGTAATTTTAGGGTTGAACGGTTAATTTATTGTATCTCAGGCAGCAGTACAGTGGAATTGTAATGGAGAGCAACCTCCGTATCATCGATGTGTCGAAACATAGTTTCTGCAATCACATGAATTCCGGCCTGATTCGGTCACTGCGTACGGATGACGGTTTTATTGATAATGGCTCGCGTGTTACTATAAGACTATGGCCCTGTCCAGTTCAACTAATTGCAGCACATTTCAGCACAGCACAACACTCATCAGCACAACACTTTTCAGCTCAATGCATTTAAGCTTGAAATGGATACTATTTTTATGTTTTGTAAAATTAATATTAATACAGTAAACTTTTTAGTTCATAAGTAATAAACATTGTGTTTTTTCTTCAACTCAAATGAACACTATTCAACACTTTCACCACTATTCAGCACAAGATCAGCACAGCACAGCACATCTCAGCACTCATCAGCATAGTAAAACACTGATCAGCACAGCACATCACCAAATAAGTTGAACTGGACAGGGCCTATGTCTCTAGAGAGTTTCTCTTTAAATTACAGTCGTATATTTGTAGCAAAATTATATGAGTTAGATATGATGATATTAAAACCAACTCTTCTAACTTTTTAGTAAGCATTAAGTTAGATAGTATTACATCATTTAACTAATAAATCATATCATTTTGCTTGTATTTTTTACCTTATGTTTTATTACATGTTGAATTTTATAAGGATTATTATTTGCAAGGCCTAGTAATATATATAAATGTGTGCCTGAAGTTTTGTTTACGCAATTCAGTTTTTTTCTAAAGCATCGACTTTAGGTAGCAGCTTGGAGTCGGCATATCGCATATTATATATATGTCACCCACGTGTTTCATTTATTCATAAGTTGCCATTTGAAAGCAACCAAATCAGTAAAACAAATCATTATTCCGATTATATAATTTCTAGAGAATAAAATAATATGATCCCAATTTACAGCACAGTGTCGGCCTACATATCAAACGCCGGTTCACTAATCTCTATCAACGTACAAATGGCAGGCTAGGCCGTTGCCCACATCCCATTAATGTCATTTAATTTCTCAGATTGAATTAAAAAAATTATATAATGGGAGTGTACGTAGTACCATCAATAAAAATTGTGCATGCAATGTATATTTTTTGAAACAAAATATTATGATTTTGATCATTTACACGATATTATACTATTTGGAGTGAGGAATTGAGCAAATGACATTCTGTTGTTTGTCAACTAAGATGAACTTGAAGAATAATGATATGTAATTGATTTAGGAATGTCAGCGGTACGTAAAACTGTTATTTCTTGAGTAATAAATATTATCATTTTTTTCAACTTAAATGAACACTATTCAACACGCACTATTTAGTACAAGATCAGCACAACACAACACTGATAAGCACAATTCACCACTCATCAACACAGCCCAAAATCAGCACAACACAGCACTGATCAACACAGCTCACCAATCATTAACACAGCACAAAACTGATCAAAATAATACAAAACAGTTCAGCACAACATCAAATAAGTTGAACCGTACATGGACTGACTAACATATTATGGTATACACTAAACAAAGGTATCCGTGAAAGTCGAAAGAGTTTACTTTAACAGGTAGTCAGTTAATCTAGTTACTAACAGAATCTTCTTCTTTATGTGGGTATCTTTGCTTTACTGCATCTGATCCGAGCTGTTAAGCTTTATTAAAATAGGTTAATCTTCGTCTTTAAGTGAGAATCATCTTTAATTACAGACTTAATTTACTGTAATCAGGAGAAAAAAGGAAGGAGTAAAGGCCACTCAACCTCTCTGTATTTATTTACTTATAAATAGAGGCGTGATTGTCAAACAACAAATAATCAGAGCCTTTTGTCAGGGCATATCTGTAAATCGGACGCCACATTAAACCCCATTTTATTACCCTGTTTAATAATTACCAGTACTCACTGCTGTATTTTTAATGTAATTGGTTGTACTTAAAGAAAAACAACCAAAAGCAGAGTACGGAGTAGGAGGACATTTATCTTACAGTTACACAAACTTTTATGTCACCCAACCTTGCTTTGATATTTGATGCACCAAGTTATAATTTTTACTAATTTTATTAGAGTAAATCCCACGTCGGAAGATGAAGTGATGGATATTCAGTATATAAGTTTAGTAATTACTCTACATATTATCAATTGATGTTTATGTGTTTTTTTACCTCCTAATTTACTGACCGGCCAGACTACGTGCATGTCTCATTTACTTGTGCAGGTCTGGTTATTTCCTTGAAATGCACCTTCACTCGGCATTCTACCTATGGGTATGCAGTTATTCTGGGTGGAAATCTGGTTGTTTGGAGTGCGAAGAAGCAACCCACTGTCTCTCGACCAAGTACAGAGTCTGAGTATCGTCCTCTCGCCAATACAGTTTCAGAGGTTGTTTGACTTATGCATCTTCTTCGCGATCCGCGCTTCCCTCTGCAAGGTTCTTCTCTGCTTCTCTGTGACAATAACAGTGCCATCTTTTTGGATGAGATCCATGTTGCGCACAAGAGGGCAAAGTACATTGATATTAATTACCACTTTGTACGGGAGCTGGTAGTTGCAGGCAAATTTCGCGTTGGTCATGTTCCTACATCACTGCAAGTAGTTGACATCTTCACCAAATGTCTTAATCGCGCCTAATTTAACTTTTTCCGGTCTAAACTTCATCTTTCGAACAATCCGGCGCTTCGCTTGAGGGGTATGACAATAGAAGATTTAGATGATAATCAATTTAGTTTTTTATATTTTGCACATATGCCACTAGGGTTTAATACCTTAGTTATAGGTCACTACTTATATGTATAAAAAGATGTTAATATCTCAATACAAATCAGTTTGAGAAATAGTTTTTACAATATTCACGAGGTAAACCGTAAATAATTTAAGAATAATTTCAATCACCTCTAAAGTCAGATGGCGAGCATAGTAATATTAGAACCGTCGTACCAAATTTAGGAGTTCTGTCTAGTCTAGCTGTAAAATAATACTAGTAGTAGTACAGCAGTGGAAGGAAATTAAGGTACAGGCGCACATGTTGAAAGGCAATAATAATAGGAGTACTCTAGTCTGTGGTTTTGTTGCGTAGCAGCAGATTTAATACTCTGAATGCAGAATAGAGAGATCGATGAGTTCACTGACAAGGGGATAGCACCTAAATGTGAGGAGACACAAAGAGGCTGGATCTAATCGCCCACATTGCTGCTGCTCTGCATCTAACCTCTCTATTAATTTAATTCTTCTCTTTTGTCGGAAAATCCATGTTAATACTAATCATTTACCGCTTCTGTTAATTATCTCCTCCTCCTTTTAGTAGTACATCATCTTTTCCTCTTGATTCACCATCATGTGTCAAATAAGATTCTTTACATTAATCAAAGGGTTCCTTTTAATCTTAAGATATTGTCACTTTCGATTTTTGGTTGTTCAAGAACACTATTAAACACAGTTGCATCCTGTAAAACTTATTTTCAACACGTTTCGACGTAGCACGGCACTGATCAGCATAATACAGTACTTACTGATCAGCACAATAATCAACACAAGATTTTATTAAAGATAACACACCAAAGGCGGAGGGAACTTTTATTGGGTATCACTAAACCGTAAAATGACATAAAAGTAAAAGTGCAATCTCTCAAGCGATAAGTGTGATTATAAAGAGGTTTATAGAAAACATTCTCTATATCTGAGTCTCATAATACTAAATGCCGGTCAGAAATGATAGAAAGAGGAATAGATAACAAGGTAATGGTCAACATCAACGGATCTTTCAAAATATCCGGGTAAATTGGCTGAGTGCGGACTGACTGCAACGTCGAACGATATCTTAAAACTGCAATCGGTCCCAGGTTCATCCTATTAGATGTTATTTGGAGTCCCCCCTCGAGGTCAATAAGAGATATTCATGCTTACTTTCACTGTGCCAGTTGAAAAATAAGGAATTGACAGACGAACATGAGTGTTCTTTTTTTTATATATAATTTAAACCACCATTGGTGGGGATTAATTGGCACCCCAAACCATTTAAAAGCAAAAAAATTGACTTAATGCAACATTTGTAAGTGTTTACAGATAGAGCCAAGCTCTAGAAGCCAAAATCTTCACACAAAAATAAAGAATGGCTATCCCTAATGGTGACTGCCTATTTTAAATGTGACTAAATTTATGATTGCTTAGAATACTCTTATCCAATGCACACTGAGAAGCATGTTAGTGATCAATTTAGTAAAGAATGAAGCATAATTTTGCTACCCAGTGGACTAGTAAAAGAGTATTATCTATAAAAATAGCATTAGATAATAAAATGGACTGTGAATATTGAAGAGTTTTCGGAAGGTGAGTTTGAGAGTGTATCCAACAGCTAGTGTGGTTCCATGTTTCCAGCAGGTTTTGATCAGGGGCCGTCCCTATAATTTTCAGGGTCTAGTGCAAAAAATAAATTGATGATTTTTCAAATTTCTCAAATTTAATTGCATTTATACCTCAATCATAACGAAATATATACATAATATAAAATTTTTGTACCCATCAATTTTTCACTTGTTCAATTTTTGCCTTGATTCTTTTTAAATCTCTAAAAATATTTTCCAGTTATATCTCAAATATATAAAAAATATAAAAATTGGGGCCCTCAAATTTTGGAGCTCGGTGCGATCGCACAGAACGCACCCGTCCTTGGACGGCTATGGTTTTTATCCCAATGACACAGTCATGTATGTGGCTCGCTCATTGGCAGTTGTTGTTGCCTGTATCCAGAGCTACTGCTCTCATGTACCTGCAAAGAAGTAAAGAGAGCAGTATTTCCTCCTTTTTACACAGTAAATTTGAGACTAGGTGTTCCTAGTCTATCAAATTCAGTAAATCCTGCAACTTTGTAGGAGCATGTTCCAGATCTATACCATTTGAAGAATGAGTGGATGCACACAAAACAGCTAAGTAATCAACCACTATATTTCCTTCCCTTAATGTATGAATTATTGAGTGCTGGGGGATTTAGAGATTAATTTCATGGCACACAGAATACAATTTCCTGTCAATATGACCAGGATCTTGCACACTTTTTACTGCTAACAAACAGTCAGATTCCACACAAAAATTTCATAAATTCAGTTCAAGTCCCAGCTGCAAACCAAATTGAATTGCATAGACTTCAGCTTGAAGGGATGAAGAGCAAAACGTATGTCTCATTTCTAGTTTAGCTGCAAAGCCTAGACAGTTTCTAATCTATATTTCAATACATGTGTTGCCATTTGTCTGAAAAGATGCATCAATATAAGATTTGAAACCATAATCAAGAAAATTCCACTTAACCATTTTGACAGGCTTGGGTCTCCTTCTCTTGATGAAGGGGAGCGGTCCATTATCAATTAGGAAAATGTTACTCTCTAAATTGCTACACAAAGGGAATGTAATGAAGATGCTAATAACTTATCTAATGACCTGTGATACCACTGTAATAGATGAAATATTTTGATTGTCATATAAAAGTTTCTTTTTCCTCCTCCATCAAACCCAGAACACCACCATTGTTATTGCTCTAATTACTTTAGTTGAATTTTGGAAAAGTCATTGCACGACAAAAAAGACCCAATCAAGAGCATACCCCCTAGACTAAAAATAAAGAAGCAGTAAAATCTCCTCACCAGAACAAAACAGAGAATAATATGTTAACCCTACCCTGCCCGGAATGAGCCGGGCCTGATCAAATATTTTAACTCACCAGACCAACTGAACTTGACCTGACCCATCCCGGACCAGATATACAACGCATGCAAACATCACTCGAAATAGGGAGCGAGGAAACTTTCCGACGAGTGTTTCGTATGTGGAAGCTCTGTGTGGTCGGTGTTTGGGTGGATCGAGATCATCGGCGAAAACGTGTTTGGTGCGAACATCTTCTTGGCTGGTCGACGAGGATGAGAAGGCTGCGTTTAGGCGGAGATGGCGTCAACTTTTAAAACACATTTCACCATGTTCCAACTCTGGTCATCACCTTTTAATTTGCTAGCTCAAATACAAGAAGAACCTATTTATTTATTGAGAAAAATGTTTCTTATAGTAATATAATTATTGTTATACTTAGTAATGGGAGTGAACATAATTTGAACGAAAACTATGCATAATAATATGAGTGAATTTTGTAATATGTGTACGTCTAATTCATTATATTTGAACTCATATTAGAGTCGTTTAATTTATTTCATCACTTTTTTACTCATCTCATCAATTTTCAACTTATTTAATCACGTGATACTGTCCAATAATTTTCAGTATAAGATCAATATATACTCTTCAACTCAATATAGCGCAACACAACACTGTAAACTCAATTGTACATGACGTGACTGTTGGGATTGCCGAGCCCACCACAGTTCAAACTAGTATGATATTGTCCGATTTGGGCCGCATGCAAAGCCCGCACGGTTTTAAACAATGGGTCAATTCCCAAAAGGCCTCATACTAGTGTGATGGGACTATTCCTTATAAAGAGAGGAATGAGACTCTCCGTTTCCAATGTGGGAATTGGGTTGACCACACCCAACAGTGACTCATATATATATCACCCTATTTTTTAAAAAATTATGTAAATGTGGATATTTTATAAGAGATATATGATTATAATTCACATCTTATTACTCACAAATGCAATAACATAAATTTTCTTTTGAGTACACAGTAACATAATTGATTAAAGGGACCATTATATAATTGGCATGTATTATTTTTGTGGGCATATCTTTTGTAGAGCCATTTTTTTCAAGGGACCGACTTCTATAATCTATCCCTAAAATATTAGTTCAGCCTTCTTATCACGTCATTTTGAAGAACTGTATTAATTGCACCGTAATAACTATGGCGCTCAAATAACATTAGTTCATATTTTAAAAAATTCTATAAACGTTTCCCTCAAACTAAGGGCGTTCAATTTAGGTTTGCATTAATTTTCAATGACTGTGATATTGACTAATATGAACTGTAACACCTAACTTTGCTACAGTGATAACACATTGCCATAAATGTGCTTAAAATCCCGTAGCAAAATTGTATATTTTTGACAAACAAAAACACACACCAAGTTCATTTTTTTCAAAATCTAAATATTTTGTTGAGTTCGGTTCATTTAAAATTAATTAAATCTATTCTAAATAAGTATGATACTATTATTAGAACTCGTACCCTGTCCAGATAAATATTACATTAACAGAACTGATATCATGATTCACACGGTATCATAATGAAAGGTAATTCAGCACACAAGACCAGTAAGTATATTATAAAATCAATTTGTAAACCAAACTTGTATACTGAACGTATGACTACATTTTTAGACGTATAAAATTATTTATGTAATTAACTTTTTTTTTTCCAGTTCAACTCAAATGAAAAAGAACCATTTTAATATTGGACTAAAATAAACGGGATTTGAATTTTTCATAAACATTTCTGTTCTTATCTATTTTAAAATTCTATCATCAACTGATCCTCATTTAAAATTTATCATTCAATATTGACAAGTAATAATTACAAGATTCTAGAGTTTCCTTCAAAAGTAACATATTTTAGTATTCAATTTATATATTAAAAAAAAAATGTACGCAATCATTGATCAAAGACAAGCAGCCCCTACCGGAAATGGTAATTGCCGAAAGACGAAGTGTGGATTTGGTGACCATAAACCGGTATAAAACTGGAAAAGAGCCCACAAATCTTAGAAACCTTTAAAATATGTTTGGTGCCCTTTTATGAACCTATCTGAATTTCAATCTAAATAAACAGATCATAATTACAATTTGTTGCGAAAAGTAAATTCTTTTCAGATATCATTTAAAAAATTCAGAAAGAGTTTGAACTTTGAACTATTATACAAGTCAAATTCAACAGCTTAGACTAAGGAAAATTCCACAATATAAAGATGATGGAGGCAGTCAAGTTACAATATGTGAGTGATGGCGCAATTGCAGTCAACTATTATGAATCCCCAGTCAACATCATCATTCCATAAATTTATATTATTTTCCTTACTAGTTAAAGTACGACTTAGCTTATCTATTACAGTGAATTTAATTAATTCATATTTTTAATTTCAGTTAAGATTATATGTGAATGTGATTAGACTTACTATATTGATGAATTTTTCATTACAGTTTTAATTTCGCTCTGTTAACTCTTCTATTACTTGTGTTTATTTAAGTGTAATTTGACCACGTCATTTTGGAAACTTGATGGTCGATGGTTATATTGTTTAAGTGGCAAGTTGATGCCATGGATTTGGATTGACAACCAAGTTCTAAGTCGCATGATCGTACATTCTCTGAGATTATTGTTGATATTACGTGATTTTCCCACACGAAGCATGCTTTACATCTAGTTTCCTCTAAGCGGCTCTCTATGCTATTGTTTTATGGTAACAGTTGTGCAACTTTTTTGACTTAGAATCACTGGCATGAGTGAGCAAATCATAATGACATTGACTATTAAATTTCTTTCCCCGTTTTATTATGAGTGTTTTACATTGAACGTTTTCAAACTTAAACGCGTGAACATTTTTACCTAAAATATTAGATAGATGGCCTTTTAAGAGACAACTCCTACTAAACTATTGGTGAATATAATTTCAATGAAATAATATCTTATAACGAAACTTGTATACTTAACTAAATCAATAAATAAATTTATTTTATCTCAATTGAATAACCTTTTTAATTTGGAGTATAAATTTAGTGAAATGATAGTCCATGTCCAAAATAAAATGCAATTAAATGATAGTGTCCAAAAAACAGGTTAAATATTATTAACTTTTAAGAGAGAGAAAAAAGGCAGGGATGGGTTATCCACAACACGCCAATTATTGCAATCAAACAAAATCACATTTAAACGACTCTCCCATAGCGGGAAATATCAACTTGCTTGCTTTATTTTATTTCTTATATATTTCTTTTGTGGAGATTAATCATCGTACGATGAAAGATGCCCAAGCACTAAAATTAATACTCTATTATACTCCACGCTCATATTTAATTATTAATATCTTATTAGTTGTCTCTAAATTTATTTTAAATTAGACGTCATCCTATTTACCGTTTATCTAAATATTTTTCATTTCAATTTGCTATTTTTTAGTTTATCCAAATTTTTTTCTGAAAAGAATACCTTATAATTTCTATTACACGTAAACGAAAATTTATCATTAGAATTAAAGCCATGTAAATAGGGTGGTTCAATATGCAGGATCATTTTTTTTTCATCATGTCTAAATTAAACTTGAAGGAACAATAATATGCTTGTTAAATATGTATTATAATTCACGAATAGTATGTTATGATTTAGAAATGCATTCAATTATTTCATAAACGAGTTTAAACATTCAAAATTAGTAAAAATTTATAATTTATAAAAATTAACGAACTAATAAAGGATAATAATGATATTTTTTCACTTCCATTAAACAATACTGAAGTAAACTGGACTTGCATGTAGCAAATTCTTATAAATATTGCTTAGAAAATAAAAATTAAAGAGTGGCTTAATTGGTTCACGAAGGGGACCTATCACATAAAAGCATACTACCTAGATCCTAACTATATCTATCACACAGAACGTCTAGTTTTACTCTTTGATTTCGTTTTCAGGAACAGTAGAAATGCCTCTTTTAATTTATTTTATCAACTTGAGTGATTTAAGAAAAAATGGATGGAACGAAGAATATCCAGTGTACTGGATCACGTTTTGCATGACTACTGTTTTCAAAAGACTATTTAATTTATTGTTTTCTTTAACGGATTCCCTTTCTGAAAAAGAAAGAAGTAAAGGTCATTTCACCTTTTTTATCTTCTCTTTATACTTGTATAACATAAATTAAATTTAAATGATAGTGTATTTATCTTCTTTTTATAAAAGCAATTTTGTTAGAGTAAATCTCACATCGGAAACGAAAAGAGGGATTGTTCAGTTTGGTGGACTACTTCACATACCGTCAATTGATTTTAAGCTGGAACCTCACTGGACTTATATACTGGATCTATTGGGCCTATATGTCTGTCCACCTTCCAGTTTACAGACACAGTGTGAATCACGTTCTGATTTCCTAATAAATTCAATAAGCATGAACATTTTATTTGACAATCTATATGTAGCTTCAAATAAAAGTCATATGAATGCGACAACGATTTAGGATATCACTTTCAGTTTGTCAATGGATTTTGATAATACAATTTTGATCCAACTGAGGTCAAATTGAACCAAAATATTCCATCCAACACAACAATAACACTTTCAAAATGAGAAAGTTTAACATCACTTATCCAATTCCGAAACATATAATCATCTTTTAACATTGAAATAAACAATTTACAACTCTATCCAATTTTAGAGAACAAACCGTTTCTTCCTTAAACGCATCAAACTTCACATACTATTAGAATCACTTTTATATGCCTGTGGATCAACTCTATCACAAAATATATATTTTTGGCAGAGTAGATCTAGACCGGCAATTGAAGATTTGTTACTCAAAGAGCAATATGCTACTCAAATTCAAAAGAATTCTAATGACAAACTTGTCCTTACCTCATAGCAGAACCTCTTATTCCAGATCAATTAGGTCAATTTGAAATATGTAACACCCATGCTGTTCATATCCATAAACACGGTGCATTTGTAAAACCATTTTTTTTGCATTTTCGGATTTAGTTTGTCTGATTTTCCCATTTGTGTAGTCTTTTACTTATTAACGGAACACCTAAATTTGAAATGGCCTCCACAAGACTGCGGGTATATTAATTATGGAGACACATTCTAAGAGGCGTTTCCTTGTATAATTTCAAGTAAGAGTGATTTTTGACAGACTTGTGATCAGTCACAATGTATATATGTTGAAACAAAATTAGATATATACAATTACATAAATCATTTCAGTCTAATATCATCAACAATCAATAGGAGTAAACGACTCTGAAGGAGTTCTACAGCTAGATATTATTCTCTAAAAGCAAGCATCGTGAGATATCTGTTGGTGATCCATTGTAATATTTAATGTGGACGAATAAGGTCGACAGAAAAGGAGAAGAGAAACACTAAAGAGATGAGAAGAGGGATCGTAAAAGGACTAAATGGAGAGGCTAGGGTTTAAAAAAAAAAGAGTAAAAGTAGCTGAGTTTGAGATGGTAACATCTTCTACTTCATTATTCATCCCTTAATTAAAACATGAGATTGAGACTATTACATGGTCCTTGATCTTCCTAAACTGATAATCCTAGATAGCAAATAAATCCACCTACCCACTCTCGTGGGTTTTATTCTCATGATGCACTTCGAATGCATTTCCACAACTCTTGCAACAAAGGGTATGCAACTTCTTTGTGATGTTAGTAAGTTCAAGATGCTCCACTGTATTGTGATGCTTGACACTTTCAAAAGAGTAGTAGTAATATAAAATCTCCAAAGATATCTGACACATCTTGCACCAACTTTGGGCAAGGAGGGGAGTTAGTACTTCATAGGGCTCTTTACATCCACAATAATTTTTTGATTGTCTTGAATCTAAAACGCGACAAGTGCGTGGATTTGCGACAAAGACACTTGAATCCCAAGTTTCTCAAGATGACGTGAGAGGAACTTCAGCATTGTGTGAGTTCATGGTTCCGATCGACCTGGAATAAAGATTTTTTTTGAATTATTCTAAAAATTGCAAGTCGATGGATATGGCGGGGTTAAAAATTTGTGCATTAATTAAAAAAAGTCATGTGTGTATGAAAAGAAATGATTTTTAAAAATACACTCCTTTAAAAGAATTACACTTTCAAAACTGATTGAAATATTTTCTCTTTTATAAACTACTATTTCTAACAGGTTCAGATGTCCCAAATTCATTCACTCGAACATCTTATACAATTTTAAATTTTAAATAGATTATGGATCAACATATGATTGGATTTTTTCCACTAGTAAGTGGAAAGTACATAATTTTCATGATGAAAATCAAAGGTAATAGATCTACTCTCACAATTATTCTAGATTAGTAACTAAAACTGTTAGAAGAGAGATGAATTATGATGAAATATTAATTCTTCTAGTATTATAACTAATACAATGCGTGGTGCAAGATAAAGATCAATCTCTATAGAATCAATATAAATCATTCTATGTAGTCAATCATGATAATTTTAGATAAGATTAGCAAATCATCTATCATATGTACAGTATAATTTATAGTAACAAATATGGTATTGACACCACCACAGGCTCATGGTTGATGGTGAAAATGAAGTTTGAACGTGAGAGTAGAGAAAATTTAGTTCCCTACCGTCTTTGTGAAAATATCAGCTAACTGATCAAGAGACCGAACATGACTTACAATAAGATCACCAATGGAAATATGTTCTCGTACAAAGTGAAAGTTAGTCTTGATATGTTTAGACTGGCGATGAAGCACTGGATTAGCCGAGAGATACATAGCACTTAAGTTGTCACGGAGAATGTTAGACGATATTTAAACGCAACGTGAATCTCTTGAAGAAATTGATTCAATCAGATTAATCCAGCGTTAGCAAATGTAATGAATTTATATTCCAATTTGATGCTGGCGTCAGAAAGTAGTCCCGACGGTCTTAGTGAAAATATCACTTAACGATCAAGAGACCGAACATGACTTACAACAAGATTACCAGTAGCAACATATTTTCGTACAATGTGAAAGTTAATTTTGATATGTTTAGACCGGCAATGAAATAATAGATTAGGTGAGAGATACATAACACTTAAATTGTCACAGAGAAGGATAGATGGGATTTAAACGCAACGTGCATCTCTTGAAGAAGTTGATGCAATCAGATTAATTTAGCGTTAGCAATTGTAAAAATCCTATACTCCGATTTGATGCTAGATCGAGCCACTTCTATTTTCGAGATGAGCAATTGATAAGGTTGCCACCAACAAATATATATTGTTGATAATTTATAGTAACAAAATATATACTATCATTAATAAGTAAAAGATAACAAATTTTAAACTACTCTTATGCACAACATCATTTCGACTCTTTCACTTTTACTATTGATATTTCTCGTGTACTTGACGCAAATGAAATTATGTACAATTATATCGTAATCATCTTTGTAAATTGTAACGTTAAAATCACATGCCAAATGCGTGAAAAATAAGAAAGTAACATCTTACTTTTTCATAAAAAGTTTACCTTGTGTACGTTTTTTTGAATTTTGATTTTTAATTGGACATCCTCGAGATAGGAAGACGAATTTGGTTGAACAGATAGACTCAACCTCGTAGATGACACGTGCATGAACCATTTGCTCATTTAGTGGACAAATGTAAATAGAAGATTATAAGGGTTTAATCAAAATAGTAGATTGAGATAGTTCATCTGTTCAAAGACTATTGTTAGATGCTTTAATAAAAGTACAATAAACACATAAATTAATATTTCCTTAATAATAGAGACAAAATAAAATCAAGCAACATTTAATTAGAATGAAACATATGTCGACACTAACTATGTAAAATCATAATATTTATTAGAAAATATATTTTAATTAAGGCATTAGAATTTCTCAAAATTCTCTAATATGTCATTAAATTAACTTTTCACTATAGAAATGAATGAACAACATTGAAGCTGAAATACCATTAGTTTACCAAACATTCCCCTGTAAGTCTGTGACTGTGGCCAAAATCAGATACCAGAGAAATTTATCCTTCTGTAAAATACTCCTCATTCATTTATACTATTCCATCCCATCTGTTCTTCACACTTTTCTGTCAATTTTTTAAGTTACGTTTAATTACTAATAACTTGATTTGTGTTTATAAATTATTAATACAAATTTAATGACTTTAAAGTAGAGTGCATTTGTGAGTCTAATGATGGTATTATTAAATATATACTAATTAAAATTTATAATCAAACACATCATGAAAAAACTGACTAGAAAGTGTGAAGAAGAGGCTGAGACGGAGTGGTAGGGCAAAAGTAGGATAAAAAAAAGAAATTTTAATTTGAAACCGAGTCTGATTTCATGATACACGAGACTATGCCAAAAATATAACGTATGTTTGACCGTTTATTTGTGACAGTGTGATGGAATATACTTAATATGCATTTCACTAATCTTTCAAAATTTGAAATAATTCAAATTTATAATTAAAGTTATTGATAGTAGGGCAAAAGTAGGATAACAATGAATTTTTGATTCGAAATCGAGTCTGATTTCTTGGTACACGAAACAATGCCAAAAAAAAATATAACGTATGTTTGACCGTTAATGTTATACAATATATTTAATATGTATTTCACTAACATTTAAATTTTGAAATAATTCAAATTTAGAATTGAAATTATCAATAGTCTAATATTCATTAATTATTTTTGAAAAGTCTCGTATGCCAACAAATCAGAAACGGAAGGGGAGGGAAGGGATAATTTGATTTGTTTTTTTGTAACGTGGTAATTTGTGTAAACGAGAAAGGAAAGTGGTGAAAAGAATGTGAAGTTTATGGATCCCGAAGTAATTCGTGTCAGTTAAAGTACTAATCAATAAATTAGATTAAATAAATACAAAAACCATTAATAAATGTGAAAGATTTGATGATATCCATCACCGCCGCACACACCAAACCAACCTTCTCCTCTGTTCTTACACCTAAGTAATAATAATAAAATATCCCAATTCCAGCTAAATTACACTGTCAGCCCCACTAATTCAACTAATTTATAATTCCGCCCCTCTAAAAAAGCAAATCAAACCGCCAGCAACCCATCTACCTCTCCTTTTCTCATCTCCCCCCTTTCCATTATAGCCAAGTCAATTCCCACCGCTTAATCTTTATCATCATCGCCATCATCCCATTATTAAATTAATCAGTGTAAAATTCAAGAAAGCTGGAAGCTGATGAAATCAAAACCTTAAAAATTGATGAAATTTCAATGAAAAATGACCAAATAAACTTGTTTATTCATTATAAATAAACAACTACACATGATATGATGATGCAAGGTGACCGGAGGATGATGACTAGTTCACCGGCGATCATGATCGATCGCCGGAAGATGACCACTATATATGAATGAAACAATTTTGGGATGATGATGTATGAGAACATGTTTAAAGCTGTAAATTTAGATACATGGGTGGAGAATTCTATAGCTAATCTGCCCTTATAGTATATGATGATGATGATTGGTGCTGATGATGATTGATGCTGATGATGACATGAAGACTAAGAACTCCTCCTCCTGAATTTATGAGTTTCCCAATTCCATATATGATGATGAGGATGATGATCTAAACCAGCTGACACATCTTCTTGACGCCGGAATTGGGCTTCACCTGCCGGAAAAACGACTGAATCTCGTCACGGGACACCGCCTCGAAGAAATCAGAGAGCTTTCTCTTGCAGGTGGGAGCCCTCACCGGAGGAGCCTTCCTCGGCGCCGGAGGACAGCCTTCAACCTTGGGGATCATGTTGCTGGGGGAGCTGGGAGTGATCAGGCAATTCTCCTCCTTGACAGCTATTCCGGCGGCGGACTCAATTTTGGCAGTCGGGGTGTGGTGATCGGCGTTGGCTGCAGCCTGGGCCGGGGCCGGCGAGGGTGAGAGGCTGACCTTGACGGTGCAGGAGAGGACCCCGGTGACCTCTTGACGGAGCTGGAGATCGGTGGACATGGCTGGCTGGTCGGAATGGGGAGAGAAAAACTAGAAGGAGGAGAGAAAATGTTTTTGAGAATATAATGTGGGCTTGGGAGGGTGACCGGGGTATATATATACGTGTGCGTGCGTGTCTCGGGGTGTGTTAGTGTGTGAGAGAGAATGAAAAGTGTGTGAGGAGAGAGAGGCGTGCAATAGAAGGTAATTGAGTGAGGAAAGGTGCAAGGAAGGGAGGGAAAAATATACTGTACAATGGCAGTATATTGGACATACGGTGTACCGCTTTTCTAACATGTCCGTTTCACACTCTCTTCCAAAATCTATTAACTCACCTCTTCTTTCCCCTTAGAGAACTCCTATTCTATTAGGACATACATCCCTAACAAATTTTTTTCTATTGTTATAATAGAGGACAATGAGGTGGTAGTAACTACTAACTAGTAGTGACACTAGAGTGATTATGTGATTGAAATCCATATTAAATATATTGGTGTTAGGAGAACTAGCATTGTAAGCGTGCAGAATTATCGTTTGCGTCATGCTGAGTGAGAATTTCTTCTGATATGATGGTAAAGCTTGAATTTTTTAGTATAAAATGATGATAAAACTATGTCAACAGAGTGACAGTAAATATTTGAAGTTTCAGTATAATATGATGACAACACTGTGTCGGTGTGTTGAATATGGCGGTTAATATTTGAAGTTAAACTTTTAATACAAAATAGTAATAACATTGTGTCGGTATGTTGAACTTCTTACGAAATGATGATGATATTATTGTGTCAGTTTGTAGAATGTGGCGATAAATATTTAAAATTTGGAGTTTGATACCATAAAGTTAATGTTAAAAGTACTTGTCGGTATTATTAAATATTAAAAAACTTTAAGAGCGACGAACAATTAGGAATCGTTAGTTTTTTTTTTGAAATGGAATTAGGAATCGTTAGTAGGTGAGCTGATATAGGTCAGCATGTCTTAAATGTTGAACTAAAACTTGAATCAGATAAGGTTTCGAATGAGATAATTACCATTTTAACCCAACCTATTACACGTATTTTGCGACCTAAAAGTTCAATAAAATTTTTGAAACATATAATATGATAATATAAACTTATGGTAATAATATGTCGGTATTATTATATATATACATTTGACATTCCGAGAATTTGTACAAATATAGGGATTAACATCAGGTTTTGTTTGTGAGTGAGCGGTTCCAGTTTCACTGTCAAAATATTAAACTAAAATATGTGATTCAATAACGGTTTTCAATCACGTATTATTATCTGAACCCAATCAAGTATTAATGTTACATGTGTAATGCAAGTTCGACCTGAAAAATCTATAATATGATGAAATACCTAGTAAACTCGAAATAAAATGATTTCAGAACGTGGAATATGACGCATAAAAGGCTCAGCTTTGCATAATCAATAATTCAAATAGATAAAATAGTAGTATTTGTTAAACATTATAACCATTGCAATGAACTATTACACAAAATAATATTCATTTCAATTGTTAAAATCCCCTTTGAATTAATTGTTTGCAAGAGAAAGATGAGAAATGAGAAATGAGATAGAAAGAAGGAGAAATGATAGGAACACAAATAGAATCCAAACTATAAATGATTGATTGCATGCTTGAGATCTTGATTGTCCTATTTACTCACATTGGATCTCAATTGTTGCAAGCACATTTTTAACATTCTTACCATTTCTCTTAGAAGTTAGAAGTAACTTAATTCAATTCATTTCTAGTTCTAGCATTGATTAAAGATAATAAATGGTTGAGATCGCAAGTTATTTGCATGAGATAAATCAGTAATTAGGGTGGTAAAAATGCAAGCAAAATGAAGGGCACGTTGTAGGGCATGAGAGGAGATCCTAAAATGAGAGACAAAGCAAAGGAATTGGGACAGTGCCCCCCAAAATATAATAATTAATTAATAAGATGTAATGGATCTGAAATTCATGGCTTGTTGGGTTGGGTGGATGGTGCCTTTCTCACTTTTTTGCAATTCACATTTCCCATTTCCGTTTTCCATGTGATCGGATCAAGTTTACATCTTACGTTAACTCAATTGCAAAACTCAAGTGTTATACATATCTCGGTAATTTACTCAGCGTAGTTTAAAATACTTTTAAAATTATAATATTATTCTTGAATCAGAAGCAGCTAGGTTAGAGCAAGCGTCAGTCTACTCTCGGAACCGCCGAACAAGCATGTGAACATCATTTTCTGGCCTAACTGTCACTGTACCGCCTTCCCGCTCTATACTAGCGTCTACTCTAATATTAATTCCTAAATCTTCTACTGCCTTGAATATTGTTTACTTTTCCAATAAATCTAATAAATAATGATATTTTCGTAAATTCAAACAGTATTTTCCGCCCTAATTGTCACTGTACCGCCTTCCCACTTTGTACTAGTGTCTATCATAATATTAATTCCTAAATCCACTTCTACCCTGAATATTGCTAAATTTTCCAATAAACTTAATAAACGAGAACATTTTTGTAAATTCATACCACATTTTAAAATACAGGGATAAGATTTCGGAACGCCATATCATCATTATCACACCCTTCAATCACATGGTTATCATTCACCAATTTCTTATCTTTAACATGAATTTTAGGTGTGTATTGAGATTCATGTGATGGGATTTTAAAGTAAATTTAAATTTTAGGTGAGTTTTATACCAAATTTGGTGGCCGTTACATAAGATAGAATGGAGATGATGTACAAAAAGTGTGAGTATGGGGAACCCGTATACCGCACCAATATGCATTGGATGTTTGCTTAATTAATCAAATTCCCCATTGCACTTTTTGTTTTCCAAAGCAACATTTTATGACAAGTTGGCTTCGTTTACCAATTCTGACTACATTAAACTATGGTAAAATTATGATTTCTTAACAAAAAATTGAAATAAAAGTTCAAAGTTTATTCAAGTATTACGTTTCAACATTATTGATATACCTTTGTAAATGATTTAGAAATTAAAACTCACGCGTCTCATTTATCAGAAATTTGACCGGGTCAAAAACTGATAACTGTGAATGATTTTATCAATTTGACCGGGTCAAAATTTTCACCCCAACTGGAGAAATTAATATTCTAATTTTTGTAGAAAATTATAATTATTACCATAGTACTTTTTTAAAACTAGATTTAGTACCTCTAATTTTGTAATAAATTTTATATAAGTCCATACATTATAAATTAAATAACAAATAAAAAGGGGTTGTTATAAGTAATTTAATATTTTATTCTTGAAATTCAAAATACGGTGTAAAATTATAAAAATGACCTCAACTTATTTGATTTTTGAGAACATAGCCAATTTACAGGGGTGGTAATGTTATTTCATTGATATTTTGGATTACGTTAAGTAAAATACCGTACTATGTATAACACTTCAAAAATAAAATTTAGACATAAATTATTCCACTCCTTGTAAAATCATGACTCCGTCAATGGATATATATGTCCTAGTTTATTTTTCAACTAGGACATGTAAAAGTACGCAGTCCGGTATTTTATTGTTGCAGTCTAAAATACAATGTAAAAGTATGAAAAATGATCTCAATTTTTTAATTTTTGAGAAACTAGTCATTTTACAAGGGACGGTAATATCATTTTATTGACAATTTGAACTATCCTGAGTAAATTTAGACATAAATTATCCCGCTCCGGATAAAATTCTGGCTACGCCAATACATATACTTGTCCTAGTTTAGCTTTAAATACGAGGTAGTAGTATTGAACAAAACGCGCAAGTATGATTACTTCTTTTTTTGGTTCTTTGATTTGTGATGAAGAAAAACTAAAAGTTTGCAAAAAGATGGGTAGTAGCAGGTGCAACCGTTTTTGGAGGTTCATTTGTGAGGGAAAGAAAGATGCGGTTGAACAAATATTCATATATTACTCAGACTGGGTCGGTGCCCTTTATCCGTCCATAAAGATCCAAAAATCTGATAATAATCGAGAGAAAGAAATTTGCAGTCATACTGTGTCTCCGAAAGAAAACAAACTGATTTATTTTTGGCTTCTTCGTGATTTTCAGCACAACTTTGAGGTTGCAGATCATGAACAGTGTGCACAGCATTAAGAATGTATTTTCGATGGGGTCTTCTCAATCTCAAACTTAGTGGTCATAATTAGTTTAGATAAGACATTACAAAGCTCAGAAATTGATAGTGTAGATTATTATTAAAGGTGTTATATACCCAATTCAGTATTTTAATCTCGTACTCTAAAATACTGTATGAATTTATGAAAATATCCTCATTTTTATTATGTTCATTGGACTACTTAACAATATTTGAAGTAATCATAATTAGAGATTGAGATTACATTTAGGCATAATTAGATTACATTTTTATTTTATTGAATCTGAATTGAACTGAAACATATTCAAATAAGATGTACCGAACATGCAGTCAGCTTAAAAAATGCAAAATAGTTTGTTCATGCAAATAATAAGGGCCAAAAATATAATTATAATGAAATTAATGCATGAGTGAATTAAAATAAATTGATATATTTGAAAAAATAAAATGTACATATACTTTGACACGTCACGAGATAAGCTAGAGTCCCTTGATAAATTTGCTAATTAAGACCCTAATTGTAATGCAATAGAATTCGAGAATGTTTTTTAAAACGGTCTTATGGTTAGGGAAATGTCCAATTTTTATATTTTGGGCTCAAATTCATAATTAAATTTATTTTCAAAAAATCTGACAACTCATGCCTTATCATAATACTGTATTATTTAATTACTCATCTAATTGTTGGTAATAGGATTGGTTACAAAACAAAATATAATTACATAAAAATTAACAAATTTCGTGTAGATTACTGATTTTGATGCAATAAAAATGACCAAAGACTCAAGATAAGTAGTTATAGAAAATGGTCTTATGATGAGGTTTAAATTGTTGTGTATTAAACATGAATCTAATTACTAATTTGAGTTCAAAATTTTAATAACTACGCATTGCTTTAATATAAGCCCGCTTTATACAAAAAAATTTGAAAGTTCAAACCCACCAAAATGACAATAAAATCAATATAATTACATCAAAAATTGATATCATTATCATATAAAAATTTATTGACACGTCATGTAGATAACCTGATAAAATTTGCTAAATTAAGTAAATGATTCAAATACAACAAAACTGACTATAAAACAAAACAAATTATATCAAAATTAATACAATTGATTGGATTACTGATTATGATGCAATAAAAATGACCACAAAGATTACATATATTCAACAAAATCCCTTAAATTACTGATTTAAAATCCAAATTTATCACAACTTTAAAATCAGCAAATATAATAAAATCACTGATTCAAATGCATAGAATAATCCCGCCTCATACAAACATTTTTCAAAATTCAAACACAACAAAAATGACCATAAAACCAAACATAATTATATCAAAAATTGATATAATTATCATATATAAATATTTACTAACACGTCATGTCATGTAGATAACCTGATAAAATTTGCTAATTTAATAAATGATTCTAATGCAACAGAAATGACTACAATACAAAATAAAATGATCTCAAAATTCAATGCAATTGATTGGATTACTGATTTTGATGCAATAAAAATGACCAAAAAAAGAAAACATGATTACGTATATTCAACAAAATCTCTTAAATTACTGATTTAAAATTCAAATTTTCAAATTAATTTTGAAGTTATGAAATCACTGATTCAAATGCAAAAGAATTGACCACCATGACTACTAAATGGTAAATAAAAGCTGTCAATTTTTTGACATGAAATTCAGGGTTTTTATTAAATGTGGTACTGCTTCTGTCTCAAACAAATCAGCACAGTAAACTTTTGCCCTGTCAAGTTCAGCTGAACTGAAATTCACTTAACTGAAGTTTGCTGAAGTTTGCTGAAGTTTGCTGAAGTTTGCTGAAGTTCGCTGAAGTCTGCTGAAGTTCGCTGAAGTCCGCTGAAGTCCGCTGAAGTTCGCTGAAGTCTGCTGAAGTCCGCTGAAGTTCGCTGAATTCTGCTGAAGTTCGCTGAAATCTGCTGAAGTTTGCTGAAGTGTGTTGAAATTAACTACAAAATGTTATAATAATAATAATAATAATAATAATATTATTATTATTATTAATTTGAGTTCAAACATTCAACATCAAATTTGATCAAATAATAAAGATTTTAAAGTAATTATTTTATTTGTACAATGGTTTTTCAAAAATGACACATCATACAAATCAAAAAATGAAATTCATTGTTTCGCAGTAATTATTTGATCAAATAATAAATATTTCGCAATAATTATTTTGTTTGTTAATGGACATATTCGTAATCAGGGCCTGTTTAATACGCCTGAACTGAGCTGAACTGAACTGAATCGAATATATATTGCACCAAATCAAATGGAAATCTCTATCTAATGGTAGAGAAACAGAAATTCAAGAACAGAAAATAGAACTGAATTGAACTACACTTAACTAAATTGAACTACATTTAATTGAAATGAACTGAATTGAACTTCATTTAACAAAAATGAACTGAATTTTCAATATAAACTTAAAATCGTCAAATTATATTTTCGGGGAACTGAATTGAAATAAATTACAAGTTCTCTGAATTGGATTGAACTGGACTGAATCATTAACATGTATTTTGTTTTAATTTTAATTAAAGTATAATGTACTGAACTGAAACTACTGAACTGAAATGAACAGAACTAAAATGAACTGAAATGAAAAATAATGAACTGAACTGAAAATATTCAGATAAATTGTACTAAACAGACCGTTATTGTTGAATTTATTAATTTTGAGTATAAATTAGAACTATTAAAAATAACTTTATTTGATAATTTAAAACAAAATACATTGAAGAAACATTTTTTCTCAATTAACTTCATTTTATAAATCAAAACAAAAGGATTTCATTGACATTTTTGAATTGTAGAAAATTTCATTTTAAAACAATTTAGTGAAATGCAAACTCTCTAGAAAGTCCAACTTTCCTAAGTGTTATGGAACTACCATTATATATTTAGACTCAAGTGATACAATTTTGCGTTAAAACATTGATCATTTTAAAATAAACATATAGTAAAACATGTTTTAATGCAAAAATTTTAAAAATTTTATGTGAAAAATAAAAAATTAAAATAATAAAATATTCAGTTCAAATTCAAAAGTGCACTTTATAAGTTAAAACGTATAAAGACTCTCATGGAAAGTCCGGAAAGTTGGGAGTTCCAGAGATTTTCTCTTAGTGAAAATAGGGAATTTTTTTAATGTAGATGAAGTCTGCTGAAATCCGTTGAAGTCCGCTGAAGCCCGCTGAAACCAGCTGAAGTCCGCTGAAGTCTGCTGAAATCCGCTGAAATCCGCTGAAGTCTGCTTAACTTAACTGAAATGTGCAGAATTTAAGCTGAACTTGACAGGGCCATACTATCCAACACACGTTTTTGACCAACCGTATCTTTATTCACTTATATCATCGAAAAATAAAAATTTGATATTTGAATACTCTATGTTGCGATTAATCTAACGATACTAAATATAATAATATTTATAATTATATATCTATTTAATAAGCGCTCAAAATTTAAAAATAAATAATATTAAAAAATTAGAGTGCACCTTAGACTAAGACGAAGGGAGTACTATGACACGTCATGTAGATAAGCTAGAGTGCCCTTGATTAATTTTGCTAAACTAAGACACTATTTATTATGCAAAAGAATTAGAAATTTTTTTAAGATGGTCTTATGCTCAGGCAAAAGGTCTAATTTTCAAATTTTAGGCTCAAATTTATAATTAAATTCATTTTTAAATGTCCAATAGTTCATGCCTTATCATAAGAATGATTTATCTAATTGTTTGTCATAGAATTGACTATAATTTCAAAATCACATCAAAACGCATAATTATATCAAAATCAACAATTTCAAACTCAACAAAGATGACAATAAAACCCTACATAATTACATCATAATTGATATAATTATCAGATTTAAATATTTTTACACGTCATGTAGATAACCTGATAAAATTTGCTAAATTAAGTAAATGATTCTAATGCAACAGAACTCACAACAAAACAAAACAAAATTATATCAAAATTAATACAATTGATTGGAATACTGATTTTGATGCAACCAAAATGACCACAAAAACAAAACATGACTGATTACATGTATTCAACAAAAATCCCTTCAAAATTACTGATTTAAAATTCAAATTTCTAATATCAACAAATTTTATGAAATACTCAAGATAAGTAATTCAATAAAATGCTCTTATGATACGTCTTATCTTATGTATTAAACACGGGCCTAATCACTAATTTGACCCCAAAATTTTAAGAATTACGCATTGCATTAATATAATTCCGCCTTATACAAATATTTTTCTAAATTCAAACACAGAAAAATGACCATAAAACAAAAACAATGATGTCAAAGTTGATATAATTATCAGATTTAAATATTTATTGACACGTCATGTAGATAAGTTGATAAAATTTGTTAAATTAAGTAAATGATTCTTTTTTTTGAAGATAATTAAGTAAATATTTCTAATACAACAAACAAAATTATTTGAAAATTAATACAATTGATTGGATTACTGATTTTGATGCAATAAAAATGACCACAAAATCAAAACATGACAACATACATTCAACAAAATCCCTTAAATTACTGATTTAAATTCAAATTTTCAAATTAATTTCAAAGTTGTGAAATGAAATCACTGATTCAAATGCAATAGAATTGACCACTAAATGGTAATAATAAAAGCTGTCAATTTTGACATGGATTTCCACAAGTACTATGATTTATTTGGCGGGATTTGTCCGGTTGCGGGTGGTTTCTCAAAAGCAGGGTGAGTATGGGAATTATATGTTATGGGATCGGACGTCTCTTTGTCTCTTTCAAAGAACTTACTGTGCTCTCTCGCATTGGATTCCGTTTTTTGGAGCCTTCATGACGCCTATCTGCCACCACCTCCCAGCCCACAATTATTAATCTAATCTACAAAATTCACCATGCTTTTCACTGAATTGAAATATATTTAATTTGGTCGAACTCAATTGAAATAATAATTAATATATTAAGAATAAAAATGTTATCCCTGAATTAACCAAAAATTCACCAAATCGTATTTCACCATACTAATCTAAAAGAAAATCAAACTGAACTGAAATGAACTTTTTTCAAAAAACAGGGAAACATGCCCCTTATACAAAGACATAGACCCTGTCAAGTTTACCTTCTTGCAAGCAGTTTCAAACAGCTCCAATCATCTACACACATCTCAAACAGTTTACTTCATCCGAATTGAATTCTTTTGAAAAGAAATAAAATGTTTTGAAATTTAGGTTTTAAAGAGGTTATTTAATTATTGTTAATGAAATATTGTTTATTTGAACTTGTCTAATTACATTTAAACTACATATAAATATTCATCCATAAATAATAAAATAATTCAAGTAGTTCCTAGCAGCACAAGTAGCTTAACTGGACAGGGGCAGTGCCATAATAATTTGTATTAAATCACTACCACTCAATCAATAAATCATTTGTCAATTCTAATCTGAGTATTACTGTTTAACTAATTAAAATAGGCATAAAAATAAATGAATTATAATTAATATAATTAAAAATTGAATTTTAAAAATTATCATCTTTAATTGGTGTTAAATTATAATTTATTGAAACTAAACAAAAAAATCATATAAGGTCATGTCCATTTGAGCTGCTAACAAATAATTTCAGTTGCTTTTGTCAACTGAAAGTTAAACGTTGTGCGGTGATATCATGTTAATAATGTTATTTGATTTCAAATATGATACCAACAAATTCATACGTCCACACACATTAGAATATTGAGTTCAAACATGATACCAACAAATTCTCAGAATATTCATAAAAGTTCAGTTTCACTTATGAATCATTTTTAGAAAAAACTGCTAATGTAACTTCATTCAATTTATATTTCACTAAATTAAGTAACACTATCGACATACATTATATTTTAGTGTAGATGAATTCATCAAAATTCCCTATGAACAACTAAATATTATACATAACATTTCATTAATAATGACTAAAAATAACTTTGTTTTATCAAAATATTTTATTTTTAAAAAATACAAATCAGATGAAATCAGTTGATTCTGCGAACGGTTAACACCTGATAAAAGCTGCTAGCTGTTAAAAGATATTGTGGTAAAATTGAACTGCACCTGACCTAAATTGGAGGGTACATACCCTTCACTAGAGGTGTAATAGTACCCATAGTGTTATTTTTCTGTATGTAGTTACGGGATGGAGCAATAATAGACATCATTAAATGAATCTTTCCACGTGAAACTGTTCCCTCCGTCTCAAATCCTATCTTGTTTTTCTCCAATCTTCCACAATTAAACTACTTTGATCTCCTCATTAACTTAATATGCCAAAACATGTGCTATGTTCTCTATTTTTTTCTATTACTAAATTACATATTCCCTAACATCCTATTATTGAACCCTCATGCATGCATTTATATCACCACCATAGGGAATAAAATCGAGGGCAAAAGATTTTTCCTATTCCACTTGTTTGTTTTCACTCTATTCATCTTTTGTTTATGCTCTTTTACCTTGTTTAAGAGAGCAACTAGATCGGTACAGAACAGCACTGACCAACACATCACAGCTAAATCGACACGACACAGCTCAACACATCACCAGATAAGTTGAACTGAAAATGACCTAAATACACATATCTTATTTATTGCATACAGATTATTGAATCACTAATTAACCGATGTTATATCAGAACTGATTATTATGAGACATAACACTGATTAGCACCGTATTGGTCAGTACAACATTATTTAAATATTTTGAAAATATGAAATGAAACGCAAATAAGAAAAATTGAAAACAAAAACCACGTAGACTAGGTTTAATCAAAATTACTATACAACGAATTTCACAATAAAAATAATATTTTCTCTATCTTCCTAAGTAGGTGGAAGATTTGAAAAGATTGAATGTGACAGGCCAAAAAATAAAAATTGGGAAGGAATGAGCTGAAGCCGATGAGTGAGACCATATATGCTAATAATTTTTATAGTATTTATGAACTCATTTAATGTGAATGTGGTCCATATATTACACTAAATAACATGCGACATAAATTTATTTATTATAAAATTCAAATATTGTCACCCCAAAAAAATTTTCATGGGGACAAATATCCAGTAGTGATTACGGTTAAACTGACATCGAATTTAACTAAACAGTTACAAGAGTAATTATCGTCAGATTTTAAAATCTAATCTAATAAATTATAATTATATCTTTCGATGTGTTAATTTGTTACCGCGAAAATAACTAAACAGCATGGCAAAGTGGATCTTCTCGTGCACCAATTACACGCCAAAGATGGATTTGTTACAACTGCAACACCACATGATGCATAGTAAGATTTATACTTTCCAAATTACTAACATCTTAGAGACACAATCATGAATGGATACTCGATCCGTAAATGTGACCGAAATCAAAACACGACATGTAAATCAGATCAAAAGTAAGACACAAATTTTACAATCAAGTCGAGAACAAAACATCAACTTGAGTGAATAGAAGATCTAATCGATCAAATCAAAAAACAATATTAATATGAACAATTTACACATATTTAATAGTTTAAAACTAATAAAACAATCAAATAAATAAAATTTAATCAACATTTGTTACTTCATCTTAACTGGAAATGTAAGAACAGATATGAGAGTTTTGATTTCTACAGTTTCATGAATTGTGAGATTTCGATCTAAAGTAAAAATTATTTTCACCCTAAAATTTAGTTGACAAAAGTTATAAGATTTCACCCCCACAAAGAGATTAAGTACGTTGGAAGATTTGACTATATGTGGATATATACATGGAGTAAAAGTTATTAATATACATGGACTATATTAAGCACGTTCGTCTCAGTTTTTCAACTGCCCGACAATACAGATCTTGATAGATAGGTACGTCATGATATTCTAGAAATAGGATCCATATCGAACGTTTTTTATTTCAGTGCGCATAAAAGATCTTGCGAGAATATTTTCACACTATCACCGTCGAGACTCTAACTTTGATTAACGAAGCAATTAATCCAATGTTATGTGTATGTACATATATATGTTTGTAAGTGTGATGGATTGGATTAAGCTTTTGACCTTAAGGATCTGAGGCACATGCCATGCTCATATAATATTATAGATGATGATGAACTGTGATTATGCCCAGCAGCTTACCCACCACTACTACCTTAACAACAACAAATTAAACAATAGTAATTTTTTATCAATAATATTAGTCAGCTCAGCTGTAATAATTCTGATGATTCGAGTTTGGGGTGAATATGATGCTACCCGTAATAGATGCACCATGCGACAATGATTGTGATGGACAAACTGTGAATGTGAATCCTCCTCGATACTTGTAGTATATTTTTTATCCATTTATGGACTACTTTACTTTACTGCACATATTACAGTACTTAACTGCTCTGTCAATCTGCCATTCTGATTCTTTTCTCAGTTTATACCCCAACCAGCGCACCAAATGTTCTTCCACTACAAAGCAGTTTTAACACTTTGAAAAATGTACCCTTTTATGTAAAAAATGATAAAAACGATTAAAAAAATGGATTTTAACAGCTATTTGTTAAATATTTGTGACCGTCGTTTTTACATGCAAAAGTCTATTAAATCCATTATACTATAATAAGTTAGATATTAACGTTGTATATATTTAAACATACATCAATACCTCCGAACTGACATATGTTGCAGTGTTTTTACAGCCGTGGCAGAATTGATCGAGTTTGGCTCAAAACATTTAGCAACATTTTCAACTGAAATACAAATTTTCATTAATAACATCAGCATCGACTACTGCCATACCCATGATAAGTATGGAATACTGACGCAGCTGAGATATCAGCAGAGATCCGCAAGCACGAATCTAAATAGTAAGAAATCGCAAGCGCTGTTTTCTTGTCCGGTTATTGTTGGAATCCACCAAATAAGAGATAACTCTTGAAAAATATATATATTATTGATAATGAAAGCTATGAATTAATGAATACAAAATCCCTATAAATACAAGGAAGAATTATCAAAGAAATCATAACATAAATCTAGAACGGAATATTAAAAATTTATTTCTAAAACTGAAAGGAAAAATAATAGAAAAGTCTTGACAATCGAATCCTTCGAGAAAGGGATTTGGCGTTAGAAAAATATTGACAACGATCACGAATTCATCCTACATCAGTCACTTCCACTTCAAAAGAATTCGTCCCGAATTCACTCCCTCCACCATAAGTCTTGAATCTCTTCTGCATATCCTCCAAATTATAGCTCACATGTGCAATTCATAATCAACCAATTTGATATTACCGGCACGAGGATGCCCCCTCCAACGAACGAGATACTTCCAACGCATCTTGGATTTCTGGTGAAGTACTAGTTTAGGTATTATCCTAAAATCTAGAATATCTCCAGTACGATGCATACATTTACAGACAAATATGTATGGAAGTTGCTGAACATTTATGACAAAGGAATTATCTTTAGTCTTGCATAATATTTCCCTTCATCAATATCCTCCGCTTTAAAAAACACTCGACCCGAGTTCCCCACTTCATGATCAAGAGTTTTAACGGCAAGTTTATCAAATACGGGAATATCAATAATACCATTTCCAAATCCAACTCCATAGTTCATTTTCATATCTTCATCCTTATCTCTCAAAAGAACAATGTCTTTACATGAGCTTTCGTGGATATAAATTTCGATCTTCATATATTTATATTGTTTTGACAAAACCTTTTCTGGAATTTTTCCAGAAAATTTATTCATGTTTTCCCATGTTTCATCCAAAGAATACTTATTTGGAATACTGTCAAATCCAACATTGTTTTTCATTTGGAAAATATCCGTTAGATTGGATTTAATTGCCTCTTTGTCATCCTTGTCTCTTAGAGGAATAATCTCATTAACAAGACCCTCACCAGTCTGAAAAGCAATCTTAACATCTTCAAAAATTTCAGACGGGTCTTCGAAAGGAACAATAACTTCTACAGAGCTTTCATAAGTATAAATTTTGGGTTTCATATTTCCGGTTTGTTTATCCGAAGATTTAATTTCTTCAATTACCTTATGACATCAATAACTTTTACTCAAAATCTAGACCCTTCAATCTATTCTAATCTCGTGGCCTAACTCTTTTCACTTTTCCTTCTCCTCTTTTCCTTTTTAGTTCTATCTTAAAACTAAATTTACCTTTTCTTCTTTAATTCCCTTTTTTAATTTAGCATACGACGTCGTTTCGGGTCCGAAGAGAATCCCACCATCGAACGATGTGATCGGACTCAATCTGCTACACTAGAAAAATCTCGTTCTAAAAGATAGGGAAAATATGTCAGCATTTCAAATTCATTGAGTAAATATTTGAGTAAAAATAATTGAGTTAATTGAACCCATCCCTTCTTTAATAGACACAAAAGTTTGGAAATAAACAGCCTCTAGATTTGTTTATTGTACTTGTAGAAATACACACTGAATTTTGAATCATGTGTACCTTTACCCCTGTAGTACATATCACCCTATAGGTACTTCTAAGTTATTTCGCAGTGCTAGCTCAAATCTTTCCAAATAAGAAAAGAAACTAAGGTTTTATGTTTATCATTTACCAAATTAAGTCTATATTATCTGTTTACATATTGTTGTAACCTGTTAATTTTAAGTAAAAATGTTATGACGATAAATGATGGTGAAGTTAAAAAGGAAGCTCACTTAGTGGAATTTTGGTAAAATTAATTCTTTTGTTTGTATTCCATAATACCGCGTTACAAAAATTGTTGAATAAACATATTCAACACAAGAATGGTGAGTGACCATTGAATTGAATGGAAACACAACTGACACAAGAAGGGTGCATTGCTTTAAAATGAGATTGTATTTTCAATTCAATTGTGTTTTCATTCAATTCAAGATGGCACGATTGTTGATGATTGTGTTTTCTGAATAGAGATTTTGCTTCCGTGATGGTTGGTGATGGTTTCAATAAAATTGTAAAAGGAGAGAGAGTAAGGAGGATATAATACTCTATAAAAAGAATCCATTAGAGAAAGGCTACTATGGTTTCTCCAAATCTACCAAAAATAGTTTCAATTTACCCACTATCTATATATCATAAAAACAACCTCCCCCCTCACTTCGCATGTCTATTTACCTTAATAGCCCCGACGACCTAACGAAATTTCAAACTAATTCTGTTTATATTATAGGATTTGGATGTATCACGACGGGGGTCTACTAAGATCATATATATGACTACTTTGAGTCCTTGTTTGAGTTGAGGTAAATGCTACTAGTTTATTTTTTCCTACTCAATGATTACTACAACCTTTTAATACAATATTTTTAACATGAAATTTTATCACGACAATAGATATTATCATCATTGAGTTATCGTTCAATTATTTATAACACATAGCTGGACATACCAATTTTTCTAGTTTTAAATATTACATTTAACAAAGATAATGCTTCCATTGATCTACTTGATTGCTTTATGTTACTTTTGACACTCTAATTTCTTTTTAAAACATTGGTTTATGATGTTTTGATATGATACTTATAGTTAAGAAAAACTTACACTTGTAACCCTAGTATGCTCATGGACATCATCAACAACATTGTTTAAAGATTCTAGTTTCTAGTATTTGATAGAATTCAAAGTTTCCTTACTATAGCAACAATACAATCTCACTCACAGTTCATCCATTCGAAGGACCAACTTTTGGGTCTATTCTAACTCTTGGATAAAGATGATCTAATTTTAAATTAACTAATCAATTATTTGATTGCAGGTCTGATGGAAGAGTTAAAGCGAAGTAAAGTGACTACTACAATGTGAATTCTAAATTTGAATTGATTGCAGGTTTACAAAGTTCAACCATGGCGCCGTCAGCGAACCCCTTCTCATTACTGCAGCACCCACATCACTGGCGAGATGTCACCGGTTCTTCCGGGTGAAAACCTTCCCCTCGCAGGGCGGCGGGTCAATGGAAACGCACGCCGCAACAGGCAGAATCATATGGATGGACGGCTGGTTCATTCCGGTGGATTTCACTGTGGTGGGCGTGGGATTCAGCACGGCGGCGGGCACGGCGGTGGGCGGGGCGTGATCGATCAGGCTCCCAGGGGTGGACGTCGATGCAACAGATCTCGAGGTGGAGGATGTCCAGATCGAGATGGAGGAAAACAAGAGTAGCAAAACTATATTTTCCACAGACTCTCTCTTTACTTTCAAGACTGCCCATGGAAAGTACAAGGGAGAGGAATTCCTCACACACCGTTATGACCTTTGATAGGATCATCTTGGAGTTGTTGATGTTGAGCTCCAGTGTTACCGAAAGATCCAAAGTGATGAATATTTCTTCGATGCTGTGTTAGCGGTTTGGAATGCCAATATCGAGCGTGGGTGGGTCTCTACGTTAGACAAGCCGCCGGTATACCCGAAGAAGATTCCTGATTTCCTGGTCAAGAAAACTCCAAGGAATTGGAATCAGGATTTTGATACTTGTGTTAGGTGGATTTTGATTGAACAAGAGTATCTTTCCGCACTTCTTGCATTTGTTGGATTGTAGATTATTTCGTATATTAGACGTGGAAAAACTTGTTATAAGTGACAAAAAAAAATAAAAGTTCAACCATGACCTCAGAAGATATTTCTTTGATATAGTCCTTCTACTATGAACTCGAGTTTTGTAATAGCTAACTAGCTATACTTTATACCTCCTATCCTGTAACACTTTCAACCTTGGAAGTCAAGTGTAGCATATTTTAGTAACTGTAATCTCTAATGCACGTTTGTTATCCTTTACTAAAGATAAGTGGCGTTACTAAATTAAAATAAAACTACCCTTTATAATGAAAATTACCCTTTCAAATGAGGTTTCAAATTTGGACGTGGAAGTGGATCATTGAATATGGTCATACAAAACTCACGCGGGACCGCCTTTTTAAGTCGTTTTTTTCTTTGGATTTTTTGCATTGTAAGGCGGCTCCTCGTTTTTTTCTTTCAAATTGGTGCATTTTTAACTAAAGAATATGCAGCGTTTATATAAATGTTCATTAAGAGTGATTCTCCTTTTATTAAAAGTCCATATGGGTACAATTACATGTATGATGTGGGATACTAAACCCATCAGCCTTCAGATTAGGAACTCTTTTTCACCCTATATTAATATTATATAACATATAATATTTAATTATCATATTTAAGGATGAATCTAGCATCATATGTAATAACATCGTTATTAGTGTATGTATTCAATAACTTAAATATATGTTCAAACTTTGATAGTAAATAATGTCAAAAACTTAAGTATGCGGTTTAATTCAAGCCTGAAGAGTAGCAACCGATGACAAAAACTCACCTACATTCCTCGTATTAAAATTAGTATATTGGAAAAGTACGCAAATTATACCCTACAACGGGTGTACATACACCCAGACCCCTTTATGTAAATTAATTAAATAATTTAATTTTAGTAAAATCCAGATTTTAGTAAACTGACCAACTTCACTCCCACGTATCTTTCAACTGTCCTTGTTTCACTCCAATCTTACTAAAATTATCATTGTTTTATACTTTTCAAACACTTTTTTTATCATTATCCTTTTTTTCTTTTGAAAAAAAATCCTTATATATATATATATATATATATTATTAGATAAGGTAACATTGTTACATAATTCTAAATGATGTTTAACTCTTAATTAATTTTCAGTCATTTAACCTTCACCCTTTTTTTCATGCAATAATTTTTCTTCATCGTTGTATCTATTTTACATATTTATATTGCCATTTATTTCACATTTTTCTGTTTTTTATAAATGAATTTTCTGAATAAATTATCCATTGACCTGCACACATATTACAATTTAAATGCACAACTAGTGAATTTTAAATGCACATTTTTTTTGTAAATTTGAGATGAATGTGTAAAGATGAAATAAGCTATTTATTTTATGATGAACATCAAATACATTCGAAATGCACATAACAGATAAGTTAAATGCACATGATGCTACCAGTAAGCTCCGGGATACCAGCCCCGGTATGAGTTGTTCGAGGAGAACTGGAATCCTAGCCCGCGGCGGATCTCTCACCTAAGACCTGCAAAACAAAGCCCCCGGGGTCACCCGAGGGTAGACGCTCCGGCGTGATGATGAAGATTGGACTTTATGCAGAGGAGAGAGAATATGAAGAAATACTGAGAGTATTTAAGTCTGATAGAACATATCTTTTACTGTTGGTCACTCCTCTATTTATAATGGCAATGAGCAGAGAGGGTTTAAGCTAAGTGGTCCTTCCCCTGTCGCCTACTCGGGGTTGGGAGGTCATTTTCATGTCCTTCTTGTACCCGGGTAGATCCAAAATAGCTGATGTCATGGGAGGACCACTGATGGGTTGGACTCTCTCTTCTCCTTTTCCAATAGGCTTATCGGGCCAGTGTATGGGTTAAGGCCCATATCACCAGTAGCCCCCGAGACCCTGGCTTCCGGGGCTTGTCCCGGTGAGCTGGGTCTCTGAAAAGTATCCTAGCGGGCTACATCATTGTCAACCCGTGTCACCACGCGCCAATTGCGTGTTCTTAGCGTGCGCGTCTTTTCGTCGTCCGCACCCTAATTAATGTTGATTATTGCTTTTTCTCGAATGTTGAGTTTTCATTCCCAATTTCGAGAAATTCCTTGTATTCTTCTCTATAAATACCTGATCAAAGTTTCATCTTCACCTTCACATCAACAAAGCGCTGTCACTTTCTCAAATCGCAAAACTTTCTTCTTCTATCCATCACTTTCCCATCTATCTAATATGAGTCGTAGCGCCACTGCCCCCGTAGACGATCATTCCTTAGACATCGAAGATATTCCTCCCCGTTCGACAGGTGGGAAGGGGTTGATGACTTCAAAAGTGAGGTAGTTTATGGTGCTCCCGTTCCTCCTGACCCGCAGGATCCGGGCGAGACCCCGATACATGACTCAGTCCGGGATCTTTTCAAGTGGATGTATATCCCGCTATCCTATGATGCGGGGCCCGAACCGTTTAGTGGTGACATGGCGTCCCGGGATTGCGTGCCCCGGCATCTTTTCCTTCATGGTCTTACTTTTCCCCTCCCTCCATTGTTCACTGATTTCCTGAACTATTACAACATATCCCCAGCCAAGGTGCATCCTAACGCCGTCAGCGTCATGATCGCCTTCCTCTACTCTTGTCACCAGGCTGGGGTGACCGGGACTGCTGCTATATTCTTTAGTTTTTACTATCTGTCCACCACTGCCTTCCCCGGGGTGTTCAACGTTCAGCGCCGGAACAAAACGAAGGCTATTTGCTCCGGGAGGCTTGACTCTGTTAAGACAGGTGACTGGATGAATAATTATTTCACTTTCGATGAGCAGAAGTATCCCGTCCCGGTATGGAACCAACAGCGGGCCGCAGAGATGAAGGGTGCACTACCTCCGGCTCAGTTCCGCCAAGTATCCGAGAGTCACATTCGGATATCTGGATTCTTTGTCAGTCTGAAGGATTACCAGATAGTGGGTGGTTGTGAGTTTCCCCGGGAGGCGTATCTTGCGGAGGTGTTCACCTGCCGTCGCCTGTAAGTGAAGCGGAGCCTTGGTAATTTTCTCCTCTTGTTCTTATCATTTCTTTTGTATTCTTTTGCTACTTATGTTAGTTAATATTTTATTTTTTTATGTGCTAGCCATATCCCCCGGCCAGCGATAGTCCCACCCGGGTCGAAGTCCGGCGAGGGGGAGGGGAAGGTCGCTTCCGAGAAACCGAAGAAGGTCAAGGTTGGTAGCGAGAAAGTGGTCGGGGAGACCAAGAAAAGGAAAGCTGGGGAAGAGAGTTCCGATGTGAAGGTCCCTGGAGCTTCCGATGCTAAGTAGGTGGTCGGGTCAGCCGGGGTTCCTCCGGCTGGCAACCGCCATCCTCTGGCGTTTTCCGTTCCTTCTACCGGGGGTCATCCCGTTAAGAAGAAGAAAACTGAGTCCCGTTCTCAAGATTCATCCCGGATTCCCCGGAAGGAGCAACTGGAAAAATCCACTGCTGAGAGCAGTCTCGGGCCTATAAATGAGAACAAGGCTGGCTCTTCCTCTCATCCTGTTTTGTTAGATGACTCACAGGTATGTGTATCTCTATTCTTTTTGCTTATTTTGATCTTGTTTTTTTTGCGTTTGTTTTAAGTTTTTATCCTTGTGTAGGACCATGCCTCCAAACTATTTGTTTTCCCCGGACTCCGAGAGATAATCAACGAGGCCTGTGATTCCTGTCAGCTAGCCTATCCCAGGAAGTTGAAAAGCTGAGGTCGCAGAATGCCTCTCTCTACAAGGAGCTTTCCGACGCCCATAAGGAATTTTCTCGCGTGAAAAAAGACGGTAAACGCGGTTTGGCCCCCGCGCAGGAAGCTCTTTGCCGGGCATTCGTTGACCGGGTTTTCACAAGTCATTCCTTTGAGGAAAAACTACTGGCCCTTTGTGATGTCTCCAATGAAGCAGCCCTGCACGCTGCTTATAAATCAGTCCGTGAGTATGTTCCCTGGGAGAGGAGGGCGGAGTTTCGGGCTGCCTGGTATCATCCCAAAGCGGATGGGCGGTTTAACTATGCGGTAGACAAGTTCATGAAGGAAGGCATTGCTGGGATATTCCTCAGAGTGATGTCCGTTTTTGAGGGTGCTAAGAGTGTTGACCTCCAGGACATCAGTACTTATGCTGAAGATGCCGCCAACCTCGCGCAGGACAAGGTGGATCCTGGTCCGGATGATCTTGTCAATCTAGCTAACATCGAGACTTCGGTCGCTTTCAGAAGAAGACGGGGGTTCTGACGAAGATGATGATAAGTCCCCGGTCCATGAGGTTGAGCAAGTGCCTTTGGAAAATGAAGAAGCTCAAGTGTTTTCGGACGAAGAAGCTCAAGCCTCCCCGGATGGTGATGGAGCCCAGCAGGAGGAGCCATCACCCCAGGATGATGACGAGGACACTGATGTGGAAGTATAGTCTAGATACTTAGTCCTCGTATTTTGATTTCTTTTTCTTTGGATTGTTGCTTTCATCTTTTTGGATTGTTTTGAATTTTTGTTTTCCCTGGGCTCCTCCCCTGAACTGTTCTCTTTTGTGAATCAGGGAGGGAAAAAGAGTTCCAGGGATGAGAGCGATGACTCCAACGATGTAAGAGTCTCTCTCTATTTGCGTTTTTTTTTCTCTAAGTATATCCAATTTCTTTCTTTTATCCAATTTTTCAAGTTCTGAATGTTTGGTTATACATGTTCTGAGATGCATGCATGTTGTCAAGTTTGTATCTGACTTTTCTTGCTTTTGTAGCCCCGGGATAATCCTCCCGGTGCTATTCCTTCCGAGGCCATTCCGGAAAATGAGACGTCGTGTCCCCGATGTGCGGAGTTAGGGGAACAACTAAGTCATTGGCAATTGGACGGCATCCAAACTCGTTATCTTTTGATTCAATCCGGGATTGGGTCCGTAATAAATGAGTTCCCCGATGTCACCTCGTTAGTAACAAAGCTCCGGGAGATATCGAATCAATTTGGATCCTTTTCCCGGTGTCAATCCCTGGTTCGAGACCGGGTAAACGCCGTTTTAGATGCGGACAAGACCATTTCGATGTTACAAGCCGAGCATTATGCCTTCAAATCCCGCCTCAAGGATGAGTTTGAGTTAGTGTGATCCGAACTTCCGTTTTATTGCGACAAACTCAAGTGGTTGGAAAGGAGGGGCGATCCCCTCAGAAGGAATCTAAAGCTGGAAAGGGAGAACCGGGAACTGGCGGCCCGGAACTTAATCCTTCGAGAGAATTTGGTTACTCTTCAACATACTTATCACTTGACCGGGTTGCGTTTGGGTCGGTTCTCTCCCCCGCTATATACTAACTTTCCCCGTGAGGTTGGGGCGCTGTTAGTGCGCATGTTTCGTATAGGTTGGAACGACCCCGAGTTTCGGTATCGTCCTGCTTCGAGGAAACCGCCGCTTGGTGGCAGCGTCAAAGGGAGGGTCAGTAACTCCCTCCATCCCTAGTACTCATTCCGAGTCGAGTTTCCATTGATTTCACCGTCGAAAGGTATCTCGGGTTCCGCGTGTCAGTTGATCGGAGGAATCTGCTCGAAGGGTGTCTAGACTCCGGGAAGATGCTGCCAGAATCCAAGCCTTCATCGCTTCTGAGGACGCTGCTAAAGAGCAAAGGCGTTTAGCCCGGGAAAAGAGCAAAGGGAAGAGCAAAATTGTTGCTAAGAAGAGAAAGTCTCCCCGTTCTCAAGGACCTATCATCATTGGAGCTCCCCGGAGGGTATCATCACCTGAAGTTTTGTCCTCAGATGACGATTTTGATCCCTATGACGAAGCTGGTCCCTCCGGTGCTGGTCCTTCCGGTGTCCCCCCGACGGAGGAGTCTAATGCCCCGGGGAACACGGTTACTGCTAATCAACCCAGTCATCCCGCCACTCAAGATGATCAAGGGTCTCCTATTAGTTGGGATGGCCATCATTCCCTTTGTTAACTTAGTTTGCATAGTGTAGAATTTAGAGTTGTAAATTTCACAATTATTCATTGCGGATTAATGATATGTGTTTGTATGTTTTTCCTCAATACTTGTTCAAGCATTTTCATCAATCATCTCCCCCGAGTCGCTTGTTCAAGCGTGCCCGTGTGTAATCTTAGCTGTTGTTCGGGTGCTTGTTCAAGCGTACCCGTTACTCGTGCACTAGCCCCCCGGGCGCTTGTTCAAGCGGCCCCGGTTCAACTATACTTGAGAAAATAAAATGCGCAAAACAATCTTCATAAGCATAATAATAAAATGCAAACGCGGGCCATGGGACAACCTAGGCTCAACCCTGGCCAGAGGTTCCCATGCCGCACTCGTGATACCGTCCTATGCATATCCCTTGCCAGAGGGGTGAACACAAGAATAAACTAAGCATAGTACCTACGTAAATTTGCGATGTTCCAGCGCCGCGGGACCTTCTTCCCGGCCTTGTCCTCCAACTCGTAACTCCCCCCAGGATGAGCTGTTGTCACCTTGTAAGGTCCTTCCCAGTTGGGAGCTAACTTGTCGCTTGCAACTTGCTGGCTCTTGTCATTTCGGTGCATCACCCACTCCCCCGGGGTGAACTGTTCCTTTCGCACTCGTCTGTCGTGATATTTCTTGACCCGTTCCTTCACCCGGGCCTCGTGCAGGGCTGCCTTTTCCCGCTTCTCCTCCAACAAATCTAGGTCCAGTAGCCGTTCATTCTGGTTTGCTTGCTCGTCCGGGAACTTCGAACGAAGACTGGGCACTCCAACTTCTGCCGGGATTACCGCCTCCACCCCGTAAACCAAACTGTAAGGGGACTCGCCCGTGGCGGAACTCTCCGTTGTTTTGCTTGCCCATAACACACTTGGGAGTTCGTTGACCCAGTTTCCCCTCGCTCCCTGAAGACGCGTCTTAATTCCGTTGACAAGAGTCCTGTTGGTGACCTCGACCTGCCCGTTGGCCTGGGGGTGGTAAACCGAGGTTAGGTTCTGCTCAATCCCGTACTCCTTGTACCAGGATTTGAAAGGGTCATTCTCAAACTGTGTCCCGTTATCCGTCTCTATGAACCGGGGGATCCCATAGCGGCAGATAATATTATTCCAACAGAATTTCACACAAGTACTTCCCCTAATGTTGGTCAAGAGAGCAGCTTCCACCCATTTGCTGAAATAGTCAACAGCCACTATCAGATACTTGAAACCTCCGGGGGCTGTCGGGAAAGGGCCTACTAGATCCAAACCCCAACGGATGAAAGGCCAGGTCCCGGATATTCCGATCATCTCCCCCTGCGGCACATGGATCAAGGGTGCAAACTTCTGGCACTGCCCACAGGAGCAGACAACTTTTTGGGCGTCCTCAAACAGCGTGGGCCAGTAATACCCCGTACACATGATTTTCCGGGCCACAGTCCGGGCCCCTTGATGACTCCCGTTAGGACCCTCATGCACTTCTTTCAACAAGTGGCGAGCTTCTTCTCCATCAACGCACTTCAGTCAAGGTTGAAGGTATCCCCTTCGTATCAACTCCCCGTCCAGGACAGCGTACCGGGGGGCCTTAACTCGGATCTTCCGGGATTTAACTTTTTCTTCCGGCAGTGTTCCCTTCTCCAAGTACTCGAGCAGGGGCGTGATCCAGGACTCCGTTTCCCGAACCACTGTGACCTGGTTGGAGTGCTCATATCCCCGGGTGGTTACCATTTCCATGAACAGATTACGATCCTGGTCTGGCTTGAGCTCCGACGAAGCCGATTTACTCAATGCATCCGCCTTGCAGTTCTCTTCCCAAGGGATCTGTGTTAGTGTAACTCGGAGGAAACCCTGCATCATTGTCTTCACCGCCTCCAGGTACTTCTGCAGACTTCTTTCCTTGGCCTCATACTCCCCATTGACTTGCTGCACCACAATGGCTGAGTCACTGTAGGCATCCACCACTTTTGCACCTACCTCCCGGGCCAGACGTAACCCGGCTAGGAGGGCCTCATACTCGGCTTCGTTGTTAGTGGTTTTGAATTCAAATTGCAAGGCATATCGATATTCCTTCCCCCCGGGGCTGACCAGCACAACCCTCCGCTCCCCCCGACATGGGAGGAACCATCCACATGCAGTTTCCACCCCGGCTCGTCCTCCACCGGGTCTTTTACGGCATTGTCCGCCATTTCCACTAAGAAGTCGGCCAAAGCTTGGCCTTTGATGGACTTCCTCGCCTGGTAAGTGATCTCATGCTCCCATAACTCAATCGCCCACTTCATCATCCGGCCCGACGCCTCCGGTTTCAGCATTACTTGGCGAAGTGGTTGATTTGTGAGGACTGTTATAGGATGGCCTTGGAAATACGGGCGGAGTCTCCGGGACGCATGCACTAGGGCTAAGAGCAGACGCTCTAGTGAAGAGTAATGCGACTCCGGTCCTTGAAGCGCCCTGCTCACAAAATACACCGGACTCTGCAGCCTCCCGGACCCCCGGACTAAGGCCGCACTTATAGCTTGATCCGTGGCTGCCAGATACCAGAACAATTCTTCACCCAGGACTGGCTTGGACAAGGTTGGGAGTTTCCCCAGGTGCTCCTTCAATTCCTTGAACGCTTGCTCGCACTCAGGAGTCCATTCAAACTTTTTTGCTCGTCTCAAAATGTTGAAGAAAGGCAACTGCTTCTTTGCCCCCCGCGCCAGGAATCTACTCAATGCCGCCAAGGATCCTGTTAAGCGCTGCACATCCTTAACCTTGCTCGGGGAGGGCATGCTCATGATTGCATCGACCTTCTCCGAGTTCACATTGATCCCCCAGTTTGACACCATATATCCCAAGAACTTGCCTGCCGCCACCCCGATAGTGCTTTTCTCCGGGCTCAGTTTCAAGTTGACCCTCCTTAACACAACAAACAGCTCCCGGAGATCTTCCAAAAAAGCATCATGTGTCCTACTTTTGATCACCATGTCATCCACATAGACCTCCATAATCCTCCCAAGCTGATCTTTGAACACCCGATCCACCATACGCTGGTATGTGGCTCCTGCATTTTTAAGACCGAATGACATTTTCCTGTAACAAAAAGGTACCAAAGTCAGTAATAAAAGAGGTTTTTGGACGGTCTTCCGGGGCCATGACAATCTGGTGATATCCCCGGTGCGCGTCAAAGAACGCAAGGAGCTAATAGCCCGTTATCGCTTCCACCAGCTGGTCAATGAACGGCAACGGGTAACAGTCTTTAGGGAAACACTTGTTCAAGTCTGTAAAATCTATGCACATCCTCCAAGATCCATCATGTTTTTTCACCAGGACTGGATTAGCAATCCACTCCAGGTAAGTGATTTCTTCAACCATGCCGGCATCCAGCATCCTTTTTACCTCCGACCGGGCAAACTCCACCCAATCCGCTGCCAAGGCTCTTTTCTTTTGCATGATGGGTTTCAGATCCGGATAGACATTCAGCCGGTGTATCGCAAACTCTTCTGGTATCCCCGTCAAGTCCTCTATTCCCCATGAGAACACATCCTCGTACTCCTTGAGCGGCTCCCGGAGTTCCTCCTTCACACTCTCCGGTAGATGCTTGCCGACAATCACCTTCCCTCGGGATCCTACCTCCATTTCTTCCACTTCAAAGGATGCAGGGTCACCGTGCACCGCCCCCACTATATTGTCCTTCCCGGAACTCTACCCGGGCTCCGAAGCGTGTATTCTTTTAGACCCTCCGGCCTTAGCATCCTTTATCGCGCGCGGTTAGCATGCAGCTGCGGGCAGTTGTTTGGTTACCAATAACCGAAGCAATTCCTTGATCTGTCGGGAATTTCATGGTTAAGTGGTAGGGAGAGCAAATCGCCCGAGCTTGCGTCAACCAGGGTCGGCCTATGATCATGTTGTACGGGGAAGAAGTATTTATGACCGCGAAATTACACAAAACAGTACATCTCTTGTTAATATCCAAGTGATCAACAAGAGTCACCCGTAAGGCTGTAACACCTAGAGGGTGAACTGTCCGGCCTGTGAAGTCTGATAGCGGGGACAAACATGGTTTCAGGTTCTGGCGTCCGATGTGCAATTGGTCAAAACAATCAGCGAACATAATCTCCACGCTGCTCCCATCATCCACAAAGAATGTCCTTGCGGTTCAGCAAATCATTTAAAATTTGAAAGTTGCCAAACCTAAAAGTGGGAGGGTTCTTCTCTTTTCTTTTCGAAGGTGAGAGGTTTCTTCGACAACGATGGAAATTCTTTGATTGGAAACTCTCTTATAAACTAATCTTTGTGGATACTCGTTTTATTACCACTCCCTCTACCTCGGCGGAAATCACCATGGGGTCAGAGTCGAGCACCTGGGCTTGGACTGCATCCTCTTCTGAAAAGGTGATAGTTTCGTCGTGTTTAAACGTCTTTCCCTGGATCTCCCTCGGGGGTACATATCTACTTTTAGCTTTCACCGCCGACAGTGTCTGTGCCCCATCTCTCACTATACCGTTGATCACGTTTATCGTTTGGGGCGCTCCGGGTCCAGGAGCTCCCGGTCTATGAGCTTGTGGGGCGGGGTTAGGAGCAGTGTTAGCCTCCGCCGGGCGATTGCCGCCTTGGCCTCGATTGTTCCTCCTTCCTTCCTTGTCCTTCCAGAGCAGCTACCGGGTGTGCATCTCCCGCCACGCAATCTCGGAGCTTACTCCGCTCCACCAACTTCTGAATATCTGTGCGCAGGACACGACAGCCTTCTGTAGTATGATCGTAAGACTTATGAAACTCACACCATTTCTAGGCATTGGCCGGGGTTGGGACCCCTTGTATAACTGGGGGGTCCGTGAAGAGACCCCGATGAATGGCCAGAATCTCCGTCTTTGTCTTGGAGAATGGAGTATACATCGGCCTCACCACCAACGTCTGTCCCCCCGGCGCAGGTGACGCTCCCTGGACCGGCGGGCGCCTTACTGGCTCCTGGCGAACACCCTGGTGGGGAGTCGCCCGGAGCGTGGTTGTTTGGGTTGCCGTGGCCGTGATCACCCGCTGTTCAAAGAAGCCAACGGTGTTCATCCGAGTATGGTTAGTTTCATGCACGCTGCAATGCATTTCCACTGTCAGCTGAAGGTGGTAGAAGGTTCCCGGCATGTTCTTCATCAACTCAATATAGAACATCTCGTCTCTCAATCCGTTCACGAAGTTGCCGATTAAGGCCTTCTCATGCAAGTGCCTATCCTGGACCTTCATAGACTCGGCAATATACCGGACATAATACTACCAAGTAGACTCCGTCTCCAACTGTCGCATGGCCAGGACCGTCGCCAGGTTCACGAAGTTTATCTTCATAGCTGCATACCGATGGACCAGGACGGTAGCAAAGTCCCAGAAAGTCTTCAACGAACCCTGGGGAAGACTCTTGAACCAACTCAAGCTGTTACCCCGGAGGTAGGAGGGTAATAGCTTGTACTGCAACGGCTCGTCAATGTCCCGGGCACCCATGACACTCAGATATGTGTGAACAAACTCATCCGGATCCCCGTCCCCATTGTACGTCGGAACTCCATCGGGCGCTTTGGTGCCTGTCGGCCACTTATAGTTCAGAACC
Source organism: Sherardia arvensis (assembly GCA_948330725.1). Taxonomy (NCBI): domain Eukaryota; kingdom Viridiplantae; phylum Streptophyta; class Magnoliopsida; order Gentianales; family Rubiaceae; genus Sherardia; species Sherardia arvensis. Next base: position 8,204,568 of record OX415236.1, on the reverse strand, counting down.
TCTGGAACCCACGGGGAATGAGAAACCATCCCCTGCCTTCCAATCATCCTACTCAGTCGATCTTCAATGGAACCATCGTTGAACGGGGTGTTGTATCCGCCGTAATATGGTTGAGCCTGCGGGATTAAACCGCCTGGGAGCTGCTGATCCGGATGCTGCTACTGACTTGGAGGCATCTGCTGACCCGAGGGCATCTGCTGATCTCCGGGTCCTCCTCTCCCATCCTTCTCCAGGTCCACTATATCAGATACTTTGTTATGGGCCGCTGCCTTAGCCGCTTTCCATGCTCAAAATTCTCCAAATTCCGCAGCGTTGGTATGGATAGTTTCTGGGTCTCCAGGCTCCTCTTCATCCGGGTATTCTTCTTCTCCGGAATCAAAATACTCTGTTTCGGATTCACCACCATCTCCGAACGTCTCCTGGTTCTGCCTCTCCTTTTCTTGTCGGACCTTCTCCCTCTGCTCCTTCTGCATCTCCTTGAGAGTACGCTCCGGCACCTTCTTCTTTCCTTTGCGCTTCTCAGCGGCCACACGGGCAGCCTCCTTGAGCGCCCGTTCCTTCTCCTCGGCCACTTTCCGCGCCTCCTGGGCAGCCGCGGCCCTTTTCGTCTTAGGGCCATCCACTGCTTGACTAGCCTTGGTGGGGGTTCTCCCCCTGTCTTTTTAGGCCTACCGCGGGGCATGACGAAGCAGAATTATCCCACTGGGCGTGCCAACTGATGCTACCAGTAAGTTCCGGGATACCAGCCCCGGTATGAGTTGTTCGGGGAGAGCTGGAATCCTAGCCCGCGGCGGATCTCTCACCTAAGACCTGCAAAACAGAGCCCCCGGGGTCACCCGAGGGTAGACGCTCCGGCGTGATAATGAAGATTGGACTTTATGCAGAGGAGAGAGAATATGAAGAAATACAGAGAGTATTTAAGTCTGATAGAACATATCTTTTATTGTTGGTCACTCCTCTATTTATAATGGCAATGAGTAGATAGGGTTTAAGCTAAGTGGTCCTTCCCCTGTCGCCTACTCGGGGTTGGGAGGTCATTTTCATGTCCTTCTTGTACCCGGGTAGATCCAAGATAGCTGATGTCATGGGAGGACCACTGATGGGCTGGACTTTCTCTTCTCCTTTGCCAATAGGCTTATCGGGCCAGTGTATGGGTTAAGGCCCATATCACCAGCACATACAATAAATAACAAATGCGCATTTAGTATGTTACAAATGCACATAGCATTTGTTTATACAAGAATTTATAATTAGCAATAATTTAATATACAATTCAGTTTCTAAAAGTTAGAATAAACCCTAACTTCCTTAACCCTGGCCATGACCTTCTTCTCTCTACTTTTGTTCTTTCTCCTATACATATAGTGATGATCATCAAATTTTCGATGTTTTTCTTTCATAATGCATATGAATGAATTGTATAGAACATATTTAAAACGCGTCCCCTCTTCCTATTATGATGCCTTCTTCTTCTTCTTCTTCTTCTTCTTCTTCTTCTTCTTCTTCTTCTTCTTCTTCTTCTTCTTCTTCTTCTTCTTCTTCTTCTTCTTCTTCTTCTTCTTCTTCTTCTTCTTCTTCTTCTTCTTCTTCTTCTTCTTCTTCTTCTTCTTCTTCTTCTTCTTCTTCTTCTTCTTCTTCTTCTTCTTCTTCTTCTTCTTCTTCTTCTTCTTCTTCTTCTTCTTCTTCTTCTTCTTCTTCTTCTTCTTCAATAACCTTCAAAAAAAAAAAATAGATAAAATAATTAAAATGCACATGCAATTCATCTATCATGCACATTTATCCTAGATAAAATAATTAAAATGCACATGCAATTCATCTATCATGCACATTTATCCTTTTTGAAATACACATTACATAATGACAAAATGCACATATTTTTAAACGAGAATGCACAAATATTAAAATAAAAATGCACAATGTTTATTAAACAAATCATATCAACAAAATTAACAAGAATCATGTACATATCGTAAACCAAATCTAAATACACATTAATTATTTAAAACATACTCAAGAAAAAGAAAAAAACACATACATATTTATTCTAACCATTTATTGAAATCAAATATTCCATGTATCAAAGAATTTCCATCGTTGTCGAAGAAACCTCTCACCTTCGAAAAGAAAAGAGAAGAACCCTCCCACTTTTAGGTTTGACAAATTTCAAATTTTAAATGATTTGCTGAACCGCAAGATATATATAACTAAAAATTAAAATTGCTATATTTTAGGATACGGTTAAATACGTGGGAGAAGAATGTTAGATTAAACAAGGTAACTGATTAAACGTGAGAACCATTTATTGAATTTCATAATTAGGATTAAAAACATATTTAATTATTTTACATAGAAGGGCCTGGGGATACGTATCCCCAGGGTATAATATACTTACTGGGAAAAGTATAACATGTATTAGGAGATTTAGATGGAGTTGATTTAACAGATTTAAAATAGATATATTTATCCAAATAGATGGCATTGAAATTTAACTTAATTTGGTTATAAGTAGATTGGGTGAAAAGGATATAAAATACTATTTAGAAAACAATATGCATAAGAATCATTATGTTATTGGATAGATTCATATGACGATCTTCCTAGATATAAATTTGATCTATTTTGATGATTTACTATACTTATTTCAGTTTTAGAAAATAATTAAAATCACCCATGGGATATGGTGGGGTGTTTTATTAGGTTCGACAAACCTGAAATAGGGCGTAAAACCCAAATGCATATACAAGCTTGTATAGAAGTAATATGCGAATGTTAATAATGAGCTTTCAGATCTCAAAAAACAAAGAATTTTTTTGGAAAATATGTTTATTCCTAATAAGATAATAACATGCATTTTGATGTGGTAGAAATGGTGATATTAGTTGGGCTGGGCTATATCCCAAATCAACTTAAATGTCCAAATCAAATTCCAAATCCAAATCCACCAGGATTTATTTGCACATATATCATTATATCCTCATTTCACCACTAACACTTCCACTTTCTGAAGATGGACTCATATATTTTTGCTTAATTTTTTACAATCTCAAACTAAATAAAAAGGATAATATCATGATTGTGTGGAATACCTTTAGTCCATATCAACCTCAAGGAGCAACTTATTGATCAAAAATTTGTAGCACAACTTAACCACTTGGGAGATGTTTGGATTTAAGGTAATAAATCGTGCACATTAATTTTAAGAAATTGTCTACTTCCAGAATTATCAATAATCTAAACTTGACAAGGAACACGTTCCTTGAATCTTTGTGAAGAAAAAGGGGTGCATCATAAGTTTCCGTGAAGTGCTTGTCCAACTACACTTTTGGTTACAATTTGTTCAATAAAGGTACACAAAAATGGAAAGTGTTGGGATGGATATTACAAAGAATTTACCCTTTTCAGAATTCACCATTATTTCTTCCATGATGCTGCTCTTCATCATATATATATATATATATATATATATATATATATATATATAGAGAGAGAGAGAGAGAGAGAGAGAGAGAGCGCGCGCATGCGTATGTACCTGCAACTTGTATATAGAGAAATAATGGATAAAGATGTATAAAGATGCATCATAAGTTTCCGTGAAGTACTTGTCACTATTGGTTAAAATTCATTCAATAAAGGCATACAAAAATGGAAAGTGTTGGGATGGAGAGAAGGTAATGATTTGGGACTTGAGGAAGCCTGCCGCACAAACATTGTCCACTCGTGCTAAGGCATTAGATTTTAGTCTAAAATGTTTGCTTGTTGCAAGAACTGGATCGTTTATCTAAATATAGAGGGATCCCTCTATAGTTGTAAATGATGAAATGCACATTTTTCCCCCAAGCTATAGGGATGTATGTTACTAAATGCAATTCATAATGCACTTTTTTTTTGTCCAATTTGCATCCTAGAAAGAAGAAATACCCTTGTGAATGAGGTTTGGTTGAAGTTGTAAAACTCACCCTCTCATAACTGAGAGGTTTCAGGTTCAAGTCACACCCTTGACAATAAATTTGCGAATTTTAGAGCAATTATTAAAAAATCTATACCCAGTGTTAATAGGCCATGGATAGCCCAATGAACTGTGTTGTTGGTCCCCACTATGTTCTCCCATACTGCAGGTGGTCCGATCAGTGGTTCCGATTTCGGTTTCGATAGTTCAGTGACTCGTCGATGAAGCAGTCATGGGTCTTCTCTGGAGGGCGTTCCAAAACTAGCCAATGAATGGAGTGCAAGACTTTTCTATACTTTACGAATTCAATCGTGGTGTCTCTTACTATAGTCCTAAGATTCTTCAAATATCAACATTTTAAAATTAATTAATAATTATAATTAAAATTATTGATGATCAAACATATAATTTGTTGTTTACCTTGTGACAGTAGTAGTATGAGCCAACTTGGTAAATCTTCTAGATCATTTGCCACTTTAAGATTCTTGCTCACTTGTGTAAAAGTAGAATTTTAAAATTGATGCACAATATACTCCACTGGTTACTTGAGACTGATGTTAAAGAGTGTTAGAGTAAATCCCACATCGGAAACGAAGAGGGTGATTGTTCAGTATATAAATCTGGTGGGCTACTCCACATATTGTCAATTGATTTTTATGATGGAACCTCACTGGGTTTATGTGCTAGACCTGTTGGGCCTATGTGCCATGTCCACCTCCCAGTTTACAGACACAGTATGGATCACGGTCTGGACTTCTAATATGGTATCAAAACCCGAAGTTTGCGTCCTGGGCCTACAATCCAAGTGCAAGGGTGTTACCGTAAATCATACATCGAAAAATCGAAAGTGGGTGGGTCTTGCACTTGAGGGATGGTGTTAGAGTAAATCTCACATCGGAAACGAAGTGGGTGATTGTTCAGTATATAAGTCTGGTGGGCTACTCCACACATTATCAATTGATTTTATGATGGAACCTCACTGGGCTTATGTGCTGGACATGTTGGACCTATGTGCCATGTCCACCTCCCAGTTTACAGACACAGTGTGGATCACGGTCTGGGTTTCTAATAAAGAGGCCAGCAGAGGGGGACATGAGAGTTTTGTATCCGAAACCGAGGGGACATCAAAATTACACACTTTCTTTTTTTGGTAATTTCAATTCATGTTGTTCATTTGTTTTGTGTTAATGTAACTTCATTTTCACTCACTCATTTCACCCACTTTATTTTTAAATTCAATCTCCACCATACAAATCACCATCCAAAATTCAACCTTCACTTTCTCTCGACAGTTTCTATTGGGACGGGAAGTATATAAATTAATAATTGGATGCTAATTATTGGTAGGAACACACTTGTTTAATTCTCCCAGTTACTATCACTGATCACATACAGAGATGGTCTCGCTGAATGGAAGGCAACAAGGGCCACACCGCCATCCAAATCGTTCATTTTTGTGTCTGAGCACACGCACGTCCTCTACTTTCAAAATCAAAATCGCAGTGCACCTACTTTTTTCGTCTCACTATCAGTAATAATGTTCAGATCTCTATGAATTGGTATTTGAGATGCACCAAAAAGTAACCTGGCTTTGTAAAATTCAAAATTAATCTAAAAATTTGTAACGTGATGATGAAAACGATGAAGTATATAGCCCCACAGATAAAAGTTAGTTCTATCCTGACCATGCCTTGCCAATAATGAGCAACGTATAAACTGATAGACATGAACCAAGCTTTATAGCCGGGAAGGTGTGTTGGTATTTTTTGAGTATGAATTTCACCTCATGTGAACCTAGATAGAGCAGAAGCTGAGCTTTAACTCGATAGTTTTCAATTTTAGGAAAAGCCTAGGACTTGTACCACCACCTTTCTTGCTTGCACTAAGTACACAGAAAAATCATGTCTTACCCAGAAACCAGAAAATACTGTATCAAATAGCACTCTTACAATCTGACCATAAGGTGGCTTTTCTACTCTTAAATAGCATCTACTTTGCCAGCCACACGGGCACCCACTCAACTCTTAACACGAACAAAAGAACCACGCGATTCTTATTCACTCCAAAATTTCACGAAAGCATCGGCAAGTGCTTTAAAGAAAGCCAAAAGAGGACTGAGGTCAGACGAGGCAGACTTCTGTGAAGCAACCTTCTCTTTTTCACTGCATAAGGAAAAGTTGACACTGTTAGCCAAATGAAATATACTAATGTTTAAAACAGCCGAAAATGTGCAGGTCTAAGTGGCAGGGTACAGGCTCACGTACAGCTTAACTCTTTCAAATCTTGACTCAACTCCTTCCTCAGGGGTGCTTTTGTGTTCGATATTCAACTTGTATTTAACTCCAACAGAGTCCTGCGATGTCGCATTCTTGTCAGTAGAGCTACTCTTCATCCTCTTGACATTTCCGCTGAACGCCTGAGGTGAGTCTACAGTCTGTTAAAAAGTGAAAAGTCATTACTTTAACCTAACAGGAAGAGGAAAATGAGCAACTACAGCATGCAACATCCATAGCCATAATGGCCACCCTGAAAAGGTTTATAGTTATGGGCTGCCATACCTATTGCATTCACCAGTCTTTAAAAAGGCATAACATCCACAAGAATCAATAGTTACTAAAAACCTTTGTATCCTCATAGGTATAAGAACAATTTAATAGAGTGATGAATGCTACAGCTGTAACATAAAAGCATGGAGGAATTAGGGTCTTCTGAATTGAGACGTTAACAAAAAAAATCATGTGACCTAAACGCAAACTCTACGCTTCTATTATTTCTACGCTTAAGGGACTGTTATTTCTACGCTTCTCATTTTTAATCAACACGCAAACTCTAACCTATCCTGAGCTTATGATAACTCATAAGAACTTTAGTTAATAGAGGGCTATTTAGTGGTTACAGCTTACAACTGTTTCCATCACGTGACCTATAAATCTTCAAGGGCCTGGTTTATTTGTTCTGTTGATAGTCCTGTTAAAGTTGAATGCCTGTGTTTTCATCCATCAAGTTTATAAGTTGTTTACTAATCATCTTATTCTTAGTCACTTTCATTTGTATCTTCACCACACCCGACCACAAATTATATATCTCTTCTTCCAATATAGATTCTTCCATAAGGTCTCCCAGCATCGAATTTCACAAACCCGTCCCGAGTCAAGGGAAAAAATACTCTCAGATAACGCCACAATGCATAATCTTAGGTCATTATATGCCTTGGAGATTCAGAAATATATGATTTATCTATTAAAAGGTCATAGAAAACGTGTGCAGCCACAAAGGGAAGGAGGTGAGTTCTGAAGGATCCATACAAAATTGCAAATTATCTATATGTTTGAAAGTAAGAGTACCTTTGATTGTAGAGGAGAAGAGACCTTAGTTCCAAGCTGTGGATCCTCATTTTCTTTGATTGTAGAATAATTTGAACTTTGTGCTGAAGAGCTTAGGACTTTTGAGTGAGATGTCTCATCCACTGGTTCAACCTCCTTAACCTGTTGACTGGATATGTCAGCACCTAATTCAGGATTAATCACACTAGAAGCATCCTTTGAAACGTGCAGTCTGTCCAGTTCACTTCCATTAACTTCCAGAGTTTTAGCTACTTGGTGTCCTTCCAAGCCATCACTTTTCTTGGCAACTGGACGCAGCGGAAATGTTTCCACCAGTATGTCAGGCTTCACAGGAATTTGTGGACTGTTTGATTCTTCTAGTTGTTCCTTTCCATCTTTCTCCACATCCAGACTAGCAATGGCAATTTCCTCAGTAGCCTGACTGGTACCATTGATGGCTTGTTTCTCATCTTTCTCACTAGCTTCCAGCGCGTGTTCATCATGGTGGAAAGATAGATTTCCTATAGTTTCTGCATCAGATTCTTCATCTCCATCACTTATTTGTGTACCGTTGTCAGCTAACATACCATCAAACGCCTCAGATTTTGCCAACGGACCACCCAAATCCGGTTGCTGTGCCTCACTGGTTTCTTTAGCAGGATACAACGCTTCTCCCATGTTGACAGGCTTATCAACTTCGATATAATTGTCAGCCTTCCTTGCATTACCATTTAGTTTTTTTTCAATAAACTCCTCCCTGCTAACCTGATTATGATCTGCTGCGATAAAAGACGTTGCTTGTGTTTCACTCAACGATGTCAAGCTTTGTTTAGGTTCAACAGATATAGTCCCCAAAGGCGAATTCTCTAATAGAGTGTCAATACTCTGCTCCTCCATGTCAAATTTAGCTGGACCCAACACTCTGTTCTCTTGTATAATTTCTCTCACAAGTTCCCGAACTGTGTAAAATGAACCACCAACTTCCTTATGAGTAAGATTGAGGGATGGGAAATTTCCATTATTTGACTTCTGATATCTGTAGGGAATGAAACCAGCACACCAAGATTCCCATCAGTAAAACAGATCAAAATATCAGTTAACTAAGAAACCAACAGCAAGAATATAGATGATTTGATTCCGTCAACAAAACAGGAGATGATAAAAGGGGTGAACAATCATATTCTTAGAAATCATCCAAGCAATCCCACATCCCCAATAAGTAACAAACAGAAACTAAAAAGATGTTCAACCCTCAATCACTAACATCATTTCTAGAGCAAGTAAACAGGTCTTAAATGAAACTATGTGACTTGGCCGTCCTTAACAGCGAAGAGGAAAGTTAAAGCGATGGATGTGAAGATAAACACAAAATTATAGGTGCTTTAAGAAGCAAAGTTCGAAGTACCTCTTTATAAACAACTCGACCAGTGTCTTTCTCTCCTCCTTAGAACGCCTAATCCGCGTTTTCTTCCCTCCGGCCTCGTTATAGGTGGCGAGGGCAAACGTTTGCCCAGCCCACGCACCTTTAAACGCATGCATTATCTGAACAAAAACAAAACCAAATCAGTCAGTATTGCCTAGAACATAAAAACCTACAAAATTCATACAAGCGAAGTGAATTGAAGGGAACAATAAAATCAATTAAACTACACAAACAAGGAGAAAATCATCATAATCTCAACAGCATAATTTTATCGAAATGTACCAAACACGAAGCTAAAACCCTGAAGCAATTGAATGGAGTTCCATGGAAGATTGAGAGGGGGAAATGAAAAATAAGATTCAGTAGAGAGATGGGAAATGGATTACCTGAAGAAATTGGGGGAATTGATGAGTGTGAATAGTTGGGAGAATGAGAACCGATAAACCCTACTACGACACAGTTTCGCTGCTCAAGCATACCAGTCTTATTGGCTGAAGACGAGGGCGGGCAGGTTTTAGCACTTTTCCTTTATTTTGAATTTTCTTTTTTATTTACTTGCTTCCAAACAATATTATTACACATTTATTTAACAAAAAATATACTTAAAAATGAATAAATTCATCAACCTAATTTATGCTTGTTTTTCTTATTTTCAGTTCAGGGAAAATTAATCATAAAGCAAACGATGACTCTATGAGTGTGCGAGAGACCTCAAACATGATGAATAAACTCTCAAGTCTCGACAAAGTGTTCTAGGATGTGTTTTCTATAACTTATTTGAATATATTTTTAATTTAGTTCAGTACGATCGAGTAAAAATAAGTTGTAGAGAACATGTCATGTGAATGTGATTTTTTGATTTTTTATTTTTAGATTCATATCTTCTCCCTTTTAAAAATATACAAAATTAACAATTTAAAATTAAAATACATTTTAGAAAAAAACTTTAATTCAAATCTTGATATTTATATGGAATCACACATGCAAGTAGAAGTAAAACTTATGATATTATGACTGGGAGACAAATAAACTAAAACACAGTAGTGACAAATGTACTATACTTCTTGATTGAAATTCTACTCCTAAAATTTTGTGGAGCGGAGTTAAAGAATTGATAAATCTTTCTAAAAACGTATATTTGTAGTAGTATGTACATGTATTAATCATCAAAAGAATACATGCTGAGGTTAACTCTTCTATACTCTGTAGTAGTAGTAATCCAGGAGCTACAAAATTGACTACCTAATTGCCATTCCAGCTTCCAGCTACGCTATATCTCATCTCATCTGTGTTTCAGTCAGGTCAGTCTCCAACTTCCTTTCTCTATGCATTACAAACAATTGTGCCCTTTGCCATCGGCATCATTGGTTTCTTCACCTTTTCAAACAGAATTCACATCCTTTGATGATACTCGTGCAGAGGAATCATTGATACTACCTTCCTCCTCCCAGAGACTTCTGCTTGTATCCATGCTTCATCCTATCGAGAAGTTTCTCTTTTACTTTTCTTTTCTTGTCCATTTTCATCCTGTATCTTTCTTCCCTGTCACGTTCATACACCCCTTGCCAGTAAACTTCCCCTGTCAATGGCCAAAGCCAGTTCTCGTATGGATGATCTCCATCATCTGCAGCTTCTGCTAGGTCTTCATCCATGGTTTTCAGAAGCGTGGCATTGAAGTATTTCGCCCACATAAATCCTCTCCTTAGCTCAATGGGATGCTGTTCCTCCACTGACCCTTGATGGGGGTCTATGTAGACCATCCTACGTCCGCTGTGATATGCCCAAACATTGACCAGAAGTTCCAAAATGCGACAATAGCAATGCTGCTTCTGCTAAAATTGAAGAATCTAACATGAGTAAAATGTTTGCATTGTTACAATCTCAGGTTTGGAGAGAATGTTAGATCCTCACTTACCTCTAAATTTGAGGACCCCAACGAACAACTACTCTCCTGGCTCATCATATGCGAGTGATGAACGGAATCTGCAAAAATCCTAATGTGACAAAAGATTAGAGTCAGTACAAATTATGAATGAGTGGTACAAATTGAGTGAAAAGATAGTTAATAATATATACCGGGAAAACATTACAAATTCAACAAAAGATTGGGTGGGCATCACCCAGCTGTGCAGCGCCGACCAACGTCCTCCATCTTCAGGCATGGGTGGGAGAGCTTCTACATGTGATGGTAAAGCATACATTCTGCGGAACGCATCTTCAAAGGCAGTTCTATACAAATTTTCGATAAATAAGAGGGATGAGAATAAAACTTAAAAGCAACCTTGAAATAAAGTGAGTTTGAGAGAACTTTATGTTTATGTTCTAAAAATGAGAGCATTGAGGATTCTGCTGTTCAGCATACAATCAAACAGTAGCAAATATTTTTACTGATCAAACTAAGACTAAACTCCTATCTCACAGATTAAACTCTTATGCATCAAAGCACAATAAGATACACAAGTAAACATGAGCTCTGATTCTAATCGAAAAACACGAGCGACCAACTGCAAAACCTAAAACATTTATTTACCTGCAGTTTCCTCCATTCAAGATGTCACACATAGACCAGAAAGTAAGCGCATCATTGGTCCCCATAAATCCACCATCCATGTCCAACTTTCCCCAGAAGTATATTACATCTCCTTTAGCATTTTTTTGTATCACATCTTCAAGAACCAACTCGGCAGTTGAAGATAAAGATGCCTAACACAAAAGTAAGCCCACATAAACATCACTGGACAAAAATTCTACTTGTTTAAATGAACAATTTCGTATGAAAAATTAAATGGACAAACAATGCAACAGAATTCAACAGACTTTTCAGAACAAGGTACAGAATCAAGAAGCATGGTTTTTAAATCACATGGAACACGAGACACACCTTCCTCCCAGTAGCACGCCACGACTGAAATCCTATCCAAGGTCGCTTGTGAAGGTAATCAACTCCTTTTGCAATTGAAAACATGCCTCCCATTTCACAGATAATATCTCGAAAGTATGTATCATTCAGAGCTGGAAGTCCATCAACTGCATCCACGTCATCTGAACTTAATCTTCTGGATCTAGCAGACTGAGGGAGATTTATAAAAATTAGAAAATTACACATAACAAACAAGTACAGGATTTAAAAGAGAGAGAAAATCTAGAAGTCGAAACATCAAATAATTTGCAAAAAGAAACAAAAAAGGTGCAATTCACCTTAAAAAGATTTTCTCTGATGAAAAAGTAAACCTCTCTTAAGAAATAAACTGGCAAGGAAAGATAATAAAGGGAAAAGAATAATGTTTTTAGTAGTAGGAGGAACTCACAAGACTCAAACCACGATAAAGAGAACCATGGTGCAGGAATTCCCATGCTCCAGGTCCATGATAGATTTCATAAATGCTTAAAGATTGCCCTGTTCTTTCCAACTCTCCTTCATCCCTCTCAAAGATTTCGAACCTAAGCTTTTCAGATTTACGAGCATTACGATACAGTTCGTCCCAATCACCAATCTTTTTCTCCATTCTTTCATCGATCTGTTCATGGTACATGCATGGTCTATTCAACAGTAATCCCAAGAGACTTGTTGACTGTGGAAAATGAAAAAATAATAATAAAAATGAATCACATAGATGAAGATAGTAGTCATACCTCTTCCATTTCAAGATTTTCTAGTTCTTCAGAAAGTTCTATTTCTCTCAACACATCCCAATCAGTATTAGTGGGGAAACCCTCCTCGGTGTTTCTTGAATCATTCCCAGACGTACTATTTGAAGACATTAAATTGATCAGTTCTTCCTCAGTATTCTGTACAACACTGTATGTTATCCGAGCACCATTGACACGCTGGCTGGCATCCATTTTTCTCTGGAAAGCATTCCATTCCCAGGAACTGTGTTTCAGCTGTGAAGTATTTCCTGGTAACAAGACGTCTGATGGGAAATCGAACACGTTCTCTATTAAACTTGCATATCTTGTGATACATTGTGATGCTAACATATTCTTAACAAGCAGTCTTCCCGCAGAAGCAATGGAATGGCCAAATTTAGAAAGTTTTTCATCCCATAATAGAAGTGCGAAGGCTTCCAGAAGGGCATCAGAATTATGTTTGGGAACAATAATCCCTTGAACCCTATCAGATACCTGGGGAGATAAAGGCCTTCTTAGGAAATATATAAAAGATATTATAATGTGAAATCTTAATCAACAATAATAATAAAAACTTACGTAATGTTTTATAACAGGATTTTCTAGCGCAACTATGGGAATTCCAAACGCCATGGCTCGCGTCAGCAATCCAGGAAAATTTGGCTCCACTTGTGGAGAAGAATAGAGTATGACGTCGGCCATCAATATCAACTCATTAGCATCATTATCAACATCATAAAGCCTAATAGATCCTTCAAAAAGTCCCAAACGAGTAGCAATGTTCTGTGGAAGCAACAAACCCCTTAGTGTTATTTAGGGTTATTTTATAAGAATTTGGCAACAAGGGAATGAAAAATAAGAATCAGATATTGCCCACAAATTTTTTGGAACGCCACAAATAACAGTTTAATTCTGTGTAGATTATGGTTTGAAAGTTTAAAAAACCCAATTTAGCATCTTCAATAAGTGAATTTACCTCCAAGGTGTCATCATACCCAGTGCTGGACTTTCCACTTAAGAAGAAGAACTTAAAGTTTTGTCTTCCTTCTTCTCTCCCGGCATACTTGATAAGAAGAGGTTCTAAGTCATGCATTGAGAAAGCATAATCCCATGGTAGTTCATCATAGAAAGAGGAGCTTCCAATGACCAAAACCAGCAGATCATCTTTATCAATACGATTCTCCTTCCTCAATACCAGCTTGGAATGTGTCTTAATGTAGCTCTCAGCAGCCCAGACATCTACTGGTGATCCAGGAATTACAAAGAAGTTTCCAGTATCAAGCACACTATACAACATCTGATACAGGAAAGTAATCTTAATTGAGCATGAGGAAGCACACCATACCATAGTAAAAAATTAAGAAGCGTATAACCAAATAAAGATTATATGAATTGCAGACCAAGCCTGAGGAGCAACAACGGGATAAAGATAAAAGGGAAGGGAGAAATGATACACTTACTGGTAAAGAATAATCTGGAAAGACAACAACATTAGCCCTGCAGAAATACTTCTTCCAGTGAGATATGATATGTTCCCATTGTTTGTTCTCATACATTTGAAGACGGCCAGCAAGTGTATCCTCTTCAATTATCCACATCAATGGAACAGAGCAGAACGGCTCCTGCATGAGGCTGCAAAAATATAAACCTCACAAACAGAATCTCAAGGAATAGATTCAATATAAATTTCTCATTTACAGCTATTTTTAACGCTCATAGAATAGACTGGAAACAGCGACTGCCTATTTTTGTGTGTACTGCCCAACATCAGTAAACAAAATTGAAACTGTGGAGTCATTTAAACAATCATTTCAGAATTCAGTTCTAAGTGACTAATGTGCTCAAAAGGATGAAAGTTCCACAAGGGGTGTCTTAATCAACCTAAGGATACATTGGTATAATGAATGGAAGGGATATGAAGATCAATTGAATCATGGAGAATTAGTCACTAATTGAAGAATAAATAGAAGGGGGATTAAGGCAGCAGAAAAGGAAATGATGAGACTACAACAGTAGTGCCTTCTGTAACTTAAGACCATAGCCACCAGAATACACATTTTAAAGTCTGCATGATGCAAATATGCATATTTCTACACCACAATGAAGATAGAAGGTATCTAGTATAATAGCACCATTTTTTTCTGATTTAAGTGTGGCTCACAGCAAGTTATAAGAATTGAAATGATTTCATACTACAACGCAGCTGAAAAAAAAGTATTACATGAAGAGAGGGCTACCTTGAAATGACATCTTTTGCCTCTAGTGAATGTGCTATGACTCCTTCAAAGCTGCAATAATGGGTAACCACATCTCTTAACTACAAATTAGAGAACTACTTAACATGTATAACCTTGTACTAATCTTTCAGGGATAGTAAACGGCATTTTCACAAGTAAAATAGATAAAGAGTACACATACATTGACCAATCAATGCCACCATAACTTTCTGGACTCAGAATCGATACTCTGCCACCTATCTCCTCCCAAATTATTCGAGCATCTCCATCTAAAAGTGCAAATATCTGAAAAATGGGTGTGGCCATTAGAACAAGTAAGAACCTGACGTGCACAAGCATTTATCTCTATTCTCAGTTAGAGGCTTCAAAAGTCCAGTCACAATTTGGTTAATTATCCAATGAAAAAATAAGAGTACCAGGAGACGGAGTAATTGAAAAGAGTAGTATGATTGAAAATTAGTTACAAAGTCCTCTTGGGTCAGTTAAATACAGAACTATTCTATTTTCTGCACATGATAAATACAGCATAAAACATCAGAACCAACAAAGCCACTTGGCATATCAATAACTAAATGCCTATTTGAGACCAAACTCTATGTATCATCCTAACAAGGGAATGAAACCATTACAAAGTCATCACCTAGACAGCAAAGATACGGCCAATACTCTACTACACACAAATCAAGTTTATACTCAGCTTTAGAAGCAGATATGAGGTGTGCAGGACAAAACCAGGGTACAGAACAGATAAACAAGAAATACCGAGGGTGAAAAATTACCTTTATCAGATAGCCAAGTTCCTTCAGGTTCTTCATTACAGTAGAGAGCATCAATGAATAAGGATCTTTCCCCATGTTGCTTAAGATCTAAAATGTAGAAAATACAGAATCATCAGGTCTACGAATTTAATCACACTAAAGTTTACTGCAATACCTCCTGCTATAATTCTGAAATTCATCAGTTTAGCATATAATGTGAACAAAAAGGAACACGAAACTCACAAGTCCAATTCGTGGCGGTCGAATGCCTAGCCTCGGCTGATTCCGGAGCCGATCAATCTCACCAATGGTCTCAAATCTCTGCGGCGGCACAAATTGTATAGAGGTCCCTGACTTCAAGTCGTCTTTCACAGACCATGGCGGTTTCCCTTGCTCGCTGATGGAGCTCTGAAGCACCATAGACGCCAGAGCGAAAACGAATATCACTAGAAAAAGGCACCCGTAGAACCACCTCTCCCGGAAAGGATTCCGCAGCAGCCTTCTCAGCAACGATCTACTGTGATGGTGGTGAGATCGGCCGTGCTTAAACTGCCGATCGTACGGAAAATTCGCCGCTGAAGACGACTGCGGCAGCGACGCCGAGCTAGGGTTCCGCTTCAACCGGAAACGGTCTCGGATCGAGCGGAAGCCACCGCCACCGCCACCGCCGGCATTGCTGCTGTCGTCGTCGGAGTGGCGGTCCATCATGAGGAATCCAGCGGAGCTTCCGAGTTGACTCAGAGAGCCGGATTCAAAATTTGGAATCGGAGTTGGTTAGTGCAGTTTCTTGGCCGGGGAAATGAGCTCAGAGTCAGAGTTGGCTATTTTAGAGTTAATGGTTTTTTCAAGAAATATGATAGAAATTTGTCCTTTCAGGCGAATATTTTTGTTGTGAAAATTGGAAGCGGAATCTATAGTAAAAATAGGATATCGTAAAAGGAAAGTGGATAGGGAGTGACAAAGACGTGAAACGGGTAAGTCGTCGCAATAACGCGCTTACGATCATGCAGGTACGTGGTTGTGGGCCCCCCTTTGATTAATTTTAATCAATACGGTAATCAATCATTTCAAATTAATTTATTTGACCACAAAATCATTTCAAATAAATTAAATCGACAAAAAAAATCATTTCAAATAAATTTAAGAGACGAAAAAATCATTTCAATAAATAATCATATATTTCTTTATAATTAGCGTAAATAACTTTTTACAATCAACTATTGTCTTTCATTACCAACCCTCCTCTTAAAAAATATATCGTAATTTTTCAAACAATTTCCCCTAAAGAGTATATAGCATACCATGATATGATCACCGCTTGAATTGAAGTTTAAAATAGTAGAAATTTTAGTTGAGTTGAATTATCCCAAGTAGAACGATATTATTTGACCTCTTTTGTTTGAATTTGAAATTTGTGTGCCCATCACGTTACAACTTGACTTGCTTTTCAAAGAGTTTGATGCATTTTGATCTAGGCCGATCTTAGATGTCTTTCTATGTTGTTTAGCTTAGATTTTTTTTCCTTATTGTAATTCATTTCATCTTTTGTGAAAAAACTCGTTGCACTTTGGACCAAAGTGCATCTAATAACCTAAATCGTTGATGGGAAGACAAACACATGCAAGATTTCTAATGGATCACACTAAATACTGTATTTTTATAGGTGATTTTCTTTAAATTCTCAACAAAATTGCTAGAACTCTCACTATAACTATTTTCGAACTTAAATGAAATTCGTACATTCTCGTTGATAATCACATCCCATGCCCTTACATATTCCTCTTCATTCTACTAATATTGTTGCTTTGCACATAACTTAAAGTCTTAAATTTCATGAGAGAACTAAACATGATGAAATTAATCTTCAATGTGCTAAAGATGAATACATTCATCCATTTAGGTCTACTCTCCTTTCAACCTTCTTGATGGATTTACAAAACTTCTTCCTCTAGTGAAGATGAAATTTTGTTATCCTAACAAAATTCTGATACGATTCATTTCGTCTTTGTCAAGAGTAAGTAATGTACATGTATGATCCATTTCGGCTTTGTAATGAGTAATAGATGGAAATATTTTACTCCATCAAATTCAGAATTGTCTTATTTGAAGCAGTTATTTGACATAATCAATATCTAGTCCTCCCTCTCTTTTTTATTTCTCTTTTATTCAGAAATATCTTTATGTTGAACTTATCTCAACAAATGTATGGATTCAAAGTTCATAATAAATGCTGGGGATTTTCAATCTTGTAGTTTTGTATCTGCTGACTATTGAGATGTATCATGTGTTCACACTTCACATATCCGTACGCAAACGTAAAAGTATAGATTGTGAATTTGTGATCTCAATACAATGATCGATGCTGTCACAAAATCCATAGGACCACCTGACCGACAATCAATCTAACCAACGTCAGTTCAATACTCTTCTTGCGGCACACATTTTTATTTACCTGTTTTTTCATCTACTTTATTTAACTTTCTGACTTATCAAGCATTAATTTAACAATTGAACTTATATACGTAACAATTTCTGGAATTATTATCAGATTATAATAAGTGATGCTGCCTAATTGGGGGCCGGCCAGACGGCCACACCATTGCCTTAGGACTTGTTAGATTGCTCCATCGACGGTGACAGCCTCAGTCCCAACAAAATCAATTTGGAGTTTAAGGAATTAAATTATTTTATGGTTTTATTCCTACAACAACTTCAGGTGCAACGTCACTATAATTGCCATAAATATACATTGGCAAAAATGTCATCTTAACCATTTCAAAGTTGAAACTACTCCCCATTTCAAGAAAAAGGAAGCACAAGAAAAGGACTCTCCTTTATTGTGTACATACTACATTGATGGATCCCCTCTTCTTTATGGTGAAAGAAAAGTACATCTATTGTTACCTTACTATATAGGAGACTAGGGGTGAGTATAAGTTATGGTACTCGGTTGTGAAGCGTCGATCAATCCTCATCCGGGCAGGCCTCGAGAAACTGCCTGATTGTGATCCTTTCGTTCTTGGTGAGGTCTGGATCATCGCCTGACAGCCTCTTTCTTATTTTTGAGGCGATGCTGTTCGGGTTGCCATCAGAAACCTGCACAGTTGGAAATGTGATGAACACTTATATATCATCTAAAAACTTTTCAGGCATATAAGAACAGAGAAATGGAGATAATGAAAGAAAAAATGAACCATAGTGTGAAATGTAACTTGATACATACACTGATGTAGTTGTTCACATGGCCGTCTTTGTTGGGAGTAGTCAGAGGTTCACGCTTATTGACCGTCCATTCACCATCAACAACGTACTTGTACTCATACCGTCCTTCCTGCATTTGGAGGAGTCAAGTCAGAAACTCAGTCTTCCCGACTTTGGATTTCCAAGGAATTGAACTTACAGGCAACTCTCGCTTTAGTACCCATGCGCCTTGTGCCTTGTCAAAAGCCAGGGGTATTCTCTGCAATAACTCTATGCATGAGTGTGGAATTTACAATGCTTTGCAAGGGTCAAAGCTCCAAGAATTTGAATAAACATTAAGATATCACTATATCAGAATACTTTAATGGCGTACCACTTTTAAACTTGCACAGAAAAATAAAAATGGCTACAAAGTTCCAGTAAGGATGTACAAAGGTTTAACTACTACCTGACCCCATCCAATGTCGATTCCAGAGATTTCAACTGTAGCGCAGTCGGTACCATACCATTTCAGAGTGATGGGCTTCTTTTTTAGGCCAGTAAGCTTTAAAAGAAAGACAACATAATCAGAGGTGAATAGCAGTTTTCAAGACATATTTCAGAATACACAAGAATGAACTTTCACATACTTTATGACTGACTGAGTTCAACTACACATATATTGTTCTTACTGCAGCACACAGAAGTGAACCAACAAAATAGACAAGGACGTTAACAGAAGAGCTTATCCACAAACAAACTCCCTTTATGTGGTTATCTTAAACCTTCCTCAAGTTGAAAAACATAAGAGTATATATATTAACAGGGTAAATGCAGGAGGCATATTAGGAAGCACAATATGCTAAAGATTAAAGACCAATCGGAAATGGAAAATGAAATAATTGCACAAGTTACAACCAAAGCACGTGCATGATACGTTTGAAGGAAAAAATGAACTCACAATATCAGCAGTCGCAGTCTTGATAACATCCATTTTTGGGAAGCATGAGCGCTTACTCTGTAAAGATAATGGAGCAGATAATTTGCATGATTACTATTTAATCCACATTATTTCCTTTTTCATATGATTTGAAGGAAGAAAAAAAACGATCAGTGATTACCATGAGCAGGCTGTGGGCCTCGTTAAGTTTATAGCCTTGAATCCAGAACATGTAAGCCAACTGCCATCCAGAGAAGAAAACTGTATTGATATTCTCATCGAAATATAAAGCAGTTGACACAATGCACTGAAACTAGACATATCTTGAATATTGGAGGAATCAAGTATGCAATAGTTGCTATTAGGAATGTCATTTTCAAGCAACTACATGCATCACTTCGGCATCATTCATTCTATAATTTCTTCCTACCGATTACGGACAACAACAATGGAAAGTCAACAAGACAAAATGGAAAATGATGCAGACGACAAGGGACACGTACCGCAACTGCCGGAGCTCTTCCTAAACCAGCAGTGCAATGAATATAAGTCACCCCACCATTTCTATTCACGGCTTTGTGTAATTTGCCTACAACTGCTGGAAGCCGCATACGCAAATCAAACCCATCAAAGTCCCTGCAGATATTAACATTATTATGTATAAATGACACTACTTGGTACCAGGAGCAAAAAAAGGATACTTCTTACAACATCCACTCTATCCCATTGACTACCTCACTGGAGCTCGCAGATGCTGAATGTCACCACATGAGGCGGCATAGTCACGGATTTCTTTAATGTCAACACTAAAATATCTGATTCAAACTGATTAAGGACTTAACTAGAGAACATATATGTCATGATTAAGGACTTAACTAGAGAGCATATATGTCATAAGAAGATGCTTGAAACACATGTATATCCCAAAAGAGAAGTAGCAGTTATTGGATACTCGAGATCGCCATCTTGTTGAATGCAAAAAACGGTTTTGACCCCAATTTTGCGAAGTTTGTCAACATCTTCAGGAGACTGCACATTGATCAGGCAGAAAAGGGATTAAAAAATCAAACAATAAAACATACAATTCTGCTGAAATACACAAGTGAGAGGAGGATCATAGAACCTGTAAGCATGAGCCCACAATCAAGTCTGGTCGGATAAAGTTGTAGTTCATTCCTAGTTCATGCCTATATGTCAAAGCTGCGCCAATCATAATATCATCAGACAAAAAATGGAAGAACTCACAGGAAAGGAAAACTGTTTATGCCTTTATAACAACGATCCTTAAACCACATGGTTGAAACATTAACACATATGCATAGCTAAATAGGCAAGAATAAGATCCACAAAAAGCTACTAAGCTAGCAAACAGAAACTAACAATATTCAACAGGCATACTTCCTAGTTCCTGCTATGAACTCTATCCAAAAGACATTTCCCAAACTACACCACCAAAAGAAAAAACACACACATACACACACACAAACACACATGATGGCTGGATTAAATGCTATCCAAGAAGTCGAAGCCTCATGACACTAAACACGCAAATCGCACACTCACCAGCACCCATGGCCTGAGTCATGTTGTTGCTATACACCTCAGACTTCACCTCTTCCTCTACTTTAGCTCCCTCCATCTCAGAACTTGAGGTGGATCCAGATACAGCCTACATTATGTTATTATATCCATTCAGCAACAAATCAAACTGGAAAAATCCAATTAAATTAACAAAAACAGTTTCTTGGGTACCAGTATCACCAATTACCTTTAACGCGATACTCTGCCGAAGTTTGGGAGTAGAAATCACCGTCTTCATCACACAATTAAACCCAGTTAGCATTTGCACGATTCATGTCTAATAAGTTAAGGAGGTTGAAAGAGTGCTTTCACCTGGACGCTGACGGAGCACGGAGGCATCCGGGAATGAGCTATGAAGCTTTGCAAAGGCAGAGCAGAAGATCTGGGAATCAACAAAACCCATAAATCAAAAATAACAAGAAATTTATGCATTCCCTGAATTGATAAACATGAATCAAAGAGTGGAATTTTTGAAGAACAGACCTTGGAAGAGTGTGAACGGAATTCATCATTTCCGAGTTCAGTAGAAGGCAGGTCCGGACGAAAGAAGGAAAGCAGGAATCGGTGGCAAAAAGGTGAAGATCTTTTGAACTCCTTTGATATTTTCCCACGTCGGCAAAAGAAAGTTTTTAGACAATTTCTAAGTTCTGTTTATATTTTTGAAAAAATAAAATTAATTTCTAATTACATCATGGTTTTTTTCTTTTTGAAGGCAATTACATCATGGTTGATAAAAAAGAAGATTGTATTTTGGATTTTATTATAAGGAAAATAAAAAGTAGTTGTAAAGTTGTGTTTGCTAACTCTTCAATTTTTTCTTTGATGATGTTACGGGTGTCCCATGGAAAGAAGATATCTTATTATAATATAGAAATTGATTTATTAATTCGATAAAATGTTAAAAATAACTTTTTCTGTCCCAACTTAAATTACAAAAGAGAGAAAATTTAAGTATATTAAGAATTATGAAATGATTTAAGAGGCGATTGAATTTGAGAAAGATATTACGAAGTGAATGAATGAAAATAAACGAATCATACTAAATTAAAAAAATATATAAATTAATGTGACATGACTACATATAAAAAATATGATTCGGTTGTTGCCGCTTTTAGTAGAAAGAGTTGGGTTCGAAAATTTACTTTTCAGCAATCTATGAGCACCAATTATGTGTAGTATATTTTTTTTGCGAAGGTACAAACCTTTACGGTTAATAGTCAGGCAGAAATGTGATGATTCTGCAAAAAATGGAGAGAAAAGCTATTAAATATTCTTGTGACTATCCAATTTTAAACATTTTAAACATTTTTAAACATTTTAAACATTCTTGTGACTATCCAATTTTGAACATTTTATATTAAACATTCTTGTGACTATCCAATTTTAATATACTAGATCTCATTATATCGACAAATATGCTAATCAGCCGGGTGTAATCAGTTCTTATTATATAATTTTCAATTTGATTTTTCATTTTTAAAAAATGCAATCTAATTTAATTCTATAATATAAATAAACTAAAAAACAACATCTTATAATTAATAAGATCGTTGTAATGGCCTTTTATAATCCACTTCCTCGGTGAATTTATGATAAATTTAAACTAAATTGATTTTTATGGCCCCAACATATGTCAAAAGAGCAACTTTTAGCCCAACATATATATTGCATAATTTATATCCCAACATTTCAATTTGATCAATTTATAGCCCCATAACCATATTCAACTATTTGTAAGGGTATTTTTGTAATTTCCAATTTATTTTTATTTTCTTTTTTCAAAATTATATCTAAAAAAATATTAAAACATAAATAATGTTAGAAAAATACTAAATAAATTCTGGAATTAATTTACGAAATTGCATTTTTAATTCTTTTTTTTGTTAAAAAAAAGATAATTTGAAAATTTAAATATCTAATATTCAATCGATTTTCAAATTCTCTTAAAAACTATATATATATATATATATATCTAATTTTGAATATGCTTTTTATACAAAACAAATTTCATATATTCATTGTAATTTTCAGGATTATTTCTGTTTATTTAAAATTTTAGATATTAAGTTTTGAATAAAGAGAATGAAAATGAATATAAAATGACTAAAATACCCTTACATAAAGTTGATTTTTTAAACATATATAGTTTTAGGGCTATAAATTGATCTAATTTTTATGTTACGGCTATAGATTGATCTAATTTATATGTTAGGCCTATAAATTGTGCGTTTTAAATATTGAGGATAAAAGTTGATATTTTGACATATATTGGGGCCATAAAAATCAA
The DNA here is from genome assembly GCA_948330725.1 of Sherardia arvensis. Taxonomy (NCBI): domain Eukaryota; kingdom Viridiplantae; phylum Streptophyta; class Magnoliopsida; order Gentianales; family Rubiaceae; genus Sherardia; species Sherardia arvensis. The sequence goes on along the minus strand of OX415236.1, from coordinate 8,181,263 downwards.
TTTAGTCATAAATTTATAGCCGAAAAACAAATGGCCAGAAGAACCATCATCTACTTGGCAAGACGGGCAAATCAAAAGCATTCAATGTTCTAGAACGCAAATATACACTTGTCGGTAAAGAATCTGTTATGAATTTCCAAGTAAAGTGTTTGACTCGTTGCGATACTCGAAGATTCCACAACCTGCACCGAAAACGCCTTTCTACATCCTTCTCGTTTCTCCGATTCTGGTTAATTAGATCCTAGGAATTGAGTGGTCTAGTGGATGTGTCCTAGTATTTTAACCCAGAAATGTTGGGTTCAATTTCTATTTGGGTGTAGGGGTGGAATTTTATTGGGTTTTCACTTGGCTTGTTATCCAAATAAAAAAAAGAATACAAAGTTTTGGATAAGACCGTCCTACCATAACATTATGGTAGGATCGTGGGCTGAAATAATATTTCATGGGGACGGAGGGGCTAAAATAAAAAGTGTCAGAAACGGAGGGACTAGTAATTGTGGGATACATATACATGTACATACATAACATATATACATATATACATATATATATATATACACATATATACATATATACATATACATACATATATACATACATATACATACATATATATGTATATATGTATGTATATGTATATATATCTATATATATATATGTCGTCATCCTATTACTGTACATTCACTTTCTCTCTCTAAAATAATCCGCCCACCTTCTCCTCCCAAAATCGCCCTACTTCTTTCTCCCCAATATATAAACCCTAAGATTTCATCTCGATCGATTAGATTATTTTTTAGAAGTTTGGTGGAGTTATCACTATCCACGGTAAGTTTACTTCATTAATAATTCTTTTACCGGTGAATTTCTGAGCAATTTTGATCGAATTTGTTAACCCTCCATTGCTTCAATTTCTGAATGATTTCAAGCGCTTCACGTACCTTAAACCAGTGTCTCGAAACATTTTCCGACGACTATTTGCATTTTCCGACGACTCTCAGCTTTTTCAGGCGATGCGAAACTTTTCTGGTGTTGTGATTATGGTAAGCGTTTTTAATTGTGTTTTTTGTGTTAATTGGAAAGAATGGGGAACAAGAGTAAAATTGTTAAGCGCCCGCCAGAAAGTTTGGACGATACCGTTGTTAAAGTTTAGGAGGCAAATTTAATCCTGTAGTTTTACAAATAATTTGGATCTGAATATCATATTAATCAAGTATTATTTGTTCTGTATGTTGAATTTCTTTATGTATTTACTTAGTTAGGTCGATTTTATGTGTATGTGTATTTGGTTTATGTATTTACCTAGTTAATTCAATTTGGTGTGTATGTGTAGTTAGAATATGTATTTCACATCAATTTAACAATATTTGACATGGCCAGTTTATGTGTATCACACCATTTTAGCTTGCGTATATGACCAGTTAATTTTTTGCGTTTTATGTGGGTAATGCTAAGAAGAAGAAAATAAAAAATGTGTGATAATGCAAACAATATGGATTTTCTAGTTGAGAATGAGGTTAAAATTGCCACATAAGGTATCGGTTAACAACTTCCTCCAAAACCAACAGGTATTAGTTATATGTATGCTATTGCTATGCGTCTATGGCTGATTATATTAGTCATTTTGCTGCTTTTTACGGGTCTAATTGATCTTGATATTTGGTTGATGCTATAGATGGAATGGCTACAGTTGCAACACAGGAAAACATAGGTACATGATGTTCTTCAATTATTTTTTTGTTTTTGAAAAGTGCAGTAGTTGTTAAGTTTTTTGTTAATTTTGTAGCAAAATTCTAAAAAAACTAAAAAGGCATCCTCAAAAGAAGCGGATTTCAACTACTTCAGCAAATCATGTCATCTCATGTTTTTTTTACTTATCTTAGCTTTTGTTTTGTTTTCATTTCATTGTTCTTGTATTTTATGCAGCACCCGCGAGCAAAGTAGATGATGTAACTGTTCCACCTCCAGTGAACCCTAGAGGTATTCTTTCTAGTCGCTATATCATAATTTAGACGTGTTTACTATATATAATTGATCTGATTTATATGTGTTTTTGTTTCAACAAGTTTCGAGACAGTCTAGTCGACTACATCTACATCGTAATGCTGAAGGTGGAGTTGCCGCTTCTTCAAAAAAACAATCAAAATGTTCATACTGAGATAGAAAAGGCTAATTATATATTCTTAATATATCAATTTTGTCTTAATTTAATTTGCCAATTTTACAATTAATTATTCCACTGTGTTCTTGTCCCGTGTAGTTCATGGAAACAAGCCTACTGCTCGAAGCAATGCATAACATGTACCTACATCAGAGAATGTTTCTAACAGTGTGTTTCTTGTCTTGTCCATCAATTTGAAGTATTAGTTTAGTTGTATGTTTACACTGATTCTATTTCCACGTGCAGTTGATGGAAGTGTGGATAATACTGTAACCAACTCAGAAACTCAAATGTCTGAACAAGTAGCTGATATTGTTGGCAAAGGTGAAACTATTAGTTTTTTTTGTCTGTTTTCATCATTTTTAGTGCGTTTATCGTCCGGATGTTCAAGTTGGGGTGGAACGACCGGGAGTCCCAATATCGTCCTGCGTTCGAGGAGGCTGTTGAATGGTGGAAACGGATGCATGCCGGCAGTTCTCTCCCTCCTTCACTGACCCTCATTCCGAGTCAGGTGGCGATAGACTTCACCTTCGAGAGATATACAGGCATCCAGGTATCCGTCGATCCGGAAGAGTCTGCCCGTCGCGTGGAGCAGCTTCGCCACGATGCTTCTATCACCCGTCCCTTTATTATTAGGGAGTTGGCCGAATTGGCGAGGCGGCGTCAGGCTCGGCTCCAGGGACGTGGTCATGGCAGGGGGAGGAAGGGAATCGGAAGGGAGCTCAGGAACGCCCGTAGCGGGAACAGTCGGAGCCTCAACTGTGCCCTTAACAGAATGGCAAGGGGGAGAGGTGCTCAGCAGGTGGCAAGGGGAAGGGGAAGGGGAAGGGGAAGGGGTACTCAGCCAGCGCGCCGTCCCCAGGTCCCCGTCCGGATTCGCTCTCCTTCGCGATATCCGAGCCAGAATCCGTTCCATCCGTCTAGGGCTGGGCCTCCAGTCAAGGGCAAAGGAAAATTTAAAGTCACAAGGGAGACCATGCAGTCCTCCGATTCTGACTCCGACGGGATATTTGGCTCTGATCCGGATGGCGCCGGTCCATCGGAGCTTCCGCCCATTCCTCCCTTTTCGTATCGAGGCTCGGTGGGTCAGGGCAGTGGTGCCGAGGTCCACAACCTTGACGACGACACTCCGGAGCAGATCCCTTCTACCCTCAACCAGGATGGGGCCCGAGACCCAAGGCCTCCTTCTCCAGAGAATGGTGCCATGATACCTTCTCCGGAGCCTCCTACTCCGGAGCCCACCTCTCCTCCTATCAACTGGAACATAAATTGGCCCAAGTAGATAGGTTTTATTATTCTTTTGTATCTGCGTCCGTCCGGACGTATCAGATTGTATAATTGTATCTGTTGTATTTGTATGTTAATCCGTACGGATTTGATTTCTTTCTGTGCATCACTTATCCAAATGTGATTTCTTTTCTCGTTGAGATAGCTTATTCAAGCGTTTTTTTCTTGTTGTTTGATCAAACTGTTTTGCCCTTTTGTTTTGCTTACCTCCGTCAGTTTATTCAAACGATTCGGAGGATTTTATTTGTTCGTCTTTGCTCACTCCGTCCGTTTGTTCAAACGATCCGGAGGATTTTAATCATGCAGAATTGAAAAATAGACGAGTGTAAAATTTGACAATTCTTCCTTCATTCGAATAAGTGGACTCCGGCCAGACATACCCTTTGTCTAATGCGGCCGGAGCCAAGTACATAGTAAATAAAACGAAACGGAATCCTAGGCTCAACCCTAGCCAGAGGACCCGAAACTACATACTTTAAGCTAGAAAAGGAACTCTATCGGAAAGCATACCTACTCAAGATGCCCCGTAGAACCTTCGCATGTTGGCAATGTTCCACCTTCTGGGGACTGAACGTCCGGACTGATCCGCCAGCTCATAGCTCCCGCCCGGATACGAAGCTGTGACTCGGTATGGGCCTTCCCAGTTTGGTGCCAGCTTGCCAGTGGCTTCCTTCAGACTTTTATCATTCCTCCTCATCACCCAATCTCCGGGGACGAATGATTCCTTCCTGACACGTTTGTCGTGATAGCGCTTCATCCGCTCCTTCACCTTGGCCTCGTGCAGCGCTGCTTGCTCTCGTTTTTCCTCCAAAAGGTCCAAGTCCAGCAGCCTGCTTGATCCGAGCGGAGAGCTCCGTCCGGCTTGGTCCTCGTCCCAAGTGAGGGTCCGGAGACTGGGGACTCCCACTTCAGCTGGTATGACTGCCTCCGCCCCATATACCAAACTGTATGGCGACTGGCCCGTGGCGGATCCTTCGGTTGTCCTGTATGCCCAAAGAACGCTTGGCAGCTCGTCGACCCAATTTCCTCGTGCCCCCTACAAACGAGTCTTCAGTCCGTTCACCACTGTCCGGTTCGTAACCTCCACTTGACCGTTGGCCTGCGGGTGGTAGACGGATGTAAGCCGCTGCGTAATTCCGTATTCTTTACACCAGGATCGAAACGGGTCATTTTCAAACTGGGCTCCGTTATCCGTGACAATGTACTTGGGGATTCCGTAATGGCAGATGATGTTCTTCCAACAAAAATTGACGCAAGTGCTACCCCGGATGTTTGTGAGGGGTTCAGCCTCCACCCATTTGCTGAAGTAATCGATTGCTACTATCAGGTACTTGAATCATCCCGGAGCGGAGGGAAAGGGTCCAACCAGATCGATGCCCCATCTATCAAAAGGCCACGAACCGGTGATCCCGACCCTTTCTTCTTGCGGAACGTGAATGAGCGGAGCAAACCTTTGGCACTGTACGCAGGAGCGGACGTATTTCTGCGCATCTTCAAACAGGGTCGGCCAATAGTAGCCCGTGCACATTATCTTTCTCGCTATGGTCCGGGCCCCCTGGTGACTGCCGTTCGGTCCTTCATGCATCTCCTTCACAATCCGAGCTGCCTCATCCGAGTCCACGCACCTTAACCACGGTTGGAGATATCCTTGTCTGAGCAGGGTTCCGTCCACTATGGTGTAATGCGGTGCTTTCTGTCGGATTTTCCGCGCCAATGCCTTATCTTCCGGAAGCTTTCCGTGCTGCAAATACTCAAAAAAGGGCATCATCCATGACTCTTTTGAGGCCTCCACTGCTGCCACCTGTGGGACGTCGTAACTCCGGGCGGATAGGGTCTTCATCATGAAGTTGCTCTCCGCGTCCGGCTTGATCTCAGAGGAAGCGAGTTTGCTCAAGGCGTCCGCCTTACTGTTATCCTCGCGGGGGATCTGTGTTACGGTAATGCCACAGAACTTGGCTAATAACGGCTTAACCGCCTCGAGGTACTTTTGCAAGCTCCGTTCCTTCGCCTCATATTCTCTGTTCACTTGCTGAACCACTATCTGAGAATCACTGTATATCTCCGACGCCAGCCGGAGTCCAGCTAGGAGCGCTTCATACTCTGCCTTGTTGTTTGTTACTCGGAAACCGAACTGAATGGCATACCTGTACTCCGTTCCTTGTGGACTGGTGAGCAGGACTCCTGCCCCGCCCCCATTTGCGTGAGACGATTCGTCTTCATGCAACTTCCATCTTTCGGAGGGTGGTTCCGATCCGGACGGATCTCCTGAGGGTTCGGTCATTTCTACCAAGAAATCCGCCAATGCTTGCCCTTTGATAGCCTTCCAGGGATGATACTTGATCTCGTGCTCTCCAAGCTCGACTGCCCACTTCATCATCCGACTCGAGGCTTCCGGCTTCAACATGATCTGTCTCAACGGGTGATTCGTTAGAACCGTGATCGGAGGTCGGAGGCGCCGGGAGGCATGCACCAATGCCAATATCAACCTCTCCAAAGCAGTGTACCTCGTCTCCGGACCTTGGAGTGCCCTGCTCACAAAGTAAACTGGACGCTGGACCTTACCATCTTCCCGGACCAGAGCAGAGCTTATAGCATGTTCCGTCGCCGCTATGTATAGAAAAAGCTCTTCTCCGGGCAGTGGCTTGGACAGGGTTGGGAGGCTTGCTAGGTGAGCTTTGAGGTCCGTGAACGCCTGGTCACACGCCTCCGTCCACTCGAACGGTTTAGCCCTGCGGAGTATGTTGAAAAAGGGAGCTGCTTCTCAGCCCCCCGAGCGAGGAATCGGCTCAGAGCGGCCAGCAATCCGGTCAACTTTTGCACGTCCTTCACCCCCCTCGGAGGCGGCATCTCCATAAGGGCCGATATCTTTTCCGGATTGACGTCAATTCCTCGAGCTGACACCATATAGCCAAGGAACTTCCCTGCTCCAACTCTAATGGTGCTCTTTCCGGGGCTGAGCTTGAGGTTTGCCGTCCGGAGCACGTCGAACATCTCCTGGAGGTCGGACAAAAAAGACTCGTACGTCCGGCTCTTGACCACCATATCGTCAACATAGACCTCCAGGTTCCACCCATCTGGTTCCGGAAAAGTTTGTCCGCCATCCTTTGGTACGTCGCACCTGCGTTTTTCAATCCGAAAGGCATTTTCCTGTAACAAAAAGTACCAAAGTCAGTAATAAAAGATGTTTTGGGACGGTCATCCTTGGCCATCGTGATCTGGTGATACCCTCGGTGCGCATCAAAAAATGCCAACACTTTATAACCAGTAATGGCCTCGACCAGCTGATCAATGGAGGGGAGCGGATAGCTATCTTTCGGACAGCATTTGTTTAGATCTGTGAAGTCAATACACATTCTCCAAGAGCCATCATGCTTCTTCACCAGAACTGGGTTTGCTATCCACTCCGGGTAGGATATCTCCTCCACGATTCCAGCGCTTAGCAGTCTACCCACCTCCGCCCGGATTTCCTCCACGCGTTCCGGAGCGAGGGGTCTCTTCTTTTGCCGTATGGGTTTCAATTCCGGAAAGACATTGAGCTTGTGGACCGCGATCTCTTCTGGAACGCCAGTCAAGTCCTCCGTCCCCCAAGAAAACACATCCTCATATTCTGCCAACAGGCGTCGTAACTCCTCCTTCACGTCATCCGGCATGTTCTTCCCCACACTGACTACTCCCTTATGTCCGACCATCATGTCCTCCACTTCATAAGATGGCGCTTCTCCATGGATGGTTCCTACCAAGTCTGCTTTGGCTTTTCCCTTGTCCGAGGCGGACAACTTGGGTTGGCCCTCCCCAGACCGGGCATCCTTGATGGCGGTCAACATGCAACTCCGGGCGGTTTGTTGGTGCCCCCGGACGGATGCGATACCGTTTTCGGTGGGGAACTTCATAATCAAGTGGAAAGGCGAACAGATGGCCCGTGCCTGTGACAGCCACGGTCTTCCAATGATCATGTTGTAAGGAGAAACTGCATCAATGACGACAAAATTACACTCCACCGTTGCCCGCTTGGTCGGATCCTGGAAATCCGTCAGGGTAACTTTCAAAGGGATGACTCCGAGCGGATGGACGGTCCGCCCGGTGAACCCTGAAAGGGGGGTTTGACACGGTTTTAAATTTTGTCGCCCAATTCCGAGTTGATCAAAGCACTCCGCAAACATAATCTCCACACTACTACCATCATCCACGAATACCCGTTTGATCAGCACTCCTTCGACATCAGCTATTACCACCATCGGATCCGAGTGGGGGACCTGGGGTGGCACCGGATCCTCATCCGAAAAGGTAATAGTCTCACTTGGCTTGAACCTCTTTTCTTGTATCTCACCCGGAGGCACGTATCTGCTTTTAGCCTTGATCGCCGTCATAGAACAGAGTCCGTCTCCTACAATTCCGTTTATCACATTGATCATCCGGGGCTGAGCCGGGGGTTGTGCTGGTGCGGCTTGTCTCGGTGCCGGGTTTGCCGGGTTAGCTTGGTTTCCCCCTCGGGGGCGATTGTTCCTCCAATTCCTTTCCCGACCCTGTCCGGCTGCAGCTGCCGGGGCTTGAGCCGGCCGTCCTTCTCCCGCCACGCAATCTCTTAACTTACCAGCTCCGATCAACCTTTCAATATCCGAACGGAGCGCCCTACATCCCTCCGTGGTATGTCCGTGTGACTTGTGAAACTCGCACCACTTGTCCGCATTTGCTGGTGCCGGTACGCCAACAATGGGTTGCGGATCCGTAAACAGACCTCGGTGAACTGCGAGGATCTCCGTACGGGTCTTTGAGAGAGGGGTGTAGGTCGGACGAGCAACGACCGCCGGTGCTGGTGCTGCTGCTGCCGGGGCGGGTACTCGTCTGGCTTGATCCGTCCGGGCCAGAGTCCGTGCAGCAGTGGTTTGGGTCCCCGTCACTGTGAGAGACCTTTGCTCGAAAAAGCCCACAGTTGTCATCCGGACTTGGTTGGCATCGTGCACCGTAGAATGCATCTCCACCACCAACTGGAGGTGATAGTATGATGTAGGCATATTCTTCATGAGCTCGATGTAGAAGGTGTTATCCCTCAGCCCGTTGACAAAGTTGTGGATAATGGCCTTCTCCTGCAAGTGCCGGTCCACCACCTTCATCGTCGCAGCTATGTACCGAGTGTAGAATTCCCAACTAGTCTCCGTTTCCAGCTGCCTCATTGCCAGGACCGTGGCAAGGTTTGCAAATGTGTGTTTCATGGCGGAATAGCGCCGGACCAGAGCGATGGCGAAATCCCAAAAATGTCGAAGCGTACCGTTCGGCAGACCCTTGAACCATGTCAAGCAGTTACCTCTTAGATACGAAGGCACCATTTTACACTGCAACTCTTCCGGAATGTCCCTAGCAATCATGATACTTGCATAAGTATGGACAAACTCTTCCGGATCTCCCTCTCTGTTGTAAGTTGGAAGTCCGTCCGGAACCTTGGTTCCGGCTGGCCACTTGAAACTCAATACTTCCGGAACCCAAGGTGACTGAGACCCGATCCCATTCCGTCCAATGAGGCGGTTCAACCGGTCTTCAATAGAATCCGGACAGAAAGGTGTTTGAAAACCGAAACCTCCGGGAAATCCTCCTCCGGCAGGTGGCATTCCAAACGTCATCTGCTGCTGACCTCCGGGCCCTCCGGCCGGTTGCATCCCAAACATCATTTGTTGTTGGCCTCCGCGTGCACCCATCCCGTAACCCTGTTGGGTACCGTACCCCTGTTGAGTTTGTGCTCCCCAGTAAGGTGGTGCGTTCGGATTCAAACCAGCGGTCTGCTGTTGATGTCCGCCCGGAAATAGGTTTGGGTTTGGCACTCTTGGTTGCTCCGGAGGTGGCTTGTCCGCTTCAACTCGTTGAGCCGTCTTCCTCTCTTGGAACTGCTGGTATTCCGTCATGTTCGTCCTCAGGATGTTGCCTCCGAGCCCGGAATCATGACGCTTACGCTCCTCCCTTCCAGCCTTTCGTCCTACTCGGGGTCTGGCCGATCGGCTCTGAGCATCATCCTCCGTGCTATAACCTTCCGGATCGTGCTCCTCCGGTTCATAATCTTCGGCGTCATCCGAGTCGGATCCCTCGGGATGACCCGGATCCGGCGTCCCTTCAATGTTGTCGGTGTCCCCTTCTGACGACGCCTGGTCCCCAAACTGATTCTGGTTCCGTGCCTCACGTGCGGCTCGCAGTCGCTCCCTGGTCTCGCGCTGTATGTCTGCCAGAGTCCGTTCGGGAACCTGCTTTTTCCCTTTTGCTTTCTCCGTTGCCAGGCGCTGTCGCCGACGCTCCTCAGCCGCGGCCCTTGCCTCTGCTGCCGCCTGCTTGGCCTGGAGAATCCGTTCCTTTTCAGCCGCTATCTTTTGAGCTCTAACCGTAGCGGCTTTTCTAGTTTTTGGCCCTACTCCCGCTTCCTCCTCTGCCGGGAGAGGGTTCTTTCTCGGTCGTTCGCGCGGCATGAACGTAACTTGTAACTGGAAATATTTAGGTCCCACTGGGCGTGCCAACTGATGCTACCAGCTTCCAGTCCCGATCCGGATACAAGATGAGTCTCCGGGTCGGATGAGGCTTTGTCCGTGCTCCGCGCGCTCTCACCTAAAGACCTGCAAAACAACGCCCCGGAGTATCCCGAAGATAGCTACTCCGGCGTGATGATGAAAGAGGGGCCTTTGAATAGGAGAGAGAATAAGGATATATTGAGAGAGTTTAATCTGATAGAACATACCTTTCTCCACAAGTCCAAAGCTGTATTTATAGGTGTGAGCGGTCAGCCTCCAGCCTAGAGGCAGTGGTCCTGTCCTTTTGTCCTTACCCGGAGACAGGTCATATTCATGTCCCCTTTGTCCCCGGATAACGCCATTCTAGCTGACGTCATATGGACCGGACTACTCTCTGGGCCGGAGCCTAAATATGGGCCAGAGCCCATATCACCACCAATTGTCTAATTCTTAATATTTTGGGTCCAAATTAGTAATTGAGACCATTTTTAAATACACAGTAAGTCATGTCATAAGACTGCCTTATCTAATGTTTTTGTCATTTTATAAACTTTCAAACTAAGCATAGATTAACTACGACACTTATGGTTGGGTAGAAGATTTTTCAGTAAGTGATACATGATTTTTGTTAGTTGCTAGCTTATGTTCTAGAGCGCATTGAATCACTTGTTTATATTTGAATAATTAGTTTGATTATCATTATATTTAATTATTCTTGATATTATGTTTAGATTTGATTCCGAATTCACTTATTGTAGTTTTTATTTTTCGGTTACTAAGATTTTGAATAAATTCTTTCAAATGTATAGATTGATTATGCGATGTAAAAAATTAAAGAAAATGATCAATGCTTACATAATAGGAGGTATATCAAACTAAAATAGTTAAAGACTAATGCTAAATAAATAGAGAAGGTTCTATATCTAAAAAAAGTACATTGCCAAGATCGGTTTCCCCTTTTTATTAGATCGGACGTGGTTGAAGATTTTCAACGAGAAGTCGATCTTGGAAAGTTGATAATTTACCTCTCTTAATTGAGTTTCAGCTGTCGGAATCGGCCAGATGCCGTCTATCATTCGGTTCACTCACTTCGCTAACTCGAAATTCAACCGTCACAAGCAATTACTCGGCACCGACGCCATCGATGGGGAACACAAGGATCGCTGGACCACCGCTATGAGCCCAGTTCAACAAATTCAACGGGCAAGTGCCGGAACTGGAAGGGCGGGTTGCCAATGTAATCAGATCGGACAACAATTTGAAGTCAAAGAACTCGTCTCATCCACCTCTAATGACGGTTCTCTGGTGCGCAGCCAACCCAAATCAACAACACTGGCGTATCTGTTCAAATTGACTCAACTATGTGCGAATTGGTCTAACTCAGATTGAGCCAAGTTGGGTCGGGTCAACATAATCTTGGATCGGGTATGGAGAATCAAGATGGAGGTGCTGCTTTTGTGTTTTGAACTTTATTTTTCTAAGTAAATGTTGTTAATATTCATTTTTATTTTCAGTGTTCCAATAATGAATTGGAGTTTCACTTGGATATTTTTGCTTAAATATTTGCCGATTTCTGTTATCTACATGATCATGTTTTTTCAATGGTTATTTTTTAACTGGTTATCCCTAGTTGGCTTATGGTATATGTTGATAAGGAGTGTAAATGGTATGGAAATGTAGTACAACTATGGATTCTTATTTATATAATGTGAAATTGTGTATGTAACTATTGCGATATGATTTCTTAGAATAAACTCAACTGGGTGTGCATATCTTAAAGGTTAATAAAAAATATCGTACTCTCTGCAATCTAATCTTTGGTTACATGGGATCAAAGTTCATGGTTTCTTGGGCCTTTAACTTTGTTTGTACAAGTGCCTTTGCACTTAAGGAATACTTGCACTTGAGATGTTGGAGTTAGTATCCCATATGTGAATAGGACGGTTATGTGGTTCAGTATATACGTTTGGTAGAATGTTTTTCATATTACCAATTGGCTTTATGATGGAACCTATTTGAATCAATGTGCCTTTGTTTGTGTTGCATCTCCCAATTTGTTTATGACGGGCTTTTTATGATTGGATTGTCCCATATATGTTTCTAATATTTGGTTGAATACAATTTACTTTTTACATTGTAGTCTAATTTAGATGGGTCAGTTTTTTGTTGAAAGTCCATATTGTTGCTAAGGATTATGCTCACGATGTTGATTATCCTAAGACATTCTCTCTATTTGTCAAGTTAACATCAGTTAGATTTTTTTTTCTTGGTTGCAACTTATCAATGGCCTTAGTACCAACTTGATATTAAAAATGATTTTCTTCATTATAATTTTCCGGTGGAGACGTATATGGAGCAACTATATGGTTTTGTTGTTTAGAAAGAGTTTGGATGAGTATGTCATTTTTGAAAATATTTTTATGGTATAAAATAATATTCTAGTACTTGGTTTGGTAGCCAGTCCATTAAGAGGTTTGATATGGAGAAATACAAGTCTAAGCATTCTGGTATATTATGGATAATCAAAGGAAGGACTAACTACATTAGCGGTGAATGTGGTGATATGTATATTACTATAAGTGATACATATCCTAAAGGATATCAAATGTTGGTTTGAGAGTTAAGTTAGCTTACTCTAACTCATCCTGATATAACATATTTGGTTAGCATTGTAAGCCAATTTATAACATCTCTTATAATTCACTACTGGGAAGCATCAGAATAGATTTTGTTGCTTGAAAAGAGCACGAGGAAGATGTATCATTTATGCTAATCACGACAATAATCAAATCCTGTATTTTTAGATGGTAATTGGGCTAGTTCTAAGGTCATTAATGTGTTCACAGTTGTGTTTATGTGTTGGTCTATTTCAAATAACTAATATGCCACTTTGTTCATGAAAAACTACAACAGGGTTTGCCGGTCATATTTTAAAAACACTCATGTCTATACTTTAAAAATAATGAAATAGACATTGGAGAGAAACTACCTTTCCTTTCCACTTGGTAAACCTCTTTCTGCAACAATGGTTGCAACCAGTCGATGATCCCTAGCCAAATGAACCAAAATATGGCCGTGAAGATCAGTTTTGTTCTCCTCGTTAATCATATCATACCACTCCATATCTAAACCCGCGATCTTATTGCCGGTTGGATTCTTGATTTCAATATCAGTAACTAGAGGTACTAGTTCTTGTTCAGGGTATCTCTCCCTCGTCATCAACCCGTTACCTTCGTCATAAATATAATTCATAGCGTTCTTAGCAATATTGCCAAATCCAAAGGTCGGTTCACTTTCTGCCATAAGTTTTAGATCAGTGATATAACGATGTGTGTAGTGCAGACGCACACCCATCTCTTGAACTGATCCAAGCAGAGGTGTGGTGTTAATCTCAACAACCACGCTAAGTTCGGAGTAGGAATGACAAGTACTACCCTTTGCCACTCCTAACATCTCAATGAGGGTGGAGAGTGGAGACAGGGTAGGAGTAACATGTACCTGTTTAATTTTAACAGATAAAGAAAAGGTAAGTATTATGGATGGTGATATGTGCCACAACCCATCAACCCTGCCTAGGAGTGGTCCTCCCCGTGACATCAACTATGTTGGTATTATCTGGGAACAACAAGGACATGATGATGACTCCTCCGCGGGTACGCGACAAAGGTTGGACCATCTCTCCGCTGGTCCCTTTCCTTTTGCTATCACAATAAATAGGAGAGGAACCAACAATCAGATCTAAACACTCTCTACTTATTCATATTCTCTCTCCTCTATAAAAGACCCTTCTTTCATCATCACGCCGGAGTAGTTACCCTCAGAATATCTTCGGGGCTTTGTTTTGCATATCATAGGTGAGAGACACCACATGACTAGATAACTCTACTTCTCGGACCAAGTACCATACGAGATTAGCAAGAATCGTGGTAGACTGGTAGACTTAGCCGTGATATGGACTACAGCCCATCAAGAGGACAGAATAGAGGCCCGACCCAGAAATGGTTCTCCCCATGACATCAGTTATATTGGCATTAATCGTGGACAACAAGGACATGGTAATGACTCCTCCACCGTACGTGACAAGGTTGGACAACCTCTCGGCTGCCCTTTCCCTCTTACTATCACTATAAATAGGAGAGGAACCAACAGTCAAAGGTATGTTCAATCATATCCAAACACTCTCTACTTATTCATATTATCTCTCCTCTGCAAAATACCATTCTTTCATTATCACGCCAGAGTAGCTACTCTCGCGGTATCTCTGGGGCTTTGTTTGGCAGATCATAGGTGAGAGACACAAATTGGATAACTTTACTTCTCGAACCAAGTATAGTACGGGATCAGCTAGACCCGGAGCAGACTGGTAGCATTAGTTAACTCGCATAGTAGGACCTTTTTGCTTTGCTTTGCATATCCAACATTGCCACGCGGTAGACCTAGAAAGAAAGACAGGGGTGCTCCACCCCGGACCCCGAAGAAGCTGAGGGTGGCCCAAAGACCAAAAAGGCGACAGTTGTCTTCGCGGCTCGTAAGGTGGCGGAGGAGAAGGAGTGGGTTCTGAAAGAGAAGGCCCGTCTAGCAGCCGAAAAGGCATGCGCTGCCACGGAGAAACATCGGGGAAGGAAGAAAGCAATGGATAAAGTCCCGACAAAGAAAGTCCCCGAGCACACACCTCAGGTGCATCAAATCACATTTAATATGATTAAATTATATTAATCTCATTAATACTTAAAATTGAATTAATCATATTAATTTATGAGCCTTCAAAATTAAACACAATAAAAAATTAATTACAACACCATTTTACTAATAATTATGTTCTTCATCTGTTTGAAATAAGTTTTGAGGACTTTTTGTAATTTTCACAACCTAAGTTTTCTGGGGAAAAAAATAATAAAGAGATTACATGGACTAACTTTTAAATATGGACGATTTCATCCCAAGTTAGTTAGATCACTTTGAAATATGATTTTTTTGAATCACCTATTTATTACATAGATACATATCCTAATATAAAATTATATTAGGAGACACCACCATTGAATTCATTAAGCACTCCATCCATTGACTAGCTCTGGGACGCCCTCCTGAGAAGATCCATGACTACTTTACCAACGAACCACCAAAGCACCGAAGCCGAAGTCGGAACCACCAACCGGACCATCTTGAACCACCTGCGGTATGGGAAACCACAGTGGGGACCAACGACACGGTCTCTCAAGCTATCCATGTCCCATTAACACTAGATATAAACTCTTTCAATAATTACTCTACCATTCACAAATTATTGTCAGGGGTGTGACTTGAACCTCCGAAGCCGAAACCGGAACCACCAATTAGACCACTTTGAACCATCTGTAGTATGGGAGACCACATTGGGGACCAACAATACGGTCCATTAGGCTATCCATGATCCATTAACACTAGGTATATGCCCTTTCAATAATTGCTCTACAATTCGCAAATTATTGCCAGAGTGTGATTTGAACTTGGAACCTTCAGTTATGAGAGGGTGGGTTTTACCACTTTAACCAAGACTCATTTACTGAAATATGAATTATTTAAATATACATAGTGCGATAAATTATCTCAAAATGCAAAACAAACCCTGACCATTATAGTTGTAGATAGGAGCGAAAACATGGGTTGTCGGAGGTGGAGGCGACAACCCCCAAATTTTAGGGGTGAACTAGTAATTTATTATATCTCAGACAACAATATAGTGGAGAGCAAATTCCGCAGCACCGATGCTTTGAAACAGTGCAATTCAGCAACTCCATAAATGTTTTTTTGGTTCTGCCACTATTTGTAGACATGTCGAGCTAATTGATCACGAGTCGCACAAGACATAGACGACTTTTCAGGATCATATTACGTAGGATTGATCAACTAATAAAATTAATAACCACATCTGAGATTTGTTTATTTATAATATCATAAAATAGAATTGAGCTTCTTTAATTAGAAAATAAACTCTATTACCTATTTATCAAATATCAATAGTTCCTAGAGATGTATAGTATATAAATTAATGTTATAAATAAATCCATTTATTAATTTAAATTGGTACACGTTTCTTAATTATTTTTGTGATTCTTTAATTAGGTCCCTAGCGCTAAATGGGTTTAGTACGTAATCAGTACATATAAACATTAGGCCACCAAATTGTATAAACATGATAAACCAGGCACATATAAACAATCCCAAATAAAATATAATCATGTCAAGAGTATGTTTCAACTAATCATGTCAAGAGTATGCTTCAACTAATTCACCCTTATACATCATACATAAATATACAAATCTATCCACACTCCATTTTTCTTCTCTCATAAATCAAAAATTCAAATATAAATTTTCGCATGGATATACTCAATGTAGTTTTCCTAGTAATATGCCCAGCTTTCCTAGTCTGCTACGTACTGAAATCATGGCCGATCAAAAACTCCGGCCGGAGACTCCCACCAGGCCCACCAGGGTGGCCAGTGGTCGGAAACCTCCTCCAGCTCAGCCAACTCCCCCACCGTGACTTCGCCGCCTTCTGCCAGAAATACGGCCCGCTGGTGTACCTCCGCCTGGGAAGCGTCGGAGCCATCACCACCGACGATCCCGACATCATCAAGGAGATCCTCGTCAACCAGGACGACGTGTTCGCCTCCCGCCCGAGGACCCTCGCCGCTGTCCACCTCGCCTACGGCTGCGGTGATGTGGCGCTAGCCCCACTCGGCCCGAAGTGGAAGCGGATGAGGAGGATCTGCATGGAGCACTTGCTCACCACGCGCCGCCTTGAGTCCTTTGCGCGGCAACGGGCTGAAGAGGCCCACCACCTGGTTCACGATGTATGGGCCATGACGATGACGTCTGAGGAGGTACATAACTTCGCTTCTTCATGTACATTTTAATTTTAAACCTCATTTGTTAATATTGGACATCGAACTGCCTACTTATATTTTCTGCTCAGGTGAATTTACGAGAGGTGCTCGGTGCGTTCTCAATGAACAACGTGACGAGGATGCTGCTGGGAAAGCAGTACTTCGGGGAGGAGTCGGCGGGCCCACAGGAGGCGATGGAGTTCATGCACATAACTCACGAGCTGTTCTGGCTTCTGGGGATTATTTACCTGGGCGATTACTTACCGTTCTGGCGGTGGATTGATCCTTCTGGGTGCGAGAAGAAAATGAGGGAGGTGGAGAAGAGGGTGGATGACTTTCATGCCAAGATCATCGAAGAGCACCGGAGGAGGATTCGTGATTCCGGCGGGGCTGACAACGACGGTTCTGAGAGCGATTTTGTTGATATTTTACTGTCTCTAGCTGCCGGAGAAGATGGTCAGGGCGGGTTGGAGGACAATGAAATCAAAGCCCTAATTCAGGTGAATTTCTTTGGTATTGCATTTCGTTTTTTCCTAGGCCCCCAAACCCCGTTTATTTGGTCAAAACTGAAATAGTTGAATAAAAATGTTTCAAAATATTAATGATGTGGTTAGTTTAAAATGAACTTCATCAAATTATATATGATCGAAAATAAAACTAAACTGATCGAACTTAAATTAAACTAATCCAAATGTATAAAACAGTTCTTGCAAATTGATAAATTGTTGAAGTAACTACCCCTGATATGCCAGTTACCGAATCTTTAGTCTATATTTCTCTCAATAAACTATACAAACTATGATGAGAGAATTATTTATGCATCGATGATAACCAAAAATGTATCTCATGAAACTCAATAACTAGAAGGCCGTTTGTAATAACACATGAAATTTTGTAGCTATGATGATACAAGCAGAGTTCATTCAGGTTAAACTAGTGAAATCATAGATAATAACAACTATATTGAGTCGATCAAGTTGATTATTGTATAATATAGTAAATATTGGTTTAAAACTAATTTGATTTTCATGTACCAACAAATGTTAAAAGAAGAATTTTTAGGGTCAACATTTAAAATACATAATTAGTTGTACCAACATACCAATTTGATCAAATTATAACCCCTAAGCCAACATTCAACCATTTGTAGGGGCATTTTTGTAATTTTCTATTTAAAATATTTTTTCTAAATTATATCTAAAAAACTTTTAAGACATAAATATTGTTGGAAAAATATCAAATAAAAATCTGATATTATTTTTCATAAAGTGCATTTTTTAATTTTATTTTTTATTTAAAATATAACTTGAAAAGTTAAATATCTAATATTCATTTGATTCTCAAATTCTCATATAAAAATATACATATCTAATTTTAAAATATTCATTTTTCATAAAACAAATTATATGATTTTTGTTGTATTTTTCCAGAATTATTTTTATTTATTTATATTTTTAGATATTAAGTTTTGAATAAAGAGAATGAAATTAAATATAAAATTACTAAAACACCCTTACATAAAGTTGATTTTTAAAACATATATGATTTTAGGGCTATAAATTGATCAAATTTATATATTGGGTTATAAATTGATCAAATTGATATGTTGAGACTATTAAATGTGCATTTTAGATATTGGAGTTAAAAATTATTCTTTTAACGTATGTTGGGGTCGTAAAAATCAATTTAATCTTGATTTAACGATTTAATTTGGCAATACACGAAGAAAGAGCTATGAAACCATGGAAGTATATTATCTCTCCACTCGAGAGGTGTGTGCTGACTAGGACTGTACAACTGGGTCAACCCGGCCCGGATCCGGAATGACCCGGACCCGAAATATCTAAAAATTTTGGACCGGGGCCCGGCCCGGTTGGACTGTTTCTTGAACCGGACCCGGTCCGAAATTTTTCCGGGTTTGACCCGGTTACAACCTCTATTACACTTTTTTTATTATTATAAAAAGAGAATGTTTCCATTAGGAATCAAACTATGGACCATTATGTAACAATCTCCTTACCACTAGACCACATTTCTTTTTGTTAATAAATTGTGTGATTAATAAATATATACGGATGTTAAATTTATTTTAAAATTAAAACACTAACGTAATGCTTTTGGTGAGATTTGAACTCTGGTTGTTTATACAAAATAACAAGTCTTACCATTAGAACAAGATTAATTATGTATGGTAACTGCATATCTATAATATATATAATATATATAACCGGGCTTCCGGGTTGATCCGAAAAAATCCGGGTTTGACCCGGATCGGCCCGGAATCCGGAATGGACAAAAATGGTGACCCGGGGCCCGGCCCGGAATGCAAAAAATCCGAGTCCGGGGCACCAATTCCGGTCCCGGGCCGGGCCATTTTTCCGGGTTGACCCGGTTCATCTACAGCCCTAGTGCTGACTGCTGAATTCTATTCATGATTAAGAGGTTTAATTAGTGTATATTCTTAATTAAAGTGGACCTATTTTTAAACCCTAAATGGCTAAATATACTTGGATACAAATGAACGTCCACCATAAAAGAAACAAAAGTATATTTTCATGTATACAAATGTATATTAATGAAGTTTAACGATGATATTATGACATGTGGCACAGGACATGATCGCGGCGGCTACAGACACATCGGCGGTGACAAATGAATGGGCAATGGCGGAGGTAATAAAGCACCCACACGTCCTCAA
Organism: Sherardia arvensis; assembly: GCA_948330725.1. Lineage (NCBI taxonomy): Eukaryota > Viridiplantae > Streptophyta > Magnoliopsida > Gentianales > Rubiaceae > Sherardia > Sherardia arvensis. Next base: position 8,161,763 of record OX415236.1, on the reverse strand, counting down.
AAAAGTCCAGCAAGAACTCGACGACGTCGTCGGGCCCCACCGCATGGTGTCAGAGCAGGACCTGGCCAACCTAACCTACCTCCGATGCATCGTCCGCGAGACCTTCCGAATGCACCCTGCCGGACCCTTCCTCATCCCTCACGAGTCCGTCAAGGCCACCGTCGTCAACGGCTACCACATCCCGGCCAGGACGCGCGTGTTCATCAACACTCACGCGCTGGGCCGCAATGCCAGGATATGGGAGTGCGTGGACGAGTTCCGCCCCGAGCGGCACTTGCTGGATGATGGCCGGCGCGTGGAGATAAGCCACGGTGTGGACTTTAAGATCTTGCCGTTCAGCGCGGGGAAGAGGAAGTGCCCCGGTGCGCCGCTCGGGGTTACACTGGTGCTCATGGCGCTGGCGCGTCTGTTTCACTGCTTTGACTGGAGCCCACCTGACGGGGAAATTATTGATACGACTGAGGTTTATGGAATGACCATGCCAAAGGCGGTGCCCTTATTCGCCATTGCTAAGCCTCGCCTGTCTCCCAATTTGTACCAATAACTTGGGAGCCCTTAATCTTAGATTAAAGATTCGAGCGAGTGAAATATAAAACTAGATTAATTAATTCTATAATTTACAAATAAACATTATATATTATTTAATATATATAATTAGTAACTATATATAGTGCAAGGCGGTGTTTTGAAAGCTCGATTAACAGTTTACAAAGTGTGTTTGAAAAATGTAGGTTGCTTCGATCAGACATCCTCGCTGCTTTCGACGCCACCGTTAACAATGACGTTGAATCTCCTTCCCGTATTACCTCGATCCCATCACGGTTGGAGCATATGGTGCCTTTTCGAAGGGGAACCAAGAGGATCGGAATTGGGGAAGAAGAAGAGAGCGAATAATGGAATATGGGGGGCTGAGCTTAGAAAGTGGAGTGGTGGTGGAGTTGTGTTGGACTAGGTTTGGTTGAGGCGATGTCGGAGCCAGAAATGATGACATTGTGGCGGTGGACCGATCGACGGTGGCTGTTCACAGGAGGTGATGTGTTTACAGTGGTGGTGGTGGTGCGGGAATGAAATTCGGGCCATGCATATTTATGTTTTAGGGGCTAAAAATTTTCATCTAAGATGTTTACAGGTTATGCACTTTTTATTAACTGGCCATAAATAGCATATTCAGAATTTTGGGTCGATTATAACATGCACTTAAATTTTAAAAATAAATTAACATTTCAACATTATTTGAAAAATATTTCAGAGTCGGGGAGGAATCACTTAATATTAAGATTATGCGATAAAATGTGTTACATTAGCAGTCAATGATCACCCGTCTCTAACTATTATATTATTAAAACTGATATTACAGCAATCTTTTTCACACTAGAGTGGATATGCATGTTTTCTTTTCACTCATTAATGTAAGCCCTTCTCCATATTTAGGATAATGTAAGCCCTTCTCCATATTACTTAATTGCACTCATAATTTAGGGATTAATATTAGCAGTTCTTGAAATTCCCATAGACTTCTTATCTTATTAAATTGTAATTAAGCTCTCTAAAATTGAAGGGTTAGGTTTACACTAACACATAATTTCAAGTACATATAATTACAGTAACGAACATGTAAAATGTGTGCACAAATTACGTGCACAAAAATATATACGTGCTGCATGCATGTGTTCAAAAATATATATGTGTGGTGCTGCACGTGCATGTATGCATACAAAATATACATGCACAAAATATATAAGTATTGCAGGACAATATGTAATAATACTATTATGTATGTCAAATTATGTCTTATTAACAATACATAATATTTTTATTAAAACTTAAAAATACGCTCCTAGTGAAGAATTCGTACACTTCATATTTCGGAATCAGGTAACCTCCCGAGAATGTCAAAAATTTAGTCCTACAATTTACAGGCCACTCCACACCGGTATCTATATAGGACATGTAGCCTAGTCAAGATTTATTTGTTCAATCTCAGAGGTATAATCTCAGTCACATGCGAGTACCCCCACACGCGACGCCGCAGAAATGAACGGTGGAGCTGTCTGAGGCAGGGATGTCGATGCACCCGAGGGGGTAAACGGAGGTGCTCTAGGAGTCGGGGATGATGACATCATCGGCACAGCAGGAACAAACGGCGGCGCTGTGATAGGAGATGTTGATCGCGGTGGCCACAATATCTCTTTTCCCTACGAGGAGACCATTCATATCAGAGATCTCTTTAAATCAAATGAAGGTTTTGATTTTCTCTACTGACCAGTTTATAAAGAGTTAGATACACATTCAATTTAAGAAATTTGATAACATACGTTCGCTGTAAAAATTGTAGCATATACAAATCCAATTTATGAAATGACATTATCTTCATGTTTTGTTATTCAATTTAATTTTTTTAACTTAAGTAAGAAAGTGTACCTCTTTTAGCTGGTTTAATTTATAAAGGGCAAGATATTGATGAAATGAATATTTTGTTATGGTTTTAAAATTTAGTTGTTGTTTTTTTTTCAGTCAACTAACGTGGTACTATCGCACGTTTTGCACAATAATTTAAAAGAATTATACATTTTAATCCTATACGATTCTTTGTGTTTTGGTCATGTTTTATTAATTTTTATCACTTTTAAGGGTATTTTTATAATTTTCATATTAAACTCTCCATATTTTAAAACTTTGATATTATACCCCTCTATATAAATGAAACGATGTCGTTCCGCTTAACGTTTCCCCTTCACTCATAATTGAAAATGATGTCATTTTCACCCTCATTTACTCTTTTTCCCTTTCATCATCCTGGACATGTTTCTCCTCTTTAGAATGCACCAGATAACTACCTGAGCTCCACCTTTCTTCTTTTCGGGCTTGAGGACCTGTCACTTGTAGTAGAGAAAGACCCTCCTTCTGCAGCCTTCCTCTTATCGGCCACAAGAGCCTCCTACTTTTGCAGTCTCTTCTTCTCCTTTCGGAGTTTCAGAACTAAAGTCGCTCTGGAAGATAGGGCATCACTTTGAGTGGATGAAGACACTACAAGGACAAGAAAAGGATTAGATTTCTTGAAAATAAATGATGCAACAAGTATAAATACATGTGTGTGTGTGTGTATGTCGAAACACATAAGGGTTGCTAACCTCGTTGAAGGCATCCTCTTCACGAACTTGAATCGGAGAATCCATTAAAGACTAATATGAAATTCAATCCATTAAAGACTGAATCATACTTTAAACGAATCAAAATTGATAAATTCATTTAGATGCTTTTATAAAAAATTCTTAATATATATGATACTTTTTTAAAGAAGACTATATATATGATACTTGATGATGCTCGTGACTGTGAATTTTAATACTTGTATTTTATAAAAGTATAAAAATACTATATATATACACATATATATACATATAAGTATCAACTTTTTTTTTAATTTGCGTGTACAAATTATAGGTTAGAGAGGTTAAAAAATTATTATTAAGTAATAACTGTAATATGGCGATAATGAATTTTAACTTTTAAAGTCGGTACTAATAGTCAGTACACTAGTAATAAGTAAATAAATTTTCATTTTTTTAACGTTAAACCACTCGAAATAGAAAATTTTTATTCGATTTTTCGAACCTATAAAACAATAGAACATTACAAGCAATGCCATAACAGGTAAAGTAGACTAAAGAGAACTTGTAGAGCTCTATATAAATAGATCAAAATTAAACATGTGAAAAAGTCTCAATAAAAATTACAAGCAATGCCAAAATAAATAAGCTAAAAACAACTAGTGTAATAAAAGGACAGATTCAATAGAACACTACAAGCAATGCCATAATAACCATTGATTTACTTTAGAAATACTACATGTAAAATCAAATTCCAGTTATTGGATAAATTCTTTACATATTACAATTAGGGAAAAAACTTGAGAAACATTTCTCTTTGCATTTCTACCTGATTGGTTGACTGTGTTGGTCGGGATAGCCGTGGCCTGGATCTTAATTAGGATGCCCCAAGTGCCTCCCCTACTCCAGAAGAAATGATTCTAATAATATTATCAACCACCGCATGTTGATTATTATGGTTTATATTATTGAATATTATTTATTAAAATTTTATTTGATACCACAATTTAAATACTCGTTAATAAAGAAAATTAAATTAAATATATGTTATATTAATATATTGATAAAAATTTTATGAAATTTGGATAGTAATAACTAACCAACTCCAACCCACATTTAAAATTGTGAATTTATTTTGGACAATATAAAATTATAGTTATAAAATAAGTCGATCTATTTTAATTAAAAAATTTCTAAAAAATGTGTAATTTTTATTACAGATATTTTTTTTATGTATAAAAATAACAAGTATCAGATTAGATGAGGTATAAAATATTACTATTGGATAATGGTTTGACTATTCATATTTAAAAGTTAAAAATATTATAATTATTTAATTTACACCCTATAAATAAGGTAACTAATACATATTAATTTCAGTAAAAGTGAGTCAAGTGGTATAAATAGAAACCCAAAATAAAAATATTCAAATAATGGTGCGGCGGTGGTTTTATTTTTTTTAATTTTTTTGACAAGACGCGGCTGTGGTTGATCCAAGTTGTGGTGGTGCTTAGGGATTTGAATCTGGTGGGTGTTTTACTATAGTAATTAAATTAACTATGGTTAGGATTAGTGTCCTATAAATTGGTTGGGGTCGTTTTTTGTATCTTTGTTGGTTGAGAGAGGTGCTTGTAAATCTTGTTTTAGGTCCTGTCCAGTTCAACTTATTTGGTGCTGTGCTGTGCTGATCTTGTGCTGAATAGTGGTGAAAGTGTTGAATAGTGTTCATTTGAGTTGAAGAAAAAACACAATGTTTATTACTTACGAACTAAAAAGTTTACTTAATTAATATTATTTTTACAAAACATAAAAATAGAGTTCATTTAGAGCTTAAATGCATTGAGCTGAAAAGAGCTGTGCTGATGAGTGCTGAGCTGTGCTGATGAGTGCTGTGCTATGCTGATCAGTGCTGTGCTGTGCTGAAATGTGCTGCAATAAGTTGAACTGGACAGGGCCTTAATGGGTGTTTGGTATAGTTTTTTTTAAATGAAAATATGGTTATAATTTCAAAAAAACAATCGCGCTGACTCTCTCATCCTCCCTCTGTTCACCATCCAGTGACACACTAATATTTATCATTTTTTATTGTTACAAATTTGACCAAACAATTAGAAGTATTATATAAATAATAGTAACATTATGTCAGGAAATTTTGTCTATTAAGAGAAAAGTATGTTAAGGTGGGGGTCAAATAAGAGGCTGTCATGTGGCCTCTCTAATTTGGGCAAACAGTAAAAAGTTAACTGTGGATGCCGTCCGTTTCTTTTTCTTTTCTCCCCATATACTTTTTCTTTTCCCTTTTTTGACCCCTTTATTTTTCCTTTTTTTTCACCCCTCTTTCTTTTCTCCGTAGGAACACCAGACGAGAGCTTCCGTCTACGCCTAAATATTTACTTCATCGCAGGAAAGGTCTGATTTTGATCGACTCTGGCTGGCCCTCTTTCTTTTCCGTCGGAAACCTTCTCTTCTCTACGCCTATAACTGAACCTGCGGAAAGCTCCTCTGCGCCGATTTTCCTGCGACGGCGAAGGATATTTAACCTGGTTTCGAAGGTTCGTCTTTGTGCCCATAGTTTATTATTAGCTGGTAATCTGGTATTAGATAGACTATTAGAATTCAAGTTAGAATTATGATGATGATGCCTGGGTGGGTGAAAATGGCCTCTGGTTTTTGCACAGTCAAGGCTAGATTGATTTGTCGTGTTACACACCAGTCTAGTAGTTGATTCTGGGTTCTTACGTTTGAACCGTGTTCTTAATTATACTTATTATGTTAATGTTATTAATAATCTGGTGTTAATGCTTCTCGATTTTCAGTCTGGGGTTAATGACTGTGATTTAAACTCGGTGCTTTCATCTCCTTGTGAATGGTTCATCTGCGATGATGATAAGAATGCCACAAGATTCTTCGTGATTCAGGCAGTTTGCAAATTCCAATTAGTGCTACTTGTTGTTGATGAGTATGTAATACTGTTGTCTGAAGTTCTGTAATTCTGAATCAGGGGTATGTGTCAGTAGCATCCTGGCTAGCGAATCTGCTTTTTGAACCTGTGGAGCTTGAGGTAAGAGAATGAATGATTTTTGTTGATTTAAGCTACTTTAGTATCGCTTTGCTGTGACAATGAGAATGATTGAATTGTTCTGAGCTTCTCAAGAATGGCGTTTTCGATTTAATGGACATGGGGATTTACTCTTAATGGATAAGTTTGTGATGGTGGTTTCTATTTTAGGTTTCTTACAGTTTTAAAAGGAGTTTAGGCTGTAACTAGATTGCTATGAGTTATATAAGGAGGGAGTTGAAGCTATGATGTGTTTCTTTTGATCGATCCTATTCCAGGGGCTGCATTGTTGGTTGATATATAACAAAAATAATGTAACATGTCTTCTTAGTCATTTTTTAGCTTTCTGGAAACAATATATGAAGGTTCAATATGATTCTGTGTCTTTTCTAAGTGCTATGGTTGGATAATTTTATCTCGTTATGTGCTTAAGTTGGAACGAAAGGTCAGCTAATGTTACTTGTGCTGAGAGCATGTTACACTTAGCAGGAAACTAGCTTTTCACCTAGGGTCTCAGCGTTGGAATGATGTACATGATGAAAGCTGGGATTACTGGGATTACGAGACTGCAAAATGGTTCAAAAACTGGAAGCTGAACTTCAGTTTGGATCAACTGATGCACAAATGACAATCACAAAGTCAAGTCCTCATGATGCTGGTAAAGGTGAAGGTTGTAGTAGTGTAATTACAGAAGATCGGCCAATGGAGATTATGGGAATGGATCAGCTTGAAGCTGAGTGAACTGGAGAAGCTACCTTGAAATCTAGTGACGGAATACCGGATGTAGCGACAAAGTACCGGATGTGGCAATTGAGTAATTTGTGTCTATCAGTTCATTCAACCTCTTCTTTGTAACTTAACTAGTCATAACTAGATTATTACACCTCTAGTGAATGAGTTGCAACTGAGTTTTTTTTTTATGTTTGAGGCATCCTTAGTAGAAGTTTTGTCTTTTTAAGTTTGCCCGAGATAAATCCTGCTATCTATTTATTGTGCATTTTCATGATACTCACATTAATTTTTTATGCTGGAATCTGCATTATATAATACATCATGTCAGAGATTGATAATAGCATAATAATATATGAATGATCTTCCTATCAAAACCGAATTGGTGTTTAATATATTCAATCTCTAAAAATATTCCATCCCTAAAAACATCATGATTGAAATATTATGAGATATCCACATAATGAAATAGATGTCCATGAATAACAATGTTATATCAAAAATTTCAGAAATTAAGCTTCTTTGCACGAGAACAAATTTCAGAAATTAAGCTTCTTTGCACGAGAACACTGGTCAGCAAGAAGTTGTTGGTAACTGAATGAAACTTGGGGGCCTCCAAATTCCACATTTGAAAACTGAGTGCCTTGAATCCCAGTTGTAACAATGCTCGAGTATCCTTCCAGTCCTCCTAAAAAATAACATCCTTCCAACTTAGAACGTATTTATCAGCATGATGTTTTGATGATATATCACCACTACTAGCAATACACATGCAACATGTATGACATAAAAATAAATCTTTTATGATAGTAAATCATGAAGCAAACATTGCAGTGGGTGAAACTAATAATGAATATAAACTATCTTACCTGCAATTGGCTGTGAAATATACTGCGAGGCCATTTCGACCCCATTATTTTGGATTGAAGGGTTCTCCACTGATTTTTCTTCCTCAACCTCTTTCCCTTTCTTTGCTGAAACAGTATGATAAATCTAAATTTCATAACAAATTTTGAACATAGACTTTAAAAATATAAAAATTTGATGTACACCTTTCTTTCTTCGTTTAGTTGGTGGGCAATTTCTTACAACCTCCTCAATGCCATCTCGTCCATTCTTGCCTAAAATGCATCATCAAAACTCAACCACATTACAAGAGAGTTCATATTCTAAATAACCAAGCGAAAAGGGTTCATAGTTGCCATACCTATGGATTTCTTCCCTTTACAAGCTCGCTTCTTTTTTAGTTTGTCATATAGCCCTTTGATTCTGCCCTTGGGTCCCTTCAACTTCTTCGGCGGAGGAGCGATCACAATCCTATGATCTTGAGGTTCATCAACCATCCTCTCATCAACAACAAACGTGTGATCTTCAATACTTGGATCCGTAGATGTTCTGCATGCTTCCACCTCAGCAATAACTCATTTCATTCCCCTCTTCGCTACTTCTGCTAGTGAATTTGTCATTGAGCCAAGGGTAACAAGAGTTTGAGCGATATGTGACAGCTCACTGAATCTCTCAGACAATGGAATATTAGTATCCACTTCCAGAATATTTCCACTTGTACTGAGAGTAATATTGGGATTAAATTTGCACCTTTACTCCATCTCGTCAGAAAATACTCAGAGGGGATTTCTTTCACATTAAGCATCCTCCATACTTTTAACATGTGAGCGCAAGGGATACCAGTGAACTCAAACATCTGGAAAGAACAACTAGCTGTGTTGGCTGACCGTACAAACTCAACTCTACGAACTCTTCCAGTATTGTAAAACTCCACTTCATACGTGACTATTGGACTATCATCACTTTGTGCAAGATTATTTGCACCAAGATCAACAAGTTTATTTAGCTCTGTCTGAAATTCTGAAAACATCTTTCTAGTATAGAAATCCCGAGCCGAGCGTTCCACAACCCACGCTGATACTAAATTTGGCACAGTCTGGCTTGACTTCAAATATGCTTCATCTTCTTTCTTGCGACGGAGTTCCATGGCTTTATCAAATTGCTTCATGAACTCACTAAGAACTTGTTTTCTCTTGAAGTACTTCTTAAAATAATTATTCATACTTTCACTACGTTGTGTACTAGCCATACATGTAAAAGAAATGAACATACTCATCTAGTTACATGTGCAAGTTAAATACGTGAAAATCAAGTCTATACAGGTAAAAATAAATAATATACATACTGAACAATATTAAGCTAAAGGGGAAAAATAATCGTACCTGCACAAAAGTGCTGACGTCCATAAACTTGCGCGCACTTCTCTTTCTTCTCAAACAACTTTTCCATCCATTCCTTCTCCTCCTCCCCAAAATTATATTTTGCGAGCAAGTTATCCCAATTTTTCAGAAAATATTCTTCAACTTCTCCTCCGTAGATGCAAGAAGTGAAGTCATCACTAAATGATGTGAACTCAGTGAAAACATGAGACAAATTTCGGAATGCATTTTGACAAATATGCCAAACACACAAACGATGGTGTACATTTGGAAAAACTTGCTTAATAGCATTGGCAATTGCCGGGGCTTGGTCGGTGAAAATAGTCTTCATTGTCTTTCCTCCCATTACTTCTAAGAAGCATTTGAAGACCCAAACAAACGTCTCTATAGTTTCATCATATGTCAAAGCACAAGCAAAGGTTGAGGTCTATCCATGATGATTCACGCCAACAAACAGTGAGAAAGGCATCTCATAGGTATTTGTGTTGAATGTTGTGTCATAACACACACAATCGCCGAAACATTCATAATCAATCATTGACTTTGCATCGCACCAAAAAACATTACGAATCTCATGAGTGTCCTCATCAACCTGTATTCTATACTCGAATGAACTGTTTTCTTCTTTCTTCTTTCGAAAGTAATCAAGAAGAAGCATACCATCACCTTTCTTGAGAAACTCCGTGCGACTTCTTTGCACCATATCATCCAAGTCGGCATGCGAACAATTTACCTTATTGTAACCACCATTATCTTGAGCAATATAGCGATAGATATCAGAAGCGCCAATCCCGGTTGCTGTCATACTATTAATGAGTTCTTTTTGAGCCGGACGTACTCCTCTATGGGATCTCAACATATGAGCCTTATCTGGAGCCGCAAGTAAATGAGTATGAACCATTACAAGTTGTGTAACCACATAATCTTCTGAACCTTTTGCTACTTCTTCAATCTTAATGTATGCTTCACAGTTGAATCTTGTTTACGGGCGGGACTTTATTGGAGTACCTTTCTTTGAGTGCTTCTTACGCTCCCCCTGACACGAACAACACATCTCTCTCCATTCTAATTTGTTATCACTCTTTCTAATATACCTGTGGTGCTTTCGGATACTGAACCCTGCTGCCTTGGCATACTTATTATAAAATTCATATGCATCATCTTCTGAGCCAAATGTCATACCGATTTTTGGAACATTACCCAACTCACAAGCTGTATCGTAATCATCCCCATGTTTCTCAAGATTGTCTCTCTCTAGGAATTGATTATCCATCTGATAAGAGAAAGTAAATAATGTTTTCAATCAAACATTTTTCTCTATATGTTATAAATCCACAAAATACATCAGTTAAGCTATAAAAATAAATCCTTTGCTATATGTTTCATACCTTTGATATGGGGGGCCTCTCAAAGCCATCAATTTGCTGAGATGTCTGAGGAACTAGAGCCATTCACAGAAATTTTGATCGGAAATTGTGTGAAAGTATTCTCTGAACACAAATAAACAAGCGTCTGTATAAAAGAATAAACGCAGTTAGCTTCTAAACACAAACATAGAGGGGGACAGACCCCACAAAACTCCAACATTTTCTGTATAAAACTAAGCACCAAATGTAGCAGCAATCACAGTAAAAGACATACAGGGCAGTCAACATCACAAATACGCATGGCTTGAAACAAGAACATGAGAGTTATATTGAATGTGAGAGATGAAAAATACAATTTAAAATAATAACAGTCATAAATTCTACCATGATAACAGTACAAAAATTTGTCGATAACAGTTTAGTGCAATTTAGGATGAAGCCATATATCCAAAATGTTAAGTTATACACAAGCTATAACTTAATGCATCCTCACAAGCTGATACAGCTGCAAAATAGTGAAGTAATGACCGTACAGGCCGTGATTCTCTTTTCAGAGCCGACGAGAAGCAGAAGAAGAGAGGAACAGAGCCGATCAAAACCAGGTTAAATATCCTTCGCCGTCGCAGGAAAATCGGCGCAAAGGAGCTTTCCGCGGGTTCAGTTATGGGCGTAGAGAAGAGAAGGTTTCCGACGGAAAAGAAAGAGGGCCAGCTAGAGTCGATCAAAATCAGACCTTTCCTGCGATGAAGAAAATATTTAGGCGCAAACGGAAGCTCTCGTCTGGTGTTCCTGCGGAGAAAAGAAAGAGGGGTGAAAAAAAAAGGAAAAATAAAGGGGTCAGAAAAGGGAAAAGAAAAAGTGTATGAGGGAGAAAAGAAAAAGAAATGGACGGCATCCACAGTTAACTTTTTACTGTTTGCCCAAATTAGAGAGGCCACATGACAGCCTCTTATTTGACCCCCACCTCAACATACTTTTCTCTTAATGGACAAAATTTTCTGTCATTATGTTATGTGATATACTTTTAGAAGGTTTTAAATATATATTTTCCAAATATTAAAATTTAAATTTCAGTTTAATATATATCAGGATCATCCTGATATTGGCAATATCAGACACCAATTAAATAACGACACATCAACTTTAACTAATTTATGATTGGGCCACGTGTTCAATCATTACCCAGACGAGTTTATGCATTCTAAATTAGGGTTTTAGAACTTTACTAAAAATATTTTAACCAATTAAAACATTACAATTGTACACGTGTCATTATCTTATTGGTGCGTGATAAGGCCTATATCAGGATCATCCGAATGAATGTTATTCTCTTTAAATTTACTTAATAAACATAACAAAAATTATTAATGGTCAAACTTGCCGTCAAATAGTATTATTTTTCACGTGTGTCACAAGAAGGTGAACAGAAGAAGGAGTATACCATTGTTCAGTTTTTTTGTGTTTTAGATTGGGGAGCCCTATTTGCAGAGCCCAAATCCAACAAAAATACAAAATTATCCTCAATAAATAATAGTTCATTTTCTTTAATTTTGACCCACTTGTTCCACTTAATTTCATCTGGCATCAAAACCTTGGCAGCACCTCCAATCTTGCCCACATTATCAATGTGCGGGATGAAAATCATCATAAGGAATTGATTACTCAATCATAGTATCGGCGCCTTGTTTTGTCTCTTCCATCGGTGGGAGAAATGGATATGGCCCAGGATTGGGATCTCCAGGCGGTGGTGCGCGGCTTTACCACTGGCAGCTCCAACACCAACTGCAGCGTCGCCGCCGCCGCCGGCTTCACCAATGCTTCTGCTTCAAACGCGGTGGCTCCGGCTGGTTTGAACACCTTTTTCGACCACCCTGAGGTTGAGGGGACCTTTTTTGATATGGCGGATCTGTTCGTTAACCCGGTGTTGGCCGCCACCGCCGAGCTGCATGATATGTTCATGTCTTTCGACAACGCCGCGCCTCTGCCGCTGGAGCCGGTGTCGCCGGTGTATGTTCCGATCACGCCTCTCTCCAGCATCGGTGGGCCGAAGGATCTCGCTCCGACAATAGACGAGAAGGAGCCTCAATCTCTACCACAACAACCTCAGATGGTTCAATCTCTGCAACAGCCGCCGCCGCCGCCGGAACGCCGCCACCGACCCGATCCGATACGCCGACCCAATCCGGCTGCTGACCCGACCCAGTTCATCGACGACCGCCGACCCGACCCGATTTGTCGACCCGACCGCCGGCATGTGTAAGTGGGATGAGGGTTGGCCCAAGCTGTTTTTATGGACTTTTTTTAATCGTCGGCAGCGTTGTCAGGCACGACCTGGAACGGTTTGACGCCGGCAGCAACTACTGGCGACAAGGTGGAAATTGAGGCGGCGCTGACCGCGGTGGCGCCGCTACGGGCGGCGGATGCAAGGCATTCAATTTCGAGGGTCACGAAGACTATCGTTGAACGGAGTGTGCCGTAGCCACAAGTTTCTTGATACCATTTTCCCGAAGCAAAGCCTGACTGCTGGATACACTTTCCAATCTAGGACTTCTCTTCTTCCTGTTTCTTGTCGGTCTTGAACTCGATCTGAAATCTATTAAGAAGACAGGCAAGAATGCCTTATGCATTGCACTGGCAGGTATCACTTTCCCATTCATATTATCGGGACTTCATTTGAAAAGCATTGCAAAAGGCACCAGTGAAGGCTCTTTTTGGTGTTCATGGGGGTTTCCCTCTCAATCACCGCCTTCCCTGTCTTGGCACGTATCTTAGCCGAGCTGAAGCTGTTGACCACTGAAGTTGGCTGGATGGCCATGTCGGCTGCAGCAGTGAACGATACCGCGGCTTGGATTCTCCTGGCTCTCGTATCGCCCTCTCGGGAGATGGCAACTCTCCCCTTGTTTCAGTTTGGGTGTTGTTTTGGGAGATGGCAACTCTCCCCTTGTTAAGGGATTTAATAAATATACATCCTTTTATATGCGCAGATACTGCTGCAGTGGATGATCAGCCTGGTGCAGAACTGACGTTGATGACCAGCCTGAGGTAGAAACTGTGTAGTGGTAGTGGTAGTGTAGTGGACGCGGTAGTGGTAGTAGCCGTTCTGATGTTGTAGCTACTACAATTCCGACTGAAACTATCTAATAAAATGCAGCTGCTTAACATCTTTGAACCTTACAAACTTGATTTCTTGTTGATGGAATTGAACTGCTCTTTTTGTATGAGCATTTGTTGATGGTATCTTGTGAAATGGTGAGAATCCTAGTCTTGTTTGAGTTATATGAGATAGTTGAATCCTCCTTGTTTTTGCTGATGTTTGTTTTTTGATGTTGTGTATAGATCAGAGAGAATATTTTGTGAAAGGAGGATGAAGATGAGAATGAAGACAGAGGGACAGGCTTTGAAAAGTTTATTATCATGTTTTAACCCTCTCCCGGCTTCATTAATCAGTTTTAGGTTAGTTTTTATTTTCTTGTAGCCTCCTTTCTCAACTTTTGGCTTAATGCTCACCTATACTTCAGCTTTTTGCTTCTAAACTTCAGTTTTTTAAAACCAAATGAAGGAAATACATATAGTTGTAAAATGTAATAGACTTACGAAATGGGCTTGTTGCAGGGGCAGGAGCAGTGAGGGTGAGCGCTGGAGGTGATATAGCTCGGGGCGATGGAGGGGAGTTTGGGAGAACAATAGTGCCAGTTGTTGGTGGTGATAACTGCAGCTCCGTCAAGCGGCGAGTTGTTCGCGAAGCTGCCCACGCTGCTGATGGATATGATTTCCATCGAACACATGGTGGCGAAAAAGACAGTGAATGACCCGAGTGCTACTGGATCAACTTCCAAATTAACAATCAGCTGGAGCTTCATCAGAATGGCAGCAGGGTTCTGTTTCCCCTCCAATGGAAGGTCAGAGATCAGCAGCATGGCAGCCATAATCTGCTAATCAGTTCCCCTCAGCAAATCCTTAGACATCGTATTATGGTAACTCTCAAGTGCCAAGGCCTATGTTTGGGGCGGCCTTTTAAACGGTGTTTTCTTTTGTCAAAGATCTTGGTTGTAGGGATATGCACAGATATACGTGTGTTAGATTTCGTGTGCTCTACAATTGCTGCAAAAAATATTCTTACTCCTTTGGAGGAGGTTGCTGTTTACTCTTATGCCTGTGCTACTTTTGACTTTCCTGTCAGTGTTGCTTGTAACATCATGGCAGCGAGAGAACAGAGAATTTTCTGGCAGGCAGGATCGACATAAATCATCTCAGTATGGAAGAGCTCCTTCAAACCAAGGGGTAATGTCCATAATCACGAACTAATGTGTAGAATCTTGATATAGTCCTGCTATGCTTGAGTTACTGAAATTTAAAAATTATGTCTCCGAGTTCTAGTTCTGGTTTTAAAAATTCTATATCCAGCTTGATTTATGCATTTTTTTAGTATCTATATGACATATTACATGTGTTGTGATAGTAGAAAAGAAAAGAAGTTTGGACTTCTAGTTATTTGTCATATAGATACTATTTGTCTAGTTATTTTATTCTTACCAAATCTATACAAAGACTGAAAAATGTTCTCTTTCTGACGCGTACAGATTACATCCACTCTCACCTTAATTTGCTGCCGCTTGTGCATCTGCTGGTATCACGGTCCTTATTGGTAATGATCTTGACAGATGCAATGTGAACCACTACAAGAGATTCATGTCAGCGACAGCAATGGCTTTCTTGAGCTGGTGTTCGGTGTCTCCCTCGTTTTTCTTGAACTTCTGGTCACTAGCTTCTCAGTAGCATAAGGGTGAAAAAAAATTGATACATATTATGATGAATGATCCTGGTTATAGACATGAGAGATGCAGTTTATACTGTCTGCTCACTCAATTTTGTAATGCCTGAATTAAGAAAAACGTTGGTAGTTACAATTGGAAGTCAAACGTATGTGATTGAATTCTTGATTACTTATGATTTCTTTTACCATTTTACATCCAATGAAACTTGTCTTTAATCTTTAATCTAAAGATTGATTTTTTTAGACAGTGAAATCAATAACAGTTGTGATTCCTCTCTCTCTATATATATATATATGCCTGTATAAACATATACTCTTAATTTGTTTGAAAAATTGTATAAGATTGTGTAATTCTTCCATACAAATTCCATACAGAACTGGCACCAGATTGGTTCAGGATCTTCACATGAAGCTCCAAAGGCTTATTTAAGACAAACGATGTCAAAAATGTCAGCTTTTAATTAGGACATGAACACCAGCCAAGTTCATAAGAAGAAAATCAACACAAGTTGAATCAAACTGATGGATTGATTTGGGGGAGTTCATGATGCAGCTTCTCCAATGAAATTAGAATTGACAACCTTGCTGATCGAGGATTTCCAGTTGGTATATGAACACCCAAATAGATTTTTAAGAGTTTTTGGACAAACTAGAAACTCACTATTTAATGTGAGCCGTGAGAAGTCTCCTTAAAATAAAGCTAATCTGAAGATGACTTGTTTTTTTCACTTACTAGTCATCTTTATTTCTTTCATTTCCCATTTTATTTTATTTTTTATCATACATTTCCCATTTTGAAGTTTCACCAAAACTTCCATGATCTTTCCTCAGTCACTTTAACCTTAGTGACACAAAAAAAAGTGGCAAGAAACACAAAACCTCCTTAAATATGTTGACCACATTGTACAAGCGCTAACATACTATTAAGCAATCTCTCTGTTAGAGTGAAGAGTTCTGTTATCTGGATTAATATTGAACTCCAGATCTTCTCAGCAGTAAAGAGCCGACTCGCACTCCTCCTGTACTCAATAAAATCGAGCTTAAAGCTGTCTTATGAAGGCACTCCATATCAGTGAGTATATCAGCAACAATGGTAACAAAAAACCTCCACCAGAGTAAAACACAAGCTATTTTATTCACAAACACATCTTTAATGTTAGAACTGTACCAAAGATGTGTAACGATACAAACAAATACACCAAATCATGAATGTATTTCAGGCTATCAACATGATAATGTTTCTCAATTGGTTATTGTTGTACTGTCCCTTTTCAAACAATTGTTCACTAATAAAATCTTGCCCTGTCTACTTTGTCTACTTTTCGAGAAGTAGACGGGACAAGAAAAAAAGGCTAAAGAAGAATGGCAATAAAATGAAAGAGTGAGATGGATTTCAAGAAAGAAAATAAAGTCTTAAATGTAAGTTGAATGAAATATCTTCATGCTTTTACATAAAATGTATGCTTTTACATGTATGATAACATGCAAGTTTTGCTTGCAAATATAAAGTTTCTGCAGAAAGTTGTTATTCAAATTTAACCTGAATTTAATGTCAAAATACAAACAACATTGCCTCAGAAAATTTTTAGCATTAACATTGCCTACATGACAACAGCTGACACAGCATGCTTGCTATTCGCTTTCAGTTCAAAGTCTTCTTTTCTTCCATACATTTCGGGACGAGCTCCAGGTTTGGTTCATTACTATGCTCCTCCTACGAAATTAAATCGTGACAACAAGTAATTAAAAATCTATTGTAACCTGCAGCCAATAGACATCACAGCATTTCTAAAAAAGACTTACAGCTGGAGGACGAGGTGTGGCTGGATGAACCTGCAGTACATGTCCCAGATGAAGCCTGTGTGCTAGGTGCAAGAGTACCCTTGTCGGCGTGCTGATCAAATGGAAAGCAATTACTAACAGACTAAGCACACTAACAAATCGACTAACAGACTAGTGCCTTACATTTGACATTGAGTTGTTGCCTATCTGATCAGAAGTAGATTCTACATGTCCAGAAGCTTCCACTGAATCTTCTTTCTAACCAAGACAAGATTTAGGAATGAAAAGGCCACTGTAAGTATATGATGCATAGAGGCCAAAAAATACTATCTTTCAACAAGCAATATTCATCCTCACCTCACGATCAGTAATGTACTTCCAGAATCTCTTCGTTAAACCGAATCAGAAGGGAAGGAATTCAACAACTTATACCTCTGAAAGATAAAAATATAATACGATTGAGTAAGCAATTCCTTATGATGATTTTCATCCCGCCCATTGATGATGTTGATGATGGCGTTTGGCGGCCTCGATTGTGCCCTCAGCGCGGCTGGGGGTTTGATAACTTGAGGCCCCTATTCCTGACGTTCTTCGGCGGCGGCAAATTTCAACGAGGTTCCGATCTCATTTGTATGCGAATTCCGACGAGGGTTTGATATCTCGCATGAGCTAGGTCATGATCACAGTTCAGGCGAGGGTCACGCCGGAGAGGACCATCAGGGTGACCGCCCAGTTCACGGCGGTCGTCGATGAACTGGGTCGGCTCAGCAGCCGGATCGGGTCGGCGTATCGGATCGGGTCGGTGGTGGCGTTCCGGTGGCGGCGGCGGCCGGTGGGCAAGATTGGTGGCGCTGCCAAGGTTTTGATGCCAGATGAAATTAAGTGGAATAAGTGGATTAAATTAAAGAAATTGTACTATTATTTATTGAGGGTAATTTTGTATTTTTGTTGGATTTGGGCTCTGCAAATAGGGAATGTGGCTCTGCAAATAGGACTTGTGTTTAGAGTAGATCGTGCAATCTGCTAGTTTCAATCCTGATCATATTGTGCAGTCTGCTAGCACGAAGATTGAACGGGGAAAGGCATTCGATCGGAGATTGAATTGAGAAAGTAAAGGGCATGGAAAGATCGAGAAGGAGTTAGAATGTAATAAAAATGAGTTGGAAATTTCTTCTATTATATTTACAAAGTAAACTATGGATTTTGTGAACCATATGACGATAATGAATTTTGTATTTTAAAGTCGGTACTAATATTTAGTACATCAGTAAGTAAATAAAATTTTCAGTTTTCTTGAAAAGCCTAGTAAGTAAACACTAACACTATTGATCGTAATTCAAAAAATACGTAAAAATTATGAAGTCAGGGAGTGAAAGTGTAACTTTCATAATATTGGTATGTATATCATATATATGATGTGGTTAAAAAGTTAAATTTACCAATTATATTATATTCGTTGTGATATTATAATTCTTGTAAATACTAGTAGTGGTGGACCGCGCATTCCGCAATGTGTTTAAAATATTTTTAAATAGTTGTTTAGTTTGACAAAAGTGTTGAGATTTTGGTATTACTATTCAAACCCCAACCCCTACTAAAATAGTGAATTTGATTTATGTTATGTTTTTTTGAATGAGGTAAAATCAACTTTAGTATGAACAAATAAAATTTCAATTAACCGAAATATTAATTCAATATTAAGTATAGTTGAGTTATTTCAATACATTTATGGTGACGGCGGTGGTTTGCATTTGAATTTGCGATGAGGAGTTGGGTGAAGAAGATGGGTGCCTACAAGTTTACAATTTTATTCCCGAGTAAAATAGCACGTGACTGATATATGAGTGTGTGTGTGAATAACAATGCATTGTGACAGACGTTTGGCCTAAGGCCATAAAATATATAAATTATTTATTTTGGAACCACAAACAGTGCACTTTGTTTTAAGGGGAATAAGCAATATATTTTAAACTTTTGGGCATACAAAACACTTAATTATTAAAATTATATTTATCCAAAACTAAATGATAGTTTAGTTGTATAAATATGTTCTTTAAATATATAATGCTAGCTTCATAAATTTTAGAATAGTTGAACTTTCGAAAAATAATAATTGAGACGGTGTTTTGCATTGCCCCATGAATTATTAAACTAATGCTATCATCTTCCAGTTCCGACCCGGAGTATGATAGAGTCTCCGTTCCGAAGAAGATCACGTTCGTGGTCTGCGCGCTCTCACCTAATTGGCCTGCAAAACAACGCCCCTGAGTATCCCGAAGATATCTACTCCGGCGTGATGATGAAAAAGAGGCCTTTGAATAGGAGAGAGAATAAGGATATATTGAGAGAATTTAGATCTGATAGAACATACATTTCTCCACAAGTCCAAAACTGTATTTATAGGTGTGAGGTGGTGAGAGTCTAACCCAAAGGTAGTGGTCCTGCCTGTTTGTCCTCATCCGGGGATATGTCATATTCATGTCCATTGTGTCCCCGGATAACGCCATTCTAACTGTCGTCATTATGGATCGGACCACTATTGGGGCCGGAACTAAGGTATGGGCAAAAGCCAATATCACCATAAACAACTAATGATTCATGGTTTTAAATTCCGAGGGTTTGTTTAGAGTTGCATACATTAAAACAATAATGTGTAGAGAAGAAATATTTTTGATATAATACTTAAATAAACTACATTAATTTTTCCACCATGATATGTGGGGGAGTTAAATTGGATTCCCGGTACATTCCATAAAGGAAAAATAGTAAGGTTTTAAGCCAGTTTGTACAATAAGGAGAGAAATGCAGACTAAAGGGCATATGAGGTATAGAAATACCATCCAAAAATATGAATAGGCCTAAATAGAAACACCTACCTATTCATTTACAAAAAAGAGTTTGAGAGGAGCATGATGTGATGAAAATAAGGAAACGAGATTTTCTTGGCGAGAAATTTTGTGATCGCCAAGGCGAACCACAACTTATCCAACCAAGAGTTTGAAAGCCTTGTATTTTATACTCCTCTATTCCTATATTAAGTTAAAATCACTCAATGAGTGAGGAATATTTATATTAGGCATCCCAGACAATTTGAGGCCAAATGTTGGCAAAATTACAGAAGAAGGCAAAAATAGCCTATGTAGCAATAGAGCTACCAAAAGAATACCTAAAGCTAAGAGGCAAGGTACAAAAGATTTTACGTGTCAAACTGTATTTCCTCAAATTTTATAGAATCTTTTAGCGAATTGGAAACCAAAACACAAAGTGATACCACAAAATTGAGGCAATATAGTGACAACAAGGTTAACTAGGTAACTAGGCTTAAAGCCTCAAAAAATAAAACTCCATTAACTAATCAAGACATTTTTCAGGTATTCCACCCCTTCCACCAAATAAAAATTTGACTCCTGTAAGTAAACCATAATCATGAAATCCAACCATATAACATCGACTTTCAAAGACGACATAATTTGGCGGATCTATAAATGTTCCGGCAAGAACTTGAACATTTTGCATGTATGCAGTTCTTACGGGATTATCATTTTTGAAGGTTCCATTACCCATTTGAGAGCCGATCTTGTTAGGACTGAAAGCCTGACCACCAAATCGAATAACGTTTGCAGATTCACCCAAATTTTGAAATATAGATCCATCCCAAAATCCAATCGCATCATCGTTCATTTCAAGATACCAATCTCCTTGTATCTGAACATTATAAAGAGAAATGATTTTGTTTTTTTTGCAAAATGCATTATTAATTGTTATAATAGTTCTCTTACATTTTGAATAGTTATTTTCACCTCATACCGTTCTCCCGTCACTTTAGAAATTTGTGGAAAGACATAGCCTAATCCTATATCAGGATTGAGACCAACAAATCCCAGGCAATCAACATTATAACGACCAGGTGAGTTGACACTCTGTCATGTAATTTTATAAGAAATGAATTACACAACCAGCGGTTCAAAATATATTTTCAAAATAGTTAATGTGCTCCATATTAATCCTCTTATATGTAGTAAAGGCTTCGATGTAACCTATATACTTGCTCATGATTTATTTGATTAATTGTGATGTGATTACTATTTTCATAAAAAAAAATAACCATATTTGTTTATAAATTAATAAAAACCATACAAAATGCAATAAAAAACGTATAGGTTAAAGAGAAAATAAGAAGTCAAGATTATGGCCCCGTTTACATGAACTTATAAATAGAACGATTCAGTTCAGTTCAGTTCAATTTAGTTTAATTCAATTTGATCAATTTTGGGTAAATTTTCTGACATGCTAATTCTATTTTTAAATAAATTAACTTTCAGTTCAGTTCAGTTTAATATTTAAAGTATTTACCTTCCAGTGTGCGTACAATCTTGGTTGTCCATCTGGATAAATATTTGTGTTAACCTGCACAAATAACCATTGTTCTGGTTTACAAATATTACATGTAAAATTAAATTCCAGTTAATGTAGTAAATTCTTAACATATATAATAAAAAATTAAGTATAATATTTAATAATGAATCTCATTATAACATTCCTATTTTCAATAAATAATATAACTATTTCAAAAAATAATCATTTGTCCATTTTTAGATTTGAGAATCGCTTACTGTCCACCCAGCTTCTAATTGATCGTCACCATTTTCAATAGTAATAGATGAAGTAGTCCATTGGACGTTGTCTGCACTTGGTTTCTCAATTTTCATGTTAGCTGATGCCCCTGTCATTTCCAGGTTATTCACAATAATTCCGGCAAACTGCAATCATGCCACATAATAACAAACATCAGAATCCTATTCTTTTTTTATAAAAAATCTTCAATGTTATTAATCTATTGCATATCAAGTAATAATTAAGAATATATATATACATGATAAAAATTGACGATGTTAAAAGTCTCTTTCTAATGAATGGTTTTTGTATTAATTGTAGCTTTAATTAACAAAAATGTTTCATAATTTACTATTTGTTTTGAAAATAAAAACACTAACCATTCTCAAGCAAAAATTCAGTTTGGTTAATTAAAATAATCTTCTCGCACAATTCAGTTTTTTAATGTTTTTTTAATTTTCAGTGTTTTTCTGCACACCCGTAATTAGAGATTTGTGCTTTTAATATAATTGAATGGGAGGCCCTATTTGCAGATTCCAATCCCCTATTTGTAGATCCCAATTATTTAAATTTTACTAAAATATCCTTCATTAGTGATAATTTATTTTAATTAAATTTAACCCCAAAAAATCATTAAATTTAAAATTCAAGTACTCTTTTTCGTCCGGTGGAAGCTGGCCGAGAAGCCTCCCGCCGCCGGCAGGAGATCGAAGACGTAGAGGAGGAAGAAGAGGCAGCAGCAGTTGAGATCAAGGTCGAAAACGGTGGATCCGGAAACGAACAGAAGCACCTACAGATCGTTGGAGATATGGATTCCGACGACGAGCCATTCGAGAAGCTTCTGGGCCATTCACCAAAGATCAGATGTTGCTCAAAGAAAAGGCTCCAAACACCCAGACGTAATGGCAAGCAATGGCAAGCCTGGGCTGGAACACCACCGCCGAAATTCTAATGAGCGTCTTGGGCCAATTTGGGGAAAAACCCCTGTTTTGGTCAATCGCCGGCTCAAAATCGTTGACCTCGTACCGCCGGAGGGGGAAACGCCACGTCGGCGTTTCCCAGCCATCACCGGCCCTGTCCTGGCTCTGGCCCTGCCTCCCACTGTTGGGCCACCGGACGAAGAAGGGTACTTGATTTAACGATTAATGATTTTTTGGGCTAAATTTAATTAAAACAAATTATCACTAATGAAAGATATTTTAGTAAAATTTAAATAATTGGGATCTGCAAATAGGGGATTGGGATCTGCAAATAGGGCCTGTGCAAACATATTTACCTTTCATGTTGAGCCGTTAGCCCACATGAAAAGAAGTGCGAGTGTTTGGGCAGCGGCACTCTTCACTGTCAATGTTGCCATCAACAATATAATAAGGGGCATGTTATACGCAATCCGTATTTTACTTATTTTGCAGTCTAAAATAAAAATACGTCTTCGATATATATGATATGGTCAGTAATTATGTATATCAGACATATGCATCATATATACTATTTCTATTGCATACACTTGCAATTCAGTTATATATCAGAATCATTGTATATATAATTATTTAAAAAAAATACGGACTGCAAATAAGCAAAATACGGATTACGTATAGAAGGCCTGTATAATAACCAACCCCCATGGTTGGGTCAGCTGTTCTGTGCCAGGTGCATCTGCACCGCTAGTGTCTATGGCTCTACGGTCGATTTCAGCGATTGTGACAGTTGTTATGAATTTTGGATCAGCACACATTCTTTGCATTGCGGGAGGATGGCCATTCATGATAAACATTTTATACAGCATCATTCTACTAGTTTTCCTGTATTGTTCTGTACTGTTTTTTATCTTATATTTGACCATTAATAAATTATGATAGGTAAATAATACATCATAATATATTATAATATATTGTTAGATTTTTAGAATGATTTAGTTTTAGAATATAAAATTTTCATATATTATTTATAAAGTATAATATAAAATGAATAAGGATGAAACATGACATGAAAAAATTTGACCGCAGAAGTAGGACAATAGAAAGAGAATGGAGAGAGTACCAAGTATCAAAACATGAATAATAACTTATACTTTTATTGAAGAAAAGTGGTGAATCTTTTATTTTACGTAAAGACACGACTTCTTCTTTCATCTAATGTTCATCAATTGTTTATCAAAAAAATAAAATGTTGATCAAAACACTAATATTAGAAAATTTCCCGACTTGTACAGAAGTTCACAACATTATTTCCCTTCTTCTTTAAAATGTTGTTCTGCAATAATTTCCCTTCTTTAATTTCTTGCTTATTTATTATTTAATATACTGAACATATAATTTGGTCATCATTATTTTTGAACGCATATAATTTGGTCATCGTGATTGACTAAAGTGCAAAAATTTAATCAAATATTAGTCAAAGACTAAATTTCATTTTTTGTACCTAACATTGCTCAAAATGTTAATTTTTGTACCTAACATTTAAAGTGTTCAAATAATGTACCTAACATTCCAATATTGTTCCAATTTTATACCTAACATTCAAAGTATTCAAAACGTGTACCTAACATTCCAGTATTGTTCAATTTTTGTACCTTACGTAAATTTGAAGATGAAGTTATTGTTTTTACTATTTTACTAAGGGTATTTTGGTAATTTCACTTTAAAATAAAATTTCAATATTTCAAGTTTCACTTTAAATGATTTTAATTTTTAAAATTAAATTCATAATTTTAAATTTTAATTACATCTATACTTTAGTTATATAAAATTATTTTAAACTGAATTTTTGTGAAAAAAGATAAATTTTTTAATTTACATTTAGATAGAATTACCAAAATATCCCTATTAAAATAGTAAAGACAACTACTTCATCCTCAAATTAACGTAAGTTACAAAAATTGAACAATATTGGAATGTTAGGTACACGTTTTGAAAACTTTGAATATTAGGTACAAAAATTAACATTTTGACCAATGTTAGGTACGAAAAACGAACTTTAGTCTTAGTCAAATACCCAATTTTTAGACTCAATATTCAAAGTGCTCAATTTCTAGTACCCTACATTCTAAAAATATCCAATTTCTAGACATTGGTTAATTTCCTCCGTTAGTTCAGTTAGTTTGAGGGGTATATTAGTAATTTATATTCTAAAAAATTATACTTCCCATTTTTTCTATAACTAATGACTATGGAAGGGTTAGAGTGATGACAAATTCTTCCCTTGTTGTGTGATTGTAGATAAGGAATGCCATGATAAATATAAGTTGTCAGAATCTTATGAACTTGCATGATTAATCAATTATGTGTTTAGGTAAGGATTTAATGTTATCATTGGTCCCCCTAATATGTGATAGTATACTTGAGTTGAAGATCCCTTTTTAATGTATGATTGTTATCAACGAATAGCTAGATTAGTGGGTAGAACGTAATCATTTACTCCAATATCACAAAGTAGCAAGTATGAATTGAGATTTGTACGTGATCATCATCTTAGTTTGTCCTAATTATCGAATGTCTTATTTGTATGCTCTCGTTATCGGGGGTGTGTGAGTAAGTTTGTCACTGTCTCATCTTTTAATACCATTGTTGAGTTATCTATGATGTTATCATCTAGGTGAATCAACAATGAGAGCTTTTAAGTGGTGTTATCATCTTCTCTAGCTACATTCGAGAGAATAGGATGCTTTCGTCTTTGACAAATGGTATAAACTCTCTTGTCATTGCATATGCCCGATGATAAGTTGATAGTTGGAAATTGAAGTCATTTGCCTCTCAAGGCCTCATAATCATAGTATCATCCCCTTAGCTTAGCTAATGATAGTTTAATTTACTTTCGTTGTGTAATCAAAACCAATCTCTAATTCCCCCATATTTACATCGATTTCTATATAATATATAAATAATTATACTTATTATCTACTTTTAAACATTCTTACAAGTCCCTTCTCATTGTGGTTCGAGCCCTACTTCTCACTATCTACTCTCTAGTAGTTAGAAGTTGTAGGTGATTTATAAATAGTATTTTGATCTCGCGAAGTCTCATTTAACGACATGGGAAATCGCTTTTCATCCACTCATCTCAGTATGAGTCCGGGTAAGAGACTCAAGTTATTCTCGGGTCTTCCTGAATCTTTCTAGACCCTTATTATGAGCATCTCGGAGGTCATGAAGGAGTACCTCATAGTCCTCTACTCTACGACAGTGAAAATCTCATTGTGACGCCATGTCCTTGTACTGATCCTCCAACCTTGTTACACCTTCTTTTAGATTCCCATTCTTGGTATAAAGAAGATTGTTCTCTAACACAATCTTCTTATATTTTTTCTGTATCAGGGCATGCCAATAGTGTCCGCATATGGTCTGAGTATGCCTATAGTCGATAGCTCTTTCGGCATCTTCGACGCACTTACAAATAGACCATGACATTTGTAAACCCGGAATTTGAAAGAATAGATAGAAACAAAATGCATGTTGGACAAGGCCCGACACTGAAATAAAGAAATCCAAAATAAATTTATCTCAATATTCCAAAGTTACAAAAAAGGAAAGTTACAAAGAAAATGACAACAACTACAGATCTAGAATCATACATTATTTTCTAGCTTCTCTCCATTATTCTCGACCCCATCCTCGTACTTCTGGAACCGGAGTTTCTGAAGCACCGGCATTAACCGCCGGAGCAATCCTGGTGTTTTCAGGGTCAGAGGAAAAAGATGGTTGTCCCAGGGTTGAGGTAATCATGGCACTACCTTCAACTACCGGGGTGATAACTTCTAGAAACTTCATTTACGGGAAAGTCTGGCGAATCAACTCCATCATCATCGTTGTACGTGCACCCAGATACTTGGACATACTTGGCCAGATTAAATAGAATAACCCACATCCCTTGTATAGATCTTTGCTACCAGAACATCCATCTCGGCTTATGCAGTTGGACGGCGGAGATTTTTTACCATGATATCTTTTTGCTCTTCATTATGGGCCAAGCCCTGTACAGTAGGAAGTACTGAATCATGAAGAAACACCTGGGAGTAAAGCTTAGCGTATCCTTCCACGAACTCCTCAATTTCGGGGCAGTTGACGACAAACTCCATCACCAACTCGACCAGCTGATGAAACTTCTCCAGATCAGCATACTTTTTTGTTGTAACATAGTGGATCGCTAGTTAGGCTTGAGCATTATCCATCTCCTCTTTTCTATCAGAAGCCCTTTTGGCCAGCTCGATATTGGCCTCCTTTAGATCACAGGTCTCTTGATCCGGAACTAAGATATTGGCAACTTTTTTAGCTCGGCGACCCTGCTCGCTTAATTTCTTAGCTGAACATTTCCAACCTTATACTTAGCCATGTTTCCTAATTCCCGGTTTGCTTTCACAGTGCTCTCATGCATCTAGAGGACAAAGTCAAAGGCAGGATGATCATGGGGCGGGTCTGGATCTAATTTAGCTATATCCGGCCCCGATCCGTAAAAAAAATGTCGGATCCAAATCCGACCCATATCCGCAGGGTCTAAAATTTCAAAATCCGTACCCATATCCGCAGGGGCTTATGGATCTAAGGGTCTTAAACGGGTCATAAATGGGTCTACTAAGAAATCGACAAATTCTTTAAATAGATGTTTGAGATTTTCATAGTGAGTACAAATATACCCAAATTTGTTTATTTTTATTACCATAAGCACAAATGTAAGCATATATATGAATTATCAATCCACAATACACATCAAAATGCATCAATTGATTAAGATTGAAAATTTAATTTAGTACAAGAACGTAGTAGGTGAAAAAAAATGATATTTTCTATGGTAGATCATAATTATCGGTATCAGTAATTTGGAATAATAATAATTATTATTATTAGAGAGAAGAAGATGATGAATTAGGATTAGAAATTAAACATTATATTTATCATATAGTAATAATATATTATTAATTATATCTTATAATAGGTTAATGGGTTTGGATATGGATATGGATCAGGGTCTGGATCTTAACACCATATATCCGTATCCATACCCGTTTATTAAAACTTAGATCCAAACCCGATCCATATCCGATGGGTCTAAAAAAATTGGATCCAAACCCGACCCATAGGGTCTAAATCCGCAGGATCTGGAGCGGGTCCGAGACCCATGATCATCCATGGGCTTGAGTATCACTTCTAACATCTTCTCAACCATCTGCAAAAGCAAATGATACACACCATTATAATTCATACAACCAAAACTCATAAAATAAATCTACCACTGACACTTACGGGTGTCATTGTAAGGCTCTTCAAATCCTGACCCAACATATATTCAAACTTAGCCTGGATATCTTGTCCCTCCGGGAGGAAGCTCTCGATGGTTTCATGCTGCACCCGGGGCTTTGATCCCGGTCATTGATATTCTTAGAAAGATCATCCACCGAGTACAATCTCTTTGTTCACCAAGGAAACCGGAACCTAGGTTGTAACTATAGTGTTTTCTGGGGGAACAGAAACCCCGAAATTTGAAACCATTGCCCTGAAATTAGAGGTGTTCCCCTTGATATTCACCGAATGTTCATCACCCCTGGCTCTCACGGCTTTGGTAATCTCGATAAGAATGATGTCGTTGACGATGTTGGCAGACTTGGTGGATTAACCCACTGCAAAGTCAGCATCAAAATATTAATATAAAGAAATGGAATAACATTTCTAAGACAAACAAAAGAATGGTTTAGTACCCTCGTCATAATTATCCTTGTCAATTTTCTCCTGACTATGAACCTTAGCCATAGATTGGTTGGCCCCAACTTTATCACCCCAGAGACACTTGACTAATTCCCCTCTCACTGTTAAGGACCATTTCAACTTAGAAATGCCCCGAGAAATCCTTCTCATCTTAGAAACACCCTGAGAAAAAAACACATCATTTTTTATTCCGAAGATGGTAAGCCATCAAGGTTCTCTTCTACCAGAGTCGGCTCTACGGGGTCGGTTTCACGGGTGTCTCGGCTAGAGTTGGTTTAGCCGACGCTTTCTTCTTTTTCCTCTCCAGAACAATCTTTTTCTGTTTCATAGCTACTTTTGA
This sequence comes from Sherardia arvensis, assembly GCA_948330725.1. Classification (NCBI taxonomy): domain Eukaryota; kingdom Viridiplantae; phylum Streptophyta; class Magnoliopsida; order Gentianales; family Rubiaceae; genus Sherardia; species Sherardia arvensis. Next base: position 8,133,069 of record OX415236.1, on the reverse strand, counting down.
CTGTCCTACTTCTGTGAAGGAAGGTGGTCCAGCCAGAGTCGTTTCCACCGAGGTCGACTCGGTTGGAGATAACTCTGCAGGAATAGATGTAGCCAAAACCAAATCTGCAGATGAAGACACCATCTTCAGATTTAGGTTCTTCTTCCTCCCTTTTCCTCGAGGCCTAATCACATTCTGCACCCTGGACCCAGTCTCTGCAGTAGCAACCTTAAGGCCTTCCACCTTAATTAGAGACTTCTCCTCCAACGCATTCAGATATTCATATATGTAAGCAGGCCAGTGATAGCCGCCCCCATATGTGAAATATCAACATGGCTATGTCCTTCTTCAGAGATTCCGGAATGACGAATTCCACATCCTTCTTCATGTCGGAGTTCCAATTGGGAACATAACAAACTCTTTTATGTCCACATCCTAGCCTTTGATAGAGAGCGTAGTAGACCTTAAAAAGGCTCCAACCATACTTGCACTCTATGTTTACCCCCCGGCACCCCGGGGCATGTTTTGCAGATTCGATCGTGAGCATACAGATCAAGGCGTTTGTAAATTGGACATCCATCATAAACTTATACTACTACATCTTTGAATCATATTAAGGGCTAGTGCGTTACATCCAAGAAAGGCCGCTTCAAAGATTCCAGATTTTTTTAGAAGATTGAGAAAAACGGCACCGACGATTCAAGCCTTCTTGAACAAGGGATGGGAGAGGTTAAGCCGATAATCCTTGAAGATTGTTGGCCCAGGAGACGAAAGGAAAATATCCTCAAATCAAATCCGATCGACCGCCAACTGCTTTAGCTGATCTAATTGTTGTAGCGAACGGTAGGCGGAAAGAGTAACAGAGGCTACGACCGGCAAAAGAACCACACCTTCTTAGAATCCTTCAACCCAATGGCATATAATGGAGTAAAAATCCCACCCATTGTAGGGCACATCGATTGCTGGATTTAATAAGTTGCTTCCTACTTTGAGAAGATCCTACTGGAGATGAAAAATCTAGTTTTACTAATGCTTTACGGAATAGTAAAGATGTTGTTGGTGGAGTTTTGGTGGTGGTGGCGGTGGTTTACATTTGGATTTGCGGTGAGGGATTGGGTGAAGAAGATGGATGCCTGTAAATTTACAATGTTACCCCTAAGTAAAATAGCATGTGACTGGTACATGGGTGTGATTAACGATGCATTGTGACGGACGATTGGGCAAAGGCCATAAAACATATAAATTATTTATTTTGAGGCCACAGACATTGCACTTTGTTTTAAGGATCATAAACAATATATTTTAAATTTTTGGGGCATACAAAACACTGAATTCTTTAAATTATATTTATCAAAACTAAATGATAGTTTAGTTTTCAAAATATGTTATTTGAATATAAAATTATAATGCTAGAAAAGTTACACTTTAAAAAGAAATAATTGAGACAGTGTCTTGCATTGCCTCATAAACTATTAAACTAATAAGTAATAACAATTCATATCATACCATAAAAAGGCGATTCGCTCGCCCTCAGCGCTCCAAACTAATTCACTATTAAACTAATAACAATTCATGGTTCTAGAATCTGAGGGGTTGCTTAGAGTTGCATACATCCAGACAATAATGTTTAGAGAAGAAATATTTTTGATATAATACTCTAATAAACCCATTAACTAATCAAGACATTTTTCAGGTATTTCACCCCTTCCACCAAATAAAAATTTGACTCATGTAAGTAAACCATAATCATGAAATCCAACCATATAACATCGACTTTCAAAGACGACATAATTTGGTGGATTTATAAATGTTCCGGCAAGAACTTGAACATTTTGCATGTATGCAGTTCTTACGGGATTATCATTTTTGAAGGTTCCACTACCCATTTGAGGGCCGATCTTGTTCGGACTGAAAGCCTGACCACCAAATCGAATAACGTTTGCAGATTCGCCCAAATTTTGAAATATAGATCCATCCCAAAATCCAATCACATCATCGTTCATTTCAAGATACCAATCTCCTTGTATCTGAACATTATAAAGAGAAATGATTTTGTTTTTTTTTTGCAAAATAAAAAATGCATTATTAATCGTTATAATAGTTCTCTTACCTTTTGAATAGTTATTTTCACCTCATACCGTTCTCCCGTCGGTTTAGAAATTTGTGGAAAGACATAGCCTAATCCTATATTAGGATTGAGACCAACAAATCCCGGGCAATCGATATTATGACAACCAGGTGAGCTTGCACTCTGTCATATAATTTTAAAAGAAATGAATTACACAACTATCACTTCAAAATATATTTTCAGAATAGTTAGTGTGATCCATATTAATCCTCTTATATGTTGTAAAGGCTTCGATATAACCTATACTTGTTATACTTGCTCATGATTTATTTGATTAATTGTGATGTGATTACTATTTTCATAAAAGAAGATAACCATATTTGTTTATAATTTTAATTAAAACCATACAAAATGCAATAAAAAAAGTTTATAAGTAGAGCTTATAAGAAGTCAAGAGAAAATAAGAAGTCAACTGCTTGCATGAGCTTATAAGTAGAGCGATTTAATTTAATTCAATTCAATTTAGTTCAATTCAGTTCAGTAAAATAATTTGATCAATTTTAAATAAATTTAGACATGCTAATTTTATTTTTCAATGCATTAGGTCAGTTTGATGTTTGGAGTATTTACCTTCCAGTGTGCGTACAATCTTGGTTGTCCATCTGGATAAATATTTGTGTTAACCTGCTCAAATAACCATTGTTCCAGTTTAGAAACATTACATGTAAAATCAAATTCCAGTTATTGGAGTAAAGTCTTAAGATATTTATAGTATTACAATTAGGGAAAAAATCTTCAGAAACATTTCTCTCTTCATGTTCAATAAAGATTAAAAATAATATTTAATAATGAATCTCATTATAACATTCCTTTTTTTTCAATAAATAATATAGCTATTTCAAAAAATATTCATTTGTCCATTTTTAGATTTGAGAATCACTTACTGTCCATCCAGCTTCTAATTGATCGTCACCATTTTCAATAATAATAGAAGAAGTAGTCCATTGGCCATTGGACGCACTTGGTTTTTCAATTTTCATGTTAGCTGACGCCCCTGTCATTTCCAGGCTATTCACAATAATTCCAGCAAACTGCAAATTCATGCGACATAATAACGAACATCAGAATAATTTCAAAAAATACAAAACAAAACATCAGAATACTATTCCCTCTTTTTTAATCTTCAATGTTATTAATCTATTGCATATCAAGTAATAATATACATAATGATAAAAATCGACAAAGTTAAAAATCTCCCTCAGCGAATGGCTTTTGTTTTAATTGTAGCTTTTATTAAGAAGGGTCGTTGTTTCATAATTTAATATTTGAAGGGTTCGTTTTTGAAAATAAAAACACTAACCATTCTCGAACAAAAATTCAATTCGATTAATCAAAAATTATACCCGTATTATACAGTTTGGTTTAGTTTTAGGGTTTTTGATTTTTAATGTTTTTCTACTCGCCCTAATTAGTGGTTCGTGCTTTTCATATAATTGAATGTTTAATAATTTTTTTAAAAAAAGAGTCTTTAGTAATGAAAACGGTTTCAAATACACCATTCTTCAAATATATGCAATTAAACGAGTATAAAGAAAGATCGGAGATGAAAGGTTAAAAAAAAAGTTTGTACTTCAACATCGCCATTGATTTTCATATCACCATAATCAGAATATGACCGGTTTCTTATCGTATCCTGCAAAAGAAACAGAGTAAAACAAAGTTAATTTTAAGTTAACTTTTCAAAATTCAATCAGGGATGTAAAATGTTACAAAATGCATACCTTTGGTATTAGGATGGATGAATCGTGTTGAGGAAATGGTACTGTTCTAGTTTCAGCATGAAAAACAAACGAGGAAATGAAAACACCAAACAACGCCACAATCACGAGTTTAAAGCTAATAGTCATTTCTAATGTGTCCATGTTTTGTTAGCACCGTAAATTTTACAAGCATTTCTGGTGAATAATGGTTATATATATACTAATGATTGATGGTTATAGTCACTCCGTTCTAGTTTTTATGTTCACATTTCGATATTTGACACTATTTATTATTCATCATATATCTGATATGTAGGCACATAATTATTAGATGTGATATGTATTGAGCAATATAATAGAGGTATCTAACTAAATAATACAAGAAAGAATCGAATGTCAATAATTGAATATCTCTAGTATATTCCTCAACGGTATCGTTAAAATTATAGTAATTAAATTTTAAAGTTTAATTGTGAATCATACATAATTAATAATATAAATAATCAACGTTGTGGATCCGGGGTGCGAAAAAAGATTTCCTAGTAGTATATTAGCATACCATTCAGGCATTCACTATATTCCCTTCATTAGTGATATCAACGTTACTCCTTCCGTCCCAAGATGTACTTTGAACTTTTGATCAGATATTTAAATAAATATATTAACATTATCAAATATGATATCATTAGAATCATTGCAGTGTATAGTATTCAAAAATATTTCTAACATATACGTAAGGAATGATATTAATGATCAAGATCGTATATTAGGGAGTAAAAAAAAGATTTAAATTCCTGTCCAGTTCAGCTTTATCCAAACAGTTTTAGCAGCTCCAATCAACTCAAGCAGTTTAGCAGTTGACTTCATCCGACTTGTATTTTTTGAAAAGAAATAAAATGTTTTGAAATTTAGGTAGTAAAAATATTATTTTAATTGTTGTCAATGAAATACTGTTTATTTTAACTTGTTTCATTACATTTAAACCACACCATGACAAAAAAATCATCCAAACAGTTCAAGCAACTCTAACAGGTCAAGCAATTCTAGCATCTAGATCAAGGAGTTCAACTGGACAAGGCCTATACCGTGACAAAATAGTATATGTTACCTAAATCCCGGAAACAAAAAGGAAATATTTTTTTAACCAAAAAACTGTGATTTGCATATTAATATGCAACATTAAAGATCGGGACATTTTATATTTTGTGATTCGCAAATTAATATGTAAAATAAAGTTTGTTTACCCCAATTTATTTTTGATGAACTCGATTAGACTGAAAAATACTGACTTGTGAAACAAAAAATAACGATATCACATTAATATCTTTGATTGCGTAGATTGTAGGGAAATAAAGTTTTGAATGCGTAGATTGATAATTTTAACAATATCACATTTAATATTAGTAATAGTTATATATTTATTTAACTTATTGATCAATTTTAATAATAAATAGTGTCAAATGTAAATTGTGGAGTTTTTTGCCTAAATGATACATTTTCTCAAATAATTTCCCAAACTAACACACTTTCAATACTATTTTCAAAAATAATACACTTCTTGCCATGTAAGAAGCCACGTAATCTTTTATTCCACCTGTTCCATTCTCAAAAATTTCCCCAATACTTTATTACACCGTATGTATCATTAAGCCCACCGCAGTCTTAACACTCTGTGGCTTACCCTGACGTCCGATGCCCCGCCAGAATTACTTCCGCCGCCACTTCTCTTCCGTCAGTCATTTTCAATTGAGTTCTAGTTCGGTATAGATCGACATCATTTCAATTCCAGTTGTGACTCTTATCAGCCATTCCCAATAATGCTCAAGGCTATACAGATTCTTAGGTCATCGTCATCCCTTGTCCTCGTTTCTTTCTCCCAGAGATTGACAGCACCCCATAACCACACCTGCGTCTGCAAAAGAAGAAACCTCTCTTTCATCTCCAGAAAGTCCCGCCTCAGTTTCATCCTCCAGAAAATCTCACCCTTTATTTGCTCGGAATCGCCGGGGCCGTTCTTTTGTTTCCAGGATGTCCGGCGCCCGTGCTCAGTCGAATTCCGTCGCCATTCAATCCACCGCAGCCGTGAGCTTCACTTTCACCCCTTTACTGTGTATAGAATAGCTAAATGTATCTATTTTATGCTATATTGTGTTCTAGGATGATCATCGATGTGCACTGTGATAATCAGGTGTTTCCTTATTTTACTTTGTTACGGATAATGATTACAATGCAACCTATATATGTGTTTCAATTATTACTATTGACTTTGTTTTCTCTGTTGGTTTATTGTTTGTGCATCATAAACTATTTGATTGAAACTTGTGCTTTGTAGTTATAGTTCTATTAGGCGTGATTCGGTTGCATCGTATATATGTGGTGCTGCCTACAGCATGTCTAAGATAGCATATTTTGCAAGATGTTTCTCGAAAAATTAATTTTTGCCATTCATGTGGTGGCGCGACAAAGGATGAGGTGCCTGATGGAGAGGAGAAAGCGAGGGCTATCTGCACGACCTGTGAAAAGATTGCGTATGAGAACCCTAAAATAGTAATGCCTTATGCTGAGATTTTGGACTTGCTGGACCTGTGATTATTTCTGCGATGTCATTTTGTAGGTGGAATTTCAGTTGATTTTCCTATCTTCCGCAAATTGTCCGTAGTTTGTTGTAAAATACAGGGAATGTGATCAGTTTCTCTTTTTCTTTTTCATGCTTCCTTTGTGTGAAAACTAAGTAAAACCCAATGTTTTCCCCCTTCTTTAATCAGTTCAAATCCAAGTGCACTCTCAAACAAATAAAGTTCCAATGTAGGTGAACCGGATAAGTGATAGTTCTAGTAACTGCTGCTTTCACTTTGACATTTTACATGAAAGCGGCAAGTCCAATAAGTAATAGAATTAACAACCATATCCTTCATTTTGGATATGAAAGGAGGTTATGTTTTTTTGACTTGAGATTTATGATGGTGTTATTATAGTAGCAGCGAAGTCACAGAGTATCATTTATAAGTCAACTAAAATTCATCTTTACAGCTGCAAAAGCAAGATCACAATGCATACTTTCAAGCTCTTACGACTCTTGCAAACTATGAATATATATCAAAACAACCGATATTGTTGTTTCTTTGATGCTGCTGTTGCTGCTGCTACTACTGTTCTTTATAAGTTTAGTTTCTTTTATGTCTTTGTTGCTTCTTTTTCAGTTGAGTCTGTAGTGCTGTTTCTTCGGTGTTGCTGCTACTACTGCTGTTTCTTCGAGGCTGCTGTTGCTGCTGCTACTGCTGTTTTTTATGAGCTTAATTTCTTATATGTCTTTGTTGCTTCTTTTTCAGTTTAGTCTGTAGTGCTTCTTTGCTGCTGTTTTTTTTGCTGATGGTGTTTCTTCGATGCTGCTGTTGCTGCTGCTGCTGTTTCTTCGATGCTGCTGCTACTGCTGTTATTTCTTCGATTCTGTTGTTGCTGTTGCTACTGCTGTTTTTTTACCGTTGCTGATGTGGAGATTCTGTTGATGTTTTCCGTTACTGCTGATATATTGTTGTTGTTTTGAGCTGTTGAAGGTGTTTTCCTGCTAAATTGGGATCCAGTCCAGATTTTCATTTAGATTAGTTGAGTTTGTGGTTAGCTTATAAAAATATGGAGTTTGACATTAGTTTGTTGCCAGTGATTCTTGGTGATAGGCATATATGCTTTGTAACAGTCCACCTTCATGAAATATATTACACACCATTTTTTTATCGGAAATACACACCACATTGAAGCAATTATAAGAGCATAGATTACCGTTCCAAACCTGAAACAATTAGATGAACCAAATTATGGTAGAAGAGTGCAGGACGGAAAGTATATAGTCGTGGTCGGTATGTCCTCTACGGAAGGAAGACGGAAAGTATATAGCAGGCCGGTATGTCCTCTACGGATAATAGACGGTAGAGGTTCTGCATAGAGGTTGTAATTATATTTTAAAAGACTAATTTTAAAGAAAAAAACTATAATTGTATAGGTGGAAATAAAAGATTACGTGGCTTCTTACGTGGCAAGAAGTGTATTGTTTTTGGAAATAGTATTGAAAGTGTGTTAGTTTGGGAAATAGTTTGAGAAAGTATATCATTTAGGCAAAAAACTCGTAAATTGTGAGCGCATACTAGGGGTGTTCAAAAATACCCGGCCCGACCTACCCGCCCCGTTGACCCAGTGACCCGGCATAAAATAACCGGGTACTTTCTTATATTTTACGGACGGGTACCCGACCCGTTAATTTTGTAAATTACCGGGTCCGGGTCCGGGTCACATAAGTGTCATTTTCCGGGTACCCGGAAACCCGGTATAATATGTATTTATTTAATTAATTATAATTATAAATATAATTTTACCTTTTAATATTGATATTTTTAAAATTTAAATACCGATTCATCCTAATTAGACTCAACCTCTTAAGTTTCCAATCCACCTCTCCAACCATTTAATCTTTTGCTTTGACATGCTACTTTTTCTTCAACACAAGCGCACAATCGCATCCCGCATTGCATTGGAGTACATCCACTAATTTGTCTGGAATGATAATTATTCATAATTTTATTGATATTTTCATATTAAATAATATTTAATTAGTTTTGGGCTTTTATACTGATAAAGTATATTTATTATTAAATAATTAGATGTATTTTGTAGCACTTTTTATAAGTAATAAAATAAAATAGGGTACCCGGTTACCCGGCCCGCATAATTGGGGTACCCGGTTGTACGGGTACCCGATATTTCCGGGACGGGTCACGGGCCGCATTTTCAACTACCCGCATGTACGGGTACCCGGTTGTACGAGTACCCGGAAGTACGGGTACCCGGTGTTTGAACACCCCTATCGCATACTAGACGGATTATATGGAAAGTTCAGTGATGTATCGAATCTGAAGATGATAATGGATTTAAAGTCAAGTCCATATCCATGGATTTTTATCCAAACGATATGGATGTAAATGCTAAAATTGTAAATCCATTAGATATGGATATAAATTTATAATTTGTAAAGCGGATATTGATATGGATGACAAGAGATAAGGTTCATATGCAATTCATCAAATCCATTTCATTAATATTTAATTATTATTTGGACTAAAATGATATAACTTCAAGTTTTAGAACATGTTCTTTTGAGCTTATTTCTTGTGTGATCTGAAATGAACTAAACTGAAATGAAAATAATATATTTGTTGGTATATGTCTTGAATGTTTTAATAACCACTGCTGCGAGTTAGCACAGGGTCTCGCTGCCTGGTCAGTGAGTGGGGGTCCAGGGGCGGAGACGCTCCCGCCCCGACGATATGGGTTACTCCATCATTGGCCGTCGGTGACTTGACCCGAAATTGTGTTTTGGGCCCAATACTTATGATTTGGTGAAAGAGCCTCTATACAACTCTTTCTCTTGTTGTAACTTATTCATTCTGTTTATGAGTATTAGACGATAGGAACAACTGTAATCTGGATAACTATCTAATGCAATGTGTCTCCTTCCCGTGAATTTAGTGAACCACACAAATCTTTGTGTTCTTGTTTTTCTCTTTACTTTATATGCTTTCTCAATATTCCACACAACATTACTGAAAACTAGAATTAGTATGACTAAATTTACCTGAATTTCAACAAATTATATTTTTGTTGAACGGAAGTGAACTCAAACAATTGAACTGGTTTACTTATAAACTCAAGAGAACAAGACCTAACCCTTGATGATCGATTATGATTTTAAGTTTACTTGTTTGGATGATCATGGTGATGCAACCATTTCATCTGGTACCCACGCAATCTGCAATTTGACTGTGCGTTAAACTGAGAGGACTTAATAATCTCTCTGAGACAATTAAAGAAATACCTTTCAAACACTATTTTTAGACCCAAAACACAATCTTTCTGAAAAATGTCAAGGCTCGACGGATTCAAGATGCTAGACTGAGACCCAATTATAGCGAGGCATTGACTGCTTGAAACTCTCGATACCATCGGCAACGATATCATCAAATCCACCGATTGGTTTCCTGATAAATTTTAACCCAAAAGGGTCACTGTAACGCGTCACCGATTTTAGTTCACATCCCAACTCCCCGCATCGGCGACCGTCCTAATCAAACATGCCTTGTTAATCAGTCCTATCAAATTCTCATTCACAGTTTCTAGACCATGAGTTTTGGTCATTATTCACTTTGTTTTGTCCATCAATTCTGATCCACAATTGAATCTAGAATTAACACCATTGACACTGAAGAAAGAGAGCAGGAGGACACCATTGTTGATGCTCTCTGCTCCTGTGAGGCATAATTTGGATAGAAGATTAGAGATGATTGGAGAAGCCTGACTTCTTGAAGGAGATTGGAGAAGTCTGCATCGAGATTTGATTAATTTGACTGCATCGAGGTTTCAAGAAGATTAATTTCAAATAAGCGTAGTGAAGAGGAGTAGACGTAGGCGTATTGGAGAAGGAGAAGAAGAAGGAGAGAAAATTTCGGAAAAGTAATTTTATTTTAAAAATTTTTAGTTTGAGGAGTAATTGTGGAAGTGTCGCGTGACAAAAATGGTCTGCTTTAATAGATATTAAGATATTGAAAATTATTAACAAAATATCTCCTTTTTCATTTTCCTCTCGAAATACGAGAACATAAATTAGACTAACTATTGAAAACATTAGTGAAAATAACTACACATGAAAAGTTTCAATTTATAAAAATGTGTTCGGTTTAATACTCGTGAATTATGTTCTGATAAATTTTATAAAGGTGTGCTCTCTTATATTTTTCAATTTATAGTTTAGTTATTATTTTCAATACATTCATTCTTTAAACTCTATTACAGTTTAGTTTCATTCACAAAAAATAAATTGCAGAGACTGGCCTTATTTTTACTTGTCTAAATTGAACTGAATTACAATGAACTAGATTAAACTAAATATTAATGCGTTGAAAAATACGATCGACATATCTAACATTTACCTGAATTCAATAAAAAATTTAAGCCGACGGATTGATCCGCTCCCTTATAATAAGCTCCAAAAAAGCAGACCTAAATGTTAATATCGAACAAAAGTTAGCATTATAAAAAGCGTGAACAAACCATCCTATCTGAAAATCATGACAAATGGTCCGAAGGGGGCGATGTAAGAACACAAAATCACAATTCATCCGCGTGTAGTTCACTCCGTTGATAACCAAAACAACCACCGCCAATCCTTTGAATCCTCCACAACCATCTATTTATTCACATAAACTCAAACATAAAAATTAATCCCGCCATAAAAATAAAAAATAATGATCCAAATCTCCTCGCGATTATAAATTAATAGGGCGGAGGAAGTGGTGGTGACCGGCTGTGCCAGTTAAAGATCCGGTATCTTTTCCGGGAATATCCGCGGCGTTGACAAGGTTAGCCGTTGACCTCTCAGCCAAGTTGCTGGCTGGCTGGCTCATGGGCCTGGGATTTTCCACCCTTCCCCGGGCCCCACCTTCTTCCCCCCCTTTCCCATTTGGTTTCTAATTCTATATATAACCAGACGGGGAAACTTCGAGACCGACTACAACTCTGTTTGATCATATCTTATCCTTTTTGTTTTTGTTTGATTGCTGTTTGATCGGATTGAAATTGGGAGGGGATCATGGACGGCGGCGATGGGGTGGTGAAGTTCTCGGCGTGGATCCGGCGGCCGGAAAACGCCCATCTCGTGGCGATTGGGAAGACTTACAAGCACCGTTCCTCCTCGCTCGAGATTTTTTCATATGATCCTACCACCACCTCGCTTTCTGAATCCCCCAAGGTATGTTCATGACTCTTCTTCTATGTTGGGGATATTTCACGCTTTCATGTTTCGTATTTGGGGTTGATTTTTTGAATATTTTGTAAGGTTACGTATGAATTTGATGAAGGAGAGGAGCCAGTGAGCATTGCGGTTCATCCCAGCGGAGACGACCTCGTTTGCTCCACCTCCAATGCTGGCTGCAAGTTCGTTTTCTTCCTCTTTACTTTTCATTTACCTCATTTCATTTGTGATATTTAGTTCCTTCTTAGCTTTGAAGTTATGAAAGTTCTATGGCCAATTGTCGTGCAGAATATATGCTTATAGCTAGGATTTATGTTTTTTGCATTGATCAAGGTTAAATTGTAGATGCTGCAATGTTTTATTAGCACTCCCTTTTATTACTATATTAAGATTGGTGCTTGCTGTATGTAGATTATTTATGGTACATGCTCGGGAAGATAACATCGAGCTTCTGGCAAAGGAGTTGCATCCACTTCAGGATGTCGGTCCACAGATATGCTTAGCATTCAGTTTCGACGGGTCTCGATTTGCTACAGGAGGAGTTGTAAGTAACCTATGTAAATAAACTTCGAAGTGGCAAGTAGCTTTCAAAGCTGATGGTTCTTATTCTGACTAAAATTTTCCTTAAACTACAGGATGGACATGTCAGAATATTTGAATGGCCAAACATGCGTATAATTTTGGACGAACCAAGGGCTCACAAATCTTGTCTAGACATGGACTTCAGGTATTTACTTTCATATCTTATCCCCATTTTTCCTTCTTGTTATGCAAACCCAATTTCTTTCTTGACCCACGATGGATAAAATGTTCAAACTTCAAAATGTTTTTTATTAACCCTGAGTGCACGTCTTCCGCCTTTCTGATAGCAGTAGTTAGGTCTCAGAATCTGTTTTAAAGTTGAAGATAAAACTAATTTACCATTTATAAGTCTAACCATAGTCAATTTATCTGCATGACATACTTATAGTGTGTGTATATTCTGATTTCATTCTTTTTGCTGGTGGGCTGGTATTATCTCAGTCTGGACTCAGAGTTCTTGGCTTCAACTTCCACTGATGGTTCAGCCCGAATATGGAAGACAGACGGTGTCCCAGTTACATCACTGCCGCGAAACTCCGTATGTTGTCTAATATGGCAGTCTATAGGTGCCCTGATTTGATGTTTTTGAAGGCTAACCTATATTTATATTTGTGCAGGATGAAAGGATTGAATTATGTCGGTTTTCAAAAGATGGGACGAAACCGTTTCTATTTTGCACAGTAATAAGGGGTACGTACTGTTGAGCTGGTATCTTGAAACTTAAATGTGTAAGAAATCCTTGTAGCTCTTATTAACTCTAGAGTCAATTTTGGTCCCCAATGAAAGCAGGGAATAAACCACTCACTGTTGTTTGGGATATAAGCACATGGACAAAGATTGGACACAAAAGACTACTAAACAAACCAGCTTCAATGTTGTCAATGAGCTTGGACGGAAAATATCTTGGCATGTAAGTACTCGAAAAAGAACATATGCAGATATTTTCCTTCTCATATTAATGCTTTACTGCTCGGAAGTGGCATTTTCTAATTGAATTAAGGTGACAATTTATGAGCACAGGGGAAGCAAAGATGGTGATGTATGTGTAGTTGAAGTTAAAAAGATGGAGATCCGCCACTGGAGTAAGAGGCTTCATTCGGGTTCTAAAATCACTTCATTGGAGTTTTGCCCTAATGAAAGGTGCTGTGCTCAACTTGACATTTAGGTTTAACATTCTTAAATTTTTTGAATCCTCTACCTCAAAATTTTACTTGTTGGGGGTTTATGAGGAGTATGAAGATGACAGGAAACATATGGAGATGATATAATAGCTGCATTTATGCAAAGAAGTCTGTTCTTAAAGCATTGTTTTCTCAAAGTTCTTTATTTGCGTTATTACATATTAACCTAGATTCTTCTTATTGAATTTGAGTACTCTCGTAAGTTAGTTCCCTGGTGTTAGGTCTATCATCCCAAATTGAATCCCCAGTTGTGATCCCTGTTTGTTATTTTTTTATCTGCTTGCACCGAGTTCACTGCTTATCATGGTATTGATAATTTTGCTGCAACCTTACAGGGTTGTCTTGACTACCTCTTCTGATTGGGGAGTTATGGTGACTAAGCTGACCGTTCCTGCTGATTGGAAAGGTGTCTTTCACACTCGCTTTTTTTTTTTAATCTGTACACACAGTTAATGCACTGGGGATATCTTATGGAACATGAATCTGAATATATAATTTTCTCTTTTTTTTTTTCTGCAGATTGGCAGCTATACCTGGTACTCCTGGGACTGTTCTTGGCTTCACTGCTGCTATTCTACGTATTCTTTCAGAACTCGGATATGTTCTGGAACTTCCCTGAGCCTTCAAGGAAGATTAGCAGTGTTTTGGGTGAAACAAATTCGGACGAAAAAATGTTTGGAGCTTTTGGGCCACTGGACATGTACCCTGAGTAACCCCTTCAGGTGAAGAAACGAACTACGATTCACACGTGTGCTAGTAAAGACAATTTTCATTTAAGATTTTAGATTATTTTATCTTATGTGTTCACAAGCACGTAGTTGGATTATGAAAAGCTCGACTACAATCAGCGTTTTTTGAATCGCAAATACAGTCTGGAAATTGTACACAGTAGTATTTAACAACTTTCATTTGCTTCTTTGCTTTTGGAGGAATATTTTTATTAATAATATTTTATATTTATCACTAAAACAAATATGGTTTTCATGATTTAATCTATCAAAGCTGTACAATTAGAAATTCAAATAGCCTTTGCCCTGAACCATGCTGATATTCTCGATGGAGGATATGGTCTTGGAATAAATGTAAATTTGTAATTTTTCATGAGAACAAAAATCCTTTATACAACCAAGTGGGCCAAAAGACCATATGATAAGGTACTGGCTAGGAGGAAGTCCAGGGTTCAAACCCCCACTCCCCTCGTATCTTTCTCCTAATCTCAGAAGTCTATGACACATGAAGTGCAAAGCAGCGCATGCATCAAATGGTGTAAAGTGGGACTTTCACCCTACTCAAAGTATCAGTGAAGGATCGAGTAGAGGATCAGTAGATTAGTTAGATTAAGATAGTTGTAGGAGATAAATAAACTTGTACTAAAAAAAAAACCCTTTATACTTGTTTATAAAAACCCACTTTAAGGTTTCACATTTCATTTAACATCATGCATAATCATATCAATATAATTTAATATTATGTATAAAATAATGTAAAAATATTAAGATGTATGAGCATACATTCATGAAAGAATCAGGTTGAATTCACACTCACAATCTTGTTTTTTATATATATTTTTTGTCAAACAACACTTATATTAATACTGAATAGAATACATTACATGTTTTTGCCAAAGTGTGTGCTTTAACAACCAAAACTCTATCTATTTTAACTACATTTACATGTAAAAACAAAAGTTTCAAACAGTTGAAATCACCCATCATAATTGAGACGCTAAGGTCTAGAAGTTGATCCCCATTAACACTTTCTGCAAAATCAATGAATCTGTCCGGACTGTAATGGATTTAAAACCTTTCTCCGCCTGCTTTCTTGAGTCCTTATACGATTGCAGCTAACTCCACTTCTAAATCTGTAAAAACTTGCAATTGTGATCCTCAACGATTCCTTGACACCAAACTGCTACTCTTGTACATGTTGGCTTATCGAAAGAGTCGTCCCCTTCCATTGGCCATTGTACTTCCTGACGTGACGCTCACAAATCACAATCAAGCTCAGAAGGTGTTGATAATATTTGTTTGGTTCAAGCCGCCATGCCGTACAAAATACACCGACAGTTTGAAGATGTAACTTGTTACACATCGCTTTTGTTAGTTTAACAACACTAGTTTTAGCTGCCAGTTTGCATGATTAGAAATTTAGCGCGTCGATTTAATTGACATCAGCCTACTATCATAGTATAAGTACTCATGTACATAAATAAAATTTTACTATAAACTAAAACAAATATCTTATCTAAATTACAGTTATTACATGTAGATGATAAGTGTTGTTGGTGTGTTGTTCACCAAATCTATCATTAATTTCCCACATTCTTCAAAATTAAGAACTCAAGTATTGCATGATAATTGTTTACCATACATGTTCATAATTTTGTATTACAGTTTGAACATGTCTCTTTGAGAATTTTCCATTCAAGATAGCTTTTGACGTTAATTGCAAAGTACCTTTGTATACTTACAAATTGCAATTCATTACTCCCTACTCTTCCTCCAATTATTAATGGACTTATATATCTTTCTTTTTCCTTTTTTATTCCACAGACGTAGTAACTTATCCATCAAAAGTTAATATTTCAAAATATTCCAAAAATATATCTATAGCCTAAAAAGTATGAGTTGATCTCTTGAGTGACGGTCACTATATATTGATGAAGGACTATATTGGAATATGGAAGGAATGAGGTCCTTATTTGCAATTTTGACAAAAATGCGCTATTCACTCACGCGCACTGTTCACTCAGTCTAAAAAACAAACATTTTAGTTTTAAAAATAGACGTTAGCAAACATATGCATACATTCTAAAAAAACAAGCATTTTATTCTAAACAACAACTCGTTAAGCGTGAAATACAAGCATGTTCTAAAAAACTACTTGTTTGGTCTAAAAAACAAGCATTCAAGGGTGAAATTCAAACATGCTCTATAAAATCATCTTTTTTTGCTTCAAAATACATGAACTCTAAAAAGCAACCTGTTAACTGTGAAATGCAAGCATTCTCTAAAAAACAACTTGTTAAATGTGAAATGCAAGCATGTTCTAAAAAACAACCTGTCTGGTCTAAAAAACAAGCATTCAAGTGTGAAATTTAAGCATGCTAAATGCAATTTGCATAAATTATAGGAAAAATCCCCGCGCGTGAATGCAATTTACATAAATTGCAGAAAAACCCATGTCCCAAACTTTTTTGCATATAAACCCTGTCACTGTATAGTGACCGTCACTTCCAAGACTAAATAAAAAAGTATACTTTATATTTAAGTTATATTTGACAACTTAAAACATAGTACTTTATAATCAAATTTTCTTAGATTTTACTATCATAAATGGACCGCGCGTTGCGCGGTGTATTTAACCTACTTTTGAATGCTTATTTAGCGAGGCAAAAGTGCAGAGGTGTTGGTAGTGTTATTCAAGAGAAAATCTCCTGAACTACCAGCTTTTCTGAATTTTTATGAAAGTTTTTATATGTTTTAATTTATAATGTGTACCTTTTAATTTGAACTGTAAATTTAATTACTCAATTTTTTTAAAATTTTACATGTAATTTCTTGAAATTTTGCATTAAAACATGATTTACAATATGTTTACTTTATAATGATCAATATTTTAACACAAAAATATATCATATTAACATAGTTGTAGCTCAATAACATTTAGGAAAGTTGGTCTTTCAAGAGACTTTGCAGTTATTCGAACTCATCCCCTACTTAAAAAATGAATTTAAAAAGTAATTCAATAAGATGAACATAGAAAATTGTAATAAATAAAATAAAAATTATTATTAATTTAGTTGAGTTAATTTCAAACCAAAGTATAGCCACTTATGGTTAAAAAATAAATCAGGAAAATTTTAAGGTCTAAATTACAAATAAATGAGTAGATATATAATGCCTTGAAAACTGTTTTTATGATCAAAATTATCAACGTAGACATGACTACAATATTTTTAATGAAGTAAATCTAAAATAATATTGTTTTAGTATATACTTTGATATATTATATTGACTTTGTATATATTGAAATTTTCCTATTTTTTACAAAGTTGGATGGATTTTTATTAATTGATAATTTTTATCTTCCTATTTTTAAATGTGTTGTGTTAATTTATTTAAGGTAATGCATTTTGAAAAATGGGTAAGTCAAAACAAAAATATTTAGAAATCCATCTATGTCATTGATGGCTAAAAATATAAACTTTGAGAATGATCTCATGTTCTATAGTGAATCACGACTTCGTTCTCTTGAATTTTTAATAAATTAGTTCAATTTAGTTTGTGAACATAAAATTTAGTTAAATTTAATTATGATAAGTCTAATTTTAACATAGTATTGTCATTTAAATGAAGTTTAATTTAACAAAAAAATACGATAAGAAAAATAGGGGAGTTTAAAATAAGAGGAAGAAAATGATTAAAATATCATATTTAAATTTCATTTCATATAGATTATATTATCGAAATATTCAAACTATTTTACTTATGTCAACAAATATTGTGAAATCTCCTACCCAAATATGTTACATAATTCAAAGGTAATGAAATATTACTTCAAGTTAAATATATAAACAAAACAAAAATTAAAGCTATGTTATATTATGTTCATGGAAAAGTGAATCACTATCTTTATCGATTGTAATAAGATAGAGATAGAAAATTAATTACCAATCTAAATTAAAGAACAAAAGTTTAATCTAAAGATACAGTATCTTAAATTCATGGAGATATGAATCACCATATTTATGGATTCTAGCCCATGAGATAATAAAGAAAATCAAATATTTTTTGCTTGACAACCTCAATTTATTCTTAATGTGCCAAATTGAACCTCACAATTAGGGATGATCACGGGTCTCGGACCCGCTCCAGATCCTGCGGATTTAGACCCTGTGGGTCGGGTTTGGATCCAATTTTTTTAGATCCATCGGATATGGATCAGGTTTGGATCTAGGTTTTAGTAAACGGGTATGGATACGGATATATGGTATTAAGATTCAGACCCGGATCCATATCCATATCCAGACCCATTAACCTATTATAATATATAATTAGTAATATATTATTACTATATGATAATAAATATAATGTTTAATTTCTAATCCTAATTCATCATCTTCTTCTTCTTCTCTCTAATAATTATTATTATTATTATTCCAAATTCCTGATACCGATAATTATGCTCTACCATAGAAAATATCGTTTTTTGTTGCACCTACTACGTTCTTGTACTAAATTACAATTTCGATTTTAATGAATTGATGCATTTTGATGTGTATTGTGGATTGATAATTCATATATATGCTTACATTTGTGCTTATGGTAATAAAAATAAACAAATTTGGGCATATTTGTATTCATTATGAAAATTTCAACATCTATTTAAAAAATTTATCAATTTCTTAGTAGACCCATTTATGACCCGTTTAAGACCCTTAGATCCATAAGACCCTGCGGATATGGGTACGGATTTTGAAATTTTAGACCCTGCGGATATGGGTCGGATTTGGATCCGACATTGTTTATACGGATCGGGGCCGGATATAGCTAAATTAGACCCAGACCCGCCCCATGATCATCCCTACTCACAATACGGATGCTTAATAAAGCAAGTATATATGTGCCATGTGTCTTTAACACAATCAAATATACTCGTATATATGTATTTTCTTAAAATTTTACTCAATCCTAGATTTTCATCTATATACCTAGATTTCTACCAAAATATCATAGCACTTTAAACCGTTCATATAAAAATTATTATTTGTATCCTTTTTACTCAAAAATACAACTATTCATATAACCTCTATAGAAAGTATAAATTCACAACATCATTCACCTCATTCCTACAAGTTTCACTAATTATTGGGATGAAGTATAGTGATAAATTTACATCGGAATTTCATGGGATGAAGTGCTCAAACACCAAAAGTCGGTCTCGGTAAAGAAATATAGAGATAAAAACTTTATTAATGCACAAGAAGCGTGTACAGGAGAACTATGGTGTATACACATACTCAATAGTACAAATTACCCATCTCACTATTCAAGACAAAATCTTCTACCGCGTGCTTGTTTTCTTGGCTTGATTATTTCCATGTTCAAAATCCCCTTTCTGCATATCAATCTCCGGCGCCTGTAGATTACTAATCTTTTACATCTAGTGGAAAACAACTAAAATCTCACCACTATTGTTATTGTCATTAGTCTCACAATTTCCACCAAAACATGAGGGCCTTCTCCTTCACCTTTTTGGGATATAAGGGTGTCATCATCGTGATTCATCAACAGGCCATCTCAATTTCCAGGGTGTTTACTCCAACACTAATCTCCATTAAAAACGTTGCAAGTTCGCCAGAGAAAGCTCAATATCGAAGCCCTGAAACCATCTCCACCAGCCAACACCGCCGTCGCCGACTGATCACCGCCGGTGACCATCTCCAGCGTACACTTCACCCTAACTTCTATTCATCATTTTGCCTAACTATGTATATCCCCAGCTAAGCTGCAAGTAACTCGTCGGATGGGTGGATTTTTGTTTGGAAAGCAAACAAAAATTCTGCAGAAAACCTTCGACACTGAAGATACGTATGAGTTTCATCCATAAACTCTTCCTTGAAAAATCTCCCTGCCAAGCGTGTACATTAATCTTGTGGCAAAGTATGTATGAGCTAGAGATTGAGAATATATATATAATAATAGCTTAATACATCATTTTGGCATACAATATATTAAAACCATAATTATATTATATTCTGACAAAATAATATATATTGTGGCTTTTAACGGGCGTAAATGAAAGGGAAAAAATATATTCAATAAAGTTCGGCGAAAAATAGATTAACGTGGTTTTGAAACATGAAAGAGAAAAGATTGTGTATATGAAATATTATGGCGTTTGAGAAAAGGTAAATTACGCAAGCATCCGGTAAACTGGTGGTTAAATCAACTTTGCTTACATAAAATGCCCGTAATGGTGATCAAATATTCCATATGATATTCTGCATCTTTTAAAACTAAAACCATTACATCTATGTTATTTTAAATTTAAAAGGAATCATGACATAGTGAAGTACATCTCAACTCGATCTGATCGTAACGGAAAATTCCAAAACACCGAGATATGTGTGTTGCATACTATATTATTACACTTATGAGCAATTATTATATATAAAAAATATAATATTTTAAAACTAAAATAAAATAACAAACCATCTTACAAATGACGTTTAATAAGTTTGGAGAATATTTCACGGTTCGAATTTCCAAAAAGTCAAAAATATTGGGAGGAAATTGATTGTCATTTAAAGTGCTTTCAAATTATATTTTAGTCGAGTAAAATTATAAATAACAATTGGTTAAAAATTGAGGAGCATCACTTTGTTTATCAAAATTATTTATATGCAATTATCATCCATCAACAAAAAAAATATCAGTTATAAATTAAAAGCAATCCATAAGTTTCTTCAAACTATATATCTTTCCAATTTTAATACTTCCATAAAAAATTATCTCAATTGAAAATATAAAATTTGATTTTTTCCTAAAGTACCCCAAAAATATCCCAAAAATTACATCTAAAATATCTCAATTTAGCCAAATATTACATCTGAAATTCCAATTTACTCCACCTCCGTACTGCTTCATTGTTCTTTCAATCATCAACATGCCCAGTAGCAACCACACAACCATACATTTTAAATCATTTAAATTTATCAAAATTTTCTTTTTTTGAATTGGAAAAAAAATTAAACCTAATTTGCTAAAATATTTGATAATACTTATGTTAGGCAACGAAGAACATGTTTAAACCATAAGTAATCTTAGAAATAAAAGGAATCACAAACCTTCCATAAAATGGTAGACGCCGGAATATGGTGAACTTGCGGCGGTTTTGTGGCAGTTTTAGTCAAAACTACGTAGTTTCATCCTTTTTAATTTATTTAATTAATCTATTTATTGACCGGAGCAATAAATCTTCTAGTTCCCTTTAGGATTAACTAATTTTATTAAATTAAAAAAATACTAGTTTTATGAGCATGAAAAGTTGTACTTTTTTTCAGAGTTTAAATTTGAATAAGTTTTTTAAGAAGAAGAAAAAATGATGGCCACATCCGGACAACATGTGTTTTCTTATGTGGCATCTAAAGAGTTAAGATTGGAATTATTCTTAGTAAATTGTTATTTTAGGAAATTTATTTGATAAATAATGTTATTAGGAAAATAACTCAAGACTGTGTCTTATTAAAATTGTATTATCCTCAAATTACCACAGTTACCCTAACAGGGTTTTATGTGTAATATTGGGTTTCAAACCTGATCATG
Source organism: Sherardia arvensis (assembly GCA_948330725.1). Classification (NCBI taxonomy): domain Eukaryota; kingdom Viridiplantae; phylum Streptophyta; class Magnoliopsida; order Gentianales; family Rubiaceae; genus Sherardia; species Sherardia arvensis. The sequence continues at coordinate 8,111,374 of OX415236.1, read as the reverse complement.
TAATTATATTGCTTTTATTAGGGTTGAAGAGCCGTGAATAATTCTCCCGTCGTGAACATACTCAACGCATCTTTTTCATCGCTTCGCCTCCCTTTTCTCTCCTGCACAGTACCTTTTCCCCACACCCAGATCTAAAACCTGGCGGGGTGACCGCCGGCGCTCCGCCGCCGAGCTGGTCACCCCTCCCACCCCTCAACCCATAAACTTCTAAACCACCCTTCCTAACCCCTAAATCAGAAACCCCCTTTTTCTATCGACAAACAACAGATCTGATTTCTGTTTCGATATTTGCTCTACTCCGGCAACTCCCTCCGGCGAATCACGATTGGCCCTTGGATAGGGTCGCAACCGAATCCAGGGTACGGCCGACGCAGTCAACGTCCGGATCCACCGAGCGGCGACCTCGAAGGTGAGTCAACGGCCGACGCAGTCAACGTCCGGAACCACCAAACGGCGACCTTGAAGGCGAGTTCAACGGCCGACGCAGTCAACGAATCTGGAACCACCGAACGGCGACCTTGAAGGCGAGTCTTCTGCTCCGGCAAGCGAGATCTCTGCTTTCGGAAACAGGTCCAACCATGTCCGGTTCGGCCGGCCTGGTCGGACCGGTCGGTCGGACCGGTCTGGCCGGGTCGGAGCGATTCCAGTCGGATCATAGTAGCAGGGTCGGGTCAACAGTCGGGTCGGGCAATGGATCGGTCAGGCTTCCATGGATCTGCCACCATCAGATCGAAGAGGTGGTTTTATTTCTTTTTTTCCTTTTATAAAATTTACTGTCTTGTTTTTTAGGTATATGTGTATTGATGTTTGTACTAAAATATGGGATTTAATGTGATTTGCTAATCTTAGTTTTCTGACGGGTCTTTTTGCTCAGCAAAACTTTGATTAATTTCAGATCTAGTTTGCACAGTTAGGAGAAATCCAAGTCACAGTAGGTTGAATAATTACTGTTGGCGATACTGTTTCTAGATTTGTAGACCGATTAAGTTTTAAACTTATATCGTGTTAAATTGCATTTGCTTTGTCCAATATTTGGCCGTCAGCCAATCAGACCAGGATTGGTTGGAATTGCTCTAGTACAAATATTAATATACATATATCTGTTTTTTAGAGGGATAAGATTTGGAGCGGGTCTTTTTGCAAAACTATCTTGACTGATTTATGGAGTATCCTTGCCTATTTGTTTGTCATGTCCCTCCTAACCCGTACTGGCGGGAGGGAAGACCCTTTGGGCTACGGTCTGTGCAATACAGTAGAGGAGAAATCCAAGTCATTTGTAGCTTTGACGGCTTACTAATGGCACTTCTGTGCATAGACTCTGTAGATTCTGAGTATTCTATACTGCAGAGTTAAGGATATTATACCTGTCAGGTAGTTAGATGCCCTTTGGTATTAGATCTAGGTTTTCTTACGATATATCCCTGTTTTTAGTAGTTCATGCCACCCCGAGGCGGAGTAGTAGTACGACTTTGCTGGAATCACTCTGCACATCATCAAACTGCCACAGAAATCCCAAAAAGATTTCATGTGTAAATTGGGTTTAACAAAACCCGATCATGTACTTTTATCGCTTTTAAGTAAGGGTTGATGAGCCGTGAATAATCCTCCCGTCCACTTGGATGGTTTTGACTTAAAAAAAAAGAATAATTCTCCCGTCCACTTGAATGGTTTTAACTTTTAAAAAATAATAAATTGTATTAACCTGAAAAATATTTAAAAACAAAGGCCGCGTTTGGTTGAGGTGGTTTTTGGAAAACCGGGACTTACAAAGTCCAGTTTTTGTTATTACCGTTTGGTTCACCTGTTTTTTGCGAGTTTAATTTTTTGCCCAAAATCCTGACTTTATATGCTCTAAGTCCTGGGCAAGACAGATTTTTGCGTCTCAGTACTTTCCCAAAAACCAGACTTTGCTCTGATCTCCTCTCTCATCCCCAACCGCTTAAAACCTCCGCTCTCATCCGGCCACTAGTCCCTGCACCACTGTCGCTGATCTGTGATATGTCCGTGAATTTGTCTAACAACCCCCGACGCCGATCTGTCCCTGCAAGGGCGTCTAACAGTCGCCGACGGAAAAACGCAGTCAAATCCCAGCCGGCGACGGGAAAACCACCCAGACGCCGACGTATTCCCTGAGCTTTTCCCTTGATTTTACATTGTTTCAATCGAAACCCACTTGCCAAGGTTCACATTTAATGATTTCCTCACTGTTGTTATCAATGTTATAATGCATTTTATGAATTGGATTTGAAATGAAGGTGTTTGATTTCTCGGATGTTGTTTGTTGCTCATGCTGCTGTTCAAAATTTCTTAATTTTGATCAAATGTTAAAAGGGTCTGTGGTTATATGTTCCTTTCGTGTTAATTCATAATAAAGTTTGCATTTTTGATGAGATTTTAGATTTCCTGGTCTGTGATAGATTTGTTCTTTAGGACCTGTTTTATTTGTTTCAAATTCATTCCCCTATCACTGATTTTCAATGCTACATTACAACTCTGGTGTTTTTCTAGATTGATTCTTGAAGGATTATTCATACAAAAGACTATATAGATATAGCTGTGACTGTTAAGGTGTACACTTTGGCTTTGTTTTGAAACAATGCACGTGTTCTTTGTCTGTGTGATAGAAAGGGATGATGGAAAGTTTGGATTGCCTTGGTTTTTGTTGGTCTAAAAATTGTTTCAAAGTGTGTGGATTTACATTACTGGCTGTGAAATTTACAGTGATTTCTGCACTGAAATAATTAGAATGTAAACGCGATTGAATGTAAACGTTATCAATCACGTTTAATTGTATCTCCAAATCCTATTCTCTGCCAAGGTTTTTCTTCAAAATCAAATCCTCTCTTCACATTCTTTTGTTTTTGACAGTCTGATAGGGTTTGTGACTTTGTCGAGTCACTCTAAACAAATTTTTACACAAAGTAAAGTCAGAAAGGTTTGAAGTCACCAATATAGAGAAATTCTGCTATATCGGATCGACAAGGTAACACCCTCCTCCAGTAGTCAGTAACTATATTTTCTGACAATGCTTTGCTCATAATGTTTTTTTATGCTTGAGTTTCTTTTTGTAGGTTGCAGGTTGTGGCGTTTAGTTCATCTTTGTGTGTCTTTATTCTTGATGGATTTCTGTCATTTCGTTTTTATTTTTATCGTCGTCATAACGGTTCTCATTATAAAATGAGTTATATTAATCTCTATAAAATCTAATGATTATTAGTTATATGTTTTTCCCCTTGAATTATTGTATTACATTAAGCCTCATTGTTTAGAAAACAGATTAATAAGTTTGTTTTTCAGTAGCATTATTCATGTACCATATGATGTGTATCATCAACGTACCATGTGACACTTCATCTAATTTCTATCTCTTATTTAAATCAGGGATATCATATTAGTTTCAAAGTGTGTGAATTGGAAGGACTGCGAGCTCAATGGCTGTAAAGGTGCTTGCATATTCTTTGCTTGTTCAAATATCTTAATTTGATGATCTTTATATCCACACTGAATTTAATTTGCAGAAGTTTTATTGCAGCGCTTTTGATTATAATTATATGTATCGGCGTGGAATGGTGTTGATGTTCTTATCTTTGACACATACCATTGGTGGATGCATACTGGAAAGGCCAAAATGTACGAGTTTCTTGTTTTTTTCTGCAAAAAATCGTGTTTTTAGACCTAAAATGCGTCGTTTTCATATGGAGTTCTTACCAAATTGGTAGCAATGTGAAAGGACATGGATATCATGGAAGCATTCAAGGCTGGATTGACTACATGGGCTAACTGGGTAGATTCAAATGTCGATCCTCGTAAAACAAGAGTATTCTTTCAAGGGATTACTGGTGTTCATTACGAGTAAGTGTCTTCTGTTTGTTTTGAGTCTGCCAATATGATGGACGCTGTTTCTTGACCTGTTTTTCAAATGTCTGAACTTGCCAGTGGGAATACTTGGAGTGAACCTGCAGTGCAGAACTGCTCTGGCCAAACGAAACCATTAGATGGAGCGGATTACCCTGGGCAACATTATTCAGGAGAAATCGTGATCAAGGAAGTTGTTAATGGCATGAAAACGCCGGTTTACCTGCTAGATTCTCAGTTAATAAAGGATGGACATCCAGTAATGTATGTAGATGCAGGCCTTGATTGTAGTCACTGGTGTCGAGCTGGTGTTCAAGACACCTGGAAAGAAATCCCGTACACAATTCTTTTGGATTCCTAAAAATAACATAAGCTGGAATGGAATTATGTGCACAGTTCTTTTGGTTTTAACATAAACCATTTCTTGGTGAATGATTTTGAGGTATTCAGTAAAATCGGTAGATTGCAACTTCTAATTAACATATCTTGAAGCAAATACAATGGAATTTGAGGTTAAGTTTGATAACTGACCAAAATGAGCTACAAAGGTGGATTAGCAGCTTATAGAACAGAAATGGGATGATTAACTTGTATGAACAGAATAGCAGCAGATTAAACCAAATATGGTTTTTGTTTTGGACTTGTAAAATCCCGACGAATCAAACAAGGTTTTTGTTTCGAACTTTCAAAATCCTGACGAACCAAACAAGGTTTTTGTTTTGGACTTTGCAAAATCCTGACGAACCAAACAAGGTTTTTGTTTTGGACTTGCAAAATCCCGACGAACCAAACAAGGTTTTTGGAAAACCAGACTCACAAAAACCCAAACAAAATCTCAAACTCTCAAAAACCAAAAACAAAATCCAGACTCTCAAAAACCCTGCGAACCAAACACACCCAAATTGTCCCACCTGCCCCTCAAAAGATTGAGGGGTCTAAACTACAATATAGCTAAATTATTGGGGGCAAGACCTTATTTTCCTTTTACACTCCACACTATTTCCTATCTTATTTTGTTTCTCTAGAACCCTAAACCCTCACCTAAAACCAAACACGCCGTCCACCTCCGTCGCCACCGCACCGCCCTGCCTCCGCACCTCCCTGCCTCCGCACCTCCCTGCCTCCGCACCTCCCTGCCTCCGTACCGCCCTGCCTCCGTACCGCCCTGCCTCCGTACCGCCGCCGCCATTCTCAGCTTCACAGCAACCCATTCAAGTTATAGAATTACTGTCCACAAGGTAATGCCTCGAATGTTGCTTCTTCTGTTTGTGGTCGGATGATTAATCTCTTATTCATGCTTGTTTGATGTTTGCAGTACATTTGAAGGTTTGCTTTGATAGCAATGGGGGCGAAAGAAGATGACAACTTGGCTACTAAGAAGCAGGTGTTTTTTTTTTTTTTTTTTTTTTGCATCAAAGATTGAATTTTCTTTGCTAAGCTCGGTGAAAGTTTATGACTTGTAAATAGTTGGTTTGTCATTGTCAATTTGTGGTTGGTTGCGGCGAGATATGAGAATCAGTTGTAGATATATTGTGTTTGAGCTTATTGCAAAATGAAGATGTATTTTGGTTGTTTACGATGCCTATGTATGCCTTGGCTTTGCAGGAGGAGGAGGGAATGGATTTGAAAGTAAAGAAGTACATGAGAGGTGATGCTGCCAATTTACAGGTGTGTCATTAGTTCATATAAGAACTGTTAAGAATTGTTGTTTTTGTTTAATTGTGAATTGCTGAGTTCATAAGTTGCAATCCATACAGGGTTTGCAAGATAAAAAATTGAGAGGGCAGCTTACTGTGAGAGAAGATCTTAATGAAAAATCAGCAAAAGTGGCTGCCAAAATTGAAAAGGTAAATGTTACCTTCCTGTGATTTATTGTTTCAAGATGCATCTCTATATTACTTAGACTATACTCCCTTCCTATTACATATAAAGTGCTGCCAGCAAGTCTCCGCTTATATAACCAAGAGTCCTATTAGGATGTTCGTAAAAAGAGATAGGGAGAAATTGATATTAGTCTGTTTAAAAGTGTGAAACTGGGAAAATATGATCCTGCGTTTGTGTTTCTCTATGCATCATGCTAAAAAATTGATCTTGCATTTCTACTTAATCAACTGCAAAAAAACAGAACATATATTATCCCTCAAATACATCTCACACATGCATACATTTTTCCACCAGTGGATGTTGCCCAGTGAGGAGGGATATTTGATGCCTGAGGGTATAGAGAAAACATGGAGGATCAAACAGGAGTCTATTGGCCAAGAAGTAGACATCCTAAGCGCACGCAATCAATATGATATGGTCTTACCAGGTTGGTCTATAGTCAGGGAACTCTTTTCATTCTTCGTTGAAAACTGTACTGACCTTCTTGTGATCATTACTATCACCTACTTTGAGTAAAATTCAAAAAGTTTCTCTATCACATGCAAACTATATAAATGCTTTCCAAGTTGGCTACAACTGTTTAATGCTTGCTGTTAATCGACTGCTTGTTGTTCAGATTTTGGTCCTTACTCGGTGGATTTTACATCAAGTGGTCGATATATGGCACTTGGAGGTCGTAAGGGTCACCTCGCAATTTTAGACGTGAAAAACTTGAGCATCATCAAAGAGCTTCAGGTGTTTCATATTTGCCTCATCCGTTTTGTATACTTGCATGTTATATGATTTCTGGCATGTTTAACATAATTTATCCATATAGGCTCAGAGTTGTTTTCTATTTTTTATTTTTTTTGTATTTCAGGTTAGGGAAACTGTTCGTGATGTGGTATTCCTGCACAACGAATTGTTTTTTGCTGCAGCCCAGAAGAAGTAAGGCTTACTGATGTTTTCAAATTTGAACCAACTCTATTCAATTGCTCTTATTAGCATGCTGTTCTTTATGAAAATTTCTTTCTTTGGTATAACCTCTTTCATTAATCTAGTCTTCACTAAACATCTTTTAATTATTTTGATTGTTGGTCAACATTGATCAAATCTAATTGATGTACTCAATTGACCAGGTACCCTTACATATACAACCAGGATGGCACTGAGCTCCATTGCCTGAAGGTATATATACTCTCACGGTCTTAGCTGTGATTATTTGTTCATTCTGAATAGTATGGTTTGAGCTGAGTATCTTCTTATTCTTCATACCAGGAACATGGTGCAGTCTTGAAGCTTCAGTTTTTGAAAAACCATTTCCTCTTGGCCACAATTAACGAGTCTGGGCGGCTTCGTTATCAAGATGTTACCACAGGAGATATGGTAGGCAACTACCTAACTCGTGAAGGCCGACCTAGTGTTATGGAAGTGAATCCCTTCAACAATATGATTGCTGTCGGCAGTTCCCGAGGAAAGGTTAGCCTGTGGAAGCCTACCACTGCTCAATCTCCACTCAGCATTATATGTCATCAAGGGCCTGTGACAGCTATGGCTTTTCACAGCAACGGCAACTTGTGGGCAACTGCTGGGATGGAGAGGAAGGTAAAGCTTTGGGACAGGAGGAAACCTGGGGTGGCCGTACAAACTTTGTCTGCTCATGCTAAGACATTGGATTTTAGTCAGAAAGGTTTGCTCGCTGCAGGAACTGGATCGTTTGTCCAAATATGGAGGGATCCATCTGGAGCTGCGAATTATGAACGATATATGAGTCATTCCATCGCTAAAGGCTACCAGATAGAGCAAGCTGTATTCCGGCCATATGAGGATGTTTTGTGCATAGGACACTCGAAGGGCTGGTCTTCATACCTAGTCCCAGGTTCTGGTGAGCCCAACTTTGATACTTGGGTTGCAAATCCATTTGAAACACCTAAGCAGAGGAGAGAGAAGGAAGTGCGGGCTCTTCTCGATAAGCTCCCTCCAGAGACAATCATGATGGACCCAACAAAGATCGGTGGAGTGAGGGTAGAAAGGAGGAGGGAACGTCCTACCAAGCAGGAGAAGGAGCAGGAGCTGGTGGAAGCTATTGAAGCTGTGAAACATAAGAAGGTGAAGAAGAAAACCAAGGGTAGAAGCAAGCCAAGTAAAGTCGCGAGGAAGAAAGAGGAGGCTGTGGAAAACGCAAAGAGACCCTTTCAGGAGCAGGAGAGCGCAGAGGGAGCTAAGAAGAAGAAGAGGAAGATAGACAGTGAGGAAACCGAACTGCCAAAATCTTTACAGCGGTTTGCTAAGAAGAAGGCAGCAGCATGATGGCCTCTTCTTAAGCTAAAGGAACGACAGTGTTGTATCATGATTCAAGATGCATGGATCTATATCATAATTATTTTTGTGGAATCTCTTGCCTGTTTATCAAAATTCTGAGTTTATTGATGTTGAGAATTGCAGGCCAGTTGAACTGCTGCCAGTGCTGTTGTTGCCTTGTTGGTATGCTTGGTGTTGCTAAAAATTGGAATGCAGGCAACCTTGAAAACATAAAAAAACTTGTAGAATATGCAATATCAACCAATGAAATTCTCAGGTTACCATTCACAATTCGTTGAAAGGATAAACAAAAGGCAAAACTAATCAGTATTTCATTTATCAAAACTAAATCAACATTTCAAATATAATAAAATTAAATTGAAATGAGAACCAATTTCAAGCTTGTTATACACAATTCATATTGTATTGTTGTTTTTCTTTTATCCATTTCTAATATATACTCTATAATTTATATTTATTTATATCAAACATGTATCATAAATATAATTTCTACTATATACAAATGTTAAACCAATTATATCTAACTAATAATATATTTTTATGATAGACTGTAAAATTTTAGACGGCATACATCAACACAGTTAAATCATTGTCCAAAATAATATTTTTAGCAAACCTACCAAACACAGGATATCCAATTCATTCATTATGATACCACACTATTTTTAATAATTCAATGATTGGAATGTGACGGTGAAAAATTCACACAATTGTTTGTTTGGTTATGGAAAGAAAGTGTCAGGCCATATCTACTTACTGTAAATGGTAAATGTAAATTTTTGTACCAAGGACAGTGTCTGTTTATGGCAAGTGGTAACTACGGTTTCTTTTGGCAACCTACGAACGTACTGCAGTCTGCAGACACACAGTGAAGAACCCCACCCATCCTAGTACGCCACTTTAATGTTACTTTCACTTTTTATCATTTAAATTCCCTTGCGGATCAAATTACTTTACTAATTTAACCTCAATTTTATTTAAACATTATTTTCATTTGTTAAATTAAACTTCTTTGAATATAAATCTAGTAAAAGTAAACTGATAGCTAACTTATTTAAATGCTATTTGCAAGTTGTATTTTACTATTGCAGTCCGTATTATTTTCAAGAAAAACTAATACACCAGCGATCAAGTGGCTAAAGTTTGAACAAGATAAATCAATAAGGACAATCTTGTCAGTTTCAATTAAAATACATATTGATTTAGTGAAAAAAAAATCTGCAAATAGAAATTCCGCTTAAATTTAACTAAAATAAGTTGGAATATAAATTACGTCGGATTCAATAACTAAATTTACTATCAGTTAATATTTCTGTTATTTCACTAACATCTAAGATAGGATTACTATTACTTGTGTCTTTTTTATTGGACTATCATGATATCATCATTCATTTAATATGATTGATAAGTATACATTATTGTTTTGTTTTTAAATCTATACTTTTTTAACATATCTTCATCTTCATCAATGTATATATTTATTTCCAAGTTATATAGTATGTTACAATTTAGTTTTATTCAAAAAGAGTCCATGGGTAGAAACAACAAAATCTTCAAAAATATCTTTAGCGTAATATTTTGTGATTAAGCCGCATCACAAATAAATATAAAATAAATGCTATCTGAAAAAGTCAGAGATAACTGAGGAAATAATATTTATAGGGAGTAGTAGTACAGAGTACTATATTGCAGAGGCAAGTGAAGAAATGACGAGCGGGAGCAGGATGAGCGTGGGACTAATCGCCGTCGGCGGTGTTGCTGGTGCCGCATCCCTCACGCGCCAACTCCGGCTTTCCAACCTCCCCCACTCTCTCTTACTCGGTACCCGTCTTAAACTCGCTCGCGCGCATTGCAAGGACTACTCTCCGCGGCCTCCGTGCAGGACACGCGCCGCCTTGGGAGATGCCGGCGGCGGTGTGCTGGGTTGGCAGGACGGCGGCGCCACCGCGCTGGTGGTCGCCGGAGCTTACGGCCTGGTCTCCGCTTTCGATAACCTCACCCGCCGCAATCTCATTCAACAGGTACCTTTCCTCGGTTGTATCGCATCACCATTGCCATGTGCATCATTGCATGAAACTCTGCTTTCAAATTCCCAGCATGATCTACTGTTCTGATTATATCATTTAAGCGTCATTACTTAGGAAGAATGTAATGGTGATATAGCATTTAGAAGATGTGCATTTCTGCAGAATTTAATGTTATCATGATCGTACTGTGTTGTAGTTAGTAACCATTCACAGTTCTCACGTGTTTGGATAAGGCCACTGTGTTATTTTTAAGATTTGAACATACATTGTCTTACATCAAACTAAAATGGATTACTCTGATCTCCAGAACATTTTGACTGTTCATATTATTAGTAGCGTATGAACGATTAATAATTGGAATCTGCGTGATGCGATGAATTCAACAAGACTGACAATATGGTTACTTATATCATGTTTTAATTCAGAAAAGATACAACGAAGTTTTAAGTACTTTTGTTTCAGATTATAACTAGTGTCTGTTTTTCTTAATGTAAACACGGAAATTTGTTGATTAAGCACGGAAATATCGTTATTAAAAGCATTGTCTTTCATCTCTTTCGACAGAAATTGAGCAGGAAACTAGTCCACATACTCTCAGGGTTGCTCTTCATGGCATCCTGGCCGATTTTCAGGTAGCTCTCTTATTGCTTGCAAAAGCCATTGCTTTATGTGCTGCATTTGTGTTCTTAGCTGTACTGATTAATTACGTCTTAGAATATTAGCACGTCCACAGGAGCTCGGTACTTTGCATCTTTAGTACCCCTTCTGAACTGCATGCGCCTTCTATACTATGGCCTTTCCTTGGGCCGCGACCAAGGACTCGTGCAGTCTGTCACGCGCGAGGGGAATCCAGCGTATGTTTTTATTTTTCAATAATTCTTTAACTTAGGCTGTGGCGTTAATTAGTGACACTGTCTGTTGCATTTTCGCATCACAGGGAATTGCTTAGAGGCCCTCTATATTATGTCTTGATATTGATATTCAGTGCAATACTTTTCTGGCGCAACTCTCCTGTTGGAGTGATCGCGGTGTCAATGATGTGTGGTGGTGATGGTATAACCCAAACTTGTGTATAATTCATATTCACTAATGAATGCGTTATGTAGTTGTACATATACTTCTACTTGACATTGGAAGAATTATAGGCATTGCTGATATCATGGGAAGGAGATTTGGATCATCAAAACTACCTTACAATCAGCATAAGAGTTGGGCTGGTAGCATCTCCATGTTTGTATTCGGTTTCTTGGTTTCCATCGGGTGAGTTTACTACATTTTTATTTTTAAAGAGGAGTTTATCTCATAAGGTTTTGAGTTTTGATTTTAATCTTTCTTTCATTTCAGAATGCTTTACTACTTTGCGTCACTAGGGTTCTTCCAGTTGATTTGGAGTGACACGGTCCGAAATGTTGCTTTAGTTTCCCTGGTGGCAACTCTGGTGGAATCTCTCCCTACCACCGGGATAGTCGATGATAACATTTCAGTTCCTTTAGCAAGTATGGTAACTGCATTTTTGATGTTTGGCTACTAGCTTGTTAAGAGTGTTGTATGCAATTTGTGGTTTTTCAGATTTTCTGATACCAATCCTTCAATGGTGATTTGTACTGTTTTCAGTTTTCATAAACATGTCTTTGTTTAGAATTATGCAGATTTATGCAGTTCCATCACTTCATTTGGCCCATAATCCATGAAGAACACGGGCTGGGATTTGGAACTGTTTTAGCCCAAGTAAAAGGCATTCTAAGTTTCTAAACCTATTTATATCTAAAGTGCCTGTCATCTTACTCCAATTATGACAACATTGAATTAAATAATACAAAATCTATTGCAAAACCAACTTTCATAAATGTTACAGAACTGTCACTATATATTTAAACTCAAATGATACAGATTTTATTAAAATGTTAATCATTTTAAAGTAAATATATAATAAAATATGTTTTAATTAAATTTTGTAAGTAGCATGGGTTCTTAATCAGGAGGACTTTCCCCTAAAACAGTTTCATTTTAACTTTCTCTATATGTTAAACTCTTCTGATATATGCATTATTTGCAATCTTCTGCCACGTGTTTGGTTCCACTAGATTTTATTTACAAGTCCAGTTTTTATTAGTTCTTGTTTGATTCACGTGAACTTCAAAGTCTGTGGAAGTCCAGTTTCAGGCTTAATTTTTAGCCAAGTCCCAGTTTTGATTCTTCGTTTATTTATACTCTTTTTTATCGATTTTATGTTTTCATAATTGTTTCATGAAAATAGCTAATCTCTTTCCCTAATCACCTAAACTCATCTTCCAAACCACCATAGCCCTACCACACCACCACCTCTAGACCGCCACAACGTCATCAGAAAACCACATTCTCAAAGAGTTCACCAGACTCATCTCCTAAAAAAATTATATCGTCACCATATAACTAAGTAAAACAATCCCAATTTTCCATTTTAAAAAATAATCTCAACCAGTAAAACCCCAACGAATCATAAATTCGAAACTCAATTGTCGAAATCGGAAAAAAGGGATATCAAATCCATTCACCATTGAGAGCATTAACCCCAATAAGATGAATATTGTGGCAGATCAAACAAGAACTTAAGAACGATTGAGAACAAAGAAATCAATTTCACGAGAGAGACGCTTACTCCCCTTTTTTCCCTAGCAGTAAACAGTCCCAGATCCAACCCTGGCGGGGTGGCCGCCGGCGATCCGCCGCCGAGCAGGCCACCCCACCCACCCCTATTATACTTATCCTTCCCATAATCCCAACCCTCAGTTCAAAACCACATCTAAATCGACCATTTACATCTCTTTTTCTGAATCTCCGTCCACCTCTACAACGGTGGTTTTTTTTAGCGGGTCGCCACCGCTCGGGAGGCTGCGGATCTACAAGCCGAGGGCTAGGTGGAGACGGATCCGGCATCAACGACCCCTGGGCTGCAAGTCAACGCCGGAAGACTGAATCGATCCAGTCAGGAGCCGAGACGAAGGGCTCCGACCACCACGGTTTCGGCATCGGATCGGACGAGGCTGAGGATACCTGCGCAGCACCGACAGAGGAAAAGGAGTACGACGATGGTCCGACATCGACGAAGCCGATTGCAGGCGAGCCGAGGGTCAACGCCGTGATTTGCAGGAGTCGAGGCCTTGCCGAGTCGGAGAGTCCAGGATCCGACTGATTCGACTCGGTCGGATCGGCTCGGTCGGTTTGGCTCGGGCTGGGTCGGGTCGGGTCGGGTCGGGTCGACTCGGGTAGGACAGGTTTGAGATGGCCCAATTAGGTTGAGTTGACAGGTTTTGGTCCGATTAGGTATCTTTTGATTTCAGCCGGTCTTTCAAGTGCCGCCGCCGGTACTCCACGCACCACCGCCAGACATACCAGTGTGTCCGTCACCGGTTGCCCCACACGGATGCTAACACGCTTCGCCGGAGTTTCAATGTGCCACGCAGGTTTATTCCGGTGATCTCTTTTATTGATGCTTTCATATTGGACAGGATTGTGGGTTGATTATTTTCTCTACTTTAGAGTTTTTAGATTTTAAGAGATGGGTGATTGAAACTTTGACCTTTTGCGAAATTGCTTTGACTAATTTATTGAGTATCCCTGCCCATTTGTTTGTCGCCTCCCTCTTTCTTTTGGGAAGACCCCTTGGGTTTCGGTGTGTGCAGTTACAGTAGAGGAGAAATCCAAGTCGTAGTAATTTCTTTAAATTTACTATCGACGTCTCTGTGCATACACTTGTAGATTTGAGCATTTATTGCAGACTTTATGTTTCAAATTAGGGATATTACACCTGTCAAGGCAGTTTGACGCTTTTGTGTCGGTCTTTTAGGAATCTTTCGATTCATCTCTTTTTTTAGGTACAACTTTAGAAGTAGAGAACTAGTATGGCTGTATCTAGCTACTAAGACTTTTGTTCCTGCTTCAGATACAGAGAAGGTTTAGAATAGCTATATCTTTAGAAACCTCTCTGTAATCTTACAAATTGCCTCCCATAGAGGAGATCATTGTATTTTATTTTATGTCAATTAAAAGGTTTGGGGATGCCTAATATAATATCCCTCCACTAATGGTGGTTTGCCCAAAAAAAAAAAGAACGATTGAGAAGAATGAGGCGATTTGAGAGAATCAATGAATGGAGATCTGGAGCCTTAAAGGTGTAAAGTAAACATGTAACATGTAAATTAATAATGTGAAGTTGGATAATTTTTTTTCGAGGTTTTAAAAATTATGAAAAACATTCCCGAACTATCTCGTGGAGTTGGCTGCTTCCGATAACCGTTTGCCTGAGCTCCATCTTCAGGAGATTCAGAGTTTTTTCCAAACGAAGGGGCGTATTAGGGTAAAGGTTAATATAGACTTTTCCATGTAAATATTGAGTATATATATGAGATCCAGGATGGGGCAGTGCCCAATGACATCCGATCAACTTCCGCTGCCGCTGCAACGTCTCCAACTGAATCGGTTATAACTGATTCGTCGCTGTTGCTTCAATCGGAGTCACCGATGTTTACCCCGGCTCGATCACCGCCAGCGGCATTGCTGGGATCTTCAGCCGACCAACCTCCAGGCGCTGCCTTCACTGACATTCCGGGATCGCAGCTTTCGAACGGCGGAATCGCTGCAACAGGAGTCGGCAACACGACGACAGGGGCGTCCAGAATGCAGGGCGCGAGTTCTGCGTCAGGCGCGTGGATCTCACGTGCCCCAGAGCCTTCCTTTGAGCCAGGCGCGTGGATCTCACGCGCCCAAGGCGCGTCCCCAAACACAAGCGCGTGGACGTCACGCGCTCCAGACGCGCCTCCAGGTTTTGGCGCGTGGGATGCACGCGCTGACGCGCCCATCAACACAGGCGCGTGGTTGCCACGCCCCCCAGAACAGTCCCTCCTCCCTGGCGCGTGGAATGCACGCGCCGACGTCCCTCCAGGCGCGTGGTTGCCACGCGCCGACGCGCCGCCAGCTTCTAGAGCGTGGGGTACACGCGCCGGCTCGGCTCCGGTTCAACAGAACTCCTATAGTGCTCCGTTTCAGCAGACCCACTTCGCCACTGCTCCGTTTCAGCAGAATCAGTTTGTAACCGCTCCAGTTCAGCATAATCAGTTTGTAGCTGTTCCGTCTCAACAACTCCAGCAAGGTTTCTCTCTTCCACACTTGTCTGCTCCAAATCCATCCAATTTAGTCACGATTCAACTGTCATCTCCAGAAGATTACTTGCTTTGGAAGACTCAGATTACTTGTCTTTTGGTATCACACCAGCTACTCGGCTTTGTTGATGGTACTATGTCTCTCTCCACTCCTTTTATTTATGATGCCAATGGGAGTATGATTCAAAATTCACAATATTCTGAATATTTACGTGTTGATCAACAAGTTAAAACTTGGATATTTGCTACGATATCTCGTAATGTATTTGTCGATGTTCATGAGCTGCATACTTCTCGTGATATTTGGGTTCATTTACAGTCACGTTTTATGCAAGCTAGTATGGCTAAATCTATGGAGTTGAAGGGTAGACTAACTAGGTTAAGAAAGGCTGATTCTCAGTCTATGGATGAATATTTGCGTGATGTTAAGATGTTAGCGGATTCTCTTGCTGCTATCAAGTGTCCTGTCTCCAATCATGACTTGGTTCAGTCTACACTCTTTGGTGTGGAGGGTGACCCTGATTATGCTCATTTGGTGACTACTTTGATTCATTACCCACTTGAGCTGAGTTTCGATGATCTCCGTCCCAAGTTGTTACTCCATGAGCAACTTCTGAAACATTCGAAAGATCTTGCTGAGACTTCTTCCCATGCACTCGTGGCATTACAGTCATCTGGTTCCTCGTCTACTGGATCCAAGAGTTCAGGGGGTGGCAAGAATAAGAACAAAAACAATCGCAACAGAGGAGGTCGTGGTAACAATAATCGTGGAAATTCAAATCGCTCAGAAGGATCAACGGTAGGCAGTGGACCTGCAAATAACAACAGAAATCGTAACAATGGTATGAGTAATATTTCTGATTTGTCATGTTCATTATTGCCTTTCACCAACCGTGTTACTAATAATGCGTGCTCAGCAGGAAGTAATTCATCCAATGGCAATTTTAGCTCTACTCCCTCTCCCGATTCTTGTTGTTTCTGTCTTACTCCAGGTCATGTCGCACAGTTCTGTCCTCACAGATATAATCCAAATTTTGTGCCCCCTGGTCAAGATAGTGTTACTAGAGCCTTCGCTGCCCTGTCTGTTGGTGGTGAAGCAAGTGACTCTGTCTGGTATCCGGATTCCGGGGCTGCTTCGCACATGACTCATCAAGAAGGTAAACTCTCTTTTACAGCCCCATATCATGGTTCAAGTTCTGTTGTTGTTGGCGATGGTACCACTCTCCCAATTAAACATGTTGGTAAAATGGAAATTCAAACACCCTCACGCCCACTTAAGTTATCCTCCGTTTGTCATGTCCCCGGTCTTAAACATAATCTCCTCTCTGTCAATAAGTTGTGTAAAGAAAATGCATGTATTATGAGTTTTGATGATTCTTCTGTTTGGGTTAAGGACAAGGAAACGGGGGAGGTGCTTCTAGAGGGGGCCAGTAAGAATGGTGTCTATCCAATCCAACCAGCGTTTGTGAGTCCTCAGTCATATGTACCTGCTTTTCTAGCCACTAAGGAGTCTGGTGATATTTGGCATGCTCGTTTGGGTCATACATCTTCTAGAGTTATGGGGAATTTGATTTCAAGTAATAAAATTTCATGTACTTCGAAATTTCATGACGATTGTGTTTGTTGCAAATTGGGAAAAATTCATCGTTTGCCTTTTGAACCAGTTCAACATTCTGCTCCATATCCCTTATATATGATTCATAGTGATGTTTGGCAATCTCCTGTATTATCAAATCAGTCTTTTCGATATTATGTTGTGTTTGTTGATGATTTCTCACGTTTTTCATGGGTTTATCCTTTACGTAGAAAATCCGAGGTTTACTCACAATTTCAAAAATTTCAAAAGATGGTTGAGAATCTGTTTAATTGCAAAATTAAGATTTTCCAAAGTGATGGAGGTCGGGAATTTGATAATTCTTCTCTTCTCCAACATTTTACTGAATGTGGAATAATTTTTCGGAAATCATGTCCCGGCACACAAGCTCAAAATGGAGTTGTTGAACGCAAACACCGCCATCTCATTGAAATGGCGCGCACAATGCTTGTTCAGTCAGATCTTCCTGCTCAATTTTGGGTTGATGCCGTGTTTCAAGCTGTTTTTACTGTTAATCGTTTATGAAGCTTGAATTTAGGTGGTGTGTCTCCATTTGAAAAATTGTTTCATCGTTCTCCATCTTATGATTTTTTTAAAGTCTTTGGTTGTGCTTGTTTTCCTATTTTAATGGATGCTAAAATCAACAAATTGCAACCTAAATCAAAACATTGTGTTTTCATTGGTTATGCATCTGATTATAAGGGTTATAGGTGTCTTGATCCTCTCACTAGTCGAGTTTATGTTAGTCGTCATGTTCTTTTCCATGAAAAACAATTTCCCTATCGTAGTCTCCTTCCTTCTTAGTCGAGCATATATTTTTCCTCACCGCTTGATCTTTCTAAGGGTTGGCCGCCTACTGTGGTGTCTACGGGATCTAGTTCGTCTACTCAATCAACTTCTCCAGTGTCTCCTCCTCCTAACACGTCTCTAGTACGTTCTGTTGAGTCACATCCTATCTCGCCCTCTTCCGCGTTGCCTCCTAGCTCACCTCCAGTTACGATGGATCCTGTGTTGCCAGAAATTGTGGATAGGTCGAGTTCTTTGTCTAGCCCGGTTACTGAGTCAGTATCTCATGTCTATCGGTCTCCCGCGTCTAGCCCGGTTCATAGTCCGGTTGTATCTGCCTCTCATGAGCTTCGATCTGCTGACTCCAGTCCCTCTCCGTCACCGCTAGTGTACCTTCCCGGTCGGTCATCCATCTGAGTGTTTCCTCTCCTATTTTGCCTTCCCTTGCCTCTTCCTCACAGTCATTGGTTTCCAATGCTCATCCCATGGTTACTCGTCTTAAAGCTGGTATTTCCAAGCCTCGTCGGTTAATGAATTTAAAATCAGATATTGTAGAATTAGAGCCTTCTAATTTCAAACAAGCGTCCAAAGATTCTCGTTGGCGACATGCTATGCTTGATGAGTATAATGCATTACTTAAGAATAATACTTGGGAGTTGGTACCTCGCGACTTTAATCGCAATGTGCTTGGATGTAAATGGGTGTATAAAATTAAATACAATTCTGATGGGTCATTGGAGCGGTTTAAGGCCAGACTTGTTGTTTTTGGAAATCACCAGCAGGCAGGTATTGATTATTTTGAAACTTTCAGTCCTGTTGTTAAGCCTACTACTGTGCGATTGGTTCTCACTCTTGCTATTTCTCTTAATTGGACTGTCCGTCAACTTGATGTTAAAAATGCATTTTTGCATGGTTTTTTGAATGAAGAAGTTTTTATGCGTCAACCACCAGGTTTTGCTGATCCTTCTCGTCCTCATCACATCTGTCGGTTACGTAAGTCCATTTACGGTTACGACAAGCTCCTCGAGCTTGGTTCTCCAGATTTAGCAATTTCTTATTATCCATTGGTTTTAAATGTAGCAGTTGTGATTCTTCTATGTTTGTTCTTAAATATAAAGGTCACATGCTTATCTTACTTCTCTATGTGGATGATATAGTCCTAACCGGTAGTAGTAATGATTTGGTTCACAAATTCATCTATGTTCTGTCTTCTGAGTTTGATATGAAGGATTTAGGGGATCTTCATTATTTTCCAGGTTTACAGGTGTCTCGTACTCCTAAGGGTTTTTTTTTGTCTCAGCAAAAATATGTGTCTGATTTGTTGCACAAGTTTCACCTTCACACAGTTAAACCAGTACGGACCCCTAGTGTTTCTAGAGTTACATAGTCATCTGTTGATGGTGACCTTCTTGCTGATCCCATTGAATATCGTAGTATGGTTGGTGCACTGCAATATTTAACTATGACTCGTCCAAATATTGCTTATGCTGTTAATATGGTTTCTCAGTTTATGCATGCTCCCCGTACTACTCACCTTCATGCTGTGAAGAGGATTTTCAGGTATTTGCAGGGCACTATGGAGTTTGTTCTTTTTCTCCATGCCACAAATTCTCCGGAGATGGTGATTGCTTATTTCGATGCTGATTGGGCTGGTTGTCCGGACACTCGTCGCTCCACCACAGGTTATGCTGTGTTCCTGGGGAAGAATTTGATTTCCTTGCGCTCTAAGAAACAACCTACTGTGTCGAAATCCTCTACGGAGGCAGAATATCGTGCTGTTGCTTACACTGCGGCGGAGACTATTTGGCTTCGTCAATTGCTTGCAGACTTTGGGTACTATCTTCGTCAACCGGTCACTCTCTATTGTGACAATGTTTCTGCGACATGTCTTGTTGCCAATCCGGTTCAGCATGATCATAGCAAACATATTGATGTTGATTATCATTTTGTTCGAGAAATGGTTGCCCATGGTGGTCTCCGAGTTCATTCGATTCCGACACAGTTGCAGGTTGCTGATATATTTACTAAGGATCTTTCTAGTGATTTGTTTTGTAAACATAGATCCAATCTTTCCGTAATTACACCCTGTAAAGATTGAGGGGGTGTATTGGGGTAAAGGCTAGTATAGACTTTTCCATGTAAATATTGAATATATATATATATGAGAGCCAGGGCTACCACATTGGTACGCTTTTATCATTATCTGTACAGGGCGCATGATTGGATCTGCGTGTTTTTTCCTAACGAAGATACTTTACGCGATCTATGCTTCGATGATGAGCGCTTTTATATATTTGGTGACAATGGTATCTACAGTTCCTATGTGAAGCTCTCTACCATGACGTGACAGATGAAGATTAATCATCTAGGGTCGGAATTTATCGACTGTTATTTGGTCCCTGCAAGCCGTGCAGAGGAAGTGATACAGTTTCAGTGTGGCGCTCTCTACCATGATGTGGCAGATGAAGATTGATCATCCAGGGTCGGAATTCACCAACTGTTATTTGGTCCCTTCAAGTCGTGCAGGGGAAGTGATTGTGATCCATCGTAATTGGACCACTCCTCGAGTCGGAAAAGATAGCTATGTCTATGGAACTACCCGTTTCACGGCATTCGCATTCCGAGCTGACCTCCAATATTTTTTCTTGTCCTCCTAGAAGCCATCAAGAACCTGCAGGGGGAGTCGATCTTCATTGGGAAATGTGCCTCCATCTACATTCCAGCCTCTTCGTTGCAGATAATCAATCTGACCGCATATATTTATGTGATGATTTTATGAAGGCTTACTTGAAGTCGCTGCATACGTGTAATTAGATACATGTGGAAGCAAGTACATAGAAGTGCGCATCGCAGAAGCATAGATCGCGTAAAGTATCTTTGTCTGGAAAAAACACACAGACCCAATCGTGTCGTCCCTTCGTCCTGAAAAAACTCTGAATCTCCTGAAGAACATCTCCAGGGAGCTCCGTCAAGGTGTTATCGAAAGCAGCCAACTCCACAAGATAGTTCAAGATATTTTTCATAATTTTTAAAATCTCGGAACAAAAAAAATTATCCAACTTTACATTATTAATTTACATGTTACATGTTTACTTAACACCTTTAAGCCTCTAGATTTCCATCCATAGATTCTCTCAAATCGCCTCATTCTTCTCAATCGTTTTTAAGTTCTTGTTTGATCTGCCGCAATATTCATCTTATTGGGGTTAATGCTCTCAATAGTGAATGGATTCGATATCCCTTTTTTCCGATTGCGACAATTAAGTTTTGAACTTACGATTCGTTTGAGTTTCACTGGTTGGGATTGTTTATTTTAATGGAAGATTGGGATTGTTTTACTTAGTTATATAGTGATAATATAACTTTTGGAGGAGATGAGTCAAGTGAACTCTTTAAAAAGGTGACGGTCCAGAGGTGGTGGTGTGGTAGGACTATGGTGGTTTGGAGGAGGAGTTTAGGTGGTTAAGGAAAGAGATTAGCTATTTTTTATGAAACTAGGCTAACCGGACCGCGCGTTGCGCGGTTATTTGATGTACTTTTGAAATATATGTTGTAATATAGAAATGTAGGAAAATATCTTAATAAAAAGAATTAAATTACATTAATTAATGTAAGTGTTGCATTTTCCTACTTTTTGTGCATTCCTTGGCTCCTACTTTTTGTGACTGCATATATATATACGGATACACATATGGTTAAAAAAAGAAGTAATCGAAGGAGAAAAATGGAAATAAATAAACGGTATTTATTAAATAAGTAAAATATCAAAATACAAAAATTGAGTATAACGTCACAACTAATTAATCATACATCGGCAGCATTTGAGTAACAACAAAATTATCCTTCTAATCAATCATACATTTTTATTTGTATATTTAGGAATTGTATTTCTCCCTTCTAGTCAAACCCGAAAAAAGAGTAAAATCAAGGGCATTGTTACATGCAGTCCAGTATTCACTTATGCAGTCCGTATTTATTTATGAAGTGATATTAGTATATCATCAGTATTTATTCAAAAGTAAATGTAATTCTCATAAATGAGGGTATACCAAACACTTTAAATATAAATACAAACTGCAAAAGTAATGTTTGACTGCACCTATCAATTCCCAAAATCAACTATCCTTCTCCTACTTTGTGCATTCCTTGGCTCCTTGCTAGTATTGGTAGATTCTCACTCCATAGATAATTTGAAGCTAAGAACGAATATGAAATATATCAAATCAAAAAATAAAGTGTTGATCAACATCATAATTGATAAAATGACACGATAGAAAAAATAATCCAGTTCAAATTAAGACTATATATATATATATAGAATGCTAAGAGTTCTTTTTACTAATTGGATTTATTTTACTAAATGAAAACATATTCAAAGCCCTCTAACGTCTCCAAGAAGATTTGAAGTTGGTTCTAGTTTACCAAGGAAAACATTGATTTCTATATAATGACATTTTATCTAAAATATATGTATATATTATAACTTGAACAGTTGTAGATTTCCTACTACACGAAAAATTTCTCCAACAAAGACATGACTCATGAGCCATAATCAACAGAGAAAGAAGCGCCCTCTCGAATCTAACCCTATCAACTACAAATTATTATTATATTACTAAATCAATTATCAATGATCTAGGGTATCAATATTAATATACTGGTTATATATATATATTATATTTTATAGACACAAAAAACATACTAATGTCCGAGAATTAAGGAGGAAATCAGGTTTTAAATTCTCGGAGTATATATTTTTAAATCATTCACAATCGATTTCATCACTATCTGAGTAACTGACTTCAGCCCAGACATCCTCATCTTACTCCAAACTTTGAGAACCCCAAGCCAATATGGGCAGTAGTAACTTTAATACAGCTGCTGGATTTTCAGTATGGTCAGGAGCAAGATATATATCCAAGACACAGTAAACTATCAAATCCTTACACTTCTCTTCATGCAAATCCTCAAATTCACCATAAAATAATCCTCAAATTCACCTTCTTTTTCACGGGGAAAAACACCGCTCCATCTGTTATAAAATCTTGTAAAAATCATTCCAATCGATGTTATATTGAATTTCAACAAAAGAACCATCGTAAGGGTCTTCTATATGATCTCCTACAATCTGAATTCAATGCTCACATCCATGTAGGAATGGTTTTTCACACCGAGAGGTTCCATTCGTTGAGATAGTACTGCAAATAGAAAACTGTAAATTGCACATACATGGCCCCCAATCAATCTTCCGTATCAAACATAACGTCACAACCTTTGGTCTGGTCTGCGTCACTTCTATTCATGCCACGGCCTGGTATTCATGCAAATTTAGTTCTGGGCGAGTTGATTCAATACAAACCCTAGCCTATTTATATGTATATTGGTAATGGTAACTTAATATAATTGATTTGATTTGATTAATATAAATTTATGTTAATAATATATTGATAATTATAAATTTATGGTAATAGTATCTTGAAAATAAACGACAGACGTTAATTAACATATAAAAATCTTAATATATGGAAATCGGCCGCCATTATATCTTGATAATTAACGACAGACGTTAATTAACATATATTAATTTTTGTATGTGGAAAACGGCTAAGCATATATCAATTAGCAAATTAGTTGATTAATCTGATTAGTGGCTTAACATTAATAGGTTAATTGTTCCATTTATATCAATTAGCAAATTAATTGATTAACATAATTAGTGGATTAATATTAATAGATTAATTGTTGCATATATGAAATTATACAAATCGGAGGTGGCGACAAACGTTGTCCAAAAACGCATGCTTAAAAGTCGTTTCATGGTTTAATTGATTAATTCCGGTGGTGGTGTTTCTTCTTTTATTTTTATTTACGCCACCACTTTCTTCTTTTTAATATATATCTAGTGAAAAGATAATAATGAAAATTTAAAATTTGGCAAAAGGAGCATAAATAAATGAAGAATCTGAGTCTTGGATAAAAATTGAGCCCGAAAACTGGAATTTGACTAGACTTTGAAGTTCACGCGAGCCAAACAAGGACTAACGAAAACTGGACTTCTAAGTTCAGATTTCTCAAAAATCTAGTGAAACCAAACACATGCTTAGACTTTTAACATACTTTGCCAATAACCTATTAGATATAATATTTATTGCTGATTTTAAACCACTATAAAATTGAGAGTATTCGTCTCCATATTACACAATTGCACCATTGCTACTCTTTTAACCTAATGACATTGGGTGAGGTTATGTCTTGCTTTATGATATTTTATTTAATTTTGTTTTGGTTCAATTCAATCCGTATCAAAGTTTTATTCGCATGATGTAGAATGTCTAGCCGGGCAAATTGCTATAAACTTAATAGTTTAGTCCATAGCCTCACCTAATTCTTGCCTACTTGCTTTCAAAGCAATTCATATTCTTTTAATGTTTTGGTCATACATTAACTGATCATGAAATTGCTACATATCCTACGCTATGAACTAAATAAAGTAGGGATTGGCCATGTTATTAAACATGTCATATGCATAGGAAAGGTGATTTGGCAGCTGATTTCTTGTCAAAATATGGTGCTAAGAAATTCTGCAAATTAAAAGGCTTTTTAAACCTAGATCAAATAGGTGTTGCTATTGGAACTACATACAGAAAATTAATTGTAACATAATACAAAATTAATTATCATGCACAATAAATACAAAAATCAAATAATCAGATATATACACAGATGGAGTCGTGACAGATCACTGCCCTGGAAACGAAATTGGCCCGGTAAAGCCTTCATCCCCCAGGGTAAAACCATCAAGGTACTCGCCTACTAAACAGTAGCAGTACCTCGTACTCGTACTTTACCCAATGGCTATCTATCACATAATCACAGAAAAAGGTTTGAAACAAAGTCGGACCTTTTAGACCGAGGAGGGAGAGAGAGAGATTGAGACTTCAGGACTTGTCAACTGAAGAATGGGATGAATAATTCTGAACCTAGAGGGTTCTATTTATAGGCACTAGACACTCTATCAGAATCAGAAAGTGATAAGTCTGATGATTATGAAATAATTATCTTCCATAATTAATTTACTATCACCGGTAAGTAAATATGTTGAGATCACAATCTCCCATAATTGATTTACTATTACTGGTAAGTAAATATGTTGGAATATTCTTAGATAATCAAAAAAATATTCGAATTGATCTTCTATTATCTGAACAAACTCGAATTTATCTCAACAGCTTGTATTTATCAGCTGAAAATTCGAATTTAATATTAGGCCCAACTATGGAAAATAATCGAATTCATATTCTGAAAATTAGGTCCAAATTTGGCCCAATTCGTCAAATATTTCCAGTCCAAGAGATCAACTTTGAGCATCGATATCTCATTCACCGTTGATCCGATTTGAGTGTTTAAATAGTCGATTTTGTAGTACTCAGAGAGGAGAATCCAAAACCACCAAGAACAGAATCCAAATCACATTAGAAGCCACTCGAGGCCCAAAAGTCGAGTAAAACCCAACTCAAAAAAAACCAATTTTCCAACAATCCCCCACATGAATCAGATATTGATGCGGGCATCAGACAATCACGACAGACACGGAGTATGACTATGTGATAGATACGTTATTGACGGCATAGATGCTGCATAGGATAAGTAGGTGTTACCCTTTGAACTTCCCCTTGAGAATGTACACTTAGCCCACTGGTAGGAAGTAGAACGCGATGTCTTTGAACTTCCCCAACCATTTTGTGTGAACGACAATACACTTCCCACAGCCATCTTTCCTAGCCTCAGCGCTTTCCTCGGTTGTGTTCGTTAATAAGGCCATGAACACCACCCTGGTTCTGTAAGTGTTTTATGAAATAGCGTCCCAACTATTCCCTTTTGAAGCGGCCACACTTCTCGCTTACATAGGTGATTCTCTACTAAGGAACGAATCCTTAAACCTTGAATTCTGAAAGTAGACCAAAGATCTGGAATTATCAATCTCCGAATCGAAATTCAGGAAATTCGACCATAAATTTGGGATTATCGACTAAAAGAATTACTTGTGAATCATTAAAAGCACACAAAGACTTATCCTCACAAACCATTAAACGCAATTAATTCTTAACAATAAAAGCGTTTAATCTTTCACTGTTTCTCATCAGGAATAGGATAGGAGATATAAAACCCCCACAGTGAACGTCGATGGGTCTTTGCAGTTTAGTTGTCCCTTTGAACCTAGACCATGGGATCTCCAATCGCATAGGTTGGGTGTCCACATACGTAACCACATCATTTAATGGACTTTAGTCCCATTCCTCTTGATGATGTTTCAACTACCTCTCGATTCAACCCTTTCGTTAAGGGATCAGCTATGTTGTCCCTTGACCGAACATAATCTATCGTGATCACTCCAGTTGAGAGTAGTTGTCTAATAGAACTGTGTCTACGTCTGATATGACGAGACTTTTTCTTATTATATATCGCGGATTGAGTCATATCTATAGCAGATGTGCTATCACAGTGGATACTAATCGCAGATATGGGTCTCGACCATCTCGGGATATCCTCAACAAACTGACGAAGCCATTCTGCCTCTTCACCAGCCTTATTTAAGGCAACAAACTCCGATTCCATAGTGAATCGAGTTATAACAGTTTGTTTTGTAGATTTCCAAGAAAATGCTCTGCCACCTAGTAAAAAAACATAACCACTAGTGGATTTCAAATCTTTGATATCCTGTATCCAGTTGGCATCAGTATATCACTCAAGTACTGCTGGATAACTCGTGTACTGTATACCGTAGTTCCGAGTAAAACGAAGGTATCTCAACAACCTCGTTATAGCCTTCCAGCAAGTCTCACTTGGAGTACTCGTATATCTACTCAATCTGCTTTCAGCATAAGCAATGTCTGGTCTAGTACAATTCATTAAGTACATCAGACTTCCCATGACTCTCGAATACCCCAACTGGTTAACAGCGTCGGATTTATTCTTGAATAGATGCATATTAGGATCTATTGGAGTAGGCGACGTTTGAGAATCATCTTTGTTGAATTTATCCAAGATTTTATCAACATAATGAGATTGGGTCAAGGTAATACCTTCAGAACTACGAATGATCTTGATCCCTAGGATCACATCCGCCAATCCCATATCTTTCATGTCAAATCGAGAATTCAACATTGCTTTGATAGATTTGATCATTACATCATTACTACCCACAATGAGCAAGTCATCTGCATACAGACAAAGAATCACATATCCTTTGTCAGTGTCTTTCTCGTAGACGCACTTATCGCACTCATTGATTCTAAAAACATTGGCTAAAACAACACTATCAAATTTCTCATGTCATTGCTTTGGTGGTTGTTTTAAACCATATAATGATTTTACCAATGCAGACTTTCCCTTTTTGGCCAGGAGCACTGAAACCCTCAGGTTGCTCCATGTAGATTTCTTCTTCTAAATCTCCATTCAAAAAGGTAGTCTTTACATCCATTTGATGAATCTCAAGCTTTCGCAAAGCAGCGATCGCTAGTATCATCCTGATGGAACATATTCTCGTAACAGGAGAATAGGTATCAAAATAGTCTAGACCTTTCTTTTGTCTATAACCCTTAATGACAAATCTCGTTTTATACTTGTCAATGGTTCCGTCAGTGTTCATCTTCCTTTTGAAGACCCACTTGTAGCCTAGAGGTTTACAACCTGGAGGTAAATTCACTAGCTCCCAAATATGATTATGTAGTATAGAATCGATTTCACTCTTAATCGCTTCTTTCCACATTGGTCCCTCAGGCGAGCTCACAACCTCTTTATAGCTTTGAGGTTCAGACTCAAGCATGTATGTTATGTAATCAGGACCATAAGACTTTTCTGTCCTAACTCTTTTGCTTCGCCTGAGTTCATCCACATGTTCCTCTTGACCCTCAAGATCTTCAGGAATCTCTACACCATCATCTACAGACTCGCGAGTCCGTTTTGACGAATCCACCATACCCTTCGCGGGGAACACATCTTCAAAGAAAGAAGCATTTATTGATTCCATGATCGTGTTCTTATGAATCTCTGGATGATGAGACTCATGTACTAAGAAGCGATAAGCATTGCTCTCATGTGCATATCCAATAAAGATACAGTCAACCGTTTTAGGTCCGATCTTTAACTTCTTAGGAGGTGGTATCATAACCTTTGCAAGGCACCCCCACATTCTTAAGTATTTAAAAGATGGTTTCACACATTTCCATAACTCTTGTGGAGTCTTGCTTTCATCTTTTCGTGGGATCTTATTTAAAAGATAATTGGCTGTCAAAATAGCCTCCCCCACATGTTCTGTGGTAAACCTGAACTTATGAGCATCGCATTCATCATCTCCTTAAGAGTGCGATTCTTCCGTTCAGTTACACCATTTGATTGTGGTGAATAAGGAGCAGTGACTTCGTGAATAATACCCTTTTCAGCACAATATTGCCCAAATGGTTCAACATATTCACCTCCACGGTCACTTTTAATCACCTTGATCTTTTTATCAAGTTGATTTTCAACCTCAGTTTTGTAGAGAATGAATTTCTCCAACGCCTCATCTTTGCTTTTCAGCAAATACACATAACAATATTTCGTACTATCATCCACGAAGGTGATGAAATACTTGTTATTTCCTCTATTTTGAACAAACTTGAGATCACAAATGTCGCTATGAACAAGTTCCAGCGGTTTAGTATTTCTCTTAACTTGTTTGAACGAAGTTCTAGTTATTTTCGCCTCAACACAAGTTTCACATTTGTGACTTTGATCTATTTTTAAATATGGAATGTTTTCTATGTTCATCGATCGTCAGATTGAGTCATAATTCATGTGTCCTAATCTACCATGCCATAAATTGGAAGATTCAATCATGTAAGCAGAAGAAAGAGCTTCCATTTCATTATTGTTGGAAGGTACAACCATAGTGTTCAATTTGAACATGCCGTCAAGCACATAGCCACGGCCAATGAACATATTATTCTTAGATAAGACTACTTTACCAGACTCAATCACTAGTTTAAAGCCATGCTTATCTAACAGAAAACCGTACACAAGGTTCTTGCGAATGTCAGGCACATACAGGACATTCTTCAAGGTAAGCTCCTTCTCGGACGTCATCTTCAGCACCACAGTGCCACGTCCCTTAACCAAAGAGGTTGCTGAGTTGCCCATGTAAACTGGCTCGCCGTTTTCCACAGCTTGGAAGCTTGAAAAAGCCCCCCCTGACACGGGTGAAATGCTTTGTGGCGCCTGTGTCAATCCACCACTCCTTGGGGTTGGAGTCTGCCAAATTCATTTTGCTGATCACAGCGCACAGGTCCATGTAGTCCACATCCGGGCGGGATTTACGACCACATTTGCCTGGTTCTTCTTTGGCTTCTTGCAGTCCGTTGACTTGTGTCCAACGGTGCCACACTTATAGCATTTCTCGGTAAATTTCGTCTTCTTCGAGATTGCACCTCTTGCTATTAGTTTTTCGCCTTTCTTGGCGTTGCGAGACTTGTCTGACTTAAAGCCGCCACAAGCTTCAACAACATTCGCCTTCGCCGCAGGCATGGTAGTCTTGATTAAGCCCTTCTCTTCTTTATGAAGACGTAGCTGTCAAGACCCTGAGTGCTCAGCATAAAGCATCTTCAGCCGCCACAGTTTTGAAGTTCATTCTATTCTTGAACTTCTCGGATTGTTCAACATGGTTAAATGACACCAGCGGTAGCCCATTACCATCACATCCAGCAACAACATTGTTGTTCGTGTACATAGTTCTCGTTGTAAAAAACAACATAGCGAATCATTATTGTTCGCAGACATGGTTCCGTTGTACGAAACAACAAACCAAATCAGTTTTGGTGGTTATACTTGTGTTGGAAAAATCCGTACAAATATAAAAATATTAACGGAGATTTCACACGAATCAGGTATATAACAATCACGCACGTTACATGAAAATAATTGAATTTCTATATGCAGTCTGATTTTTTATTCATTATAGTTCAAAGTATTAATGAAATGATATTACTATTTCCTGTAAGTTGGCTAGATTCTTAGAAATCAAATAAGTTGATATTATTTCATACTTTTGCACCGTATTTTGAATTAAAAGAGTAATATACTATAAACGTATAGTAATACCCCTTTTGGAGGGATGAAGGCCTGGTCTGAGCCACCTCAGCATGTAGAACTAGCGGTGAACTTGGTTAAGAGCAAGGGTAGCAAATGCTATCCAGTATATATTTTTGAAAATATTATTATAAATTTTGGATAATATCGTCTCACCACAAATTTATAAGATGATAAATTATTTATCATATGTTTAATAAACAATCTGCATGTTTTTAACTTTTGCTTGCGATTCTAATTCAATTTATGTACAATTTATAAACAAATTATAAAAATTAGCAGGCAACTAAAAATACAAAAAATTTAAACCAACTATATAGACATATTAAATGATTTTTTTATTAAAATAGATAACTGAAAGATGAATAATCTAATAAAACAGATAAACTAAATTCATAAAATCTGAAATAAAAGCAGTCCTAATATTAAAAAAAACTTGTGATAGAACCGTTCTAGGCAAAATTCTCTAACAGATTATATGTTCTCTGTATAAAATTTAAAAAATAATATTTTTGTCACTTACTTTTTTAAAAATACTACTAATACCCATAATAATTTCTCCACAACATATAAGTGTAGATATTATAAGGAGACTGTTGTATCATCACTAGCCAAATACCTACCCATATTATAAATCAAAAGCATTGATAATATAGGACAAATGAATACAAACAATGCCATTCTATCCTAAAAATTTATATGTAAGTAGTTACGTCAGACCTCAGAATTCTAACCAAAAAATGAAGAAATATCAGGACCATCTAATTGTAGGGTTAATTATATAGGCGAAGGACCCCAAAGATTTTGTGGATGTGTTGGACTTAAAATGAGGAAGAGGACGAAGGTTTGGTTAGGGTTTAATTACTAAAATGTTTGAGTGGAGATGGCTGCTAGATAGGGTCGAAACTTGAATTATTTTTATTAATGAAATTTAAATCTATCCCCAAGAACTTTTGGTTAGCGTTTGTAAATGTTGGTTTTAAAAAATTGATATTGGTTTTTTAAAATTCGGCAATTTGAGTGATAACAAATGTTGGATATATATAACTTGATATTGGGTTTTAAAAATTGATATGGGTATTTGCAATTTTGGCTTATAATGGGAATCTTAACATTGATAGAATTATGATGTGATGGTGCACTAATCATCAGCCAATGTATGGCTAAACATTAAAAGTATATGATTAAATGCTATCAAATTTATGATATTGAAAAAATTAATATTACAAAGCCTAACAAGATGTAAATGAAGACGTTAATGTCACACGAGGTCTCCACTATTTTTTTATATCTTAAATATATTTTCATATTAATTGGAAAACTTAATAAAGTGTTACAAATATTACGACATAAATAATTAATCAATCATGTTCTTGTGTCAGGAAAGTGTGCCTAATTTTCAATATTGCGAATTTCAAGAAGGATTCCAATACTTGTCTAATACTCGACACAATTTTTTTTATTTAAGCGGTGTCGAGATATGGTAGACGATGATAGTACGATCGAGTCAGTGACTATGTTTAGCCAAATAAGTCCAAGTCGTCTTGCTGTCTTTATTGCTCTCCAACAATTTTCTACTTCCACCCATAATTGCATTACTGCTCTAAAAAAGTTAGAACCCAAAATGTTTTGATTCAATAGCCACTCTGCTTTCCAAAATTTCCAACCTCCAACTCCAACTAGCTCAGTCTTTTTGAAGGATCCATCAGATCTCCACTTTTATTACAAACGCTCTCTTGCACTAAAATTTTAGGGTGCGTTTGGTTCACAAGATTTTTGAGAGTCTGGATTTTATTTTGAAATTTTGAGAGTTTCGGTTTTTGTTTGGGATTTTGAGAGTGTGGTTTTACAAAATCCTTGTTTGGTTGGGTTGGATTTTATGAGTATGAAACAAAATTTTTGATTGATTTTTAGGATTTTGCAAATCTGAATTTTGGGAAACTTGGTGAACCAAACAAGATTGTACAAAATTGGACTTGGATAGTCCAAGTTTTGAAAAAACTTGCCCAACCAAACACACCCTAAGCGTTAAATCGTGATTGTTTTCTATCAATCCTTAATTACTCTAATGGTTTTTTTTACTCAATTAAACTTTATTGGTTTCTCATCTGAATATAAGGAGAAACTCAATTTAAAATAGTTTTCAGTTTAGTTCAACCAGTTTTAATTTTAATTTAGGTGTTGTGTTTTAAGATTTTTTGTGGGATGTGTGGTGGTTAAATTAAAAATGAAAAAGACAAGATTAGGGAGTTAAGTAGTGTTAGGGAAATGTGAGTGGCGGAGGCTGCTAGATTAATTAAAATGGATGTTGATTGGATTGATGGTTGATAGTTGTATTAATACTAGTCAATTCCAACTGCCACATCTATGATTATTAGTAGTCAATTACTAACATCACCGATTAAGGATAAGTGACCTTATATACATATGCCCCACTCCAAAATCAAATTTTGATAAACACGTTCGCAGTGACTTGTGGTTGACAGTATCTTCAGGTTGTCCCTTTAATTCTGGTTTTATTTATAACCATTTGAACAGTAACTTTTTTACAAAACAAAATTACTTGATTTTGATAGAGTTTCGAGTTTAGAGGAAGTGACTAAATGATGATGATGATGATGTTACAACTATGTATTTTTAGAAAAGTTTGTTAAGTCACGTTATTCTAACCTTATTTATTTTGAAATTCATTTATAGTCGAATTGATATTTCATTTAACAAGTCTGTTATAAGAGTAGTTTAAATTACGTATTAACTAAATTAATACTGTCTATGTTATGACGGATATAGAGATTCAATATAATAAAATTGTGATATAGATGTTAAATTTGTTGATCACGAAAACTGCAAAAACTGTTTGGCAAAGAGGTTCTCATGTATCAATCACTATACCAAATAGAGATTAATAGTGGCGGAACCAGAAGGAAATTTAACAGATTGCTGAACATATCTATATGCTAAAAATCAGAAGTTGCCGCCGCTTCACATCACCACCGCACCACCATAATCTACAGTAAATTAATGTCATTGGAGATCATTTACAATTATAACACCACTTGATACATAGTATAATTTATAGGCTCTAAAGCACTAACATTTTGAAAAAAAATAAATCAAGAACAAAAATAAAATGCGTAATTAATAAGTGATAAAACACGGCATGTAAACCATGATCCATGTCCATATTTATATGTTTGTGAAAACCGACGAAAGAATTCATGCCTATGAATTATGATCGCGATTTATGTCTATATCAATTCCAATGAAATTAAAAGCTGGTAGCCTAAAATCAAAAGTCATTACAAAATATTTTGGACTTCATCTAAAAATATATAAACGAAAAGACAGGCAACTTTACAGCACAACTATGAAGAGAATACCCCTTCAAATACTTAACTTTACAAGCTTCCTGTCTCCCCCAATTTGTTGACCGGACCAAGCAAACAAGTTGGAATATTTGATATTATGTTTATTTTTTTATATTTATTAAAAAAGATTATAATCCAATGATAATTTTGTTATGTGTGATCATATGACGAAGCTTTAATATTTATGTGTAATCATATTTATAATTTTTTTTAAATGATAAAACGTATAAAAACTTTTATGAAAAGTCAGTAAAGTTGGAAGTTTAGAAAATGTCCTCAAAATTTAATAGATAATTATAATAAAATCTAATTATGGATTTAAGTTTTGATAAATACGCGTGCATGCATTGAAACATGATAAAAAAAATCAATTCTAGAACATTCTAAAAATAGTAGAAGTTGCATGTTTTAAATTATTAATGAAAGTCTTTGTAGTATGAAAGTCTTCAGTTCAAAAAACCTAGAAAAAAATCGACGTATTTGTGGTTGACTTGGTTACTAATTTTAATTCAACTGGATATATTTTTCTTTTTCACGAAAACCAAATTCAATTGGTTGTATAAAATGTTTCCCAAGTCTTTAGTCATTCTTTTGTTGGGAAAAAAAGTTGACAATATTGTATGTGGATTGTGGAGATTAGTCATTTGCAATTGTATGCCCACGTCCGGTCGCTTCGGTCGATTTCGATTCGTATGAACTGGTTTCGGATTAAAAAAGTTCAGTTTTCTTTTGTTAGTTGATATCAGTTCGAGTCGGATCATTATCGGCTCAAATTTATTCGGATCAATTCGGATTCGGATCATTTCAGTTTCGGTTATATGTTGATCGGTTCTATTCGAGTTCAGATTCAAAACGAGTTGGATGATATTAATTTTGAATTTTTGATAGTTTAAATATGCATATACACTAACTAAGATGAGTTTAACAAATTAAATGATCAATTTTACTTAACTTTCTACAAGTACTAGCTAAATCAATCTCTTAAATGTTTTTTTATGTACATCAACTAAAATGAGTTTACATAATCAAGGATCAATCCTTATTTGAGTTACTATTTTGGATTTTGATTTGGTTTCGGTTGATTTTGGGTCGTTTCAAATCGGGTTCGGTGCGAGCAAATTCGGTTATCGGTCGGGTTCGGATAAAAATTCTCGGATCAGATTGGTTTTTGGTTTAATTCGGGTCGGGTCGATTTCGGTCAGATAATTTGTTCTCGGGTTGAGTTCGGTTCGAATCGGTTCGGTATCACTCGGTTCGATCGGTTTATTCGGTTCGGATCAGAACTGACGGCAGTAATTGTATACAATAGAAATAATACATATGATGCATATACTTGATTTACATAATTATGAACCATATCATATATATCGAAAACGTATTTTTTTAATTTTAGACTGCAAATAACCAGACTACGGGGTGCATCTAGCATTGTTTTCAATTCTCATTTCAATAATAATATATATGCACTCTGAATCCTCCGCGCAAATGGAACTAAATTATAAAATAATAAGGAGCATTCGGTTCTTAAAGTACTCATTCCGTTCGGTTATGTTTGTCTTATCACACTATTCACTGTAGCATGTTTGACCATCAATTTAGAGTATTACATATAAATATAATTATGTGATATAGTTTTGGATTCTTCATAACATGTATATTCAAAATATAAAATTTTTACCATCATCTAATGCATGTAACTAAAATTATCAACGGTCAAACAAAAAGTCAAAACGGTCAACTAAGACAATCTTAACCAAACGAAGGGAGCATGTATGTGCAAAACTTAGCACGAGCTTATCATAAACTAATCAAAGAGAATACGAACAATACATATGCAAATGGTAACATAAAATAAAGAAAGCACAAATGTGCAGGAGTAGTTTTATTTGCATGTCTAACCCATGCCAAGATTGCTCCCTTTTAAAATCCTATTAAAGTTATTTTCAAATATAAATTCCTATTAAAGTGACGACTATTCATACATGAGCAAGAACCAAGAAAATGAGAGCCCATATCATCTGATTTGAACTTTCATGATAACAATTAAAATGCATAGAGTAAAGTAATTGAGGTGATTAAAAAAGAGTTCTTTTTTGTTTATAACGATTTCAAATTTTTGACAAAATAAAACATATCAGAGAGAAAATAACACACGGTCAAAACATGTTCACGGATTGGCGGTTTACTATTCAAGGTGAAACGTGAGAAGAACGGTCTTTGTGCTGATAATTAGTAACGTTGTCCTTTTAAGAAAAATAGTTTTGTGTCGTCATTTGCGTCTTTTATCCTGTTAGAAATTTTACGGATAATTATATGCTTTTGATCAATTGGTGTACACTTTTATCATATCTCTACATTTTTTAATCTGTTCAGTTCAACTTTTTTTGTGTTGTGCTGACCTGATTAGTGCTGTGCAATATTGATCAGTGATGTGTTGTGCTGATCAGTGTTGTGTTGAGCTGATCTTGTTCTGAAAGTGTTAAATAATGTTTATTTAAGCTGACAATATATATAATATTTATTACTCAAAAAATAACAATTATACTTAATTAATATTATCTTTATAAAACATAAAAATAGTGTCCATTAGAGCTTAAATGTGCTGAGTTGAATAGTGCTGTACCGATGAGTGTTGTATTGTACTGAAATGTGCGGTAATAAATCAAACTGGACAGGACCTGAGCCCCTACCCTATAAGCAGTAATGAATCAAACTGGACAGGGCCTTAACCCCTCTAAGCGGTAATATTACAGTTTAATTGGATTGCTAAATTATATTTTGGATGAATGTAATATTTTTCGGAAATTTTATTGTGATCACTTTACTTAAAATTTGTAAAATCCTATGGTTAGCCCAACAAATTAATCTAACAAACAATTATAATACAACTAGAAAAAATAATCACAATTATTACTTCATCAGGCATATGTAAGAAACAAAAGTTCTATTAAATAATATTGACATCAAATCATGATATGATATACAATCAACATGCAATGTGTTCATCATCAAACATCAATCCCATTTAAAGGACAGCATGCAATTCCCAACACCGGACTCTCCCAAAGTCGCCCCGGAACTATAATCTAAGCTCTTAAAGCTTCCCGGAACAGAAAATCCGACGCTGAACGGCCTCTCGGAAGCTTCTTTCATCTCAGAACAGCAGAATGACCAGAGCAACTGGATTGAATCAGACTTTAAGAACTTTCTATGAATTTTCTGGCCACTGGGAAGCCGGACTCCGACCTTGCAAACGGCATTCCGGCCATCTCCAACAGGTTCTTCCGGCAGAGGCGGGTAACCGGGATCTTCAACAACATCATTAACGTCTTCCATTACTTCTTCGACGTTATTGACCAACTCTTCTTCTAAATTCAAGTCTTCTAGAAATCCTTCGAGTTTTTCTTCTTTTTGTTTGGACGGAATCATACAGAAATCCACGGGGGTTGATTCTGAACAGCTCAGGAGAGTCTCTAGGAGATTTTCCGGCGGAATTGCACCGAACAAAACCTGGATTTTCCTTCCGGTGAGAGGCTCAATCACCATAACAACAGGAAAAGATTCCAGATTGTAATGCCTTTTGACCCAACCTCCATCCTCGGTCTCAGCACTTTCTCGGAAGAAGACGAAGTTCTCTTTCACAGTCATCGCAATCTGTTCGTTCCAGGAGATGTTATCAGACCTGAAATCTTGCAGGTTCACCAGAAGCCATTTGTTCTTGCGCCTGGCTTCTTGTTTCGCATTCCAGAAGCTTCCTCGGAACCTCAATTGGTAGAACGAGGGAAACGACTCAATGACATCATCATCGGAATATTCGTAATCTTGCCCGTCTTCCGTTTCCTCTTCTTCTTCATCGTATTGGTAGTCCAAATCTTGTGCATCGTCGTCTCTTTCCACTTCACGATCTGCAACATTATCCGGTGCTGCATGATCGGCGCCGCCGGCCAAGAAGAAGTTGCAGAGAGCGGCTTCAATGTCCCATCCTGTGGCCTCGAGATGGCGGTGGGCAATGTCGTACGAGGAGCCCTGGGCTACGCCGAGGAAAGTCCAAATCATATTCTCCTGGTGCTCCGGAAAAGCCATGGTCTCGGAATAATTGTTTTTCGCTATCGTTTGAAGATACAGGGATTCGAGAGTAACGTACCAATGTATTTATATCATCAAAATAGGAGAAGATAATGAATCCTTTTTGGAAAAGGATGAGGTATTACATAATTAGATGGAGAAGATGTGGAGAGGAACCTATTTCTAATTGGTTTTGGATTTTGGTTTCGCGATATTCATGCATAATAAAAAAAAGGTTTTATTAATATATTTTGGCAAATATCTTCAAGTCCAACTTTTGTAATTCTCAACCCACAGATTATACCAAACACTAGGGGTATGTATCCCCACGTGCATTTTAATATATGAATACGTGTATTTTTATATGTATAATTGTGCATTGTAAATTTTTTTGCTTATAATTCTATAAATAATATATGCATATTGTAATCAATAAAATGCACAACTATACTTATTAAACACACGTATTAAAGGTGGGGATAAATACCCCTAGTATATTTGTTCTCAAACCGATCCTTAAAGAGATGTGTGGAACTACCTTTTTTACATTCGAGTTCAACACTTTAACTTATTCATAATGTGTTAATTTTAAGGTATACGTAACTGAAACATGCATGTTATGCGTAAACTCTGTAAACTTTGAGTATTTATACTGCGAGTTAAGGATATTATACCTGTCAAGTAGTTTAGATACTTTCGGGTATTAGATCTAGGTTTTCTTAAGATGTATCCCCTTTTTTAGTAGTACATGTAGTCACACCGAGGCGGAGTAGTAGTACGGCTATGCTGGAATCACTCTGCACCTCAAATTATCACAGGAACTCCAACAGAGTTTTATGTGTATTATTGGGTTTACCCAAACCCGATCATGTATTTTTACTGCTTTTATGAATGGTTGAAGAGTTGTGAAGAATTCTCCCGTCCACTTGGATGGTTTTGACTTTAAAAAAAACCGAAACATGTGTGATGATAAAAACGTTTTAAATAAATATTTAATTTTACATAAATTGTACAACTTTTAAGTTAAAAACAAATAACACAATTCAGATTAAAATATACAACATTTAAATTAAAACATTTTAACGATTTCCAAAAACACTCGAGAAAATTGGTATTTCAAAACACCAATAATTGACAATATTATTGAAATTAAAGATATCTTCTTTTAAGAATTGAACTTGGATTTTATAAAAAAAAATGGTTTAAACCGTATATCCATGAATGTTCATATCTGTATTAGTTTGATTAGTTTTCTATTGACTTTTTTAAAAGGTAAAACCACCCTAAGGTGGAGGGTAATTTATTAGGTTCCCTTGATCTACATAAGAAGTCTTAAATAGGCATAGTTTTGAAACTGAATACAAAATTAGACTATGCTAAAAGCTATATCGCTTTACAAAAGAATGCCTAGTTTAAATCAAAATAGAAGGCAGATGAGGAGAACATTATTTGGATCTAGTCATGATCTGTTAGGGAATTGTTAGATAAAACCCAAATCGATCCTAACTAAGAAACCAATCAATCTGTCAACAAAACAGCAACTGAACAAAATGCATCATCAGTTAGATTCTAATGGAAGGCATTTGGAGCCTGTTAAGCAGTACAATAGCCTTGATATTCGGAGGAAAACTATCTCAAGAGAATAAAGAGCAAGCTCTAGTTGAAAGAGCCAGTTTTGCCAATGCATCAGCATCAAGATTACCCTGCGTGAGTGTATGTTGAAACCTGACTGAGATCTTTCTATTGAATTCATCACATAGTGAGAAGAACTTCCAGTGAGCTGTAATAGGGTTGAGTACCATGGAGATAGCATTTAGTGAATCTGATTCAATAATGAAAGAGTGGTGACCATAGCAAAATCCAAAATCAATAGCAGCTCTGATTGCCTTTATCTCAGATTCTAGGGCAGAAGAAGCATCTGTAAAAATGGTGTTTACTCTCAGAACTGAGCCATTAGAATTTCTTAATATGAGACCTAGACCACAGCCACCTGGGAACCATGCAACATCAACATTCAGTTTGTATCCCATTTCAGGTTTCTTCCAGTAAACCAATCTAAGGATAGGTTTAGGAGATTTTAGGGCATATGGTACAAAGACAGCGTAAGCTATTTCAAGGTCAATCTGCTGGGAAATGGCAATAGGCTAGGCAACAAGGGCCAGTTATAGTGTTTACTTAATTTCAGAGATGGTGAAGGAAGCATTCAGTGGAACACTGTAAAAAAAAGTCTATTTCTAGATTTCCACAAGCTACATATTATGCAACACACCATTCTGATTAATTTAGCTTGAAAGCTTGTTAATCCCGTATGTGTCAAATAATAAGAGAAGGTCTGTCCTAAATAGAGCTAAAATGAAGATTAGCAACTCCTATGGTGGACAAGATAGAAGACCATATCTGTTTAGCAAAGCTGCAACTATTGAAGAAATGGTCTATAGAATTTGCAGACTCACAATGCAGGCATTTAGAAGCAAGTTGAAAACAATAATGATTCAACACCTCATCAAAACAAAACAAACAGTTAAACAATCTCCAAACAAATTATAAAATATTTTTTGGAACTCTTATTTTCCAAGAGAAGGAGATGAGTGTCTGTGATCAATTATAGTCTTGTAGGTTGATCTGAAATATGGTTTCCAAATCAATCTATCACCACTATGGGCTAGGATCTGAGCATTTTCCGGAAGAGAAATAGCTCTGATGGTAAAGCATTGAGGAGCTGGGGAAGATAGGAAGATTTCAGGGAAACAAATTGAGCCACTGTAAAGGTTAAGGGTATAGCTATAAGTTCATGAGTGAAGTGATCCATAAAAGGACCAACGATGTCCTGTTTGATGACCAAAAATTACAGTCTCCCTACCATGTAGAACCACAGAATAGAGTGTTCACCAATACAATTGACTTGGCATATTCTTTTCCAAATTTGAGAATTTCTGGCTGAGATAGAGAGAGAGTGTATGAAATGAGTCCATAAATCTTTACCAAGCTGAAATTTCCACCATAATTTTAGTGAACAAGTCTGCACAATGTGAGGTAAAGATCTGAACCCCAACCCATTTTTATCAACAGGGAAACACAGTTCGGATCATTTTTTCCAGATTAGTTTTATATTGAATAAGTGTGAATTGTCCGCAAATATTCATCTGATTTTTATGTCAATGTTTTGTTCTCGATCTAGTGCATTAAAAAAGGTCATAAACTTGTAAAAACGCCTTCAATTAATATTATCACAGTAACTAGTTTCATATTATGTAAAGTTGTAAATTAGTTACACGTGATATTTTTATATCATATATTACTACATGCATGATTATGCAGTCCGAACATTTGAATCTAAAATTAAACAATTATTTTAAAAATATCTCTAATGAATGAATTTTCAATATGCTAGCAGAAATCGCTAAAATACGTGAATCCGTCTTATCATGAAAGCTTCATATGAAAAAACATGGTGTTGTGTTCATCTGAAATTACAACATCTACCTCATCCATATCTAAGCTTAAACAAAACAAAACTCATGTATTCAAATAAATACTATAACCACAAAAACAAAAACAAAAACAAAATACAAAACCATGGTCCAAATTACCTTACAATTAGGTTCTCATAAACGTCATGACATATGTAATTGGATAGAGTCAATAGCTATGCACTCTATGAATCGCTGATCAATTTTGTTACACGTGAGTAAAAGTATCATATCATATAATTTAAAATGAGAAAACCCGGGGAAGAGAATTAGGAATCGAAATGTCCGGTGTGCCGAGCCGGCTGCTGAAGCAAGATCAGCGTAGGTACCAACGTCGGAAACTTCGAAGGCAACGTCTATCAATTCACGGTTGGACCTTTGACGCACCCGTGATGCCCCGTTTACAGACCCGGTCCAAATAATCGAATCTTCAAAACCCCTCAATTAATATTTCTTGGCGGCTAGGTTTTATCTGGCCACACGATTATTGCACCAAAATGCAATGATTAGATAATTCGATTGTACTTTTTCTCCTATTAGTATTATTGCATTTCTATCATGCATTATTTTAAAAATACTATTTAGATACAAATGTAGTTAGAGAAAAACAAACTTTTTAACTCAGTTTAAAAAATTTAATATTTCTCTGTTTCAGAAGCAATTTCCTGTTTCAAATTTTAGTCCTTGAGTGAGTTGTACTAACATGGTTATATTTAAGTGGCGTATATATTGTATTTGTTTATTCTACTTGTCATGTCCCGTCATTCCATTTCGCATTAAGGTA
Source organism: Sherardia arvensis (assembly GCA_948330725.1). Lineage (NCBI taxonomy): Eukaryota > Viridiplantae > Streptophyta > Magnoliopsida > Gentianales > Rubiaceae > Sherardia > Sherardia arvensis. The sequence goes on along the minus strand of OX415236.1, from coordinate 8,069,979 downwards.
TTGTCACCTGAAAAAGTAAAAGAATTGTTTAAAAATAAAAATATATAAGTTATGAATGTTTCTGATCACCCTATCAAATCAGGTACGAGATGGATTATCCATGGTTAGTTTAAAATTCTACTTGACAATCCATTAGATTTGCTGATTCAAACTATACACATATACAAAGCACAAAATCTAATATTAAGGAGAATCAAACATCCAAATATTAAAGAGAGTAAATATTTTGGATGAAAATGATAATTTTAAAAATTTGTATAGAAAGAAAGACACATAAATAATAGATTAGAATATTTGTAAAACTATAAATATTGTTCATTTGAGTGGTTAATAAGTAAAATTGGAAACGATAGATCTCAAGAAAAATAAAAGGGAAAAGAAGAAGAAGAAAAGGAGAAAAAGAAAGTTGTAAAAACGCGTAATGAAGTTGATTTTACCAAAGCTACACCACTTTAATGAGTCGCCGGTCAAAATCGATACTCTCTAGAACCCATAATCCCATTAATAAATACAAAACGCATTGCACAGGCGCGTTTTGGCAAATTTATAAAAATTCCAAAAGTGGAAAGGAAAATTACAAACAAACAAAACAACCAAATCAAAAGAGATGTATCCAGACCTTCCAACTTTTCTAATCTTTCGTGTGAAATTGTTTATATGTTTTAATTTAACTAGCAGATCATATATTCTTATTTGTAATTCATATTTTTATTATATAAATAAATATAATAATTTTGATATAACTAATTTGAAATTATATGTAATAGAATTAATATATATGATACAAATGTGTGATATATAATAATGGATACATCATATATATCGAAAACGTATTTTTTTAATATTTTGTATTGCAAATAAGTAGGATACGGATTGCATCCAATATGCTTCTAATTTAATCACTTCATAACAGAGGAGATTCGAGCAGAGTTTGTACGACAAGGTCTCAATGGATATCAAGGAATGAAAATACGGATGCCCATCTGGTAGGTAGAATAGGGAAAAATGATAGCTCGGAGTATATAGAATGGAGTTATACTTCACAGTTTCTTTTGTCAAACGTTTTCCAGCCCCTTGAGTATGATATATATTTACTTTTCAAAAAAAAAATTAATCATTGCATTACCAAATTTGAATTATAATTTGTAACTTATAAATTTCTTTATATTTGAATATATTTTACTATACATACTTACTTACAAATTACTAATTTTTCATTTAAAAATTCTATATTTAATCACAATATATGGCGACAATTACATAACATTTAAGAAAAAAAATTGGACTACCTCAATAAAATAATTAAAATAATATTAATAAAAAACGGATGGCAAGGTTTTCATCGTTACCGTTTCCTTCCTTTATAAGTCCTCCGAACTTCAACCACGTTCCCCTCGTTCCTTCTCCTTCCTTCTGCCACCGCTTCCCAATTTCTTACAAATCGCATATAAATTCCATTGATTTCTTCTGCAATCATCTCAGATTTTCCGCCTCAGCAAAAGCCTCCTCAAAACCCATTTCTCAGATTCCATCCCTCGCAACAACAATGGCCACCGCCTTTTTCATGCAGAGCTTGCGGTGGTAGGGATTCTCGACGGGGAGAGAAACGGTTAATTGATTTTCTGTGTTAGTGTATTATTGTTCCGTGTTTTTTCCGGCGATGGGTTCGAGCCCAATTACGGTGCAGGGGCGATCCCATAATGGCAAGACTGGCAATTTGGTGATCGTTAGTAACGGTAACGGTGCCGGCGACGGTTGCGGCCTGTCTTGGAGCTTTGGGTATTTCATGTCGGCATTTCTGTTGCTGGGGTGGTTCGGGAGCCTCTACGGGAAGCTGATGCTGGGCCCACGTGTCCATCTCGCCAGCGCCGGCTGCCAGGAGGACGGCGAGGGCTCGTGGTCGATCGGAGTTTTCTACGGCGACTCGCCGTTCACCCTCAAGCCTATTGAAGATGTATGTATGCAATCTCTTTTCTTTTTTGAGTGGGGTTTGTGGGGCCTTGTTAATATCCTAGTGTGGTGAAAATTTCAATCTTCTTTTCATAAAGACTGTGACTTTTGTGTGTTTATTGTGTGGATTTGGGAAGTGATTACGGTGACAGGTGATTTGTTTGATTGCAATTCATGTGCAAGCATGTGTTTTCTGTATTAAAGGGAATTTGAGTTGGTGATTTTTTTTCTTTTTCTGTGTATGCAGATGAATAAGTGGAAGGATCAAACTGGAGCATGGCCTGTTGCAAATCCAATGGTTACCTGTGCTTCAGCCTCTGGAGTTGGTTCCCCCAGCAACTTTGTGGCTGATCCTTTTCTTTATCTTCAGGTGATTTTTATTTACCTTGGTGAATAATTATTTTTTTACTTTTGAGTGATTGAATGGTTAAGTTGGTGAGGTTTGACTGGTGATGGTAGGAGAAGGTGTTGGGATAAGACTTTGCTATCCTATGTTGTAGTGCCTTTCTGACTATTCATGTGATGCTATTTTGAGCTGCATAATTAGTGTTTTTGAAATTATTGCTTTATCATGCTGTATAGTATTTCCCTCTTGTTGCTTGATGGGGTCATGGATCTTTCAATTATATCCACTATTATGAGGGAAAAGCAATCCCTTTGTGTAGATTTTTTTAAACCAAAGTGAGTGGCTTTTAAGATGATTTTCATTGGAGTTTACAGTGATGATAGGATCATTTAGTTTTCTAATCAAGGTTATGGCTTTTTATCTGTGTCTTGTGTATGGTATGGAAAGGGCTTCCTTGGGCATCAACCCAGGTGTTTACGGGGATAGGGAATATCCGCAATATTTGAATTATTTTACAGCTGCTTTTGAGAACGCTGGATATAATATGATCATATACTTCTGGTAGTATAAACTATAACGGTAGTGGTTTTCATGGATAAGTCTTTTGTGGTAAGAGAAACCAGTTGAATCTCATGCCTTAAGCATTAGTGGATTTGGTGGAGTGGGAACAAGGAGTTCTACGTGGACAAAATACTGCTTTCCCAGCATCTTTTTAAAAGAGTCGTTCCTCTACTTTTTTTTGCCTCCATAGTAAAAAGAGAGTTTAGATACGCAAAACATAAGCTTAATTTTTAAGATAAATATTCTAAACTGTAGATAAATATTACAGTTTTAAATCAATACTGTTCTACCTGAACCAAGGAAGCAACAGTAAGACTCTGAGTATCTTGTTGGTATTAGCTAATAAGGTAATCGAAAAATGATCAGCTGATATTGGACGAAGGGATGAGGTTTTGGCATTTAAAATTTGTTAACGTGGTGGTGGTGAACTTAATGTTGGATAGATAATCAATTGAGTTTTAAATAGGTGTTTTTTAGTTAGCTTAACTTTATGATCCTGGTAACTGCAAATAGATTTTCAAGCTTTCTTTCTTTGATAGACATTTCCTGGTTTTAAGTTACTGCAGTTATTGGTTTAATATAATTGTATTAACTGTGATCCCACACATTAATATACAAGTAGTGAAGTTTGAATCATTATCTTCTTATTCTTTGTTGTGGTTGCCAGTTAACATCTTTAAAAGTCTCTTTTTGGTAGGGGAAAAAAGGAAAAAAATAAATTTTATTTGATTCCTCATGCCTGCTTTACAATTTTTTTAAACCACAAACAGGGACCTTAAGTTTTTTCAAGGTCCTTCTCTTATAATATTGCTAGAAGGCAACTTGTTTTGCTGTTAATTGTAATGATAGAAAAAGAAAAAGTAAAGTGAGCCAACCTGCTCCGCCACTTTTAATTGGTGGAGAAATTTCAAATAAACATATTACCTCTTTACTTTTGCATTAGTAATCCTCTGACTTTCTAGCATTTGCATGGTCTTTTGTAGGCTATGCACTGGTTCTATAATTCGTTTTAGTTGTTTTACTGGAGCAAACAGCGTTTGTAAAACTAAAAGATAACTTTCAGAGCATCTTATTAAGATTCATTATATTAGTTGATTCTAGAGGCAAATATTCCTTCTCTATGTTTTGATGACAATAAATAGGGGCTGGTCCCTCTAATTTTTTTTAGGGCCAAAATGTAATGTGTGCGTATATTCCAGACACTGATTCCCTCCTAATTGATGTCTGTTTATGGTACGACCATCCCATGTAGATTGATGTGGATAATCGTAGTAGGTTTTCTAGTACAGATTGATTTCTTTAATAGGTTTGATGATCTTTTTGAGGTGTAAAAGGTATGAGGATCTTGAGCCAGACGGGGGGAAAAAACTAAGGTGGAGAATTTAGAAACTAAAGCAAGATCTGTATTGATTCCTCATGCTTTTTCCCTTACACACTGTCTAGACTGTAACCACGTCCTGACCTTGATACGGCTTGTATTGAATCTTCACTGCTGTGTTTGGGGCTCAAGCTTAATATATATGTTCCAAGAATGAAAGCTTTAGTTGAGCATACCAAAAGTGTTTTGACTAAAATGCAATGGTTATTTTTCGTGTCTGTCTTACTAACTATCTCTATTTAAATTTTATGTGATATCCACAGGGAGATGCAGTATACATGTTTTTTGAAACAAAGAATTCTATCAGCATGCAAGGAGACATTGCAGTTGCAAAAAGTGTTGATAATGGTGCTACGTGGGAACAACTGGGTATTGCCTTGGATGAGGATTGGCATCTCTCCTATCCTTATGTGTTCGATTACAATGGCAATGTAAGTCTTTTTTACTTCTTAAAGTGATGTGTACTATTGTTTGGAGGAATGATAAGAGGGATCCAGATAAATGGTCTTTACTCTTGAAATATATGACATGCTGGTTCTTTTTGTCTGATAATCTTTTCCTCAATATTCTTCTCAGATATACATGCTTCCTGAGGGAAGTGCAAATGGAGATCTTAGGCTCTATAGAGCTGTGAACTTCCCAACAAAGTGGACACTGGAGAAAATAATCCTGAAGAAACCTCTTGTTGATTCATTTATCATTCCCTATGGTGGAAAGTACTGGCTTTTTGGTTCTGATCACAGTGGCATCGGGACCCGAAAAAACGGGGAACTAGAGATCTGGTACAGCAGTTCTCCCCTTGGACCATGGAGACCTCACAAGAAGAACCCAATCTACAACACAGAAAAGAGCATGGGAGCTCGAAACGGTGGTAGGCCATTTGTATATGATGGACATCTCTATAGGGTTGGTCAAGACTGTGGTGAAACTTATGGGCGGCAAATTCGTATCTTCGAAGTCAAGATCCTCAGCCCCGATGAGTATGAAGAAGTTGAAGTCTCTTCAGGCCTCCCAGAGCCAACGAAGGGAAGAAATGCCTGGAATGGTGCCCGAAACCATCACCTTGATGTCCAGCGACTGAGATCAGGAGAGTGGATTGGAGTGCTGGATGGGGACAGAGTACCATCAGGTGATACAAATCGCCGATTTATTCTAGGCTGTGCATCTATGTTAGCTGTATCTGCACTTGTTGTATTGGTTGGGTTACTTGTCGGTGCTGTGACAAGCCTAGTTCCCTTAAGCTGGTGTCCTCACAATATGGGGAAGAGAAGTGATGCTCTGCTGTCTTGGGAGAAACCTAATGTATTGTCTTCCAAACTGAGGCTCTTCTGCAGCCGTTTGAACAGAGCATGCTCTTCCTTGCGTGCAAAGTTAAATGTCCATACTTTCATAGGGAGGTTAGTTATTGTTCTGACAGTCCTCACTGCTATGGTTCTGGTGTGCATTGGAGTTGGTTACATCTTTGGAGGCAGTGGTGCTGAGGAGCCTTATCCAGTAAATGATCATTACTCTCAGTTCACATTAGTGACAATGACCTATGATGCCCGCCTTTGGAATTTGAAAATGTATGTGAAGCATTATTCAAGATGCTCATCGGTGCGTGAGATCGTGGTTGTCTGGAACAAAGGCCAGCCGCCAGAGTTAACCGAATTGGACTCGGCAGTTCCAGTGAGGATTAGGGTTGAGGCGAAGAACTCTCTGAATAATAGATTCAATTTGGATCCAATGATAAAAACTAAGGCTGTTCTTGAACTCGATGATGACATCATGATGACCTGTGATGATGTGGAACGGGGGTTTAAGGTGTGGCGGGACCACCCCGAGCGAATTGTAGGGTTTTATCCCCGGCTGGTTGATACTAAGCCCCTCAAGTACAGAGCTGAGAAGCACGCCAGGAAACACAACGGCTACAATATGATCCTAACTGGAGCAGCGTTCATGGATGCCAAGGTGGCATTCGAGAGATACTGGAGCAAGGAAGCATCAGCAGGAAGGAAAATCGTGGACGAGTTCTTCAACTGCGAGGATGTTCTGCTGAACTACTTGTACGCAAACTCGAGCTCTTCCAGCTCAGTGGAGTATGTGAAGCCTGCATGGGCTATCGACACTTCAAAGTTCTCTAGTGTAGCCATTAGCAGGAACACTCATGCTCATTACAAGGTCAGAAGTGTGTGCCTGGAAAAGTTTGCAGAAATGTATGGCGGCCTGACAGAGCGGAAGTCGAACTTCGGGGGGCGGAAAGATGGCTGGGATGTATAGTTGAGTTAATAAGGAAAGAATGGAATGTAGACTAACCAGAGGTTAAGCTAAAATTTGGTCTAGTTTTGGTGTGTTAGGGAGGCCACCGATCCTGTAAAATTGTTCATCTTGCTCTTGTGGTGGTGGTTTTTGTTTGTGTGTTTGTAGGTGGGGGATCAAATGTAAATTGGATGGATGCTTGTGTTTGTTTTGGTGGTTTGTTTTTTAGGATGATTGAGAAGCAGTTGTAGATTCTTTTGTTATCTAATGATTCAGCTTTGTTCAGCCTTATGATCTGGAAAGTTGAAGCTGAAAATACATGACTTTGGCATTCTTTAAAATGAATATAACTACGTAAATGATTTTTGTTTTTGTGTTTTTTAAAGCAATTAGATTTCAAAAAATAAAAGAGTAACAATTGGAAAACTTGGATAAGAGCTAGAGTTAACATTTCATTCACCTAATATGCGATCTTGTTTTGTTGTTTTTGGTGATGTAGATTTTGGTCATCAAAAAAGGAGGATGAGTTTTGATTGCTAAAAGCCTAAAATTGATCAAAGTTGGGATTGCGACCGCCATACTCACTTGTGTTCTTGCCCTACCAATCAAGGTCATCAAGATAGGAGGAGATTATTTGGATTTGTATGACGGATACGTAGAATACTCTTCGATAAGTTTGGCATCCTATAATTTATCAAAATATTTTGCAATTTTAACTGTAAATTTGAAGTATTATGCAAGTAGTAATATCATCGTATGCTATATATTTAAAAGGTTTTAATTATGTATTTTTTAAATATCAAAATTATAAATTTTGTTGACATATGTTACAAAATTGTTTGATGATGAAACCTGCCGTCAAATAGTAATTTTGGTCAAATGTGCCAAATTTAGTGAAGTAGAGGCAGTATGAGAGCATTAACACTCTCATAAACTACAGGAACTTATGTGTGATTTTTTACTTCAACGTATTCTACTCTACGTCGGTGGGTATTGAATGAGATAGAATGTTTAGGTCTCTTATAATGGATGATACTATCCTTAACCAAAGGATGGAAAATCAGACTAAAAGAGAGTATTGAATAAGAGAGAATGTTTAGATATCTTAAAATGACGATATGATTCTTGAGATTTTGACCATATAGATAAAAATATACTAAAAGACTCACTCATGAGATTCTTTCGAACCTTTTGAAAAGTATAATATTGTGAAATGAACCTTTTAAAGAAGGGTAGCACCAAATAATCTTTTCAAAGAATGGTAATATTGAATAATATTTTTCTAGATAAATAGTTATAAAATAGTGACATTAGTTACTTTCAGAGTTAATTCAAAAACTTGTAAAATATATAATCTTCATTCTCTATTAAAAATTTGCAGTACAAATGTTTAAAATTATGATATGGCCTTTTTTTCATGACCTATGCAGCGGCCCTTGAACCAAGTGAATATGTTACCTCAAACTTCCATTTTTAGGAGAAAGAAATTTATTTAGACCAATGATATTTGCAGGTTATATTTTACTTTTACAGTCCGTATTATTTTTAGGAAAGACTAATACACACTCGATCAAGTGGCTAAAGTTTGAACAAGATAAATCAATAAACGGACAATCTTATCAGTTTCAATCTAAATACAGACTGCATTAGTAAAAGAAAACCTGCAAATAAAAATTCCGTTTATTTATTCAGGAAGTGATAGAAAGTATCATAATAGGAAATTAATTAAACAATCAAATAAACTAATCTCATGTATGTGTGAAATAATAATAAAAAATTTAAAGAGGCTGTCTATATTATAGATGAGGTTGAATCTTTAATTAAAAAAATGGACGAGGGCTATTTTGTATTTTCTCAAATCATTACTCCTTATAAATACTCATTTCTCCTCTAGAAATGATTTTACGCTACTTCAACTTTCTCTCTATAGAAATTGTTTTTGTTTCTCTCTCGGTCATCCACAAAACCCAAACTGCCGTTCTTCTTATCAAATCCTGCAGGCGTGATCGATTATCGCTCGAAATTAGGTAAATTCATTGTTGTTTTGCTAATTTTTTTAATGTTGATCTGGAGAAAACCGTAGTCGGATTCGTCTGCCTTAATACCTTGAATTGTTATTGTGGGTAATTGAAAATCTGAACGAGTATGGTGCATGTGAGATTTGTTAGTGGCGAAACAAGTTCTATTGCAGGCGAAAGGTAATGATATATGGGGACTAACTTATTATTTGCTTCAGCTTGCGCATCTGTTGATTATCTGTTTAGTGTGCATCAATTGATCATGTGCTGTTTGCGAACCATGTGGTTGTGTTTTATAACTTCTGCGATTGATCTTATTATATTTAGGATATGACTGAGACTAAATAAATATATTTTAAACTAAAATTTCCAAATTATACACTGAAACCCAACCAAAAAAATCAAAGAATGCAAACCTAATTAATTTGAACATAAACTTCATAATTTAACTACAAAAGTTTCGTAGAGGTAAAACAAACAAGTTTTAAAACAAAAGTTCAAAATTCGCTCTATTCCATCATGCGTCTTGATTCTAATCAAACCAATCCCCACCACCTTACATGACTTGTTGTTCCCTAACAAATCCTTACTTACCGAAGTCTCTTGGTAGCTTTCAACCAACCCTCATTAGGTGTCATATGGAATGAACAACCGGAGTTCATGATCCATCTTTTACTGTCGGGGGAGACCCTGGGACTGAAGGTGAATATTCTTCCATGTAAAGTTTGGTTTAGATTGAATGGGTTTTAAAATTAGCTACTCATTGGGTTTTCTCTTTGCATGGTGATTAGTTTGTAGAGGAGATTATTAGGTCAAGGCGACTGGTGGAGATGCTCATCTTGGCTGAGAAAGTTGGATGTCTTCTTTTTCCACCATAAAACTTTAACAGCTTATAACTAGGTTAAAGATGAATCTAGCAACAATATTGCTACTTATATTAGTTCAACAAAACTCAACCAAAAAGGTATAAAATTTTCAATAGAGTTTCCCAACATAATAAGAATCTCGCAATGTGGCTATGGATTGAACCAAGAAGGCTAAATTTTGAAACAAACCCTATGAAACTTAATTACTGAACACTGAAAATAAGAACAATAGGTTAAAGATGAATCTAACAACAATATTGCTACTTATTTTAGTTCAACAAAACTCCAACCAAAAAGGAACAAAATTTCCAATAGACTTTCCCGACAAAATAAGAATCTCGCAATATGGCTATAGATTGAACCAAGAAGGTTGAATTTTGAAACAAACCCTATACAACCTAATTACTCACTGAGCACTGGAAATAAGAACAACTGAGGTTTAATCCAAAGTTCTAAACCCGTACACGAGTAAAAAGGCTGAAGTTAGATTCAAATTCTTACCATCCATCTTGTAGTAGGATTATCTTGCAAAGCAGCTCTTCAAATATCCATAGAAGATTCAATTTAGTTACTAAAACAAGATTTTGGATCTAAGATTAAGGTTTAGACTTTTGACTGTCCAAACAAGAGTAAATATGGTTTCTCATCCGAGGAAATATGATTGGAAGATTATACATTGAAACACAAATACACAGATCAAATGCACGCAAATCTAAGTTTTTTGAACTAAACTCCACACTTTAATCACGTAAGTTTCACAGAGGCAAAACAAACAGGTTTTAAATCAAAAGGTCCAGGTTGATTTTTGTGTGCCTTGCAAGTGACAATTCATGTTTGTGTGATTTTCCGGTTTATATGTTGTCGCTATATTGATTTTTGTGCTATTAACGATTAATTTTTGTGATATATTGATGTGTTTGAAGTTGTCCGTTTTTATTGTCAAATTCTGATATTTTTAAAACGTTAGCTATTTAAGCTGAAAGATGAATTTTTAAACCTGAAATGGTTTGCTTGTCTTTTTGTTTAATACACCATACTTTTACTGAGAAAGTTTTTTGTTTAAATCTACAAGGTTGTGCCTAGTAACATCCTGTTTTTGTAGAGAAACCTGAAACGTTTTACTTGTCTTTACCTTATGGATCAAAACACAAAGTGGAGGTGAAGTTGATATGATCTATAACCAAGTGGAAGTCAAGAGTTTTGGTCGGACCCCGGTTTGTACAAGTTGTTCGGAAGGCATCACCATTTTTGCTTATTTTTAGTTTACATATTCATGACGATGAATATAATCCTTAGAATGTTACTTTAACAATACTTTTAGAATATTGTTGTTAATATTTAGAATGACGTGTTACCGTGTTTAGTACAATTTGGATTTATCGTTCGTACTATAGTAAGGCAGAGTGTTCTTCTCTAAGGTTTAATTAAAAATCTCCAAGTTTCATGTTATGTCATCTACGTTTGAATTTAAACGTATATGTTTTTGCATTCAAAGTGTACACATTTTGCAAACACACAAAATATCATGATAATCTCATAGTATGATGATCTCACTAAAAATTTGTATAAACTTAAAATTTATTGTATTTCTACACTTATGGAATAATCTATCACATATCGGTAAAGTATATAATATATGCAACTTCATTTGAAAATAAAATATTTTTTAGACTACAAGTGCCCTAATTTTATAAACTCGTTTCAAAATCCAATATAACTGGTGGCGAGGGTATGAGATCTACTCTAAAACATAGTTAAATCATGTCCACTTCAACTTATTTACAACACTCTCAAGACCTTTCAATTTTTTTCGGTTCAGTTTAGTTTGACATCTTTCAGTTTAGTTCAGCATAGTATTATATCACAGATTCAACGCCCAAATCAATTTAAAAATTTTTAGTTCAATTCAGTAGATTTTAGTTATTTTAGTTCAATTAAGTGGATACGAGCTTAGTTGTTGTAGAATTAATGTTATAATATTTAACCTAATCCCACTTGGTGACCGACTTACCCAATCCAAAAAACATATACGACTTCACCCGACTAAAATAATAGTGAGTGGTTTTTTTTATCTATTTAATTGCAACCTCAACAAATTCAAGAACAATTAGCCCAAAAATTCAATGAAAAACATAAATCTATAATTATCATTGTCCAAACTCAAAATTGTATTTTGTTGCCCAAAAACTACAATGGTTCTCCATAGCCATTAACACATCACTACTTAAAATACCACCACTCCGACAAGATTTAAACACCTTATTGCCTCATTTAGCACCACTGTCACCACTAAGAGCACATAACCGCCTCCCCCAAATTTATTGCACCACCACAACTGATGCTTCACCCATAATGACATCCATACTTGTCTGGATGATGAGTGCATCAATAATACCACATATGAGGTTTGCTTCAATCGTTTGCGCTTCCAAGAGTTCATATGATAAGATGATCACAACTGCATTTGATTCCTTATTCATTACCCTACAAACCAAATATTTACCAAAATTTCAATAGTATAAGAGAAACGAATCCACTAATGGTTTCTTAATCTGCAAAGGAAAATTGGTGATATCGTTATTGTATTTTGAGATCGCAAGCATGAAGGCAAAATTTCAATAGTATAACAAAATCGAATCCACAAATGGTTTCATAATTTGCAAAGGAAAATTGGTGATATCGTTTTTGTATTTTGAGATCGCAAGTATGAAGGCAACGATGATTTCCAAGTATTCATAGTGGAAAGTGATACATGTCAACATTATGACAACACAATGGAGAACGAGAAGGACCTGGCAGCGGCAGGAAGAAGGGGTGGTATTGAAAATAAGTGGTGTAAGGAGGGAAAAGTTCGCTAAGAGTTTGTATGATTCTGGTCAAATTTGTCTCTCCGGTGATAGTAGGGAACAAGAAGAAGATAAGAGTTTCACGGGTTCGATAATGAAAAATTAAAGGAGGTGTAGGAAAAATATCACATTCATTTATACAGATTTCAATATTAGGGCATTTTGATCATTTACACCAATATCGATGTAGAGAAGATCTGAATAAATTGGGATTATGACTGATGCTGCCTGCCTAGTCAGTCCGGATAAGCCCCTGATCTCTGATCCAATATCTGGTCCTGCAAGACAGAACCCCGGGAGGTACCCGAGGGTAGACCCTCCGGCGTGATGATGAAAGATGGATCTCGGGAGAGAAAAGGGGTAATCACTTGAATAGTGAGAAGATACTTACTTGGAATAGTGCTGAGGAGCACTATTTATACAATAACCCATGCTTCCCGAGTGGTCCATGTTCCGAGTGTCCTCTAGTGTGTGTCGTTGTCCGAGTTGTACGAACCCGGATACTGCCAAACTAGCTTTATCCTGTGACGGGCCAAGCCCATATTATCAAGAGGTATTTGGGCTTGGGCCCGGTATCACCACTAGCCCCCCGGAAGCCGATTCTTCCGTCCGAGGGTATGAACTCCTCTGATCCGAGGGCGGGAGGATTGGCTTTTTGTATTCGCCCCGGCCCGACAAAAATGAGATGGGCGCGCTCTTTTCAAGAACGATTAATGGTTGTCATCATTGCTTTCTCGCGTCCCAAGCCCATTTGATTGTCGCTCTTTCGCCTTCCTTTTCTTGCTTTCTATAAATAGGCCTTTTTCCCCAATCATTTTCACAAATCGCTTTCAACTTTCCAAAACCTTGCTGCCATTTTTTCCTCTCCAAATATGCATATTCTCTCTCCTCTCCAATCACTATGGCATCCAACAATGCTCAGTCCTCCAATGTCAATCAGTCCGATGCTGTTGTGACTTACTCTCTTCAGAGTACTACTCCTCCCGCTTCGGCTTCCGTTGGCTCATTGGCGTCCTACAAGGCGATTCATCTTTGCAGCCATGTCTCTCCTTCCGCTCCGATCTTCAAACGCTCCAAGAACCGGGAGCAGAGAAAGATAGACAACGCCCGGAAGCACGAACTGAAGGCTGACGTCTGGACCACTAAGTGCCTTAGCGGTATGGGGGTTCCGATACCCTTAGTCACCCGGGTGGCCGCTGTCTCGGCCGAGCAATCCGTGAAGTCGGTCCGCTGCATCCCTCGGATCCACTTTATGTGGGGTCTGAGCCTTCCCTTTCCTCCGTTGTACGCTCGGTTCTTGGAGGTCTACAACATCTCTCCTGCCCAGATGCACCCTAATGTCGTCGCCGTGATGATGGGCTTTCTCGTAAGGAGTCTTCGGTGTGGAATTGATCCATCTTTTAACCTGTGGAAGTCCTTTTACATGCTCATCAAGTGCCCCGGCAAGGAAATGATATACACCGTCCAGGCGCATCCCGGGGTCCAAGATTTTATTCTCGGCAAGAAGGATTCGGCCAAGAACTGGCAGGAGAAAGGCTATGTGACTGTCAACCCGAAGCTGTATGAGGTCCCTGCCTGGAACTCTGAAGTCGTTGTGGATGTTCGGGAGGCGTTCCTTCCGGAGACTCAACGCGCCAACCATACTACTTTGTCCTCAGGGACTTTGAATCTGGACCAGTACTGGCTGGCCGGCAATTCCATCTACCTATTTCCCCGGGCGATATACCCGGAGAGCGCCTTCCAGGATAGCCGGTGGGTGGTTACCTGGCCTATTCTAGGTATGCTTCCTTCCCTCTTTTACTTTGATGTCCTTGTCCTCCTTTTTCAATGGCTTTACTCAACTTTTTTTCGTTCGTAGCTCCCATTGTGGAAGACAACCCCGCCGTGCCGGTCCCCAAAAAGAAAAGCCGGAAGGTGACCCCATCGGGAATCGGGGCCGACCCTGAGCCGGCTCAGTTGGAGAGGAAGAAGAAGGGTGGCCCGCACAAGCAAGCGTCGCCGGACTCTCAGCCCGAAGCCAACCCACAGGCGAAGGGTCGGCAGGTCGAGGATAAGAATAAGACGGGGGGCGATCAGGATCGCCATGTTGGTGCCGACTCGCAGCAGGGGCACCAACAAGATAAGAACAAGACGAGCGAGACCGCTCAGACTCCTCCCCTTGGCTCGGGACCCCTCAACCTTGGTCCGATTGATATCATTGATCTCACGCCCGAGCCTATGGTTGGCCAAGGGCAGCCGGAGGTGCCGATGACCGAAGCGACAGCCCAACAGGAGTCCGTTCGGGATCCTGTCGAAATCAATGTTGCTGTTGTCTCAGCCGAAACCTTAGTTGCTCCGGTGCTCATCCCGGGGCCGCCTCTTGGCCGAGGGATGCCCTTGTGGCCCCCGGCTAGAGATGGCAGGTCACCTGTGTCTAGGTACACTACCATCCCCGCCCCTGAAATCCCTCCTCCTCCCCCCATCGTTCCCAGCAAGCGGAAGGGGGAAAGCTCCGATCATGGCAGAAAGAAGCATCGGATAAGTGGATCTTCAACTCCATCATCTTCTGCCAATACTCCTCCAATCTCATCTGCCAACCCTAAGGTATCTTTCCTTTACTTTCCTTCTCCTCCCTCTTTTTTTTTTTTTTTTTTCTGACTCATCTATTCTGCAGGTTCAACTTCTCAGTTCTGAGTTTGCTAACTCCCCTGCTTTTCAAGCCGCCCTTGCTTCCTTCCTCGGGCGTCATCTCGAGGGAAAAGAAGAAGAACTGAGGGCCGAGAAGGAAAGCGAGCTTCAGGCCGAGAGAGAAGTCTCGGCTCAACTTCGAGCCAGGGTGAGTGCCTTGGAGAAAGAACTGGAGACTGCCCGGGCGGCGAACTATAAGGACCGGCTGGAGTTCGCCGAAGCCGTCGTTGACAAGGTCCTGGCCAGCCAAACCCTGTCACTCCGTTTAACTGAGCTGAACATGGCCGCCAACGCCCATCAGTGCCATAATACCTACATGCAGGTTCGGGGCTGGTTCCCCCCTTCAATCCGGGCGTCGTTCAAACAGCAATGGTATAACCCGAATGCCGAGGACCAACAACTGCATCTGGTGAATACCCTTCAGAAAGGTGGCATGAAGGGCCTCTCTCCGAAGCTATGGGAAGCGTTGCGGGAGAAGCAAATGTCAACTGAGGATGTCCGAAGCTGGTCAACTGATTTGGTTCGGCTTCCTGGCCCTCTTCTCCCTGCTCCAGTCTCCAGAGCCAATCTGCCCGAAGACGAGAACTTTCCTCAATACTGCACCGTATATGGGCATTACAGGGGATTGTTCGATCCAAAAGATCTCGAGGCTGAGACCTCCTCATCCCCGGAGGCCGGCCAGGCGAACCCGGGGACCGCCGAGACCCCTCTTTCCCCTCCTCTACTCTTCTCCGATGATGGTTCGGACAATGACAGTAGCGATGACGGGGACAACCAAGGAGGAGCAGCTCCGAATGTTAGTTAGATTTTTCCCCTTTTTTCATTATTCAGTTTTGTAATTTCCTTCCCGGATCTCCAACCCCGGGCCCTCGTTTTGATGAATAAACATACTTTCTATTTTTATCGATACCGTTGCTTCTATTTATTGCTTTTTCTTGTCCTGACTTGATCCTGTTGGCATCAGGGTTCTTCTAGAGTCCTTAGCACCCCAGTTCTCCCCCCGGCTCTAGTCGGAGCCGGCTGTCCGAGTCTGATCGATCTACTATCTGAGGGAGGACTCGGCCCCCTGATCTCAGAGTTTCCCGATGCCGATTGTCTGCTCACTTGCCTGCTCCAGATCCAAGAGGACTTCGGGTCCCTGCCGAAATGCT
This sequence comes from Sherardia arvensis, assembly GCA_948330725.1. Classification (NCBI taxonomy): domain Eukaryota; kingdom Viridiplantae; phylum Streptophyta; class Magnoliopsida; order Gentianales; family Rubiaceae; genus Sherardia; species Sherardia arvensis. The sequence continues at coordinate 8,053,958 of OX415236.1, read as the reverse complement.
ACCGGATGGCCTTCGAGAATATCGACCGAGTTCTGGAGTTCGACCAGGTTATGACGGAGAAGGAGGCCCAACACCACAATTTCCAGGTCCGGATCCAAAAAGAACTGGACGAGGTGTGGCATGATGTCATCCTGTACTACAATAAGTGCATGCGAATGCAGAGCACGACCGAGCTCCGTAGGCAAGTTACAACACTGGAAACCGAGAACGAGAGACTGGCCACTAGGAATCGGACTCTGCAGCAGGAGCTGGTAATAGTTCATCTTTCTTACCACCTGCTGGGCCTCCGCCAGGGGGAGGTCGACATACCCGTACTGACTGACGTCCCTCGGGCCGTCGACGATCTCATCGCCTGGATGGAAAGTTCTGATCGGACGTCGGGCAGCTGGGCATCTGCTTACCAGGCCGCTAAGGACTGGAGGAGGAACATATTGAGCCGAAAAATCCTTCCTGAGTCCTTATCGCATATTCCTCCTCCTGACGAAGTCGACCTGGCCTACGAATGATATGAGCACGCTCCTCAACATTTGGACTTAGAAGCTTCAGAGTGACGCCTGGCCCGGCTCCGGACGGTCGCAGCCCGATTCCGTGCCCGATACCCTGGTCAAGGAAGGGCTTCCGATCCTGCCCAGGGAGCCGATCCTCCACCTCGCGGCGATTCGCACCCGCCCCGGGATGACAAGAATGGCAAAAAGAAAGTACTCGGGACCAAGGATGCATCAACCAGACAAAGAGCTCCAAGGCAAACTCCTGTCCGAATTGGGGGTTCGGCCGCTACAAACAGGGTTACTGCCCAAACTAGACAAAGAACGCCTAACCCGGCGACAAGGACAGGGGGCGCCCCTAATGATGGTTCGGACGTTCCTCACACTTCGGACGAAGAGCAGCGAATGCTGGAGATGGCTGTCCAGAGGAGTCGTCACGAGACCAGGAGAATTCCTCCCGGCGAGGCATCTTCCTCCCGGGCTCCAGAATAGGATAATTTTCTTTTGTGTAACCCTTCTAAGCCTGTAAAGGCCCGGACCTGTAGACAGTTGTAACCTTTTTATTTCGAATATGTATAATAATTTTCAATTTACGACATATTTTTCAATTTTATCATTCTAATGCGCGCATTCACTTTAACATCGGTCAAAAGGGATACACCCTTGTTACAAAGAGTCTCTGCTTCCAGGACACTTCCTTCCTACCCTTTGGTCATCCGACCTCTAGGTTTCTATCCCGGGCTCCTACTGCCGGGGATCTACCCTACCTAGGCATCTAGTGCCAGAGGCTATTCTACCTAGGCATCAAGTGCCAGAGGCTATTCTATCTACGCAACAAGTGCCAGAGACTATCCATAGAACCGCCTGAGGTTTGCTATGTTCCACCTTCGGGGGACTCCCTTCCCCGCTAGATCTTCCAGCACATAACTCCCGCCCGGGTGGGCTTCTATCACCCGGTACGGTCCTTCCCAGTTGGGTGCCAGCTTGCCTTCCGGCTCCTGGTGACTCTTGTCGTTTCTTCTCATAACTCTGTCTCCTACCTTGAACTGCTCCTTCCTCACTCTCCTGTCGTGATACTTCTTAACTTTCTCCTTCACCTTAGCCTCGTGCAAGGCCGCCCTCTCTCTTCTTTCCTCCAGCAGGTCCAGATTTATCCTGATTTCCTCTTCATTCTTTTCTTCGGGGACCGGCTCGGCTGTCCGAAGACTGGGGATGCCAATCTCGGCCGGGATTACTGCCTCGGATCCATACGTCAGACTGTAGGGGGATTCTCCGGTTGCCGAACTTTCCGTAGTCCGATGAGCCCACAAAACACTCGGGAGCTCATGCACCCAGTTACCCTTTGCTCCCTGTAGCCGGGCCTTAATCCCACTTACGATTGTCCGGTTCGTCACCTCCACCTGGCCGTTAGCTTGCGGGTGGTAAACTGACGTCAGCTTCTGACTTATCCCATATTTAACACACCAAGACTTGAAAGGATCATTTTCAAACTGCGCTCCATTGTCGGTTACTATGACCCTCGGAACTCCGAACCTGCATACGATGTTCCTCCAACAAAACTTCACGCAGGTAGACCCCCGGATGTTAGTCAGGGGCTCGGCTTCCACCCACTTGGTGAAATAATCGATAGCCACAATCAGATACTTCAAGCTGCCGGGAGCAGTAGGAAAAGGTCCGACCAGATCCAGTCCCCATCTGCTGAAAGGCCAGGCACCTGTTATCCCCATCATCTCTTCCCTTGGTATGTGCACTAGCGGTGCGAACTTCTGGCACTAAAGGAATGACCGAACCCTATCCTACGAGTCTTCAAACATGGTAGACCAATAGTACCCCATCCGTAAAATCTTCCGGGCCACAGTTCTGGCTCCTTGATGACTACCATTCGGACCTTCATGAACTTCCCGGACCAGGTACTTGCCCTCCTGCTGTTCCACACACTTCAGCAATGGCTGGAGATAGCCTCTTTTGTACAGTGCCCCTTCCTGGAGTGTATACTTCGGCGCCTTGACCCGGATTTTTCTAGCCACCACTCGGTCGGCCGGGACCTCTCCTGTCAGAAGGTACGCTCGAATCGGAGCCATCCAAGAGTCTTCTGGCACCACCTCCACTGCCAGGATCTCATCAACCTGTTCATAACTTCTCCTCTCCAGTGTCTCCCTTCTGAGAGGCGCCTTCTGCCCTGGCTTCAACTTCGAAGATGCCAACTTGCTCAACGCGTCGGCCTTTTCATTCTGTTCTCTTGGCACCTGCTCCAGGCTGAAACTATCGAACTGCCGGATCATGGGCTGGACCAGCTCCAAGTACCTTTGCAAACTTCTCTCCTTTGCTTCGTATTCCCCATTCACCTGCTGAACTACAATCTGAGAGTCACTAAATGCCCGGATCTTTCCTATCTTCAATTCCCGAGCCAGTTTGAGTCCTGCTACCAGCGCCTCATATTCTGCCTCATTATTCGTGGTTTTAAAGTCGAAATGTAACGCATAGTGGTACTCCTCTCCTTCCGGGGATGTCAACAATACCCCGGCTCCACTGCCTCCTGCATGCGCTGACCCGTCGACATGCAATGTCCATCCCGGGCTTGCTTCAGGCTCTTCCTCGGCGACCGTGTCTGACCCGACCATCTCTGTCAGGAAATCCGCCATTGCCTGGCCCTTAATGGCTTTCCTCGGCTGATATGTTATCTCGTGTTCCCCCAACTCTATGGCCCACTTCATCAAACGTCCCGACGCCTCTGGCTTGAGCATCACCTGCTTCAGGGGGTGGTTGGTCAGGACCGCAATCGGGTGAGCCTGGAAATACGGGCGCAACCGTTTTGAGGCGTAAACCAGCGCCAACACCAGCTGTTCCAGACTTGTGTACCGAGTCTCCGGACCCTGTAATGCCCGGCTGACAAAGTATACCGGACACTGCCTCCCGTCTTCCACTCGGACCAGTACCGCACTGACAGCCGATGCGGATGCGGACAGGTATAAGAGCAAATCCTCCCCCTCCTTCGGCTTCGATAGGGTCGGGAGCCGGCTCAAATGTTCCTTCAGATCCCCGAATGCCTTCTCACACTCCTCCGTCCACTCGAACTTCTTTGCCTTCCTTAATATGTTGAAGAAGGGAAGTTGTCTCTCGGCACCTTTTGACAGAAATCGGCTCAAGGCTGCCAGGGAACCCATCAGTTTTTGCACTTCCTTTACGTTCTTTGGCGACTGCATCCGGCTTATCGCCTCTACCTTCTCCGGATTGACGTCAATCCCCCGGCTAGACACCATATATCCGAGGAACTTCCCAGCCGCTACTCCTACCACACTCTTCTCGGGGTTTAGCTTCAGGTTGACCTTCCTTAGAATGCCAAACATCTCTTCCAAGTCTTCTAAGAAACCTGGGTAGTTTCGGCTCTTCACCACCATGTCGTCAACGTATAGCTCCATGCTTCGGCCCAGCTGATTTCGAAATATCGAGTCTGCCATCCGCTGGTACGTCGCCCCTGCATTCTTCAAGCCGAACGGCATCCGCCTGTAGCAATAAGTTCCGAAATCTGTGATAAAAGCTGTTTTCGGCTTGTCCTCTCCCGACATTTGAATCTGGTGATAGCCCCGGTATGCATCGAAGAAAGCTAGAGCCTCGTACCCGGTGATGGCTTCCACCAACCGGTCGACCGGGGGAAGAGGGTAACTGTCTTTTGGGCAACATTTGTTAAGATCAGTGAAGTCGATACACATTCTCCAGGACCCATTGTGCTTCTTTACTAACACCGGGTTAGCCAACCATTCCGGGTATATAATTTCTTCTACTACCCCGGCTTCCAGCAACTTCAACACCTCCTGTCTCACCACCTCGGCCCTATCCCCTGCCAAGGCCCTTTTCTTCTGTCGGATCGGCTTTAACTCGGGGTATACATTCAGCTTGTGGAGAGCTAACTCCGGAGGTACGCCTGTGAAGTCCTTCTCTTCCCATGCAAACACATCTTCGTATTTTGAAAGCAAGGATCGTAACTCTTCCTTCACATCAGTCGGCATTTTTCTCCCGACCTTGATCGTGCCTCGGCTCCCCACCTGCATATCTTCTACATCCCCCGGACCTACTTCTCCCTGCACTGCTCCAACCGGGGCCTTCCTAGCCTCCTGAAGGGCTGTGAGCATACAACTTCTGGCCGTGGACTGGCTTCCTCGAACCGTCGCCACCCCCTGACTGGTTGGGAACTTCATGGTCAAATGGTACGTCGAGCAAATGGCCCTGGCTTGAGCCATCCACGGCCGTCCGATGATGATGTTGTATGGGGACTGAGCGTCTAAAACCGCGAAGTTGCACCGGACCGATGTCTTCTTGCTCCTGTCCAGGTCGTCGACCACTGTTACTGTTAAGGACACCACCCCCAAGGGATGCTCTGTGCGGCCGGTAAACCCTGACAAGGGAGAGGTGCTCGGGCGAAGGTTGTGGCGGCCTATTCCCAGCTGGTCAAAGCAAGAAGCAAACATGATTTCCACACTGCTTCCGTCATCAATGAACACTCGCTTGACCGTGAATCCTTCTATCTCCGCCGTGATCACCATCGGATCCGTATGGGGCGTTAGACTGGGCACCGGATCCTCATCCGAAAAAGTGATGGCCTCGGTGGGGCGCAGTCTCTTCTCCCTGTCCTCACCAGCCGGCACATACCGGCTCCGGGCCTTAGCTGCTGCATGGGACTGGGGTCCACCCCCTACTTCTCCATGTATGACATTTATCATCCGGGGAGGGACCTGATTAACCGGTTCCGGGGCCATAACCAGAGCTGCCGCACCCGGCTGGGCAGCCGGAGCCGGAGCCCCTCGCTGGTTATCATTCTGCGGCCTGTTCCTTCAATTCCTCTTCCTCCCCGCTCCGGCCTGCTGCCCAGCCGCCGGACGCTGGTTCTCCTGGCTCACACAGTCTCTTAACTGCCCTCTCTCGATCAACTTCTCAATCTCCACCCTTAAGCTTCAGCAACCATCTGTTGTGTGTCCATTAGACTTGTGGAAAGCACAATATTTAGCTGCATTCGCTGGAGTCGGATTTCCCGGTATGGGGGCCGGGTCTTGATACAGGTTTCGATGAATTGTCAGGATCTCCGACCGGGTTTTCGTCAGGGGAGTGAACGTTTCAGCCCGAGGGGGGTCTACCCTCGGCCTCACCGGAGCCGGGCCCGCTTCCCTCCTGACAGGATCAGCAACTCGAGCCTTGTCACTTTTTCTCATCCCCTTGTCCTCGAAGTACCCTTCCTCCTTCCTCTTCTTGCTCCCTTCGAGAAGCGAACAATACATCTCCACCTCAAGATCCAGCTGATGAAAGGTGGTCGGGATATTCTCCATGAGCTTTGCCCATGGCACCTCGTCTCTCAGCCCTGTAATGAACCCTGCTATCAGGGCCTTCACTTGAGCGTCTCTGTCGATCACCTTCATAGAATCATCCATGTACCTCCTGTGGAAACCCCGAACTTCCTCCTTTGCCGATTGCCGACTATAAGCCACCTCGGCCAAAGGGAGATACTTCTTCCTTTTGGTCTCATATCTGTGCATCAGAGCCCTCGAAAAATCATAGTAGTTCCTAAAACTTTCCGAGGGTTGCGCCTCAAACCATGACAAACAGCTTCCCCTCAGATACGAGCTCACCAGCTTGCACATAAGCTCCTCCCGAATGTCACGTGTTCCCATGACGTTATGATACGTCCTGACAAATTCCTCTGGATCAGTCTCCCCACTGTAGGTCGGCACCCCCTCCGGGACTCTCATTCCCATCGGCCAAGGGAAAGTGCTGATGTAACCTATCCAGGGGGAGGTAGGCCTTCCTCCATTCCTTCCTATCAACCGATCCAACCTCTCCTCTACCGAGTTTAGAGCCGCCGGGGCCCGATCTACAACCACCGGGTATGTGCCATAGGTTCCTGCGACCGGGGCCGGCTGAGCCATGGCGTATCCGGCCATCGGTGCTTGGCTCTGCATCCACACCGGTCCTTGCATCCCGGGGGCCCAGCCCCCCGAGGCTCCAAGGGGTTGGGCGTAATACCCTCCTGGTGCCGGGGGGTACCCCTGATATCCGTGTTGAATCATCCCGTGTCCTGGAGCTCCATAACCGGGATAGCCCCCACCTTGGCCATATCCTGGCACCATTCCGGCTGGTTGCCCTACACTCCCAGCCTGCCTTTCCAAGTCTATCACCACCGGAGGCCGAAGACTCTCCTGCCCGTGAACGGCAGGGGGTCCTCGGCTGACCACCTCCGCAGCCAACAGAGGTAAACCCGCAGGAGGTCCCATCGGGGTCGGGTTAGATCCTGACCCAGGCTGAACCGGGGGTACCCGGACCTCAGTCACCGGAGGGTTCGACCGTTCTTCAGTCGGTTTCGTCCCCGACCCCGATCCTTGCTTTGCCGCCAGCCAACGGCGGTACTCCTCCTCCTGGGTGGCGGCGAACTCCCTTCTGTCGCGATCGTCCTGCGTCATTTCCGGTTCCCTCTCTCCTTCCGGCTCTGAATCTCCTTCAGAGACGTCTGGATCCGAATGCGCTGGAGCCTTCCCCTTGCGCGCTCAATCCCTAATTTGGCGCAAAGTCAGGTCCTCCTCTACTGCTTCCGGTCTTCTTCCTCCTCTACCTCTTCGCGGCGGCCGACCTCGAGGCGGCATCTTAATGCTTTTTGTGAACACAGATCGTGTCCCACTGGGCGTGCCAACTTGATGCTGCCTGCCTAGTCAGTCCGGATAAGCCCCTGATCCCGGATCCAATATCTGGTCCTGCAAGACAGAACCCCGGGAGGTACCCGAGGGTAGACCCTCCAGCGTGATGATGAAAGATGGATCTCGGGAGAGAAAAGGGGTAATCACTTGAATAGTGAGAAGATACTTACTTGGAATAGTGCTGAGGAGCACTATTTATACAATAACCCATGCTTCCCGAGTGGTCCATGTTCCGAGTGTCCTCTAGTGTGTGTCGCTGTCCGAGTTGTACGAACCCGGATACTACCAAACTAGCTTTATCCTGTGACGGGCCAAGCCCATATTATCAAGAGGTATTTGGGCTTGGGCCCGGTATCACCAATGACGACTTTTTAATATTTTAAAGTTGAGAGTTATATTGACACTCGTTGAAAAATCGCAAAGGCTCATTGACACTATTTTTTCGGCCAGGAATATTCATTACTATCAATTACGAAAAATATGATACTTAGCCAAAAAGCAAAATGCAAGACCTTAAACTAAGTTAAGCATGCAAAAACGAGTGCTTAAGCATACCGTTGAGATTCACTTACCCTATTGAGTGTACAAACAAGCTTATTACTAATATTAGTCTGTCATGAGTTTTGGTACAACTGATGGGTAACCTCAACATGAATGAAGCATAATTGAAGATCTATCTAAAACCCTAGGAGGATGAGACGAAGGAGTGCAAATCCCTAAGTTTTGAAACCATTTCTCCTACTTCGGCATCAACTGACAATTCAAGCTTCATGGAAAGTATATTTTCAACCTTCTCTCACACAATACCAAGCGACATTATAAAATCAAATCCCTTCACATCTAAGTCATTTTTCATTTACCCTAAAAGTTGGTCATGAGTGATCCACATTCCAATCTAGTACCGGCTATCTTCTCATCAGACCACTCCTTGACGCGGCGACAGTAATCAACCGTGTTACCACAGTAACGTCCTGCCAAGAAAGATACGTCGCCCGTGATAGTTGCATCGGGAAGGTGAAGAACTCCGAGCGTAAAACCAAGCGCAGCTCCAACGACTCCCACCAGCGGAAGCGCGATCGTCCCGACTCCGACGACCTCACCGTCGGACGCGGTGATTGGTTCGACTCGAATGGCGGCGTCGAAGGGTTCATTGACACTAGTAAACAAATTCTTTATAAATAATAACAAGTTAATGTTAATCTTGAAATATTTCTACTATCCAATTCCAAACAATTAAGAATTATGTTAAGGGTATGTTCTCTTGATCTAACTAGTAAATTAGTTTAGTTCAAATCAATCAAGTTTAGCAAATATTAAATTTCAAGAGAATCAAATAGATTTAGTCTTATTACTTCCATTTTCAATACGTAAATTTTCATTTCAATCATTTCAAATGAGTAGGAAATAAACTCAAGAGAACTGAACATTATTTTTGAGGAACAAGAGTACAGAACCTAACACTTACGACCTATGTCCCTAACTAAACAATACAATCTAAACTAAACTATACAATTTTCTTATTTAGTTGTCCAACTTCAATTTGCACTTTCTTTGTTTAGTAAGTTTTCTTCATTTTCATCCACTCATTTCACAAACTTCTTTCTCCAATCAATCTCCCTCATTCATTACAATTTCTCAAATTTTCCAATTTAGACCGGAACAGAGTGAGTAAGGATAAAGTTAAGCCATGTCCAGTTAAATTGTTTTACAGCAGTAAGCAATTCAATTCATTAGGCTTCAATAGTAAACAATTCAACACAATTGCAAACAATTCAAATCAATAATTAACAATAAAATTCAATTCAATTTCAACAGTAAACTGGTGATACCAGGCCCAGGCCCAACTACCCAGTAGTAATATGGGCTCGGCCCGCTACGAGGAAAAGCTAGTTTGGCAGTATCCGGGTTCGTACAACTCGGATAGTGACATGCGCTAGAAGACACCCGGAACATGGACCACATGGAGAGCATGGGTTATTGTATAAATAGTGCTCCTCAGCACTATTCCAAGTAAGTATCTTCTCACTATTCAAGTGATTACCTCTTTTCTCTCCCGAGATCCATCTTTCATCATCACGCCGGAGGGTCTACCCTCAGGTACCTCCCGGGGCTCTGTCTTGCAGGGCTAGGTATTGGATCAGGGATTAGGGGACCATCCGGACCGACCAGGCGGGCAGCATCAAGTTGGCACGCCCGGTGGGATACGATCTTTGTTCACAAAAGCATTAAGATGCCGCCTCGAGGTCGGCCGCCGCGAAGAGGTAGAGGAGGAAGAAGGCCTGAAGTGGCAGAGGAGGATCTCACTTTACGCCAGATGAGGGATCGAGCGCGTAAGGGGAAGGCCCCGGCGCATTCGGATCCAGACGCTATTGAGGGAGAGTCAAAGCCGGAAGGAGAAAGGGAACCGGCAATTACGCAGGACGACCGCGACAGAAGGGAGTTTGCTGCCACTCAGGAAGAAGAGTACCGTCGTTGGTTGGCGGCAAAGCAAGGATCGGGATCGGGAACAAAACCGACTGGGTAAGGACAGTCGAACCCCCTGGTGACTGAGGACCGGGTACCCCCGGTTCAGCCCGGGTCAGGATCTAACCCGACCCCGACGGGACCTCCTGCGGGGTTGCCTCCTTTGGCTGCGGAGGTGGTCAGCCGAGGACCCCCTGTCGTTCACGGGCAGGAAAATCTTCGGCCTCCAGTTGTGATCGATCTGGAAAGGCATGCTGGGAGTATGGGGCCGGGATATGGTCAAGGTGGGGGCCCTCTCGGATACGGAGCTCCAGGATACAGGATGTCTCAGCCCGGGTATCAGGGGTACCCCCCGGCACCCGGAGGGTATTATGCCCAACCCACTGGAGCCTCGGGGGGCTGGGCTCCCGGGATTCAAGGACCGGTGTGGATGCAGAACCAATTACCGATGGCGGGATATGCCATGGGTCAACCGGCCCGGTCGCAGGAACCTATGGTGCGTACCTGGTGGTTGTAGACCGGGCTCCGGCGGCTCTAAACTCGGTGGAGGAGAGGTTGGATCGGTTGATAGGAAGGAATGGAGGAAGGCCTACCTCCCCCTAGATAGGTTACATCAGCACTTTCCCCTGGCCGGTGGGAATGAGAGTCCCGGAGGGGGTGCCGACCTACAACGGGGAGACAGATCCGGAGGAATTCGTCAGGACGTACCATAATGTCATGGGAACACGTGACATCCGGGAGGAGCTTATGTGCAAGCTGGTGAGCTCGTATCTGAGGGGAAGTTGTTTGTCGTGGTTTGAAGCCCAACCCCCGGAAAGTTTTAGAAATTACTATGATTTTTCAAGGGCTTTGATGCACAGATATGAGACCAGAAGAAAGAAGTACCTTCCTTTGGCCGAAGTGGCTCACAGTCGACAGTCGGCAAAGGAGGAAGTCCGGGGTTTCCACAGGAGGTACATGGACGATTCCATGAAGGTGATTGATAGAGACGCTCAAGTGAAGGCCCTGGTCGCAGGATTCATCGCAGGCTTAAGGGATGAGGTGCTGTGGGCGAAGCTTATGGAGAATATCCCGACCACTTTTCATCAGCTGGATCTTGAGGTGGAGATGTATTGTTCGCTCTTGGAAGGGAGCAAGAAGAGGAAGGAGGAAGGATATTTCGAGGACAAGGGGATTGGAAAGGGCGACAAGGCTCGGATCGCTGATCCTGTCAGGAGGGATGCAGGCCCGGCCCCAGTAAGACCGAGGGTTGACCCCCCTCGGGCCGAAACATTTACTCCTCTGACCAAGACCCGGTCGGAGATCTTAACAATTCATCGGAACCCGTTTCAAGACCCGGCCCCCATACCGGGAAATCCAACTCCAGCAAACGCGGCCAAATATTGTGATTTCCATAAGTCTAATGGACACACAACAGATGGCTGCCGAAGCTTGAGGGTGGAGATCGAGAAGTTGATTGAGAGAGGGCAGTTAAGAGACTGTGTTAGCTAGGAGAACCAGCGTCCGGCGGCCGGGGCGGGGAGGAAGAGGAATTGGAGGAATAGGCCGCAGAATGATAACCAGCGAGGGGCTCCTGCACCGGCTGCCCAGTCGGGGGCAGCAGCTCTGGTGATGGCCCCGGAACCGGTTAACCAGGTCCCTCCCCGGATGATCAATGTCATACATGGAGAAGTGGGTGACGGGCCTCAGTCCCACGCAGCGGCCAAAGCCCGGAGTCGGTATGTGCCGGCTGGTGAAGACAGAGAGAAGAAACTGCGCCCAACGGAGGTCATCACCTTTTCAGACGAGGATCCGGTGCCCAGTCTAACGCCCCATATGGATTCGATGGTGATCACAGCGGAGATAGAAGGATTTACAGTCAAGCGAGTGTTCATTAATGATGGAAACAGTGTAGAAATCATGTTCGCTTCTTGCTTCGACCAGCTGGGGATAGGGCGCCACAACCTTCGCCTGAGCACCTCTCCGTTGTCAGGGTTCACAGGCCGGACGGAGCATCCTTTGGGGGTTGTGACCTTAACAGTGACAGTGGTGGATGACCTTGACAGGAACAAGAAGACCTCGGTCCGGTGCAATTTCGCGGTCATAGACGCCCCGTCTCCCTATAACATCATCATCGGACGGCCGTGGATGGCTCAAGCCAGGGCCATTTGCTCGACATACCATTTGACCATGAAGTTCCCAACCAGCCAGGGCCATTTGCTCGACATACCAGTTTGAAGTACCTGATTGTGGCTATCGATTACTTCACCAAGTGGGTGGAAGTCGAGCCCCTGACTAACATCCGGGGAGCTACCTGTGTGAAGTTTTGTTGGAGGAACATTGTCTGCCGGTTCGGGGTGCCGAGAGCCATAGTAACCGACAACGGAGCGCAGTTTGAAAATGATCCTTTCAAATCATGGTGCGTAAAGTATGGAATAAGCCAGAAGCTCACGTCAGTTTATCATCCGCAAGCTAACGGTCAGGTGGAGGTGACAAACCGGACGATAGTGAATGGGATTAAGGCCCGGCTCTAGGGAGCAAAAGGAAATTGGGTACACGACAACCACGTTCGGATGCATCTGGCAACCACGTTCGGATGCATCTGGCACGACGAGATCTTGTAAAACTCCAGGAACCGGGGGTATAGCGGGGGAAGGGAAGACTTAACCCCCACATGAAGTGAATGCGGGGAATGCATCGGACAGTCTTCACGGACTTCTCGGCTGAAACAGAGGCCATCCGAGCGTTCAAAGGTACAGGAACCCCCATGCCGCTGAGACATTTGGCGGTCCAGACGTCGGCTTGAAGAGAGCGAGCCCGGGCGGTGTCAATCTCTCTCTGAGCCCGGTTCTTAGAACGCTTGAATGTCGGGGCGGAAGGAGACATGTTGCTGCAGAGATAAATCGGCTTATAAGACGCCGACGAGCCAACAGAAGCAGAAGCAGAAGGAGCAGTACTCTGAAGGGAGTAGGTGACAACGACATCGGACTGATCATCGTTTGATGCCATAGTGAGGGAGAGGAGAGAGAATATGAAGATTTGAAAATATGGAGTAGCAGAGGAACTTTGAAAGTTGAAAGCGATAAGTGAAAGCGATTGAAATGAAGGCTTATTTATAGAGGACGAGAAAAGGAAGGCCAAAAAACGATGATTAAATGGGCTTGGGAAGCGAGAAAACAATGATGGCAATTATTAATTGTCCTCTAGAAAGGCGCGCCCGTCCTATCATTGTCGGGTCGGGAAGGAATACAGAAAGCCAGTCCTTCCGCCCTCGGATCAGGAAGGTCCTGGTCTCGGCTGAAAGAACCGGCTTCCGGGGGGCTAGTGGTGATATCAGGCCCAGGCCCAACTACCCAGTAGTAATATGAGCTCGGCCCGCTATGAGGAAAAGCTAATTTGGCAGTATCCGAGTTCGTACAACTCGGATAGTGACATGCGCTAGAAGACACCCGGAACATGGACCACATGGAGAGCATGGGTTATTGTATAAATAGTGCTCCTCAGCACTATTCCAAGTAAGTATCTTCTCACTATTCAAGTGATTACCCATTTTCTCTCCTGAGATCCATCTTTCATCATCACGCCGGAGGGTCTACCCTCGGGTACCTCCCGGGCTCTGTCTTGCAGGGTTAGGTATTGGATCAGGGATCAGGGGACCATCCGGACCGACCAAGCGGGCAGCATCATAAACGATTTAGTTCATCAATACTCCGGCCACCACCACCACCACTACGGTCACCATCACTACTCCGTCCACAAAACACCACAATTATTTCGACAACCACCACGATCACCACCACTACTCCGACCTCCCCAACATCTCACTACTATTCTTACCAACAATATCACTATTTGAACCACCACCACGACTCCGGTAATCATCACTATTCCGGCAATCACCACTACTCCACTCCATCCACCACTACAATACCACCACTTTAATAAATAATTCAATTCAATTTAATCTGATTTCAATTGAGCTGAACATGGACTTAACTCATCAATTTTCTCGTGCTATTATAACCTTAGCCATAAACTAGAGTCTATGCCCTATTTGATAAAATCCAAATCAACAGTCTTTAACAAAGTACAAGTAGGAGAAGAAATGCATGGTGTGGCATCATGTGAGAGTATGGCATACTATTTGTGAAATGATAGGCATCTGCTGCAATTGCATCCCTCCTTTTTAGGTCAATGAGGTATGCATATCAATGCTACTAGCATCTATAATTTTTGCAGGGCTATGAAAAAGGGCAAATCCCCTTTACTCAAAGTAGTATTCAAAAGGATTCCCAATAAAGGAAAAAAGAATGTGAGAATTGTTGCACATCATTCATTCCCATGTGCCCCTCTTCAATCCCCATATCAATTTCAATTTCAATTTCTAGGGTTTTCAAAATCGATAAAGCTTCCCCCTTTTTTTGCGCATTTTTGACATGTGTATTTCAATGTGTTTCCGGGCCCTTTTCAGCTTCCAGATAGCAATCTGATCCCAGACCGTGATTTTGGGGGCGGAGAGAAATGATGGCAATGGTGGGGAGTGAAGGAGGTGAAAGTATGGAGCAGGAATTCGATGCGAAGCTTAAAATTCAGAACAGCGCGCCTAATCCCGTGGCTCAGAGATCTAAGAGCTTCGCCTTCAGGGCGCCGCAGGAGAATTTCAGCATTCAGGATTTTGAATTAGGCAAGATCTATGGCGTCGGTTCTTATTCCAAGGTGGGATGCTCATTTGTCTCCTCCAAAGTTTTGTTCTTGATTTTTGATTTTTTTTTGCTTTTTTGCATTCCCTGATTAGATGGTCTCATTTCATTTTTTTTTTCTCTTTGTATAAGATTGTTTTTTTGGTTGGTTTGTTGTGTGGATTTCCTAGGGCTATATCAAGATTTTCGATTTTTGTTAGCTATATCATTGACATCATTCTCAATAGGATAGGAAATTATAGAGAACAATGCAGTAGAATTTGCTTACAAGCACTCCGTGATTTTCTAATTCAAAAGAATATTATTGGGCTGCTTTAGTTTTCAGACTGTGACCGTTTGTTGTGAACATGGGGTTGAAGCTGCTGGACTAGTTAAATGATGACTTAAAGGATGGTAATTTCTTGCATGGGAAGAATGCAAGTTTCTGAACTATGGGTGAACATGTGGAAGATGTTATTAAGGAAGGGCAAATTTTGGTTTTAAAATCTGCTTTCTTGCTGTTCTTGTTGTGTAACATCAGCAGTTAATGGACTTCCGATCTTCTTTAATGTTTGGATTTCCATAAATGATGCTTGTAGTATGCTTGTTCTATGATTCCTTATTGGGATTGCTTCCTTCTGCCTGTCTTATTATAGCATACAGATATGTTGTTGAGATATACGGTGACGTTTTCTACCACAGATAATTTGTATCTAACGGCTGATTCTGACAGGTTGTGAGAGCGAGGAAGAAGGACACAGGAAATGTGTATGCCTTGAAGATTATGGACAAAAAGTTCATTACCAAGGAAAATAAAACAGCCTATGTGAAATTGGAGCGCATTGTGCTTGATCAGTTAGATCATCCTGGAGTGGTGCGGTTGTATTTTACATTTCAGGACACATATTCATTATGTGAGTATGTCACAAAAATAACAGAGCTTTATTTGTACCTTTAATTAATCACGTTTTCTATTTTCTGAAGTGCTTGACCTGTTTGTATTTATTTGTTATAAAGATATGGCTCTCGAGTCTTGTGAAGGTGGAGAGCTTTTTGATCAAATCCTCAGGGTAAGTGGTCTTTTAAATTCTTTATTACTACGATTGATTTTGTTATCAGTTCAAATATATGAGCGCCTTGTGGAAAGGTTATTATGATTGTTTCAGTTATAAAAATATGGACATGTAAGGGGGTCTTAACATTGCTTCAGTTATAAAAAATATGTTCATATGGCATGCTTGATTATTTGTTACCCACTTCTGATGTAAATTATCTTTCTTGATACAGAAAGGTCGGCTGGCACAAGATGAGGCCTGCTACTATGCAGCAGAACTGGTTGATGCTCTTGAATACATTCATGGCATGGGATTGATACATCGGGATATTAAGGTATCTTTGTATGTGTTTGGTATGGATGTACATATATTTTTTGATTTCGTTGCTATAGATCCTAACCATTTACTGATTTGCAGCCGGAGAACCTGCTACTTAGTGCCGATGGACACATCAAAGTTGCTGATTTCGGAAGTGTTAAACCTATGCAGGATAGCCAGATCACACTCCTTCCAAATGCAGCATCAGGTTAACATCTCTTAGGTTGTTATAAATGTTGGAAACTGGATTACTGAATCAACATTCTTATTTAAGACTAGAGACAAATTGTTTATTTTCCACAGCTTTTCTTGTATTTTGTCTTCTGAAGTTCTTAATTGCCCCCTTCCCAGATGATAAGGCTTGTACCTTCGTGGGAACTGCTGCTTATGTACCTCCGGAAGTTTTAAATTCTTCTCCTGCAACTTTCGGGTACAGTACTTCTAGCTTGGAAGGCCTTGTTTATATTAAAATGTTTGATGTTTACTCTATTTCCATAGATACAGAGTTAATTAGAGTTTTTAGTTTGCACCCATTTTCTTCCTGTCTCTGTTTGCTAACTTAAATCTTCTTTTGCTGCTTTACTTACCAGAAATGACCTTTGGGCACTTGGCTGCACGATTTACCAAATGCTTTCGGGTACTTCTCCTTTTAAAGATGCAAGTGAATGGCTCATTTTCCAAAGAATAATCGCTAGGGATATCCGGTTCCCAGACTATTTTTCTGAAGAAGCTAGAGATCTCATAGATCGCTTGCTGGTAAGCTACCTTCAATTGTCTTTCTATTGGGATAGATTCAGGTTTATATATATATTTTTGCGAAAGTTATATGGATATTTTTCTTCAACTTGTGAAACGTGCTTATGCTTATTAGTGTCATTTTTCATTAAATTTTGAACTAAAACTGACTCCTATTCTTACGTATCATACACTTAACTATCTATATTATGAAGTAATAAAGCAAGTGCATTCCAAAAATTCACTTGGTTTTGTGACTATTGTGTACTTGTAAACCAACAGACATCTGATTGTAAGAACGTAATAGAGGAGCGAACGTAATCTGATCAATGCATGAGAGGAGAGGAATTTGTTGAGACCTGTTGTTACCTAAATGTTAGTATTTTCTTAAATGTTTGTGTGGCTAAAATACTTATCAAGAAACAAAGTGAGGAAAGCAAAAAAAAAAGATAAAAAAAAATCTTATAAATGCTTTAAAGTGTTCATTGAATGAAGGACCTAATTGGCTATTTATGGAATTATGCAGGACCTTGACCCAAGCCGGAGACCAGGTGCTGGGCAAAATGGCTATGCTTCGCTGAAAAAGCATCCATTCTTTGAGGGGATTGATTGGAACAATTTGAGGTCACAGCCCCCTCCTAGATTTGCAATGGAGGCTAAAGTATGCTTTGCTTTGGTTTTCTGCTACATCGTGCTATTTTTAGCTTAAGAGCTGGTCTTCTTAGTAATGTTTTTATTTATGTCAGGGCCAGGCTCATTCTAGTGCTCCTGATGCACACGAACCTGCATGGAACCCATCACATGTTGGAGATGGTTCAGCAAAGGCAAATGATGGAAATGGTACAGCAAAGACAAGTGATGGAAACGTTTTGGTCAACACAAATGATGGAAATGGTGGTGCTGGTGTTGCATCATCTTCTGAATCTGCTAGCGTTACTAGACTTGCATCAATTGACTCCTTTGATTCCAAGTGGTAAGTTTCATTGTACAAAGAGTTATCTATGTTAGATGCAGGCATTTTTTATCCTCGTGCTCATGCTCTGATCAATTAACAGGCAACAGTTTTTGGAGCCTGGTGAATCTGTTCTTATGATCTCTAATGTGAAGAAGCTTCTGAAACTAACAAGCAAGAAAGTACAGCTTATTCTTACAAACAAACCAAAGTTAATATACGTAGACCCTGCAAAGTTGGTATTCAAGGGGAACATAATATGGTCTGATAATCCCAACGAGCTCAGCATTCAAGTCACTGGCCCCGCACACTTCAAAATAGTCACGGTAAGTTCCTAGTGGTTGACAATTCATGTTCAAAGTGGCTGCTTGAAAAAATCTGAGTACTTATTCCATAATTTCTCGATGATATGATGACACAGCCGAAGAAAGTTATGTCCTTTGAGGATTCGAAACAGAGAGCAGCGCAGTGGAAGAAAGCTGTTGAAACTCTTCAAAATCCACGCTCTCGATGATGATACAACTGGACATAGTTATGGTAATGATATTGTAGAGCAGCACTGGAGATCTAGAATACTTGGATGCTCTGGACCCGACGAACTGTATGAAAAAGAAATAGTTTTTAACTCTTTGAGTCTGTTCTATGGAAGACCTAACTGAAAGTCATGGAGCTGTTTTGAACCTATTACTATTGATTCAGTTTTGTACATGTATCCAAATGATTTGTTATTGACTCTATCTGAGAAAGGTTAATCGAAACAGTTGCTTCTGCTTAATTAGTGTGCAGTGTACACTGACTCTCTTTTTTTTCCTTCCAAAGCAACAATTTCACAATATTAAGGATCATGTGATTTCATTTATATATTATTGATGAAGACTGAAAAACAAGCGCCTAATCAGTAAATCTCCATTTTTCAAAATTCATTTAAGTTGGATTGTTATTTGATATCAAAATTTACAGAATTTCTGTTCATTATTTAGATGAGTTAAATGCAATTGATTGGACAAGAACATGTGTCCACAGACTCCTCACATTGTTAAAACTTCAATCATTCATGGTAGGAGTACTAACAAAGTCTTGTGATTGCAGTTGACTTTTTTGCAGAAAATGGCAGCAATTTGGCGGTTGCTGCTATTGCTGTTACTTTTGATCGGCCGTGTTTCAGGCAGGAAGAGACCATGGGCGGCTGCGGTGGACGAAATCAACCTAAAGGGGCCGTATGTTGGGCTGATGTCGGTGTACGCCCCCGAAGAAGAAGCCTTCTTTGTTGCTGCTGCCTTCATCCCCTCCCCTCATCACCCTTTTCTCGACTTATCAGGTTCTTTTCAACTTACTACAGTTGTGTTCAGTTGTTATGAGCTAAATTCAGTCGAAAACAACGGTGTCTTAGTATCTGTTTTGTTTGTTGCAGGAAGGCGTTTTCGAGTCGGAAGCATTGGCACAACAAAGGCCATTTATGTCAGATGTGGCGTTGGAATGGTTGTTTGATTTGTACAGAGATCAGTTCAGTTCAGTCACGCTCTAATTATTGTTTCTGACTGATTCACTCAGGTGAATGCTGCAGCAGCAACACAACAAATGCTGGATGTGTTTGAGATGATTGGAATAGTACATTTCGGCATTGCAGGCAATGCGAACAGCTCCATGTCCATTGGAGATGTCATCGTCCTCAACCAGATCGCTCAGACAGGTTTATGGGACTGGCTGGTAATTCATCCATTACTCTAAACTAGCCACATATTCGCGTATCTTACTGTGTAAATATTGTTGCAGAAACCTAGTGCAACCGAGCCCGCGAATGCTGTAGCTGAACTGAACTTAGGAAGCGAAGACAATGGATTGGGGAGCATTACTTATCAGCCCGAGCGCTTCTATTCACAAACAGGAAACCCTAATGAACCTCAATCTACACTTTGGTTTCAGACTAGCCAAGAATGGCTCGAATTAGCTTCTGATCTGCAGGTAACCAAAGGTATGGTTAACCTTAATTTTTCAGAAAAATTAACCAAAAACCAAAACTTACTTTAGGGGATGGAAATGCAAAGGTGCATCAACTCGAGCTTTTGCCTGGCCCAAACTCCGAAGTTGGCAGTTGGATTGAATGGTGCAACCTCCAACATCTTCATCGACAATGCAGCCTACCGAGAATTCTTGTTCGAAAATTTTCATGTTACAACGATTGACATGGAGAGTGCAGCCATAGTTATGGTACTTGTATCCTCAACTCTTTTACATTTTTGATTCGCTTGGACATCGATTGTGGTTTTGTATATGGTTCTTAACGTTTGAACTTTTGTGCAGACAAGCTTGTCGAACGGGTTTAAGGTCATTGTGATCAGAGGACTGTCTGATCTCGCCGGAGCGCAGCGTGGGGACAATACTGTTAAGCTGTTTGGACCTCTTGCAGCATCAAATGTTGCTAAAGCTGTGGTTCATTTTGTCCAAATACTAGGAGGCCAGCATTTCCAGGTGGCTGTAGATGGCTCTTCTTGCAGCTCATAGTGATTGGTTGAGATAGGGATAAAACATTATTGTTCAGATTTCAATTATTGTTGAATGCAAGAAGACAATATTATTTTAGGCACGTTTTTGTCCCGAAGATTTTAAAAAATCTTGGTTGAAACATGCATGTGTGGTGTCGGTTGGCATCAAAGAAGAAAAATCATCCAATCTGATAGAATATTAAATTAAATGGACCACGAGTACAATTGCATAGCCAACGAAATCTGACCAGGAACCCTATAACTATGGATCAGTCTAACCTTAGCCTTAGGTAAATCATTCAGGCACTCAGAATGGCCAGAAAACTGCTGCTGTTTATTCTGGTCTGCTCGCTTTCATTTCATGCTTCAGCCATTTCAGTGAAAGTGGAATCATCAGTTATCAATGCGATCAATCGGAAGGGGCCTTATGTTGGCCTAATCTCAGTGTATGCCCCGGAAGAACGCGAATTCTTTGCTCTTGGTGCATTCAAACCCTGTCATCGACCTCTCAGGTTAATTATTAATCTTACAATGCTTAGTTTAGTATCTGTTATTCATGCTGTCTGTTATTTGCAGGGAGGCGCTTTCGAGTTGGAAGAATAGGCAGAACAAAGGCCATTTATGTCAGATGTGGTGTTGGAATGGTGATCTTTTCAGTGCTGTTTAGTGAAACTAGAATCCCTTGAAACATGTCGGTTTTCTGATTGATATATTTGTCCTTCAGGTGAATGCTGCAGCAGCAACTCAACAAATGTTGGATGTGTTTGACATGGTTGGAGTAGTCCACTTTGGCATTGCTGGCAATGCCAACAGCTCCATGTCGGTTGGAGATGTCATCGTCCTCAACCAAATTGCTCAGACCGGTCTGTGGGATTGGCTGGTAAATCTGTTGAATCTGTTTTATGTTTTCTGCATTTTGGTATTGAATATGTGGCGCTGCAGAAACCCGACGCAGCAACACCAGAGGATGCAGTGGCTAGAATAAACCTAGGAAGCTACAATGCGCCTCTTGGAGGTGACAATAGATTAGGGAGCATCACTTATGAGCCTGAGTCTTTTTACTCAGTATCAGGAAAGGCTGATGAAGAAAAAAGCACAATGTGGTTTCAGACCAGCCAAGACTGGCTTGCACTGGCTTCTGATATGAAGGTGAGAAGAGCGAAAATGATGATAATACATCTCGGTCGCGCATTCTAACAGCTTGTTTTAGGGGATGGAGCTACGGCGCTGCATAAACTCGAGCTTTTGCCTTCCGGAAAGACCTAAGTTAGCAGTTGGACTAAACGGCGCAACCTCCAACATCTTCATCGACAATGCAGCCTACAGAGAGTTCTTGTACACAACTTTTCATGTTTCATCTCTTGACATGGAGAGTGCAGCCATAGTCATGGTATGTGTGTGTATGTATACCTTTATCTTAATTTCTTCAACTCAGGACATAAATAAATTGCTTGTGTTTGTTGTGCAGACAAGCTTGTCGAACGGATTTAAGGTGGCTGTGATCCGAGGACTGTCTGATCTGGCGGGAGCGCAGCGTGGAGACAACACAATCAGATCCTTTGGACCTCTTGCTGCATCAAATGTTGCCAAGGCTGTAGCTCAGTTTGTCAAGAAATTAGGAAGGAAACATATGTTTTTGTGATTGGCTGAGAAGAAAGGAAGCAAATTTTTTCTAGAGTTTGCAAATAAATTCATCTAAACTGAGAATCATTTTTCTGTAATTCTAAAATTCACAAGGTTTGAAAGTAAAGGATTCCTCTACCTCTTTGAATTTTGAAGAGTTACTCAAATAAGAATGCATGTCTAGTGGAAGATGCATAGCAAAAGTTAGAAAGCAAATAAACATCAAATAATTTGATTGCAGCATGAAAATCAAACGAAAAAGAGGAGAGAACCCCTTTTCTCAAATATTCCCTGTTGAATTGAAGTAAAAATTCATGTATTGATAAACAGAATCGGAACAACTAAATTAACTTGAATTTTATCAAACTATATATTAACTGAACTTGACTGATTTGATTTACTAGAAAATTCAACATAATTAAACTTTGATTGGTACCACCAAGTATCAAAAGATACAGCATACCATTATTACTATAACTTAATATCCTAATTCCTAGAACATCAGAGTTTACATTTTAAACAAACTACTAGCATTTGATACATCAAATATATAAATGGTAAAAGATAAAAAACAATCCAGAGATAATTTTATCCAATTACAGGGAAAATATTAGAGTAATTACTTAATATTGTTAATTTCTTATCCTCTTCTAATTGTGAAAAAAGGAAGGTAATATTATCTAATAGCCTAGTAGGAGTACAAGACTAATGTTTCTTTTTGTCCTCAAAAAAAAAGACTAATGTTTCTTTTTTATTAAAAATAAATAAACTTGAACAGATATAATATCAAATACATAACTGAAAGTGAAAATGCTACATAAGCCAAAACATTAATAAAATATAGGACACCGAAGACCGAACATACCTACTTGTAATAAAACTATGGTTTAGTATTCGTATCATAATAAAGGAGCGTGATTTATTGTTTCATAATAATAATTTGTTGGTGCGTTGAAGAATCGAAATTGGTGTGAATCTCTGTCCATGGCCCTTTCCCGGCTCCGAAATCCGGTCATCGCTCGCGCCCCGTCGCTACTCCGAGCTCGTCTTCTCTCCTCCGCCGCCCGATCCTTCTCCGGGTAAGAATTCCGTCCACTTTGTTCTGTTTTCGCCGCAGTTACGTTCCGACACAATTATAAATTGCTCTCCGTTTAGTGCAAAGGCCTTAGCGTAGTTTCCAACTGCTCTGCACATTGTAAAATAAATAAATAATGACATTAGCACACTAAAGCATGTTGATGTTAAGGATATTGGGTTCATAATGTTTATAGTTTGTGCGCTGGGATTGTTATTAACTGTTCATTTTGGTTTTAGAGATGGTAATGATATTGCTGATTCATTTATTCCTTTGTTTTCTTTTCTTTTTTGGCTTGTGCTGCTGCAGTTCCAGGGTTGTCAATTCCATTGGTGATATTAAAGGCACATTAAGGTAGGTGCTATCTTATATGATCAGTTGTTTTATGAATAAAGCAAGATTCTTTCGCATGCATCTTAGCGAGAAGCATACTGAATGTGGATCATTCATTTTTCTGTAGTTTCTAAGTTCTTGTGCCACAAGGGCTGGCTCTTAAGACAAAATCTCTTTTCATTTTATCCCCCTGATTTAGGTAGGTATAGGAGTTAGGATTTCAGTATCTTCTGTACTTGAAACTTATTTCATACCATCCATGAACTGTTAATCAAAAGGATTTTCTAAATTTCAGTCCTTTATCCTCTTTGTGTTATAGGCCACAACTCTATTTAACATGGCGATGTTGGTTAATTAAGTTTTAAAATTTCAGTGATTTATCTTTTTGCAATTCTCTAACAGGAATAAAATATCGCGTACTGGTGGTGGCATACATGATTATTCCTCAAAATATAAGGTCAGTTTTCTAAAAGGACAAGAATTTTAAACTCTCATTTCAGCCATCATTCACACTGCTCTTTCCACATCTGATTTCCTAATACTTAATTTAAAATTGCAGTGGCAAAATGGCATACGATATTTTTCATCCGGAGGTAAGTATTACATTTTTGGATAAACTGTACAGTATTAATGTACGGAGATTTAGTCAAGATATAGTTAAACTGCTGTTCTGTTCCTTGCAGCAGTATTTTTTTATATGTCGAGGAACCCCTTTAAGGTCAAGAGCAATATATTAAAATGATTTTTTCTGTTTCATGGGCAATACTCTTCAAGTTGACTACAGTAGAAGCAGGCATTTGTCTCTTGGACATAATTAATGCAAATAACAAACAGCGATCAAATTGCCACCCTTCACATCTGCACTTTATATGTTTATTTACTTAGTTTTGTTGTTATATGGAACCTAAGAGACTGTTAAGGTGCCTCTTTAGCACGATTAGGTGTAAAAGCTGTAGTCGAGAACTGGATATTAGAAATATTGTGTGACAAATAGGTTGAATAATGGAATGAATGGTTGCATTTTGAAATAGGATATCGTGTATTCATTCTGGACCTTGATTTTTTCTTTTAGATGCACCCCAACAAATGGTTATTGGAATGCCAGCTTTATCCCCTACAATGGTAAGATTGCACTAAAGGTTCCAGTTTGATATTATAAGTTTTATTATTTATAATTTATGTGCAAAGTTATTATTTATTACTTAAAGCTCTACTCATTTCTGTAGAATCAAGGTAACTTAGCAAAGTGGTTGAAAAAAGAGGGTGACAAGGTCAGTGCCACTATCTGCTTCTTTTTTTTTTAATATATTTTTTAAAAAACACTTTTCTGTTTTCCATCCTAGTAGTACTGGCATGGCATCTAGTTCATATTCACTGGTACATTTTCTTACTTGATATTCATTAGCCATTACCCTAATTCTATTGCATCTTTTTGTAACAGATTGAGGTGGGAGATATTCTATGTGAGATAGAGACAGATAAAGCTACACTTGAATTTGAAAGTCTTGAAGAAGGGTATGCAAAAAAATTCTCCAATTATAAACTTTGTTGGAATGCTTGAATGAGTTACTTGGGTTCTGTATTCGTCCTGCAAAACACATGCTATAAAGTGTGTTTTTTTTTTTCTGATTGAGTGCCTTGCATTTTATCGTTCTTATTGCGTTTGGATAAAGTTCGTCACAATTTTTCTGCTCCTCTTACAAATTGTTTGGCGAATGAGTCATATTCAAACGTGTATATTTATCCAAATTGTATATTTTCATGTTTCATCTCATTCTGACAGATCGAAAAACTGATTTCAGATTTTTGGCTAAAATACTGGTACCTGAAGGTTCGAAAGATGTGCCAGTTGGACAACCAATAGCAATCACGGTAAATAAAATTTTCTTAAGAAACTGACTTATTCCTGGCAATTTTTATGTGTTTTGTGGTTAGGAGTTTTTATTGACCTAGAGCATGCTTTCGTTCAAAATTTGATTAAACTAAAGGGAATATTGTAAAATTTGATTTATATAAATTTGTTTTTTGCTCCTTTCATCTCCCTTTACTCTTGTTTGGGAGTTGTGTTTTGTTTTTCCTCCTTTTTTGAAGGTTGTATCAAATCTTTTACCTCCTTGTCCAAAATAATCAGGACCTTCTTTAATACATTTACTAGTATTGCTTGTTTCTTGATTTTCGTGTGTGCTGTTTATGTTTTGGTAGTCTTTCTTTTCCATTTGATGGGCATAGTTGCTGACTAAGTTATTTCAATAGGTTGAGGATGCAGATGACATAAAAAATGTCTCCGTCTCTGTTACTGATGATATTGATTCACAAAAAGATATAGCACATGACAAAATGGAAGAAGAACCTGGTTCTGGGAACGTGAATTTATCAGACCTTCCTCCTCATATCATTCTCGGAATGCCAGCTCTTTCCCCAACAATGGTATTTTCTCTAGAAAATTCCTTTTATTCTATATTTTTTACTTTTAATTTATTTATTTAGCCAATAATGGTCTACATTTTCCATCCTGTATGACCCTCCTTTTATAACAAAAAACTTTTCCCCTGCAGAATCAAGGTAATATTGCTGTATGGAGGAAGAAGGAAGGTGATAAGGTAATACTTAGGGGTGTGGAACTTTTATTCAATAGGACCAGGTTTATGGGCCAATTTTATGGAAATTTTATCGACCAAGTTGATGAGTAATTTTGCACTATTCTTATTGTTGGTTATATTTGCATACAGATTGAAGTCGGTGATATTCTTTGTGAGATAGAGACGGACAAAGCAACTCTTGAATTTGAAAGTCTTGAAGAAGGGTAATACATATTTCTGGCTGTTATCGCAAAATGCATTTGCGTGTATTTCTTATATAACTGCCAGGGAACATAGTCTCACCATCTTCATTAGAGCATATTCTTGCCATATTGTCCTTTTTATGATGTCAAAGATAACATGTAATTTGAATTATCCCGTGGTTATCAAAATAATGCGTGTAGTACCCAGCTAAACCTAATTTTTAAGTGTAAATCTTTGAAAAAATTATTTTGCATTACAGCTTTCAGTGATATTTATGTTTGAATGCTTTCAGATTCTTGGCCAAAATTCTAGTTCCAGATGGCACCAAAGATGTTGCAGTGGGACAACCTATTGCTGTGACAGTAAGTTAATCTGTAAAGCTTAACATATTTTATCTTTGTGCGGTGCTGTTTCAAAGCATATTCTGAAATTTTCTTTTGTGAGCATGTAATATATTGGCAATAATATACTTTTTCTTCTTTTTACTTTTTTTGCAAGGTTGAGGAACTAGATGATTTTGAGATTGTAAAAAAATCTGTTGGTGGTGATGTGGTGCCCAAGGGCGCTAAAGTAGCTCGCCCTAATACAACTACTCAAACTATTGCTCAGAAAACAAGTTTCAGTAGAATTGGTCCATCTGCAAAGTTACTTATTCATGAGCACGGTCTCGAAGCTTCTTCCATAACCCCATCCGGTCCACGCGGTACCATTTTAAAGGGGGATGTTTTGGCTGCAATAAAATCTGGGAAAGGGTCTCCAAAGAAGTCATCTTCTAAAGAGAAAAAATCCCCTTCTTTGCAGACCCTCGCACAAAATACTAAATTGCAGTCATCTGGTCTAAAAACTGATCTACAGCAGACCGATGCTTCTTACGGAGATTTTGCTAACAGTCAAATTCGCAAGGTATCTTCTACGTTAACTCACGTTTTACTGAGATTAGAGATTATTTGATGGTAACTCTTTGTATCGTTTGTTGCAGTTACTTTAGAATACATACTATTTATTTTATATACCTGGTTCTGTATTTTTGTAATTAATCATCAAGTGTTTGATAATAGGAACTAAAAACTGCAGCCATCGTGATATATAATTCTGAAGGGTCTGAATTCTATGCATTTCCAATATCCATTGTCCTATATGTGTGCATTATTTTATATGTGTACATGATTCAGTCATGCCCAGATCATCTTTATGTAACCTCTCGTTCTTTACACGATTCATCATTTTCTCACTTCCCAAAATTATTGTGCAGGTGATAGCAACAAGGTTGTTGGAATCAAAGCAATATACACCTCATTTATATTTATCTTCAGGTTGAGATTATATCTGTTAATAATATTTACTGTGTCAGGTAGTTTTTAAAGTCATTATCTGAATGATGTCCTTTGTAATTTTTTATTAGATGTGGTGCTGGATCCACTTCTCTCCTTCAGGAAGGAGCTCAAGGGTACGAGCTTTTATTTCTCTACTTCAGTTCCATACAGTATATTTTTTGTAACTCTTATCTTATTTATTGACTTCTGTCTCACAGATAAGTTTGACCAAAAAGTTTCAGTGAATGATATCGTCATCAAAGTTGTTGCAATGGCTCTGAGAAATGTTCCAGAAGCAAATGGTGATTTTAACTCCTATATGTTTGGTTTCCTTTGCTATTTATATGTTTGTTTCTAGCAGTAAAGTTTTTCTAGCATTTTATGATACAATAATGATATCCAACTTGAGAAAGACATTCAATATTCCAGGTGCCAGTTGTGTCAATTATATAGAGTTTGATCCTTCATAATTTCTATTGTTGGGATTTGCTGTCTGGATATTTTGACATATGCCAAATGCTGATTCCTAGAAATGTGTGTAAGAAAAACCGACAAGGGGCATAACTGTGTGAACTCTGTTGGTATTGGTTTCAGTAAAACATCAACGTTTTTCTGTTTCCATTATCTTGTTAGTATAACTTTTTTCTTCTCTTTTAATCTTAAACTTATTGAGTGTGTATATAAGAGGATAACCAACTAACCTATGAGTTCCCATTTCTTAAAGGGTTCGATCAAACATGAATTTCTTTCACATGGTTTTGTGGTCTTCATGAGCTTTTAAAGATGATATTTTTCTAGTTTATATTTCAAACTTTCGTCTTTTTCGTCTTTCTAACTCTGAACATCATGTAATCCAAATATGTTCAGCTTACTGGGATGATAAAAAGGGGGAATCAGTGTTATGCGATTCAGTAGACATATCAATAGCAGTTGCTACTGAAAAGGTTTGATACTCTCAATTATATTATAGTTATTATTTTTATATTAAGGTCATATGCTTATCTGATTTTGTTATGCTGTGAATTTCAGGGCTTGATGACTCCCATTATTAGGAATGCTGATCAAAAGTCCATATCATCTATTTCCTTAGAGGTAATTTTGGATAAAGCTGTTTTACTTTGTTGGCCTTCTTCAACTGTTATTTTTCCAAGCTTCTTGATCAAAGCAATAAACATAATCTTGCTGAATGTGTGGTCTATTGCTTATAAGTTGAAAAACTTTAATCTACTTTGTTTAAATTGAAGCAAATATAAGTTATGAATCAGGTATTCTGATGTAGAATTAAAGTGGACCTATCCCTTAAGTTCACTAATCATTGTTATATCCCTTGAGTTCTGATGTTGTTGGTACAAAGTTAGATATGTTATCATCAATATTTTCATGGCATGCATCATAGGTTAAGGAACTTGCTGAGAAGGCAAGGAAAGGAAAATTGAAGCCAAATGAGTTTCAGGGGGGTACTTTCAGGTAATGAAACAAGCGCTTGGGTTTTTTTTGTTTGGATTATAGGTGTCTGACCCAGGTTTGTATGCTATGTTGCAGTATTTCAAACTTGGGAATGTTTCCGGTGGACAATTTTTGTGCAATTATAAATCCTCCACAGGTTCTTTCTATTTCTCTTACGCCTGAGTCTCCTTGTGTAAAATTCTTTAAAACCCGTTTTATTTAGCTTTCTAACTTTTCTTGATCATATGCGTCTAGGCGGGCATTCTTGCTGTGGGTAGAGGAAATAAAGTTGTTGAGGCAATTATGGGTCCGGATGGTAAGAAAAATGCCAAGTTCTATTAACTGTGTGTTTATTCCAAAGCCGACAGCAATGTGTAACTTTATCTTTATCTTTTTAGGAACTGAGAAGCCCGGTATTATCACGAAAATGAATTTGACACTATCAGCAGATCATCGTGTTTTTGATGGAAAAGTTGGAGGTATGTTGAAATGAGTAGAAGAGATATAACGAGTACTTCTTTGTTCATAACCATATAATTGCCTTTGGATTTTAATCTCAACGCAAGTTACCTATTTTTGTAGGTGCATTTGTTGCTGCTCTGCGTTCAAACTTTTCAGACATCGAAAGACTGCTTTTATAAGCCATCCAGATGGAATGTACTTTTAGAATTTCCTCATCGGATTGAATGTTCTGTAGAGATAAACTTGGTGAGGGTTTCATAACCGCCTTTTTGGAGGGGTAAAAGTTTTGATACCGACCCTTTCGCGGCAAGATTCTTTGGAGTTTCAATAGTTCATAGCTCACAATCTCCACAACATATTTTACAGGGATACATAATTTACTCTCTTGAGGTTGTTTCTTCATCCTATATCAATGAGATAATGTAAAAATAAAAAAACAATGTCTAATTTATAGCCAAATGGTTTGGTTTTTGTTTTGAAATTTACATTTCTTCGCAGTTTGCGAACATATATTCCCAAGAGCAACCCTTCAGTGCCCGGATGATAATCAGACAACTTAAATAGCAATTATTCATACATATTAAAATTAAACTACTGGTTCACAAACAAATGAAAAAGTATAGAAAAGAAGATCAAAACAACATAAAGATTGTCTGTATTATTTTCTGGTCTGTGTATTACAAGAATAAATAATGTATATTCGATATATCATTCAGTCTGCATTACAAAACTAATCAAGATTGTCTATTATTACAAAAGAAGAACTCCAAGGTTGTAGTTACACATTGTCTCCCTCACTGGTTACATGTTTGACAGCCAAAGGTAGGTACCACTGAGGACCAAATCCAGCAGCTCTTCTTGCAGCCTCGTTAAAAGGAGGTTTCAGGGGCCCTCTAAAATGTGCCCTAACCACTTCATGAAATTTCTTAACTACTTCACCATCGCCATCTTCTGTAACAGACAAAATTGGAGTCCCTTCTCCTTCTTGACTCCTAGACCTCAAGCAAAGATACCTAAACCACTTCACTCCGGCAGCACAGTGTGTAATTTCTTCGGGGTAAACCACCGTCTCCAGAAGATCAGCAGTCTGATCATCTCCTCCATTTCTGAATCGAGAGATTGTTGTTGGCACTACATCAAGGCCACGAGCCTACACATTTCAAGTTTTATCCCACGGTGAGAAATGGCTTCACAAGAACAGCTAAAAATTCACAAGAAGTTCAACCCAGTGAAGCTAGTGCAAATGACTAACCTCGTGAACACAGTGTTCGATGGCTAAACGGGCCAACAAGTCCTTGGAAGTATCCATGGCAGAGTCCCAAAGGCCATCATGAGCTGGTAGTGCTCCGTAGAATGAACCTAGCTCTTCAAGACGCTTTGCAAGCAGGCTGAAATGCCGACCTTCATCTTGAGCCACCTTTACAAAATCAGTGAAGAAATCTCTAGGCATGCTCTCTTGCTTCCCAAAACGAGCAATAATATCCTACAAAAAGAAGAATGGATGACAGCTTGATCAACTCAAAAGTTCTAATTTATAGGAATACACATATCAAGAAACAAGCAATGCATTAAAGGATTGAAGAATTAAAAAAAAATTGGGAGTAACACATAGATGGAAAAGAGATTGAGTACCCAAGATAAGTCGATAGCCCAGCTCTCAGTGTGAACAAGACTGTGCACAATGGCTTGTCTACTCTGCAAGCTTCCAGCTTTGCCGAGCTTTGGCATCATACCAGGTGATACTAGCTTCACCTGCAATGTTCACAATTCAACATGACACAGCCTCATCAGTAATCAATCCAACTAGAGGATGATCCAGGAATATTATAAAGGAGCACAAAATCCAAAAATGAGCTGTGTGTGATATATCCCATAAATCAAAACTTGCATCTTTCTCAATCTGCCTCTATATATCTAAACCTCATCCTTTCCACACATTGTCTCCAATTCTATCTTCTCTAATTTTCTTCAACTTTTTCCTTAGTCTTTTTTTATACTGCCATAATATGTAAACTAATTCTTACTTCACAAAATTTCTGTTCAAAATTTCTGTTCTAAAAACTCAACTCACTGACAACTTCCACTGACATTCTAGGCATTCAAACATTAAAAATATACATAAATTCACTGAAAGCATACAAATAAAAACTATGATATATGAAAAGGAAGTACATTTGAAGGTGTAGTGTGTACTGACGTTGGTTAGCCTGGCTGGACGATCGGGCGGGGTGAGGTTTATCGAAGGAGAGTAAGGGGAACCGATGAGGCCTTGCAGCCATTGATTAGCAACTTGGTCACCTAACCGGGCCTTCTCAAAAGGGTCCGCCGTCTTCAGAATTCGGACCGCCGCTTCCACCAGGGTCTCCGACGACATCTTCCTTGGCCTTCCCCTCAAACCTTGGTTATATTAAATTATATATGTTTTATTTGTTAGTTCATTATTTTCAAAAAATAAATATTATATATTAAAATAAAATATTACTCCTCGTCTCGATAAAAGGGGTATACTCTTTTCTTATTTTGATATTCTAATCCAACTTGCGCATTTTTTATTGGTAAAGTTCATTCCTTTTTTTTTACTCGTTCTTCGCTTTCATTCTCAAACTCAATCTCATAATGATCAATGACTAGTAAAGAAAGTCTCATTGTAACCCTTGATTGACAATGACTGTGAAGTTTGACAATATTATTATTTAAAAAATTAAAATATACTATATTATTCCGGCATCTATTTTGCTTCTCGTTTCTTCCCTCTCTTCCTCCTTGCATATGATGTGGCGGGGAAAACAGAGAGACGGCATTGAAATTTCATGCAATCGGGAATTAAGCAAGCGGAATATTGGTGAATTCACAGTTAATTTACAACAAGGTTTTCTTTGTCAGTAAGAGGTCATAGTGAAATTTCTCAAATAATCGGTATTACAGAATATTTATGCAGAAATTTATAAGATGATTTTCTCTTTACTCAACTATAGTAGGTTCTAAAGTTCTTTATCATTTTTTTTAAAAAAAAAGTAACAAATTTCCATTTAAATCTTTGAAATACTTTCAGAATCGTTTGACAATATTAAAAAAAGTCAGAGCACTATTCCATTCTGCTATACCATGGAGGTTCATTTTCGCATAAGAAGCGAGTAAATGAACCAATACATTTCTATCCCTTGAGATATACCAAGGATTTCAGACTTTCCCACTTTTAAATAACAATTTCAAAGACCTAACTATGGAACCGGAGGCAATTTCATCTCTCTCACCGCGTGCACCAAGCCTAAGCAATTTCCTGATATGGTCATATCTTCTAGCTTCAATGATCTTGCGAGATACACCGCCAACTCCAAGACCAAACCTTCAACGTTCTTTATTATCATATCAAAATGGACCAGTCAAACTAAATTATACTTTGGTTGATGGAGATCGTAATTTCTAAGGGAACTAGCTTAATTGACATAACTAAATTTAAATGGAATTAAACTAATAAAAGTGAATTTAATATATTGACAATTAAACTGAAGTAAATAAATTGGACATGTGGGCTTTTTCGCCTTAAACCCTAGCAAAGCGCATTCAAACTTCCCTCTCGTTGGAGGCAGCCGGTGCTTTCACAAGCTGGCGGCCTTCCACCCCATCCCATAGATAAAAATCTATACCACCCTCTCTCAATTTTCAACCCAAAACTCTTGTTTCCGCCGTCGAAAATCTCCGAGACTTCAAAACTCGAATCGCAGCCCTTATACAAGATTTGGATTCTCGCAATGGGTCTATAAAGCCGCCAAGACACCACCAGACGGGTGAACACCGACTGGTTTCCACCATCACTACTGCCCTACCGTCAATCACACTAGCCGCCGCGAATATGCCACCGGAGTCTATAAGCATATCTCCAATTTGATTTCATCAATGCCATGGTTGCTTGATCAGAGTAGCCGCTTCAATCTCTTTCGAGATCCTAGGAGTCACCATGGTTTCGCCCAGCCATGTATCGGGTCGGGTTCGCCGCGCTGTGCGTCATGCCGATAAGGAGGCTCATCATCGGATTTCCTAGGTGGGCTCACGGAAACTGAGCCTTTTGGGCCAGCAATGGACCAGAAAAGTCAAGGGATTTGTCTAGTTAGACGGTCAATGGATCACCATATAGATATTTCACAGTCGAACATAATTGTGTTCTTTTTCTTTTTATTATTTTCTAGCTAAATATTGGGTCTGCATTAAATTGAGGTTTGATTAAATGTTGCTCTAGAGTTTTATTAGCCAACACTTGTTTTCCTGTGAGTCTGGGTTAAATTGTGTTTAGTTTCAAATCTGATTTTTAGCGGTATGTCAGTATAGGGGGAATTTGAGTCAGAGTGGTAATTACTTACTCCTGGCGATTCTGTACTAGCTCGCGCATGTGCGGCAAGGAGAAATCTGAGTCAGAGTTGTCTAAATACTTACTTCTGGCGGGTCCGTACATCAGATTTGTAGACCGAGTAGGCTGGTTAATCATTGCTTATATGTGAAAATAACTTGGAAAATCTCTCACTGCCTCCGAGGGGAAAAGCAAATAACGTCTAATGAGAGAGATTGGGAAGTGATCACACACTAATATTTGATTAGTGAGCTTGTGTCGTGTTAGATAAACTTTAATAATGCTTCGATGTTGTCAAAATGATCCGGTAAATTTCTTATTGCCTCCGAGGGGAGATGCAAATAACGTTTAATGAGATACCGGTGAGTAATTGCAAATTCAGAGCGTTAGAGACCAATATTTATCAGATGAATTAAATCATTAGTGGTTATTATCTCTGATTACACACTCTATTTTTTTATAATCCCATTATTTAGTTCAAACCGTTTTGATACAGCCATACAGGGTAACACATTGCAATAGATTTAAAAAATTTCCCGTAATTTTACACAAATTGTCTCCTACTTAGGGTATTGAGTTTCATGATGTATTTTCTGGTTATTTTCGGTTGGAATGAGCCATGAATAATCATCTCTTAATAAAAAAAATTGAAATAAAATAAGTTAGTCTTCTGAGATTATTTTAGATAAGATAAACTAAACTGGTCTTTTAAAAGAAATAAAAATAAAAATTAAATTGTTGATAAATTGCAATTTAATAGAATAGCTAAATTAATCTAAATTTTAATAAATTATATCATATTCGAACTGAAATAAGTTAAACTGCTTTTTTAAAATAACTTTGATAGAGTAAAGCCCTATCCCCTAATTGACTTCAAAAACCGGGAGGCAGTTGAAAAATGAAGCGAGCCAGAAATTGACTTCAAAAGTTCGAAGTTAAAGTAGTGTCGTCTTCCCCGCTCGCAGAGTTCCGACCAACAGGTTCCCGCCGACGGTATGATGCAACCGAGTTCTCTGGGGAATTGCAGGCCTATCCAGGACTCTCTAATCGAACTCGTCAAGACCGCGCTCATCAACATCTTCGTCTGCCCTTACGCCACGGTCCGTCTTTTCCCCCTCTCTCTACTTCACAATTGTAAGTCGGAAACCACGGTCCATTTATATATTTTGCCTCTCTTGTTGCAGGTTTGCGACTTGTACTGCTCCAAAGTAGCGGATGAGAGCAAATGGGATGATGCTCAAATTGGCCATTATATTGGCATCGGTAAACTTCTGCTTGTCTTTTTTACTTTCTTGATTTTGGATGTATAAAATGCAGTTCTTCTGATCCTCTATGCTGTTCACGAAGCATTTGTTGGAACAAATGTGCAGAGCAGAAGCAGAATTTCAAACTTCTATTGTGAATATAGGAGATTGGGCATATGAAAGCTGTAAGTATAATTTATGTCGTGCGATGCAGATGTGGCGACATCGGGTGTGAGTGAAGTACGGGAAGCCTGGGAGAGTCAGCATAAGTCGTACACTTCACAGTTGATTGAACTCGACCCCTGCACCGTGAGTCCTCAGTCTGTTCCTCCCATTTATCACTTTCTCCAAGATTTTGCTTCTCCAAGACTAATGAGTGTGTGGGGGGTGATATGCATTATGCAGGAGGATGTAAGCTTGCATTTGCAAGGCGAGGAGAATCAAGCTGACATTGTTTGCTGCATGCATCATTTGCAGGTTTTCACAGTTTAAATTGTTCGTTTTTTGTTTTGTTTTGTTTTTGAATATGCTGAAAGTCAATTTGACATTAACTATCTGCATTCTAATCAAAAAGGGCGTTTCTTTGCAGCTTTGCTTCGAGACAGAGGATAAAGCGAGGAGACTACTACAGAATGTGTCATCTTTGTTGAAACCAGGAGGATACTTTCTTGGCATCACTCCTGATTCATCTACTATATGGTACTCAAAAAATCTTGAATTTTTTTACCTAGGAACCTAGACTTATAGTGTACATCTAATGATTCCATTTAATGTTAGTCAGTTGCCGAGTTTAAGTTGTTACTAAACGAATTTGCAGGGCGAAGTACCAGAAAAATGTTGAAGCATACCACAACAGAAGCGTTGGAATGAAACCAATTAATTTTCCTAATTGTATCAGATCAGAGACCTATATGATTACTTTTGAAGTTGAGGAAGAGAAGTATGAAATAAATCAAATTACTTATTATCTTGTACTGTTGGAAATTTTATAAGTTGTTTAATTTGTTGTTGCTCAATGTTCATGGTAACAAGGTTTCCATTCTTTGGAAAGAAATACCAGTTGCAGTATGTGAATGACATTTCTACCGAATCCCATTGCATGGTTCATTTTCCCAGCTTGATAAGGTAAATGTCAAATATCCTTTACTGCAATTGTTTACAAATGCTTTACTTTGGTTTCTTTCTTGCAAAAAGGGTAAAATTTGATAAGTGGTGAGGTGGTCTTTTAGGTTTTTACTGGGTGATTCCTCAGGTTATCTGAGCGAGAAAATGTTCCAGACAGTCCATTTCATGTAAAACTTGACTATATATCTAACTTTAAGCATCTCACTAAGGGCCTTGCACCCTGGGTTTTGTCTTAATGATGATTGAGTGTTTGAGTTCTTATAATAATGTTTATGTTGCAGGTTGGCTAGGGAAGCTGGTCTTGAATATGTGGAGCTACAGAATTTGACTGAGTTTTTTGAGGATAATCGGTATAAATATAACCATTTTATATTTGTGTTACTGTTCTGTTGGAAATTGTCTGATTGAATGGTTTGGAAAAATATGTATACTTGAATCTTTTTGCTTGTATTGATATCCACAATCTTGCATATAGTTAATGTGCAGGTTGTCGCATTGCTCATGTTCTATTCCAGAAACTTGTGTTGCTGTTTTACCTATAACTGCTGTCTGAAACTGCCTACTGTTAGTCCTTGATGATTGCATGCTTAATATTCTATACATATGCTTGTATACCTTGTCTTGCATGTGTGAGTGAATTGGCTATCTGAGGAACCTTGTTTATCTTAAGACACAGCCCCCCACACCCAATTCATGAGTAATACTTAGTGGGGTTGGAGGGGTGATAGAGGAAATTTAGTAGAGGGTTGCATGAGCTTGCTGCATATTGGTGCCTAATAAACCATTGTCGTGAATACTTAAATACTTTGTTGTTTGAC
Organism: Sherardia arvensis; assembly: GCA_948330725.1. Taxonomy (NCBI): domain Eukaryota; kingdom Viridiplantae; phylum Streptophyta; class Magnoliopsida; order Gentianales; family Rubiaceae; genus Sherardia; species Sherardia arvensis. The sequence continues at coordinate 8,017,565 of OX415236.1, read as the reverse complement.
ATAAATCTCTAAATTTTTGTGCTTGTGTATCTTGACCAAAGCGAACAATTTGCAAGCATGCTTCAAGATTCCGGTCATGTTGATCCTCGGGGCAGGTTTCTTCCGCGATCATATGATGTGTTAGGTGACTGTTTCTATTTGTTTTGATATTATCCATTGTATGGATCTTTTTATTCATTTTTGGTCAAATTATAGTCTCATTGTTCTCCATTTGGTTTCCCCTGCAGGGCTATTTACTACATTCATTTTCCAAAAGCCAGATCCTGATTTTGCGCCTCCAATTCAGACCCCCCCTATGTATCAAGACCTTAGCAACGGGCAAGACGAGGTTAGTGCTCTGGGACTGGCTATGACCATTAATAAGGCATGAGGTCCGATAATTACTATTATGCGTATAATAAATAATTGTCTATATTCATTTCTTTGTTTCCCCGTCACAGTTAAAACAAGTAAACCACAAGTCACACTCTCACACTTGCTAGAGTTCACTTTAGACAATAATTTTAGCACAGAGTACTTAACTGTAGAGGCAAGCTATGATCTTTTGACCTTACCAATCGTGTCTTTATTATGAGGAGCCAAACTTGTGTAATTTTGTTGTGTCGGATCATTCTTTTTGTGTAATTTTGGATGAAAACCTCTCTAACGGAATATTAGAAAGAGTATGTTTGGGAGTAGCAGAAGCATGTAGTTGTGTATGATTGAGGACGGGAAAATCCCGTAGCTTTCATAATAAAGTAGCAGAAGCATGTTGCTGTGTGATTGAAGACGGGAAAATGACTCTTCTTCCTCTTCGCTGACATTTTGCTTTGTAGGGAGAATGGGATGAAGATGATTGGAGAGATGATGAGCAGACTAGTGTTCAGGGGGAAGCATCTTCCGTGGGAATAGGGAAGATAACTGAGCAGAAAGGGATTTTGGGACCTGGCCCGCCCGAGTTACGATTTGCTGAGGCACTATAACCAAAGGAAATGCTGGTGATGATGTTCTATAATGTACATGTATTGAAGCTATGGCCGCTCTGTTTGTTCAATGAGGATAGATTTGAAATCTACCAAGCAATGTTTAAGCCTCCATAGATGTTGTCTTAAAAAAGTTTATACGGAAATATAGATGTGTTATGAATCGTATTTTGATGCAAGAAATTCTTTTTATTTGAAAACCAGTAGCAGAAAGGAAAAAATAAAATTTTGGTCAGAAGAACAGACAAAAATAAGTTAAATAAAATTAATATGAACAGAAACACGCCCAGTGGGATTCGAACCCACAATCGCCTGATTAGAAGTCAGACGCCTTATCCGTTAGGCCATGGGCGCTTGTTATGATAGTGGAGATTGTTTATATATATATAATCGCAAATCCTCGCTATTTCTACTTATTCAAAATATCCAATAATGCTTCCCAGAAGATTGTATCACATTATTTAAACTTGACAATTTCTTTATCCTAGGATATTGTCAGGATTGGGCTTGGATCAAAGGGCAAGAAGGTCTTTCCAGCAGGACGGGCAAGAAAGAGCTAAGAAGAGGAAATGGAAGCAGTTGGCTGATTAGTTAGAATCTGGACTGTAACTATTTTTCTAGCCTATAGCCAGTAAGATGGCATGCTTCCAACCCCAAATTCTACTCTAAATCTCATTTGAATTCTTCCCCTTTCTACTCTCTTTTCTACTCATGTTTTGGTTATTCAGTTAATTCACAATATTGGCCCTGTGATCCGAGCTGGATCACGCCAAATATTCATCAACATTCTTGAAAAAAAATGAGATCCATCAACAATTCAACATTCCCTAAAAATGATATCATATTATTTCTACGTAGTAATAATGAATGATAAGGGTTAATGTAATTATGTTCTGTAGTTTGGCATCATTTTTATGTTATATGCAATTCAATTAAGACCAATTCAATATATAATTTAATGAATTTTAAAAACTGTTTTTTTTTTGGTTATGTATAATATACCCAATTGGATGCAAAAGATCATTATAATATGATATTATCCTCACATGTACACAGAGTAGGAATGAAGCGAGTACATTATAAATGTCTTGGACAAGCATATGTGCATTATGAAATTTGTAGCAGAAATCAAGTTTAGTTATGTTAAAAAAAAACAAATTTAGTTATAAAAAATGCACAATATAATTACAAGTTTACAACCAACCATATAGACAGTTATACAATTCAAAATACACAATTTTTAAAATTAATAAACCATATACAATTTTCAAAGCTCGAGGGCTTTTTTTCAAAAGGTGACAGCATATAGCAGATGTTTTATTTATAAGAGTTGATTACAGAGCTGGTTAGTAATCAGCTCTCGTACTTGTTAATGAAATCAAGCAGAACACCTTTTTCCATTCCCTATCACCACCCAATATTAATTTCACCGCTTTGATATAATCCGGCATATACATATAAGTACGGTCTATCAGGTTCAGGGCCTCCATGCATTTCACCAACAATTCGTCTTCATCATCTCCATCTGCTCCCTTCTTCTTTTGAGTACTCCCACACTTGCACTTGCAGACACCGTCGTCTTTCTTAGTTCCCATTATTCTTACGCCTCTCACACCACTTATTTCAACTCTACTCATCTCTTGTGATCACTATATTTAGAAAGTTACAGCAATAATGCTGCTGGTTATGAATATATAAGCTCATAATTAGCCACTGTTAATTATTCTTAATTTGTATTAGCGGCTATCTTTTCTTTAACATGATTTATTCCTAGCTTGTATCCAGGCCCTCATTATACCTTATAATTTTGAAAAGAGCAAGGAATCAACTTTACTTAGGCAGGGATACAAGTTAGGAATAAAAGAAAAGATCACATTGAATACAAAGAATAATTAACAGTGGATAATGAATCAGCTGCTTATATAACTAATTAGAAGTATTGTTGCAAAGTTCCATCAACTAGAATAATTACGTTTGAAATGAGTGCTGAAGAAGACGGTGCGAATTGCATAAGAATATCGGGAGCCAAGAGAGAAGATGAAGAAGATGGTTGCTGCAGCTGCAAGTGCGGGAGTACTGGAAAGAAGGCAGATGAAGGAGATGAGTTGGTGGTGAAATGCATGCAGGTTCTTAACGCTACTGAACATATAACAGACTCGCTTTATGTAACTGCATTCCAGTTGTTGCTCGGTAGCAATGAGGCTTGGAGAAAGATGTTTCTGCTGGTTCCACACGACAGAGTTAAGGCACTACTTAATGGCTACCACTATGCATGATTCTTTTCTCATCCATTTATATGTATTTGTGTGATTCCATCATCTCTTGATTGTCCAATAAATTTTACTTTTGTCGTCTGTATTTGAGATTCATTCTTTACGTTTCCAACACCAGGCCATTTCTCAGAGATCGGAGCACAATATTTAGAATGAAAGTTGTTGCTTCAAAGTATTGATGGGAGAAATTAAAAACTTTGAGATTCGGATTGGAAATGGCTCAAATCATAAACTAGCTTGAAACACAATCACAAAATTATTGATACTCCAAAGAAATGGTGGGCTGAGGCTGTTCATACTGCATGTCATACAATTAACAGAGTTTATCTTCGTCCCCTCACTCAGAAAACTTCTTATGAACTCTGGAAAGGGAGGAAGCCAAACGTCTCATACTTTCATGTATTTGGAAGTGCGTGCTACATTCTCAGAGATCGTGAACCTCTTGGTAAGTTTGACAAACGGGCTGATGTTGGGATTTTTCTTGGGTATTCTCAGAATAGTAGGGCATACAGGGTTTTCAATAACCGCACGAATGTCATGATGGAGTCCAACAATGTAGTTATTAAAGATCTGAAGGATATCAGTAGCGGAATCCTACTTGAAGATGAACCCGAGCAGTTCATCATTTCAGAAGTTGATCCACCCGTGTCCGATGTTACAACACTGTCGGATGTTATAACACTACCTGATGTTGCAACATCATCTGATGTTTTTGAAAATAACACAGTATCTGAAGCTACATCTGATCCAACTACATCTGTCCCTCCTCCTCCTAACACTTATAATCTAAGACAGACAGAACGGAAAGACTATGCAAAAATGAATGCTGGGATGCATGTGCTTCAATGTTTTCTTTCATCCATAGAACCCAAAAATCATAAGGAAGCATTGACTGATGAGTATTGGATTTCTGCCATGCAAGAGGAATTGGAGCAGTTCACCAGAAGTGATGTATGGTATCTTGTTCCGCGACCTTCAGGTGTTAATGTTATTGGCACTAAGTGGATTTTCAAGAACAAGTCTGATGGAGATGGTAATATCACCAGAAACAAGGCTAGACTGGTGGCTCAAGGATATACTCAAGTTGAAGGTGTCGATTTTGATGCAACTTTTGCTCCAGTTGCAAGGCTAGAATCTGTTCGTTTTTTGCTTGCTATGTCCTGTATTATGAAGTTCAAGTTGTTTCAGATGGATGTAAAGAGTGCATTTTTAAACGGCATTGTTAAGGAAGAAGTATATGTGGAGCAACCCAAGGGTTTCGAAGATCCGTATTTGCCAGATCACGTGTACAGATTAAAAAAGGCGTTATATGGTCTTAAGCAAGCTCCCAGAGCGTGGTATGAGCGTCTCACCCAATTTCTGTTGCAGAAAGGCTATCGACGAGGGGGAGTGGACCGGACGCTCTTTGTGTTTAAAAATGAAAAACACATTTTACTTGCCCAAATCTATGTAGATGATATTGTTTTTGGGTCAACATCTCAAAAGCTGGTTGATAGCTTTATAGAAATGATGAAGAGTGAATTTGAAATGAGCATGGTTGGTGAATTAACATATTTCTTGGGGTTTCAGGTCAAACAACACAAAGAAGGTATTTTCATCAATCAAACCAAGTACACCTTAAACTTGGTTAAAAGATTTGGGATGGACGATTCTAAGAATATGCGAACTCTAATGGCATCTACGGAGAAATTGACCTATGACAAGTATGGTGTGAGGGTGGATATTAAGTTGTATAGAAGTATAATCGGGAGCTTATTATCTCAATGCAAGTAGGCCATACATTTGTTTGAGTGTTGGACTATGTGCAAGATTTCAGTCTGATCCCAAGGAGTGTCATCTGTCTGCAGTCAAGAGAATCATCAGATATGTGCATGGGACTGCTGATTATGGTCTCTGGTACTCTAGAGGAAGTCAAGCTGAGATTATTGGCTACAGTGATTCTGATTGGGCTGGAAATTCAGAAGATAGGAAGAGTACTACTGGAGGTTGTTTCTATGTAGGAGGAAAGTTAGTATCATGGTATAGCAAGAAGCAGAATTCTATATCACTATCTACCACTGAATCTGAGTACTTAGCAGCTGGAAGTTGTTGCCAGCAATTGCTGTGGATGAAGCAGATGTTGAAAGATTATGGATTCCAGCAGGATGCCTTCATTATTAAATGTGACAACAAAGGGGCTATTGATCTTTCTCATGATCCTGTTGATCACAAGAAGACGAAGCACATAGATATCAAGCATCACTTCATCAGAGACTTGGTAGAAAAGAAGGAACTGATCATTGAGTTTGTTCCTAGTGCTGAACAGTATGCAGATATTTTCACTAAACCACTGGACTCTGCAACGTTCGAGACACTAAGACAACACTTAGGTGTTTGTCGAATTTGAGGTACCCCTGATCACCTCTAATTTGTTGTATGTTAGTGTTTACTGCTTTGTGTTATTTTATTTTTGAAAAAGAAAAAGAAAAATAAAGGAAGAAGGAAGTTGGTGTGAAGTGTGTTTAAACACTGAGAAATCAATGTGTTTAAACTCTGAAGAGTTAGCCAAAATGAAGAAGAAAGTCGATTGGGCCGTACTAGTGAATGGGCTGAAAGAGTTGATGTCAGTGGGCTAAAAATTTCATACGGGCTGAGGAGTTAACTTTGGCTACATATTTATTTTATGGGAAATAATCAGCATTTTCAGAAAGATGAGGGATCAATGTGCAATTGTGGATTTATTTTCCAAATTGGGTTCGGATTTGAAATTCTGAAAAATATTAAATATAAGAGGGAAAATCTTTGTCCCTTTTTCTCATAATTGCTGCAGCTCCGTCGTTCCCACTTCAATACTACCTCCTCCGGCAATTAACCAAATCTCACCGTCATACCAGTGCATCGATCGGCTCTCATCACAACCGGAATCTGGTCTACACTACACATTGCCCAGTCTGCAGTCCGAGAACAAGGAAAAATCTGAGCTTTACTCGACTGAAAGTTCAGCCCCAAATCTGTGCATGCAAGAGGTATTTGGTTCTGATTTGATTAAAGATTTAGTTTTTCTGGTTGATTGAGTAGTTAGAGTCCTTTCCGCACTTAGGAGTTGTGGTAGTAGTGAATTTCTGAGATTTCTGGAAGTCGGTGTGTGTGTTTCAACCTACTGTGTATTTAAACCACTATGGGCAATCTTCCATCCAACTTGCCTATTGATTCCATTCCCACTAGAGAAGAGTTGCTTCTGGCTGAGCAACTTGGCCTGAATATCACTAGAGCCACACCAGAATCTGTGGCTCTTGAGAGTATTCCCACAGTTAGGGTTGGGGTTGAGTTTGAAGGGGACCCAGACTTAAATTTTTTCTATGAGAGTTCAGAGTTTGAGGATGAATCTGAACAGAACCTGAGTTCAGAAAAGAGGGCATCAAGTACAGTGGTTAAGCAGGTCTACCAGAGGAAGAGGAAGAGGGGTCAAGGAGTTTTAAATACAAGTACTGTTGAGCATGAGAAGCATGCTGAAGTTGGGCAGGGAGAAGAAGAAGTTGTGGAACAGGAGAAGCCTGGTGAGGCTGAGAAGGCAGTAGATGTGGATAGGATTTTGGACAATGTCAGAGTTATGATGGAGCCTCTAACAGAAACAGCACCAGACAGTGAGGATAGTCATCCTCTAACTGTAAAATTTAACCAGCTACAGGAGTTCAAGAGGGAGAAGGTGAGGAAGCAGAAGTCTCTTCCACCAGTTATTCAAGTCTTTCCTATTAAACAGATGAGGGTAGATGAAGAGCCTGAGCTTAATCTAAGCTTTGATGAAGTGCCACTACCAGAAGTACCATTTGCAGAACCAGCAGCACCAGATCATGAGAGCAGGAGCTCTGAATCTGAGATGAAAGAAGATGATGAGTCTGATGAACCAGTTACAGCAGAGCATGTGGAGATTAGCTCTGAATCTGAGGAAGAGGAGGATGATGAGACAAGTGAGCCAACTGCAGAAGATCATGAGAACAGCAGCTCTGCATCTGAGCCTGAGGAGGGAGACGAGGTAGCTGAGGTGCCATTAGTGTTTCCAGATGACAATCCTCTGCTGGAAGGTGTTTGGGATGATATCTTTTATTCCAGAAGGGTTATGACTGTGTATGAAGGGCTGGTCAACAGGAAGATGCATGTTGAAAAGAGACTGACTGACAAGTTTAAACATCCTAGGTTTGTAGCTTTTATGAAGAGAATTCATATGTTTGGTCCATCAAACTTCTGCATGAAGGCCAATCATTCTCTGGTGCTGGAATTCTATGCAAACCTGAGGGGAACAAACAGTGCTCCAGACTCTGCATGGTACAGAAAGGTCTATCTCAGAGGCAAGCTATACAGATTTGATGCTTGTTTGATCAACCAAGTGCTAGGAACATGGAGACATGATTCTATCTGCCCAAACAGTGCTTATCCAGAAGATTTCACTTTGGATTATGATGTGGTAGCACTAGAGCTGACAGGGGGCACACTTGGAGAATGGGGTACAGACAAGGCTCTCAAGGCTGCTTATCTTTCTCAGAAGTACTACTGTCTGTACAGGGCTGTTGCTAATCTGTGGATTATGTCTACCAATGTATCTCTGGTAACTGAGGAGATGGCATGCTTGATGTACTGCATTGGTACCAGAAGACCCTTCAATCTTGGTTGGTTCATCTATGATAGGGTTCTGCTAGTAGCTCAACATCAGAAATCTGATGAGTACATCACCTATCCTGCTCTCATAACTGGTTTACTATATCATGCTGGAGTAGTTGATGGTCTGGATGATAAGATCACTTTCTGTGACGATTTACAAGTAAAAAAGTCCATCTTCAGAAAGAGAAATGATCTACCTGCTGCTGCTGAGGAAGAAGAGGCAGATCCAGAGGAGGATCCAGCTGAGATCAACTATGCAGTGGTGAGAAAGAAGGAGCTTCGTGGTCTAATCAAGTATCATAGACAGAAAATGCTGGACTTTGAAGAGGAGCTGGAAGCTCTTGAAGAGATTGAGGATGAGACCAGTGGCTCTGATGCATTCTGAGATCGATTGTTCTCAATTTTTTTCTCTCTCTCTTGCATTCAGTACTTTGATACTTTCTGGATTATTTTTCTATTTGTTACTTTGGCACATTTTTTGTTCCCAAGGGGGAGAAGTTTCTGATTTATTTTGATGCCTTGGTAGTCATTTATTTTGGATGTGTGTCCATTTATTTTGGAACATTACTGATGTGAAATATATATGAGCTCTATCTAAGTCTGGCTGTTAGGGGGAGCATTGAAATCATATATATTGTTTGTTTCTGATTTATTGATGCGAATATAATTGAAGCATGAAGGCCTATATGATAGGGGGAGTGAGTTATTGTATGTGCATCAAAATAGGTGTTATGGTTCCACAAAATGCCAAAGGGGGAGATTGAAGAGTCCAGAAAACTCAGCATAATATAGTTGGTTATTTTGTAGAAGTTATTATGTTTAAACATGCTTATGTTTAAACACTTGCTGGACTGAAATCAGAAATTAAGCAAGAGTATTGAAGGAGGAGTACAACTCTTATGAGATCAAAGACAATATTCGAGAAATCAAGATGACAAGTGAAGATTGATTTTGTATCGATTGAATTAGTTTGAGAATATTTGATAGAGTTGTATCTTAGAAAGGATTAGTCTTAAATAAGGAAAGAAGATATTTCTTATCCTTTTAGCTATAGAAGTAGAGTATAGCTAGAAAACTAAATGTAGCTGTGTCAAGCTGGATGAGAGATCAGCATTGCCGAGATTGAAGGATCAAGAAGATAAATGAGGCAACACAGCATTGAACTATAAATACTCAAAGAAGATGCGACAGAAGATTATCCATCTTATAAGAAAGTATTCTGCCAATCAGAATAGCTTTACAGTTGGAGCAGCTTATTGAAGGGAGTTCAATAGGTCTTTGCCGAACGCCAGCAGTTTGAAATCAACAGCCTTAATACTTCAGGGGAAGTGGTCAAGACAGCAACGAAGAGTTGCTGACCGGCGGTGAGGGGATCTCACGAATCCATATAAGAGATAAGTCATAGATAGTTAATTGTTGTGTGAAACTTTGTAACATATCTTGATTATCTAGTGGATGATTTTCAGACTGGGCAAGGCCCCGCAGATGTAGATGTTCAACACCGAACTGCGTAAACAACTTTGTGTGTTCTTTCGTTTTATGTTTAAACTCTGCAGTATGTTTAAACATACTTGTTAGTTTAGAAAAGAATAGTTGAGAACTATATTGAAACTGATCGATAGTAACTTTCAGACTCAAACAATTTTACATTTCAGTTCACTTAATAGGGTTTCATTATCCAAGAACTTATCTTGATGATTTATTTGGAATACGTAAAGGCTATTCTAGAATCAAGTGTCATCGGAATATGTAGAGACATCATTAATGGAACGAGATGACTAAATTCAAGTGCTTGTTCTACATATTTTGATGACTCTTGATTTTAGAATAGCCACATTTCAGGAGTCACACTATGTTTTACCTTTGAAAATTTTAAAAGTGTTTTGTTGCTTTTAAAAAATATCAGTTGTTAAAAAAAGTTTAGATAAGTCAATGACTTTTTTTAGTTAAAAATCATTACATCTAAATGTCAAAATTTAAAATAATATATTACATTAGAAGTCTGGTGAACTCCCAACTTTCCTAACATTTCAATTCAGTCTAGATGTGTTTTACCTTATACATTGTACATTTTAATTTGAACTGTATATTTTGTTAATTAAAATTTTTAAATTTTTATATGAAATATTTTGAATTTTTTACATTAAAACATATTTTACTATATGTTTTCATAAAAATGATTAATATTTAAGCACAAAATTGTATCATTTGAGTTTATATACGTAGTAATAGTTCTATAATATTAGGAAAGTTGATCTTTCAATAGTGTTCAAGCCAATTTTATCTATAACCTGCTGATCAAGTACGTACTTTTCATTTTATATTGGAATGAGTATGGGAAGTATGTATTCCCTAGTCCTTCTGAAAGTCGTTAGGAAAGAACTTGAATTTTTTTTTGAAGATTGAGACTTTCATGAGATCCTTTTTACTCATATTTATGGAAGCAACCGCAATTTGAAGATGCCGCGCATACTGCTCACATTTGTATGGAGAATACTGCAAAAAGGTTTCCCGATGGTAAAGAATAGGTTGAAGAGAATGTTAGATGCATATGTATTGTGTAAGAGACGTGGAATGCAAGTGGAGGATGACTCAAGGATGGAATGACATTGACACGGATTTCAGAGATTGGTTCAATGGAGCACCAGAGTTAGAATTAATTCAGTTGATGATCTTATAATCTTTGTGGGGCGTATGGAAACACAAAAACCAAATGATATTTTTTGAGGTTTTATCACATGTGAGAGATTTCTGAAAGCTAACAAAGATAGAAATTGAAACTTTCAGAAAATGCTTAGAATCATTGCAGAATGAAAATACTCAAGCACAAGGAAGGCAACAAGCATGACAGGAGGATGTGCAGAACGATAGTGAAGCGGAAGCGGAGTCTGGCTTACAGGGTGCTGTAGATATTATTTTTGATGGATATTCTAGGCAAGCTTTTCATATGGGTTTTGAAGCATTGAAGATCATGAAGAGAATATGGAACGGTGTTCATGATGTAAGTCAAGTGGAAGGTAATTGGGTTATTTAACCACAATTTTGGACCTGCATAATTTTTTTGAACTTGCACCTATCAGGCCCTTAAAAAATTTAAACCACCTTTGATGGCGGATTTATTTGGCACCCAATACCAATCAAAAGTCCGTCCCCAGTTAGAACCTTATAGTGTATACAATATAGCAAGTTCATACAAATTAGTAGAGCAAAGTTCTTGAAGTATTTAAGCTTCCAAAAGAATAAATGAATACGTTAAAAGTTTGATGCCTATTCACTGTGACTGAATTATGGAAATATGGTGGGTATTCTTGTATCGAAGCGTGAACAATGAGCAATTTAGTGATCGAGTCAATAAAGATGGAAAACAATCTATCCTCCTGAAGATTTGATACATACTTTCCATAAGCTTAGATTGAAAATACAAACAAGATTGTAACATATGTCTATGCAGAATTGATCATCGTAGTGGCAAAAATTTCCTTATGTGGAAATCCATTGATGCTTCAGTGCAGGGGTGCCCTCTCTTTAGGATAATAACAGTTGCACCATACTCAGTTGTCCGGTGATTGTATGAGTTCTCCGTTGAGAAATATATTTTTTAGTTGTTACAGTGAATTTACAAATTTGGAGCGGGATATTTTAATTGGACGGTGAGCCGGAAAGAGGACGTACGAGAGGACTGAACGGACCATGCGGAATTCGGTCAAGCTTCCGGAGAACCGGCGATGTAACAGTCTGGTACGGTCATTTTTCTCTTTTCCTTTGTAACAGTCTGCTGGTGTGCGTGTTAATTAGTTATGATGATAAAGAATATTACTCCCAGTCGTCGGAAGATATATATCTGTGAATTCAGTTATTCATCCAACATGGATTCCATCTGGTAATTCCATATATATATAGTTGTCCCCTTTGTTTACATTTTTTTACATTTTTATCTTTCCATGCACTCGTAAATAAAGTTTTGTCCGAAGTATAAAGAAAATTTTGTATGTGGGTGATTATTGTATGTGGGTATGTGGGACAAATGAGGTGATGACACATGGCAAGTGGGCCATATTCGAAGACAGCAACGTTAATTCAAGAGTCCTTCCGTTTGGTTTACTGCGCGGTCCCTGCCTTTTTCCAATTATTTCCTTTTTTCCCCACAAATTCCTCTTTTTTTCTAAGTTTCCCCCGATGCTCATCTTTCCCCTTACCTGGACACCTGCAAAATTTCCCCCAATCCTGAAATTTTTCCCTCGTTAAACCCCGAGCCCCAATGAAGAATAACAAACAAATCAATGGCGGGTTTCCGGGGAAATCTGTTCTTCCGTTTGACTTCAGATACTCGTATTCCGGGACGAACCCGGATGTGAAGCCGATTGGGTTTCGCGAACCGACGAGATTTTCCCCCTTTGAGCCTGGCCGGCTCGACCGGAAGTGGACCGGAATCGAAGCTCCGGCAGAAGCAACGGCGGATTACGAGATGTGGCTCCGACGAAGGATTGAGGTTCTGGGAGAGCCATTGACGGAGGAGGAGGTTGCTGAGCTTGTTGAGAATTACCGGCACAACGATTGTTCCCCCCAGATTAATCTAGGTATAATCTGGGAATCCATTATCTGCTTAATTGATAAAAGAACTGTTTTTAATTGTTATATATGGAGATTGTTGCTCTCGAGCTTACTATCATGATCATTGATCTGTTTATTTGCTGGAAGAACTGTTTTTTAATTGTTTGTTATGTATGGAGATTGTGGTTCTTGAGCTTATTTCATGATTGTTGATGCTGATTTTTCCTAATTGTTTGTTAAATATGGAGATTGAGCTCATTTCATGATTGTTCATATGCTGAAAGAACCCAATTTTATCTATTTGTTTGTAAAATATGGAGATTGTTGCTCTTGAGTCTATTTCATGTTGTTGATATGCTGAAAGAACGCAATTTTTTCTCATTGTTTGTTAAATATGGAGATTGTTGTCGCTCTTGAGCTTATTACATAATGTATATTGGAACAGGAAAAGGAGGAGTTACGCACAATATGCTGGAAGACATTCATGGCCATTGGAAGTGAGCTGAAGCTGTGAGGATTAAGTGCCAGTGAGTGCCAACTCTTGACATGGACAAGAAGAAAGTAGCAGTGATTCAAAAACTGTTGAATTCATCAGTTTGTCAGCAACCGCTTTTATCTTGAGAAAGACTACAATGTGCACCGCTTTTATCTGGTGAAGAGACTGTTCGTTATGCTTCTGGTGGAATGACGAGTGATGAAAATTATTTGTTTATTGAATGTATATCAAAACATTTGTTACCATGGTTTCCTCTCTGGTGCATCATCCTTCATGTGCAATGCCAAGAGGCAAACAAAGGTCAAAATGTTGATATTTCACCCTTCTAGGTCTAATAACTTCATTGTGTTTTGAATTCTAAATGCATACTTGAATGGCATTCATCTGTCATATTCATTTGCAGAAAAAGAACACATTATAAACAAAAGTGCAGTCAACAGAGAGTGCAGCAATGCTCAAGAATTCCATGTACAGAAGAAAAAGAACTCTAATGTGCATGCCCAGTATAAATATGCATTTAAATAGTGCATGCACAATATAAACAGACAAGTAAACAACAGATATACACAATTCCTTACTAGCGCTTAACATATGATTAATTATAAGTAAGTATTAGTTTCCAGAACATTCAAAACTGTATGTCCATGCATAAACACCAAAGCACAATAAACACAAGTTTCAACTCAAATAAAATTACCATCCAATAAAACTAACAGAATTACGAGCTAAACAACTCAAATCCAACATCAAAACTACCAAAAACATGAATTCAATCAAAACATGATTTAGATGTTCAGAATTACATATGATTTGAAAAAGTAAGCTTCCTTCCAGCTTTAGCACATTGATCGTAAAGAAGTTGTTGGTAGGTGAGTGGAACTTGGGGGTTAATATCACTCCTTTGTGCATCACCAATAACACCGTCATTTTGAATCGAAGAGCACACAAGAGTTGTTTCCTCACAAACATCATCTTCAGTTTCTTCATCTTCAGCTACTATAAAAATAACAAAAAATTATAAACTAAATATTGAACTTCTCATCATAAAGTATAGAGAATAAGTCGTACCTCTCTTTTTCGATTGACTTTTAGTTGGTCTGCTTGAGTTTCTTTCAATCTCCTTAGTTCCAACTTGTGCTTTCTTACCTAATAATATACATGATCAAATCTATAAATAAGCATATTTGAGTTCATATATAAAACAAATAAACAATAGTGAAGTTGTCAAACCCGTGGTAGATTTCTTTTTACTTGATCCATTCTTTTTCTTATTATCATAGAACCCATGGATTCGCCCCGTGGGTTCCCCCTTCGACTTCTTCTTTCTTGGAGGAGGCAACAATGTGACATGTTCAGGTAATTGGCTTATGCCACCAACAGCCACACTTGGATCTTCCCTATTACCAGCCGCAATATCTCCAACATCTTCTTCCAATGTTTTCCTAAGAGTTTCCACCTCCTCAATGGTTCGTTTCAACCCTTCCTTTGCTACGTCACATAGTTCTTCTCTTAATGAGCCAGATAAAACAAGTGTTTGAGCCAATTGAGACAACTCACTGAACCGCTCGGACAATGGAACATTACTGTTTACTTCCATAGTATTTTCATCTACCCCAACAATAATTTTGGGATTTGCAGCTTTGCTCCACCTTGTTAACAAAAACTGCGAGGGAAGATTTGACACATTTTTCATCCTCCACACTTTCAACATATGAGCACAAGGCATTCCAGTGAACTCAAACATCTTGCACGAACACTTAGACTTATTGTCTGAGCAATGAAACTCAACTCGACGAACTCTTTTATTATGCAAAGACTCCACATCATATACAACCATTTGACTATCATCTGCTTCTTCTGATAAATTGTTTACGTTAAGATCCAGACCTGATTGCAACTCTTCTTGAAAGATAGAAAACATCTTTCTTGTATAAAATGCTCGAGCTAAGTGTTCGACAACCCACTTCGATGTTAAATTTGGCTCAGTCTGGATTGACTTCACATCTGCATCCTTTTCTTTACGGCGTCGAAGTGACACGGCTTTATCAAAATGTGTCATGAATAGCCCAAAAATCTGTTTTCTTTTAAAATACTTCTTAAAATAATTGTTCATGCTTTCACTGCGTTGGGTACTAGCCATACCTGCACAAAATACTAAAAATATCACCGGCTAGACCATGCAAGGATAATATCCAAAGCGCTTCACAAAAATATAACAAAACAAATCTAAGAAACTATACTCAAAATAGCAAACACAAACATATAATATCAATACTATATAACATGATTAAACATTAAAGAATGCCATTAAAGTAAACTATACCTGCACAAAAGTGTTGACGTCCATAAACTTGAGCCCATTTCTCTCTTTTTAGAAACAATTTTTCTAACCAATCCTTCTCCTTTTTCGGGAGATCATATTTTTCAAGCAACTCTGTCCAATTTGACAAAAAGTCTTCTTCCACTTCTCCTTCATAAATACACCTCCTAAAGTCTTTATTAAACTTTTCATACTTGGAGAAGATATGTGACAAGTTTTGTAGCGCATTTTGCTGAATATGCCATATACAAAGACGATGATGTGCATCTGGAAAAACCTGCCCAATAGCATTAACAATCGGCGCTGCCTGATCAGTGAAAATGGTCTTCATTACCTTTCCTCCCATTGCTTGTAAGAATTGTTTGAAAATCCAAACAAATGTCTCAGTTGTTTCATCGCTTACCAAGGCACAAGCAAATGTGATAGTCTGTCCATGATGGTTCGCGCCTACGAATGGTGCGAAAGGCATGTCATAATCAATTACCTTGTAAGTAGTATCAAAAGACACCGAATCTCCAAAACACGCATAGTCAATTCTTGATTTTGCATCGCACCAAAAACAACTACGAATCTGATTTTTACTATCCACTTGTACCTCATAATAGAATGAACTGTTCTCCTCTTGCTTCCGGCAAAAATAATTAAGAAGAATTGCAGCATCACCTTCCTTGAGGTACTCTATGCGTCTCCTTTGCACCATATTATCTAAGTCGGCATGAGTAAAATTCAGATTATCATAGCCACCATGTTCCTGAGCACAGTAATGGTAGATATCAGAAGGCCCAATTCCAGCATCTATCATACCACCAATCAAATTCTTTTGAGCTGGAGTAATAAACCGGTGGGATCTCAACATGTAGGTCATGTCTGGAGAAGCAAGTTCATGGGTATGCTCCGCTACAAGCTCCGTAACCACATAATTTTCAGAATCATTCACCCAGTTAAATCTTATCATTTCTTTACAATCAAATCGTGTCTGTGCGCGTGCCTTTTTTGGTGTTCCATGTGAATGCTTTTCCTTCAAGCCTTGGCAAGAACAACAATATTCCCTCCATATTAACTTCTTATCGGACTGTCTAGTATACTTGTTATGCTTTCGAATACTAAATCATGCAGCCTTTGCATATTTATTGTAATATTCATATGCAGCAGGTTCAGATTCAAATATCATACCCATTTTTGGTACAATCCCCAATTCCATATCTTTATTGTAGTCAGCATACTTCTCAAGATGTTCTTTCTCCGAAATTAGTCGATTCATCTGCAACTTTAGAAAAGTTTTAAAAATACACAAACATGCATTAGAGTTGTTCTCTTTCTTAAAATGAAGTACACAAAATTTGCAAAAAAAGAAACATGCAATACATCACTGTAGCAATGCAAGTTGTTGAATATAATGATTGGCTACACTGCGCAAGAAAAATTCATCATCTCCCATAAAGGAACTAAACAAAATAAATATTTTCAAGATTCAATCGGAAAAAGAACAGAACAAGAAAGAACCACATATACAAACAAAATCTTAAACCCTAGCCACTGTCAAAGTAGAAGAAGAACCCCTCAAAACTCCATATAATTTATATTTTAGAGTAAAAGAAAGGTTTTTCAATAGTACTCACCGGTGACAGAGTCGTAGCGTCTTGTGATGGGATAACAACAATATCGACAGAAACATTACTCATCGTCGGGTGATTCGTCGATGTCGTTGCATCGGAGGTACAATGATATTGTTTCTTATTATGACTGAGAGAGGAAGACATATTATAGTTACATAGAGGAAATAGAATGACAAGAATGAAATTTGATTCGCGTCTGAGTTTGTTTGGAGAGAGTTTAGCGTCTCGGTTCTACAAGCAGAATTTTTTTTGAGCCACACGCAGAAAGCATGGAAAAAAAGGAAAGAAAGGGATAAAAAGTAAATCAAATCTGAGAGTTCAATGAGAGAAGGAATTTGTGGGGGAAAAAGGAAATAATTGGAAAAAGGCAGGGACCACGCAGTAAACCAAACGGAAGGACTCTTGAATTAACGTTGCTGTCTTTGAATATGGCCCACTTGTCATGTGTCATCACCTCATTTGTCCCACATACAATAATCACCCACATACAAAATTTTCTGCGAAGTATAACACGAAATTTTACACATAAAAATGGATGGTTATGTGGGTATGTGGGACAAATGAGGTGATGACACATGGCAAGTGGGCCATATTCAAAGACAGCAACGTTAATTCAAGAGTCCTTCCGTTTGGTTTACTGCGTGGTCCCTGCCTTTTTCCAATTATTTCCTTTTTTCCCCACAAATTCCTTCTCTCATTGAACTCTCAGATTTGATTTACTTTTTATCCCTTTCTTTCCTTTTTTTCCATGCTTTCTGCGTGTGGCTCAAAAAAAATTCTGCTTGTAGAACCGAGACGCTAAACTCTCTCCAAACAAACTCAGACGCGAATCAAATTTCATTCTTGTCATTCTATTTCCTCTATGTAACTATAATATGTCTTCCTCTCTCAGTCATAATAAGAAACAATATCATTGTACCTCCGATGCAACGACATCGACGAATCACCCGACGATGAGTAATGTTTCTGTCGATATTGCTGTTATCCCATCACAAGACGCTACGACTCTGTCACCGGTGAGTACTATTGAAAAACCTTTCTTTTACTCTAAAATATAAATTATATGGAGTTTTGAGGGGTTCTTCTTCTACTTTGACAGTGGCTAGGGTTTAAGATTTTGTTTGTATATGTGGTTCTTTCTTGTTCTGTTCTTTTTCCGATTGAATCTTGAAAATATTTATTTTGTTTAGTTCCTTTATGGGAGATGATGAATTTTTTTTGCGCAGTGTAGCCAATCATTATATTCAACAACTTGCATTGCTACAGTGATGTATTGCATGTTTCTTTTTTTGCAGATTTTGTGTACTTCATTTTAAGAAAGAGAACAACTCTAATGCATGTTTGTGTATTTTTAAAACTTTTCTAAAGTTGCAGATGAATCGACTAATTTCGGAGAAAGAACATCTTGAGAAGTATGCTGACTACAATAAAGATATGGAATTGGGGATTGTACCAAAAATGGGTATGATATTTGAATCTGAACCTGCTGCATATGAATATTACAATAAATATGCAAAGGCTGCATGATTTAGTATTCGAAAGCATAACAAGTATACTAGACAGTCCGATAAGAAGTTAATATGGAGGGAATATTGTTGTTCTTGCCAAGGCTTGAAGGAAAAGCATTCACATGGAACACCAAAAAAGGCACGCGCACAGACACGATTTGATTGTAAAGAAATGATAAGATTTAACTGGGTGAATGATTCTGAAAATTATGTGGTTACGGAGCTTGTAGCGGAGCATACCCATGAACTTGCTTCTCCAGACATGACCTACATGTTGAGATCCCACCGGTTTATTACTCCAGCTCAAAAGAATTTGATTGGTGGTATGATAGATGCTGGAATTGGGCCTTCTGATATCTACCATTACTGTGCTCAGGAACATGGTGGCTATGATAATCTGAATTTTACTCATGCCGACTTAGATAATATGGTGCAAAGGAGACGCATAGAGTACCTCAAGGAAGGTGATGCTGCAATTCTTCTTAATTATTTTCGCCGGAAGCAAGAGGAGAACAGTTCATTCTATTATGAGGTACAAGTGGATAGTAAAAATCAGATTCGTAGTTGTTTTTGGTGCGATGCAAAATCAAGAATTGACTATGCGTGTTTTGGAGATTCGGTGTCTTTTGATACTACTTACAAGGTAATTGATTATGACATGCCTTTCGCACCATTCGTAGGCGCGAACCATCATGGACAGACTATCACATTTGCTTGTGCCTTGGTAAGCGATGAAACAACTGAGACATTTGTTTGGATTTTCAAACAATTCTTACAAGCAATGGGAGGAAAGGTAATGAAGACCATTTTCACTGATCAGGCAGAGCCGATTGTTAATGCTATTGGGCAGGTTTTTCCAGATGCACATCATCGTCTTTGTATATGGCATATTCAGCAAAATGCGCTACAAAACTTGTCACATATCTTCTCCAAGTATGAAACGTTTAATAAAGACTTTAGGAGGTGTATTTATGAAGGAGAAGTGGAAGAAGACTTTTTGTCAAATTGGACAGAGTTGCTTGAAAAATATGATCTCCCGAAAAAGGAGAAGGATTGGTTAGAAAAATTGTTTCTAAAAAGAGAGAAATGGGCTCAAGTTTATGGACGTCAACACTTTTGTGCAGGTATAGTTTACTTTAATGGCATTCTTTAATGTTTAATCATGTTATATAGTATTGATATTATATGTTTGTGTTTGCTATTTTGAGTATAGTTTCTTAGATTTGTTTTGTTATATTTTTGTGAAGCGCTTTGGATATTATCCTTGCATGGTCTAGCCGGTGATATTTTTAGTATTTTGTGCAGGTATGGCTAGTACCCAACGCAGTGAAAGCATGAACAATTATTTTAAGAAGTATTTTAAAAGAAAACAGATTTTTGGGCTATTCATGACACATTTTGATAAAGCCGTGTCACTTCGACGCCGTAAAGAAAAGGATGCAGATGTGAAGTCAATCCAGACTGAGCCAAATTTAACATCGAAGTGGGTTGTCGAACACTTAGCTCGAGAATTTTATACAAGAAAGATGTTTTCTATCTTTCAAGAAGAGTTGCAATCAGGTCTGGATCTTAACGTAAACAATTTATCAGAAGAAGCAGATGATAGTCAAATGGTTGTATATGATATGGAGTCTTTGCATAATAAAAGAGTTCGTCGAGTTGAGTTTCATTGCTCAGACAATAAGTCTAAGTGTTCGTGCAAGATGTTTGAGTTCACTGGAATGCCTTGTGCTCATATGTTGAAAGTGTGGAGGATGAAAAATGTGTCAAATCTTCCCTCGCAGTTTTTGTTAACAAGGTGGAGCAAAGCTGCAAATCCCAAAATTATTGTTGGGGTAGATGAAAATACTATGGAAGTAAACAGTAATGTTCCATTGTCCGAGCGGTTCAGTGAGTTGTCTCAATTGGCTCAAACACTTGTTTTATCTGGCTCATTAAGAGAAGAACTATGTGACGTAGCAAAGGAAGGGTTGAAACGAACCATTGAGGAGGTGGAAACTCTTAGGAAAACATTGGAAGAAGATGTTGGAGATATTGCGGCTGGTAATAGGGAAGATCCAAGTGTGGCTGTTGGTGGCATAAGCCAATTACCTGAACATGTCACATTGTTGCCTCCTCCAAGAAAGAAGAAGTCGAAGGGGGAACCCGCGGGGCGAATCCATGGGTTCTATGATAATAAGAAAAAGAATGGATCAAGTAAAAAGAAATCTACCACAGGTTTGACAACTTCACTATTGTTTATTTGTTTTATATATGAACTCAAATATGCTTATTTATAGATTTGATCATGTATATTATTAGGTAAGAAAGCACAAGTTGGAACTAAGGAAATTGAAAGAAACTCAAGCAGACCAACTAAAAGTCAATCGAAAAAGAGAGGTACGACTTATTCTCTATACTTTATGATGAGAAGTTCAATATTTAGTTTATAATTTTTTGTTATTTTTATAGTAGCTGAAGATGAAGAAACTGAAGATGATGTTTGTGAGGAAACAACTCTTGTGTGCTCTTCGATTCAAAATGACGGTGTTATTGGTGATGCACAAAGGAGTGATATTAACCCCCAAGTTCCACTCACCTACCAACAACTTCTTTACGATCAATGTGCTAAAGCTGGAAGGAAGCTTACTTTTTCAAATCATATGTAATTCTGAACATCTAAATCATGTTTTGATTGAATTCATGTTTTTGGTAGTTTTGATGTTGGATTTGAGTTGTTTAGCTCGTAATTCTGTTAGTTTTATTGGATGGTAATTTTATTTGAGTTGAAACTTGTGTTTATTGTGCTTTGGTGTTTATGCATGGACATACAGTTTTGAATGTTCTGGAAACTAATACTTACTTATAATTAATCATATGTTAAGCGCTAGAAAGGAATTGTGTATATCTGTTGTTTACTTGTCTGTTTATATTGTGCATGCACTATTTAAATGCATATTTATACTGGGCATGCACATTAGAGTTCTTTTTCTTCTGTACATGGAATTCTTGAGCATTGCTGCACTCTCTGTTGACTACACTTTTGTTTATAATGTGTTCTTTTTCTGCAAATGAATATAACAGATGAATGCCATTCAAGTATGCATTTAGAATTCAAAACACAATGAAGTTATTAGACCTAGAAGGGTGAAATATCAACATTTTGACCTTTGTTTGCCTCTTGGCATTGCACATGAAGGATGATGCACCGGAGAGGAAACCATGGTAACAAATGTTTTGATATACATTCAATAAACAAATAATTTTCATCACTCGTCATTCCACCAGAAGCATAACGAACAGTCTCTTCACCAGATAAAAGCGGTGCACATTGTAGTCTTTCTCAAGATAAAAGCGGTTGCTGACAAACTGATGAATTCAACAGTTTTTGAATCACTGCTACTTTCTTCTTGTCCATGTCAAGAGTTGGCACTCCCTGGCACTTAATCCTCACAGCTTCAGCTCACTTCCAATGGCCATGAATGTCTTCCAGCATATTGTGCGTAACTCCTCCTTTTCCTGTTCCAATATACATTATGTAATAAGCTCAAGAGCGACAGCAATCTCCATATTTAACAAACAATGAGAAAAAATTGCGTTCTTTCAGCATATCAACAACATGAAATAGACTCAAGAGCAACAATCTCCATATTTTACAAACAAATAGATAAAATTTGGTTCTTTCAGCATATGAACAATCATGAAATGAGCTCAATCTCCATATTTAACAAACAATTAGGAAAAATCAGCATCAACAATCATGAAATAAGCTCAAGAACCACAATCTCCATACATAACAAACAATTAAAAAACAGTTCTTCCAGCAAATAAACAGATCAATGATCATGATAGTAAGCTCGAGAGCAACAATCTCCATATATAACAATTAAAAACAGTTCTTTCATCAATTAAGCAGATAATGGACTCCCAGATTATACCTAGATTAATCTGGGGGGAACAATCGTTGTGCCGGTAATTCTCAACAAGCTCAGCAACCTCCTCCTCCGTCAATGGCTCTCCCAGAACCTCAATCCTTCGTTGGAGCCACATCTCGTAATCCGCCGTTGCTTCTGCCGGAGCTTCGATTCCGGTCCACTTCCGGTCGAGCCGGCCAGGCTCAAAGGGGGAAAATCTCGTCGGTTCGCGAAACCCAATCGGCTTCACATCCGGGTTCGTCCCGGAATACGAGTATCTGAAGTCAAACGGAAGAACAGATTTCCCCGGAAACCCACCATTGATTTGTTTGTTATTCTTCGTTGGGGCTCGGGGTTTAACGAGGGAAAAATTTCAGGATTGGGGGAAATTTTGCAGGTGTCCAGGTAAGGGGAAAGATGAGCATCGGGGGAAACTTAGAAAAAAAGAGGAATTTGTGGGGAAAAAAGGAAATAATTGGAAAAAGGCAGGGACCACGCAGTAAACCAAACGGAAGGACTCTTGAATTAACGTTGTTGTCTTTGAATATGGCCCACTTGCCATGTGTCATCACCTCATTTGTCCCACATACAATAATCACCCACATACAAAATTTTTTATGGTTATATAGGGCAAAGCTCGGGCGATATCCGTGCCTAGCTACTTAATTTCTATGTTTTTTTTAAAAAAACAGCTACTTAATTATTTATAACACCGTCATTAGGTTTGTGTGAGAGGTAAAAATTAAATATCTTCAAACTTTTTTCTACATGAATTAAATATATATCCTCCGTGCGGTTTTTGTGCATATGCACGTCGCATGCAAGCAACGGAAGAAAGAAAGATTTATGCCAAAAAAAACTTTCAAAAACATTTCAAACATATATTTAGTGAATTTTTAAAACTTTAATTTTAATGTCTGAACCCAAACTGGATAATGATTGAATATGTGACTCGTCATAAATTACTTTAGGATAACATGTCGCTATTCAATTGGTGCATGATATAGCATATATTAGAACTACTCTGATAAATATTTAACTGCTTTTTTAAAGTTAAAATATGCAGATTTAATTAGAAGGAATAATCTAGACCATATTTTACTCTTGCCTAAACAATGATCATATATGTCCTGCATTTCTTACGTGCAAAATATATATTATTTAGATTGATCGATTGACCTAACTTAATTAAAATCATTTTCTTTATTGATTAGCACATGTGTGATGAAATCACAAATACGAATGACTATAAATGACAATTGACATGGTAGAATAAAATCAATAGTTCACCGGACTTTTTTCGACTCCCACACTTCATCGTCTTTCTTAGCTCCCGAAATGCTTACATAGTTCACACCATCTTCTTAACCGACATTGCTAAATATTAGGCATAAATTCTTATGGTTTTTAGTGTCAATAAACCTTCTACATGGTTAAAACGCTTCAAACTGCTTAGCTTTCACACTCTAGGAGAAGAGTGCAAGAATATATCTCTAATTAGAAGAAGAAGGAAATTAGAAAACGTGGCTGTGTCCATGGTTGAGGCCTTCCAGATTTAGTCCTCAAGCTCAATGATCTTAACCACCGCTGCATCTCCCACTTTTTGGCAAACAACAACTCGATCGTGGGGTTTCACAATGCCAGCTGCCTTACCATAGTCTAGTGCGACCTTCAACACTGACTCGCTTGTTCCAGCAGACTCTGCCTGCAATGTCACAAAATCACCATCATCATCTAAACACATAATGTTAAGCTTCATACAGTAGATACAGAATGACTCTTTTGAGTTTTGTCACAACACGTGATAAACACAATCTTGCATTGAATTCAGATACAAGTAAACACGGATCACAAACAGTAGCTTACAGCATGTCGAGGATCAGCAAGCATGGGGAACAGGCTTCTGACTATAAGAGACTGCCTTGCCTGCAACAAGTAAAATAGACATCATCAAGAAAATAGGTCTCTTGACTAAATTGATCAAAGAAATGCCAATTGACAGTTCATTAATTGACTAACATATTCACGTGACAGTAAGCAGTTTTCTAAAAACTTTTGGAAATATGTTAAGGAGAGTGGGTTGGCACTTGGCAGAGAAAGATGTAAGATTAAAAAAAAAAGCTAAAAATGTTAAGCTGTGCTTAAATCATTCAGCTCAAGTACCTCGAAAGCACCAGTAAATGTCCAGCGTAGCTGATTTGTCTTAAGTCGAGGAATAACAACAGACAATACAGGCATAGTAGGCCTATATTTTGATATCAATCTGCATTAAATTGACAATAAGGAAGAGAGTTGATATTATTAACAAGAATTCCAGTTTTTGCGTTACTATGGACATACGATAAGCAAACTTAATGGGAGAGAGAATATAAACCTTGCCGCTCTTCCAGAAGAAGTAAAACAAATTATTACTGATGCTTTCACTTTGATGGCAGCTCGAACCTATATTTAACAGAAGAAATATACCAACCTTGAATTAGTCTAATTTCATCACTACTACCCTGCTATGGTTTTTAATCATTCAGAAATCGGATAGTCAGTCTAGACTAAAGCCAACAATTTCACAACATTTAAGAGATAAACTGAGGCAAGTACCGCAGAGGAAGCAATAGATTCCAAGTGACTCATTGGTTCTCCAACATACTTGACGGTTCTCTTGAAATAGAGTTCTTGATTGTATACCTTCTCTGCCTGCAATATTGAGTGAAAAGGTTCATCTAATGGTCTGATGGAAAGAAAGGCGTACCATAACTGTTTGCCACCAAAGATACATTAGAAAAAGGTAGAAATTACATGAACATTAGGTCCGTTCCCATATTTTAGCACATAACACGATGCAACAAGCTAGAAATAACAAAAATGTAAGTGATTTATGCAAGACTCCGGAATTGGATAATCTTGATTTACCTAGAGAAGTAACTTATGTCTTATACATCGAACAAGCTACAAACTGTTTAAGGGTTGTCAACAAAGAAACTAGGAGGAGTGTGGAAGGCCTAAACATTAACTTCCTGGGATTTAAGTTAGAAACCTTTCATTTATCACACCTAAAATTCTCATAAAATATTTTTCTGGTAAAATCGAAGAGAGACAGCCCAGAAAGGTTACGAGCTCGTCTTAATGCAATTAGAGATGACTGCAACAAGGGTTCAATGCATGGGTTTGCAGCATGGAACACGGGTTTCAAACAATTCGTTAACAATGATAAAGAGAGGAAAGCCTACCTCAGCACAAATTTTGCCAACAATTGAAATTGTCTCAACAGGGTACAATCCACGCAAGGTTTCCGCACCAAGAAGAATTGCATCAGTGCCTATTTATAAATAAATGGTTTTATCAATCAAACACATTGATCTATCTGCAAATAAAAACAACGATCTAAAAATGTGGAAGTTACCATCCAATACAGCATTGGCTACATCAGTTGCCTCAGCCCGTGTAGGTCTCAAGTTGTCAGTCATACTATCTACAACACGTGTGACCACAGCTGGTTTCCCAGCCATGTTGCACTTGTAAACAGCAGCCTTTTGAAATAGAAACACCTGGATATTTGCAAACATGTAAACTGATTAGCACGAACAGCAATAATAGAACTATAGCATATATAGATTAAAATTAATCTATGTCAAAATCCCTCTATTAAACTCTTGTTTTCACTGATTGATTGCAAATGTAGAATGTGAATGCTAACACCCAAGCCCTTTATATTGCAGTCATCCAAAAAAATAAATGTTCAAGATACATACTGTACCTTCTCAGGAGGGAGATCGATTCCCAAGTGTCCACGGCAGAGGATGATGCCATCTGCTTCTTGCAAGATCTCATCAAAGTGCTTCAATCCCTACAGTCCCATTCACATTGACATTGTTTTTAACAAACTCTGAAGATCCAATGGCAGTTAAGTACTGAATGATTTCTAACCTCTACATCTTCAATCTTTGCAAAAATTTGAGTCTGACTAAGGTCACCCAATTTGGAAAGAAACTCACGAGCCTGTATAGAGCAACATATAACAAACAAACTCCATTGTCAATAGATGAACCACACTTCTAAGGTTTAACATAACTGACAGGTAAGAAGCAAAACAATCTGGTCTAAGAGAATGTGAACAAAAAGTTATCTCACCTGTCGAACATCTTCAGCGTGCCTTGTGAATGACAGTGAAAGGAAATCTATGTTGTTTTTAACACCCCAGGTGCTTATAACCTACATATACACATGCAAGCAACATGAATTCATGCCATTAAAACTATTAGCACTTTTGAATCGTTACAAATGAGAATTTCAAGATTAATGCATGAAAAAATATGAATAGTATCTCATCATCATATTAGTAAATTACAAGCAAAATTTGCATGATCTCTTTCACACAGAATCAGATGACATCTTAAATAATTTTGAGCAACAGAGTAGAGCACAGAGATGAGACCATATATACCTCCTTATCTTTCTCAGTCAAGGTGGGCAACTCAATGTGAGCTTGAGCGACATGTATATTGAACAAGGAGCCTGCCAAAACGGCCGAATTCTTTATAAGACAAACAACATCTCCCCCTATCACCTCAGTTACCTGCAGTATCAAGAAACTATGAGAAGACGCAATATTACGGGTGGTATGATACATCTCATGCTTTTTGACCTTTATTAACTCTCAATGTTAACTGTGACACATTTCTATTCAAGCAGCTGGTAACTGATTTGCAGGGTCAGAAAATGAAAGGGGTATTTAGGTGACAGGTTTACCTCAAGCCAGGTGGTGGAAGTAGTCTCACTTCCAGTGAACAAGTATTGACCAATGAAAATGGTATCTCCAACCTTAACAGCCTGTGTAAACATTTTGAAAATGAATTTATCAATATAGCATATGAAAGATAAGAGGAGCCTTGCTAAAACCATTCAGATGCAGATACTGAGTGCGTTAAACTACTAAATACAATAAATCTTAGTATCCAAACAGGATCAACAATACAATTGGTAAGAGCAAGACGTCAGTTCAGTATATAAAATTCCATTCAACAAATTATCAGCAAAATCTAAGCTAATTTTGTTTCCGTGCATTCAATTCACAGATGTGGAATGCATTTATGATGAACTTTAAATGTGTACTATACAGCGAAGCAAGCAGGACGAGTAACTACCTTTGACAAGCCACTGAAATTAATAGGGAGCAATTTTGAAGTAGCCTGTTTGTCAAGGTCAGGGGAAAGTGTAACCAGGGATCCAGCTTCAAGCTCGATAGCTTGTTCAGTGCTCTTAACAATTTGCAACTCTGGACCAGTAGTATCCAGCATAACCTGCACACAATATTCCCAAGCATTATAAGAACAAAACGCAAGCACCAGAACCACATAAAACTCCATTTAGCATTCAGAGATCAGATAACAGTCAATAGTGTCGAAGCTTACTGCACAGCGCTTGTTGGTACTCTTAACAGCCCCCTTCAAGTTCTCCAATGTCTCTTGGTGATACTCAGCAGTCCCCCATGAAAAATCAAACCTAGCCACTAGTCTCAACAAAAAGCAGACCTCATCATCAATTCTCACAGAAAAAACACACACAATGCTGACAAATATGAATCAATATTTCAAATTTACCAGACATCCCAGCCTCCAGACACGATGAAATAACCTCCAGAGAACGTGATTTGGGACCCAGAGTCCCAACAATCTTAGTCATTGCAGGGAAAAAGGACTGCAGAAAATCAAAACAAAGACCACAAACAGTGAAATCAGCATCAACAACAACTCCAGAAACACAGCAAGAACAGCTCAAACATACCGATTTCGATGGCTCGAGAATGGAGGCCATCCGGATGGGCTCCTCGAGAAGCAGGTGACTGGAAGGCATATCTGCTCCCTAGGGCTCCGGAATCTGGTAGATTTGCTGGAGAAATATGTATCAATATCACTGTAAATTAACAAAAACGAGCAAGCAGAGAAAGTGAGTTGGAGTAAGGGAAACCAAAATCTACCACATACGTATAAATACACCTTTTGTCAAAGGACTTTCAACAACGACTTGAATTGAAATCAGTGGGCTTCAGCGACGGTGTCGGTCAGTTAAAGTGGCCGATTTTGTTGTTACGATTTTACATTACCATGCAAATGGTTTTTGAATGAGATTTAAAGCATTTCAGCGGGTCAGTCACCTTCGCAGTCTATAAAACCATCAACTTTAGCACAGAAGAGGTGAATTTGTCAAGATTTTAACAGTGTTTTTCATAGAGTTTGATCCCAATGGATTAGTAAAATAGAGTATTTGTGGAAATAATTATTGCAGTATTTCTTGAAAGTTACTCCAGAGAAATGGATTGGGGGCTGGATTTGGTGGGAACATAAAGTATTGTACAGTAGTTGTGGTACAGTTGCTGTCACCTAGGACGCCATGATTGATGACACGTGGCCTACTACTGAATGTTGCACAGAAGCACGAGTACGGAAAGTCGGGACCATTTAAATTTGAATCTCTAGGCACAGTAACAGGCCACTAATGCTCCCTTCGCGGCCTTTCTTGGCTTTCTCTACTAAAAGCCCAAAAGCCCAATTTTCAGGCTCCTTGTTCTGTTTTTGTCATGGTATTGATCAGTGTTGTGCAATGCTGCTGAGTTGTGCTGATTAGTGTTGTGTTGTGTTGAATACATAGTTTGGGTACCTTTTTAAACCAAATCATAGTTTGGTATACATAGTTTGGGTATCTTTTTAAACCAAATCATATATTAGAAATACATAAAATTTGGGTGAGAAATACATAGTTTGGGTACCTTTTTAAACCAAATCATATATTAGAAATTGATTAGGAATTAGCTTTGCATAAATAGGTTAAAATTTTACCCAAAAAAATGAGGTGGACGAAATACTTTTATAAATGAAGGAATATATTTGAAATTGATTAGGAATTAAGTTTGAATAAAAAAGCTAAAATTTGCCTAAAAATTAGCAAACCAAAAATTGAACAAAAAAAGTGAGAATAACTTTTTATTATTAACATAGGGATAACAATTTTACTTAATTAATTTTTTTTTTACAAAATACAAAATGAAACCTTTTTTTTGTGGGTTTAAGGTGTCTCTGAGCCCTCCGTGTTGGTTTATGTTGGTGGGAGGCTGTGTGGGCATTTGTTGAATGAGTGGCCTGGGGATTTTTCTGGGGAGGATACTTGAATTTCTCGAGATTGTATATGAATATAGACAGCTGTTAAACGTTTATAATTTCGTGGTTAATTAGTAGGGTTAAATTCTGTCTAATTTTTTATAAATGAAAAAATTCACGTAGGAAATAACTAAAAAGATATACAAAAGCAATTTTGATTCATGACCGGATTTTATATTTACCTTATGCCTATATGTGTACATATTTTTATTTGAAATTGGTTTTCATACATATTTTGTCTAATTTTTTATAAATGGAAAAAATCATTTTATATTTACCATATATGTATGTATATATTCCTGTTAGAAATTGGTTTCCATATTTATTTTGTCTAATTTTTAATAAATGAAAAATTCATGCACTTTACCAAATTCCTTTTCTCTTTATATATCCATAAATATTTTTATATAACCTAGATTTTGCAACCCAAATTTAAAGGACGAAAATTCCAGCTTTTAATTTGAACACTATGCAAAATCAAGAGAAACCACCAACAGATATAGGTATTAAGGGCATGTTTGCTAGAGTTTTTCTGTAAAGCAGTTCAGTTCAGTATTTTTTTATTTTTTTCAGTTCAGTTCAGTAATTTTAAATATTTTTCAGACCAGTTCAGTATTTTTAAATATATTTCAGTTCAATTCAGTATTTTTTTTATTTTTTTCAGTTCAGTTCAGTAGTTTTAAATATTTTTCAGCTCAATTCAGCATTTTTAAATATTTTTTAGTTCAGTTCAGTATTTTTTTATTTTTTTTCAATTCAGTACTTTTAAATATTTTTCAGTTCAGTTCAGTATTTTTAATTTTTTTCAGTTCATTTCCGTATATTTATATTTTTTCAGTTCAGTTCAATGTTTTTTTATTTTTTCAGTTTAGTTCAGTTCGAAAAAATATTTTTTAATTTTTCAGTTCAGTTCTATTCAGATAAATATTTATATTTTTTTTTGTTCAGTAAATTTCTTTTACATTTTTTATTATAGATCTCTACAGTTTTTTCAGTTTATATTCAGTTTAATTTGATCCAGTTCAATTCAGTTCATTTAACTTGGTTATGAAGAAATGTGACTTGATAAATTTCAGTTTCATTCAGTCGTATAATTACTATGTTCAATACCTTCAATTATAATTCCGTTCAATTAGTGTTTACTAGATGAATACAAGTTCATTCTTTGTGAATACGACAAAATGGAGCAATCTTTGTACGATGGTGGTTCTATCATATTCTGAATATTTTTTGAACCAGTTCAATTTAATTAAAATTAAAATTAAGTCTATTTCAATCATGTACAAGTGTATGTTGATCAATTTCAGTTTAATTTAGTCATATTGTTATTGTCTTGAATTCATTAAACTTTACTTTAGTTTAATTCAATTTAGTTATAAGTAAATGTGATTTGATAAAATTAGTTGCATTACGTAAGTCATTATTTCAATACATTGCACTTTATTTTGCTCCATTTCTATGTAAATTATGCATTATGTACAATCCAGCTAATTTTATTTGTTAATAATGAATTTTTTTAGTATGTTTAATTTTTTTCAATTCAGTTCAAATAAATATATATAAATTTTTTTTTCAATTCAGTTAAGTTCAGTACATTTATATTTTTCAGTTCAATTCAACATATTTTAGTTCAATTCAGTATATTTATATATTTTTCAGTTCAATTCAGTATTTTATATTTTTCCAGTTCAGTTTAATATTGATGGATGTCTACGACCCGCGCTTGATCACGAACTCGGCTCACGAACTGATCTGCAAAACAAAGCCTCGGGTGTCCCGAGGGTATACACTCCGACGCTGAAGTTAGTATGATGCGTAAGGCGTATTGTATGTAAGATAATAGATCGAGAGGTTTACCAAACCTTTGGTTATTTATATGGCTACAATCCGTAGATCACTAAGATATGTAATTATGGTAGAAATACAACTATTATGGAGATAACAGTTGTATTACCATATATTGAAGAAGTGTATTTCGGTCATGATTGTACTTACCATGTTTAGGAGGATGTATATTCCTTGTAGAACATTCATAATACACGCATTCCTTGTAAGGATTAGGATTGATGGACCCGTGGATCCATCCTTCGCGTACCTCGAGCCCATGACCCTTCTTGGGCCCTGTTCCGAATATGAATGAGGCCCGAATACGAACCATGGACTTCTCAGTAGCCCCAAATTAGATCTTCAGAATTTCAAGGGTTCCATCTCGAAGGCTGGATGGGTCGGTTTACCTGATTTAAATTCATTCGATCTGACCTGGTTCATTTCGCGATGGGTCGGTTTACCTGATTATTCTTACTCCTTTGGGATATATTCTTACTTGGGTCTTTTCGCTCAAATATTGAACACGCTTGTCTGTATGCTAATTCCTATTTTTTTCAAAGGGTACTTGTTTGGTTAATCTAGAGCTGCTTCAGATCTGATTTAGATAATGGTCAAGAAAAATTCAAGTCGGTTGTAATAGTACTACTTCCCGGAGATTCCATTGAGTATTAGATTTGTAGAATGGATGAGAATAATTTTAATTAGCGATTTTGGTTTTTACATGTTAGAACAAATAAGGATTCCCTGACCGCCGCGTCTTTCTCTCAGATGCCCCAAATCACCGCTCTTTCTCAGCGCGTATTGCTCTCTCATGTTGTCGGGTATTAGGGTATTGCTCTCTCACACTATCAGTCTCTGATTAACTATCAAAATATGAGATAAATAGGAAGCTGGATCGTCTTCTTAGGCCGCAAGGCCAGGCGGCTTGATCTCTTTTCTCGCAACATATCATGAACCTCCCTCGTGATAGCACGAAGAAGGTGCCAGACCACCTACCCACATACAATGGAACCAGCGACTCCCGAGAGTTTCTCTCAGTTTTCCTCAAAACTATGTTATCTCGAGATTTTCACGAGCTCGAGATTCGCAAGATAGTCCCAAGCTATCTTCGGGAGAAGGCGTTAGACTGGTTCAGCGTGACTCCTTCTGAGTGCTTGTTCTCTTACCAATATTTTGGCAAGTTCCTATTGTCTGCATTTTTCCAAAAGAAGAAATTAACTCGATCTATGAGTGATATTTGCATTATCCGTCACAATGATATTCATTCACAAGGAGGACAAAACTCGTGAAGCATTCTACCACAGGTTCATGGACTTGGTAATGGAATGCCACGATAGGACCGACTTTCTTATCTTATCATACAAAAATAGTATCCATTCATCGGCACCATTTCATGGATCCATCCCCGATGAAAGAATCAGCTGACAGGCAAAGATCGTCAAAATTTCGTGTATCACAGAGATCGAGGGCATGACACAGAAGACTGTCACTAGTTGAAAAACGAGATTGAGAAATTGATCCCTCAAGGGGTCGTAAAAAACGGGGCTCCAGCAGCCGCCCCCATAATTGCCTCGGACCAAGCGGCCCCGAAGAGGTCGGGGGGAAGACCCTGGCAGAAGAAGAAGGATGGCCCGAGAGCAAACTATGAATTGATCACAATCAGGGGAACGGGGGAAGAGATAACCCCCGAGATCCTACTCCACCACCGCTTAATGGAGTTAGTAGAGTCATCAACGGCGTACATGGCATCACCGGCGAAAATCTTCCCTCAATAAATTGAAGGCCATTGTTAGGGTCATTCATCACACTGATTCACTAAACAAGAGGTTTCGCCCAAAGGAGACGATTACCTTTTCCGATGAAGACGCAGTCCCAAATCAGGTCCCCCATTCCGATCCTCTCGTGATCTCGGCGGTCATCCATAACACTCTAGTTAGAAGAGTCTTTGTTGATGACGGAAGTGGAGTCGAGGTCATGTTCTATGACTGCTTCGAGAAGTTGGGATTTAGCAAAAATGACCTCAAACAGAAGGGTCCGATCTTAGGCTTTATTGGGAATCCAGTGGTCCCTTTACGTGAGATAATGTTGCCTGTCCAACTGACTAATGGACCTCGGAGCCTTACTCTCTACTGCGCCTTCGTGGTGCTCGACTCGGCCACTACCTTCAACATCATACTCGGCTGACCTTTGATGTGCCAAGCTAAGGTTGGCTGGTCTCCATATCATCTCGTTTTGAAAATGCATACAAGCCAGGGAATAACAGCTATACGAGGAGATCAGGGGATGACACGAGCGTGCATGATCACACCAATCAGAGATTACATGTGAGGTCATAACGTTTCCGCCATAAATGCGGACCCAATAATTGCCCATCACGAGCCTCGAACCCCGGAACCTCAGGTTCTCTCCACTTTGATGCTGAGGAAACGGCTTAGGTAATGCAACTCTCAAGAAGGCGCCAACACAATTTTAAAGAAGGGGACCTACTGACCTAGTAATGCCAATATGCCCGAGGAGTCAAGAGAAATCAGAAGGGAGCCTGAAGTCGTAGCCCAAAGGACCTTATCACATCTCAAGATCCCTTCCAGGGGGACTCTACCTCCTAAAGACTCGTAGAAACGATAATCTGGTGATACCAGGCCCAAGCCCAACTACCCTGCAGTAGTTCGGGCTCGGCCCATGATGAGGTAAGCTAATATGGAGGCATCCGGGATAGTACAACTCGGATAAGGATAGGTACACTAAACACCATAAAAAGCATGGACCACCTTAGGAGCATGTATCACTGTATAAATAGTTCCCCTCAGCACTATTCCAAGTAAATATTCTCTCATTATTCCAGTGCTTACCCCTTTTCTCTCCCGGATCCATCTTTCATCATCACGCCGGAGGGTCTACCCTCGGGTACCTCCCGGGGCTCTGTCTTGCAGGGCTAGGCTGTTGGATCGGGGATCAGGGGACTACTCAGACCGACCAGGCGGGCAGCATCATAATCTACGCACAGTGGTAATGGCGACCTACCTCCGCATGTATCTTGGAGTTTAATATAACCAAGTCTGATCTGTTCTCATAAGAAAAGACTACTTCAATAAAATCCCACGGCTAAGTTTATTTTCACCCAAGTACTAGACTTGAGGATATACTATGTTTTTATTTTTTACCGAGCCACGAGCTCAAAGAATCATTTTCTTATTCTATAACATTCTTCTTTTATTTTTGAGCAATCGATTTTACTCTAGCAAAAGAGATATTATACTGACAAAGTATAAATACGATTTCTACCTAAGAAAATATGCTTGAAAAAAGTATATGATTGATACTTATCTAAAATAAATTACTCGGACGACACGTTCGAATATCAGTCGTCTTAGGCAAAAATAAAAACAACCCTAGATAATATACTTGAAAAAGTAAATTATTGATGCTTATATAAAATAGGCTATTCGGACTACAAAAGTTTGAATATCAATCCTCTCGAGCATAAAAAAGAGGTCCCGAGATAGTATACTTGATAAAGGGTACGATTGAAACTTATATAAAATAAGTAACTCGGACTACAAAAATTTGAATATCAATCATTTTGGAGATAATGAATAAAAGTCTACAAAAGACTAAAAGGTGTCACTACACCATAAATACAAGATGTTAATACATCAAAACAGTACCCTACCTAAAGAGGTCCGAGAATCTCGATCCTCGTCCTCGACCTTGGGGGAAGAAGAGGAGGTACGACCTCGATCACCTCGGTGGTTATGACCTTGAGGATTTGAAACTATCATCTGCCTCGAGCTCGGAGTAGAAGAGGTCTCACCTCTCTGTTCTCCAGGTAATGTCCTCGAGGTGAAACCCGAAGGAGAGGGAAAAGAAAACAACCCCTGATCATTCAGTTCTTGAAATTGTGTGGCATAAGCAGCACATTACTCCTTATAAATGCCAGTTCCTCTTCAGGACAAGTTAACCTATGGGTAGTTTGATATCCCTGATCTCTTAGTTGACTCATCACCACACCACTCTCTTGGTTCTGGAGGTTAGCTACTTTGTAATCATCAATTGCCTTATCAAGATCCCGAGAAAAGGCCTCAGTAGCCTCTCTCAATTTTCTATTCTCGGCTCTGAGTTCTCTGCACTTCAAAGCTTTCTACAAGCAATTCTGGATTGTAGGAAAATACATATATGCCTCATCATTGTGAAATGGTGGTGCAAATTGCACGGCGCCACCATGAACGGCGGTCAAAACCACCGTCCAACCCCGATTTAACCGTCGTCTTTGTTGCCGTCCTTCACAAGTGATCATTATTGTCTAGTCATTGGTCTAAAATATAGGCAGCCCTCTTCTGATAATCTCTCAACAACTATATACAAAATCTTACATGCAGATTAAATTAAATGATAAAGACTAGAATTCCATCTCACCGAATGATAATCAGATGGAAATCTAATGAATAGTTTTTCATGTTCAAAATTCATAACAAACATAACATGTCAATACATATTCCAATCCAATTCTACAACACACATCTCAGTTTCACTTATTAAAAACAACAGTACCAAACACACAACAGATCAAAAGTTTCCAAAATAAGGAGTTTTGGTATAAAGTAATTATGAAAGTGAAACCCTCGATCTCACGAGAACGACTACATATCAAGAACCCATGCGAGTAGTGCCTGATACTGACTACCATCATAATCCAGTAATACCTGGGCAGCAGCCTGTGCGCGTGCCTGATAGTGATCGCAGCTCATGCCAACATGCCAATCAACTTTGCATCTAGTGCAGAATAGACCCCAGCAGCTGGTGCAAGCACGGATCAAGTAGCCCCTCAGGTCGTCAACCATTCGAGCACCGCATCTGTGAAATGGACAGTATATGTACCGTGGATCTGCGAGAATCCTAGCCTCGCGAGCAGCCTGAATACACCTGTCGTAAACCTCACCGGGCAGATAATCCCGGCACTGCTCCAGAGACCAGAAGCTGGTGCAGCTCTTGACTGGGCACTTGAACCCACCAGAGTTGTTCTTCACCATCTCCGTGATGAATGGATGAACACAAATATCACACAAACAGTGTTGGCACTGTGGCAGTCTCTTCAACTGAGAACTGCCACAAAAAGTGCAGAACCACATATGGTGAAAACCATCGTCCTGAGCAGTATCAATGGCAACACCTGCACAATCAAAACAAGAATCACTATTACCAATCATTCAGGAAAGTTTAAACATGTTGAACTCCATACTGTGCATGTTTACAACCCCGTAATAGAACTGTACCTTTCTGCTTGATGTCAAAAGGTACAATATCCAGAGTGGGATGTGGC
This sequence comes from Sherardia arvensis, assembly GCA_948330725.1. Classification (NCBI taxonomy): domain Eukaryota; kingdom Viridiplantae; phylum Streptophyta; class Magnoliopsida; order Gentianales; family Rubiaceae; genus Sherardia; species Sherardia arvensis. Next base: position 7,981,019 of record OX415236.1, on the reverse strand, counting down.
TGTGGCGCCTGACTGTGTCCTGGAAACACAAGTGGCAGTGGCGCCTGACTGGATCCTGCAAACACAAGTGGCAGTGGCGCCTGACTGGATCCTACAAATTAAAATTATGCATTACGTTTCAACCAATAAACAATGAAGTAAAACATTTATATTTGATTGGAAGGGGGAAGATACCTATATCAATGCTGAAATCACCTATCATCAAAGTGGAAGCTGATGAACAATATTCTGAAGAGTCCGATGATGATGATGCCGAGAGTGATAGTGATGGTGATGGTGAGGGTGGAGCTGAGCCTGCATATATACGCACGGTACAGAGAATTAAGCATGGTGCGGAGAATTAAGCATTGCAATATTGAAGTCATATTTGATTTAAACACATTTATAGGATCACACTACACCATATTGGTCTAAAAATTAAAATCAGATCCATAATTGACGAACTAAACAAAAATAATTTTGAACTCTATTCTTATTTTACTAAACTTAACTGAATTATATTTAAATAAATTTAAATATACTGAACTGAAATAAAAAAATTTAATTATCATTATTTGAAGTAGAAATATAACAAATTTTAGTGAATATATAATCTATTAAACTGGACTGAATTGATGTAAATTTAAACATATTTATCTGAATTGGAAAAAAAATGTACTAAACCAAATTAAATAAAAATAAAAATATATGTAACTGGATTGAATTAAACTAATTTACCAAGCATGCCCTAACAACAAGACATCTAATCTAAAACATAAAAAACGTCTAGTGAATATATTTAAAAAAATATGGTGAAATTGGGCAGGTGTAACTGGTGGTGTCTATAATGAACCGGTTCTACCCTCCTAAATCATGTATTTAACAGCACCGGAGCGCACATAGTTCCGGTGCTTGTAATTATAGCACCGGAAACCTCCCAAGTGGTGTCAATCCTATAACACCATCCTGTATATATAGGCACCGATTTCTGAAAGTCCAAAAACAGGTGCTATGACCTCCAAAAATTAGTGCTAAAGGGGTGAGGTCTAGTAGTGTGTTATCATTTATTTAAACATACTACCAGTTTTACGATTTGAATAGATAACAAGTGCAAAAACATGCAGCCCAGAGCACCAGAATATCGTCAAAATTCTGATTACAAAACTGAATCGACTGAACAAAACTGAATTCAAGAAACAAATCACTGATATAACTAAATCAGCTAAAATTTATCAAACCTAGATTAATAAGTTAATTGAATTAAGCTTAATTAAACTTGATTAATCTAAACTAATTAGGGATACTTGTGGTAGAACACGACATACATTTTAAAACATGTTGAGGAACGAATGCATCACATACCCATGTTGGTTGAGGCACAAGAATCCGCTATTCTTGGTCTTTTGAAATCCCTTTGATCCATGGTAAAACCTGCAAGTAATATATATAAAAAAAAACTTTAATTTAAAACAGGTCTGCACCAAACCCGAAAACAGATCCACACAAATCCAACTCAAACGAACACGGACATGAGCATCAACAGGAAAATCGGTATAAAATCAAGTGAACAACGTGTACAGTAGATCAATTGAAAAATGGGGGTTTCTAATCAAATTGGGAACAACAAAATCAACCTATCGATAGCAACAGGTGGGTCAATTAAAATCAACTAAATTAACCCAATGAAAAAATGGAACAACTAATCAATCAATCCGATAACAAAAGGCGGATCACACATGTACAGTAGAAGACTCACCTGCGATTGAACGAACAAGCTCCGCGATCAAGAAATGTGATTTTTTTAATTTTTTTTGTTATGATAAATGAATTTTCTAACTATTATAAGTTACACTAACTTTGGTAATTTTTAGTTGACTTTTTTTTTTGTATGACAGACTTTCGTGATAAGATGAAATGTACAGTTTTAATTTTTGTTAGTTTTGGATCTAATGTGTACTTCGGCCCATTATTTCATATCTAACAAATCCACGAATTAAGACCCGTGAAAAATTTAGATTAAGGGCTGTATAAATTTCATAATTTAAACGTACAAATATAAATTTAGAATGATTCTCCACCGTCCGATGCACCGCTCAGCCCTTTCCAGATTTTAAAATATCTCTTATTTAGATGTAAAAGAGATCACAATGTTGTTAATCGGTAGGCCTAGTCTCTACCGCATCTGTAAGTTTGTGATAGGGGTTTACAAGCTCGTTAGCTTTGTATGTTGTGCTTTCTTCATCAATTTGTAATAGGAGTTGTAGAGCAGCTATTTGGTTTATTTTGTTTAGCAAAACAATTTATCCAATTATTGATGGGAAAAAAGTTGTAAATAATGAAGAATATAATCTAATTTTTGTTAGAGATCTCTAAAGGCACAAACGCCAAATTTGGTGTACTCTACACTATATTTGGTGTTTATACAGTAATTTTACACCATTTCTTTCCAACCCACAACACTATATTTTCCACTAAAAAGTATATTCCGTTTTATACTATTTAAGATATATTTTTTCATTATATATATATATATATTTTTTTTTTACTTTTAGTTTTATGTTTTACAATGGTCTTATATTTTAATTTTTAGCTTAAATAAATATTGTTACATTTTTAGATTTAACTAAATTTAATTCATTAAATTAAATATCTAATATATATTTAGATTAATTTTTTTAATTTCGATTTATATTTTCATATACTTGAAGGCTTATTAATATTGTACTTTACACAATTTTTGCATTTTCAAATATTTATTGTACTCAATCCCAATTTCAAATTAATAAAACTATACTAAAATATTTATATTTCATCATATTCAAGCTCAACTATTTCATCATACTTGTGATTATTTTTATTTTATAAAATTGAAGTTAGTAAGTTTTGTAGGGTTAAATCAATAATTGATGAATTTTATAAAACCTTTAAAAAATAAAGGCAAATAAATAAATTAGAAACACAAAAAGCAGCCAAATATAACTACCAACCAAAAGGCACAACGTACACGGTACACCTGCAAAAACAGCAGGCAGCGGGGAACTAAAAATTCAAACCAAAAACACCATTTACGCTTTAATTTAAACGCGAGAATAAAAAATCAATATCTTATATATAGCGTTACGTGCAGGAAACCCACAAAAGTAGTGCATCCCTATTTCTCCTCCCTAAATTTAGCGCCGGACAACTATGCATTGGAGATTCCACAAAAATGGTGCAACGCTATAATATAGCCGGTATTCACAGCCAACGCTATATATAGCGTAGCGTTGGAGATACTCTTAGGGTTAAAAATATGTCATATTTATTTAAAGCAAGAAATGAATGTTTAAATTATATATAGGGCTCAAATCTAAACTAATCTAGTCTAATATGTTCCACTTTGTCGAGCATATGCCTAAACACCTCACACTACGCTTAGAGTGGAATAAACCTCCCACTTTAATATATATATATATATATATATATATATGGGATGCTTTCCATCATATGGAACTCGTTCATTTGAGCATGCCTTCATCGTGAACATGAAGAAAAACTTTGTACCATTTTGAATAAAATGTTCTACATAGACCTAAAAGTTTCAAATATAATGTTTATGACCCTAAATAAAAGTGCACAATATTCTGCCCATTCATATCAGAAATGTACTGTCCATTTTCTATTAAAATTGTGATTACGTTAGAGGTCGTTTGTGAATTCACTTATAATGTTTTTTCCACGCTAGTATAGTTAATGTGTAGAAGTGCAGATGGTTCCTCGTCGAGATGAGGGTGTCGGCCATAGCAAGCATATAGCGGAGATGGAGGTGGACAGTGACGACCCTAACCAATTAGGGGCATGGGGCGAGACATCAAAAAAATGACCTATTATTTTTTTGTTAAATATTAAAGATCATGTTTTTTTTCTAATCTGTCAAGTAAAATGCGTCTGACAAACCATTTAAAACATAAATACATACAATAAAAAATATATAGTTTATACTGATATATGAAATATATATGTCATATTTAAATAATTATTTTCTCGCAACATAGAGAAAATGTAGAGTTTTAATAATATATATAAAATAAATTATAATTTTAACAAAAAAAAAGGAAGATAGTAATATCAGAAAATATTTGATTCATTGAATAATGGCATGTTCTGTTCAGCTTAATTTTATCGAATTGAACTGAAATGGATTGAAAACAACTAAAAATACTAAAATGGTCTTAAATAAAAAAATTAATGTATTGAACTTAATAATATAATGGCAAAAATAACTTGAATTTCATTAAACTAAATTCTATCAAAACTAACTGAATCAATTTTTTAAAAATAACTTGTGGAGAACGAACCCTAAGTCAAGTGAGAAACACTGGTGTAATGCAACCTTATGGTAAGGCAATGGTCTAATTTTTATGTCATAAATCTCTCCATAAAATTACAAGTTTGAGACTTATATGTATAACCTCAAATAAAATTACAATCCTAACATTAATTTGAGAATAATAAATCTAATTCTATAACTATAATGGAAAATAATTAAATTCTTACTAGAATTAAAACACATTTTTATAGGAAAATTCTTGGTAATTAACCTAGTTTTCTATTTATACTCGTATCACCAACTGTTGTCCATAATGTTCGTCTCAATTCAGACTCGGATTTGGGTGGAACTTGTTAGGGCCGCCTAGCCTACGGTCCGGTCCACAACCCGGACAGCCAATCAACCCAATTGGGTTGACCAAAATATGGTACATTTGGGACCCCGGTTCTAAGTCCTATAAAAGAAGGACTTTGAACTCTTTGCACTTCTTTGCGAGAGCACTTAAAAATAGAGTGCACCTCTCAGCATTTCTATCTCCTCTTCTTCCCTTCTCCTGAATCTCATCCATAGTAGTCACTTAAAGCACCCAAATTTTATTAGGTATCGGAGCGGGAAACGGCTCAAAATCGCCCTGCCCTGAGTGACTGATTGTTCCATTGTGCAAGTCTGACGTCACCACCGGAAATAGGGACATAGGAGATGAGCTTTTTGCTGCAGCAATGTCTGCTCCGCGATTTCGGTTAGGAACGTGACCAGACTGCAATAGTTACAACTTACAACAACATCATCAACAAATTGCGGCTCATGCCGCAGTAGCACCGACTAGCCCGCAGCTCTGGCCGCGAACTATTCCAACTGTAACATATTTATACATCAATATTATATTTTAATTCTCAATATTTATAACAACAATATAATTTAATTGAAAACAATTAAGTAAAAACAAATTTAGGTGACAAGTGTGCCTTTTTCGTGAGCTTTATAAGATATTTTCCCAATGAAATCCAAAACGTAATTGTTCGTTTCTTGAACAAAAAAAACAAAAAACAACTCACCCAACTTGACTAAACCACGAGCGGTGTTTTCAACAAGGATCAAAATCCTACCACTTTAGTCGCTCCTCGTCGCCTCCCTCCTCCTCCTATCACATTCTTTCTCCTGCCTTCCGCTGCTCATCTGCAACCCTACTTTTTTTAGCCATGGCGGATAACGCAGCCCCAGCTGAGACCAACCCCATCGCTTCCTTCTTCTCCAACATCCTCAAGCCCTTCAATTTGCCGCCCCCCTTCTCCCCGCCTGCTTCCAAAGCCCCGCAGGTTGACCCGCAGACCGAAGCGATTCCAGTTGCCGATGAGAACAACAAGTCCTCCTCCATCGTGCGGATCCCTCAGCCTCCCCAGGAAGAGCCTTTCCCTGTCCTGAAAGTTGAAAGCGAGGTCCAGGACCGGGAGTCCAGCCCCTCTACTCTCTGGCAGGTTTTGTATCTTCAGACTCGCTATTTTCGCTTTGAATGTTACTTGAGCTATGCATTTAGTTGAAATCTGATGCTTGTGGTTGGAATTTTACTTGAATACTGTTATTTCTGTGTTTATGTACAGAAATGTATGTTAGTAAGAGTAATGCTATGTATATTTTGGCCCTCTTACTTGTCAATTGCTTAGGATATGCCTCCGTTTAGCTCCTGGTGGCATGCGTTTACGTAAGAAGTGAATTAGATGTTCTTTTAGCTGGATAAGTATGAGAAGTTGACTTCATATAGCTGTTTGTATTATTGAGAAGAAAGGCGGCTAGGCCCTTGTCTCTAAGTTAGGAGCTGGTGTCAAGTGTCAACAATTGCTCAAGTTCTTTTTTTCAATCTGAAAAGTCTAACAAGCAACCATTGTGTGGATGCTATTAAATGCTGGTAATAAGTTTATCGCTCTAAACTAAGACGAAAAGGGTTCAGTGGGACGCTGAAGTTTGTTAGTTTGAATTCTCCACAATAAAACATGCATGCCTCAATTTCCTGAAGTGCGTATAGTGATAGACGGCTGGTTGTGTGTTTGGATTCTACGTCGATTTTTTTTCTTGGTGTTTCTGTTGTATGGGCTGATCGAAGATGCTCTGTGCAATCAACTGTTTTCTGTGATTGGAGAAGATGTCCTTTAGTTGCACCTTTTTCTCCTATGTTACCTTTTATGACTCCTGGTTTACATTGTGTTCATTTTGGTGAATACAGGTTTATGCGCTTGGTGGTTTCTTGGTTTTGAGTTGGGCCTGGAGGAGGTGGAATGAGCGGAAGGGGAACAAGTCACCAGAAGAAGATGATCCTCCAGCTTCTGAGAATTAGTTGGGTTCACTTGGTTGTGCGTGCATGTAATATGTAGAAAGTAAAAATGAAGGAGAAGATGTGAACCCCTTTGTACTTGTTTTGCTTTGAGTTTAAACTTCTTTCTGTGGAGAACGTAAAGAAAGTCATTTGCATCAGATTCCCTTCCTAAGCTTCCTAGTCTGTGCACTCTTACTTGGCTACATCATAGGGTTTCCAGAAATACTTAAGGGTGTACAGGGATGTCGAATGACTATTAGCATTGTGCCCTTAATGTGTATCGCTTTTTTGAATGCTCTTCAACAATACAAGGACAGGAATCTATAAGCCGAGCTTCACTAGTTAATGCTGAATCGCAGACTATAGGAGTCAGCTGCAGAATTCTAAAGATATTATGGGAGAGAACATCTGAGGAGTTTATTTGCGTGTTTTTCCTTTATAACAAGACTTGCAAACATTGCTCTGATCTGAACTATGAATATATATCAACCCCATAATAGCAGTACCTGGAGAACAGACTATATGAACTTCATGTCCAGTACAAAGAATAGATTGCCACAATAGATGATTGCAGAAAAGGTAGTAACAAGAATAATTCTTCAACATTACAACATCAACAAAACAGGTTTCAATTGTATGACATTAATCTAGAACTTAACGTTAGTCAATCTGTACATAACACGGGATGCAGTCAATCTACACCGTTTAGACATACATGATACAACTGAAGAAAACACAAAAATCGGGACCAACCTCTTACACAGCACTTATTCATGCCAGTGAGGTGCATAATTACTTGTACCTACTGGACTTGCATGCAGAGTGTCGTGGTTGACCTCCAATAAAATACCTAGATGCTCTTTATTTGCCATTTCCCGGATGTTTCCTCCTGAACTCCTCTATTTGTCTAACCAAACTACTCTAGTTTTCCTTCTTTACAAAAGATCCTCAGCTCAAATATTGTACCAGCAAGCTACGATAAATCAGGCCTAAGTCAGAATTCACCGGCTTAGTTTGGCAGGAAATAACTATCGTTTATAGACAGCCGATCAAATGCATCAAAATTTGCCTTAAGTCCGACAAACTGGCTTCCGAATTGGGCACACCCAGCAGCAGGCCATCTGCATCCTCCTTCTGGGGTGCGGAAAGGACAGAGAGATTCACAAAGCTGGTTAACTGGATGATCATGAACATCAGAGGGTTCCAACTTCTCAATGTCGTATGCACTATGAGCAGATTCCTCATTTGAAGCTATGTATAAAGATTTTTGAGGGATCTCAACTGGATTAATTTCAATACCAACAGTACCATCACCATCTCCAGAGTAGATTACTTTCCTACCAAGCAACTGCAATGCACGCTTTATATCCGCACTTTCCCTGGTGGCACGGTCTGCTAGATCTTTAGCTGAGCTACTATTCAGCTTCTCGATGCGCAGCTCTGCCTCCAATGAGTCGATAATAGCATAGGCCTCCTTAACATTTGCTTCCGCTTCATCTTTTTCCTACAGACATGCAAATATCTTACAACTCCAGCATAATGGAGGAAATATATACTGAACAAAAGCTGTTTCAAATATCACGTTTATGGTGAATTAAAAATGATACTTTAAATGGTTGATTGTTAGACATTTTCAGGCGTAATAGTATGCCCCCATAAGGCAATAATTTCCGGATTATTTTACATAAACTTGACAGCTGAAACTTTTTCCATGGACCTTAGGACCAAAAAGATAGAATAACCACAACGCTTCTGTTGGTAATCAAGTACATAAAAACACATCTCTTTTAAAGCATGTCCTGTTGTATGCTATTTCAATTTGATAGAATAGAGTAAATCATGGCCATTTAAAGTTACACCCAGCCTCTCTATTATATTTGACCAAATTAAACAAGATAAACTAAAAGCCATTTATTTACCTTATGTAATACAGCACACTTTCTAACTGTGTTCCTATAAAGTGCTTCAGGTTCTCCAGCTTGTGATTCCTCGGGACAGGACCATCTAAGGTGGAACTGTGGCCAGACCGTAGGTGCTAAAGCAGCGGCTGGTGGTTGTAGTGGGCCATCATGTTTAGAGGGTTCATAAAATGGATTGTAGTGCGCATGCGAACCTCCACTTGTTGCCAAGTACACCCATACGCAGCCGCATTTTTCAGAAACACCAGCTTGCTCTCTTTCTTTTTCACTGAATTAACCCCAATAAACAAAAAGACTAAATCATTTCAATGGGTAAAAGAAACCTAACATGGCACGCAGCATCAGACCAAGTTAATTTCTAAAACAGTAGACAAAGCTTCTAATCAAGTGTTTGTATCAAAAACTTGTAAACATTTCAAGAAGCAGTAGTGGTCTAAAACCATATCACTGTGGATGCCTTTGACAAAGCAACACACTTTTGCTTTATTTAAAAAGATTAGTTCCTGGTCACAATAGTATTCCACAAAAATCACATTTATATACAAAGCATATCACTACCAAAAAATAATGCATCTCTTGCATGAACCAGAGAAGGATCCACAGGTAAAATTGTTAATCAAGAAACTCAGCTGCACATAACCAATTGCTACTTAATTAAGGTATGGATAAAGTAAGGCAACCATTGTACTCCCTCCATTCCATAATATAAGAGCCACAGTTGTTTGTCTAATTAAGTTAAACAATTGAGGATCTAATTATGGGACGGAGGAATTATTAGCTAATAATTTACAGAAACCTTTGCTCCATTTTTAGCTCAGTTGCTAACATTAAAGACATGGATATCTGCTCAGTTGTCATATTGAAACTTTTTCTTGTTTTCATTGCTTTAGCAAGTTGAAAACATATAAAATAACTAGTGAAAGGGAGCAAACGAATCTTATTACAAGTCTTTAAGGTGAACAACCAAAATTATTCATATGTAGTCTAAGATGAACTTTACCTGTTGCACAAGAAGTTGCCAAATCTGTAGGAAAGCATGCCATCCAGTAAATCAACCAAAAAAGTCTGCATTTCCAAACACATAGGTGATTTTAAGTCATACATATATGCAGAAGATCAACATAAACTTTGTAATAGGGAAAGCTTCTTACCGAGGTAAACTGAAAGGCAAGTGGATATAGGCGTAACAACTGTGAGACACAATCAACCCACTGCAGAACAACAATAGACGCAAACCATGACTATCAGTAATAAGCTTTTTTCCTTAGGGAAATCCCATTTTACCGGGAAATCAAAAAAAGTGTTTTTGTAAGCAATGCACAAGTACCTGCAGGAAGATTGGTGAGTAATTATTTTGACTATGTGAGTTTGATTGAGCTTGAGCTGAGCCGGTTGCTTGCCGTGAGGGCGATGAAAAACTCACTGATGAAGACTGTCTAGGCAGCTCACCAGTCAGAGATGGCATTCCTGCACGATCTGCAAAGGGATGTCCAAATGCAAGCCAATCTTTCTCCACAAGTGCCTGAAAGCCTTTAATTGTCCGGTAATATGGATCAAGCAGCAGGCAAGCAAGTGACACCAACTGAGTAGTTCTATCCCAACCATCACTGTAGCATTAATATATAGTGTTATGCAAAGTGTAAATGCCAAGTGTGGTATTCCAAATAACTATAAGCAACAGTCATCTGTCTTGTTTAAGACTACAAGTAGAAACAATATTTGCTATTAAAACTAGACAATTTATCAAGTACACCTCAATTCTAAATAGCTTGCCAATGGAACGCCTACTAAATTGGACGTCCAAACTATCAAGAGGCAATGAAGAACCATTGTGACAGTGCCACAAGATGTTGCAAACAAGAATAAAAAATTGTACCAAGGACAACAATAACATCAGCAAAACAAGGACCATATTTCATCCATAAGCTAAGATGATGCAAATAATTTCATCGTGCATAATTAAGCAAATGGGTACATGTTGAGGTGGCACAGTTACATTGCAGACAAGAACTGGCAGAAGTAAAAACTAAAGCAAACCAACCCAAAAAACACACTACTTCTAAGAATGTAACTGCTTTTTTTGGTAGGTATTATCTTTAGACTTTTCTATGGGGTGATGTTAAAGAGAAGTTGTTTACAAAAGCTACCAAAAGGCCACCCAATATCATAACTTTACGGCTATAAAGTTTATGATGGAAATTCATCTCAATTTTCATCAAATTAATCATTAACTGAACCTGGTATCTCAGGTGAATAAATTAGTTGGTAGAGATAAGCTGATACCCAGGGTTAAACTCTATTAACATTTCTGTCCCGGAAAATAAAGGCATAAACCTGGATGAAAACTGAAAAGCATTGTGCCAAGAACCAATCACGAAAAAACCAGCAGAAACAAGATGATAACATAACACTGGTGAGTGCTGATCTGAAAAGATAAGTTTAATCAACTTTCTTCTTATTAAAAGACAGCCACCTATCATAAAAGTTCACAAACTGAAAGCTTTCCCACCTGCAATGAACAAGAAATGATGCTGACTCCAAAGCCACACGCGCAGCAATCCAAGCAGACCCAGCCAAGAGACTCTGGACATGATTCAACCAACCACTATCCCCAAGGGTTGAAACTGAGGCTGACATACTGCTAACATTACCACCTCCCCAAGTCCATCCCCCATGTCTCTGCAATGTAAGCAATCCAAAAGTTATAAGGGAATTCTTGTGGTATTTTATGAACAGATACATAACAGGGAAATGACATTAACAGTTCGATGACACAATAGCATACTGTATACAATATTAACAAGATAATGTGTAGTAGTGAAAAAGTGTTTTCTTGAATGGAACAATTGCATTCATAGCTGGTGTGACAGTGCACCTCAATCAGAAGAGAGTAATGAGACAAAGTTTTGATGCAGATACCAAAAGATAACTCAAGCTACAAGTAAACCAATTTATGCTTAAGAAAATCTCATTCCTCAAATTGGCAACACTACACACATTCGAACCGCTTCCAGTCCACATCAGATGAGCAAAACGTATAATCTGAAATACTGCCCACAATCAATCAGAGCATACAACTAAGAAAAACTTCATTTAGTACCAAGAATGATGACATTCCATCCGATGATTGCCCACCGTGCATATCTAGGTAGTCTCTAAGCCGAACAAGGCTTTCCCGCATAGCATGTATATTATCTATCCCAAGAAAGACTACCTGAAGAAAAAAGATGAACATACAAGATAGTATGTATGGTATATTAGTAGTTCGAGACACATATGATTATCTCTAAAACCTTAAACAAACCTCAGATTGAGAATAATGGGAAGATGACTCTGATCCACCTCCCATTGCTCCATTAGCTAAAGCATTTTTCCGGGGCCTTGCGTCAACTATATACAATTTTCTGCACAGGACAAATAAACCTGTGTATCAGAACCCACCAGACGCATCAAAAGCCCGTGTGAGTAATCAAACACAAGTAAATAATTATTTACCTCCGCTGCTTCTCTGGTGCCAAAAGTTGAGCGCAAATGGCAGCTACCAGCTTCTCGTCAGTCGTACTGTAAGACAGCATAATAATTATCTCCTCAGACAAGATACCTTTACTTGATATTCAGATTTTATTTACAAGACACATTTAGGTGATAATGTGTTATTGAGGAAAAAAGAAAAGAAAGATCACCTCCTCATATTCATCATAATGCCAACTAGAGGTTGGGAAGATCTTGCAATCACAGCACCAGTTTCTATATAATTAGTTGATACGTAGTGAGTAATGATATCAAGACATACAAACCTACACTGTATAATTGGAAGCTTTGATGCAAATTTATTTCTCAAACAGTGCATACCTGGGTGACACCAAGATATAGCAGGCAACCGACATCTCGCACGATGGTTACAAGCCAGCTGTAGTTCTTCATCACTAAGCACCCACAGTTTAGCAAAAACATTAGGTTTACACTGACAAAATAGGCAAATAATTAAATTTATCATGAAACTAAAGGGTGATAATTCACTTGACTCGCCTGATAGATTTTGGAACAAGCAATGCAAATGGATATGTAGAGCACATGGAGTAACTTGAATTCACAGTGCTTATTCTCCATAATTTATTAGAAATTGCAAATGAACCCTCTTCAATCATTCTGGTTGAAGCCCGACATGAATTCAGCCCGAGAAGCCGGGAGTACTCCTCCAATAACCGTACTTTAGGGTCGGTATTATTTATGAATCTAGAAGGGCCAACGGTAAAACAATATAGTTCCCGAAGATCAAACGGCATGGTACACTTTAATAGCGCATAATAAACTGCCCGCCTCTGCATATCAAAATTGCTATAAATGTCATGTTGTGCCTAACATCATTAACATGTGTTTTGAAAGAAATACATCAGCCACATCAATAAGTGCATAACTTTAAGGGGCTGGCATGATAAATTGAAGAGACCAGAATTAGCAATGATGATGATGACGCATAGTCATGAGTATAAATTTTGATTAACAGTAAATTGGCAGGGACGCACTTGCATGTCATTTCAAATGATGAATTGAAACATTAAACCATAAATTCTAAATTACACCTTACCTGTCCCAAATGTAGTCATGTTTTTGAATTAAACAAGTGTTTCTAAGGGAAGCCCACTTTAAAATTTTTGGACCTTCATATGGATGCATGCCATCCAATCATCCCAAAAAATGCAACCTCTCTAGAAATACCAACTTTCCTAAATGTTATGGAACTACCTATATGCATTTAAGCTCAAACAATTTTTTTTTTTGTTATAACATTATTCATTTTAAAGTAAATATATAGTAAAACATGTTTTAATGCAAAAAATCAAGAAATTTTATGTAGAATTTTAATAGGCAAAAACTATTAAGCAAGGGGTCCGTTTGGAAACTTTTGTGACCCAAATTTAGATACACTTTATAAAAAGTTATGTTTGTAGAAACAAGAGTCTATTTATAGGAACCCTAAACAAGTTGGTCGAAAATAACTGACATATTCATGACAGTAAATTACACGCAGTAAGGCAAAAATCATTGAATAAGCAAATATTCAAGCACATAGAGGTGGGAGAGAAAAGTGGACATTTATCCTTTGAGATGACTGACCTGCCTTGTTTTTGGCCTGAAACAAAATACAATTATCCTCATGTCCTTGCCTGCCAAAACCCCAGTAAAGGCTAGTTACTTTAATGAATCTTCCAGAGAAAATAAGACAGATGGAACCAATAACATCATTAATTGACAACATCAACACTACTACAGTAGATTGCCCAAACTATGTTTGACAAACAGTATGTGGGAATGCTTTTAATTAATTAATCATTTTTAAGCTATTAAAATGCCCATACTCAATGTAGATACAATTCCAAACTCCAATTAAATGAGAAAGAGGAACACTTGATATGAATTAAAAAGAAATAAGTTAGCATGACATGTTTGGTTTAGTCTAAAAAGGAACGTCTATTTTGAAAGAAGTGAATATAGTGAGTCACCCAGGCATGATTCACAAGCTTAACTCGAAATTTGACAAAGGCTTCATGGTTGCTAGAATTGATCAAGGATATTGCTATCTCAGAAGCACAAACTTCATATTGAACACTAGAGCATTTAGGACCACAATTACACAGTTAGAATGACATTTAATGCTGGTCCCACATACCAGACCTATTTCACGGAATCCACACACACACACAACTAAGGACCAGTCTATCTAAAGCATAAAATTACCGCCAATACCAAAAATACCCACATGTTATTCACCAGTCATCATACAGCCAAATATTTTTAATAAACCCATCATATAGTATTATCTGAGTAGTTCAAAACTAAAGAAGAATGAAAATGATCAACTGAATGCTACGATCTGAGACAGTTTCATCAGAGCAGTTCAAGACGCAATTACATACCGACAACCTGGAGCAGCCGCTTTGTAGGACGTCTTTCAGAGTTCCTGGGGGCAGATTGAAGCTTCGTTACCTATTCTCAAGAAGAAAAATGAAAGTAGTTAGACTCGGGATACATGTAAGAATCAAGTTGACCTATAAAAAATAATAATAATTACAACAATAATAATTGAAGGGCAAGATCTAATATCAGTAACAACTATATAATATGAATAGTATATAATGATGTCGAAAGTGAAACACAATCCCGCCCAGAAAGATAGCGAAAGTATCTTTAATATATGACAAGTCAAATATTTCACTTAGATTACAAGAGTGTGCCTTGCACATTCAATGAAGAGAAAGCAAATGGTTACTTGAGATCAGCATACAGAGTACTTACAATCTTACTGAATTTCTCAATTGTTCCAAACGGCATGGTGCCAAGCGCAATGATGCTCCTCAAACCATCACTCTAGAAATAAAGCAGCAGAGTGGCATATCAGAAATCAAGTTAATTACCAAATAACTAGACATACACACAGTTCAAGTTCAACATAAGTTATTCTACCTTAGTAAGGTTTATGGCAACAAAACCACAAAAATATCACAATCCCCAACCTCTAAATCCTCTATCACAACCCAAAAAGCAAGCAGGGGGGTGGAGTTTAAGTTTGGAAGGCAATATGAGCCCTTTAATTGTGTGTTACTCCAGTGTCTAAAATGATTTTTTCCATGGGGCCTAGAAGTAATTCAGGCATACCAAAGCTCTTTTTCTGTAGATATCGATAAATTCCCCACAATTAGGCCCAAAAAAAAGTTAAGAAAACCTGGCAGGTGAAAACTGAATTTCAATCAGACCCTCAAAGTTCACCTTCATGGCATCACTTGAAAATCATTGGCGGATACAGTTTTGCGAGATTTGAGTGTATTATACTGTTATTATACAGACTAGTACAAATTTCCCTCAAACAATTTTCAAAAACATTGGGTACCAAGTAAACATTTCTGACACAAGACAGAACACAAAACTGATATTACTACTCTGTCCCACAATAAGGTTCACACTTCCTTTTTTATTTTAAAATTCTCCTTCATTTTCCTCCACATATTCACACTACTACCACTCTTTTCTGTTTTTTTTTATAATTCCATATTTTAGTTTGCACCTGTGAACCTTATCCGTGGAGGATTCCTTAATAATGTACGCAACTCACCAGGAAAAGAAGACGGTAATTAGTTACAAACAAAGTTCCTGCTTCATTTGTGTTAACAAGAACAACACCATATCCCTGCAAGTAAACTCTAAGATGTCAGTGATCTTCAAAAAGCGCGCTAAACCGACATATTTTCAGAGCAGGCATGAAAGGCTACAAAATACAGGCTTGCCTACATAGATAGAAGAAGTTACGCAACAAAGTTGGACAACCTGGTTTGACCGTGAGAAGGTGGGTTTTGTGATTTCCATGTGGAGTTATTACATTACGCCCCCTACATATTTTATCATTAGTATGTATACTCATTTATGAATAAGCATCAATTAAGTGAAGAAAACTCCGCTACCGAACAAATAATCATATGTTTCTTTGTTTACAGGAGAATATATCTGACTGGAGCAAACCAATATTTTTGTACCTTATCTTTCTAAAATAACAGCACCCATTCCCACTGTATAAGTCACCTGTGATAGAAATAATTCTTTAGTTGACTACCTATGGCTAATACCCCTGCTGTTCGACAAAGACCCCATTTCTACCTTGTTCATTTATCAAGTATTTTTTATTCATTTTTTGATCATATTCATCAAGTATTCAAACTATCAAACAAGAAGAAAAGAAAATCAACACATGGGATATTTAATCTATTAAAAATGTAGCTCACAACTTTTAGATTCATTAGACCAAGCATAACTCACTGGTCTTTTGTGTAGAATAAGAGGATGAGCCTTTTCCAACCATGTACTCCTAGTAGCATTCTATTTCACCTCAATCTTTGCATTCTTACACATTCAAAATTTAGTAAACAATTATAACATCACAGAAAAAAAATTACACTGCTCTATTTTGCAATGTAACAAATCACATTCACACCCCAATCGCAATCCCTCAACATTATACTTTTCATGAGGCACATATTATACTGGATGAAAAAACTGCAAATCAAGCATTCTGAAGATCGTTACTCTAAGCAACAGGTGCTACTTGCTGCAGAACAGGAAAGGTACGGAGGAGGAAATTTTAACATGCTCATTGCAAAGAGAAAAATATGGAGGGAAAACTGACCTCAGCAGTAACTTTTTCGCCTTCGAGCAAAAATCCTTTCAATCCCTGGGGCTGGCTCGCCGCCAGCGAGAGAGGTTGCTGGAAACAGGAACAAAAAAACGAATTCCAGGTCAAAACACAGAGACATTTATCACAAAAACCCTAGCTCACAGATAACAACAAGAAGAAGTAATAACAGCAACAACTTACTTCAATCCATTCGAAGGGCTCCCAGCTGCCAGTGCTCTCAGTCTCAGTGAGGCGGCCGTCGGGGTCCACAAGCAAGGAGGATCGGCGAGAGCGAGATTTGGGTATATCCATAGGGGCGGCTCCGCCGTGGTTTGTGTATCGGAGAAGAAAGGGAATCAAATGGAGGTTGAATTTAGCGGTTGAAATACGTGGCGGGGCGGACTGAGCGGTGCTTACATGTACATTGAACCGTTATTCTAACTAAGCGGAAATCTCTGCTACTGCAATAGAAGAAAATTACAGTTTGTTTGGGAAGAGAAGAATCGCCGGGGAAAATGTTGGTTGAGGGGGATTTGGTAAAACGTGAAGGAGTTGGACACGTTTGCGATTGGCGGGCCCCACGTTAACATTGGACGGTTGAATATTTTTTATACTGCGCTTAATTATTATAGTTATCCGGTTAATAATCCCTTATAATCCACACTCCAAAGTAGATTATTTGTTATCAATTTTGAAGTCAGTGGTAGAAAAAATGCAAGAGATGGAGTCAAAATCAAATTCAATTTAATTTTTTTATAAGATTTAGAAGGTTAAATAATGACAATCAAGCATGTTTTCAGTTTCGTTTAATTCAAATTTTTGGAAAAATCAACTTTCTTAAATATTATAAAACTACTGCTATTCATTTTTTTTGAAAAATAAAAATCTTATTTAAAATCTCTGGAACGTCCAGAATCGTTCGACAGGGCAAAAGCGGGCATATAATCCCAAACTATTCTAGCAATCACACCAATCTTTGCATGAGAAATTAGTTTGTGAGCCATGATGTTCTTTAATCTAGGTATCCGGCAAGGAAATTTCATTCCAAGAATTTTCAACTTTCTTCTTAGCCTGCCTATCAGTTCTGTACACTCAACTACTACTATTTATTTAAATTCAAATGCTACATTTATATATTAAAACATTGATTATTTTTAAATATATATATATATATAGTAAAACACGTTTAAATGCAAAAATTTCAGAAATTTCATATAAAATTTTAAAAATAAGTAACAAAATATACAGTTGAAATTTAAAGGTATAATGTAATAGTATAAGTTAAAACGTATAAACACTTTCAACAAAGTTGAAATTTAAAGGTACAATGTATAAGTTAAAACGTATAATCACTTCTAAGAAAAGTCAGAGAAGTTGGAAGTTTAGGAGATTTTCTCTTTATTTAATTCAGTAAGTTTTGATAAAATTAAAGCTTTCAGCTAACCAACTTGCACTGTTGCCTATTTTTGTCCTACTTTTCTAGTCTCGACTAAATTAAACTTTTTTTAAACACTCACGAAGCCACTTAAATCTTTGCTTAATTTTTAATCTTTCAGCATTCTGTCTTTTGGTTGTGTTGGGATTACTGTTCAAGCTGGATGCTTATTTAAGTTATCTCCTCCAATCATATAAACTCAACGGCCGAGCCGCCGAGGACTAGGACTAGGAGAGTTCCACTATAAACTATATAATTGGGACAACCACAAGACAGATAAGAGCATAACACGCTACCAAACACCATTATCTTGTAAAGCCATCTAAAAACAAGAACAATTTTATGATAATATATCAATCTGAGCCGAATGTGTAAAAGTATTAATGGCAAAGTTACAATACTAAAAACACTGAAACTAATAGGTGATTTCGGCTTTCAAGACTCGCGCTTGCCACCAATTTAGAAACCAACCAACTAACGAGAAACTCGTGTTTTCACTTCTATCAAAAATTGCCCGAACATGTTATTTTGCAATGAACATGGCGAGACTTAGTTGAACTTTGGCTCTGAGGTGCTAAGCAATGACAACAACAGCCTAAACAGTTTCATCTGCAGTAGAGACAAACAAAGATGATAAGATTCAGCACTTGGTATACCAGAAGCAACAAGAGAAGTATTTAGAGCTGGTTTTTATGAAAATCCAGTTTCACTGGTAACAAATACCTCACCATATCTTCTTCTCAATTATTGATTATATCACCGAGGGACATCCTACAGGCTGAATCCAGCAACAGGTTTTGCAAGATTGATGGATCACTTGAGCCATCACTGAAAACTACTGTTTGGGGACTCCCAGAAATGGAGTTCTTAATAGTTTTTATACTCTCCAAAATGCCACTGTCTGCATAAGTTTCCAGACCATCAATAACCTGTACAGTATTAGTACAGATCAGAGCAGCATGAGAACAGAGTTCACAGAATAATTTGTAGGATACTTTCGGCGCAAGTAACTAGAATAGTGACGAAAAGAAATGGTAACAAATGTAATAGGCCGTGTGATTAATAATCAAGATGTAAACTTAATTTCTGTATATTTCTAGACTGGAGTAGAAAATCAAATGTTACCAATTGAGGTCTAGGCGTCTAGCATTCACCAAAGAACACCCTTCAAAGTATAGATTTAATATAAATTTACTCAATCTGCAATAATGCATTGCGTGCATAAGTAGTTCAATGTTTTGTGAATTCACAAAGATAAAACATTTTGAATGACTGACCTAAGACTTCAACATAAACTTTGCATTATATTAGCTTTAGTTCTCAAAAATAAAACCAAGGGAATCTTTATCTCTCATTCAAAATGCTATATGAATAAATTAAAACATTAAACACAGTGAATTCTGATACGAACATGTAGATGTGCCAGGGGCGTAAATTACCAATAAGGACACCTTGCTAATGTCAACCTCGTTCAAAGAAACAAGTTCCAGAAGTCTCTCTGGTGTGGATAACAAGAACTCTGGCTCAATTTTCTTCAACCTATGAGCCATAGACAATGGTGTAAGATTAAAGAATACAACAAAGCCATGAAGTTTCTGCATGTTGGAATATACAGGTAACAAATTCCCTAAATCGACTGAAACAATTTCCATGTATGGAATTCAGGAAGGAGCCTGGAATATACATATATCGTATTGCTAAGCAGTAATGTAAACCTTTTTAGCTCTCAGAATGGCACACCCACAACAATATCATAAGAACTTAAAATTTCATTGGTGGGGAAACAGGAGGGGAACATAATTTGGTTCGTGAAAAAAACAACTTTATTTGCCAGTAAACAAGTTATACACATTTGTCATCCTTCATTAGCCTACCACTAGTTGTAGTATAGGCTGGAGTGGCAAGCACCTATACTAGTAGTACATAGAATTAACATGCCACGGCATTAAGAACTATCAAGTTTATAGATTGCCTACATCACATCTGGATTATTAGAAAGCCAAATTGATCCATGACACGTTGACCTAGAACACAAAAATGATTAAAAGGTGTGTTTTGAAACTGACCCACTAATCTGATGATCTATTGAAGCACCAGGGTGCAAACTCACTGAATGAATTCCAAGTGCCTTCAAAGGCTTGCAAATGCGGCGTACCTGATCTCCATTGAAAAAAAGAAATCAAAATCAAATACCAAGAGACATGAATATGATGGCATTAAATATGCTATCACTAAATCATAGCTAGCATTTAATGACAAGAGCAAAACGCAAAGCAAAAATCCACAGATGAAACATGCAGAAAGGTATAGATGTTGAAATAATTAGCAACATATGGTAGAAGGTCCATATGGCCCTTTTCTGCCATTTAAAGGTGTAAAGTGGAATGATATAAATGGTGACCAAACTAAAATCATCCTACTTACATCCTCATCAAAAATATTTACATGAAAGACATAATTTTTACCAACAATTAGCAGAAACGTGTATTAAAACTTCTGGACTCCAGTTAGAAAGAATCAGTAGGCACGTCTAAGAGCATGTAAACCTTCTTTTTCAATAGCTTTGGAACACATGCAATTCAATTCAATTTCTGTTGTTTATATTAGAAAGGCGACATGCAGCTAACAACAATAAAATTCATATCAGCAGAAACATCGCACCTGAGCAGCTTTTTCTTGAGATGGCACTAAGAATAAAAGAAAGGGACTGCTAAAGGACACCCCCTCTTTCTCCTTGGCAGTGATGGTATCAGCAGCACAAGATGCAACCCAGGCAAGCTGCTCCAAAGTAGAATCTTTACCATCGGTCTCTAAAACATCTTTCCCGCTCGAAAAGAACTTCCAGAATTCAACTCCCCATTTATGAACATAGAAAGGCCTGTCTTCTTTACTAAATGCAGTTTCGTGGTGAATATCAATTTGAATGGTATTCAGGCAGTGTATCAAAAACTTCGACGGACAAGCAAGACCTTTGCCTTTCTGCCCTTTATTACCACTGCCTCTCCTCAGAACTTGATCCGAACTGTCATCAGTACGACTTTTCTTTGCTGACACTGGCTTCTTGTTCTTAGCTTCAGCAGGCCTTTTCTTCTTATCCTTAAAATCAACTTTTCCATGTTTGTCATTATAAGGGTCCTCAAGTGTAGGAATACTATAACACATACCCTGTAAAAAACACCACTTTCAGCACAAATACAACAACATCTTGAGCACACCTTTAGGTCTGCATCTATATTTATAATTTTTTTTTTTAAAAAATACAATTTTCTCCCAGAAAACAATTGGTAAGCTGGAGACAGAAGTTATTACCTGACAGAGGCGGCGTTTGCCGGTCAAGCGGCGCTTTTTGGAGGCAATAATGGCAGCGATGCGAGTGGAGACTTGGTTTTCTTGGTTTCTTCTGCTCTTTCTGTTTTTCCTTCTGGTTATGGAGTTGTCGCTCTTCCCCATTCTGGTAAGATGATCGTCGGAGATGAAAGAGGAAGGCGAATGGAGGGAGGGAGGATGGCGGTTTATTGTGTAAGCAACTGCTCAGTGGCGTAGGTTTGATATTTAGGGCAAGACTTTCGGGTTTTTTCGTCATTTTAAACGGTTGATTGGGAAAGCTCTTTATATCAATGGGTTTTAGGACTGGGCTATAAACCGAATTCAATTTGGGCCCTGACGTCGGCTAAGTCCATTCGACACTGCGTTGTTCCCGCCACAAGTAATAATAGTAGTACTAGTTTTAATGCCCGCCGTGCCATTCATGCCATTTGTTCGATCTCATATACTAATTA
The DNA here is from genome assembly GCA_948330725.1 of Sherardia arvensis. NCBI lineage: Eukaryota > Viridiplantae > Streptophyta > Magnoliopsida > Gentianales > Rubiaceae > Sherardia > Sherardia arvensis. The sequence goes on along the minus strand of OX415236.1, from coordinate 7,959,126 downwards.
TTTAGAAATGAATGCTTAAAGAATAAATGAATATTTTCTTTAGTAAATTTTGCCATAGATATTAGCTTTTGTGGTTGATATCATAACTTCCACGTCAAAACCTGATGCAATGCAAAATAAATAACCAATGGTACCTGATATACCTATGTGTATTATAATTTCAAAAAAAACTATACTTCTTCTTAGTGAATGTTACACAAAAATTCGTATTTTTGTTGCAAAAATATAATGAACTTCCAAATAAAAATATACACATGCTGAATGCGTAGTGACGATCAAGCACAAATATTCATCAAACTAATAATATGCACATGACTATAACTTTACAATGATCTCGTCACAAGAATCAGAAAAATGCATGGCATCAAAACCCTCACATTAAATCTTGCTTTGAATAATATGTAATAAATAGCAGTGTTGTGATCTCAATAGTTAATATTATGGCTGAAATCCCATGATTAGGTTCCCCAGAGTAGATTTAACGTGGCTTGCTCTTAACATCCATTCATCCAGGAAAATATTGAAGAATCGGAAGCTCAGGTTAATGCTTCCTCTTAACTTTTAAGCCTTAATTTTTGCTTGAATGGCCCTGCTTTGTTCATCTAGAATATCTAAGGCTTCAGAAACATCATAAATAAAGACCGAGTTAGTACAAATGAATTCAATTGAAGATAGAGAAGACAGGAAAAACTCCATTATGAGTAGCCTTATTCAGTTTCTACTCACAAAGAATGTATGATAAAAAAATAGCAGAGACGTAGGCCAACTTTCAACAAATATGTATTCATATTATTGATCTAGAGTGCAATTTTATGTGTTTTTCAGAATTAAAAATCAGTTTCTTTAGATGTGATAAACATATTCAGAACAACAATTACAAAACACACTATCACTACTCTTCATGCTTTTATATTGCACGAAACAAAGCAGGCAAAAATCACAGATAAAAAAAGAGTTTAAAGAGTAAATGACTTCCTAAAGCATACAAGTATGCACAACTTGCGCAAATTATTGAATAAACCATATCACACAAATCACAGTAATTCGATCTGAACAAAGCAGAAGGTGCAATTTGCAATGATTTTCTAAAAAAACAACTGGAGCAAAAAAGCTATGAAACCTGCTTGAGGTGGTTCTGCATCAAAGGAAATATCTTAAATAAATTACTTAGCGGTTTAGAAGTTCACCATCTTCTACTTTCCGGCTGCAACAAAAGAACAATGAAATCATAACAAAGTTGAACAGAAAATAAATGAAATAAATAAGAAATAAACCTCAATTAAGAGATGAGAAATTAGAAAAAAGTTCTCTAATCCTTTGAATTTGCACATCCTTATCGATACATGCACATATTTGTTTAAACAAACGGATATGAACATAGTTGCGGTTCAGTTGAAATATGCACAGGAAACTAATATCCATTTTTTAAAAAGCATGGATATTTCATAGCCTAATTAAAATGTGCAAATAGCTTGAGCCACCATCATACAACTACCGTAATCTAATCCTTTGTTGTTCAAGTAGCCTAATTACAAAAAGTAAATCATCTTACTGGAACAGAAAACAGAAAAAAAGGGTTTTCTTTATTCACAAAGGAAGATACATGATTGTGAAGCTCGCCATATTGGAGGAAGTGCCACCAGGGCAGCAAGAAAGAAATATTAAGGCAACTGAGAGGTATGGTGGAAGCCTCAGCGCATTGCTAATCATCCATCCAGCAGCTGGCATAATGGTATACTGAGCAGCACAACCATACAATATCTAACATAGGATTGAATCAATAACATATGTTAAGAGATCACGCAACCAAAGTATTCCTTAAAAATGAAGTAAATACACAACCATCTTACTGGAAACAGAAAACAGAAAAAATGAAGTAAATTGTGCCAAATGTTATGAGTTGAAGAACTTTCAGAATTTACAAGTTTAGAAGACATAGTCTGGACAGATTTTAGAGGGACGAGAGAATCCTCAGCACCTGCAATCACCAAAACTGGCAAATCCTTGACAGATTTAAGAAGAGATTCTGTAATTTGTGGTGATAAGACTGTTTCATACGACAATTTTACAATCTCATGAAGAGCTTCATCCAACCTTCCACGCAAAATGGAGCCTGATTTAACAAAAGATCAATAGTGCTATTATTAGTATTACAGAAAACAACCATTTGATGTGCAAAAAAAGCAAGGATTGCAGTTTTAGATGTGATAAAAACTGAAACTACCCTTGTAATGCAATACAAAAACATATTTGTGATTTACCTAAGGCTACATGGAAACAGAAACCATGAAACTGAAATAATTTATACAGAAACCACCTTATCAATAAGATGTTTGTGAAAAAGCAAGAGTTGTAGCTGTACATATTGGAATCAAGGGGTTGGAAATCTTGCAAGGCTCTGGTATTCAAGATTGCTTTCACTCCCGCAGGATCATTGAGAAAGTCACTAATGTGAAATTCATTGCTGCCCTTTCCGTCCTTCTTATAACTTGGTACCAAGATTCCTTCTTTCTTTCCAGCAGAAAGATTTTCTCTTCTCACATTTGGCTCAGATAATTTTGCTTTGACAAGTCTCAAACCTTTACTTCTCCTGCCCAAAAAAAACATCCCTTTGATTAAGAGAACAGATGGTTTCAAGCTAAGTTAAATGAGAATCTATAATCAATCTACCAATGCTCTTCTACCAACCTTTACTTCATAGTAAGTTATGTCAAAACTATGTTCAAGCATACTAACACGGACAATAATCTACTAAGGTAACAACAAAAAACGAATATAATTACTCGACAAAAGTTCACGAAGTAACACAAAATATGGTTGCAAACAACTGAAAAATAGACTCACTGGAAAATCATACCAAAAGCAAAGATTACATTACACACAAATACAAAATTCAGTTAAAATTTATGAATTCAAGTATACCCTTCAAAGCACGTGAAGAACCATTCAAGGCATTCAAACCAAACTGAAATTTAAACAACAGATTACGAATAACACATTTAAACCGGAAAACTCAAACCCGGTCTAATCTGATAATGGAATTTTTGATCATCCGAAGATGTGGCATAAAAGTGATCATCCGAGTAATAAAGAGAGAGTATGTTACTATAATCCTACCAACCCCATTTAATTCAGCATCCAAAAGCAAAAAATAGAAGAATAAAACCTCAAAACGCCGGTGCACGTATCTCTCCCCAAACAAACCAGGTTCTTTGAAACCCATATCGAATTGGAATTGGAGGTAAACCAAATCGTGGATACAAGAGAGTAGGTCGTGGTGGAACGAACCTTGAGTAAATCGTGGAGGAGAAAGAACGGAGAGGTTACTGCGGAGAAGAAAAACTGCTCGCCGACTGAGGGGAAATAAAAGAGGGATAAAACTGTATAAATTACTATTAATAGGGTTTAAATTACCATCGTAGGATATATCCAACGATTAATAACAAATCTTTGGTCGTCTGTGTTAAGGGAAATATACAGTAATTAAGATAATTATTTATACTTATCATTTTTTCTTATCAAAAATTTTTCACCAACTTTCATCATTTAATTTATATATTTATATTGAATGATATATAAAAAGATCATTATGAAAAAATATGTATTGAATACTTAAATGTTTTGTGATAATTAAAAACACAAAGAACCTAAGGGTGTGTTTGGTTGGGCAAGATTTTGCAAAATTTAGACTATCAAAGTCCAGTTTTGTAAAATTTTGTTTGGTTCACCAAGTTTCCCAAAATCCAGACTTGCAAAATCCAACTCAACCAAACAAGGATTTTGCAAAACCAGACTCTCAAAATCCCAAACAAAAACTCAAACTCTCAAAATTCCAAAACAAAATCCAGACTCTCAAAATACTCTCCAACCAAACACACCCTAAAATGTGAAGATTAAAATGGGCACTGACTTATGTTATTATAAATTTGTACAAAAATCACTAACAAAAGTTTTTTACAACCCCGCATTTAAAATGGTGCGATACAGTGGCGGAATTAGGGGTTGCACGTGCAGCACTGGCAACCCCAAAAATTATATTATATGCTATATTATTGTAACTCAATTCCGGCAATTCTATTTTTTTTAAGGAAAATTGTATATCATACTCAAGGTGCTGGAAAACGTCCAGCAACGTTTGACAAGAGGAACTGTGGAGTATAACTCCACTCTACATAATCTGAGCTATTATTTTTCCCTATGCTAGCTACCATATGGGCATCCGTATTTTCGTTTCTTGGTATCCATCATGGCAAATTAAGGCCTTGTTGCACAAATTCTGCTCGAATCTCCTCAGTGATTGAGTGGCATAATTCTGGGGCATCCAGGTATCCATGTATGATCTGCATTAGGCTCAACGAGTCTCCCGTAATAGCTACATCGGTCCATTGGAGATATGCCGCCATTCTCAGTGCTTCTCTCAGTGCTTCTACTTCCGCAAAAATGGGGTCTCGTACATCCATTATCTTTCTGCTCACAGCCCGAACAAAAGACCCATCCGCATCCACTGCCACTACCCCCAATCCTACACAGTCCCTTGCTATACCAGCATCAAACAAAATTCTTCTTCCCACCTCTGGCGGTATTAGTAAGTTACCTGTAAAAAGGATCGATGGACTGTGTCGACCAGGACGTGCAGCTTATTCCGGCAATTCTTATAGCTATTTAGCAACTCTAAATTTTTTGATATGGTTCCGCCCCTAGCGGAATGCATAAGAACCATTTGGGGATCAATGGCCGATTGTCGACCAGGAAATTGGAAAGCACGGTGATAGAATATCACAATTATCTTGAGAATATGATTGATTTGTATATATTTATGTACCATATTTAGACTAGTCTAGATACATTGTATTTGTACTCTTGTAATCCTATATATTTGACATAATAAAGACACACCAACTACGGTGAATTACATTCCCTCATGGTATCAGCCTATTCGATCCAATAACCTGTAAATCCGTCAAAAATCCAATTTCGACAGATAAATCCCAATCACTTTCGGTGCCTCTCTGAAATTTTGGTTGTGGTGTTTTCATTTTGGTGTTGCTTCGCCCTTTTCCGCTGCTCAATCGGTGTGTCGACGTTCCCGTTATCCACGATCTTTCCGGTGGTTGAAAAAATAAAATAATGAAACAGTCGTCTGCCCAGAGTTTGGCGCGTGTCCAACACGCGCCCATCCATGCCCCGACGCGTGTGGATCACGCGCCGACATATCGACCATCGTCACCAACAGCGCGTGTATACCACGCGCCAACACATGGCCAATCTTTCTCTTTGGCGCGTACAGGTCACGCGTTAGACCTACATGTGGCGCGTGTGTACCACGCGCCTGTGCCAAGTCCTTCAGACTACCTGGCGCGTGAAAATCACGCGCCGCTTGCATGCCAGCCCTTTCCGGTGCGTGTGGATCACGCGCCGCCGCCACCGCCGCGTCAGCTGACTCTTTCTGCTCGTCAGAAATGATGGAACCCGAAGTGTCAATTTTGCGATGAGTTTGGCCATAACGCTCGAACTTGCTTCCGTCCGCCTGTGTCGACGAATATTGCCAATTCTTTCCAGTCTTCAGTCTCTTTGAAGGACAAGGCTTCCAGTTGGTATATAGATTTTGGTGCTACTAATCACATGACCTCAGCATCTTCTGGTCTTGATCATGTTGCTGCATATACTGGTAACCGTTCTGTCTCTCTCGCTAATGGTCGTGATGTTTCCATTACAAATGCTGGTCGTCATCAGTTTTCTCGTAATTTATTGTTGTCGGATATTTTGGTGGTTCCCGATGTTACGAAAAACTTGCTCTCGATTAGCAAGCTCACAAAGGATTTAAAAGTTGTAGTTTCTTTTGATGAGTATTCGTTTGTGATTCAAAAACGGTCAAACAAGGAAGTTTTAGGCCAAGTTCGATGTCATCATGGTCTTTATGTGCTTGAACGGAGTGGTGCTGCCTTTGTTGCTTACGTTCGATCAAATAAAAATACAGTTTCTTTTGATATTTGGTATGCTAAACTGGGTCATACTTCTCATTCAGTCCTTTCTCTATTGAATAAACTGGATCATGTTAAGGTCACCTCTTTGTCGCCCAAGTCTTCTCTTTGCTCAGCATGTGAAAAAGCAAAGGGAAAAAGACTTTCTTTCGTTGACAATCCGAAGCGAGCGCAGTCTATACTTGATTTAGTTCATTGTGATTTGTGGGGGCCTGCACCAGTCTTATCTGCCAGTGGCTATTCTTATTATGCCATTTTTATCGATGACTATTCGCGATTTACTTGGTATTATCCACTAAAGCGAAAATCAGATTTTGTTGAGACATTCTTGCAGTTTCAGAACTTTGTGGAGAATCAGTTCTCTCGCACTATTAAGGTGTTTCAAAGCGATGGTGGCACTGAGTTTACAAATGCATGGTTGCACTCTCACTTCGTAGCTAGGGGCATTTTTCATCAGATTTCCTGCCCGTATACTCCCGAACAGAATGGTAGAGCCGAACGGAAGCATCGTCATGTGACAGAATTGGGATTGTCTATGCTTCATCACTCTCAGATGCCAGCTTCTTATTGGGATGCCGCATTTGCCACTGCTGCCTACACCATAAATAGGCTTCCTACGCCTGTTCTGAACATTGTCTCGCCGTTTTATCTGGTTTATGGTCGTCATCCAGACTACTCCAACTTTCATCCATTTGGATGTCTGGTGTATCCCTATATTCGGCCGTTCTCTCAGCACAAGCTGGCTCCTCGCAGTACACCTTGCGTCTTTCTTGGTTACAACTCTCAGTACAAGGGTTTTCGGTGCTTGGACCCGGTCACTAAGAGAGTGTATCTTACACGCCATGCTCGCTTCGATGAGACTTCATTTCCATCATTGGAACGTCAATCCTCCACGGCCTCTGAGTCTTTGGATGTCTTTACATTTCTTGATTCATATTATGATGATGCTCTGGTTTTGACAACACCTGATCAGCCTTCACCAGATCAGTCTATAGAGGCATCTCCACCATCACCTGTCTCTGGATCACCACGTATGCCTGATTCTGGAGCGTCATCGTCATCCAACCCTTCTCCAGAATCACCTCCAGCCCATTCTTCATCGCCACCGCCACCACCGCCACCACCGCCGCCACCGCCGCCTCGCCATCGCATGATAACTCGTTCTCAGACAGGCAGTCTCACTTCTAAGGATTACTCTGATTATGTTGTCACTGGTTTTCTTGCGGCACTTTTGGCTGAAATTGAACCTCGGGGTTTTCGTTATGCTCTTAAGGATCCTCGTTGGGTGGCTGCTATGGATGAAGAGATGCATGCACTGCGTCAGCAACGTACTTGGGATCTTGTCCCTCGTCCTTCCGGAGTTTATATTGTTGGTTCCAAATGGGTTTATCGGCTCAAGCATAGACCAGATGGCACTATTGATCGTTATAAGGCTCGTTTGGTTGCTCAGGGATACTTCAAATTCCTGGCTTTGACTTCACTCACACGTTTAGCCCCATCGTCAAAGCTTCCACTGTTCGGATCATTATGTCTCTTGCCACCACTTTTGGTTGGCCCCTTCATCAGCTTGATGTTAAGAATGCCTTTCTTAATGGTCATCTTGACTCCCCCGTTTACATGGAATAGCCGTCTGGATACACTGATCCTCGTCATCCAGATCATGTATGCTATCTCCGGAAGGCCATCTATGGCCTTAAACAGGCTCCTCGTGCCTGTATTCAACGTTTCAGTTCTTATCTGACTCGTTTAGGTTTTCGGTGTTGTTCGTCTGATACTTCCCTGTTCATCTTTATGCGTGGCTCAAAGGTGTTGTATCTTTTGGTCTATGTGGATGACATTATTCTCACTGGAAATTATCCTCTTCTTATTCGGAAGTTTGTCACTCGCACTGATCATGAGTTTGCTATTAAGGATTTTGGCTCTCTTCATTACTTTCTAGGATTAGAGGTCTCTCGCTCTTCTTCGGGGTTGTTTCTTGGCCAGGCTAAGTATGCCATGGAGATTCTTCAGCGCGCTGGCATGACTGACACATCGCCTGTCTCTACGCCTTTTGTTCCTGGTACATAACTCCTCATTTCTCTAGTCTAGAGTTTTCAAATCCCAAACTACATCGTTCGCGTGTTGGAGCATTACAGTATTTGACCATTACTAGGCCTGATCTAGCCTATGCAGTCAATTCTGTTAGCCAGTTCCTTCAGTCACCTCGTGACGATTATTATCAGGCGGTCACTCGTATTCTTCGATATGTTCGTGGTACTCTCCATCATGGACTTTTCTTTCGACCGTCTTCCAGCTCACTTTCAGTGTTAGGGTACTCAGATGCTGATTGGGCTCGCTGTGTTGAAACTCGACGTTCCACCTATGGTTATGCCATAGACCTTGGTGGTAATCTTGTCTCTTGGAGTGCTAAGAAACAGCAAACTGTTTCCCGATCCAGCTGCGAATCTGAGTATCGTGCTATGGCCAGCACTGCGGCCGAGCTTGTTTGGTTGTGCAATCTGCTCAAGGAGCTTCGTGTTTCTTTGAAGTCTTCACCCTTACTGTTTTGTGACAACAGTAGTGCTATTTTCCTTTCTCAAAACCCCGTTGCTCACAAATGGGCTAAGCATATTGACATTGACTACCACTTTGTTCGAGAGTTGGTGGCTTCTGGCAGAGTTTGTGTTAGTCATGTCCCTACTTCCTTGCAGAATGCTGACATATTCACCAAAGGTCTCCCTGGTCCTCTCTTCACACTATTTCGATCCAAACTTTGCGTGGCTTCTCATCCGACGTTTCGCTTGAAGGGGGTGATAGAATATCACAATTAGCTTGAGAATAATTGTGATTGATTTGTATATATTTATGTACTATATTTAGAATAGTCTGATACATTGTATTTGTACTCTTGTAATCCTATATATTTGACATAATACAGACACATCAACTAAATTACATTCTCTCACACGGATTGCTGGGATTTGTTCCCGAAGCCCAGTATCCAGAAATGGTGACGCTGAAGAAGGTGGAGATCACGACGGAGTAGAAGATTAGAAGGCCTTTAAACATCTTTCCAATCACCGGAGGGGCTATTGTGGCCTGTATTTCCGGGATGATTCCGTTTCGTACGTCGTTGCGAACTTGCGATGATTGCAAAGGCACTGAAGAATCCGAACAGCCCGGTTTACACCAGCTTCAGTACTGCTTATGGAGTAGTCCTTTGTGGGAGCATCTTTTGAATATCCTGCACGGTGGAATTATTTTAAATTCAAGAAATTTGAACTCTTCCTCCTATTATTCATTTTAAGTATCACACATATATTTAGACCATGTTTTTCCTGAATTATGTTTTTGTTTGAATCATACCGAACTAAATTAAACTTGAAGTGGAAGAGAATAAGATTGAGAGACATCATCTAAGATTGAGAGAAGAGAATAAGTAATTCTTCCTAAATGGAACTAGAAGAGTTATTGCTCCGATCAATAAATAAATTAATAAAAAGCATTTAAATGATGAAACTACGCGTTTTGACTAAAACCACCACATAACCACCACAAGTTCACCATATTCCGGCGCCTACCATTTTTATATATTCTTTTTTGTTTATTTCATTCTTCCGCCTTCTATTTTTACAAATATAACTCATTCCACCTATAAAATCCTAATTTACACGTTAATTTACATGGTAATTTCAGTCCATCATGCTAATTAACACGTCTGCGAAAGGAAAATATGAATGTGCGATATATGAAATATGCATGGAAATATTCTGTATTACTACAAGATCACCATATTCCGGCGCCTAAAATTTTCATATATTTTTTGGCATCTTTAAATTTCATTCATTTTTACCGAAAGTGTTTCCGCCTTCTATATTAACACAAATACAACTCATTTCAACTCTTATAATATCGTATACTACCATATAAAAAAATTCTATAATATATCTCCATTTTTCCCCAAAGGAAACTAGAAGAGTTATTAGTTCGATGAATATAAATTAATAAAAAACATTAAGTTACCAATTTTCCTTTTTTTCCCCTTTCCTCCTGCGCCCATACTGTCGTTTTATGTTACCATGTCAAGTTCAGCTGCTTGGAGCTGCCTGATAGCTGCTAAAACTGCTTGGAGCTGCTTGTAGCTGCTTGGTTGTACTTGGAGCTGCTTGGTGCTGCTTGGAGCTGCTTGAGCTGCTTGGATTATTTTATTATTTATGAATGAATATTCATATGTGGTTTGAATGTATTAGACAAGTTCAAATGAACAATATTTCATTAACAACAATTAAAATAACCTCTTTAGTACCTAAATTTCAAAACATTTTATTTCTTTTCAAAAAAATTCAAGTCAGATGAAGTAAGCTGCTTGAGCTGCTTGGGGCTGCTTGAGCTGTTTGGGGCTGCTTGCAAGAAGTTGAACTTGACAGAGCCAGTATCTGCATAAATTGTTCTTCCTTTTTTTATTTTTTATCTCCATTTTATTTTGATCATAGATCTCCTTCAGCTTATTTTTTCTTTCTTTCAGTCGTGGTTTACAATTGCGATACATTTTTATTTTTTTTCTTATCCTTCACCAAGTCCGTTGTTTCTGTTTATATTTATGTATATTTTATGTATCTCTATTATGGTAATTGCATATTTATGTTTCTTGCTTTACATATTTATTTTCTATATGGGAAGTCGTAATATTTTACATATCTGTATTATGGTATTTACATATTTATTTTCCATACTTTGCATATTTATGTTTCATACAGCGTCGTCTTACATCACTATTTAAACTTTGTAAGATTTTTATCTCTATAATAATTTTGCATCCAATAATATGGCCCGAATAGCAAAACTAAGGAAAAATGCTACATTCGGAATCAAGTTTGAAGACATCAAGTTTGTAAAAGTGATCCCTTATTTCCGGTGGACCGATATTCAGAAAAAGAGGAATTTCGCATGTAACCAATCTTATTACAGCGTCGACACTACCCAGGGCCGTCCCTGTAATATTCGGGGCCTAGTGCAAAAATAATAATCGTGGCACTTAATTTTTCTCCAGTTCAATTTTTTTAATTTTTTATAAAAATATTTTTGATTATACTTCATTTGTAATGAAATATATACATAATATAAAAAATTTAGAACTCTCAATTCTTCTTCAATTCAATTTCTTTCTCAATTTTATTTAAATTTCTATAAATTATTTCCGATTAAACTCAAATGCATAACAAAAAATATATATAAATATAATAAATTGGGGGCCTTTCAAATTCTGGGGTTCGGTGCGATCGCACATGTGGCACTCCCCAAGGGACGGCCTTAACACTACCTCAACAATTGCATCACTTCTTGATCTGACGCGAATATTACCATATCACCATTAACTTTGAAAGGTTTATCATAGAGGCTTAGATGCCGCCGCCGGCGTCCATCTCTCATCGTTAAAGCGGTACATATTAAAGACCTTTACTATGCTAGAATAATTATACATATACTAGAACAATTATAATTTTCAACGATCTTCACTATTTAATTTTAAACTTTGTATTATTTGGTAAGAAATCTCATATTAACAAATTACTATTTTAAATTTTATAGGCCTGTTCTTCCGAAAATTATTTTGTTTAATTGGATATATGATAAACTAGACTAAATTTTATCAAATTATATAATTTTATAATAAAATAAATGAGCTAAATTTAAAATTTTAGATAAGAAGATGACGTGCCATTTTGTAGTGAAGCAAAAATAAATTCTATAATTCTAAGAAAAAGACACGTAAGCAACTAAGCAAGCATCAATCTATTTTAAATATATTTATACATACTAAAACATGCACACGTTACTATTTATTTAGTCGAAATAAATTTATTTCAAATTTTAAATTTAATTACCATTATCAATCAAATATTATCACATCATATAATTGTTTGATTAATTCTAATGTTTATTTTCACAATATCAACTCTTCATTAATACACTATCACACATAAGTAAATATATTAATTCTTAAAAATAGTTTTGAATGATATGAAAAAATAGGCGACTTTGGTTCAGACTGAATAATACACTTTACATTATTCAAACAGTTTCTAACATACCGCGCAATGTGCGGTCCATCATGCTAGTGACTATACAGTATTTAACAAAAGAAAAAATGAGATGAGGTTTTCTTTGATATTAAAAATAGAAAATAAAAGAAAAAGGAAGAAAAAGACATGATTTTGACAAAGTCAACGATTAAAGGAAATCTAGGCAACCTGTCATTCCCTTATTTTCTTCATTCATCTGTTTATTATCCTAAAGAGAACTAAAATAGTTATTGCTCCGGTCAATATATAATAAATTAATAAAAAGAATTAAAAAGCATAAAACTACGTAGTTTTGATTAAAACCGCCACTTAACCACCACAAGATCACAATATTCCGGCGCCTACCATTTTCATATATTACTTTTTGGTTTCTTTAAATTGTTTAATATATTGTCTCCACACATAAATATCTTTCCTTTTAAATTTACTTGTTTCCAGCACACAAATATAATGATTTGGCTTCATCAAATATTGTTCGCAATATTGCCTGCGTTTCTTTTCTTTAGGCATTACCATTAATATATATTGCGTTGATAACTTCCCGCATCCCACCATATTTAGACATTAGCACTAATATATATTGCCATTTTTTGTAGAGTTGATGCCATGGCGTTTTTAGGGCTGATAAGGGGATGATTTAGTGCGAAATTAGTTGGATCTGTAATTTTGATGTGATGTTAGTATCGACGTTTTGAACAGTTTGATGAAATTGTAATCATCTCCTTTGTGTTTCTTTCGGCAGGCTTGAATTTGTTTTCGAATTATATTCTCCCAAATATCTCTGTCTCTTAATATTTTATCGATTATTTCCGGTATTATTCTCAATAATTTTCTTTATTATTCTCAACAGCTAAACAGGAGATTTATTGGAGGTGGCCGTGTTTGACCAGTAACCGAACGCGAACAACACCGTGAAAAGGCCTGTTCCGACCATTCCAGAAGTTAAGAATCTCATGAGATCCACTCTGTGTCCAGCACGGTGCCCTACCACCGCCTTTAAGCACCAGATACTGGCTGGTCTTTCCGGAAGCAGGATCAAGCGCGCTCTTGACTGTGTTGGTGATTTTCCGAGTGACGTGGTATAAAACATAAGCGAAGAATGTTACGGTCTAAACTATTGCCTGATAGGTCTTGAAAGAAATATGAATTTTTCTTGAGTTTCTCGAAAAATATAATTCCAGATGGCCGATGACTAATTGTATTGGATTAGGTTTTATATTTATTATAAATTAATCTGTGTCTTTTTTTTGTTTTTTGTTTTATTGCTATTTAAAAGAAAATCAAATCACAAATAGAAATATTATTAAAATATAGTTGATTTAATATTTTTTATACTAATTTGTGGCCAACCATTTCAACTAATTTGTCTCATTTGGCAGAATTTACAAATTTCAAGTTATACTTTAATTATCACATGAGATTTGCATATACTCAAAGGTCAGTTATGTGCAGAACTCATCTTACGTGCAAGATTAATTCTTATTGGCATATGGAGTAATTTCTTTTCGTGACCTTATGTAATCATATGGCAATGGCAATGAGATACATAATTCTAAATTTAAACTTTCAGCTATTTAAACTATTATCCCCACTCATTTTATATATATATTAAAAACTGTACTCATATTTTCAAGTAGGGTTTGTATTTAATTACATTCGTAAAATATATAAGTTCTAAATCATAACTTACCTATAAATTTTATCTCAAAATTTCCACACAAATCTCGATATCGTCAACTTATTCCAGTTATTCATATCAAATATCAATTTGAACATCATAACTAGCAACAAACTTATCAACATTTGACTACATAACAAGATTGCTTTCAGTTGAAAAAGTTGCACGGCGGGAGACGGCTAGAAACTATTGCACCGCCGGGGTGAGCTGGACATTATGATCGCCGGCCGCCATGCAACCAATATCCAATAAAAGTATAAAACCAGTAACCACTCTCTTGACTTGCATTAATGTTCTCAGTAGACCATTCAATTTCCTTGGACTCTAAAGCTTAAATTCCATTGGTCTTTATCCTATTTTTATCATAAAAAACCACAAAATCTCAAATCATTAGCCATTGTATTATTATATACAGCCAAGTCCGGACCATAAACCATTGACTATAATACTACCATGAATCTTGTTTTATCCACAACATAATATACAAGGAAAATGGCAAGCCACGCTTCAGAGTTTCCAAAGATGAGCTCCGTAGCGCCTTCTGATATTGCCGGAGCTGTTGAAGAAAACGGCCGGCCTGAGAAAGCGCTGGACGCCGGAGCTCTTTTCGTTCTCAAATCCCGAGGCTCGTGGTTGCACTGTGGATACCATCTCACAACGGCGATAGTTGCGCCGGCGCTGTTGAGCTTGCCGTTTGCTTTCACCTTGCTGGGATGGTCCGCCGGAGTAGCTTGTCTCGCCGTCGCCGGAATCGTGACGTTCTACTCCTACAACCTTCTGTCCCTCGTGTTGGAGCACCATGCCTCCATCGGAAAGCGCCAGCTCCGTTTCAAAGACATGGCTCATGATATTTTAGGTACGGCTCTAAATATTTCACCGTCATTTCGTTTCAGTTGAACTGAACAGGACTAATTAACATACACCCTGAGTTTCTGATCATGTATTCCGGTATCCCTCTTAGTATAAACAATTCAGAAGTACTTGGAATTTCTTGAAGTCATAAGAAAATCTTGGTATTAAAATCTGAAAACTTTTGTCGGTTTATTTAAATGGTCTATTTCTCGGAGTTAACGTATCTTGAACGTGGTTCTCTTTTGATTTGCTGACTTTGCTGTCAAAATATCTCCAAAAGAAACGGCGGTCTGGCAAAAGTCCAAACTGGCGTGCAAGGTTTTCAACGAGAGCCTTTAACAAGTTCACTTTCACTAATGGTTTAGGACCAGCGTGGGGCCGATACTTCGTGGGCCCGCTCCAACTGGGCATTTGCTACGGAGCTGTGATTGCCTGTACACTGCTCGGCGGACAAAACCTCAAGGTCCGATACTGATAAACATTCTCTATTTTTATTTGCTCCAACAAGACCGTTTAGTGCTGTGTTTTCGTATGGAATACGTGTCAGACACGAGCACAATATATGACATGGTTATTTATTGCTGGTTTGTCTATATTACTTTAAAATTTTCATGTCTCTGCGTCGGATATTAGGATAAGACACGACAAGCAATCCGTGTCCGAGTAACATAAGTTACTACATTATTTTCTGAGTTTTTGTTGTCTCAAGAAAAATATAGTTTTCAAGGAATGTGAAATATATGCGGGAAAGAGGAAAAACCAGCTAAAGTTTGTTTCTGATGGTTTTGTGTAACTGCAGTACATATATTTGGTGACTGTGCCTGATGGAACAATGAAACTCTACCAATTCATTGCCATATTTGGAGGGTTTACACTAGTGATGGCACAAATGCCTTCATTTCATTCCCTTAGGCACATCAATCTTGTGTCTTTGGTCCTCTGCCTTGCTTATTGTGCTTGCACCACTGCTGCTGCCATACATATAGGTACACACAATATGAATTACATACTTTTCCCCGATTCTTCTAAAACTGACACGTGACTAATAGATAGATTCCAATTATATACTGAACATAAGTTGAAACGTGTATAAAATATCAAGTGAAGAAAGTGAAAAGAAATAAGCGGGCGAAAACTGTTCATTTAAAGAAATGCATGTTGAACTAGCACATCGTACTTCAATTTAGTTCAATAATTTGATCAAAATTAATTTAAATTAGTTCTATTTGTAATAAATTTACTTTCACTTTAAGTTTAATTTAGTTAAGTATGAATCAAACAATAAAATAACTCAGGAAGAACATGGTCTATGTATGTAGCGTGATACTTAAAATGAATAACAAGAGAGAATTTTACATATTCTTGAATTTAAAGTATTTCCGCCGTGCAGGATATTCAAAAGACGCTCCCACAAAGGACTACTCCATTAGCACTGAAGCTGGTGTAAACCGGCTGTTCGGATTCTTCAGTGCCTTCGCCATCATCGCAACAACGTACGGAAACGGAATCATCCCGGAAATTCAGGCCACAATAGCTCCTCCGGTTACCGGAAAGATGTTCAAAGGCCTGCTAATCTGCTACTCCGTCGTGATCTCCACATTCTTCAGCGTAGCCATTTCTGGATACTGGGCATTCGGGAACAAATCCCAGCAATCCGTGCTTTCGAATTTCCTGGTCGACAATCGGCCTTTGATCCCCAAATGGTTCTTATTAATGACAAATATCTTCACTCTCATCCAAGTCTCCGCCGTGGTGCTGGTTTACATGCAGCCGACCAACGTGGTGATCGAGCGGGCCTTCGCGGACCCCGAGAAGGCACAGTTCTCGGTCCGGAACGTGGTGCCACGGCTCATTTTCCGGTCGCTGTCGGTGGCGGCGGCGGCGACGCTGGCGGCGATGCTGCCGTTCTTCGGAGACATCATGGCACTGTTTGGGGCGTTTGGTTGCATCCCTCTGGATTTCATCTTGCCCATGGTTTTCTACAATGTCACGTTCAAGCCGTCGAGGAAGGGTTTGGTGTATTGGGGGAACGGTTTGATTGCGGTTGTGTCCACGGTTCTGGCGCTGGTTGGGGCCGTTGCGTCGGTGCGGCAGATAATTTTGGATGCCAGGACCTTCCGTTTGTTTGCTGATGTTTGAACTAAAAGGCTTAGGAAAGAATGTGGTAAAGAAAATTTAAGAATGATGTACACAGGAACAAAATTCATTCACATTTCACAGAATCACAGTGATTTTATTCTCAAAAAAATATTATAAACTGTTTATCATGAAGCCATCAAATGATTTTGCTAAGGTAACGGAGGTGGATGAGATTGCATAGACCTTGAAACCTCCGGCCAATGCGCAGAACACGTGTCGACAATTCGAGCTAGATTATAACATCTAGGTATTGGTTTTCTGGGTTCCAAAGGGATGGAAATCAGCAAGGTCATCATTTACTTAGTTTTACAGATCCTCAAGAGTAAGCTGAAATGTATCCGTGGAATTAAATCTCCGAAGTCATTTTACCTGGTTCTGTGTTGATTTAGTTGTTACACCTTAGTTCAATTTAGATTTTTGTGATAAAATTGAAATGATATAAAACAAGAGTTTCTAAAATAATACATCTCAACTTCTAAATCAAAACTATAAAAAAGAGAGTTTATAGTTACAACATAATATGTGGAGGTGGAGGTGGAAGGACCAAATGCTTGACATTTTACCTGTTCTTTTGCACATTTTGTCGAATTGTTTAACCGTTTACCTATTCTTATGCAATTTTGGTTGAATATATTTCTATGATCAATCACTTTTTGCATGCAATATTCGAGCTCTTGGAACCTGAAATGGCCAAATGCACTCTTCAAAGGACATTTCTTATTGCATACCAGTGATATATCTGGACTTGCTCAACCAGTTAATAAAAAGTGGAAGATAACCATTTGTTCGGATGACATAAGAATGAAGGAGTAAAAACACGAACTCCCTAGCATTTAAAAACAACACAACCTACAAAATCGGACTAAACCAAGCCTACTATTTCTAGAATAAGAGTCATTTCAACAAATAGGCTGAACTCTTCAACAACAAGAATTAAAGGACAAAGTTGCTCTCTTACAAAGCTGAAAAGAATGGGATTTTTTTTTTGCCTAGCCAAATGATTATTGCTATCAACTCCTATGTCTTTTTATTGTATGATTCGTTAACCTAGTTTCTAGGCTTCCACCTTGTGGTACACTTCCGGGAGGATGTCCAATATATCGTAATGTCCATAACCATGGAACAAAACGTTGATTGGATCACTTGTGTCATACTCTTCACCATAGTTTGCTATGTTTTTCAAATTACCCAAACTCATATCAACCATGAATACTGAAATAGGCGTCCTGCAACAACAACAAAACAAAACAAAACAAAAACCTCAACCAAAATGGTAACCCAAAAACAAATCCTTAAACAAAAATGTAGATACTACTCTTCATATGATTACTTCATGCAATTATATGAGCCAAAATGATGTTCGAGTATAATCACCAAAGTGATGTTCGAGTATAATTACTCAAACCACTCAATCAATTAATATTTTGAACTTCATACAATCAATGAATTTATAGTGACAAAGGCACAGTTCTCTACTGATAACATCAAACATTACATTACATACACTATTTACAACTGATTACAAATATCAAACAAAACATTACATTACATACATTTACTATTTACAACTTCAACTTGATTAAAGACAAAAAATGATATCTGTAACATTCATATTAAATCACACATTACATTACATACATTTAGTAATTACAACTTCAACTTGATTACAGACAAAAAATGATGTTTGTAACATTCATATTAAACTATAATTAGTGAGCTACTAACATTTGAATCAACTTAAATCTATTCATATACTCAAATGAAAAAAAAGAATGGATTACTTACTTGAGAACATGAGAAGCCATCAAAAGTTCAGGTTCTCCACCCCATACATAAGGCTTTTCAATTCTTTCAAGATAAGCATCAAAATCGCCTTCAATAAACCTAGTAAAAACAACCATTCAACAAATAATACATCATACACACATTATAAGGTAGAAAAATATTATTAATATGTGAAAAACCTACCATTCAGCTTCCTTTCGCCTCTTTAAGAGCTCCTCCACCACCTGCCAACCAAAAGCTGAATTTAGCTACCTATCCCTCAATGAAATATTTATCAAAATATGAATACATTTAAACATACCAAAGCTCTTAATTCATCAGCTAGAACTCGCTGACGATTCTCATCAGGAGCATCTTCTCCTCTCCTTAAGCATGATACATGTGCTATGGCTCTGAACAAACACCTTCCATCAGCTAGAACTCCTGCTCAATTCAATCATTATATGTCATATTTCAGGATATGATACAAATAATATTCAATCAATTAATTAGCACTTTAATCTAATTAACCAATCATTATATATAATAACCAATCATTATATGTCATATATCAAGTACCATTAGTATAAGATAATAGATTAGCACTTACCAGTCACTTTGAATGTTTCTGGAGAGTTTTCAGTTCCAGCCTCCATAGTTCCCTCTATAGTTCCCACATCATTTTTCACCTCTACTGCTTGCTGTAATTCACTGTGCTCAGGTTCCACACTACAGCTAGCTGCCTCTGAAGATACAACCTCCTGTGGTGAGGAATCCAATATTGCTGGAGCCGCCAAGCAAGCACAAACACCAAACAATAGCCATGCAGAATCGGGATTGTGCAACCAGCGCGCCGGGCGAGCATCCCATGCCACATTCCACGATCCCTCTCCCTTGTTCATCAATTCATCATGGTGATGGAAGAACCCCGTCCTCTTCCGGCGGCATGGGTCCAAAACCCCATCTCCGGCGGGCAGAATTGCGTGCCACACCGAAGCCGTGGCTCCCTGGACGGACAAATCACACCCGCCAACCCGACATGTGCTGGAGTGATGCCTCTTGTGAATATCACCACCTCCGTTGTTCGAGACGGCAACGGATCTCAAAACGGGCGGACTTCCATTGACCCGGTTAGCTGTGGCAGAGCCGTGGGCGTGGAAAAGGGATAGTGTGCTCTGCAGCCACAGCTTTGGACGGGAGCAGAATACTCCAAGCATCCCCGATTAGAAACTTTTCCGGCAAGAAATAAGAATATGCTTTTCACCTTAGCTCTACCGTTCCGGCGGTGGCCAGGGAAATCATCTACGCGCCCATTTTATCAAAGTGTGGAAAGGCTTTTTCGATAGTATCAGTGAATGGAGAGATGGTGAGGGGATTGGGTTTTAGGCGACGGCGTCTCAGAAATAGGCTGAGGAAGAAAGGGGTAGCCAATAGTTAAAAAAGCTACCGGTCTTGGGGCCCACGAAAATAATAAAAATAATAAAATATTAACTTGGGGTTGCTCTGGAGTCTGGACTATTCCGTCGTTTTAAAGGTCATCACTCTAATCAACATATGGATTCCCGAAAGGTAATTATGGTAGAGTCAATATGTGAATTACCGATGTTAGCCTCATTCGCATAGCTTATTTAAGTTAATTTTGACCACAAAATATCTTTTATACATCTTTCTTAGTAATCAAATGTAACACTTTCCTTTTGAATTGAATGGTTGTGATACCTTATATTAGAGATAATTGATTTGTTAAATTATCCACAATTGTTCTACAACCAACAATATTCTAATTTATCCTTAATTTATTCGTATTTTATCATTAAATTACATGTATCTATAATTTTTTATTATTTTTCACAATTTACCTCAAATATAAAGTTAAATTAGTAATTATATCTATTTATAAGATTTAGTAACTAAAATATAAATATCACATTTTATTACAATCTTTTGAATTCATACATCAGTACCTCATTTTAATATAAGTTAAAAGTTAGAATTTATGATTATTAATAAACAATATGTTAAAATGCAAATATGTTAGCATAGAAAAATTAGTTTTAAATTTTTTAGAGTGTACGTAATTTTTTTAACAGTTTAATATATATCAGGATCATCCTGATATTGGCAATATCAGGCACCAATTAAATAACGACACATCATTTTTAACTAATTTATGATTGGGTCACGTGTTCAATCATTACCCAGACGAGTTTAGGCATTCTAAATTAGGGTTTTAGAACTTTACTAAAAATATCTTAACCAATTAAAACATTACAATTGTACATGTGTCATTATCTTATTGGTGCCTGATAAGGCCTATATCAGGATCATCCGGATGAATGTTATTCTCTTTTTTAAACAATTTCTCAAATAGTTTAAACTTTTCAGTTTATAAATCCTACGAAAAGGAGCCGTAAAACTCGTAAAATTATACAAATATCCAAAAAGGAGTTTTTATTTTAGACTTTTATTAACCTTTTGGTTCTGGAGGTTGGTGGAGGGGATATTGACCATGAGAATTGGGATGAAAGAATATACCTCTTGAATTAGAGGGGCAAATTGGTCATGTTGCCAGGAGGTATGTGAGGGGTGAGGACATGGTGAGCAAATGTAATGAAATTTATGTGGTCCCACGCCACACGTGCACCTCACGGAAAAAATCTACGTATAAAATACACACCTAACTGAGTCACGGTATAATCTACAATTCACCATGAATATAGAGCGGTTCATAAAATTGAAATTAATTATTTTTTACCATCCGAAATATCATAAAATGATTAATTATATATTAAAAATAATATCAGGATAAGAACATATCTTTGTTTCAAAACTACTTGTGAAGCAAGTAATCATAGTTGTAGATTCTGAAGAGTGTGGATCAAGTAATTTAAAAATGGAAATAAAAATACAAAAATAAAAATTTGACAATTAATAGAAACGTGTTTATGCTTCATTCATACATGCATAGAGCCAAGCCAGTCTTTCATTTTGGTACATATATTTAGTTGGTAACGTGGACAATTTTGGACAACTACTAATGTTCATAAAGTAGATACTTATGTACATCTCTGGAGTGGACAAATTCTTTTCCACCTGTACTTCTATTTTCATGAAGTTGTTTAAGTGATAGTAAGAGTTAATTAAGGTTAATGTTGATTTGTTAAAATCAATATTAATGGTATGGTATAATTTCATCAAAATATAAATTTATCAAAATTTTAAAGAAAAATCAGATAAATTAGAGAAAACATACCTATTTTACATAAAGTCATTACATTTAGTGGAATGTTTAAATTTTACAAACATATAAACTAAAAGTGATGTGATGAACTAATAAAAGTGAACTAAACGGGTTACCCACACGCTCAACAAAATAAGCCATCAGTTTGACTGATGAATGGATCCACAAATGCAGTTTCCATACTCTTTGATGTTTTCCCATGGACTCTTTGGTACTCTTTGAGTCATGCTCACCATAATTGACAAAGGCCAAGCTGCCTACGTAAAGGGGCGAAACCTTCAGGACAATGTGATGCTTGCGCAAGAGCTGGTCCATGGATATGCAAGAAAGAACAATTCCCCACGGTGCATGGTGATGGTAGACCTAAAGAAAGCATTCGATACCGTATCCTGGGACTTCTTACAAGAGGTCATGATACGGCTGGGCTTCCCAGAGCAGTTTACAAGCAGAGTAATGACATGTGTGGCTATAAATGGCAAATTCTATGACCATTTCAAAGGCAAACGGGGTATAAGGAAGGACGATCTGATGTCTCCCCATCTCTTTGTGATATGAATTGAATATCTCTCCAGACTCTTAGCACTTAGAACGGGGGCAAGGGACTTCAAACCCCACCCAAGATGCCATGAGCTGAAAATTACTCACCTCGCTTTTGCAGATGATATCATGCTCTTCTCTAGAGGAGATGCTAAATCTGTTGATGTGCTAATGAGAGCTCTATACGAATATGATGAAACTTCTGGCCTGACAGTTAACTCAGAAAAATCGTCACTTTATGGAGTGGGCTTCAAAGAGGATCTAAGCTTCACAGGAATTCCATTCCGCACCTTCCCTGTACGATACCTCGAAATCCCCCTAGATGCAAACAAACTCAAAGTCTCACAGTTTGGGGTGCTCACGGATAAAATCAACTCAACAATCGCGAAATAGAACGGCCAAACTCTGAACTACGCGGGCAGATTGGAACTGATTAGATCGGTGACTTCAGGAACCATAAACTTCTGGATTCAGAACTTCGTGGTACAACAGGCTGTTTGCCTTAGTCTCGAGCAAGCATGCCTGCACTTTCTTTGGGGAGGTAGTCGAAAACAAAAAGTCTCATGGGACAAACTCTGCACTCCTAAATCAAATGGTGGAATTGGCCTTAGGGAGTTCCACGCATGGAACAAAGCTGCGATGTCTAAACAACTCTGTGATTTCCACAACAAAAGGGACTCTCTTTGGGTTAAATGGATAGACGCCCACTACCTCAGGGGACAGAGCATCTGGGAGGTGCAGCCTAAAGTAGTGCACTTTTCTCGCTACTTCTATGACTTGATCAAGCTCAGGGACATCATATCCCAACAGTCCGGAATTAGTGTCCAACGGCCTTCTGACCTCCTTCAAAACTGGGCTGTAAAAGGGAAATTCAAGGCGGCAGCCTATGATTTCTTCCATCGCCTTGATCATCCTGAAGTCTACGCTGCCCCAAACCCCCAAATGGAGAAGCTCTTCTCCACCATTTGGAAGAGCCATGTCCCCCAAAAACACTCTTTCAGAGCTTGGCTGACTTCGATTGGTAGGTTAAAGAATAAGGACCAATACTATGAAAACGGTATTGAGGTAACTGATCGCACTTACAAACTCTGTGACCTGGAAGTAGAATCAAACTCCCACCTCTTCTTCAAGTGTGAATTCACAAAGGCAGTATGGGAAGGGTGACAGATTGGCTTCAGCTCAGACGAAGGCCTGAGTCCATTGTGAGTGCAGACAAATGGATTAGAAGGTGAATCAGGGGCTCAAAATAGAAGAAAAAGCTAGGACCATTAGCCTTATGTGTTGCCATTTATCATATTTGGGATGAACGGAACAAAGCAGAAAAAGAGGGTCGTCTCCCCTCCTCAACAAGGGCATTTGCAATGACCCAAAGAGACTGCTACATGGTGCTGAATAAGTTGTTCCCAGAATAGCTCTTTACCCCTCCGCCTTCCTGATATGCCCTGCTAATGTCTTGAAATCCCAGCCTCAAGCGTAAAGTGGAGGGATGGGATCTAGTATACATTATGCCATAGGATTTGACGATTGAGGTCTGTCCCCTCGAAGCTCTTGAAGCTAAAAAAGTGGCAATCGATCTATCTACATAGCATTGCACACTATGGCTTGATGAGCCAAAGATTGCAAGGCTGGCCATTTGCTAAAAAGGAGCGACATGATTACAGAATCAGCTAGTGTTGCGCACTAAACTTATGCTACAAAATATGTAATAGCTGACCATTTGCTCAAAATGGTAAAGAGTGATTACAAAATCGTCGAGTCTTGAACTGCAAAAAAAAAGTGTGCCTGCCCTTTTCAAATGGCAGACAAAAACGTTTTTCCTTTTTAGTGTGCGTAAGAAAAATTCCTCTTATTTTAGTGTGTATATTAAATATATTTCAAAAAAACTTATTTATATTTCTTGTCAAAACGTTTTCTTAAACCTGATAAAAAAAATCTCTTTTGCAGTTCATTTTGTAGGCCTGGCCAGAATCCCACTCCATTGCCGGGCCGCCACATATCCATTAATGCACCATGGTAGCTCCACTGCCGGACCTCCGTATCTCCACCGCCGGGCCACCGTTGTTCAGCCGCCCGACCACCGTCACTCAACCGCCTGCCATCGTAGCTCCACCGCCGAACCACCGTCGGACCGTCGCACTCCCGCCACTAAGCCACCGCTTCCCTGTCGCCAGACTTCCTTCAGGCTGCCGCCACCTAGTTCCGACTGAACATCTCTTGGATGAAGACACAAGGACATGGATGCTTGAGGAAGATGAAAGCCCACGATTATGGGCCAAACTTGGGCCGAAATGACCAGTCAACAAAATTGGATGTAGAGCAGCTCTGTTGGACCAAAATGCAAGTCTAGTTTGGGCCAAAATCAGAACCCTCATCATGAGATTTCTTTACTCCTGGACCTGGGCCAATAATCTGAAGCACCACCCTTGGGTTTTTGGGTATGCCCATGCATCGCCACACATTCTATCCACACTCACACGACCCTCTTACCTTGAAGGCCGCGAGTCATACCCATACACATGAAGTGATCGTTTCACCTCCGGCGTAGCACACGCGCTACTAGTGCTTGACTTCTCAGGGAGCCGTAGTATACCGACAACGCCCTAAGTCACCTTTTTAGGGCTAGCTCGAAGAAATCTGCAGAGAAGGCCTCATTGTTGAGGTAGATCTTTATTTTGAGTCGAACACGAGAGCATGTTCTGGTGTCACTCTTATTATTTACACATATATTGTACTCATAGATTAACTTTCCTACTAGTATATGAGGTCGTTGATCGGGCACCAACGGATTAGTTTAGGGATCTATTTCTATATTACGAACTATGTAGTGTACTTTGAAAGGGGGCGCGCATGTGTGTCTCCGTCGGCGCCTTCGGGCACCTTTATTTCCACCATTTCTATACTATTCACCGGTTAAAACCAAAAAAAAATCATGGACTTTGTAATAATCTGATGCAAATAATTTCCTAAAGTAGCTTACTTGAACATAAATCTTGCCAAGAAATCATTTGATATATGTCTTTTATGATATGACATTCACATTGGTTTCTCTCAATTTCATTCCTCTGCCGGCCACAGAGATTTCAAAACCGCTTGTTTATATTAGAAAGATGTAAATGAATCAAACTGTACCGTGAAAAATTCGCGAATAGTTTGATAAAAACTTGATTCAAACTCGAGTTTGACAAGCACGAGTCCAACTCAAATCAGTTAAATCGAGCCCTTTGTTGGACGGGCCATCAAGATTTACGAGACTAAGTTATAGTATGTTCATGTTATATATAATTTGATATTAGGTATAAATTAGAGGGCTAGTATATAAACCTTAACAAGCCAAACTATATCGAATTTCGATAAGCCAAACTAGTTTAAATTCACGAGCCGAGCTCGAGCACCTCACAAATAGACGAGTTCGATCTCGAACAAAATTTATATGATGGAACGAACTCAAACACCTTGTATTTTGCACGAGTTTGAGATTGATAAGATCAGATTTCGACTCAACTTGGCTCATTTACAAACCATAGTCTATGGCTCTGTCAAGTTGAGCTTATATAGTGCAGTGTAGAGATGTGCTGTTTGATCAGTTGTGTTGTGCTAATCAGTGTTATGTGGTGAGCTTATATAGTGCAGTGTTGTGTTGCGCTAAAGAGCGCTGACCTTGTGCTGAAAGGTGTTGAATTCAACTATATTATATTAGGTTTTTTTGTTAAAAGTTCACCCAATTTTATCTTATTATACATAATTTTCATTTATATAATGTTCAATTGATCATTTAATCAAAAATAATGCTAATATAACTATAAAACAACGTTTTTTTTGTCAATATATATTTATTTTGTCTTGAAAATTAGCTAAACTGAAAATTGCTTATTGGACCTGCAACATGCTGAAATATGTTGAAAAGTGACGTGTTAAAAGGTGTTGTGGTGATTAGTGTTGTAATATGTTGTGTTAATCAGTGTTGTGATGTGTGAAATATACTAAAATATGTTGCACTTGACATGACCTATATGTTTTTCTATTGCATTTCGAGAATTGAAGAACTACGATATGTGTAGTAGGATCCTCGTAAAGGATGCATATAGGAAATCCAATTCTTAGGACACTTTCTCTCTCTCTAAAAAATGAGGAGAGAGACATCTCTACTTTGGGCAAAACGCTAGCAAAAATATAGGGTTATACCAGCATCGGAAGGAGGTAAATCAAAGGGGAATCTAGCCACAATCAAGCTAGTCACTGTAGATTAGGAAAATATCAAATCAATTAAGGATTTTAGAGACATAGGTGTGGAGTCCCTGACACGTCATGGAACTACAGTAGAGACATAGTGGAATGAAATATGTGGGCTCACAACACATTCAGATGGTGTCGCTTAGTAGTTAGTACAATTAAACTCAACAAGTGGAGTTTGCTTATGAGAGTTGGGATGAGTGTACAATGCAGTATCTATCTATAAACCTCATTCACTTCCTATAGTTGTAGTTATAGCGAATCATGCGGGCATGCGCCCAATTGGACATTCTCCGCAGTTATAAGCCCGGTAACATTATATCTAAGACACATATGGGTAAAGAACCATGATTATAATTAATGGTGTTTTGAACAAATTACAGTCTTGATTAGTTAATTACATACTGTCTACAATAATGAATAGACGCCCTCAATATTGTGATCACTTTTAGTCAATCTCATTTACAATGTGAACGTCTATGGTAAGAGACTTCCTAATTCATTCATGTAGTGCAAGAAGATACCCTTCCCAATTCATTCATGTAGTGTAAGAAGATACCCTAAACTTCCTAAGTGCACTAATCAAAGATATCAAAAGATACTATGCCTATACAGTCAATTGTTTTGGCATTGGAGTATCTGACTGCCTGACACTGCACCATTTTGAGTTTCAACATTTATCATTAATTAAATTAAATTAAATAACTGAAAAATAATTAAAGGATCTTATAAATTATGTAAATCCATATTAGTTATTACATTTATATTAAAAAATGCAACATTTATCATACAGGCACGCACATGTTGCGCTACGGAATATCACAAAAATATTGAAATTTGGATAGACTCGTATAAGACTGTATGGTACGCTGATTTTTTTAGTTTGCGATTTGGATTTGTTATGATCTGCTCAACCTCAAGGGATAAATTAGTCTTTTCACTATTGATTGATCTACATAAATAACGATCAGGAAGTTGTAATTAATTAGCTTAATTTTTGATTAAAATATTGTTTATTCGGTTATCTTTTCTTATCGGAATCATCCCATTTGAGCTAAATTTTTAGGCAATTCCTGAGTTCTATCGAACATGAAGTGAAATTCTCAAGAAGTCCTTGGGCCGGAATCACGATTGTTATAGGATTTAGGGTTTTAACTTAAATTTGGTTTAAGATGTGGTTTTGTAAAATGTAGTTTGAAGCAAAACTTTATATGACAAGCACAAATAGGCTTTGAATTTTATAATTATATATTGTGTTATTCATTTCATATATATATATATACATACATATATATATATACATACATATATATATATATACATACATATATATATATATATTATTACACTATATTTTTGTGTTGCTACACTTTTAAAATATGTTTAAAGCAAATAATGGTAAACTATTTAAATGAGCATTATTATTTTTGTGTATAGTCACTATTATTAATAAATATTATTATTATATTATAAAATTATAATATTGAATCGAGTTATGAGATCAGCACGGTGAACATTTTTCATAAACATTTCGTATCATATCATGTCAGAACGATTTTTTTACTATTTCAAACTAGTTTGGGGCAGAAAATCTGACCATGCCAATTTTCACCCGAATTTCACAAAAATAAGGGTCTGCAATCTTTAATCAAATATACATTTTTTTAAAAGTTAAAACCATCCAAATGGACGGGAGGATTATTCACGGCTCCTCGACCCTACATAAAAGTAATAGAATTACATGA
The DNA here is from genome assembly GCA_948330725.1 of Sherardia arvensis. Taxonomy (NCBI): domain Eukaryota; kingdom Viridiplantae; phylum Streptophyta; class Magnoliopsida; order Gentianales; family Rubiaceae; genus Sherardia; species Sherardia arvensis. Next base: position 7,930,897 of record OX415236.1, on the reverse strand, counting down.
TTGAGTTTGGGTAAACCCAATGATACACATGAAACCTTTTAGGGATTTATGTGGCAATATGTTGCCCGAAAGTTATATTCCGATCTAATATCGGAAGCAAAGTGAGATATCAAAGAAGTGTCTGAAAATATTACAATAACTAAAACATCTCTGTATCGATGCCGGTAACATCATAGCAAAACAAAACATACTTCCCTCCTTCTCCTGCGTATAGACATCACCAAGTATAGCATTCTAGAGCTTAATCAAATATACATTTAATATTATTTATGTCTTAAACTAAATGATCAATTTTAAAATGATTTGACGAGAGTCAAATTTTTCAGTTGTGATTGGTATTATCTTTTTTAAAACATAATTTTATTTTATTTTAGAAATGTTACATTAAGTGTAGTCAAATATTTTCAGTTGATTTTATTCCTAACTAAGTATGGTTGACAATTTCAATCCAACCAAATGTAAAATTAAATATTCAATTTAAATTACATAATTTTAAAAAATAAATGAACTACTGTTAGATTAAGTCTTTACATTTGTGGATCTAACATTTTATTCTTGTAATAATTTATCATATTTTACTTAAAACGCCATTTTTTAAAATTTTAAAGAAGTAAAAAATGGTTCACAATTGGATTTTGGTCAAAACCAAAACAAATGAAACATACCAAAACAAAATTAAGTTCTGGTCAAAACCAAAACAGATGAAACATACCCGTTTTAAATTTGAGATGAAATCCAAAACTCAAAATCACCCAAAAATAATACTGCCTTCATGTATTTAGCTTTCTATAGACTTTATAGTTAATAGTTATGATCTTTAACTACATAGTATTTAGTATTTTCAATTATAATTTATAAAAACGTTTGAAAGCTACTTTAGGCATTTGCCCATTTGATAGAGACAAATTATGTTGAAATTTCAATTTTACCCTATGAAATTGTCACTTTATATTTAAATTCAAATATTATATTTTTTAGTTTAAAAATTAGTTCACTCTAAGATATTATGTAATAAAATACGTTTAGTGTAAAATGCAACAAATTTAATATTAAAGTTTATAATTTTAACTTACAAAATATACCGTTCATATCTAGAGATAAAACGTTTGGATTAAAATGTATTGGTTTCCACATCAATCATCTAACCATTGACAAACAATTAGATAAAGCGGGTTTATGATATGGCATAACTTATTGTGTATTTAAAAATGAAACTAATAATTAATTTGGGCCTAAAATATGAACAATTGGATTAGTACCTTATCATAATCCCGTTTTACACAAGTGTTTCTTCTAACCATTAGAGATAAATTTTTTAAGTTACAACGAAATGTATCCACGTCAACGAATACCAGCATCATCTGAAATACTTTTAGTTAAACAATACCCCATTTATATTTTTAGTTTAACAATGCTCTCTCCATCTCGTCCTATATTTAATACTATATATTAGTAAATAAAATTGTAAATGATATATGAAACATATATAATTATTAAAATAATTATATGTGATGTCATTTGATTAAGCACGGTATATAATATTCATATATAAAATTTTATGGGTCAACAATGCACAAATAGTTATTAATGGTGAAAATTTTATGGTATAATGCGAAATAAAATTTCAGAAAGTATTCGTGCGTGCATGTCTGATTTGCTAATGTGAGTACGATTTTGACTTGAAATGTTTCTTATTTTGCTAATACAAGTCTAAATAATTTTATCTTTTCAGATCTGCAATTAGTAAAATTTCAGGAATTATTAGTACGTGCCGGAAAGGTGAGATGAAACGAAATTAGTACATCCTTTATCTATAAACGAAAAAAAATTTCAGGAATTATTTATATGTTGATAGCATGGTTATAATTTAATTGTAAGGTATGAATGCACAGTATCTTCTCTATTACGATTCACAACTCTAATCCACTGTAGGAATAACACATCACACCTATATATGAACTACTAAAATCAGCCTGGTCAGATGGTTGACGCCGATGCGGTCTACTGAGCCGTGAATACCAGAGTTACCAAAGTCCCAATGCATCCAGGCACAACGCACCCACATCACACCTCTTAATAGGGGAGAGAACCTGGCAGTCTGGCACACATCTAAATTATAACCGTCTGATAAATGTTCAAAGAAAAAACATCCTTTTGTTTTCTAAAAGTTTGGGGATAGAAACTAACCTGCACTTTGGTTCTCCCAGGGAGGGGTCTTTTTTTTTAGCCTGTTATTAAACAATTAGAAAGAAAAGTTGTAAAAGTCAAAAAAAATTGATTTCTAAGTTTATAAGGTTTCAAATTTTTTTTATAATTGCAAAAGAAATAAAAAGATGCTTCCGATCAAAACTAGTAATGCATGTAGGGGAGAGAAACTATTAGGGAGAAACCATCGAGATAAATGCGTGTCTGATCAGACGTGACGCCACCGTCACAACTACTAGTGCATGTAGGAGAGAAAAACTATCGAGATTAATGCGTGTCTGACGTTTTCAGACGGTATCAGAACTACTAATGTAGTGGGAGAAACCATCGAGATTAATGCGTGTCTGACGTTTCTAAACCGTAACGCCACCGATCAAATCTACTAATGCATGCAGGGGAGAGAAACCATCGAAATAAATGTGTGTTTGACCTGTTAAATCAGAGAGATAAATGTGTTTTCAGACGATAACGCCACCGATCAAAACTACCAATGAATCTATCGGTGGCATAAATGTGTGTCTAGCTCGATGGTAACGCCACCGATTAAAACTACCAATAAATATCTCAGTAGTTTAAATGCATGTCTAGCACGATGGTAACGCAACCGATACAAATAATAAATCTGTGGCGTAAATGCGCATCTCTCGATGGTAACTCTACCGATCAAAACAACCAATCCGTCTATCAATGGTGAATTTCAAAGTTTTTATAAATTAAATTCTAAATATGAATGCTGGAAGTAGATGGGAGTTATAACACTACTGCTATCCCCATCACCAATATGAATGATTATCAGTGACAAATTTTTTAAAAAATGAGGATGAATGATTATCTACGATAAATCATAGTTTGAATTCAAAATCGTAGCTAAGTTATTATTCTATTGAGATCATCAACGGGTGGATTTGAATTTCAACTTCAACCCAAATTCAAATTAACTAATAACTAATCATCAATATTATTTGGAATACTGAGATAATTTTATTTGATGTTTGATGTAGATTGAAATATAATTTAATTTGTATGTTCTCTCGACCGATTATATGGTCTGCATAACTAATTGGAATAACTAATTGGAAGGTCGGAGCATTGCCACTATAATGACTAGTCTACCAGAACCAGCACGTGCATCCACATCATCTTTCACAGTTTACAGCCCAAGATCCGAAACCATTCTCGACTGCTCATAACCCATTCCAAGAGGAAAGAAGAAGCCTTTTCTAGGGAGACGATCTTGACCAAATAGGCAGCCAGTCCTGGGTCGATATTGGATCCTAGATCAAAGGGGAAACAGAACTCTTGGAGGGTGACATACTAGGATTGGATTTGCATTTGCGGATGGGCAAGTATCTACTGGTTGCACATATAGGTCCACCCACTTTGGACTTGCATCTCAGTGCCGCTACATCTCTGCAGCTAGCATCTTTGGAAGGCCTCATGCATTGGAGGTAGAAGCAGATTGTTTTATGGGTTGGGGCAGTGAGTTTGTTCTCACCCCTAACCATACTCTCTTGACTTTAGCCTCATTTGTTTTACCCGAATATGTATTTTTTGGGTGGTATACTATGTCCCCTATGCGACCATTAGTTTGGGTATTGGGATAGAATTATGATTTATTGTATTATACGGGGATTTAGCGTCAGCTTCTGTCCCCGTAAACTATCCCACAGGATCATTTCTTCTTTTTTACCATATTTACCCTAAAAAAAACTAATTGAAATTTATAACAAGATAATTTGGAATAAATTTAATTCGACATCAACATATATTCTAACACAAAAATACAACATATTACATGATTTTAGTTAATTCCGACATACATTTTGATTGAATAAACAGTTTAATATATATCAGAATCATCCTGATATTGGCAGTATCAGGCACCAATTAAATAACGACACGTCATTTTTAACTAATTTATGATTGGGCCACGTGTTCAATCGTTACCCAGACGGGTTTAGACATTCTAAATTAGGGTTTTAGAACTTTACTAAAAATATCTTAACCAATTAAAACATTACAATTGTACACGTGTCATTATATTATTGGTGCCTGATAAGACCTATATCAGGATCATCCGGACGAATGTTATTTTCTTGAAAAAATACGAAAACATACATCGGATTACGGTCTGAACATATACATCATATCGATTTAATCCGACATACAACATCTAACACGAACTATATATTCTATTCTAACACGAACTATATATTCTATTCTATATAAAAACGACGTAATCCGACATACGAATACGCATGATTATCTACTTTAACGGTACCGAACTATTTGTTCATAAATAGATGATGAATAGAAGATTCTGCTGATGTAATGATTTCAATACAGATAAATACAGTACAGAACTTATATCAATGTTAATAAATGTATCTATTTAGCAACAAAAAGTTTATTTTTATTACCGTAAATGAATGAATATTATAAATTATGATTAACTAAACAACGACCAACGCCCTCCCCAACTTGATCCATGTATCGTCTAATATATAAAATCTTGTATATATAATACATGTTATTATTATATTAAAAATGTAAAATACACTATTGGTCCGTGCTAATTTATGTCAATTTCAACCAATTTTTTTCCTTTCTTCATAATTTAACCTAACCTAATAATAGTTTTGGAATAGACCGTCTATATTATAGCAATAATATAGACGGTCTCTTTTTGCAATTAAATCTGGACGCGGCTCCTTATTTGCAATTTACATTTGAGCGGGTTCTTATTCTGTAAATTCCAAAACTTACCTCACAAATATATATAGCTATTTTCTTTTATTTTTTGGCCCACTTCGTTCCAGAACCCCAATCCCAATCTGCTCTCAAAATTTTCCCACAATTCATTCCAAAACTCCATCGGCGATCCAATCTTTGTCCCCCAACCGTCATTATTCCGGCGATCTCCGGCGCAATCCGACGTTCTAGTTCTCTACCGCAGGCGTACTTCACCTGCTCGTTGCTGAGATAGTAATCGTTCCAATTGCTCCGGCCAACTTCCGGGTGCTCGCTGACTCAAATCTGGAGCTCCAGACCCGCCAGCGTCTCCATTGAGATCACCATCGATTCCACCGCCACGTCGACCAGATCTATAAGATTTTGAATGCTCAGGCGGAGATTGACCGGAGAGTAGTTCATCAGAAGGCCGTTATCGCGGTGGTTATTCACTCCGACGAAGGTGATATCCGGGTCGGATAGAAACCGGTGGAGCGAATCCGGCACGCGTGGCGCGTGGGAGAGCTTGAAGATGAGGCAGTGGTGGCCGATGCAGAGCTGGATCGTCGCCAGTGAGTTCTAATCTGAAAAGTGTGAATACTGCGGAAACTTGATTATTTAGTTTGAAAATTTATGTGTTTAATATGAAAACTACACTGTTTAATGTGATGTCTTTCTGCTTATAAAATTTATGTGTTTATCTTGGAAACTGGAAATTTTAATTTGGATTCCGTCGTTTTATGAAATTTTATGTGTTTGCTTGAAAACTAGACTGTTTAATGTGATTTCTGTCTGCATATGAAATTTTATGTGTTTAACTTGAAAATTAGGCTTCTTGATTTGTGTTGAAACTTGATTATTTATTGTGAAAACTGTGGTGTTTGTAAAACTTGATTTTTTAATGTGAAAACTGTGATTGTGAAAACTTGGTTATTAAGGTTGAAAACTACAGTGATTGTAGAAACTATATTTTTTAGGCTAAAAACTATGGTGTTTGTAAAACTTGATTGTTTGTTTTTATTGTGAAAACTTGATTGTTTAGGTTGAAAACTTTGGTGTTTGCGAAACTTGATTATTTATTGTAAAAACTGTGAAGATTGTGTTTACAATTGTTTAAAATACAGAATATATATTGATTGATTTTAGTACATATTCTTTGCGTGAACAGTGCCATGAATAGTGCCGTGAACCGTGCGCGTGAACAGTGCCGTGAATAGTGTGCGTGAACAGTGCCGTGAATAGTACTTTTTCCAAATTTTGCAAATAAGAACCCCCTTACTTCCATATTATAATTTAGTTCTTGGTCTATATTATGGTATAATATAGACGGTCACTCCAGAGACGAACTCTCTAAACTAAACTGAAAAACATAATTTCGTAAAAAAATAAAAACACAATTCGAACATTTTCGTTCATCCCGCCACTCATCTACAATTTTTCAAAAAAAAAGAAGCCACCCATCTACTCTTAATCTCATTACATAAGATTGAATGAAATAAAATCCCCATGAAATGAAATCAACTTGGAATGCTATATATATTTTTTTCCAGAAAACTTGGAATGTTACATTGGATAGAAGTATTGTTGAAAATATTGTTGAAAATATACAAGCAAAATGTATTAATATTCTTACGAGACGATTTCAACCTTGTGATTTTGATATTTAACTAAGTTTATATCCGTTGAAAATTTCATTTTTGTGTTGAAAATATTTGTATTTGAAGGTATTTTAGTAGTAAAAATTAATTTCTAAAAAGTATTTTAGAGTTGGCCCATAAAATTAATTAGTTGTAAAATATTAAAAAATAATTTTAAAAAGTCAAAACAGGTTCAAAATTGGGCTTGAGTATGACCAAACTAAGTTATGGTAAAATATAAAGGGTGGTTCTAAATGTAGGTCCACTTTACTTATGCAGGTCCAAATTAAATTTGAAATGATAATAATGTCCCTCTTAAATATGTATTATAGTTCACGAAAAAATAATTTATAATTTGGACACACGTTAAATCATTACATACACGGATTTATACATTTTAATGTTAAGGTTTTAGAAATATATTTGTAAAAACTAATAAACGAATGAAGGGTAATTATGATATTTTCAACTTTTATTGGACCTGCAGAAGTAAACTGAACCTTCATATAGTAAACACCAAAATAAAACCAGATCAAACATACAATTTTTGAATTTGGAATGAAACCCAAAATTCAAAACCACCCATAAATAATGATGCCTTCATGTATTTAGCTTTCTATAGACTTCATAGTTGATATTTATGATCTTAAACTACATAGTATTTAGTAATTTCAATTAATTTATTAAAGCGTTTGAAAAATACTTCAGGTTTTTGACCATTTTTTTTGAGAAGCATTTTTTTAGGGGGATGTTTTTGACCATTTGATAGAGACAAATTCTATTGAAAATTCAATTTTCTGCTATGGAATTGTCACTTTATATTTAAAGTCAAATATTTTATTTTTTGAGTTTAAAAATAGTTTACATTAAGATAAATATATAATAAAATACATTTTAGTGTAAAATGCAACAAATTTAATATTAAAGTTTTTAATTTTAACTTACAAAATATACCGTTCGGATTTAGAGATAAAATGTTTAAGTTAAAACGTATTGGGGATTCCACATCAACCATCTAACCATTGACAAACAATTAAATAAGGCAGATTTATGGTAAAGTATAACTTATTGTGTATTTAAAAATGAGACTAATTACTAATTTTGGCCTAAAACATGAACAATTAGATCAATGCCTTATCATAAGTCTGTTTTACATAAGTGTTTTCCCTGACCAGTAAAGAGATTTAAGTTACAACGAAATGTATCCACGTCAACCAATACCAGCATCATCTGTAATACTTTTAGTTAAACAATACCCTCATTCATATTTTCAGTTTAACAATGCTCTCTCCATCTCATTTGATATTTCATACTATTTGATACTATTAATTAGTAAATAAAATTTTAAATGATATTATATATATGTATAATTATTAAAATTATTATATGTGATGTCATTTGATTAAGCACGGTATATAATATTCAAATATAGAATTTTTTGGGCCAACAATGCACACATAATTATTAATGATAAAAGTTTTATGTTATAATGCGAAATAAAATTTCAAAATGTACCGGTGTATGTCTTGCTTTGCTGATGCAAGTACGATTTTAACTTGAAATGTTTCTTATTTTGCTAATATAAGTCAAATAATTTTATATTTTCGGACCTGCAATGAAATATTTGTGCACGCCGGAAAGGTGAGATGGAAACAAAATAAGTATATCCTTCATCAATAACCCTCGTGTTGATAGCATGGTTATAATTTAATTTTAAGGTATCAATGCACATTATCTCTATCACAATTCACAACTCTAATCCATCGTAGGAATAACACAGCTCACATATATAAACTACTAAATCAGTGTAGGAATTACACGTCACTCCTATATATGAACTACTAAAATCAGCATGGTCAGATGGTTGATGCCGATGCGGTCTATTGAGTCGTGAATACCAGAGTTACCAAAGTCCCAATGCATCCAGGCACAACGCACCCACATCACACCATCGGTATATAAACTACTCTGGCACACATCTAAATTATGACTGTAGCTGAAATGTTTAAAGAAAAACAATCCTTTTGTTTTCTAAAAGTTTGGGGAATGGAAACTAAACGGCACTTTTGGTTCTCCCGAAAGGGGTTTTTTTTTTATACCTTTTCAGCCTGTTATTAAGCAACGAGAAAGAAAAGTTGTAAAATTAAAATAGATTTTTCTAGTTTTAAATGTTTTCAAGTTTTTTTTAATAATTGCAAAAAAGAAATAAAAAGATGCTTCCGATTAAAATCACTAATTTATGTAGGGGAGAGAAACCATCGAGACAAATGCGTGTCTGAACACTACCAGTCACAACTGGATGTAAGAAAGAGAAACCAATAATGTGTGTCTAACGATCACAACTACTAATGCATGTAGGAGACAGAAACCATCGAAATTAATACGTGTCTGACGTTTTCAGACGGTATAGCCACCGATCAAAACTACTAATGCATGTAGGAGAGACAAACCATCGAGATTAATGCACATCTGACATTTCTAGATGATATCGCCACCAATCAAAACTAAAACCATCGAGATTAATGCACATCTGACGTTTCTAGTAGATGGTATCGCTACCGATCAAAACTACTAATCCAGATTAATGCACATCTGACGTTTCTAGATGGTATCGCTACCGATCAAAACTACTAATCCATGTAGAGAAGAGAAACCATCGAGATAAATGAGTGTTTGACCTGTTAATTCAGAGATTGTTGTCATTGAAGTTTGAAATTTCAGTCTTGCAATAATTTATCACAACCTCCTTCTCTCAAACCAATTCTCGAATATAGTAATGCTTGATATTTATATGTTTACTCTTTCCATGAAAAACTGGATTCTTTGTTATTTATCTAACAGAGATACATATATTTTCTAACGATCAAAACTATCAATAAATCTGTGTTTCTAGAGCTCGATGGTGACGCCACTGATCAAAACTACCCATAAATCTAGCAGTGGAGTAAATGCGTGTCTACTCGATGGTAACGCCACCGATCAAAGTTACCGATCCGTCTATAAGGTGAATTTCAAAGTTTATACAAATTAAATTATTAATGCAGGAAGTAGGTGGGGTTTATAGCACTACTCATATCGTATCCAAAATAAATAATTATCAGTACGTGATAAATTTTTTTAAAAGTCAGGATGAATGATCATCTATGATGAATAATAGTTTGAATTCAAAATGATAGTTGAGTTGTTATTTTATTGAGATCATCTACAAGTGGATTTGAATTTAAACTTCAACCCCTCAAATTAACTAAAATAATCATCAATCTTGTTTAGAGTATTAAGATAATATTATTTGATAATTTAATATAGATTTGAAATATAATTTAATTTGTATGCTTCTCGACCGATTATATGGTCTGCATAACTAATACATTGGAATTTATAACCATGTAATCTTGAACAAATTTAATTAAACACCGACCTATATTATAACAAAAAAAACATAATACAACATATTATAAATCAATTTAGCTAAACTTCAGACATACATTGTATTATCATCCGAATATATACATAATGTAATCCGACATACGACATCTAACGGCGCGTAATTATCTATTCTAACAATATATCGAATTATTGTTGATAAAGAAAAACGAAGCGTAATCATCTATTCTAACAATATATCGAACTATTGTTGATAAATAAAATTGACATAATCCGACACACGAACATCTGTGTATTATAACGGCGCATTATTATCTATTTTAACGGTACCGAATTATTGTTCATAATAGAAGATACGCTGATGTAATGATCTCAATATAGATAAATATAGTACATTTTTCTAAAAATCAACTTGGAATGCTACATTTTTCTAAAAAACTTACACTGGATAGAAGTATTGTTGAAAATATTGTTGAAAATATATAAGCAAAATGAATTAATATTCTTACTAGACGATTTCAACCTTGTGATTTAGATACTTAACTAAGTTTATATCCGTTGAAAATTTCATTTTTGTGTTGAAAATATTTGTATTTGAATGTATTTTAGTTGTAAAAATTTGTAAACTCCTTATATTATCAAAATATAGAACCTTTAGACCTAAAATTAAAATATTTCAATTTGTGTACACATATTAAGACTTTAATGGAAAAGATTATGGTGAAACTAAGTTTAATTTTCTTTGCGTAGAAATTAAGATAAAAGATAATTTGAAAGTCAATTATTTTGATTCTAATTTATTTTATATCCATTATTGAAAAGATAAATAAGAGAAATTACTCAAAATTACGTTACGTTAGTTCACGAAGAGATAAGTATCATCTCATCAACTTTGGTAAAACCGTTAGCTGCTGGGTTGAATAAGGGGCATGTTATACGCAGTCCGTATTTTGCTTATTTTGCAGTCCAAAATAAAAATACGCCTTCGATATATATGATATGGTCAATAATTATGTATATCAGACATATGCATTATATATACTATTTCTATTGCATACACTTGCAATTCAGTTATATATCAGAATCATTGTATATATGATTATTTTAAAAAAATACGGATTGCAAATAAGCAAAATACGGACTGCGTATAAAAGCCCTGTTGAATAAAAGCCGTTTCAATTGGACGGTGAGCTGTGGACTCATACATAAAAGAAGAAAAAATTGGAATTACTTTTTATGTATTAGGCCAGTTACAAACAAATAAAGAAATGATTATTAATTCCCAAATTGGTTCACAGTTACACATTCTTTATTTGGAAAATCTGGAAAATCAGTGTAATCTTTTGGTGGGTATTAAATTTGTGCACAGCCAGGACTCAAATAGTCAAACAATATACATATACATAAATATATATTTTTAAAAAATGATACTCAATTTTGATAGGGACATGTTAGATGCAGGTCGTTTTTTATTATTTACCATCTAAAATATAAAAAAATACGCCGTGAATATATATGCTAATCTATATGATACTCCTGGCGGTGGCGGATGTACATGGGGGCTTGTGGGTGCTCAAGCTCCCACTTGTCAAATAATTAGAACTATTTTTTATATATATATTTATATTTTACCTAAGTTTATCACATTTTTATTAAAAAAAATTAGCTCTAAATTCACTCTTTATTTTCTGTAAGTATAATCTCAACCTCACTAAAAATATTTTCTGGATCCGCTCTTGATATACGTTAATTTACATCTATTTTCCCATAAATATGTATTGTTAGAATGTACACCATCTTAATATAACAATCACTAACAAAATTAAAAAGTAAGGTATCTAAAATGGTAGGGTACATATCCGGTATCATTCAGTATAGCTGATAATTATCTCCCGCGCTAGTTTAACTATACAAAATAGAAAATTGGCGCGGGAGTTTGAAGTACGTCAGAAGACGCTAAAGCATTCGATAATATTTAGCTTACGTTATTATATTAGGCAAAGACAAATGACTTGCTTTATTTAGATAAATACAAAATATTGTTTTGATACTATCAGGCCGATTACATAATTAATACTGACGTTAAAATCACGGTCAAAGATACTATAATATTTCATCCGTTTCATTAATAATATCTTACTTGACCGTTGATAATTTTAATTACATGTATTAAATATTAATAAAATATTTATATTTTAAAAATTGGAGAATCCAAAATCATATTATATAATTATATTGATATTAATATAGTATTTTGAATTATGGTCAAATATGATACAATAAATAGTAAGATAAAGTATTGTTAGTCAAAAGTAGGATGACGTATTTGTTTACGTTATATAAAATAGTAAAGAAAAATAACTTTATGCTTTGTTTAGATAAATACAAGATATCATTTTAATAATCAGACAGATTATTAAAATAATCAGACCCAGACTGAGACTCAGACAGATTAAACAATTAATAACGGGATACCATATACATGCATCCTGCATGCCTATGATATCGAGAGTATCGTGTCAAATTTCTTTAAAAAGAGAATCGCAGTGTTAGCGGAGAAGAGGGCCGCTTTAATTCTGCTCATAGTTATCTTCTTTCACACAGATCTATAAATACCATCAGCGCACATAGAATCAGATTCGGTGTTGAGTATTTTCCGTTTTGAATTGAAGTGCAGTTCAATTACTAGCACGTGATTTGGCAAATCAAATGCTGGTTTTGAAATACTGCTGAAATTCTATATAAGCAGCCATCTTTTTCCCATACCAGAATTTGTAGAGAGTGAGAAGGACGCAGAGAGTAGACACATTGGGGCTGTTCCGGCTGAATTCCCAATAAATTCAATTTTCCGGCCGCTGTTGCCGGCGGTGCATTCATTAACCGGTATCTCCCTAAATTTCCCTTCACTCGGAATTTGCTTTTCCTTTAATTGGTGTGATTTTGTTGTCATGAATTGAATTGGCAATTTTAATTGGGGGAATTACATTTACGAGTTGATCACCGGTGAGATCCTCTGTGCTGATTGCATGCTGGGTTCTTAAAACCCTTTATTAGTTGAATTAGAATTAAATCAGCAAGTTTCCTTGATCTCTGATTTTCAGAATTTAAAATTCTTATTCTCATTGCCTTTTGGGATTGTTTTTGGCTTGCTTGTGATTTTCCCCTCAGAAAAGGGGAACCTTTTTATTGCACAAATGAGTTGTGAATGTTTAGCATGTGTTTCTTGTGTAGTTATGAATGAAGGTGTTGATTAGGTATGGTTTAATTACTGGCAGGGTTGAGGGGGCAGTGAAGACCTGATCGAGCCGTGATTTTTCTGCAGCATTCTTCACTGTCTCGATGAATTTGGGAAATCAGTTTCCCGTGCCCCAACAGAGTGGATCTGTGAGAAATGAAGGCCTCATTTACATGCCTGATGGAAGCTTGGCGGATGACAGTGAGTTGCTTGGATTGCAGGGTAGAATTTCAACAGAAAGGCCGATTTTGCAAGCGAATTATAATGCTCTAGATGAGGCTGATGGAGAGTCCTGGAGTGATTTGCTTATATTCGGCAGTGAAGTTGCGCAAGTGACACCATCAGACAAGGCTGTTGATGAATTTGACCATGATTTCTCGCTCAATGGATGTTACTATCAGAACTTGATGAAAATGAGTTCAAATGGATCAGGTCGTAGAGTTGTTCCAGCCACTTCATATCATGCTACTGGAACCGAGTACATGAAGTTTCAATCTCCTGATTCTATTCTTCAGGCACAGATGCAAGCCTTGAGTGGCAGCCAGGGGATCTCCACTTCCAGCATACTACTGAAGACAGCAATTGGTTAGTGACCTTAAACTCTTTTGTTTATTTTATTTTATATTTGCTGATTGAAGAAATGTCCTCTAAGTCTAAGTTATCATCTTGATGATGGTCTTTCTAGCCATGGCATTTTAAAAATTATAATTTAGGCTTGTGCTTGATATTACTCTGTTTTGATTGATCTAATACATTTCTGCAGCATTGTAAGCATGATTTATACCCTTCAGGATTTTTTTTGTTCAAGTTGCAACATTTTCTTTATGAAAAAGTGTGTTTAGATTGCACTTAATTTGGCGTTCATATCCTGCATGGAATTCATTTTCTCCACGAAAAAATGTGTTTTAAATTGCTCTTACATTGATGTTCATCTACCTACAGATGGAACCCCTACCCAACACAAGGATACATACAACCTGAATTCATCTCTAGCTTCAGAATCTGGCATCGACTCGTGTGCAGCAAATCGCTTGGAGTTTGCACCAAACACTCCTGAGCATGGAAAGCAGTTGACAAACCGACTTTCTGATATCTCGGCTGAGGAGAGTCTACCACCGAAAAAAGATGAGGGGGTTTTATGTACAAGCTCCCAAGGGGAGAACTCCTTGAATGAACATTTGGGTGATTTAACAGAACTATCTCCTTCAATTTTCAAGGAGCGCATTAGGTCTCAAGAAGTAGGCCAGGTTGGCATTGACCTTAACAAGGCACCATCACAAAGTGCTCCGAGGAGAAGAAAGCATAGGCCGAAGGTGGTTCGAGAGAAAGCAAAGACCCCTAAGCCACCTGTCGAGAAAAAGCCGAAAAAGACCCCTAAACCAAAACCAAATAACCTAGGTGAAAAACCACCCGTCGAGGGAAAGCCGAAAAGGACCCCTAAACCAAAACCACCATCAAAAAGGAAAGGAGCTGAAACTGAAACCTCAGTTTATGAACTAGGAAATGAAGCCTCGGTTGGGCTGAACTCTGAGGTGGAGACTGGAGTTCGTAGGGAGCTGAAATTTGACGGGCTGAACTTCGAGGCAGAGGCTGGAGTTGGCAAGAACTTTGACGGGCTGAACTTTGAGGCGGATGCTGACAAATGGAGTACCAGAAGTATTGTTGAGACAAACGTAAGGCTTAGGCCTTTTGATTTAAACATGGAATCTCCAGAAGGATGTGATGAAGCACATGCTGGTGTTCCTCATAGTTATGGCAGCAAGAGAAAGAAATTTGATGATGTGACTTCATCTTATGCAGCATTCTTCCCAGATCATTCCAGACCATTAGGCAGGCTAACAAATTATGCAAGTAGTAGCTCTTCTTCACCTACTTATTTGTGTGGTATGCCGCAAAATATAAACCTTGGGTTCCAGCAGAATAATGGCGGTCCTGGTATGCGATTCCAACAGAACAATGGTTGTCGCAGTGGCAGCAATGAGCTCCTTGGATTCCAGCAGAACAACGGTTTTGGCAGTGGCAGCAATGGGGTCCTCGGATTCCTCGGATTCCAGCAGAAGAATGGATTCCTTGGATTCCAGCAGAACAATGGATTCCTCAGATTCCAGCAGAACAATGGTTATGGCAGTAGCAGCAATGGGTCCCTCTCTAACCTCGGTCACACTATTACAGGCAACAAGCTCCTCTCTGACCTTGCTGACCTTCATACTGGTAGCAGCAATGGGCTCCTGGTTAATCGTAGTACTTCCCATGCAACCTTTAGAAATGGCTTTGAAGATCCTAGAAATATGACATGGTTGAAATACCAAAGACTTAGCATGCTTCAAAATTACTGGGAAAATTACTTTAGAGGTGTAGAAACCCTCAACGCTGAACATGAGATGACAACCGCTGTTGTTGATTCTTCGATGAAAATGAAGAGGCAGAGTAAGACACTCAAACACGCATATTCTGTAAAAGTAAAAGGTAAATTAATGAGACGTTATGTTTAATTTATATTTGTTTGTGTTTAAGTTCTAAACATTTAATGAATATGAATATGATGCAGAACCAAAGCAGGGAAATGATTGTGTTGATGATAATCCAATTGATGAAATGGACGAAATCACAAAGAAACTGCATGGTCTAGCAATCCGAGTAGGCAGAGGACGAAATGCCCGTGTTCCATACAAAGGAGACAGCAGAGTTGAAGGACAGAATGCCCTTGTTCCATACAAAGGCAGCAGAGTCAAAGGACAGAATGCCCTTGTTCCATACAAAGGCAGCAGAGTCGAAGGACAGAATGCCCTTGTTCCATACAATGGAGACAGCACTGTCGTTCCTTATGTTGATCCGATTAAAAAATCAAAACCAAGACCTAGGGTTGATCTTGACCCAGAAACCATTAAAGCTTGGAACCTTCTGATGCACGAGGCTGACCCCGACAGTGCAGAACCAATGGGCGAGGACTCAGAAAAAAAGTGGGAAACTCTAAGGGAAGAGATGAGTGATAAGATACATACATTTATTAGCCGAATGCATCAACTTCAAGGTTTAGTATACTCTCCATATTATGCCTCCAAATTATTCAGTCCATGTTTAGTTGTTCAGTGTTAGTAATAACCTAGAATATGATATTAAAGATTCAAATGCTGAATAAGGTCATGCATGAATTCCTGGGAAAACAGATCTCAGAGCACCACTAATAGAAATGCACCCTTTAACTGTTCATATATATTGATAGATGCCAGTTTCATGCTATTATGTAGAGCACAATCAGATCATATCGAAGAAAATAAGAAGCATTTTATATTTTTGCAGGAGATCGCGGGTTCATAGGGTGGAACGGATCAGTGCTTGATTCAGTAATCGGAGTTTTTCTGACACAGAATGTTTCCGACCATCTCTCTAGGTAAGAACCATTTTAATAAGATCTGGGAAGTGTAAAATGAGAGAAATTGAACTTGATATTCTTATCTCAACTTGTGCAGCTCGGCTTACATTAATCTGATGGCTCGATTCCCTGCCAAAGATGTGAAAGCCAGGGAAACTTGCTCCCAATATCAAGCAATATCGTGGGTTGAAGAACCAGGTATCGAAATTCGTAGTTCAGATGGCACCGTCATATCTCGTGGGAGAAAGGTAATGCAGCAGCATAAGAAACAAAGCTCGGAAACTCTGACTGTATCATCTCAGGGAACGGACAAGATTCTCAATCAGGGAACTGTTACTCATTGCGCAAATGAAAATAGCAGCAGTAGGGAGGAAGATGTAATATCTTCTCAGAATTCTTCTGAATCATTCTGTCAGATAACTAAGTTTATGAGATCGAGTCCAGAGTCAGAAGTCGAAGATGACGCGTCAGCCTACAACCCTCTATGTTGTCTGCAAAATTCATCTTTCCCTTCTGGTTGTTTTTGCTCGAAGAAGACATTAGATACGAGAGTTAACGGGTCTTGCTGCTCAGAACACTCAGTTTTCTCTGAGACAGAGATCCACAATCATCTGAGAACAATAGAAAACTTAGAACCAGGATTTGATTTTGCAAGTCATCAAGATTCTGTTAAAAGCAGCCAAGTACAAACCTCCAGCAGTTTTCACCTGGAAGGCAAGTCACCAGCAGAGTCCCCTAGACGTGAAGAAGCAGCCCCTATAGAGACCGGTATAGTTCCAAAGCTATCGATGTACAAATATTGTAATTACATTTCATGAAATTTTGATTCTCAGATGACCGAATGTGAGATTGTGTGTTGCAGGCAGCTCTGGTGATGCTGGACCTACTGGGCCTGGTGATACCGCGAGTGCAAAGAGGAAGCGTAATGTGAATAAGGCAAAAAAGCGTAATGTGAATAAGGCAAAAGAAACTGCGAATAAGGCAAAAAAAATTGACTGGGATCGCATCAAAAGGGACACTGAGGCAAAGTATGGGATAAAAGAAAGAACAAAAGAGACCATGGATGCTTTGGACTATGAGGCTCTGAAGAATGCTGATGTTGCATTAATTTCTCGTATTATTCTGGAAAGAGGGATGAATAACATGTTGGCTGAAAGAATTAAGGTATGAAAGTATCAAAAGTAGTGTTTGCTCGACTTACCCATGATAGAGGAACAACATATATGATTGAGTACATATGCTGCAGGGCTTTCTCGATCGACTGATGAGAGATCACGGAACCACTGATCTGGAATGGTTACGGGATGCTCCACCAGAAGTAGCAAAGTAAGTTACGACCTAGCTTATCGGGCCATACTCAGTCCCACTACTCCTTTTGAGATAAATAAGATGTATACATCTTAATAATTCTTGCTTCTCAAACCCGTCATGTTATGCAGGGATTATTTGTTGAGCTTTAAAGGTCTGGGACTTAAAAGTGTAGAATGTGTACGACTATTGACTCTTCAAAAAGTTGCATTTCCGGTAAGGGCTAATGCGTTGCAGGTTATTCATATCTCTAATGTAATAGGGAAAAAATAGCACTTATCTCATGATTTATCAGGTTGATACAAATGTTGGGAGGATTGCTGTGCGCCTGGGATGGGTGCCTCTCCAGCCACTTCCTGAGTCATTGCAGTTGCATCTACTTGAACTGTAAGTGATAGGATATAATCAATTCCGACATATTTCTACATCGAGAACACTAATTTTTTTTTATATTATAAACAGGTATCCAATACTAGAGACGATCCAGAAATACCTTTGGCCCAGGCTTTGTAAACTGGATCAGAGAACCCTGTAATCCCTTTGAACTTCTCAAATAAATTTAATTTGTGTGTGTGTATATCTAACTAGAAAGCATTTTCTTCCACTCTATGAGTGAAATTACATCTGTGGCTTATAGTCTTTGAGGTTCACTCGATTAACATGCAATTCACTTGAACCTGCAGGTATGAACTGCACTATCAATTGATTACATTTGGCAAGGTATGTCAGTGGAGTTTTCTTAACCATTATGATTCAAGTTATATAACCTATTGTTATTCAACATCGTAACAGGTGTTCTGCACAAAGAAAAATCCCAATTGCAATGCATGTCCAATGAGAGCTGAATGCAGGCACTTTGCAAGTGCATTTGCAAGGTCACTCATCATAGACATCTCTAATCATCAATTTTGCTTATTTAATGTTCTCTAATTCCTGGAAGATACTTACATTAATCTTGAATACAGTGCTAGGTTTGCCTTACCTTCTCCTGAAGAGAAGAGGATGGTCAATTCAACTCCGCCAATGCCTACAAGTGATATCCCTTCCTCGTTTGTGGAAACTATACAGTTGCTTTCTGCTAGTGATAATACTCCGCCTGTGGCTACAAGTGATGTCCCTTCCTTGTTTCCTATGCGGTTGCTTCCTGATTATAACAATAATCAGGACAGTGAAGTTCAAGTTGATGCGGAGCCGTGTGAGCCGATAATAGAGGAACCAGCATCACCGGAACCAGAACCAGCATCACCGGAGTCAGAGTCCGTAGATAGTGATATAGAAGACTTTTACTGTGAAGACCCAGATGAAATCCCGACAATCACTCTCAACTTGGATGAATTTAAGACAAATGTGGAGAGTGCCATGCGAGCGCAGAACATGGGGATTCAACTGGGTGAGGAGCTATCCAGTGCTTTAGTTTCCTTGGATGCATCTGCAGCTTCAATTCCTGTTCCAAAGTTGAAGAATGTCAGTCGACTGCGTACGGAACACCGAGTGTAAGTCCCTATCTATATTGTTTAAAACTAACTATAATTGTTCAAAAGGATATCAACCAGTTCTATAAATTATTGTTTAGAAACAAGCTGGGTTAACCATGAACAATGCTTTCACTCGTTGGTAATGTTCTTAATTTTTTTTACTTTGCAATTTCCTGCAGGTATGAACTTCCAGATTCACATCCTCTGCTAAAAGATGTTAGTGATGCTCACTTCTTTTTCTGAAAGATGTTTTATTTTTTACTTTTATAAATACTATTGATCTGACTCCCTCTTAAATTTTAGATGGAAATGCGAGACCCTGATGATCCAACTCCATACCTTCTAGCTATATGGGGTCCAGGTATGGTAGACCTTTATTGCAAAACTAAATTTGAGCTGATCCTAGGCATTCTGAATATGGCCAATGGCACAGAAATAATCGTTGGAAAATGCTATATTTTTAATCACTATGCTACTCAATTAGGTGAAGCTAAAGACTCAGCTCAGCCTCCTGAATACAATTCAAATACAGTGAAAGGCACCCTTCTGGTGAGCAAAAAAAAAGAACGATTAATAAACAAAATAACTAGAGTGTCCATTAGCACATTTTCTAACTAAATATCGGATATCTTGCAGATACCCTGCAGGACAGCTATGAGGGGAAGCTTCCCACTGAACGGGACTTACTTCCAAGTCAATGAAGTAAGTGATGTTATGCAGTCACACTTTTCATTAGTCTGAATTGTAATTTAGGCATTGATAGTCATATGGGTGAGTGAAGTCCTCGGTACATCAAGGATCAAGAAATTGTAATTGACTGACAAGTCTTAATACTTTACAGGTATTTGCTGACCACGCATCCAGTATGACACCAATTGATGTTCCTAGAGATTGGCTATGGAATCTTAAAAGACGTGCCGTTTACTTTGGGACATCTGTCACTAGCATCTTTAGAGGTATCTCAATATACTGTACTGTATATCTCAATATACTCAATTGATGGAGTGCTGAGTTTATAAATTAAAAAAGCCTAGAAAAAAGAAGAAAAAACTGACAGAACAGTAAATTTTGTTTTCCAGGTATGAACCAAGGGGAAATTCAGGCGTGCTTCTGGAAAGGTATCATTTCATCTCTTTTACTGTTAGAAACAATTTCACATCCTAGAAATATAATGTGATAAATAACAAAGGGTCATTCAGAAAGCTCAAGAACTCTACTTTCTACCTGCATCCATGGATCCATTACTATTAGTTACGCAAGTTTTAATGAATACTATGATCCAATTTATTATGCTTCATCCCGCCCAGTCTTCCATCCATTTCATATGAGGTTAAAGGTCGGGTTCTTGTCACTTCATCACTAATCCATCATTCTTGCAGGAAATGTGTGTGTCCGGGGATTTGACCGAATAAGGAGAACACCCAAACCACTCAATAGTGGACTGCACGAGATTGCAAGTAAGAAGAATAAGGAGAACAGTGAGAACAGTGAGGCGAAGAATAAGGGCACCAAGGAGCCGAAGAGCAAGGGAAGCAAGGAGCCGAAGAGTAAGGGAAGCAAGGAGCCGAAGAAGGGCAATGGCGACAAGGAGCCGAAGAATAAAGAGAATGGGCCAAAGAAGGGCAATGGTGACGACGAGAACTATAGGTTGGAGTGAACTAACCAATACCTGTCTATATACAGCAAGAAAGAAAGAAATACTGGTGATTTGGCTAACTGTCAGCCATTGAAAGCAGACGCGGCAGTTTCATCTCTTTGTATCGGACACAGTTTCATGTGTAAACCCTGATAGACCCCTTTTCAAACAAGGTTTAATAGTTTACTGTAAGCTGAATTTTGCATTTCAACTTAAATTTAGTTTTCTTGGGAACATATTGCAGATACCTATTCCCATGAACCAACAAATACTATTTGATTCTCACAAATGATAAATGACAAATTCATTTGTAAGAATCTAATCCATACTCAGAAATATGAATGCCAATATTCAACTAAACCGAACATCAACAACTAGAGCGTTATCTAAAAAAGCCCATCAACGTCATGAACAAGCATGCGATTCATACTGAAAAATGTACCCAGTAACAGCCACATCGGTGAAGAAAAAAACGTACCTTACAACGGCCGAGATGTCGAAAATTGCATGATTTTCATCGAAGATCACGTGAATGAGCCAGATTTATGGGCCGAGATGTCGAAAATCGCATAATTTTCATCGGAGATCGCATGAAGGAGCCAGATTTATGGGTGGAATCTGTGTTTTGATTTCTGCTGTGGTGAAGAAGATTTGACGGAATCGGTGGCGGCCCTGGTGTTTGAGCGGGAAAGGACTCGCGTAAGTGGAGGGAAATGATTGAGAATCGACGCGCGACGTTAGCATCATTTGTTTCATTCATACGGTCATGCCTCTCCCATTTAAATGTGTGGTTAGAAACTTGGAATCATGAAAACTTTTTCCCATTCCGCATACTCCCAACTTTTTTTATGTGGCTTATTAAAAAGAACTCTTTTTTCTGTATATTTTGAAAAATGTACATTTTTTACTTCTCATAATTTAGCGTTTTACTTCTCGAATTTTTAAAAAGTAATCGTTAGTAAGAAAAATAAGAGCATATGTAATGGTAGTAAACTTAATGAGCACTATGTTATACTAGCAGGGCAGGTCGCGCAAGGCGCGGCCATGACTCAATTAAAAGTAAATTTTTTGGCTTAACATATATAATATGAATTGTGAATATATACATATATATATATATATATATGAAATAAATATGATATGTATGACATGTCTTATAAATAGAAGTAATAGAATATAGATAAATTGTGAACAGTGATCTTGTGTAACACGATGTATTAGGCCTCGGAGGAGAATTGCTAATGATGTCTAAAAAGTGTAATTCTTCCGTCAATAAACGATATGATTTGTCTGCATAAATAAAAAGAGTATGATTAATACTGATATAATTTTTGTTTGGAATTAGAAACGTGTATGTATAAGCTAAATAGACAGTTGAAAATGGTAACTTACTTGTACTTAAATGTAGTCATCCATCTATTCCTCCACTTGTAGCTTGGTTAATGTAATAATTTTAACGTATTTTCATCTAAAGTACTAATATACATAACTAACATAGAAAGGATGCTACTATTTATAACTAACTCAGTGTCGTGAAAATAAAAACTGGTTATACTCACTCAGATTGCAGCCCAGTGCAACTTGATGAATGAAAGGAGAAATAATTAAATGGAAAGAAAGGAAAAGAAATTGAAGAAGAGGAAGAAGAAAATATGATTAATAATATGAAATTAAAAAATTGATTAATTAGAGATGTTTTTTTTTGAAGATGGAGATGAGGAGTTTAGACTAAACAATTGTTTCGGTAGATGAGAGGTATAGAGATAATTAAGTAAGGCCAAGAAGTTGATGTGGGGATGAGGTGACAAATGATATGTTATGCCACATGTATAGAGAGATATGTTTTCTTAAAAATGGATGCTTTTTTATATATTGTTTCGTTGCATTAATCGGATTAGTTCTTCAGTCTGTGTTATATGAAGATGGAGTAAAACAATTTTATTCGATTTAATAGTTTTAGCAATCAACTTTTCATAATATTATTAAAAATAAACATGCTTAATTGTGGTTGTGTGTGTTAATCTCTGCTTACACAAATCCAGGCGCCCAGCAGGTTTTCTAGCTTATTATTTATTCCACGCCATGCTCTTATTTTGGAAGCTAATAAATTAGCTTGCAAGAATTAATCTCAGCACCATTGAATGTCCTGCATAAACGGAGAATGATCTTAACAGAAAATATACTACAGATTCACGCTTCCCATATGGTTTAGCTTGTAAAAATGTTTTTCGTGCTCTCGGAACGCTCATTGCTTCTTCCTGCAAAGATATCATCGCACTCCACGACGAAACATTTGAGGTCTATACCTTAATCCGATCTATGGAAACAAGTTATACTATATTCATACATAAACCTCGTAGAAACATGATAAAAAGCTACGTTCACACTACTATGATGTCTATACGCCGATTTGTATTGGTAGAGAGCAGCTATCCCGAAAATGAGAAGTTTGATTCAGGCGTTGAGGATTGAATAACTAATTGAAATTAAATAGAAGAAGAAGAAGAATCTATGGGGAGACGGGGCATTCACTGCTTTCTTAATTGAAGGAATAATGAAGAATGAGAAAAAGAATCGTTGGGGATTTAAGACAGTAACGAAAATACATTGAAGTTGAATCAAAATTTAAAACTGAAAATTCAAGAACCGGAAGAAAGGAAGGGTTGCATAATTGGAAAGGGAAAGGTCAAGAAATAAAAGGGATGGCGGAGACCGGTGGAGAGACTGGCGGTGGCCGGAGTCGAGATGGCGGGGACCGATGACAGCCAGAGTATGGTCGGCGATGCCGGCGATGGGCGAGGTGGCGGGGAGACCGGCGGCGGCCGGTTAGAGGAGGAGTCTGGTCGGCGATGTTAGCGTGGAGTAGGAGAAGAAGAGGTGAATTGAATGTGGAAGCGATAGAGAATTGGAAAAGACGGCTTAAAGGAAGAGAATATGAAACGAATCAGGAGTTGTGGAAGGTTATATGATTAAGGAAGATGAATTTAATAAAATTAAAAATGGTAAGAAGGCGGAGAGAGACTGGCGGTGAGAAGGCAGAGAGACTGGCGGCGCGGACGGAGTGTGGTCGGACGAGGAGGCGGAGAGATCGGCGCGGACGGAAGGCGGAGGCGAGATGGCGGAGGCCGGAATCTGGTGGGAGAGGAGGCGGAGAGACGGGCGGCGCAGACAGAGTGTGGTCGGGCGGCGAGATGGCGGGGCTGGAATATGGTGGCGAGGAGGTGGAGGGACCGCGCGGACGGACCGTGATCGGGCGGAGGCGAGATGGCGGAGGCCGGAGTATGGTCGGCGATGGGCGAGGTGAAGGTGGGGTCTGGTCGGAGGAGAAGAAGAGGTGAAGGTAGAGAATTCCAAAAGACGCTTAAACGTAGAGAACGAGGAAGTTGAGAAGGTTAAGAAAAAATGAATTCAATAAAATTAAAAATAGTACGGCAGAAAAAATGGAAAGAAATTAATGGGTGGGCCAGACTATGAGGTGGAGCTGATGTGGCAGGTGATATGGCATGCCACATGTCAGGCAGGAAGGAAGGTTTCTTTATACATATGATAGATTTTAAATTTTGACAAAATATTATGTAAGAACATACTCCCAACTTTTTTTGCCTGGCTTATTAAAAAGAATTTTTTTTTAGTATATTTAAAAGAATGTGCATTTTCTAATTCTCATACAGTGAATTCTTAAAAAGTAGTTGTCGGTAAGAAAACTAAGAACACTGCAGTGACAGAATCAGACCGAAATTCATGGAATTGCTGAATAACTATGTTTCGACACATTGAAGGTTGTTCTCCTATGCAATTTCACCGTACTATCGTCCTTATTACAGTAAATTAACTCTTAAATTCTAAAATTTAGGGTTGTCACTACCACCCATGGCAACCCCTGGTTCCACCAGCGAACACATGTAATGGTAGTTAAACTTAATGTGGAGTATGTAATTTATTTAAAATTTTGACAAATTATGCAAGATCCAACCACCATGTTGAGGTTCGATATTTTAAGGAAAATGTGACCTATATTATTTGCAATCTTATAATTTATATCGAGGATGAAAATATGAGATTTGACGTAATTTTGTACGAACTTTTATTTACGAGATTGTTTGAAATATAATTTTTGTTTAAACTTAATTTTGACTTTTGAGGTGTTGATGGACAACTTTTTGTTCAGTTTTTTTTTTTGAGGTAATATAGCTAGCACAAAAGGAACAAACTTACAAACATCTGGCTCAAATTACTATAAAATATAAAATATTATTTTGATTGAGAGACTACGTTTGTTAATGTAACTAATTAAACGGTGCCAAATTATACCATTTTTAATCTTATTTTGTTTTTCAATTTATTTTTTCTGAAATAGCAAAATGGGCCTCCAGCCTTTTGATAATGGTCTCAAGCCCAATGATATTAATAGATCTCCAGCCTGGTCAACAAATATCAACAAACACCTCCCTCAGCTTAAACCCTTTTGCAGCTCTTTCGCTTCCAAGTTTTTGCAGAACCGGCGTCCCACTACACTCCGCCGCCTTAAAGTTCATCCGAAACCAAACGGTAATTATCCGACAGATTTTGTGCTTTCGAGTCTGCCAATATTACAGGTTCCTTTGTAGGTCTAATTGGTTGCGTGATATTTGCAGTGCCATGGGTAAGGGGGGTAAGAAGAAGCTTTCGTCGAAGAGAGTGAAGCCCGTTCCAGCTGCCTTAGCTGTGGCTCCAGTCGCTAAAGATGAACCTTCTGCTGCTGCCCCTGCTGCTGATTTCTTGGTATGTTTTGATTTATAGTTTGTTTGTGAATTTGTTCAGTTGGAAGGATATGTTCTTATGGTGATTTGATGCTCGAATAGCCATTGGAAGGTGGTCCCGTGAGGAAGGCGCCTAAGACTGCTGAGAAGGTTGATAATAAAGCTTCTGTGCTGTACATTGGGAGAATTCCTCATGGGTTCTATGAGAATGAGATGGAAGGTATGGTTTAAGGTTTTTTGATGGATGTTATCACTGATTGAACTTGATTGTTGCTTATGGAGTTGATTAATTTGCATTGTGTGTTGCATTGCAGGTTTTTTCAAGCAATTTGGTGCTATTAAGAAGCTTAGGGTTGCTCGTAATAAAAAGGTACTTTTGGGGTTGTTTGATGATTCATAAGTCCGTAGCTCAATTCTATGGTCCTGGCACTTTTCTTGTTTTGCTGACGTTTGAAAGATTCAGTTTTAGCTGAACAAGGAACCTATTGTATGTTTGGAAGAGTTATTGGCTCTAATGTGTGCTTAGATTTGTCTGTTCACTACTAAGTTATTAGCTCTAGTATGTGAAAACAGTAAAGTCTGAAGATGTAGATTGTGTTTAAGTCTGAATAGAATAACTTAATCACCAGAATTTAGATCTGCGAGTAGGTTAGTAGGTCTTATACTGTTGGGAATCTTAATATACATAAGTCAGCTGTTGAAAGCATGAGTTGTTGAGTGGGTTTGGTTCAAAAAATTTCCCTGCTTGTAGATCTGCTTGTGTCCCGTGGGCTTGAGGCTGTGTTTTTTGGTTTAGGCTTTGTCATTGGTTTTTGTTATTATACTGATTGTAGGTTTGTTTTTCCCTTGCTTGACAGACTGGAAAATCCAAGCATTTTGGGTTTATACAATTCGAGTCCCCTGAGGTAAAAAGCGTAAATGTTGGTCCATTAGCCAAGACTTTACACAAGGTATTCTTTTCTAATACACATTTTTTCCACACAATATGGGAACAGGTTGCAAGAGTTGTGGCTGATTGCATGCACAATTATCTTTTGTTTGAGTCCTTGTTACAAGTCCATCTCATCCCCTCAGACAAAGTCCATCCTAAGCTGTAAGAGTCTAACTCCTCTGCTTATACCATCATTTCTACTTTTAATGCTTAAAATCTGATATTGATAGAGGCAACTTAATTTTAAAAAAATTTAGATAAAGGTGGTGATGATGAAAATTCAGCTTTTGTGCCAGTTCTGCTTCAGAAGATTCATGATTGATAGAGCTGCTATATATCATCTGAGCCTAATATTTTTTAATAAGTTTATTTATTAGTAAGGGTTGAAAATGTATGCTAGATAGTGAAGTGTACAAATACATCACTTTTTTTTAAGTTTTAACTAAGAAACTATAGGTTTCTCTTTGGGGTGCATAGATTACACTTATTTGAGCACTTTGTTTTTCCAATATAGTTGGACAGGCGTTAACCGCTGGTACAAACCCTTGGATTGGGTTAGAATTGAGAGGAAGCATCATGACAAGGTAAATATGAATGAGTTTTGTTATAATAATTAATCTGCTCACATATTTGAAAGTTTGGTTAGTGAGATTGAAATTTATCCTAATTTATGCATTTAATTACTTTGCTCAGGAAAGAACTTTGACCGAGCATAAGAAATTGGTCGAAGGTATTATGAAACGGGATCAGAAGAGGCGGAAGAGGATTGAAGCTGCCGGAATTGAATATGAATGCCCAGAAATTGTAAGAATATGGCTCTCTCTCTCTTGGTCTCCCTTCTGATAGATATTAAAACTAAATTAAAGTTTAATTCACGTAGAATGCTTTGGTTGGTACTCTTAATCTTATTTGTTGGATGGATCTTTTCGCAAAGTTAGTATCAGAGTTGCTATTCTATCTAGATGAAATGGAAGACGTGTCTCAGTTTCTCATTCATTTGTGTGTGTGTAGGTGGGTGGCTACCAGTCTGCTCCAAAGAAGAAGAAGTTCGATGAAGAGTAGAGTGACATTTTGGCGAACCAAAAGTAGGAACCACAGTTCAGTGGGTACCCGGGTTAATGGACTGGGGAGCTTATAAGATCCCAAGACCCCATCAGAATGGCTACCTTGTATGTGTGTAGTTTTTGCTTAAACTGGACTGCCTTGATTGGCCTGTGGAATGAAACATTATGTTTAAGATTTGGTAATGCTAAAACCTCTGCTTATTTTGCGAGCATCTAATTTTTATATGATATATAAATAGAAATTTTGATGACAAAAGAAAATGTCCTAACCACAAGTATTGTCTTGGAAAAATGTAAATGAAGCAGGAAATTCATGAAATGTTGATTTTAAATTAAAGCAATGCGGTAAGCCGATAACAGCTTCCTTGCTTTGGTGAACTTGACCGGTGGATATATACACATATCATATGATGTATATTTTGTGGTGCTATAGTATTTCCTAATTTTTAATCCGCAATTTAGGATGTGTTTGGTTCGCAAGATTTTTGAGAGTCTGGATTTTGTTTTGACTTTTTGAGAGTTTGGGTTTTTGTTTGGGATTTTGAGAGTCTGGTTTTGCAAAATCCTTGTTTGGTTGGGTTGACTTTGTGAGTATAAAACAAAATCTTTGATTGGTTTTTAGAATTTTACAAGTTTGGATTTTGGAAAACTTGGTGAACCAAACAAGATTTTACAAAACTGGACTTGAATAGTCTAAGTTTTGCAAAAACTTGTCCTGCAAAAATTTGTCCAACCAAACACACACTTAGTGATGCAGGAATTTGGTAGTATGTATATTGTGTGTCGATGTCAGTGGAAAACGCACCTGAAATCACATAATTTCCTTCTAAACTCAATATCATCAATATACCCAGTGAAATTTGTCTAAAATAAACACAATATTACATATGCATGTCACACATTTTGTCAAGACACTTATTTTTGATAGATATTTCCAATGGCGGACTTGTAAATAGGTAATTGTTATGTTGCTACAACTATTGAATAGAGTCACGCAATTGTTTACTCTCGTCAATCCGTGACGTCGGAATTTACCTAAAGATGGAATGGGTGCTAAAACGTCGGAATTTACCTAAAGATGGAATGGGTGCTAAAACGAGGTTTTTAAATCTGTAATAAATCTGCATCAACACATGTTAAGAAATATACTATGGATATTTAATTATGGATATAATTCTTTTTCCTGATTACCTATTAACAAAATCACCAATTAAACACTAACTAAAAGTCCGAGATGAAACTGCATTCAAATTTACCAATGAAATCAATCTTGGCGAAGTGCAGTGAATAATGTCGTATTCTTCGTCAATGGAGTTTTCTATTCTTCTGCGTCGACTAAGACTATTCGCCAGCCTGCGTTTCCAGGTAACTACTTTGATTTTATTCTGTAATTTTGTTTCTTAGCTCGAGATTAAGCACACTATTTTGCTGCAGCAGTAAGAAAGAATGGATCTTTTCATAGTTTTAATGATTTTTTTCATCTTGTTTGGTTTTGCTACCAGTGATGTTGCTGTTAATTGTGGGTCAACTGGAAATTCCGGTGCTTTTGATGGCCGGCGGTGGGTTGGAGATGCTGCCGGTTCTGAGATCATGGCTAAAGGCAAGTCAAGGAGTTCAACTGCTGTTGATAAATCATTCTCAGCCGATCCTGTTCCTTACAAGACTTCAAGAATCTCTGCCTCGCCGTTTCACTACGAGTTTCCAGTTACTGCAGGTCAGAAATTCATTCGCCTGCATTTTTACCCTGCTTGTTATGGTGGTTTTCGAAATTCGCAAGATATATTCAGTGTCAAAGCTGGTCCTTTTACCCTTCTGAGTGACTTCAGTGCTTCACTTGCTGCTCAAGCTTTAGGAGTAGATTATTTGGTTAAGGAATATTGTTTAAATATCGACAACAATTCTGTCATAACCATAACATTTTCCCCCTCCCAAAGAAGTAGTGGTTCAAGGAAAGTAGTTGCTTTTGTGAATGGAATTGAGATCATCTCTATGCCAACTGCTCTTTATTACACCAAGGACAGTGATTTGGGTGCTCGTATTGTTGGCCTGCGTAATCGATTCGCTGTAATTGATAATACTACAGCACTTGAATTGGTGGAGAGATTGAACACTGGAGGTACCCCGGTCTTATCGGTTGAAGATTTTGGGTTGTTTAGGAGGTGGAACGGGGACTCTAATCACTTGATGGAGTCTGGAGTTCATCAAGTGTTTCAACATGCAAGCATACTCACGGATGCTGCCCCGTCCAAAGTTTATCAGACATCTTGGCAAATGGAGCAAACTGCTCGAGCTCAAGGGCCTTATGTGTTTAGGTGGAAGATACCTGTAGATGTTGGGTTTGGATACTTAGTCCGGCTACATTTCTGTCATTTTGGCGCTGGAGTGGCAGATGGTGGGAGCAAGGAGTTTACCATCCTCCTGAATGATCAGATAGCTGAAGCTGAAGTTGATTTCACAAGTTCTAGTGGTCATGGTGGGGTGCCATTGAACAAAGATTACATGGTGATGATGAAGGGAGTCAAAGAAGCTGGCAAGTGTGATCTATTGATTGGTCTACGTTCCACTGATGAAAGAGTAGTTGGGCTACTGAATGGATTGGAGATCTTCAAGTTGAGCAACCCTGATAACAGTCTTGCAGCTCCAAATGTAGTATTGCCGAGATCCACATCTTCATCATGGAAGCAGCAAGTACATAAACTGTTCACTTTAAGCCAATTCAATGTGATAGCTACTGGTACGACTTTACTGCTTGTTTTGGTAAATCTGATGGCTCATTACTTGAGGCAAAGTCAGGAAGAAAGTGTCACCAAGGAGAAAGATACAATGTGGCAGTCAGTTGATTCATCCTTTTATTGCTTTTCTTTCTCTGAAATCCAGTCAGCAACTCAAAACTTCAGTGACATAGCTGTTATAGGGAGGGGCGGATTTGGGAAGGTGTACAAAGGGTTCATCACTCGCATTTCACAAGTTGCTGCTATAAAAAGGTTGAAGGCAGACTCCAAGCAGGGAGCACGCGAATTCTGGTCTGAAGTTGTGACCCTATCCAAATTTCGTCACACTCATCTTGTGTCTTTGATAGGATACTGCAATGAGAACTCAGAGATGATCCTTGTATATGAGTATATGCCTCGTGGTACACTTGCTGATAATATCTACAAACTTGCCAGAAAGGGGGAGGATTATGTTTTTCTCAGTTGGGAACAAAGGCTCGGTATATGCATCGGGGCTGCTCGTGGCCTAGTGTACCTTCATACCGGAACTGAACAAGGAGTAATACACAGAGATGTGAAAGATACAAACATCTTGTTGGATGATAATTTTGTAGCTAAGGTTTCAGATTTTGGGCTGTCCAAGTTTGAAGAGTTTAGCGAATCAAAGAGCTATATGAGCACAAAAGTCAAGGGCACACATGGTTATGTGGATCCAGAATATCGTATGACTGGAAAGTTGACTAGAATGGTTGATAATTATGCCTTTGGAGTAGTGCTGCTAGTTGTTTTGAGTGGAAGACCTGTAGTAGACGTCAGAAACACAGAAGAACTGCAGAGTCTTCTGTCATGTTTCATGGAGTGCATTGCTGAAAGGGACTTCACAGTGATTGTTGATCCTCGTTTACGGGACAGTATCGTTCCGAGCAGTTTGGAAGAATTTATGAAATCTGCTGAGGGCTGCTTGCATCATCAGCCAAAAAGACGGCCTACAATGGCACAGGTGGCTGAAAGTCTCGAGCTTGCTCTTGAAAAGCAGCGTGGGATTTTCCTTTCTGGTGGTGAAGATGATGGGGAGGTTAGCCAGTCTTATAAGGATGGAATCGCGGATTCAATGCAAATCGGCCAGAGTCCTTCACCTATTAAAGAGCCGCCGTTCAGAGAAGACTCTTCATCAGTGAAAAAACCAACCTGGGGCTCATCATGGTTCTCCTGGATAACAGGAAAACCGAAGAAGAAGACAGAATTAGTTTGGTCAAATGAAGGCAACCCTAGCCTTATTTCTGGGATAAAGAAAGTATCCAGTCCTTCCACAGTGTCAGGTCATAGCTTCTCTATTGTCGAAATTAATGTAGCCACAAATGGATTTACACACCATGTATTATCAGTCGATGAATGTGATCCCAAGCTCAGTTACTATGCAAAAGACAGCAAGGCGTGGCTAGGATACATGAAGCAGGTGGGAAAGCCAGTTACTATCTATCCAGATAAATATTTGGACATTGGTGCCTCCTCGGAATTTCAAAGGGAGATAGAGAAGCTGTCAAAACTGAGACACGTGAATCTACTCAGTTTGGTTGGCTACTGTTTTGATGAACCGACTGATCAGTCATTCATTGTGTATGAGCATGTTGGCTTTGAATCCCTTCAAAATTATATCTATCGTAGTGAAGCCAGATTCAGTCCCCTCTCATGGAAGTGCAGGCTTAGTATATGCATTGGTGTAGCAGAGGGCCTTGCTTACCTTCGAAAGTGCACTGGGAGAGCAAAGAACCAAGACAACCTGAGGCTGGCAAATCTTATGTTGGGCAGTAACTGCACTCCAATGATCTCTCATTTTGGTGTGTCCGGGTTCAAGTTTTTGGTTGAGGATACACCCCATAAAGCAAAGCGATCCATCCTTCCTGGTTTCGAGATTCGGGAAGATTCTGATCTGTGCTCATTTGGTTTGATCTTGGTGGAAATTCTGCTTGCAAGACGAATCAACATTGAGGAAATTTATGGGTTTATTGTTGCAACACGTGATAGCTTCAAAAGCAGGACATTCCATGATACCATTGACTCCACTTTGAAGGGGAATATTGCAGCAACTTGTTTGGCTGAATACTTGAAGGTTATTTTTAGCTGCATCATTGCCACTGAAGTACCTACATCAATGGATTGTGTTGCCTCGAGCCTCAAGGCTGCAGTCCAGTTACAGGAACAGGCAGAAGAAAAGCGGGGTAGTGACAATGCTCTCAGCTTAGAGGGAATGTACCAAGACTTATCTGATCTTGCTGCTTTCTTTGATAAGTTCAAGTCCATACATTTAAAGGTGTAGGTATTGCCTGTGTATTTGGTTTCTGTTGGTATTGAATTTGGCCTTACGAGTCAGAGATAAGTATCATTCCACAAAATTTAGTACCTTTTGCTCCTATACTATGTAAATATCAGTGATGATAAAAATTGTTCATTGCCTTGATGACTTTCAATCCTTTATGTTCTTTCATCTAGATTCTTAAACTCGTGCATGAGCTTTACGGTTACTCCTTCACCTTATAATGCATTTGTTTAGTAGGGCTCCTGTCGTATGGTTAGGGGTTGGTTTAGCTAACAAAATAAGGATGAAGATGTGGGTACGAAGCATATTATTGCCTAGCTGTCGGTCATTTCCTGGTAAGTCTTGGATATTGTTGCTCTTTCTTTGAACCGTCACGACAGGAACAAGAATATGTTATCATTTCTCTTAGTTATCAATACCTTTAGTAAGATAGTAGCGTCCCATTTAAAGCAGATGAACCACATATTTTCCTAAGGTTTATTGGCTTCCATGCTTACTTGCATCTTGTTACTTTGTCTTCATCATATTCATTACTTTGTGGTAATGAATTTTGGCATTTAGGTGATGTTCTGATATACAGAGTTATGTGTGTCGTACCTTTTCTAGATGACTTTCAATCATAAATATCTTGATTGTTAAACTGTTGGATGGGAATGGGATTCCAAAGATTTCTCATTTTGGTCTGTCGGGATTCAACTTTTTGGCTGAGGCAATCATCCTGGCAGTCCCTGGTTTTGAGGTCGGGAAGATTCTGATTTGCGCTCTCTTGGTTTGATCCTGTTAGAAGTTCAAGAAGAACTAAACCGAGCAACGCAGCAGAATCAGAAACCGAGCAATAGTCAGTGTGATGAAGTACAACTCATGTGTGATCAAATAAGATATTCGAGCGAATCAAAGATAATATTTAAAGAGATATTCATCGCCGATCTGATTAGATAGAGAATATATTTTAGAGTTGTATTTTAGTTAGGATTAGTCTCAAATAAGGAAAGATTATATTTCCCGCAGTTTAGCTATAGAAATAGAATATAGCTAGGAGACTAATTGCAGCTGTGATTAGCTGGACGAGTAGATCAGTATTACCGTGATTGAAGAACTGAGAAGATCAACACGGCAACACAGCATCGAGCTATAAATAGAGAAGGAAGCTGCGACATTAATTATCCATCTTGAGTGAAAGTATTATGCACTATAGAATACCTTTACAGTTTTGGAGCAACATTGAGTCGAGATTCAACAGCTTTGCCTTCACCGGAGTCTGAAACCGAATTGCCTTAATACCTCGGGAGAGGTGGTTAAGAAAGCAGGGAGAGGTGGTCAAAGAAAGCAGCAAGGAGTTGCTGACTGGCAGTGAGGGGAGCTCACAAATCCACACAGAGAGATAAGTCAATAGATAGTTAATAGTTTGTGAACTTTGTAACTATTCTTGATTATTTAGTTGATGAGTTTCAGACTGGGCAAGGCCCCGCAGATGTAGGTGTTTTAGCACCGAACTGCGTAAACACATCGTGTGTTCTTACTTTTACTGTTTAAACTGTATTGCATGTTTAAACATACTTGCTGAAGTACAAGTATTATTTAAGAACACTAATAATTTGATCGATAGTAATTTCAATTGGTATCAAAGCTTGTTCACCGTGTTTTACCTTTAACAAGGTCAGTGAAGATCCGGATATCGATCATGTCAAATCAAGAGAAAGATGGTTTGTTCCACACGCGTGCACCCTTGTTGGACAAGAACAACTATGGGTACTGGAAAGCAAGGATGAAACACTATATTGATGCATTGGATGAGGAAGCATGGTACTGGATTTCTGGCTGGTTTCCATTCATTCTCAACCCAGTACCATGCTTCCTCATCCAATGCATCAATGTAGTGCTTCATCCTTACTTTCCAGTACTCATAGTTGTTCTTGTCCAACAAGGGTGCACGCGTGTGGAACGAACCATCTTTCTCTTGATTTGACATGATCGATATTCAGATCTTCACTGACCTTGTTAAAGGTAAAACACAGTGAACAAGCTTTGATACCAATTGAAATTACTATCGATCAGATTATCAGTCTTCTTAAATAATACTTCTACTTCAGCAAGTATGTTTAAACATGCAATACAGTTTAAACAGTAAAATAAGAACACACGACGTGTTTACGCAGTTCGGTGCTAAAACACCTACATCTGCGGGGCCTTGCCCAATCTGAAACTCATCCACTAAATAATCAAGAATAGTTACAAATTTCACAAACTATTTACTATCTATTGGCTTATCTCTCTGTGTGGATTCGTGAGCTCCCCTCACTACCAGTCAGTAACTCCTTGCTGCTTTCTTGACCACCTCTCCCGAGGTATTGAGGCTATTCGGTTTCAGACTCCGGTGAAGACAAAGGCCTGTTGAATCTCGACTCAACGCTGCTCCAAAACTGTAAAGGTATTCTGTAGTGCAGAATACTTTCACTCAAGATGGATAATTCATGTCGCAGCTTCCTTCTCTATTTATAGCTCGATGTTGTGTTGCCGTGTTGATCTTCTCAGTCCTTCAATCACGGTAATGCTGATTTACTCGTCCAGCTAATCACAACTGCAATTAGTCTCCTATCTATATTCTACTTCTATAGCTAAACTGCAGGAAATATAATCTTTCCTTATTTGAGACTAATCCTAACTAAAATACAACTCTAGAATATATTCTCTATCTAATCAGATCGGCGATGAATATCTCTTTAAATATTATCTTTGATTCGCTCGAATATCTTATTTGATCGCACATGAGTTGTACTTCATCGCACTGACTGTTGCTCGGTTTCTGATTCTGCTGGATCAAGTGTTTAAACATCAGTATGTTTAAACGTAGTGACTTCTACAAAATAGCTAACTAATTCGTGTTGAGTATTCTGGACCTTTCAATTAACATTGAGGAGTACCAAGGGTTCTTAGCTGCAATGCAAAGAGCGTTCAAAGCAGGACATTGAAGGGGGAAATTGCAACGGATGTTTGGCTGAATGTTTGAAGGCCATCTTTATCTCACTTATTGCCATCAAACAAACAACTTCATTGGCCGGTGTTGCCTCGATACTCAAGCTTGCACTCGAGTTACAGGAAAAAACAGACGCAGCATAGGAATCAGATGGCAGTGAGAGTGCTTTCAGATAAGAGGATACTGTTATGAGTATCTACCAAGATATATCCAATCTTGATGTTTTTCTCAACAGTTTTGACTTTTGAGTTCAAAAACTCATAGTTTGAATCTCTCTTGATGCAGAATAATTAGCTGATTCGATAAGTACTTGAGATGATTGTTAAGAATGACTTGGTATAAGTATAAGAGATTTGTGGACTAATACTCCCTCCGAGTCTAAAACAATGACACAAGAACAATGACACAAATTTTAAGAAAATGAGAAATGGGTGGTGGAGATTGAGTGCAGAGAGAAAAAGCTAAATTGTGTGGTTGAGATTAACCTAATACTTACCAAAAAAGAAAAATGATATTGTTATTGAATCATTCAAAAAAGGAAAGTCTGCCAATTTTTCTGAATCAGAGGGAGTATTAAAGTTGAACTGAATATGAATGAACTGTGCCGTCCCTAGAGATATTGGTGCTTGAGATTTGAAAATTTAGGGCCTTGAAGTAT
Source organism: Sherardia arvensis (assembly GCA_948330725.1). Lineage (NCBI taxonomy): Eukaryota > Viridiplantae > Streptophyta > Magnoliopsida > Gentianales > Rubiaceae > Sherardia > Sherardia arvensis. The sequence continues at coordinate 7,894,520 of OX415236.1, read as the reverse complement.
AAAAATATTTGAAGTATTGTGTAAATGTAATGGAGCTAAACACATGAAATGGGGGGAAGTGCTTTCTTGGAGTTTATTTTTTGTTGAACTTAAATTAATTAAATTAAAATAAATTAAATATATGAAAATGAATTGAAAGAAATTATAAATATATTTACTTAACTGAACTGAATTAAAAATAAAATAAAATATTTGAATTAATTATTTTATGTGCTAATAGAATTATAATATATTTTAGTTAAAAATACAATGCACTGAATTAAACTAAAGAAATTTAAATAAACTAAACTAAATTGATTTTTTTAAAATTATTTATAGAAAAATTTCAAAGTGAAGTGAATGTGATTGTATAAAATCAACTCAAATATTTTAGTGGTAAATTAGCATCACATAAAATTAATTTTCTCATGTTTCGCGAAAAGAAATGACGATAATTTTAGATTAAGTTGAAATGGTCAACAGTCCATGGCTGACGACTACATTAGTATATTTTGGCCATCAATAAAATTTACTATTTCGAAATTATTAAAATTAAATCACAACATGTTGCTGTGCCATCTATGGCATCACAAAAAACTATCATATTTTTACATACTCTCGATTCATTGTTTTTGTCACTGTTTGACCAGCTACTTTTTCATGCCATGTTTGACCACCAATAACTTTTATTTTATAAAGTAATACATAATAATTTTTTGATATTTAAAAACTCCATATTACGGAGAATTCAAAGATATATCAAACGATGATATTAGTATGTATACGTTATAAGAAATTTATGATCAGATATGAAAGAAATAATGTTGAAAAAATTGTGTCATTAATCATTATTAGTGAAACGGAGGGAGTATTATGAAGAATAATATTTAGTGTACTAGTGACTAGTCATTAGTATATGAAGAAATAAAAGACTAATGAGTACTTTTGAGAAAAGACAAAGCATATTAATGTTGTACTACTACTCAAAATTAGATATTATGGTTTTACTAGTACTTATTTTCATTCGAAACAAGTATAACAAAACAATCCGAACATATTAAAAGTGTAAGAATTTACACATTCATCTTTTTTCTTGTATAATTATATACTAATGATAAAATTAATATATACTAATGGTAAAACTAAACCCAAAATTATCAAAAGCTTAGTAAATTGACAAATAACAAATTTGGCCAGCTGTAGCTAGGGGTGAGTACAATGCTCTCATTCATTTCTTTTGGCTCCTTAAATAAAACGGAAAGGGTAGGTATAACCGTAGGTTGGTCCAACCGCCTACGTGTCACCCTATGAGAAATTCGATCAATTTAGTTATTAATTTAGGAGCATATTGGATGCAGTCCGTATTTTATTTATTTTGCGGTCCAAAATAAAAATATGTGTTCGATATATATGATTTGGTCAATAATTATGTATATCACATATGCATCATATATATTACCTCTATTGCATACATTTGCAAATCAGTTATATGTCATAATTATTATATATATGATTATATAACAAAAATACGGACTGCAAATAAATAAAATACGGACTGCATTTAGTAGGTAAGTTATTTTATTGATGGTCAATTATTGTCTTCAATGTATTGAAGACAATAATATGACTAAATAAACTGACATTGATCAGTTTACATTGGTACATAATTGAAATATACTCTATTATAATTTTAATTGAATTGAAATTAACTGGCTCTAAAAATATTAAAATATACGATTAAACCACTAGCGTACGAAGATTGCTCCACTTCATCATATTCACAAATAATAATCTTGCATTAATATTGTAAACACTAATTGAATCGAATTATAACTAAAGAACACATTAATTATACGACTGAATGAAACTGAAATTCATCAAAACTTAATTGATCTGATTTAAACAAAACTAGACTTCTTTGATCGAACAAGATTTATGGATTTGGAAATGCTAAAATAATAATAGTACAACTACATTAGGTCATATAGCATCAAAGATTAAAAAAACTGATTTGAACTGCTAAGGTTGAACAAAAAATATTTAAACTGAAAATATTTTTTGGATTGCAACAAATCACATTAATTTTTTAATTGACTGATCTGATTTGAATAGAAGTGGATATATCTAGATTGAACTGAACTGAAAAAATTGTAGAGAGTTGTAATTAAATATAGAGGAAATGTACTAAATTGAAAAAATTTATTAGAACTGAACTGAACTGAAAAATATAATAATATTTACCTTAACCGAACTGGAAAAAACTCCTCAAAAAAATTTGAACTGGAAAAAAAATACTGAACTGGACTGAAAAAATGTAAATATAGTAAATTGAAATGAAAAAATATTATACTAAATTGAAAAAATATAAGTATAAAAAACTAAACTAAAAAATACAAATATATTAAATTGAACTAACATGCATATCTTATTTGGTGAGAAAGTAAAAAAAAAATTACTATGCACTATGACCCAGACCACCGGTTGGTACAACCGGTGGTTATATGTAATGCTCCCCTAAAACTAAATAAAACAAATTTGTTTTTTTTTTTTGAAACAAAACAGAATCGGAGAGTTTTGGCTTATAAATAAAGCTGATAGCAACCATTCCTCTCATTCATTTCTCAACTCACACTCCTTGAGATCAAGAAATCGATAAAGAAAAGAGAAACAAAATTCTCCAGAATGTCCAATTCCAGTATGTCGCCGCCACCTGCTCCGATGTGCCTGAAGCGGAAGAGCAGACTCCCGTCATCAGCTCCGAGGGTCCGATTGGACTTCGAAAATGTTGAAACCCTCCTCTCCCCTCCGTTGCCGCCGGCTCCAATGAGCACGAAGCGGAAGAGCAGGCTTCCGGCGACACCTCCGAGGAGGATCTGCTTGGATTTCGAAGTTGCTGAAACGCCGGAGCGATTTCTCAGCCCTACGCTACCGCCCGTCCCGGTGGCCAACAGGCGGAGAATTGTGGCGATCGCGGGAGTTTGGAAATTAAATTTTGAAGATGATGAAACGCCGAAGAGAATTCCCGGCGGACTCCTCCTCAGCCCTGTGCTGTCGCCCGCGCCGGTGGCCAAAAGACGGAGAATCGTGGCAATAGCCGGAGTTCGGAAACTCAATTTCGAAGACATGGTCTAAGAAGAAGAATGGCTCCAGATTCTGGAGATGATCTGATATGAATCTCATGTAAAGATATGAGTCTATTAATGCTACTATAGAATAGAGAATTCAATTGTACTTTGTAAAGATACGAATTCAGTGATATAAAAGTTTGGTTTTTGAGCTTATTTTGATCTTGCAAAAGTTGTTAATTTGTTCTTTGTTCAAGCAAAACTAGTATAATGTCCGTACCGATGCACGAGAATTTAATTTTAAAATATTATAAATTAGTAAAAAATAATGTAATGTTAGTTAAGTAATTTTGACCGAGTATTATTTTATGAAAATTAAGTAATATAACGTATCAACCTTTTGGTGAATAACAAATTGGTCGCTAAGACATTGTTAAGTTTTCAAAAATCTAAGAAATAAAGAAATTATATAACTTTATTATTCCATCTTCTAAAACACTTCCTTATAAACTATACTAACGGTACTATGGATTGGTTGATCATTATTGTCACAAATCAAAATATTCAAATCAAAATAATCAAAATTTCTACTTTTAACTCTAAAGACATCAACGTATAGTTGTTCATGAATGAAAACGGGTTTTGAGATGCTAAGCTTTTCATTGATAGTTGTCCGACGTAGGAGTAGTTTTATAAACCCTAAAAACCTTATAACATGCTGCTCATAAGAAAATTTATGATATTTGTATGCATATATTATAAATAAAATATTATTTTAGTAAAATTTATATTTGAGTAATATAATAAAATTAAAATTTTAATAAATAGATATCCGTGCATCGGCGTTGGTGTCTGATAACCCGGGCATGGAAAAAAATAGCTGATATCGATGAGTGGATAATTTATGAGTAATCTTAAATGGACATAAATTTTTATTTAATCAAATATGAAAACTGTTAAAAACTATTAAAGAAAAAAATGTATAATAAAAAAAATAAAACAAAAAGAAGGTATAATGCATAACAAATTAGTATGACCAAGGAAATAAACGATTCATTAATTCATAAGTTTTATTTCTTTGGTTGCATGAATTAATTGTGGACTAATATAACATTAAATATTCGCTGATACCGACCTTATGTAATACCAACCAAATAAAACGTTTTGTTTTAATTTACTCATCAATTCATTTACATTGATATGACCATGATGCATAGGAAGCCACATAAAACGTTTTATGTTAATGCGCTCATCAATTAATTTACAACTGAATTCCAAACGTTTCTTTGAGTGGACATGAAATGACAACAAATGGCATTAGTTTTGAGTGGATTTAATGGGTTTTTTTTCTGAGAATATTAGTATCAACCGAGAATCATTGGATTCAATTGGTTAAATACTAATAAAATATAGTTTTATTTTTTTATTTGACTGTTATGAAACTTTTATCATTTAAATAAATGTACCAAAAATTTAATCATTTATCACATCATATGAAATTCCGTATGAATATAGTATGCATGTATTATCTGTGAATGAAAATATTTACAATTTTTATGGCACAATTTGTGAAATTGGATCAACACATAATAAAGAATTTGTGATAATGAATAAGTCACGTTTTTATTTAAGGGAACGTTACAATTCGGTTTTAAAATTATATTTTACCGTTACAAAATAAAAATCATTTGTGACAACCATTAAGTGAATTTTTTTATTTTAGGAACCGTTACGATGGAGGTTTTTAAATGAAGATTGAATTATTTTTTCTGAAATAATTGCAGGCTATAAAGAAGAAATAGTGCATGAATTAATGGAACAAAAATAATAAAGAATCAGAGAGGATTATTTAGTAATGTTTTTATTTCAAGGAACGTTACGAAGCAGGTTTTTAAATGAAGATTGAATTATTTTTTCTGAAATAATTGCAGGCTATATTGAAGAAATAGTGCATGAATTATTGGAACAAAAATAATAAAGAATCAGAGAGGATGATTTAGTAATGTTTTTATTTCAAGGAACGTTACGAAGCAGGTTTTAAATTTTATGTTTAACGTTACAAAAATAATGAAGAATTGGTGAGGATGGTTAAGTACAGTATTTATTTGCTGGACGTTATGGTGCAAGGTAAATTTTAATAATTTTTAATGAAATACTTGCAGGCTATAAAAAAGAAAGGGCGACTAAATGCACAAATCAAAAACCAATAATCAACAACACCATAACCATGCTTTTAAATTGGGAAAATATAAACTTGTAAATGAAGATAATTCAACTACAAACTAAGAGATAAATAATTATACTTAAAAACTAAGAGATGAATATCCTCCTGGAAGGTTTTGAGACCTTGGTCTTTCCTTCTTTTACTTGAAGAGAGCAAGGGGAGAGACACCAGAAACCTTAACCATCTTGAACCTAACTCCGGGAATACCCCCACAACGTGTTCCTTACGACCAAATCCTGCAATCAGAACCTTATCCTACAACCCAAGAGGATACACAATCCAGCAGTTCATCATCTTAAATTGTGAATCAAAAAAAATATAATCAAAATCAAACAACAGTTTTACAAGTTGTACTTACATTCTCCTGAATGTAGTTCAAGCAACCATCCTTGGACACAGAGGCAACAATCTTCTTTTGCATTCTTGATCAGCTGAATACGATCATACTTTCTAATAGCAGAGTTAGGCGCTGCTTAGCTTCAATGCCACTGCAAAATGTAAAGCTTGTCAATTTCACTTTCAAGGGACATACAAAACAGGGAAGTAACAGAGACAGCAAAACAAATCTCACATTTTCTCAAGAACAATGCCCTTAGCATGGGATGACCCAGCAAATGACTTCTTCCATTCGTTACCAAGATGAGATTTTTTGTAGGACTTGTCTGCCCACCTCTTAACCCTTCTGCGAGACTTCATCTTGCAACCAACTCATATACCACGTGTCTTACTACAAAAACACACGTCAAAGCAGAATTAACTCAGCAGGTGCAAACAATAACATCAACAATGTTCCAACATTAACTCTCATTTTTCAACAAAATTTGAATAATACCAATTTCAAGAAGTCATGCTCCAGCAACACAAATCTAGTCAAAGACACGGCTTTATGGGAGGAGCCACAATTGGACAGCAACTCTTCAGCAAACTCTCTTGATCAGATCCTGCAGCTACCATTCAAACTCTACATTATCTAAGCATAGTAAAAGAGAAGCCAAACTAACAAATAATATAGATTTCTTTCATCAGGGAATAGAGGCTTTTCTGTAAGATACACAAATTGAAATTGATGCAAAGGTTTCATCGCTGAACCTGAGTGTTGAGCTGACACGTGATTCTGAGCTGTCTCTCGGGTTAGACCACCTAGTTCCAAATACGACACAAACCTTCAATCGCTGGCGAAGAATCAGAAACGACACAAACATCCACGCCCGTCTAGGCTGAGGCGTCTCTCGGGCGATGGTCGGAGACTGAAATCGCTGATAACTCGATCTCCGGCCAGAGCCCACCGATGCCCCTATCCCGTACTACCCGTTCGTCCCCACTCACAAGGCTATTGAGAGAAGCACATGAAGGGACGAGGTTTACCACACAGGGCTGATCGTTTTCTAATTGGATGAAAGAATTTATGGGGATGAACTGATAAAAGAACAACAACAAAACGACAGATTTAATGATGAAACGGGTATTGAATTGATCCGAATTGAAGGAGGTAAGAGAGAGGAAAAGGGCGGAAGAAAAACGTTGCAGCACGATTCAGAAAGGATAAAAACAAAAAACTTAAAATTAAACTTAGAGTAAACCATGTTGATGTATTAATTTGTGGTTATCTTAAAATTAATTCAAATTTATGAGTAAATTCTAAATCATTCTCTTTTAAAATATAGTATAGATCTTGTTTAATTGTTGGTTGATGGGCATTGTTATGAACTTAAGATTAATTAAAGTGGTTAAATACTATAAAATTGGGATAAAAAAAGACCCATAAACGCTGCCCAGATTCAACCGTTTCCTCTAGTCAAAGAATGGATTCCACCGTCTTCGAAGCCGTCGTCCCAAACCGCTACATCACCTTCACGTTTCCCCACCCTCTCCACACCCAGCTCCTCCGCATCGCCGTCCTCGATCACCCTTCCGCCGCCGCCACCACAGCTCTCGCCGCCATGCTAGTCCCGCCAAATCGCCAGCGCGACTGGATATTCACCACTCAAGCAGGCCATCTCCAGCTCCTCCGCACCTTCCCCGACCTTTCTCGCCTCATTCTAATCTCCGATTACAATACCACGTACGAAAACCCTCAAATTGAAGAGAGCTTGCTGCCGTTACTCTTCGCATTGACTCCCAAATCGGCGTTTGATCGGAACAATAGGTTTCCGGAGATTCCATACCTGAGCTACGAGGATGATGTTGTAAGCACGGTGGTCCTGGAGAGATGCGCTGGGCCATGTGTAGGCGAAATGCTGGTGGAAAATGTTGAGCTGGATTTTGGGGGTAGTGCTGGAATTGAGTTTAGGAGGAGGCTGAGGTTTAAGAGAATGCCTAATTTGATTCAAACTCAGGTCAGGATTCATCCCAGGGTTCCATTATCTGCACGAGCAGAGTTAGAGAGTGTCGAGTTTAGGGTGGATAATAGGATGTTGGTTCAGCCTTATTTGGCTCCAATGGTGGCAGGTTTGTCGTTGATTAGCTCTTGTTTGGCTAAGAGGAACCAGGCAGGTTTCAGGCCTAGAGCTCTTTGTCTGGGGGTTGGAGGAGGGGCTTTGGTTGAGTTCCTGAGTTCTGAACTGGGATTTGAAGTTGTCGGTGTGGAAGAGGATGAGGTTGTTTTGTGTGTTGCTAAGAAATATTTTGGATTGAAAGAGAGTGAGTTGGTACATTTATGCGTTGACGATGGTATTAATTTGGTTCAAAAGTTCGCATCTGGAGAGAAATGTGGTGGTGGGAAGTTTGATGTGATCATGGTGGATCTTGACTCGAGTGATGCTACATTGGGTGGTAGCGCACCTCCTTTGGAGTTTATGAGGAAGTCTGTTCTTTTGGCAGCTAAGAAGATTCTACTCAACCATGGGGTGGTTGTGATCAATGTCATTGCTGCCGATAGGTCATTTTATGAGATGATAATTGGAGAGTTTGGAGAGGTCTTTCCAGATTTATATGAAATTGATGTTGGAAATGGGGAGAATTTGGTTCTAGTTGCCTCTCCCTCGGCAATTGTAACAACAGCTTGTGATGGTGATTCTGATAATTATTTTCTCCAGAAGTTACAGTCTAGCGATCAAATGCATCATCATATGAGTTCTATCAGGAGAAAACCAAGGGCTGCCTTACCTATGGAGTAGGCGGTATCGAACTTCTGTGATTTAGAATCTGATGGTATGTACTTCCATGCCTCTGTCAAAACAGATAGATCATCATGAGCTGTAGAAAAAACTGTCAATGTGTATTGTTTGTGCTCTGGCTTATACTAATTCTTCTCTGCCTACTTGCCCCATATAAGTAATATTTCTACTTGTAGAAGTCCAGATGCATTTGGTGCTGATATTTATCTTTTCTATGTATAGTTGACTTTTGGTTTTTTATTTATCAGATTATAATTCTGTGAAGCTACTGGTAGAAGAAAGAAACTTGTTTTGAGCTCAGAAGAAAAGCCTGAAAAATGAGTGAAGTGGTGGAGTCCCTTTTGGATCTTCCATCACCAATAATAAGTGATATTCTGTCTCGATTACCAACCAAGAGCATTGTTCAATGCCGCTGTGTTTGTAAGGCATGGCTCAATCTACTATCAGAGAAGGAGTTTGATACTTTGCACCTGTCAAGATCTCTTCCCTGCCTTATCATACACAAGCTCGATCTGGATTCTTCTTTTGGAAGCGGCTTCAATCTGGTTGAGCTTGAAGATAAACCCGACCACCGTGATCTTTCTGTCGCAGAAATGAAGGTCATCCCCCCAGATAGCTGTGGTAATGAGGGTTTGATCATTGTTGGCTCCGTCAATGGCTTGGTTTGCTTAAATGAATTCAAGCAACCTTATGACTCCGTCTACCTTTGGAATCCCACCACACGCGAGTCCATCGCTCTTCCAGATCCTGAAGGTGAAAGTGAATATCCAAATTCTGTGAGCTATGGCTTTGGATTAAGCTTGAAAAGTGGCCATTACAAAGTGGTTAGGATTTTCCAAGAGTTGGAGAAGAGTTCTCTGCAAATACTGAAGTCCATTTGCCAGGTTTATGCACTTGGAGAAGGGTCATGGAGAACAACAGGGAACAGTCCTCATCTGTTCAGTCGTGGCACAAATGGCGTCTTCTTGAATGGTAATCTCCATTGGCTTATCCATGATCCTAACGGCTCTGATTTCATATCTAGTTTTGATCTCGACACAGAGTCATTTGCCTCATTCCCTGCTCCTCCTGAACTAAGCCAGGATTTCAACGTAGCCAGCTTGGGACTTTTCGGACACTGTCTAAGCATTTGCGACAACACTTCAGACTATGAAATCGCCATTTGGGTGATGAGAGAAGGTAGAATCAAGAACGAGAAGGCATGGACTAAAGAATATGGTATAGAGAAGTGGCCTGCAGATCTCCACGGGCCATCCTATGAAGTAGTTCGCGTTCTTAAAGTCTTTCAAGACGGGAACATCTTGCTTCTGTGGAGAGATGACATTTTGCTCTCATACAATTCTAACACCGAAACACTGCATCAATCTGCTGTTCATAAACTCATCAAATCATCCGATGATGGCGGATATCCTCGCATCGAAGCAATGGAATTCGTTACAAGCTTTCTTTCCCTAACAGATGTAGCACTTCAAAACATTACTGTGTAATACATTCTTCGAATACCAGATCATCTGCATTCTTCATTCGATTTATAAATATGATAACATACATTCTTATACAATCTGAGTTGATTGAAATACACAACACTGTGTCTATATATGTATGCATTCCCTTCCAAAATTCCAAATTGCATATAAAGAAGAATGAAGATAGAAATTGAAGCTAAAGTAAGGCGATGAGGATGAAGATGAGAAGAGCAGCTACAAAGGAATACTTGAGAGCAGCAAGCAGAATGGCGGTGGATATGACGAAGATTTGCCACAGAACCTGAACGCTGGCCCACGCCAGCACGCCGGTCAATCCGACGGCCACAATGTTCTCCGGGTCCGGGTCCAGCAGCAGATCGACCCACTTGAGATTCAACCTCGGCCGTCCATTCCCGCCGCCGGCATTCTTAGACTCATTCTCTTCTATTCCGCTTTTGGCATCCCTCCCGTCATTCTTACCGTCAGATGCAGAGGCCGAAAATGATAATTTCCTGGGGGTATTTATTCCCAGTGGGAATTGGGATGGGATCGGAGAGCGACGGAGTTTGACTGGATTGAAGCAAGTAGAAAAGGGGGAAATTGATAGGGGCGATTTTAGCGCCATAGGGCTGAGCTTCATGACTCTACGCTGTCGAAGTCCTTGATCAACTATTTATCTCTCTAGTATAAGGGTAAATTCTAAAATATCACCATTTTATATTCTTCTTCCACTGTGTGTGATTGTAGGCGCGCCAATTCGTAATAAGAGAAAAGTTGAAGGATAAATGTCACTGCTCCAAACAGAATGAAGACCGGCCTAATTAGGTCAGTGATAGCAGGAGAACTCCGGCAATGAGCTCCCCAATTTTAACTGTCTGCAGCCCTACTCCGGCGGCGATGAATTATCTTCGTCAGCTTTCACGCGGCCGGCGGAGCAATTGATCGCTGCGAATTGGTGGGGGGAACACAGCTTGGTGGCCGTATTAGGCATCACTGGATAAGAGCTTTGGGTTCTCCGTGCATTTTGGAGTCTTCAGGTAGCACTTGTTTTTCCTTGGTTTTGTTTCTTCCTGAAGACATCTTTCGTTGTGTTGATAAATTTTTTGTTTGCTATGCATCATCTTTCACTCTATTTTCCTTGATTTCCTTGTAAAGCTGTTTATGCTCTTGTTAAACCGAGTAGTCTATTCTTTTTAGTTATTGATTCTGAGTAGTTTGCTGCTTTTTTTTTTTCATTTCTAGTCTTTAGGACTGCGTGTAGAATGATTGATAGTACATTGCTACATATATGCATACCACCTTACTCGTTGATGTGTGTGGAATAGGTAGTGACTAGTGAGACTATCATTTGATGATTTTATGATTGTGGGAGCCACCCATGTAGTAGATGAAGGCCATTATATTATGGCATTCCTCTTGTCATATGCCATGAATTTTGGGGCTCATTCTGTCTCACTGTCTTTTACATAAGAGAAAGGGCTATCCGGATAAAGTTAAAAAAAAGATATATAGAAGTGCTTGGTTTTTGAGTCTGAGATCTTCTAGATGCACTAAGGTATGTTATTTTTGTGAACGATGTTTGACTATTATAACATGCACAGGTCCAACCTGGACACACAGTGCTTGTTCATGCAGCAGCTGGTGGGGTTCGGTCTTTGATATGCCAGTGGGCAAATGCACTTGTTAGTCAAGTTGATGAGATAGCATCTGAGTGGGAATGAATCTAGAGGATTGTACATTCGTCTCAATGACGTTCTGTGGCATACCTCTGTAGTGGCTCCTAGCTTCCTCAATATAAACTCTATTTTTTCCACGAGGGCAAAATTCAACGTCTCCCTGGGGATGACTAAAACTTCAACTCCTCCACCGATTATAAACGCCATGGATGTTTACTTGGTTAAGCAGCTGTTACTAATACAAACTCATGAAGATGACGGTGCGTACATGCTCAGTACGTGTGATTGATTTCTGGCTTTTCTACTCCTTAATTTGCTTATATATTTCTGGAGTTCTTTTGTAGTTTTGGCAATGCTTCATATCAAGTCAACTTATGGAGTCAAAAGAGGGTGGCAAGGGGATCCTTGTTTACCCAAGAACTTCACTTGGAATGGTCTGGATTGCATCAACCACGGTGACATGAGTATACCACCTCGCATTAGATTTTTGTAGGTTAATGTGCAGTATTTGAACTGTGTTGCAATGATCTCTTTGTCCGAAAAACTTTCCAGTTTATGTGTTTGTTCAATTGGCATGCAGGAATATGATGCAGGAAAAATACCAGTAAATGCAGTTGAATATCTGATCAGGTTTCATTGTGGAGTAATGACAGATGATGATCAAAGGGAGTTCAGCATCAGATTGCCCTGATTTATGGTCAGTCTTCTTCTAGAAAGCAAGTCAACCACGAGTTATTGTCTGATGGATATGTTTTTATTCACCCATGGACCCTTCTCTGTAATTTCCTTCTAAGTCATTCTGTTGACTGACTTATCTATCAATAACCGTGGAAGAAGACTTGTTTAGTAACCTGAGTCCACACCTTTACAAGCCTTATGATGTACTCATTCTGCTGAAAGAGAGATATTTTTGGTATTTTGAAGCATGAGGCCAGTTCTGGCAGTTTCTCTTTCTGCATGCATCTTTCTTTTGTATCGTCATTTGATTGTTTCTGTTCACGATGAAGCATTTTCAGATTATCTGATCGGTGACGTTGCAGTTGATTGTGGATCCAATGGGAACTCCATCGCGGGGGATGGCAGAGAATGGACAGGAGAATCGACCTCAGTGCTCGTCTCTGGTGAACCAAAAAGTTCAGTTGCTGTTAAAAATTCATTCCTTGGCGTCAACCTTGTTCCCTACATGACTTCAAGAATCTCAGCCTCTCCATTCAACTTCACATTTCAGGTAAACCCAGGTCAGAAATTCATTCGCTTCCATTTTTATCCCGCTTCATATCGTGGATTTGAAAAGTCGCTGGATATCTTCACTGTAAAAGCTGGTCTTTTCGTCCTCCTCCATGACTTTAGCCCTAAACTTGCTTCCAAACGTTTAGGAGTAAAATATGTTGTTAAGGAGTTTTGTTTAAATGTTGAGGAGCCTGGGGAGTTGAGAATAATGTTCTCTCCTTCCAAGAACCACATGGCATGTGCTTTTGTGAATGGAATTGAGATCATTTCAATGCCAACTGGGATATATTATACACCTGATGGAGATTTAGGTGTCCCTATTGTCGGTCAGAACTATAGCTTCCATAGTATTGACAATAGGACAGCACTTGAAATGGTGCAAAGGTTGAACATTGGAGGAAAATTGATCTCCTCAGTAGAAGATCATGGCATGTTTCGCAGATGGAATGCAGATGCTTCCTACTTTCTCGATTCTCACGTGTCTCAAGTGAAATACACGGCTCCTAGGCTAGTTTCCGCAGCAATGCCTTTATACATTGCCCCGTCAAAAATTTACATGACATTCTGGAAAATAGAAACAGATTTCCAAGCACACAAGCCTCATAGCTTTAAATGGAAGATACCAGTAGACTTGGGATATAAATATTTTGTGAGGCTTCATTTTTGCAATCTTGACCCACCAACACCAGACACCGAAGGATTGAATTTCACTATCCTCATTGACAATCAGATAGCTGATGTCATCAGATGGACTGGTAGTTCTGGCTTCTCAGTATACAAGGACTTTACGGTGGTGACGAGAAGTGGCAAAGAAGGAAGCGATTGCCATATCTTTATTGTGTTAGAATCCTCTAATAGTCTGGCTCTTGAACTAGCTAAAGGTCTGGAAATCTTCAAGATAAGCAACCTCGAAGACTCCCTTGCAACTCCAGCTCCTGCTCATTTAGAGAAGATGATAACCCCAGGGAACCTAGAGATCCAGCACAGTGTTTTTGGGACTATTATGACCATTATCATTGTTGTTGTGAATATAGCAGTCTACATGTTGAGGATGTTTTGGGAAGAGAATGTCCAGAATCAGCAGGGTGCACATTCTGCATCAGTCGAGCCATCTTGCCGATGCTTCTCTCTTGCTGATATCAAGTTGGCAACCCAAACTTTTGACGATGCATTTGTTATCGGTAAGGGAGGATTTGGTAAGGTGTATAAGGGGTTCCTTCCTGGCATTGCAGAGGCTGTTGCCATAAAGCGATTGAGCCCCTTCTCCAGGCAAGGAGCTCGCGAGTTTTGGGCTGAAATTGAGACACTTTCCAAACTCAGGCACATTCATCTTGTTTCCTTGATAGGCTATTGTGACGAAGATGGAGAGATGATTCTTGTGTATGAATACATTGCTGGTGGAACACTTGCTGACAATTTATACAAATATGCCAGAAAAGGGATAAATTGTGCTCCTCTTAGTTGGGAGCAAAGGCTCAGAATCTGCATTGGTGCTGCTCGTGGTCTGGAATACCTCCATACTGGTAGTGAGGATGGAATCATACACCGTGATGTGAAGGATACCAACATCCTGTTGGGCAAGAACTTCATACCTAAGATTTCCGACTTCGGGCTATCTAAGCTTGAAAAGTTAACCCAATCAAAAAGTTACGTCAGCACGCACATCAAAGGGACAAGAGGTTATTTAGATCCATACTATTGTTCGACGCACAGGTTGACAAGAACAAGTGATGTGTATTCATTCGGCATTGTTATGTTGGTTGTTCTTTCAGGTAAACCTGCTTTAGATTATACTGCAGAACCTGAGGGTCTCCTAGCATGCTTCCAAGAATGCCTTTCAAGAAAGGAATTTGACATACTTGTTGATCCTAACATATATGCCAGCATTTTACCTGAAAGTTTAAATGAATATGTCATATCTATTGAAAACTGCTTACACCATCAGCCCAAAAACCGACCTACGATGTCTCAACTGGTGGGAAATCTGGAGGAAGTATTGCAGCAGCAGAAGAAACCAACTATATCTGCATCAGGTGATACAGCTGCAGTAGAGTCCGAGCCGGTTCAGCATTTTGAATCAGAAGCTATTCAATCAAGTGAAGGTGAAATGAGTCAGGGTTCCATGGCTGTATCTGCACCTATGAAAGATTTCTCTAGAATCATGGATGTATCCTTGTCAAGAGGGAAAAAGATTCGCGTTCAGAAACCATTTTGGGCCTGGCCTTGGAGGACACTTCAAAGCAGAGGTAAGTTAATGAAGGATAATATGCTGCTGGCAATTAGTTTTGGAGCTGCTCAAGTTCACTCATGACCTTTCTAAATTGATGTAGCATCATTTATACTTGATATTGATCCAGCTGCAGTATCAGTATGTCTGTTGATATAATTCAAGATCTGCTTATTATATATACTCCTCCACATTCTTTGATTAGAATTTTGTCTTGGAAGAAAGAATCTGTCTGCTATATTAATATACCTCTCAGATATCAACTTGACAATTAAATGGTCCTCCTTTTGCACAGAACTCTTCCAGTGTAAATTTGTTATTGTTCTCTCTGTGTGTAGGTGATGAAATTCCTGTCTTCCTGGATGGTGTGTATGCTGAGAAATTTGTACAGTTTTCACGCAGAGAGCTTGCAAAAGCTATCAATGCTTCCATTAAAAGAAATTCACTCTGGGAAACTGTTTATTACTCGGAGCTAAGAGGCGAGGTTTGTTCTCATCCTCATATTGTGTTGAGACAAATATGTCAAATCTTGACATTAACATAAGCTTATATGGTCACAAGTGAAAACCTTAATAGTTTGTTCTATATCAGCTTAGATTTGCTTCACTGAACCTTGTATCCACTGCTTTCAATATTAGCTTTACAGGATCTCCCTCAACAGTATTACCACAGTTTTCACATACTATATCAAAATTGCAAACTTTTATCACCATTGAAACATTATTTTCATGAAATTAATATCTATTAGTCTGGCACCCACTTCTGTCAGGTTTAGACTTCAACTAATGCCTAAATAAATCTTCTCATTCCACTGCTATCTCAATCTTCCCAGGAATTTGCATTTATGTTGTTGGAGTACATATTTATAATAGGAATTGCATGTATTGTTAATCTTGACTGCTATATCTGTTGCAGAAAGTTGCAATCAAGACATATAATGCATCCAATATGCAGTCGAGGACACAGTTTCTAACTCATTTGGAAGTTTTAGTAAATGTTGATCATCGGAATGTGGTACAGCTGAACATCTTTGCACTTGAGCATAATTTCCTTAGCATACTAAACTCGTTTCAGTTGCCCCAAAGGATAAGATTTAGAATGAATAGAAATCTTGACTTATGTATGTTCATTCAATTTCCTAATGGAAATACAGGTACGCTTGATTGGTTACAGTGTTGGTGATCCTCTTATCCTGGTATTTGAGTATACTGACAGCGGTAACTTGGACCTCCATCTACATGGATGTGGATTTGGTAATACATTCTCGAAGTAGTTAAGTAGTTACAGTGTTTCATGCAATGAATTTAGTAATTTACACAATGCCACTAGATTCACCAGAAAATCATGCTTCCTGACTTTTTCATTCTTTTGGAGATTGACAGTGCCAAAAAGGTATTATTTATTTGCAGTATGCAGTAATGAAAAATATTGCGTGCAGCGGAGGAATCACTATCATGGGTTTCCAGGGTACAAATTGCATTGGATTCAGCAAGCGCTCTTGAGTATATTCATGGGCATATCTTGCCCAGCTACATCCATTGCAACATTGCACCATCAAGCATTTTAATTGACACCAGTTTCCGTGCAAAGGTAGTACGTTGTACACCAATACTGCAGTTATATGCTGAAGCTGCTGTTGATCGAATTTGTTAAAATAATTTCAGGTTACAGATTTTGGTCTTGCAAAAGTAACTGATTTGTCTGAAGTATGTCCCAACGCTGTTGATGTCTATGCTTTCGGTGTTGTGCTTTATCGACTAATATCAGGAAAACCAGTAACATCACAAAACAGTGCCAGTATTAGGATCATGGTGAGTGCTTGTGTGTGATTATCGATGTTGCTTTTGATGTTGATACTCTCATGCTTGTTTTGATAGTTTGAAGAAGTTCTTAGCTCAGATAGTCCAGACAAAGATGATCTCCTCCGTAAACTGGTGGACCCGCGACTCGGGGATGATTACCCATTTAAGTCAGTAGTGAAGGTAAAGCCAAGTGTATACTGCTGTATTCTATTCCAATTTCCTGGTAAAATAAATGTAGTATTGGTAATTCACGTTGTAGATGGCTTGGTTGGCCCGTGCATGCACTAGTGAAGATCATCGACATAGGCCTAACATGAGCTCCGTCTCTGCTGAGCTCGATACCCTCTCGCCAGGTCCCCCTCCATTGTCTTTACAGGATGCCCTAGTATTCCCTATCTCTCGCTATCAGCATAATATTAATTATCATGACTGGATCATAGCCGACTCTACTAATGATAGGGAGGTCTCATACTCCGACCTGATCGTGTGTGGAAGGTAAATGGCCAAGTGAAGTTGCCTTGGATTATCACTTTGTGTTTGTGTACATCAAATCATTTTTTTTTTCTTTTTTTCTTGGAGCAGGTAATATTATAAGAGTGGAATATATGTTCGGGGTACCGTAAAAACATTATGAACCATGTTAGAGAATGTGGTATAGATTAAAATTATGCCAACCCATGCCTTTGATACCTTGACCTTCCTTAGATGAAGGATCATCTGATAATACAAAATACACTTTATATACGTACACACACATATGTGTGTGTCATTAATTATACATGATATGGGACATCATTGTTCTTTGATGATCTGTGGATTTCAATTTGTATAATTGTGCGCATTTGTAAATAGTAATGTTCCTTTATAAATAGTAAATAGTTGCTACACAAATTGTATTGCATATATTCATATCATAGTATTCTAATACACATTCGTTGTATATCATTGTACATGTGTACCCTTGGGGTACCATATAAGCATTGTTTGTACTTTGTAATATTCTCGATCCTATAACAAATATCATTCCCATTGTACCGCATTGTATATATTATTCTCAATCCTATCACAAATATCATTCCAATTTTCTTGTTTACAATGAGAAACCATAATTATAGAACATATACCCTAATTTAGTGAATATAAGAAACGTTTTATTCATCATATTTGACTAAAACCGAGCTATTGAATTGAAATAAACCAATTTTAATATTTCTAATAACTAGGTTGGTTGTGCCATCGCGTGGAGTTCTTAATTATCAATAATAATAGATAGTAACATTTATCGCATATTTTAATGAGCTATATATATATATATGTGTGTGTGTTTGTGAAACTTGATTTGCATCATAGTTTAAGTTCACGAAAACTGAAGATCCATATTCAAAATTCCGAAACATTTTACCAATTTTACTTTATAATTTCAATAATACTCTCACACATTTCAACAAACACTTTTCATGCACAAATTTCATATCTCGAACCCCCAATTCGAATGTATATAATCAAGAGGAGTTATTATCTCTTTCCGACTTTTCAAGAAACACATTACAATGTAAACCATTTCATTTGGTACCCACACAATCTGCAATCTGATTGTGTGACACAACTAAAGAAATACATTTCAAACACTATTTTTAAACATTATGATGATAGCTCGAGACCCGATTATAGCGAAGCATTGGCTACTTGAAAATCTCGATACCACCGACGACGACATCATCAAAACCCACCGATTGGTTTCCAGGTAAATTTTAACCCAAAAGGGTCATTATAATGCGTCATTACTGTTATTTCAGATCCCACCTTCCCGCATCAGCGGTTGTCCTAATCAAACATGTCATCTTAATCAGTCTTGTCGAATCCTCATTCACAGTTCCCAAACCTATGAGTTTTGGTAAATTTTCACTTTGTTTTGTCCATCATTTCTGATCCATAATCGAATCAAGAAAATAGAATAAAAATTGATTAGTTTTTCTGATTTTTTTGTCCGAGTATGGCGGTGGGGAGATATCTTCTCAGTAAGGATAGCTACGTTATCTACGTGATTAGAAATAACGTCATGACGGCAGGACAAGCGTACGACGCGATGAACAACTGATACACACACACACACATTACATTTGCCGCTGAATTGTGCTATTCAATATATATATTCAAAGATTAATACTACATAATTATCTTTGTAAATTATAAAATTAATTATTCCAAATCAATAAAATAAATATTTCTTATATTACCCCTTAATTACTAAATTAATGTGTATATAATCATATTAGTACTTTTTAAGACATATCCTGGGGGGGATTTTCCCTATGTTAATACTAAAAAGTTATTCTCATTTATTTTTTACCAAATCTTGGAACATTTCTTTTGTACCAAATTTTGGTACTCTATTTTTTCACCCTATTTTCTTGGGCAAATTTTTAGATTTTTTTTTATAAAAAGTTAATTTCTAATCGATTTCAAATTTGATTCCTAATTAAATTTAATATATTCCTTCTTCCTCCTCCTCCTCCTTTATAAAAGTTTTTCGTCATCCATACTAAATAGTTATTCTCTTTTTTTTAACCAAATTTTAGTTTTTTCTTTCGTTCTAAGTTTTTTCCCCCTATTTTTTCTCCCTATTTTCTTAGAAATTTTTAACTTTTTCCCTTATATATTAGTCTTAGAATAGACCGTCTATAATATAGCAATAATATAGACGGTCTCTTTTTGCAATTAAAACTGGACGCGGCTCCTTATTTGCAATTTACATTTGAGCGGGTCCTTTTTCTGTAAATTCTAAAACTTACCTCACAAATATATATAGTTATTTTCTTTTATTTTTTGGCCCACTTTATTCCAGAACCTCAATCCCAATCGGCTCTCAAACTTTTCCCCCAATTCATTCCAAAACCCCATCGGCGATCTCCGGCGCTCCGCGTTCAATTTTCCGGCGCTCCCGTTCAATTTTCCGGCGCTCCCGTTCAATCTTCTGGTGCTCTCGTCATCACAGATCCTGCGCTCTCTCAATCATCATGCATTCATTCTTCAATCGATTGCAATCCGACACAATCCGGCGTTCATTCTTCAATCGATCTCCGGCGCAATCAGACGCAATCTCGTCGTTCATTCTTCAACCGATTGCAATCCGACCCTCCAATCTCCAATCGATTCATTCTTCCGGGCGTCACAGATCGGCGCTGCTCCAATCTCCTTTTCAGGTATTGATGGCGTTTTTTTCATTCAGCACAATTTGTGTTGATTTGTGTTGAAAACTGTGGTGAAACTTGATTATCTAATCTGAAAAGTGTGAAAATTGTGGAAACTTGATTATTTAGTTTGAAAATTTATGTGTTTTACTATGAAAACTAGTCTGTTTAATGTGATGTCTTTCTGCTTATAAAATTTTATGTGTTTATCTTGGAAACTGGAATTTTTAATGTGGATTTTGTCTTGTTATGAAATTTTATGCTTGAAAACTAGACTGCTTAATGTGGTTTATGTCTGCATATGAAATTTTATGTGTTTAACTTGAAAACTAGGCTTCTTGATTTGTGTTGAAACTTGATTATTTATTGTGAAAAATGTGGTGTTTGTAAAACTTGATTTTTTAATGTGAAAACCGTGATTGTGAAAACTTGGTTTTTTTAAATTAAAAACCACTTAAAAAAGTGGAGTGAAATTTATTAGGCTCACTACACCAAAAAAAGCCATTTAGGCCAAGTACTTTACAATTCAAGATTGAAAGATTAAGTTTTTATGAGAGATCCTTCTTCGTACCCATGTCAAATTTACAAACATGTTAGGTCACGCCATGGCGATACTTAATTTTGTCGATAAATTGACTCAATACTTGCAAGCATATTAGGGTTTGCTATGCAATACCCAACTCTGCCGACAAGCACGGGGTTTGAAAAAAGAAACCCCTTCCTTATGCTTTTCCCATGTCAATTTTCACAAGCAGGTTAGGGCACGCCAAAGTGATTTCCAATTTTGCTGATGAAAAGACTCATACTCGCAAGCATATTAGAGTTTGCTATGCAATACCCAACTCTGCCGACGAGTACGGGGAAAATATAAGAAATAAGCAATATTGCATATTTGCCACAAAGAATGATAATCTAGTCTATTACAGTCTGGTCATCAATCTATTACACTATATTTTCGCATGTTTCACTATCAGTTTCATTTCCATGCTCCAGGTCCAAAATCTCCAAGATCACTTAGTATGTTTAGCTTCCATTGAACACCTTGATCCTTGCTTTCCTTCTTGATCCTTTGCTTTCCAGCCTCCCTGTTCCCAGCTTCTTGTTTAACAGTCCTCTCCCTGTCATTTCCTGCATCATAAAATAGCAGTAAACATTCTTTTTTGAAATTTTATCTCTGCCTAAGGTAAGGCAATTCTATACTATCCAGAGACACCAGCCCCTGAATATTCCTTGGTAAAGTTTCACTATTATATACATGAGAGGTATTAGTTTCAGTAGCAAGTTTGGCTAATGCATCAGCAACAACATTTGCCTCTCTGTATATATGGGAAAATGTTGTATTTATATCACCTGATAAGTCCCATATGTTCCATATATACTTCATCAATGTCCAAGGGATTCTGTAATTTCTGTCAATTATCTTCAATAAAAATTGTGAGTCCATTTCTGCCTGCACATGCTGAAAATTATAGTAATAAGCTGTTTCTAATCCCATAGCTAAAGCAATAGCTTCAGCCTCAAGACTAGATTTTGCTTCAATAACCAAGGACTTAGCATGTAAAATCCTGCCATTATCATCCCCAATGACAAAGCCTGCTCCAGCTCTACCATTCTGCAATAAAGATCCATCAGAATTCAACTTGACCCTGTTCAGATCAGGTAATTTCCATTTTATGATTCTGTCTGGCCTATGTCTAACCACTGATTGAACATAATTTAATCTGAACTGTATAGGTGGTTTAAACCTAGACCAAGAAATAGCATTAGCATGTATAATGGAGGTGATCAAAGTCTGTATGTTCAGAACCATATTATTTCTGTTTGGTATGACATTATCATATAGGAAGGATACTCTAGCACACCAAATGCTCCAGATCACAACAACTGGAATCAGTCTAGATATATTAGTCTTGAAACTAGACTTATCTTTCAGGTGCCAATAATAATACAAGATATCCCATAAAGACTCAGAATGAGCATGAATGAGATCAAAAGACCTGCTTACATTCTCCCATATCCATCTTATATTTCTGCAGCTATTAAACACATGATGCAAATCATCTGAATCAAAATAGCAAAAACAGCACACAGATGGTTGATGTATACAAATAGATTCTAGTATATCAGCTGTGGGAATAAGTCTGTTAACCAATCTCCAACACAGAAATGCCATTTTCTTGGGCACATATTTTGACCATATATGCTTAAAAGAATTAACTTGCATCTTTTTAGGTCTGATAAGTTCTTAAGCAGATGCAGTTGTAAAAATTCCAAGTGGACTAGGCTTCCATATCATCACATCATCATATCCATCAAATAATGGAAAATCTTGTGAAAGCATATTAACACATAAATCAGAAAATCCATGCTTCAATATGTCAATATAATATTCCTGATGATTGATAAATTCAGCAACAGTCAACTCAGGAGCAATAATCTCCTGTGTATCATCCCATTGATCAATTAAAGCTTTACCTCCCATCCATTGAGCATTCCAAAAGGACACATGTCCTTTTCCAATTTGTATATATTTATTTGAGGTTGCTGTGTCTTCAACTTCCTTAATTCTGCGCCATGTTTTCGAATTCTTTTTATGATTAGGCAATGCCCACATAAATTCTGCCCATAAGCTCTTTCCTGCTTGTAGCTTCCACCATAACTTTAGAGAGAAAGCTTGTATGGTTAGATGTAAATTCCTAACTCCCAATCCATTTTCATCTGTAGGATAACAAACATTAGTCCATGATTTCCATACTCTTTTTTGACCATACTGAGATGATCCCCACAAAATTTTTGAAAACAGCACATGCAATTTATCAATCACCCCCCTTGTAGGTTTTATGACAGTAAGTATATGAAGGGGAATAACAGATAATATATGTTTAATTAATATCAATCTCCCAGCCTGGTTAAGCCATTTATTTTGCCAGATAGCCAATTTTGCTGCCATTTTATCATATAGAGACTGAAAGTAAGAGTGTTTAGTTCTACCCAAATAAATGGGGCATCCCAAATAGATAAAAGGAAAATGACCCTCTGTGATCCCTGAAATCTGTTCAACCATGGACTTAACAGATAATGGTGCATGTTTGGTTATATAATAAGAAGATTTGTCCAGGTTAATTTTTTGACCAGTAGCAGATTCATAACACATTAAGAAACTCCTCAGATTGGTAATACTAAAAACTATTAGCCTTAAGGAACACAACAGTATCATCTGCAAAGTTTAGGTGTGTTATTTTCCTTGCTGAATGTGGCAACTTGAAATAACCAATTCTTGAGTCATTAAACAGTAAACCTAGGTTTCTAGAAAACACTTCAGTGAGTAATATAACAAAAAGGGAGATAAAGGATCTCCTTGCTTAATTCCCCTTGAGGTATTAAAGAATCCTTTAGGTTGACCATTCACAAGAACTGAACATTTAGTTGCAAATATGTTGCCCATAACATTACTGACAAATTTATTATGAAAATCCAATTTTAATAAAAATAATTTCAAGAAACTCCATGATACCCTGTCAAATGCCTTGACCATATCCAGTTTAAATAAAATATTGGAGCCTCCTGTTTTATTATTTAAAAAATTGTTTATTTCTTGCATGAGTAATACATTGTCAGCTAGCTCACACCCCTGAACAAAAGCTGACTGTTCAGGGGAAATCAAACTAGTCATTATGGGTTTAAGTCTCTCTGTATATAGCTTACTAAATATCTTATTAACAAAGTTAGAGAGACTAATAGGCCTAAAATCAGAGAAATGATTAATCACAGATTTTTTGGGAATCAATGTAATGAATGTAGCAGATATGGCTCTAGGAATAGGTACTCCACATAAGAATTCATTAACAGCATTTAACAGGGCATCACATATAATATCCCAGAATGCATGAAAAAACTTCCCTGAAAAGCCACTTTTTGTGACATGGACCATATGGTGCAGTAGAACTGCCTATTTAAATGATCAAGCAAAGCCAATGATTCATCTTATGATCAAACATACATTGAACAATATCCAAAACATGCTGAAAGCTCACAACTTGAAATGGAAACAATCTGAAGCCAGAACACTATACCCTGAGCTATTACATCTAACTACTGTTGGCTCTCCAAGCAACAGATTTTTCTTTGTGAAACAGTTTCACTGGAGGCATCCTTCAAAATTCAAGCTGAACACAGATGGTTCTTCGCTTGGGAATCCAGGAATATCAGGAGCAGGTCTTGTTATTAGAGATGGACTTGGAAGAGTGGTGATTGCAAAGGCAGTCTACTTACACACAAAAACCAGCTTGGAGGCAGAGACACTGGCACTTATTGAAGGACTTCAAGCTGCATACCATGAGGGGATAGAAGATTTACAAGTAGAAGTGGATTCCTTGATATTATTACAGCTGATCAGAAGACAATTTAAAATTCCATGGAAGTTGGAGCATCTACTGAGGAATATATGGCAACTGGTGATTGATTTTTCAACACCTTTTTCTATTACCTTTGAGCACATATACAGGGAAGCAAACTCTGTTGCTGATGCTCTTGCAAGAATAGCAAGTAGGGATAGACAATCTTCACTTTTTACACATGACACACTTCCAATTAAAGTTAGAGGTCTAGTTTTATTGGATAGTAGAAATGTACCATATCTAAGAGTCTAGTTACTGCTGAGTTTTGTTTTTGTATTACAGGCGCAAGGCCAGAGCTGGAATTTTGCTGTTGCTGCAATTGCCAAAAGCTGGAATTTATCATAAGGCAACTGAACAAGACAAATGGAGGATCACACAAGGCAACTGGACAAGACAACTGGCATCACACATAGAGGATCACATTCTGAACAAGTCAAATGGAGTATGATACTCATAGATTAGAAAAGTGTTTTTTAGATCCCCGTACTTGTCGGCAGAACTGGGCTTCGCGTAGCGATCCCTAAAATGCTTGCAAGTTACGTGTCCTCAAGTTGGCAGAGTTGGTCTTCGCTTAGCGATGCCTAAATTGTTTGCTAGAGTAGACATGGGGTTTTAAAATTTCACTTCCATTCCTATTTTACTACAAAACTTGTATGACACTTTTTTACCCAATGGGTTTTTTTTAAGGGTTTAGTGAGCCTAATAAATTCACTCCACTTCAAAAGTGGTTTTAATTTAAAAAAAATAAAACTTCCCTGAAAAGCCATCTGGTCCCGGGGCTGAGTCCTCATCCATTTAAAAGACAACCTTTTTTAGCTCCTCCATATCGGTAAGTTTAACCAAATTCTGATTGGTCTCATCATTCACCAGGGAAGGAATATTAACCAATAGTAACTGAGTATTCTGATCATGATCAATCTGTTGTTCTTCAGATAATAATTTAGAGAAGAAACTAACTGCTTCTATACCAATGAGATCAGGATTAGTAAGCAAATTATTTTGGCTATCCCTGATAGCTAAAATTCTTTGTCTAGTATTTCTGGATTTGACAGTAGCATGAAAGAACTTAGAGTTTGAGTCTCCCTCTTTTAACCACTTAACCCTTGATTTTTGTTTCCAGAATACCTCTTGTGTAGCAAGTGCTAAAGTCAACTCAGCTTGTAATCTATTCAGTTCTGACTTATTAACATCACTGCTATCATTTTGAAAAGTTACCTCACTCTGTTCAACAAGCAATTCAGCACTAGTAACTCTATCATTAACATTACCAAAAATTTCCTTGTTCCATTCTCTAAGTCTCAATTTTAATCTTCTCAGTTTCAAGGAAAATTTCATCATACCATATGTATCACAGTTCAAATTCCAATTTTCAAAAATTATTCTATTAATATCATCATGAAGCAACCAGCAGTTCTGAAATTTAAAGGATTTTGGTCCTGACTGATGGTCATTATTTTCTAATGTCATCAGTAAGGGAGTATGATCTGAGGGTGACCTAGACTTAACCTTAACCCTGCTATGTGGAAAGATTTCTAAAAACATGTTATTATCTAAGCCTCTATCAAGCCTTTGCCAGACATTACCTCTACGACGGACTCCATACCAAGTAAATAGATTACCAATAGTAGGTAATTCAACCAGATTATTGACCTCAATAAAGTTATTAAAATCTAACATACTATTATGGCTAGGTGATGACTGACCCAAATATTCACTGACCTCTCTAACTACATTAAAGTCTCCTGCAATCATCAAAGCATTATTGTTAAATGCACTTAACTCCTGCCAAAGAGGCTCCCTGTCTAGTCTAGCATGTCTTCCATAAACAAAAGCACTATTCCATGGTGTAGGAATAGACTCATGTTTAATCTCAGCCAGAATAAATTGATCATGCACAAAATTGACTGACACATTATAACTATCATCCCAAAATAACCATATTTTATCTCTAGGATCTGCATAAAAATGGTTATAACCTAGTTGAAAAGCTGTAGACAGAATCTTAACAGATTTTAACATTGGTTCTATAATGACAAAAAGACCAATTTTATTTTGTCTTTTTATATTTCGGACTCTTCTTTGAGCAGACTTGCTCTGAATACCGCTAACATTCCAAACATAAATATTGAGACTAATCATGATCAAATAATATTAGAGGGACCAAGTTGAGACCTAGTACTGACAGTTTTAGGACCCTGCGTATAATCTTTTCTATTATATTTACGCTTTCCCTAGGTACCTACTTGCACAGACTCTGACTGACTAACAGAAGTGTTTGATAACAACTTATTGAATTTTTTTTGAGACTGAATTAAGGTATCAACTATAAAATCACCTTGCCTATCCCCTTTCTCAGTTGACCATTTCTCAGTTGGACTTCCAGGTTCACTTAGACTTAGCCCTTTATTTTTATTTATCATACCTTGGGGACTAGTATACCCTCTTAGATCTGCCTCACCATCTGAGACATTCTCCCTTGTGTCAACATTATCCATATGATTTTCATCCTCCAGTGTATCTTTCTCTTGTTGATTGTTGACAGTATCCATTGGACCTTCATTTGCTTTTCCATCCTGTGTCTCTATCTGTTCATCTGCATCATCTTGAGTAGAAACATTAGTAATAGTGAGCATACCAGGTAATTTATCCCTGGTATGCTATAAATCATTGAGACCATTATCTTTTTCCTCTCTTTGATTAGATTCAATATTGGGATCAATCTCATTATCAGTTTCAATATTTATAGTCTCCATGAGCACAATAAAGTTGTTATGAGTAGTAACCTTACCACCAGACTTCACTGAATCATCCAGATTTACCTTAACCTGGTGATTTGAGACCATAACTTCATCATTCT
The DNA here is from genome assembly GCA_948330725.1 of Sherardia arvensis. Taxonomy (NCBI): domain Eukaryota; kingdom Viridiplantae; phylum Streptophyta; class Magnoliopsida; order Gentianales; family Rubiaceae; genus Sherardia; species Sherardia arvensis. Next base: position 7,867,290 of record OX415236.1, on the reverse strand, counting down.
TCTTTGTTGTAACCTTTGCTTTTCCTTTGGTCTTCCATACTTGTCTGTTACCTGCAAAATTACCAATCTTTTCCAAGTTGGTTCCTTTAGCAGGATGGTTAGTAATAACTTGTTCAGACTGTTGATGTGTTTCACTGTCAACTGTCTTAGCCATTGGCCTCCAAAAATTGGGACTTTGTTTAACTGTTGGATCAATTTTACACATAGAGCTAGAATGACCAAGCTTAGAACATTTAAGGCAATAATCAGGTAATCTATCATATTCAATATATTGCCAGAAACCTGAACCCCTATAGCTTATCCAGACCCTTTCAAGTAATGGTTTTGACACATCCAGTTCAACACAAACCTTTGCCACGTGGGGTCTAGACCTATTTAAAGTGGCTTGATCTATTTTCACAGGGTGTCCAATTAGATTTCCAATAGATAGCATTGCAGACTCATCAAATAACTGTTGAGGTAATCCATACAAGCTTACCCATACTGGCACTACCGGTGAGTCTGCGTTCGGATTGAAATCATGATTTTACTACCCATCCATTTCGTGATTTTAATTGAATAAAAACCGAAATCCCAGATCTTGTGCATCCAACAGCGATAATAGTCACCTGCAAGTTGAAAGTGGATAAAAACGTGACGGTTATCTACTAAATATATACCAAACTGGCCTGTGAAGCCCGCCGTGTGAAAGTCACGCCGGAGGCGTTCAAGCTGTGGCCGTGCCCGGGCAAAAGTTCCAACCAGAGTGTAACGGAGCGGGGCTTCCAAGGTATCACAATCCTCATCTGAGAAATGGATACCTGATTCCCCTAAGTGATCAATTTGGGGCTTTGGATTGAATGGGGCTCTGGGTTCCGATCTAGAAGAAAGGACAACCAGATCGACAGGTTTGTTATTCACAGCTTGTGCTTATGATGTAGGTGGAGACGAAGAGAGATTAGTGGGCAATGGATTGACCGGTGATGGCACCGCCATCTTGGCGGCGCCTACAACGGCCGTGACGTAGCCCTCAAACACCTCCTACACAATCAAACTCGCCGGAAACCGCAGTGCCATGAAATCAGAGTGCAAGAAATCAGACTCGCCGGATATCAGACTCGGAAATCAGACGCCGGAAATCAGACAAACAGACGCCGGAAATCAGACAAATAGACGCCGGAAATCAGCCTCGCGAATCAGACGCCGGAACTCAGACTCGGGAAGGCGCCGCTGGGGAGAGCTTCCGATCAGATCAGCAGTTCTCCGGACAGCCGCTTTCGAGCAGTCTCTGAGCAGCAGGGTTCTCCGGGCAGCAGGGGGCCGGGACGAAGGCTTTTCCAGGCGGTGGCGATCAGTCTTGCGTCGGTGGCGATCCAGGCGGCGCTCGATTTTGGCCCAATTCCAGGTTTTCCAAATAAAGCGTGAAAACTTGGTTATCAAAGGTTGAAAACTTGGTTATCAAGGTTGAAAACTACAGTGATTGTAGAAACTATATTTTTTAGTCTGAAAACTGTGGTGTTTGTAAAACTTGATTGTTTTGGTTGAAAACTGTTTTTATAGTGAAAACTTGATTGTTTAGGTTGAAAACTTTGGTGTTTGCGAAACATTATTATTTATTGTGAAAACTGTGAAGATTGTGAAAACTTAATTATTTAGGTTGAAAAACTAGAGTGATTGTAGAAACTTGATTTTTTTGGCTGAAAACTGTGATATTTGTATTGATTGTTTAGGTTGAAAACTGTGATAATTGTGAAATATGAATTTTTAGGCGGAAAACTTTGGTGAAACTTGACTATATTTAACACAACATTATTTAACCTAAACACCTTAGTTTTTATGTACCTAAAATCTGATATTTATAATATGGAAACTTGTCTTTCTAACGATGAATTCTTTTGTGTTTACAAGTGTTTAAAATACAAAAATTATATTAACTGATTTGAGTACATACGTGAACAGTGCCGTGAACAGTGCGCGTGAACAGTGCCGTGAATAGTACTTTTCCCAAATTTTGCAAATAAGAACCTCCTTCCTTCCATATTGTAATTCTATATTATAGCTATAATTTAGACGGTCACTACAGAGACCAACTCTTCCCTTATTGACACATTAATAAGAATACAAATTTTCTTAGTATATTTAATTATGATTTAATTATGATTTAATCAGTGTTAATTTTGTAATTTTTATTTTAATTATATTTACTTGTAATTTTTCTCTCAATCATACCATAATATCATTCTTTTACTATTTTTGTGTATTCAATTAGACCTGTTTTCGTAATTATTTCTTGATTTTCAATTGATTTGGATAATTATGTAATTTTGGTTCATTCAATTAAATTGAATTTGGTTTATTTACTATTCCCAATATTCGTGCAAAATTATAAATGATATTGAACGGCTGTTATACATAATTAAAATATATTGAAGAAAATTGTCCAAATAGTCTATTCAACAGTTCGAAAAATACGGCACTACACATATCGTAATACTGATCATCTTAGTTATGGTCTATTTTATTTTTATTTTTTGAAATCATATTAATTATGGTCTGCTAGATGACTTGCCTTTGAGAAAATCGGTAATTTTTTTTTTCAATTGGTAATACTTGAGTAATTGGGAGTTAGTTTCAAATAAAACCAGTTCACCAAAATCAAGACTTGTCTTGATTCAAACAAGATTAGGAAATTTATTCCTATAGTTTATTGATACTTAAGATTTCCATGAACATAAATGTTTAATTCTATAGTTGTCAGTTTCTGTGGGCTATTTCTCACTGAACTGAACTGTATTAAATTAAAATGAAGTGTAAATTAATTAATGTATTGTAAAATATAATTAGTAAGTCTATCTAAATTTCATTAAATTATATTTTACTGAATTGAATTAAACTGAATTGAATTGATATGGACTAAATTGAACTAATCCACTTAATATTAATTTCAATTTTATTTAACAATCGGTCTCAAATTCTCGATCAAGATACTTTTTCTAAAATTATAGCCTCTATTTTATTAAATCTTTTAACCATGAATGTACGTACGTTGGTGATACCAGGTCCAGGCCCAATTATCCAGTAGTAATATGGGCTCGGCCCGCTACGAGGAAAGGTAGTTTGGCAGTATCCGGGTTCGTACAACTCGGATAGGGACATATACACTAGAAGACACTCAGAGCATGGACCACTCGGAGAGCATGGGTACTGTATAAATAGTGCTCCTCAGCACTATCCCAAGTAAGTATCTTCTCACTATTCAAGTGATTACCCCTTTTCTCTCCCGGGATCCATCTTTCATCATCACGCCGGAGGGTCTACCCTCGGGTACCTCCCGGGGCTCTGTCTTGCAGGGCTAGGTATCGGATCAGGGACTAAGGGGACCATTCGGACCGACCAGGCGGGCAGCATCAAGTTGGCACGCCCAGTGGGACACGATCTGTGTTCACAAAAGCATTAAGATGCCGCCCCGAGGTCGGCCGCCGCGAAGAGGTAGAGGAGGAAGAAGACTGGAAGCAGTAGAGGAGGACCTTACTTTGCGTCAAATGAGGGATCGAGCGCGCAAGGGGAAGGCTCCGGCGCATTCGGATCCGGACGTCTCTGAAGGAGAGTCAGAGCCGGAAGGAGAGAGGGAACCGGAAATGACGCAGGACGACCGTGACAGAAGGGAGTTTGCTGCCACTCAGGAGGAGGAGTACCGTCGTTGGCTGGCGGCAAAGCAAGGATCGGGATCGGGAACGAAATCGACTGAAGAACAGTCGAACCCTCCGGTGACTGAGGTCCGGGTACCCCCGGTTCAACCCGGGTAAGGATCTAACCCGACCCCGATGGGGCCTACTGCGGGGTTACCTCCGTTGGCCGCGGAGGTGGTCAGCCGAGGACCCCCTGCCGTGCTCGGGCAGGAGAGTCTTCGGCCTCCGGTTGTTATAGATTTGGAAAGGCCGGTCGGGAGTATAGGGCAACCAGCCGTTATGGTGCCAGGATATGGTCAAGGTGGGGGCTATCCCAGATATGGAGCTCCAGGATACGGGATGACTCAACACGGATATCAGGGGTACCCCCCGGCACCATGAGGGTATTACGCCCAACCTCCTGGAGCCTCGGGGGGCTGGGCCCCCGGGATTCAAGGACCGGTGTGGATGCAGAGCCAGCACCGATGGCTGGATATGCCATCGCCCAACCGGCCCCAGTCGCAGGAACCTATGGCACATACCCAGTGGTTGTAGACCGAGCTCCGGCGGCTCTAAACTCGGTAGAGGAGAGATTGGATCGATTGATAGGAAGGAATGGAGGAAGGCCTACCTCCCCCTGGATAGGTTACATCAGCACTTTCCCCTGGCCGATGGGAATGAGAGTCCCGGAGGGGGTGCCGACCTACAGCGGGGAGACGGATCCGGAGGAGTTTTTCAGGACGTACCATAATGTCATGGGAACACGTGACATCCGGGAGGAGCTTATGTGCAAGCTGGTGAGCTCGTATCTGAGGGGAAGCTGTTTGTCATGGTTTGAGGCACAACCCTCAGAAAGTTTTAGAAATTACTATGATTTTTCAAGGGCTTTGATGCATAGATATGAGACCAAAAGGAAGAAGTACCTTCCTTTGGCCGAAGTGGCTTATAGTCGGCAGTCGGCAAAGGAGGAGGTTCGGGGTTTCCACAGGAGGTACATGGACGATTCTATGAAGGTAATTGACAGAGACGCTCAAGTGAAGGCCCTGATAGCAGGATTCATTGCAGGGTTGAGAGATGAGGTGTTATGGGCAAAGCTTATGGAGAATATCCCGACCACTTTTCATCAGCTGGATCTTGAGGTGGAGATGTATTGTTCGCTTCTGGAAGGGAGCAAGAAGAGGAAGGAGGAAGGGTACTTCGAGGACAAGGGGAGTGGAAAAGGTGATAAGGCTCGGGTTGCTGACCCTGTCAGGAGGGATGCGGGCCCGGCTCCAGTGAGGCCGAGGGCAGACCCTCCTCGGGCTGAAACGTTTACTCCCCTGACGAAAACCCGGTCGGAAATCCTAACGATTCATCGGAACCTGTTTCAAGACCCGGCCCCCATACCGGGAAATCCGACCCCAGCGAATGCAGCTAAGTATTGTGCTTTCCACAAGTCTAATGGACACACAACAGATGGCTGCCGAAACCTAAGGGTGGAGATTGAGAAGTTGATCGAGAGAGGGCAATTAAGAGACTGTGTGAGCCAGGAGAACCAGCATCCGGCGGCTGGGCAGCAGGTCGGAGCGGGGAGGAAGAGGAATTGGAGGAACAGGTCGCGGAACGACAACCAGCGAGGGGCTCCTGCACCGGCTGCCCAGCCGGGAGCAGCGGCTCTAGTTATGGCCCTGGAACCGGTTAATCAGGTCCCTCCCCGGATGATAAATGTCATACATGGAGAAGTAGGTGACGGGCCCCAGTCCCACGCAGCGGCCAAGGCCCGGAGTCGGTATGTTCCGGCTGGCGAGGACAGGGAGAAGAGACTGCGCCCCACCGAGGTCATCACCTTTTCGGATGAGGATCCGGTGCCCAGTCTAACGCCCCATACGGATCCGATGGTGATCACAGCGGAGATAGAAGGATTCACGGTCAAGCGAGTGTTCATTGATGATGGAAGCAGTGTAGAAATCATGTTTGCCTCTTGTTTCGACCAGCTGGGAATAGGCCGCCACAACCTTCGCCCGAGCACCTCTCCCCTGTCAGGGTTCACCGGCCGCACAGAGCATCCCTTGGGGGTGGTGTCCTTAACAGTAACAGTGGTCGATGACCTGGACAGGAGCAAGAGGACATCGGTCCGGTGCAACTTCGCGGTTATAGACGCTCCGTCCCCATACAACATCATCATCGGACGGCCATGGATGGCTCAAGCCAGGGCCATTTGCTCGACGTACCATTTGACCATGAAGTTCCCAACCAGTCAGGGGGTGGCGACGGTTCGAGGAAGCCAGTCCACGGCCAGAAGTTGCATGCTCACAGCCCTCCAGGAGGCCAGAAAGGCCCCGGTTGGAGCAGTACAGGGAGAAGTAGGTCCGGGAGACGTGGAGGACATGCAGGTCGGGTGCCGAGGCATGATCAAAGTCGGGAGAAAGATGCCAGTTGGTGTGAAGGAAGAGCTACGATCCCTGCTTTCGAAATATGAGGATGTGTTCGCATGGGAAGAGAAAGACTTCACAGGCGTACCCCCAGAGTTAGCCCTCCACAAGCTGAATGTATATCCGGAGCTAAAGCCGATTCGACAGAAGAAGAGGGCCCTGGCAGGAGATAGGGCCGAGGTGGTAAGACAGGAAGTGTTGAAGTTGCTGGAAGCCGGGGTAGTGGAGGAAATTATATACCCGGAATGGCTAGCCAACCCGGTATTAGTAAAAAAGCACAATGGGTCCTGGAGAATGTGTATCGATTTCACTGATCTTAACAAGTGTTGCCCGAAAGACAGTTACCCCCTTCCCCCAGTCGACCGATTAGTGGAAGCCATTACCGGGTACGAGGCTCTGGCCTTCTTCGATGCATACCGGGGTTATCATCAGATTCAAATGCTGGCAGAGGACAAGCCGAAGACAGCTTTTATTACAGAGTTCGGTACCTATTGTTATAGGCGGATGCCGTTCGGCTTGAAAAACGCAGGGGCGACGTACCAGCGGATGGCAGACTCGATATTTCAACATCAGCTGGGTCGAAGCATGGAGCTATACGTTGACGACATGGTGGTGAAGAGCCGGAGCTACCCAGGTTTCTTAGAAGACTTGGAAGAGATGTTCGGCATTTTGAGAAAGGTCAACTTGAAGCTGAACCCCGAGAAGAGTGTGGTAGGGGTGGCGGCTGGGAAGTTCCTCGGCTATATGGTGTCTAGTCGGGGGATAGACGTCAATCCGGAGAAGGTGGAGGCAATAAGCCGGATGCAGTCGCCGAAGAACGTAAAGGAAGTGCAGAAGCTGATGGGCTCCCTGGCAGCCTTGAGCCGATTTCTGTCGAAAGGTGCTGAGAGACAACTTCCCTTCTTCAACATATTAAGGAAGGCGAAGAAGTTTGAATGGACGGAGGAGTGTGAGAAGGCGTTCGGGGATCTGAAGGAACATTTGAGCCGGCTCCCGACCCTCTCGAAGCCGAAGGAGGGGGAGGATTTGCTCTTATACTTGTCCGCGTCCGCATCGGCTGTCAATGCGGTATTGGTCCGAGAAGAGGACGGGAGGCAGTGTCCGGTATACTTTGTCAGTCGGGCATTACAGGGTCCGGAAACTCGGTACACAAGTTTGGAACAGCTGGTGTTGGCACTGGTTTATGCCTCAAAGCGATTGCGCCCGTATTTCCAAGCCCATCCGATTGTGGCCATAGATTACTTCACTAAGTGGGTTGAGGCAGAACCTTTAACCAATATCCGGGGGGCAACCCGCGTGAAGTTTTGTTGGAGGAACATTGTATGCAGGTTCGGAGTTCCGAGGGCTATAGTGACCGACAATGGAGCGCAGTTTGAAAATGATCCTTTCAAGTCTTGGTGTGTGAAATATGGGATAAGTCAGAAGCTTACGTCAGTTTACCATCCGCAAGCTAACGGCCAGGTGGAGGTGACGAACCGGACGATCGTGAGTGGGATCAAGGCCCGGCTACAGGGAGCGAAGGGTAACTGGGTGCACGAGCTCCCGAGTGTTTTGTGGGCTCATCGGACTACGGAAAGTTCGGCGACCGGAGAGTCCCCCTACAGTCTGACGTATGGATCCGAGGCAGTAATCCCGGCTGAGATCGGCATCCCCAGTCTCCGGACAACCGAGCTGGTCCCCGAAGAAAAGAATGAAGAGGAGATCAGAACGAATCTGGACCTGCTGGAAGAAAGAAGAGAGAGGGCGGCCTTGCACAAGGCTAAGGTGAAGGAGAAAGTTAAGAAGTATCATGACAGGAGGGTGAGGAAGGAGCAATTCAAGGTGGGAGACAGAGTTATGAGAAGAAACAACAAGAGTCACCAGGAGCCGGAAGGCAAGCTGGCACCCAACTGGGAGGGACCGTACCGGGTGATAGAAGCCCACCCGGACGGGAGTTATGTGCTGGAAGATCCAGCGGGGAAGGGAGTCCCCCGAAGGTGGAACATAGCAAACCTCAGGCGGTTCTATGGATAGTCTCTGGCACTTGTTGCCTAGATAGAATAGCCTCTGGCACTAGATGCCTAGGTAGAATAGCCTCTGGCACTAGATGCCTAGGTAGGATAGGTCCCCGGCAGCAGGAGCCCGGGATAGAAGCCTAGAGGTCGGACGACCGAAGGGTAGGTAAGAAATATCCTGGAAACAGAGACTTTTTGTAACAAGGGTGTGTCCCTTTTGACCGATTTTAAAGAGAATGAATGCGCGCATTAGAATTTTAAAACTGAAAGAGATGTCATAAACTGAAAATTATTATACATGTCTGAAATAAAATGAAAGGTTACAACAGGACATGAAGTCCGATCCTATCTACGGGCCCCTGACGAAGAGGCTTCGCCGGGAGGACCTCTCCGGGTCCCGCGTCGGCTCCGTTGGACAACCTGCTCCAGCATGCGTTGTTCCTCGTCTTGATCCCGGGGAAGATCTGGATTCTCACTTCCATCACCCCCCGGCTCGGCGGTTGATCTGGAGGTAGGGATGGGAACTCCGGTACGACCACCTCGACCTCCTACTCGGACTGAAGGGTGGGGAGCGCCGGCACGACCACCTCGACCTCCTATTCGGACTGGAGGCTGGGGAACGCCGGCATGACCACCTCGGCCTCCTATTCGGACTGGAGGCTGCCCCGCTCGCGGCCTGGTTGGGTTACTCCCAGTTAGAGTAGCTTTTTGTTTCCCTTTGTCATTTCGAGCCGATTGAGAGCCCGCGGCAGAAGAGGGACCGGAAGGTTGATCAGGAGCCGGAGTACTTTCCGAAGGAGGAAACTGAGCGCGGAACCGAGCAGCAATGGTCCGGAGTCTGGCTAAGCGTCGTTCGGAAGCCTCAAGATCTAGGAGCTCAGGAGTATGCTCGTAACGCTCATAAGCCAAATCAACATCCTCAAGAGGAGGTATCTGAGACACGGAGGGAGGGACTACGATCCGGTTCAGAATGTTCTTCCTCCAATCAATTGCGGCTTGATAGGCCGCTGCCCAGACGCCAGAGGTCCGTTCAGAGCTCTCCATCCAGGCAATCAGATCGTCAACTGCCCGGGGAACGTCGGTCAGCAGGGGAATGCTAACCGCCCCCTGACGCAGTCCGAGCAGATGGTATGATAGGTGAACTAACACAAGTTGCTGTTGGAGAGTCCGGTTCCTGGTTGCAAGCTTCTCATTTTCCACTTCAAGTTTGGTTGCGTGTTTCCGAAGATCGGTTGTACTCTGCATTCTCATACACTTGCTGTAGTACAGCCGGAGGTCATGCCATACTTCATCCAATTCCTTCTGGATCTGAAGTTGGAAATTGCGGTGTTGAGCCTCCTGCTCCGATAGGACAAGGTCGAATTCAAGGACCTTGTCGATGCTCTCGAAAGCGAGTCTGTAGCACTTCGGCAGGGAACCAAAGTCCTCTTGAATCTGGAGCAGGCAGGTGACCAAACAGTCGGCATCGGGAAACTCTGAGATCAGGGGACCGAGCCCCTCCTCGGATAGAAGGTCAGTTAGACTCGGACAGCTGGCTCCAGCTGGAACTTGGAGAGGAATCGGGGGGCTAAGGACTCTGGAAGGATCCTGATGGCAACAGGATGGAATCAGAATATATAAGAAAAAGCAATAAATAAAAAACAAGGCCAGTGTCGACAGAAATTGAAAGGGAAGTCTTTATTAATAGATTGAGGGACCGGGGCTAAAGATCCGGGAAGGAAATTACAAAACTGAAAACAAAAAAAAGGGAAAAATCTAACTAACATTCTTGGGGACTCCTTCGCCACCGCCATCCCCGCCGTCGCTGCTATCCGAATCCTCTTCAGAAAATTCCAAATCAGGAGAGGGAGGGGCCCCGGCAGCCCATGGGTCCTGCGATTCCGCCGGCGGAGGGGGTGGAGCTCGGCTTCGAGGTCTTTCGGATCGAATAAGCCTCTGTAATGCCCGTACACAGTACAGTACTGGGTGAAGTCTTCATCTTCGGGCAGGTCAGATCCGGAAACCGGAGCAGGAGGAAGGGGCCCTGGAAGCCGAACCACATCGGTTGACCAGCTCCGGACGTCCTCAGTTGACATCCGTTTCTCCCGAAGAGCATCCCATAGCTTGGGGGAAAGACCCTTCATACCACCCTTCTGAAGAGTGTTTACCAGGTGAATTTGTTGAGCCTCGGCATTCAGATTGAACCACCTCTTCTTGAACGAGGCCCTGATTGCAGGAGGGAACCAGCCCCGAACCTGCATGTAAGTATTATGGCATTGATGGGCGTTGGAGGCGAGATTCAGCTCGGTCAGACGGAGCGACAGGGTTTGGCTCGCTAGGACCTTGTCGACAATGGCTTCGGCGAACTCCAGACGCCCTTTGTAGTCTGCCCCCCGAGCGGCTTCTAGTTCCTCCTCCAGAGCGCTCACTCTGGCGCGAAGTTGAGCCGATGTCTCCCTCTCGGCCCGAAGTTCACTCTCCTTCTCGGCCCTCAGCTCTTCTTCCTTCCCCTCGAGGTGACGCCCGAGGAAGGAAGACAGGGCGGCTTGAAAATCAGGAGAGTTGGCAAACTCAGAGCTAAGAAGTTGAACCTGTAGAGCGAAGGTTCAGCAAACAAAAAGAGAGAGAGAAGAAGAAAAGAAAAGAAAACAATAATAAAAACCGAGAGCAGAACAAACAGGCTACCTTCGGGTTGGAAGAAGAAGCAGGGGGGGTATCGGCACGGGATGATGATGGAGTCCGGGAGTCGCCCGTCTGAGGCTTCTGATGGCCATACTCTTTGTTTTCCCCCTTACGCTTGGCCGGAAAGAATGGAGGAGGAGGAGGAATCTCGGGGGCAGATATGGTGGTATATCTAGAAGCCGGGGATCTGCCGTCCCTGGTCGGAGAGAACAGAGGTAACCCCCAACCGAGTGAGGAACCTGGATTGGACACAGGAGCAGCAGTGAGCTTCGACAAGTCAACAGCAGGATCCCGAGCGGACTCTTGCTGGGCAACGACTTCGGCCACAAAACCTTCCTCACCCCCTTTGCCGTCCTCAGGCTCATTAGTAATGTCAATCATAAGAGGATTAAGGGGAGGAGGCCCGGAGCTAGCAGGAGGGTTCTGGACCGGGTCACTTGTCTTGTTCTTATCCTCCAGATGCTCCTGCCGAGAGGCCAAATTGCCCGGCTGGTTTTGAGCGGTCTCCTTCGGCTTATCCTTGGCTTGCTGGTTGGGGCTCACCAGTGGGTTTGGTTGCTGATGCGGGACGGGGGTCTTCTGCTAGAGAGGTTGGACAGGTTTCTTCCGCTTGTCCGGCTTGACCACCTCAGGATCAGCCCCGGTCCCGGCGGCATTTGTTTTCTTGGTCCCTTTCTTCTTCGGGATGGGGACCTGAGGGTTGTCTTCCACAGTGGGAGCTACGAACAAAAAACAGTTAAATAAAGCCATTGAAAAAGGAGGACAAGGACACCAAAGTAAAAGAGGGAGGAAGCATACCTAGAACAGGCCAGGTAACCACCCACCGGCTATCCCGGAAGGCGCCCTCCGGGTATATCACCCGGGGAAAGAGGTAGATGGAATTGCCGGCCAGCCAGTACTGGTCCAGATTCAAAGTCCCTGAGGACAAAGTAGTATGGTTGGCGCGTTGAGTCTCCGGAAGGAACGCCTCCCGAACATCCACAACGACTTCAGAGTTCCAGGCAGGGACCTCATACAGCTTCGGGTTGACAGTCACATAGCCCTTTTCCTGCCAGTTCTTGGCCGAATCCTTCTTGCCGAGGATAAAATCTTGGACCCCGGGACGCGCCTGGACGGTGAATATCATTTCCTTGCCGGGGCACTTGATGAGCATATAAAAGGACTTCCACAGGTTAAAGGATGGATCAATCCCACACCGAAGACTCCTTACGAGAAAGCCCATCATCACGGCGACGACATTAGGGTGCATCTGGGCAGGAGAGATGTTGTAGACCTCCAGGAACCGAGCGTACAACGGAGGAAATGGAAGGCTCAGACCCCACATAAAGTGGATCCGAGGGATGCAACAGACCGACTTCACGGATTGCTCGGCCGAGACAGCGGCCACCCGGGCGATCAAGGGTATCGGAACCCCCATGCCGCTAAGGCACTTGGTGGTCCAGACGTCTACCTTCAGTTCGTGCTTCCGGGCGTTGTCTATCTCTCTCTGCTCCCGGTTCTTGGAGCGTTTGAATATGGGACCAGACGGAGTCACGTTGTGGCAGAGGTGGATCGGCTCGTAAGACGCCGACGAGCCGACAGAAAGCGCAGCGGAGGAAGCAGTGGTGCTTTGAAGAGAGTAGGTGAATCCGTCCTGGCGCTGGGCATCAGACTGGGCGGTATTGCTCGCCATAGAGTTGAGGATGAGAGAGAATATGAAGATTAGAAATTGGGAGAAGATTTTGAAGTTTGAAAGCGATTGGTGAAAGTGATCGACGAAAGGCCCTATTTATAGGGGGCGAGGAAAAGAAGAAAAAGTAATGATTAAAGGGAGTGGGAAAGCGTGAAAACTGATAATGTCGACAATAAATTATCCTCGAAAACCACGCTCCCATCTCATCATTGTCGGGCCGGGAAGGAATACAGAAAGCCAATCCTTCCGCCCTCGGATCAGGAAGGTCCCAGCCTCGGCCGAAAGAACCGGCTTCCGGGGGGCTAGTGGTGATACCAGGTCCAGGCCCAATTATCCAGTAGTAATATGGGCTCGGCCCGCTACGAGGAAAGGTAGTTTGGCAGTATCCGGGTTTGTACAACTCGGATAGGGACATATACACTAGAAGACACTCAGAGCATGGACCACTCGGAGAGCATGGGTACTGTATAAATAGTGCTCCTCAGCACTATCCCAAGTAAGTATCTTTTCACTATTCAAGTGATTACCCCTTTTCTCTCCCGGGATCCATCTTTCATCATCACGCCGGAGGGTCTACCCTCGGGTACCTCCCGGGGCTCTGTCTTGCAGGGCTAGGTATCGGATCAGGGACTAAGGGGACCATTCGGACCGACCAGACGGGCAGCATCATACGTAACAACTGGTACGTAAGTACCATTTATTAGATTCCGCTTAAAGATTTTTTCGAATTTTTGATTCGGTTATTACGAATTCCACTTGTTGTGGTTTAGGACTTCTGTTGGATTTTAGATTCCGACATTTTTTTTATTGTAATTCTTTTTTGAATTTTTATAATATGATATTGATTTATTAAGTTATTTTAGTTTAATTATATTTTACTTAGTGATTTGTTTTGTACTTATGCAAGCTTGTATCATAGATTAGTTTTTTTAACCGTCATTTACTTAAATTTTTTTAATAAATTTATTAGTTAAAAAATTTCAAGGCATGGGGATGCGAGGTGTTTAAGCCGGAGTTTGGATTTATGTAAATTAAATGAATGAATTAAGTTCGTAATTAATCATATTTAGTCAAAAGAATACAAATAAATAATGCGCGGTACAACCAAGCTAGTAAGATTAAATAAATTTCATACATAAAATTAATCTTTTACTAGGTATATATTAAAAAGCAGAGAGTGGCGGCATAAATATAATTAATACGGTAGCCCGCCGCCAGTAATCCGCCACCATAATTTTTGTTTACAATATAAAATGACGCTGGTTTTTGCGTTTGATATATTAATTATAGAGTTTTCCGTTTTAACGTGGCCGTCCGTTCATACATATTATGGTAGTTTACTCATGCATGCCATAAAAAATATGTCATGTTTAAAGGATTGATCAATAGCCGTCCGTGTATTTAACAATATTCTATATATTAATCAATCAGAGTCATGAATTCCATACATATAATCCGTTGTCATTCATATATTATGGAAATTTGCTCTTCCGTCTATGTTTAAGGTGATTCTTGATGGAATACACCCCCAGACCCATAAAACACACAAATTAATTATGGAATAAATCACCTGCAATAATATTTATAGAAGTAAAATATTACCATTCACTCAATATTTATTCACGATTAGCCCTTAATATATGCATAAAATCTCACTGATGAAGACATATTCAAGGTGCCCCGATTTTCGTTCTCGATTACTCAAACTTCGATATCATCTTCAATAGTGCCGCTTCATACTGGAAACGATCGATTTAGAGTTTCACGGCATTGAAGTAAAATATTGCCACTTTTATCGTTTAGTAACCAATCTCGCAACACATTCTTGTGAGATTTGTGAAAAGTTATTGTATGAAATATCCTGGTGTACACTTGATCGGGACAATGCGGCATCATTGGATTTATATGAGAATTGATTATATTAATGAGGTACGGACCGTCAATTTCATGGAAGAGGTAACAGAGTTATAAAGTATACACCTTACAACTAATATCTTGATGGGTTGGCCTTTTTTGATTAGTTTGTCGTGATCGTTGAATCAACTGTTTTGGTGCAGATTGGAATAACTACTCCATCATTGACATTATAATGTTAATCACTAATTAGTGCAGATCAGCAATTTCACATTAGTGTCGGAATTCAGAGAAAAGTTCTTGAAGATAAACTGAATGGTTGACATAATTTTTCTTTCCCCTCTTCATGGAAGAAATCTAATGCGCAGGTCAATGCATCAAGGTGAGATGTTCTCTATCAGACAGCGAGGAATTGAAAACTAACAAATTAAACTTGATTTGAATGTAATTAATGAGATCATTGCTGCCTTTCTTATTACATGCTTCTTGATAGGAAAAATCTTCAAATTTAGTTTCATTGCCATGCACTTTTATAATTCAAGCATTTGTTAGATGTTTAAAGTTCCGATTCTTACTTTTAGTTACATCATATCAAATTCTATTCACAACATATAAAGAGGTATACGTGGATTGTGTAGTTTATTTTTTTATAGAATCCTTAAACATTATGTTGGAATCTTAAAGCTGTATTTTAAAAGTCTGTTTTTGAGTATATTGGATGATTGAAACAGTATGGACCAATCAAAGAAGGTGCTAAATTGATATATTTAAAATGCAAAATTCTAACTTTTCTATAAAACATCTGTATTGTTATGAATTGTAAATTAAAATGAGAAAGATACATACTTTCGAAGATACTTATGAATTGTTTAATTTTTAATTTGTGTTTTAGCACATGTCAATTACAAAGAAATATTAGAATGGACATTTCTTTTTTAACTAACTTTAATGTGAAAAAATTAATATTTTATACAAATTGCTCTATAATTCTTATAACTCTAGAAACTAAATTATAATACACCAATTGATATTAGTAAAAGATCGTTTGATTAATTTTTTAACCTTAAAATAAGAATTAATGCAAAATCAAAACAATGTATCTGAACCTTAGATGAATTTTTTTATAAAGTATAATAATTAATTGACGTAATCTTTTGAAAGCCCATTTTTTCTAAAACTTGAAATTACCATGGTACATTTTAACTTAGATTGAATTTTTTTCAGCAAACTTAATGAAACTAAATTTAACTTCAATGCAATATATATGTTGTTCAACATTACATAATTTCTACTTTAAAATTTATACTATCTTAATCAATATTTTAACAAGTATATACATGCACTTTGTTATTTTTATACGGCACTGATACTTATTCAATTATTCAGGGGCATCACGCAAACTTAACAGATGACCCTGCAACAATTCAATCTATCTTTCTGGATAATTATATGGAAATAATGTTAAAGTTAAATTCAGAGGAAGTAATGTACGACGTAACATAACATAGATATTCAAAACACCAAATTGATTAATAATTCTAACTTAAAAACTTCTTATTTTATATTTTCATATAGTATTATACTATTTTTTATTGTAAAAACAGGATTTTCTAGAAGAAAGAAAGAATGTAAGTACATAACTAAAACATGGAGAAATCCACACTAGATACTTAGTGGTTCATGTGCAAAAGGTCAATCCAAATGCACACTTACCTCAACATCGTGAAGAAAATATTCCAGTGATTAATTACTGCTGAAAAATCTCATTTACACTACATCTGGACCAACAAATACTCTAATAGAAGAATATATTGAATTCGACTCTGAAGTTAAAAATAAGTAAACTGAAAGCAACAATTTACCTTTATGAATATTTTTTACTTCTTTTGAGTGCGATATTTTTTTGCATTACTATAATACCAACATTTATCAATTGTAAATAAATATATTTTTTTATCGAAAAAGGTCATATTCTCTAAAGTTTACAAGTAGAGAAGTTCCATTCAATTTAATTTAGTTCAATTAAATTAAACGTGCTTCAGATCAGTTCATCAAAATATAATTTGATCAAATTCAGATAAATTTAGACATAGTTAATTTTAATTTTCAATACACTAATTTTAACTTCAGTTCAATTTAATTTAACACTAGAAAAGAAAAACAACAAAGCTCAGGAGAGCAGATCCTACATAAATTTTCATGGCATACTCATTATTTGTATTTTATAATTAAGTAACTTTATCATGTTATGCATATCACTAATATGGTATATATCACTTATAATGTTTCATACCACACATCCCTTCTTCTTCAATTTACTCATTGATTAATTTTCTTATAAACTTATACCAATTACGTTTCATTTTAACTCCTCTTCATTCATTCATTAATTTTTCTTCAATTTATTTTCATTGAATCCCTTTCAATATAATCAATTCTCCATCAATTGACGTATTCTTAGCATCCTATAAATTGGAAAAATGTGACTCCCAAACCCATATATTTGATTCAATCTAGAAGTTAAATTATGTTCTCGCTTTCAAATTCATCATTGGTGATTACTTTTCAAATATTACAACTACATTCAGGTTTACCAATTAAACGTTAACACCTATTTCAACTTTTATGTTTTTTCAAATATTTCTTTTTCTTTTTAATTCAGTTTTGAGTTTAACGTTATAATAAAGAACAATTGGTATTTTGGAGCAGAAAAATCGACGAAAACAACATTCTCTAGGTGATTCCCCACCCTCAAGAACGAAATCAGATTGCATACTATAAATGTGAAAATTAGGTCCGAAGGACGATACTTTACTTTAATTATTGTAATTAAGTTCTTATCAATTATTTTACTTTTCCGAAATCTATATTACAAACATTTATTTAACTTGCATAATTTATTATATATAATACTATTTGTATCAAACATTGACAAACTCATTATTAATAATTTAAAATTACATCATAAAAACCGCACAACGCGCGGTCCGGTTAGCCTAGTCTTTTACTAGGTATATATATAAAAGCAGAAAGTGGCGGCGTAAATAAAAATAAAAATAAAAACACCGCCGCCGGCCGCCACCGAAAATTATAATTAATACATGAAACTACATCAAAATTTATGTTTTGATATCTCCGGTCGGTCATGTGTATATTATGTAAACCCGTCGCCGGCCGTTTCCTATATTTTTGTTTATGGTAGTTGTGGCATTTTTAATATGGAATATACTTATTATTTAAACATAGAAAATACTATAGCATAATTATGGCAACGCATCGGTTTCAAGATGGTAAACTGCAAAGCGTTAGTTTTCTGCTTTGTTAATGCCAAATATGTATAATTAAATTTATATTATTATGAAAGTTTGCACCAAATTTCCATATAGATGCACCTTTATTTGATTTATTGAATAAACTAAAATTCATTAAATAGAAAGGCTGGTTTATGAGAGTTTACGTTATTTTAACTGTATTTTTAACTTCTCAAAAGAAAAAAAAAAACTGTTCCTTTTAAATATTTGATCCCGTGATTTACCTGTGGAGATTATGGAGAGAGAATATATGTCTCCTCCATCTTCACTCTTCTTTCCTCTTTTATGTTTCTTTCACCAGCGGTCGACAATATTCTCTCTCCTTTTTCACTTACATATTGTTAGTACATACATATATGAGTGTGTACGTTCCTAGAAATTTGAGATAATGATGGTGGTGGTGGCTCCTGTATGACATATAAGAGGTGAGCTCTGCTCTCTCCAAAAAGATTGCAGCCTTTATTCTTCCATAGAATTTGATGTTTTGCTTATGTGCTGACTTATTTCAAAAGGGCTAAAGATATATTCCTGTTTTTTTTTTGTTTTGTTTATGGCGACTTTTGATCAAGTCTAGATATATAACTTCCTAATTGAATAGTTTATAGTGTGATGGTGAACCATTCTTATAAAGTATGAATCTTGGAGTAAAGGGAATTTCATTCGGTTGATCGTTCATGCCTGATGCCTTACTGTGCTGGCCTTACCTAGCTTAGATGGTTTCCTCGAGGGAAGGGCCTAATTACTAATCGAGACACTACTAGAATATCAATCCATCTAAGGCAGTTCTTTCTTCATGTGTTAAGGCAGAAAACAAATGCCTTCCCTGGTAGTGACTTGAATGAGAAAAATCATCTAAGGCGGTTCCTCTTCCGCCTTAGATGTTTTTGGGTTTAATGCGTTTGTTTCCGCCTTGGATGTAGGCTTAAACGCCTTGCTAAACACTTACGAACTCGCTAGCGTGAAAGTCTGTATGATATTAATTGGCTCGTTGCGATACCGTAACTAGCAAACGCTAGTCCCAAACAAATGGTTGATTGTTATGTTACGACAGCAGCTTACGGATCGCCAGATGGAATACTAACGAGTTCGCTACATTGAAAAGCCTAGACTGTTATGAATGTGTACGAGACTGGTTACGACATCCACCGTGCGGATCGCTAATAGTAGTTACGATCTCGTAAGAATTCCTAGTTTGTCATATATTCATCTGCTGACGAGACAAGTTACGACAAATAGAGGCGAATCGCTCGGTTATAGGTAGCGAACTCGTTACAACCCAAATAAAACAATTCCGGTTAATCAAAACGAGCCAGGTTACGACAGCCACTAGCTACTCGCTAGCAACACCGTAGCGAGGTCGCAACCGAACAATTGTTTTTCATAAAAATGTAAAAATTGTGAAAATGATATTATAAAAATATAATAAAAGTTGTTGGTTCGAGAGAGTTAACGATATCGTAAGTAATATCGCTTATTTGTGTAGTACCGAATTCGCTACTACTCTCGCTTAGGTTAAACGACGTCGTTTTAGCACTGGGTGAGCGAGAAAAAAAATGACGTTACGAGTAAGCTAGACATTCGCCTGGCATTGGCGTGTATGGTTACGAGCTCGACAGAGATCCGATTGGAGAGGCAGAGAAGAACGAGCGATTGGGTAGCGATGGCGCAAAAACTAAGATCAGAAATATAATCCTGGCGATAAAGTAGCGATAGTACAAGATGATCGCAAATATTTTAATGTTACGGGCGAGAGATGTTACGAACTCGCAGGTAATTCGTAAGTGTCACAAAATTATAGGATTTGAGCCATTTCCACCCATTTCCACTAAAATTGGGTTTCATTTTAATTGTATAAGCTGTCAATTGCAAGATGCATGGTATCTAAGCACAAAACATGAACATGAAACACTATCAAGCCACAATTTATAAACTAATGCAAGTAATGGAACTCAAAAGTATATGCATCCATTTGACAAAAAAAGAAACTAGCTTTTATTGGGAATGTGAGGCCTAGAGATGTACCGAGATCTAATAAGGACCAAGTGTCTAGCCAATGCATCTCTACCATCCTCCAACTCCTTCTTGGTGTACGGTGCATGATTTTCCTCGATAATCTAAGAATATGAAATGTGTTTTTAATACTATTGAATGCAACGTAGATAGTAATAGGTACAATAAGTAGGTTATAAGAATGCTTACGCGATGTAATTCCAGATTATCTTGAACAAGGCCAGCTACACACTCGCTTGCGTACAACATCATATAGTAACCGCACTCCCAATTTGACAATTGCTTTCGGTGCTGAAAGTGAAGAAGTATAACAAATGATTTGAAATGAAATCATAGTGAAAATAAATGAGCATTGGATTTGTACTGTCACCTGAATCTGTATAAGGTTGAAGGGAAGTAGTGTGTCGTCATGTGCACTATGCATAGCAACCTCTAATAAATCTGCAAATTTTGTAGATGGACCTAAGTGTAGCGAGTCCATCCAATACACTCGCTTCAACGATGGTATCATAGCTACAAAACTCCAATGGCCGCTACATATTTTAAGAAATGAAAATGTAAGAACCCGTCTCGAAGATTATAATGTTTACGAAGTGCAAATATCCAATTGTAACAAAGAAAACTAACCCCTCTAGATATGGGCCTATGTAAATTGTCTTGGTCATAGGATGTTGCCTTCTTTTTCACCTTGAAGAGCCTTCTTTTTCACTTGATCATAGGATGTTGCCTCGATAATAAAGGGGCGCTACAAATGTGATCATAAAAATAGTCACATTCACAATTTTCAATTGAAATTAAAAATAACAAGTACCACACTAACCTTGCATTCCTTCCATATATCCTTTTTGATGTCGATGCTTAGTAGCCTCCAATCCGTTTAATGGTGTGCGTATCCTACCCGTCTTAGCACACCAACTCGACCATCGCGCGGCATCATCTACGGGTGAAATAGCAACACCAATGTCATTAAACTTGACATGTGTTAGTATTTTGTTATCGATCCTAATCTCTAATTCGCGACAATGTGTGAGGAGTTGAGCTTCTTTCGATGCGCGAGTCACTTCTCGTTGTCTTCTAACCTCACTTGAACCGCCAACAACATTTTCCCCCCCACTTGAGTCGGAGTTAACGGAACTTGAAGGGCTCTCCATTAAGCTTTCCTTTGTATATTGAATTTAGTTAATGACTAACACAATACTAATAAATCAAAGTTGTACTTTGTAGTAAAAACATTATATTTCATAATCCTAAAATTTAGGGCTAAGCTAGCTACGGATAATTTTAAACGAAAATCTTGATTTTCGTTCAGGACATGCTTCTGACATGATATTTAGTAATAACATGATAAATGGAGGCACTATGTACAAGAAAATCAAATTTTTAGCATATAAGAATGAAAAAAAATCGTACCTTTGGTATATGACAAAGTTGTGTCGGTGGAATTGATTATTTTGGTTGGGGATGGTCTACCTTGTTTGTCCCTCTCCTACCCATAACAAAGGATGTTACCAAATTGAACAAGAACAAATAAAGATTGACATTAATTGCAAAAACTATAGGCAAAAATGTGGTTGAGAATTTATTGCAAAACTTACCAATCTTTTGGATGCAATTAGTGGCTAGTTCCACTTTGTTTTGACACAATTGATGTGTCCAACATGTATGGGATTGGTAATGGAGATTTGATGTGAAGAAAGTTGAGGAGATTTGAGAAGATGTGCAAAAGTTTGAACTTTTGGAGATGAAACCCGTAAGAAGTGATGGATAAGATGCCAAAAGTGTAGGGTTTTTCTGTTCTATAACGTGTTTACTTTATTCTAACTTACCTCGTTGCGAACTCGGAACTCTCTCGTTACGCCTGACGTGGCTATTTACGAAGTCGTTACGTGCTCATGTGATTGCCTTTTATGCTCTACTTTATCCTTCTAGCGACATCGTAACTGAGAAGCTGACAAAAAGCATCGTAACTAGGATGTTGCGAGTTCGCTACAAATGCTCGCTAGAACCCTACTTAAGATTTTTCTTTGTTTTTTAATGCACTCATACATTTTTAAATAACGATTTAAACGAAATGATGATATAAGACACTAATCATTCTATTTTAAGAATAATTTTCATTTGTTCCGTCGTATGCTCATGTAGAACGGGATAGGGATTTGGTCACTTAATCTGCAATTACATAATTTGAAAGAGTTTTAAGAAACTTAATCTTTAATTGTAAGACAATAAGAAACTCTACACATCATGTGTACGCTTGAAAACGCTATCCATCGCTTACCTTTAGAGACAACAGCATAGTAGAGCTTCACACATGAACTATATATATATATATATGCGCAATTCAAGTGCATTTCATTAGAGATACTTAGTTTATTACAACTCATTTATGTGATTACAAGCACGATTATTGAATTAAACAAAGTATCATGCACACGTTCAATCACCAACGGTCATCACTCATCATACTACCGTGTATCGCTTAATAACATTGCATGCTGATGTACTAAGATGTACTCTGCTTGACATAATGTGATGTTCGATATTTTCCATATTGAGTATTATACTGTTTAGATATAAAATGTACATATTTAAGAATATGATATTGCGTTTAAAAATTTAAACCGAATTATTGATGTTTTACATAGAGTTATGTCATACTGCTTATGTACAAAGATGTACTCTACCTGAGTGAATATCATGATGAATATTTAACAAATAGAGTATTGTACTGCATCTATATAAAATATATATATGTTAGAATGTGAAAATTGCTAATAAAAAATTAAAAAGTTTGATTTTTTAGTTACAATCTAATTAGCTTGTGTAGTAGCGATATCGCTAGTATACACGTTACCACAGTTAAACCCTAAGCCCTAAACCCACAAACCCACATAACCCAGAAAACCAGTTGGCGACGAGGTTGCGATAGTGCTAGTTAGTAGTTCAATTAAAAAAAAGGCTTTTTGGGTTACGAACTCGCTACTAATTTGAATGATTCTTCCGTAGCGAGTTCGCTACATGATAAGAACCCATCAAAAAATGGTTTTTGGGTTTGGGTGTATATTGGGCGTATAAGTGTTGGGCATTAGCTTGTGTAAGTATTGGGCCATAGCCTATGTAAGTATTGGGCCTCACCTTGGTGTTTCATGTTCAGTTTGCGCTGGTCGGCGACTTATCGAACCCTTGTAAAATGTAAGTGTATATAAACTGAAAAATCACCTTCTAATCAGCCGATGTGGGACAAATGTTGGCGATCTGTCTTACGAGATCGCTACCTGTGTAACTTATAGTAGCGACCTCGCAACAAGTCGTACTCAGTCGACAGAGCCTGTTGTGAGATACTCTAGCGATTTCGTAACAACAAAAGCTTCACACAATTGTTAGGCTTGAAGATTAGCGATATCGCTACAGTCCACGGACCCATCAGTAAAAACCTTTGAAATTCCATCAGTAATTATTTTGTTAGGGGGTGTGAATGTGGTCAATGAAAAGGTGTGACTGCCTTTACATTTTTCTTCTTTTAATACAGCAATTACTAATTTCAGTCTAGGAACTCTCACATGTTTTTGACCAATGTAGAACCTCACCCCTATAAAACTCAGCCCCTTCTCCCTTTAGAGCCCCATCAGAGCCTTCATTCTCACATTCCCTTCAATCTTCTCCTATTCTTTGCCATCTTATTCCCATGGATTTGACACTTTTCAGCGCCCTCCCAGATGACATGATTCATCTTATAATGATTCGTGTTACGTTCAAACACGTTCTTCGTCGGTATGTGAGCTTCCAAGCGACCGATTGGGCTCGACAATGGCTCACCGAGGCTTCTGTAATAGGCCACAGAGAGTCGGCCTATGCCTTGGCTATATTTGCAATCTGCGAAGGTCATGATGCTCAAAGAGGCATGGATGTCATCACCGAGATGAAGAGAACCGACAAGAAAGGCCTCAAGGAAGTTCGGGATCGCGTGCAACTCGAATTGGCATGGGCCTGGGGCAATGCGCACTACATGGGGTACCTCTTTGGCGTAGTAGTCGATCAGCCTAGATGCTGCCAGGAACATGCTCACCTCAATGACGGCTTCAGGTACCGACGCTACACGAGGGTTGATCCAGCGGACATCGAATGTGATGCATGCACTTGCGAGCATGAAGTGCTTCACATCCTTCTAACCCCTCCACCACTTTGGATGTTGTAGTGTAGTTTCTTTCTTATAATAAGTTTATGTCTGCCGTATTGGCACATTAATTTAATTATTGAAAAGCTTTTCTTGTTTTGAAACCTTGTCCCTTACATTTTACTTTTTCATCGTAACGGTTATTTTTTCTGCTAAATCGCTCGCTAAATCACTAGCTTCATCGCAAAATCAGTTAATGTTGCTATTGTGCGTGTTCCTAGCGATATCGTAAGTAGCACGTTTATTAGATGAATCAACACAAGCGAACTCATCACGTACTCGCTTATATGTTACGTGGTACTAACGATATCGCAACAGCTCGTATTCAGTCAACAGAGCCTAGCTGGCGATTCGCTAGCGAAATCGCAACGAGATAAGGGCTTTTGGTTGTATATTGGGCTGTAAGTATTGGGCTTTGTCTGACCTGTGACATCAGTAAAAACCTTCTAAATTCCATCAGTAATTAATTTATTTTGGGGGTTTGCATGGGGTGTCCATGGAAAGGTGAGAATGCCTTTACATTTTCCTTCCATTAACACCATAGTGACTGCTTTTTGTCTAGGAACTCTGACATTTTTTTAAATAATAGAGCACCTCAACCCTTTACATATCAACCCCTTCTCCATTTAGAACCTCATTAGACCCTTCATTCCCACATTCCCTTCTGCCTTCTCATATTCCTTTCCTTCTGCTTCCAATGGATGTGTCTCTATTCAGCGCCCTACCAGATGACATGATAAATCTGGTATTGATTCGTGCTGAGTTCGATTGGGTTCTTCGTCGCTACGTGAGCGGAAGAGCGACTGAGTGGGCTCGACAGTGGCTCACCGAAGCTTCTGCAGTAGGTCACACACCGTCGACCTATGTGTTGGCTGTTTTTGCAATCTGCGAAGGTGACATTCAAAGAGGCATGAATGTCATCACAACCATGAAGAGAACCGACAAACAGGGCCTCCGTCTAGCTCGGCAACGCGTCAAAAGAGGTCTGAGATACGTTTGGGGTTGGAGACACTACGTCAGGTACTTCTCAGAAGTAGCAGTTAGGCCTAGGCCGATCTGCTGCATTCCGCATGCTGGCCTCAATAAGTTTGAGAGGTACGATCCTTGGGCACCCCTTGATCCGGCGGACATCACCTGTGATGCATGCACTTGCGATCAGGAACTGCTTCATGTCCTCGGTGAACGAACGATCTACTAGTATTAGTTGTTTGTTCTTCACTATGTATTTTTGTATCACCAGTTTGTTTCTATTGTAATGAACTTGTGTTTTACATTTTGGCACATGTACATGTATTTTTTTCTTGTTTTGATATATTGTCCCTTACATTTTTTTTATTCATCCTAAGAGACAATATGGTATCAGAAAAATCATTCACTTTTTGTATAGTGCGTGGTCCTAGCGATATCGTCACTGTCACGTTTCATGATGATTTATTATGAACAGAACACCCAGCGATAGCGCAACTAACTAGCACACGTTTACGAGGAACTTGCGACATCGCAACAAGCCGTATTCAGTCAACAGAGCCTAGTTAGAGACTCTGTAGCGATATCGCAGCGTACGTTGTCTACCCTTGCGAGTTCGTAACAACAAAGATTGAAACTACGAACAACAAAACTTAAATACCATGTTACACGACGTCGTTTAGTTTTGTGCGTAAATCTGTTACGAAATCGTAACCAACCTGAATATAAGCTGTCTTGGCAGTGACGATATCGCAAGACGCGAAGCTTTAAATACCAAATTTGGGGATCTTCTGATTTCAAACATCGATCGAACGTCTCAGAGCTTAGAAAAAATAAACAAACCAAAATCTCACATACCCATCCGACAAGAGCAATGGCAAGGACGAAGAATTTGGCACCCAATCCGTTTGTGCATGGTGCCCGACGTGATGAAGGTCGGGCTTCGGGATCTCAGCCACGGGCGACGGGATCTCAGCCCCGGGCGACGGCGGGAACAAGTTCAACCAAGTATGATAAGCAAAGATTTGTAAGTTTTGATGCATCCCAAGCCTATTCTAATTACATGGAGCATAGTCAATTGCTAGATTGTTATGTTGTTGATTTTGATCAGATAGAAGAACTAGGTTTGGGGAATGTGTTAAAGATATTTCAATTTCATGAGTTGGGTGACTTGTTAGGTTTGAATTATCCGGCACATAAGGATGAGACGTGCCAATTTTATGCTAATTTTCACCAGTTGATTGAGGAAGAAAAGGAGACGGGTAGGTGGTTCACCAGGGTTAATAAGAAGGACTACGAGATTGGGGAGGAGTTTTTTAACAAGGCATTGAACGTGTCCTATGCTGTTAATGAGGACGATGAGGACTTTAGCAACCAACCCCCTCCGGGGTTTTACATTAGAGAACAATGGCCTGAGTGTGGGGTTTTGGATCGAGCCCAAGTTGTAGAGTATGCTAAGAAGTACTTTGATAGAGATGCTGACGATTTAAGGGTGCCTAGATCTTATAAGTTGGATAAAGTTAGTGGTGAGGAGAGGAATGTTTATGAGATGGTCGCTAGGAGTGTCGTGCCTAAGGGTGGTTGGATCACCGAGATGAACTATACTACTGTGAGCATATTTTACTGCGTCATGGAGGAGATACAGTTGAACCCGGGCCATGTCATTTTCGAGCACATGAGACAAAGTGTGGTCGAAAATAATAGGACAGTCAAGAAGCTCCCTTACGGTAATTTCATAACCATGTTTCTTACCTCAGTGCATCCCAAGATAAAATTATCTCCAATAGCCCAGGAGTGTTGCTTCTATACGATGTCATATTTTGAGAGGAAAGGTAAGTTTGAGTTGATTGATGGTGTGTGGCAGAAAGTAGCGGATGGACCCAAGAAACCGCTACAGTTTAATCCTGAAGAAGTCAGAGAGAACGTCGAAGGTTAGCCAAACTAAACCCCTACAGTTTATTTTCTGTTTTATACAATTTATTTGCTATACTCACCCTTTTTTTGTTTCACTTACATGAACAGGTGTACCCTCAGAGGCATACTACAAGGGTTTAGAAGAGACAATCGACCTTTTCAGGGATAAAGTGGCCAAAATCAATCACGAAAACTGGTTAACGGAGAAGGTGATACGTGGCATTGAAAGGGCTAGTGCGAGGAAAAAATCGAAGGGGGATCCACCAGCACCATCACAGACACCACCTCCTAGCAATGATGATTAGATTTGCATTCGTTAATGTTAGCTAGTACTTGTACTCAAATCCAAACAATTTCATTTTCAATTTGTTTTTATCAGTTTCTCTAACAACATTGCAAAGAATATTTGAATTTGAATGTCATCTATTTTATTATGTATACTTGATTATTTAAACTTCCATTATTTATTTAGTGTGGCTAAATTTTCAAAATATAACACCACTTTACTAAGGAGTTAAATCTAATTTTTTGGTACGTGGCTTTATACTAGCGATCTCGCCAGTATCAAGTTTCTCACCTGGCGAGCTACTAGCGAATTCGCTAGTTTCTAGTTAATCAAATTTATACAAATTTGATTAAATCAAGCGAGATCGTAACCTGTCAGACTCAAGAGACAGAAGCTTATCTGCGAATTGCAGCTTTTTGTTGCGAAATCGTAACCGGTTCGCCAATCTTGCGAACTCGCAACGCAACAAGTTAACATGCATTGGTTTCTAGCGTGTTTCGTTACGGTATCGCCACGTCTACAGCAGTGTACAAATTTTTTTAAGAATTAGAAGATTTAGTGTACTAACATTAATTAAATCAAAATTTAACTACATGAACCATGAAATACAGCATAATATTCAAAAACAATGTTTATCAAATAGCTATTTTTGTTTTTTACTCTTTTTACTCTTCTTCTTCTTTGGTTGCCTCCCCTTCCTCTTTGTAGTTTTCCCCGCAGGATTAATCCACATGCCTTCCTCATGATCCATTCTGCACACCGACGCGCAAACAATGTCATCATCCTCCTCCAGAGTTTCGTACACCGAGGGCGGAATGGTGTCGGTAGAAACAGTGGAGTCATCGTCGAACAAGCCGTCACCATAGATGAATGTTTTCTTACCATCAACAACGATCTCCCATCGAGCATCAGTTGGATCTTCCACATAGAATACCTGATGAGCTTGAGCCGCCATGATGAATGGATCATCCCTAGACCCGAGAATTCCTCTATTAACTAGAGTCATGCCTAAATCCTCTGTGCGCACCCCTTCACCTTGATCTACCCATTCACATTTAAACAATGCGATTCGGACATGAACAAAGTCCATTTCCCATATATCAGTAATGGTACCAAAAAAACCATTATCACCCTCTCCAGGTACTGATACCCCACTATTTTGGGTTGCAGACCTATCATCACTCCACTTAGTACCAAACGTGTATCCATTAATGTCATACCCGCTAAACGACGTAACTGTGCCTAGGGGTCTCTTGGCAACCCATTTTACAACGTCGGGGTGTTGACCGCCATTCTGCACATGTATTTTCAGCCAACTAGTAAAGTCTCTGCAATGAGCTTCTAGAACTCTAGGTTCCGACCAGCTCGGGTGTGCTGACCTAATATCATTAAGGTGAACATCAACATAAGGACTCACTGAATGATGGTTGCGCAGAATGTACAGATGTGCTGTAGATATTTCATCGGAAGAAGGACTAAATTTAGACTTATGGTGTAGTCCGACACCATCCAATCTACCATCGTGTAGGTACATCCTGTAAATAGTTGGTACAGAATTCTATTACCTCTTCCGCGACATATCGTTGCACTATACTGGCATCCGGTCGATAACGATTCTTAACAAAATGCTTGAAAATGCTCATGTACCTCTCAAATGGGTACATCCATCTCAAGTACACCGGTCCACACAGCTTTACCTCCCGCACCAAATGAACTATCAAATGAATCATTATGTCAAAAAATGAAGGGGGAAAATACATCTCTAGCCTGCACAGTACTTCAACTACCATATCCTGCAATTCATCCAACTTACGACGGCTTACTCTCTTGCGGCATATTTGTTTAAAAAAATAACAAATCCTTGCAACTGCGTCTCCAACGTGAGAAGGCAAGCAACCTCTCAGAGCAATGACATTCAAATCCTGCATCAGGTTGTGGCAATCGTGCGACTTCATTCCCACTAATTTCAACTCGGCGGTAGATACACAACTACTAATGTTCGAACCATATTTAGAAGGCACCTTTACTGATTTTAGAGTTCTACAAAAACTCTCCTTCTCCTCAGATGACAAGGAATAACAAGCAGGTGGTAAGTATGTCGTACCTGCTTCTTCTTGAACGGGAGCAAGTGACGTCCTTATGCCAAGATTGACTAAATCCTTTCTACTTTTCAATCCATCCTTACTCTTGCCCGGTGTATTCAATAGCGTCCCAACCAAAGCTTCGCATACATTCTTCTCTATGTGCATGACATCTAGACAGTGGCGCACATCCAAGTGCTCCCAATATTCGAGCTTGAAAAAAATCGAACATTTCTTCCAAATCGTAGTTTGAGCGCTTTTCTTTTTTCCCTTTCCCAACACAAACTCCATGCCCGCTACCTTTTCCAATATTTCAGTACCTGATAGTGGGACTGGGGCAAAACCATGCTCTTCCTGACCGTTAAACCACTTCTTTGCACTCCTCCACGGATGGCTTGTAGGTAGAAATCGTCTATGACCTAGATAAACAGGCTTACCACCGTGCTTTAATTGACAATGACTAGTATGGCTCTCACAAACGGAACATGCAAAATGCCTTTTCACAGAACACCCTCCAAGGTTACCCAAAGCAGGGAAATCATTGATGCTCCACATCAACATGGCTTTAAGTTGGAATGTCGCGTCCCCTCGACTTCCGTCAGGAATATGAATCCCATGCTTAAACAAGGATTCCAACTCCTCAACGAGAGGTGCTAGATATACATCAATGTCATTGCCAGGTTGCCTAGGCCCCGAGATCATAGTGTTCAAAAGCACATACTTTCGTTTCATCATCAACCATGAAGGTAGATTATAAATAACAAGCATCACTGGCCATGAACTGTGGGTGCTGGACATGTTCCCGAAAGGGTTCATTCCGTCAGTAGATAGTCCTAAGCGCACGTGTCTAGGTTCGTCAGCAAATTCTGGGTACATAGCATCCATCTTCTTCCACTGATCACCATCAGAAGCGTGAGATATAATATCATCATCTTCCTCTCGAACCCTATCGGCATGCCATGTTAACAATTTTGCATCAAATGGATTGGCATACAAACGCGTCAATCTCGGTTTCAAGGGCATGTACCACATCACCTTAGCAGGACCTTGCTTTGTCGATGTTGTCACTGTTTCTCCACATACCTCGACATTTCCCTCCTTCTTTTTCCATCTAGACTCACTGCATACCTTGCAATCATCCCTCAAGGAATCAACAACCCCCTTATACAACATACAATCATTCGGGCATGCGTGAATCTTGGTAAACTCCATGCCCATAGGACACAATATCTTCCGCGCTGCATAAACCCTGTCAGGACATAAGTTGTCCTGAGGAAGTTCTTTAACCAACTCTAACAATTCTGTCATTCCTTTATCAGAAAGACCATGCCTTGCCTTTAGGTTCATTAACAACAATGTTGCTCCCAGTCTAGAATGCTTAGCCCCAACATATAAGCTTGTCTTTTTATCGTCATACATTGCCTCCAGCATACTTTTCTTCCCAACAAACTCCATAACAACATCGTCGCACATGTCTGAAAGCTGTTCATTATACTGCAGGATTTCCTCGGGGCTTCTCTCCTCCATCTCCACCTGGTCACTTCCATAATGGCCTTCCCTATGCCAAACCCATTCTGTGTAGGATTTGTCAAAACCTTTACAGATTAAATGTTCACGCACGACAGCAATATCTTCAAATATGGCGTTGTTTCTACACTTGTTGCATGGACATCTAACCCCTCCTATGCTGTTCTGTCTACAATGTCGCAACCCAACATCTAAGAACTGTTCAACCAAATCTAAGTACTCCTTCGATAATCGAGCATTCTCCTTCATTATTCGTTCGCGGTCCATAATTCACAAATCAGACAAACAGCTACACAATACTACTAACCCACTGACTTTAGATGATCAACACATAAACTACACACTGCATTAACAAAACAACCAAGATAAACCAAAATGCAACCAAAAATTATGCATACAATCAACCAAAATCAAGAGACAAGCCAGTACATTACGCAAGTTAAACCTTACCTACACCAACACGGGAACAATGAGACCTCCGAGAACACTTCAACTGATCACCCTTCAATACCCACCTGTTTAGACCCTTTTAAAGTTTTTGTTTTTGGAGTTAGAACGGCCAGTTCAGCTTAAATCTGTGACCCATACAGAGTCTGTTGCGAACTCGCTACGCCCTCGCTCACACATTTGAGTAGCCAGCGATCTCGTAACATTTCAATCACCCTCACATGCACTGTACATTGAGAAATGACAAATTTGACCTTTTAAGAAGCGATTCCGTAACAGCAAACGCAATATACTACCGTCCCAGTTACGACATCTCCCATATCCTCGCCTGCTAAAATTAGGGTTTAGCAAAGCTTACGACATCGCAACGAACAAACCTACGACTACCGAGCTAAGCTACGAAATCGCTACAGACACGTTTATCTTACTACAAAGGTTACGAGATCGCAACAACCAATTCAATTTAAGGCGGATACATTTTTTCCGCCTTGGTCAAGTATCTTTTAACGTCAAATCCCAGTTCCGCCTTTAACTGCCTCTTTCCGTCTTGAATGTAATTTATTTTTGCTAGCTTGAAGAGGTAGCGAACTCGCTACTGTCAATCAAGGCGTAAAAAAACGCGCCCCCATCAAACGCCTTAAATATGTGCCTTGCATCCACCCCTTTGTAGTAGTGAGAGAGGATGTACTGCTTTTGCATAATCTCGGTTGATCGTTGATGCCTTATTGTGTTGGCCCGGACCAATCCTCCTCCACACACTCTACGTCCTCCATTATGTAGTCGAGACGTTGGTTTGTGTTCTTGATGATGGCTATGTTAGGGTTTTGGATTGCGCGTGGGTGGTGATGGAGTATCTCGATAAGTCAGTTAATTCTATTCTCTTCGTGCAAATCTTTAGGGTTTATTATATGTTGTTTGAGGGTGAAGACTATCTACTCAATAAAGAGTTGAATGTGGAGTGGTCGTGGCGAGAAACACTCAAGACTGAACAATTCAAATAACCAAATCAAATGATCCATTGTGATTTTCATGTTTCTCCAACTATGCAGTTTATGGTTAGTTTAGTCCTACATTACTTCACTGTGTTTATTTTTATTTATTATTTCAATATTAATGAGTCGAAAAAAACTTAACATATTGTCATTCTATGATTTTTTCTTAAACGATTGATGATAATAAAAAGTTACCTTAATATTTCTAACTTCTTTAATGGTCTGAACGAGTTTGAATTGCCCCGAGATATTGTGGATATTCGGGAAAATGTCTGCAGCTTTTGTGCAAAATGTACTCAGATAATTCTGAAAATTAAGGCCCTGTCAAGTTCAGCTGTTTGGATCTGCTTGATAGCTGCTAAAACTGCTTGGAGCTGCTTGGTGCTGATTGGAGCTGCTTGGTGCTACTTGGTGCTGCTTGAGCTGCTTGGATTATTTTATTATTTATGGATGAATATTCGTATTTGGTTTAAATGTAATTAGACAAGTTCAAATGAATAATATTTCATTAACAACAATTAAAATAACCCCTTTAGTACCTAAATTTCAAAACATTTTATTTCTTTCCAAAAAAATTCAAATCGGATAAAGTAAGCTGTTTGAGCTGCTTGGGGCTGCTTGGGGCTGCTTGAGACTGTTTGCTACTTGGAGCTGCTTGCAAGAAGTTGAATTTGACATGGCCTAAAAAGTTTTATATCATGGACATACATACTCAGGGATATATACATTTGATTGGCATGTGGTTGTTTACATTGTACTAAAATCTGAAAGAATGATTTAGTGGATGCTGAAGAGGCACCGATAGGGACTTATGGATAAAATATTTTTGTTTAAGTTTAGCTTAGCATAAACATTGTTTATGTTTTATGTTTATGTAATATTTTGAAAACATAAAACAAAACATGAGATATTATGTCTAACCATAACTTAATTTAAAGACCATAGCTTTAAGACACATTACCACGTATGTTGCATCCCAGGAGAGATGGATATAAAATAAGGATAGGTTATTGGCATTTTATTAAACTCTTTGATAAACTCTTCGGTGGATGTTTATATTAGTTGTTTTTGAAGATTTGAATGCATCAAAGACATTCAAATTGTTAATATATGTTTGAGAATTGATTTTTAACTTTAAAGAAACATACACTAAAATACAATTCAATTAAATGGACCAAAACTAAATAATTAACCAAATAAAGAGAATAACATTCATCCAAATGATCCTGATATAGGCCTTATCAGGCACCAATAAGATAATGACACGTGTACAATTGTAATGTTTTAATTGGTTAAGATATTTTTAGTAAAGTTCTAAAACCCTAATTTAGAATGTCTAAACTCGTCTGGGTAATGATTGAAACACGTGGCCCAATCATAAATTAGTTAAAGATGATGTGTCGTTATTTAATTGGTGCCTGATATTGCCAATATCAGAATGATCCTGATATATATTAAACTGCCAAATCAATTCAAATCATTGAAAATAATATAGGAAATAATTACGAAAACGGGTCAATTCAATAAGAATGATACAATATAGAATCTAACAAAATAGTAAAATAATATAATTAAAAATAGTTAAAGAATAAAATTATGGTATAATTGGGATAAAATTCCAAATGAATATAATTAAAATTAAAATTACAAAATTAATTTTACCAATTAAATTTTAATTAAATTCTAATTAAATACATTACGAAATATTAATATATTATTAAGGGATTATAAACTTTTTGAATGGTTGAACTCAACCATATGGATGTCAAAACAAGTTGTAGTTTAGTTTTTTTGTTTCTGGAATGGAAATTAGTTTCCCTATATTCTTTTCATTTATTTTATTTGTAATACAATGGTATAAGAATAATATGCTTTAATTTTATATTTCATATATAAATTAATATGGTATTGTATAATATTGTTGATCATAAGTAACAAATATAATTTTTCTATTCATGCTATTGTTTTGCTATTCAAGTCAAAGCCATCCACTTATTATTTACGGTAAACCCAATAATATACATTCATTTTGAAATTTTTGTGATAATTTGAGTGAAGTGTAGAAATATTCTATCATAGCCGTACTACAATTTCACCTCGGGATGGCATTTTGTAATAAAAGGGAAATATCGTAAGAATGTTAAGGTCTAATGCGCGAAGATATCTAAAACTATCTAACAAGTACAGTATCCTATTTGTGCTATCGATCAACTAATTATATGTATCATTCCAAAATTGGATTATATGTATCATTCCAAAATTGGATATTGTTCAAATTTGTATATTGCCCTAAATGATTTTAAAAAATACCTCAACCAACCGCGCAACGCGGGTTCAGGTTAGCCTAGTTATTTGAAAAAGTACATAAGAATTGGGAAGACATCCCTGAGAGCAAACACTTTACCCAGGAGAGTGCTACTGTCTGTTACGATTGAATGGTTGACTAATACTTCACCGACGGAAATATTCCTAGCAGAAGCAGGCCGGCAATAGCAATGAATACTCCGGCAATCCCCTGCCGATTGCCGGAATGGGAATGGGTGTGCCATCATTCCAAAAGTTTTGGGGTATGATAAACACATACACATCATCTCTTTTGTGATTTCATGCTTTTGACTTAGCAACTACTATAATCTTAGAATACACATTAGTCTTGTTCTGCAATGTTTCTCCTCTTAGAAAAATAGTATGAACTTCAAGTCAACTCAACACCTATAGCAATATGAATATTGATTTAAGCAACAATTCAATCATCCACCTAAAACACACACAGATTCATGGAAGTGATGGAACTCTCTCTTTTATGCATTTTACTTTTTTCATGCATATTGATCTTACATCCCAGTTGTATTGACTCAGTTAACCATGCCAATTATCAAGCAATTGTGGGTGATGCTGCTGTTAATTGTGGCTTCAAATCGAATTCTACAGCAATGGATGGCCGTGAATGGATTGGTGAATCTGCAGGTGTCATCTCCGGTCAATCAACTAGCTCGGTTGTGGTTGCAAGATCATTTCTTGGCATTGATCAAGTTCCCTACCTGACCTCAAGGATCTCTGCCTCTCCATTCCACTTCACTTTTCATGTCAACCCTGGTCAGAAATTCGTCCGCTTTCATTTTTATCCTGCTTCTTATCGTGGTTTTGAGAAGTATTTTGATCTCTTTACTGTTAGAGTTGGTCCCTTTACAGTTCTTGATCATTTTAGTCCAACACTTGCTTGTAGCATTTTAGGAGTAAAATATATTGTGAAGGAGTTTTGTATGAATGTGGAGGAACACGAGAATTGAAGGATAAGTTTTTACCCTTCCAAGAGTATGGAGTCCAAGAACCACATGGTATATGCGTTTGTGAATGGAATTGAGATAATTTCAATGGTAGTTGGACTTTATTACACACCTGAAGGTGATCTAGGTTCTCCTATTGTTGGTCAGAAAAATAGATTCCATGGTATCGACAACAGCACAGCACTTGAAATGGTTCAAAGGCTGAACATTGGAGGGAATAGTATTCCATCGGTGGAAGATTTTGGAATGTTTCGAAGATGGAATGCAGATGCTGACTACTATCTCGAATCAGGGGAGTCTCTGATGAATTATTTGGCACCTAAGCTAGCATACTCGAATGCACCTCTACTCATTGCTCCACCGAAAGTTTTCCAGACATCCTGGAAAACCAAACAAACTCTTGCTGGAAACCAGCTCTATATTTTCACTTGGAAACTGCCAATAAACTTAGGTTTTGGATATCTGGTTAGGCTCCATTTTTTTGATCATGATGCAGGAGTGACAGATGGTGGGCAAAAAGAGTTCAGCATCCTCATAAACAATCATATTGCAGAAAAGCATGGTGATGTTCTCACGTGGAGTGGTGGCACTGGATTTCCAGTATACAAGGACTATGTGGCTATGATGAAAGGAGACAGAGAAAAAACTGACTCACATCTCTTCATTGTTATACAATCGCTGAATGGATTAATTCTTGAGCACTTTAAAGGGCTAGAAATCTTCAAGTTAAGCAACCCTGACAACTGCCTAGCAACCCTCGAACCTGCATCTTTGAAGAAGGTGGAATCCACTAGGAAGCTTAATATCCGAACATCAATTCCCATATTTAGCCTAAGCAATGTTATCGGGACTGGCTTAACCATAATAATTTTGATTATTACTACAGCGGTCTATAGCTTGAGGATGATTTGGGAAGAGATTACTTGCAGTGACTATGAGATTGATGCCGAGTCTTTTGCAGTTGAATCATCCGGTCGCCGCTTTTCACTAGCTGACATCAGGTCTGCAACTGAAAATTTTAGCGATGCATATGTCATTGGACGGGGTGGATTTGGTAATGTTTATAAAGGGCTCCTTTCTGGCTTTCCAGAGATTGTTGCTATTAAACGTTTGAGTTCCTTCTCCAGGCAAGGAGCTCGTGAGTTTCGGACTGAAATAGAAGTTCTTTCCAAACTGCGGCACTTCAATCTTGTCTCCTTCATAGGTTATTGTAACGAGAATGAAGAGATGATACTGATATATGAGTACGTTCCTGGTGGCACACTTGCTGAAAATTTATACAAATTTGCACGCAAGGGTAAGGAATGTGCTGTTCTTAGCTGGGAACAGAGGCTAAAGGTCTGCAGTGGTGCTGCTCGTGGGCTAGAATACCTTCACACTGGTAGTGAGACTGGAATTATACACTGTGATGTGAAAGACACGAACATCCTGTTGGGTAAGAACTTTGTTCCAAAGATTGCAGATTTCGGGCTTTCCAAGCTTGAAGATTTGGCACAAACAAAGAGCTACATCAGCACGCACATTAAAGGCACACGAGGGTATTTGGATCCATATTATTGCGCGACTCAGAATTTGACCAGAAAAAGTGATGTGTATTCCTTTGGCGTTGTAATGTTGGTTGTTCTGTCCGGGAGACCTGCACTTGGCACTGCAAATTCAGGAGAGTGTGAGAGCCTTTTAGTATGCTTTCAAGAATGCCTTTCAAGGGAGGAATTTGATAGAATTGTTGATCCTGGTATTTATAAGTACATATCACCTGGAAGTTTGAAAGAATATGTGAAATGTGTTGAAAATTGCTTGCAACAGAAGCCTGAAATTCGACCTACAATGCTTCAATTGGTGGGAAGTCTAGAGCAGACCTTGCAGCTACAGATAAGACCTACTGTATCTGCATCTGGTGGTACCGTTCTAGAGGCCCAACTTGTTGAATTTGAAACTATTCAATCAGTTGAGATGAGTCATGGTCCAGTAGCCACACTTGAAGAGAGTGTTGTATCACTGCCTAATGAAGAACGCACGAGGAAGAAATCCCCTTCAAGAGAAGCTCCCAATCGTGTCCGCAAACCATATTGGATTTGGCCTTGGAAAACAGCGCAGAGCCGAGGTAACTTGCCTGTTTGTAATAATAAATAGTGCCTTTCATTTTGTATACTATATTCTCTTTCTTCTTTTATGAGCAGATAATTGAAATTCTTGCATTTTTTTCTCAAACCAGCACCTTGGGTTTTGAGTAGCAAAGAGGGCGGAGGAGCACCATGGTTTTCATACAAAGAAGTGAAGAAAGCCACAGACAACTTCTCCGACAGCAATGTGGTTGGTTCTGGAGGCTATGGAAAGGTATATTTTGGATTCACAGCCAATGTATAACCCCTAAGTTTGCCTCAAAATTACCGTCCCATTGCTGATTCTCAGGTCTATAAAGGCTTCCTAACGAATGGACAAGTAATTGCAGTCAAAAGGCCGACAAGGGGTTCAATGCAAGGAGACTCGTTCGAGTTTTTAAAGATCGAGGTTGAGAGCCTCTCTAGAATTCATCATAAGAACGTCGTTGTCCTTGTGGGATGTTGCTTTGAACATGGAGAACGAATGTTGGTGCACGAGTTTATACCTAATGGAACTCTAAGTGATAGTCTATCAGGAAAAAGCGGGGTTTTCCTAGACTGGAAACAAAGGCTACAAGTCGCACATGGTTCAGCTAGAGGACTAACATATCTACTCACGCAAGCGTCTCCTCCTATAATCCACGGAGATGTGAAGTCTGCCAACATTCTCTTGGATGAAAATCTAACTGCTAAAGTTGCTGATTTCAGGATATCCAATCTGAATCTGGTATCGGACTGTATTACCACTAAATTTATGGGCACCATGGTAAGAACTTGAAATGGTTGTATGGCAGGGCTACTTGGCTCCTGAATACTGCATGACTGGACTGCCGACAGAAAGAAGCGATGTCTACAGCTTCGGTGTGCTGATGCTGGAGCTGGTTACCGCACGAAAGGCCTTTGAGAAGGGGAGGCACTTAGTTAGCGAAGTGAGGCTAGCGGCAGCAAACCTCGTAGGATTCAAGAAATTTGTAGACCTTGCATTGCAATGCGTGGAGGAATCGCCATATGATCGCCCGGCCATGAGCGAGCTAGTGAAGGAGATTGAAATTTTCTTGGAGGACGATAGCCTCAACACAAACTCAACAGCGGCAACTTCCTCTGCCATAAAGTTCTGAAATGGTGACGGAAAACACCACCGCCATGATATCAACGCACATTAGAGTATAGTGGACTGTGGAGGCCTACTCATTTCCGCAAATGAATCCTAGCAAGAGTACCAAATTGTTTGAATATGATTTGTTCATAGTTATAGGGACTTGCTACATGCTAGCCAAAATTAAAGAATATGCTTCATGTATACATTGTATATGATATTTATTGATAGGGTGTTGTTAATGCCACATCAACCATTAACTTCCGTAACAAAAATAATAAGCATTTCCTAAACTACCCTCCCTTTTAGTTGAGCCAGGTATTAGCACACAAGTAAACAATTTTATGACTTGGTTAATTATGTAATTTTAGTCCATTCAATTGAATTGAATTTTGATATATATTCTATTCAACATATATATTCACCGCAACAATTTATATATGTGGTATTGAATTGAATTACGAAAACGGGTGTAAAATATAAGAACGATACATATAAAATCAAATAAAATCGTAAAATAATTTAATTAAAAATAGTACAAAATATATGGGAGAAAAATTCCAAATAAGAATAAATAAAATTAAAATTACAAAATTAACCACTCATTAAATACACTACGATACGCTGTAGTATTATTATTAGGGTACGAGGAAGAGATAGATAAATAAAATGCTCAAACTTGAGGGTCTAATAGAGTAAATATTTCGAAATACACCTCTCCTGGAGCAAACATTCTACCCAGACCCAGGAGTTAGGATTAGGATTGAATGGTTCCGTCAGCTGAGGAGGCAATGAAGTTGTTGGATATCAGCGACGGAAACAATTCTATCAGAAGCAGGCCGGTCATAGCCATGGATTCTCCGTCAATACCACGCCGACGACCGGCAATTACTCTCCGTTTTTGCTCCGGCGACTATGCATGCAATGGGAATAGGTGTGCCATCATTTCATACTCTTTTGACTTAGCAATTACTATAATCTCAGAAACCACATTAGTCTTGTTTTTTTATGTTTGTCCTGTAATAATGTATGAACTTCAAGCCAAGTCAACTCCTTCACCGAAATAAATATTGATCTAAGCCATGTTTCAATCATCCATTTAGGAACTACAGAACATATTCATGGAACCATCTCTTTTACCTGTTATACTGTTTTCATGCATATTGATTTCCCATCCCTGTTGTGTTGTCTCAGTTAGCCATGCCAATTCTCAAAATGTTGCTGTTAATTGTGGCTCGAAATCTAATTCTACTGCACTGGATGGCCGTGAATGGATTGGTGAATCCACTTCAGCTGTCATCTCCGGACAATCAGCTAGTTCGGCTGTGGTTGCAAGATCATTTCTTGGAGTTGACCATGTTCCCTACATGACTTCAAGAATCTCCGCCAGTTCATTCCACTTCACATTTCAGGTCAATTCTGGTCAGAAATTTGTTCGCTTTCATTTTTATCCTGCTTTGTATCGTGGTTTTGAGAAGTATTTCGATCTCTTTACTGTTAAAGTTGGCCCCTTCACCCTCCTTGATCACTTTAGTGCAACACTTGCTTCTAGGCGTCTAGGAGTAAAATATTTTGTGAAGGAGTTTTGTTTAAATGTGGAAGAACCTGGGAAGTTGAAGATAACATTTTCCCCTTCCAGGATTAGGGAGTCCAAGAACCTCATAGTATATGCTTTCGTGAATGGGATTGAGATTATTTCAATGCAAGCTGGACTTTATTACACACCTGAAGGTGATTTAGGTGCTCCTGTTGTTGGCCAGAAAAATAGATTTCATGGTATTGACAACAGCACAGCACTTGAAATGGTTCAGAGGTTGAACATTGGAGGGAATTTTATTTCATCAGTGGAAGATTTTGGAATGTTTCGAAGATGGTATGCAGATGCTGGATACTTTCTGGAATCTGGGGAATCTCTGATGAATTATTTGGCACCTAAGCTAGCTTATACTAATGTACCTCTACTCATTGCTCCACCAAAAGTTTACCAGACATCCTGGAAAACAGCAAATCCTTTTGCTGGAAACCAGCTGTATAACTTCACATGGAAACTACCAATAAACTTAGGTTTTGGTTATTTGGTTAGGCTCCATTTCTCTGATCTTGATGCAGCAATGGCTGATGGTGAGCAAAAGGTGTTTAGCATCCTCATAAACAATCATATTGCAGAAAAGCATGCTGATGTATTCAGGTGGAGTAGTGGCACTGGTTTTCCTGTATACAAGGACTATGTGGTTAGGATGAATGGCGGCAAAGAAGGAGTTGAGTCTCATCTCTTCGTTGTCATAAAATCTTTGAATGGATTAGCTCTTGAGCTTTTTAAAGGGCTAGAAATCTTCAAGTTAAGCAACCTTGACAACTGCCTAGCAACCCCTGAACCTTCATCTTTGAAGAAGGTGGGAAACACTTGGAATCTAAATATCCGAACATCTTTTTCCCTTTATAGCCTAAGAAATGTTATTGGGACTGGTTTGACCATCATAATTTTGATTGTGAATTCAACGGTCTATTGCTTGAGGATGATTTGGGAAGAGAGTGCGTATTATGAGGATGACGCTGAGTCTGCTACAGCTGAACCATCAGGCCACCGCTTCTCACTTGCTGACATCAGGTCTGCAACCGATAATTTTAGCGATGCATTTGTCATTGGACGGGGTGGATTCGGTAATGTTTATAGAGGGCTCCTTTCTGGATTTCCAGAGATTGTTGCTATTAAACGGCTGAGTTTGTTCTCCAGGCAGGGAGCTCGTGAGTTTTGGACTGAAATTGAAGTACTTTCCAAACTCAGGCATTTTAATCTTGTCCCCTTGATTGGCTATTGTACCGAGGATGAAGAAATGATACTTATATACGAATACATTGCTGGTGGCACACTCGCTGATAATTTGTACAAATTTGCCCGAAAGGGGAAGGAATGTGCTATTGTGAGCTGGGAACAAAGGCTAAGGGTCTGCATTGGTGCTGCCCGTGGACTGGAATACCTCCACACTGGCAGTGAGATTGGAATTATCCACCGCGATGTGAAAGACACAAACATCCTGTTGGGTGAGAACTTGATTCCCAAGATTGCAGATTTTGGGCTATCCAAGCTTGAAGAGTTGACCCAAACAAAGAGCTACATCAGCACGCACATTAAAGGGACACGAGGTTATTTGGATCCATATTATTGTGCGACTCAAAATTTGACCAGAAAAAGCGATGTGTATTCCTTTGGTATTGTTATGTTGGTTGTCCTCTCAGGAAGACCTGCACTAGACACTAAAATTCCAGGAGATTCTGAGAGTCTTTTGGTATGCTTCCAAGATTGCATCTCAAGAGGCGAATTTGATAAATTAGTTGATCCTCGTATATGTAAGGGCATATTACCAGAAAGTTTGAAGGGATTTGTGAAATGTGTTGAAAATTGCTTGCAACAGGAGCCCAAAGCTCGTCCTACAATGGCTCAATTGGTGGGAAGTCTGGAGGTGGTATTGCAGCTACAACAGAGATCTATAGTTTCTGCACCAGGTGATGTTGCAGTAGAAGTCCAGCCTGCGCAGCATTTTGTATTAGAAACTACTCAATCAGGCGAAATGAGTCAGGTTCTCAATGGCACATATGAGGAGGCTGTTGTGTCTCCACCTGTGTATGAAGTTGCAATTAAAGAAGCGTCAGCACATGAAGAAGTTACCAATCACGGCCGCAAACCATTTAGGATTTGGCCTTGGAAAATAGGTCAGAACAGAGGTAAGCCTCTGAACAATGTGTACTTCCAACATGTGACTATTCTTTAATAAAAATCCTAAAAGAGTATCAGTTCTTATTTGTCGGTGGATATCATTTTACTAATATACTATCCTAGACGATACATCTTAACTCTATCATGCTTCCATGGAGTCTCATTTGTAATACTTTTTCTACTGGATGCATTGGGGTATTAATTGGTTGATTTCTCAGATGGTTGAGGCGG
Source organism: Sherardia arvensis (assembly GCA_948330725.1). NCBI lineage: Eukaryota > Viridiplantae > Streptophyta > Magnoliopsida > Gentianales > Rubiaceae > Sherardia > Sherardia arvensis. Next base: position 7,824,912 of record OX415236.1, on the reverse strand, counting down.
CATCAATCTCTTCTTTTGGGTCTGAGAAAAAAATCATCCTTTTGCCATGATATGCCTCTCAGATTTTATCAATTTAGCGAAAGTGTCATAATGTCTTCTATTTGCCCATTTAATTTTCTTAGCTTAATAAATGTCTACCAGTTCCATTGTGCTTATTCCTGCCTTTTTCTTAATGCAACCATTGCAGCCACAAAGCCACCTAAGAAAAAAGGGCCCTTCAAGGATGAAGAGGAAGAGGCTTTAATTTTACATCGCCAGCTAAGATATGATACGCTACTCATCTTTGAGAGCAGTATCCTTCCCTTTGAACTTGATGATCTGCTTTCAGATTCAGCCAAGGCACTTGGTACCGGATCATGTGGAACTACTTCAAAGGCAATACTTGCGGATGGAACTTTTGTTGCTGTGAAGAGATTGAATGATATTGCTGTTGACAAACAGAAATTTCGTCTCCATATGAAGGCAGTTGGAAGCATACGCCATGAGAATGTTGTGCCGCTGAGAGTGTATTCAGAGGCTGATAAGATCATTGTATATGATTATTACAGTCAGGGGAGTGTGTCTGCTTTGTTGCATGGTAATATCCTCTCACCCTGAGTGTATTAATTGCTTCTCTGCCTTTCTTTAAAAGATGGTCTCAGAGAGCTATCAAGCGTTCTATTTTGATCTTATCATACAGAATGGTATAGTCTGGGCTTTACTGGTGAATTTTCGTGTTAGTTGTTTGTTTGAATGTTTTCTATACTTTCCCATGTTCAGTTTAACTTTGTGATTGATAGAGAATGTATTTGTTTCTTCTCAACTTTGTTTTGCCAAATATTCAGTTGCATTGCTTCTAGCCTTTCGCCACTATCTACTTTTACTTCCCATCTCAGTATGCAATTGTATTCAATACATCCATCCTTTGTTTTTATTCTCTAGGAAACTTTTACTTTTGGGATTGTTTGTGAATAGTACGACAGCTGTTGAGAATCTTTTGAGGCTGTGAATGTCTGTTTAGATTTCTATGCTTATACAGTTGTTTTAATATTCCAGGTAACAGAGGTGAAAAGCGGATTCCCTTAGACTGGGAAAGCCGTGTTCGGATTGCAATCGGTGCTGCTAGAGGTATTGCTCATCTTCATGAGAAGTCCACTGTTCATGGAAACGTAAAATCCTCGAACATTTTCCTCAACTCTCAACAGTACGGTTGTGTCTCTGATAGTGGCTTACTTTATATGTTGATTTCTAGAGACACATTAGCTTATCGATCCCCTGAAGTGATGATGTCTCTGGCTTCTGATGTCTACTGCCTTGGGGTCCTTCTGCTAGAGCTTCTCACAGGAAAATCACCAGTATCATCTCCTCTGGGCGATGAAGATTTCGATCTGGTCAGATGGGTCAGCTGTATTGTTTCTGAATCTGGGAATCGGTTACGTGATGCATTTGACTTGGATCTTTTGCGGGATCCGAAGAATGAAAGGGGGATGGTGAAAATGTTGCAAATTGGACTGGAATGTGTTGCTATACTGTCATGGCATAGACCAGAAATCATGGAAGTAGTTACAAAGCTAGAGGAGATTGAAATGGTTTCTTCTCAAAGAATCAATGGTGATTCAAGAGAGGATAGGGCGCGTAGCGACTATGTTTCTTCTGCTGCTCGTTCAGATAGGATGTTTTCTTTCAGCAAAGAAATTGAAGTGGAAGAAGAAAAAGAGTCCAGGTTTGAAAGAAGGCACAGCTACAATACTGCTCGTGCGGGATCAGGCAGTATATTTGATGAATCAAATGTCAATGATGAAATTGAGATGGAAAGACCACCTCCTCCAAGTAATAAAGAATCATTCTCTGGTTTTCATTCTAGACTTCCAAATTTTGATGATCTAGCTGCTCGTTTGGAAGCTCTCAAGTATTACAGGAGTCACAGCTATAGTGCAGCTCCTGCAGGATCAAACAGTCAATTTGATGAAATTGAGATTGAAAGACCACGATCTCCTGGTGATGAGGAATCATTTCATGGTTTTCATCCTCAGCCTCCAGATGATGATGATGATCTAGTTGCTCGTTTCAATGCCCTCAAGTATGACAGGAGTCACAGCTATGCTGTACCTCAGGTATGCTTTGATGATACCGAAAGTGATGATGAAGAAAGCCTGATATTCCCGACAAGACCACCAGTTTCTCACAGCTACTACGCTGTTCCTCAGAGAACATCATTTGATGAATCGGATACTGATGATGAATTGGAGTTGCTAAGATCACTGCAACCTGAAGGAGCTGCTTCACAGGCGACACTGATGCAGGAGAAGCAAGAGTCATTTTCTCGAGTTCATCCTAAGCTCCCAGATTATGATGATCTTGTTGCTAGTTTGGAAGCTATCAGAGACAAAGACCGCCAGTAATAGGATGCAATTTGACGCATTTCGTGTAAGCAGGATACTATTTTTTGGATGGTTATTGCATGCACTGAAATCATATGTTTATGACTGTACAGTGTTGAATTAATATACAGAATCATTCTTTTCTTAGAAAACAATCTTAAACTAGAGTGATTTTGGAGTTCATTTTCCAAGCAAGCAGGGAAGCATCTGCATGTGATCATTCCAGGAATTATGTCAGTCCCTAGACAGGTCAGTACGAGAACTTTGGTAATCAGCACAAGTTCTATAAATTGTGTCCTTGATTTCTCCATTCCACTTCATGCTTCAGGTCAACCCAGGTCAGAAGTTCATCCGCTTTCATTTTTATCCTGCTTCAGATGTTGGCTTTGAGGAGTCTTTTGATTTATTTACTGTTAAAGCTGGCCCCTTCATCCTCCTTAGCGATTTTAGTCCGAAAGTTACTAGTGATCGTTTAGGCGTTACATATTTTGTCAAGGAATTTTGTTTAAATGTGGAGGAAAATGGGAGTTTGAACATAATTTTCTCTCCTTCAAGGAGCGGTGCATATGCTTTTGTGAATGGAAATGAGATCATTTCCATGCCAACTGCCTTTACTTCACACCAGATGGTGATTTAGGTGCCCCTATTGTTGGTCAAAACTATAGTTTCCACAGCATTGACAACAGGACAGCATTAGAAATGGTAGAAAGGTTGAATGTTGGAGGAAATTTGGTTTCATCGGTGGAAGATTTTGGCCTGTTTCGCCGATGGGCTGCAGATGCTACATACTTTCTAGAATCAGGCTCTTCGCTATTCAACTATTTGTCTCCTATGCTTTCATACGCAAACATCCCTCCACTCATTGCTCCTCCAAAAGTTTACCAAACATCCCGGAAAACTGTGAGATCTATTGACCGACCCCAGCCACCTTCAACGGTTGTTCCAAACACGAGTTGCTTTCAACATTGTTGTTCTTTGTAAATCAATTTAGCAAACCTCGGAACTTGGTTCAACTTCTCTGTCCATTCTGTATGGTAAAACCTCAACACCTGTATATGCCTCTGCTTCAATGCATTCTGAATCGATATAGAATAACGTCATGAGGTTCTCCTTTTATAGCGTTTGGTTGCGATTCATCTTCTGCCGGATCCAATTCTCTCATTCCATTTCAGATTCTAATTGCTATATTAACAATAGTCTAGAAAATGTAAGACACTGTTCTTCTAATCTAATTCTAATTAGGAAAAGACCATATTCAACTAGATCTCTCTCCTCACATGTTTCGATCTAAAGATCTAAAATAATACATAGAATATAGATGAATCCAGCTGAATATTGCCATACCATAATATTCTGATCAACCATAATAAACTTGAAATTTCTTGTTTTCTAAACTCTACTTGCAAGACATTATAATGTCAAGTTTTGAAGAACCGCTGACAAACATTATATTGTCAAAACTATCGTTCATAAAATGTACCAATTAACATTTTCTGACTTTACATGTTTGTAATTAATACTGGTGTGAATTAAGGTCTAGGTAGCCATCAAATCATCTTTCCTTGTATTTACTGTATTGAGAATGTTTGAAGAACGAATAAGGGTGGCGATGTCTGTTGGGTAGGCATCGGTTGAGAGATTAGCGTTAAAAGCCCTTCTTACCAATCCAGCAATTAAATCCTGGGTAATATGGTAATTGTCGAAAAACAAATACTCAGATCTGTTATTGCATGGAATGCTATTAGGAACGCACAATCCTAATCGTGGAACTAATTGGCTGCAGCATGCTTGGTCAGTAACTCTCACACCTGCGTGAAAAAAAACATGTTATAATTAATTTTAAATATTCAACAACTAGAAATATATATTATTTACCTTCAAGCGAAGGGTTTCCCCTTCCAATGCTAGTTGAGTTTATTAGAATTAAATTGGCGTCTGGGAGTATTTTGTTGAGGTTGTCGACCATAGGTTTAAGTCTTGAGTTGAATGATTCGGCCGCATCGTTTATGGTCTGGGGATCGACGTAATCAGAGTCGTTCTTGGGTTTATTCACCACAGCCAGAGCACCTCCCAATTTTGTCAAACTAAATATGGCTATTTTCCTTGCCCCGTAGTTATATAGAATCTAGCATGGTTAGGATTCATTAGCACCAAATTTAACAGTCGAGAAGACAAAATGATAAACACGACAACCCTATATCCCCCAACTTATCTAAATTTCTTTCAATTTCAGCGTTCAATTCAGTTAAATTTGATTCAGTTCACTTAAATTTAATTTATTTCAGTTCACTTTTTATTAAATATGATTTGATTAATATCTACTTAATTTACCATAATATTTTATTTCTTTGCGGATTATGAAGGCGGATTGTTAATATTCGTATCCTTAATATAATACTATACACTCTAACATAATAATCTGATATCTTCTTTATCAATTAGTTTAATTATTATATAGTTTAATAATTATCATTTAATATAATTGTTAGAATAGATGTTCATATCATCATACCTTGAATGAATATTCTTCAATAAAATTATATACATATCAGATTAAAGTATACAAACATTGAATATACTTAATTTGGAATTTTTTCCGGGTCATCAGCCTGTTCTTTGTTAATCTGTTTATAGCTTAAAAATTTTAGATTTTTTTCCAAGTTAAATTCGTTTTAGTTACAAATATTGGAGGTTATGGTTGAGAAAAAAAAATTGTGATTTTTTTGCTCCTTATAAGAGAGAAAAGAACAAAAATACCATTTCCAAATTGCTCTTAATTAAGGATTAGTTGACTAAGTGGGTTGTAATAGAGTGACTCAAATAATTAAACACTTAAATATGGTCAATGAAATGAAAATATATGTAAAATAAAATACTAAGAACTATTAAATTTATAAAAACTAAACTTAAAAAGAGTCTCAAATAAAGCTTTAAAAAACATCCGAGCATGTGCGCGCGCGCGTGTATATATATATATATATAGTCTTGGGTATATATATAGTTTTGGGTAGGACGGTCCTATCATAACCTTATGAAATGACCGTCCTTTATTTTATATTTTTATAAGGTAAATTTATGTGTTTGTATTATTACACTGTTAGTACAACACTTTTGATTATTTTTATCAAAAGAAAATTCATTCAAATGTTGTAAATACGAATATACATTTTGTTCAAGTATTTTTTTTATTAGTTTATATTTGTATCATTTCTTTCGTTTACTAAATGTTTTTTAATCTATTCAAGTATTGTAAATGAATTAATTGAGTTAGACCGACAAACAAAAGTTACAAACATGCAAATTAATCTAATATACATATGAGAAATCGTACGTTCTACATAGGACGGTCTCACCCAAAACTTTGATGGACCCAAATGCCAACCTGGTTTGATTTGAACGTTGCATGATCTATGATTGAAAAATCAGACTTGATGGACCTTTCATGGGCAACCTCTCTTAATTATCATTCAACAATTATATAAAAGTGGGAGTATTTCTTACCCGGAGTTGACGAGAATACTGTTGGATCAGGGCATCGGCATATTGATCCGGCGTAAGCGATGTATTATTGAGAATGTATAACGGTGACTTGGCGAAATAATTATTGAGGTAATCATTGCTACCAATGACCACCGTATACAAACACTGCCTCAGATGCTCTCTCGTTTTTGTCAAGTTCCCTTCCATTAGAAGCCTGATCCGAGCTACCACTGAACCGTGGTTCCCCAACTGTCTGTTAAAGCTAATGCAGTCACCCTGCCAATGCGGCCATTCATTTAAAAGGCATGTTAGATGTAGTCCGTATTTTGTTTATTTTTCAGTACAAAATAAAAATACGTCTTCGATATATATGTGATATAATCAATAATTATGTATATCAGACAAATGCATCATATATATATTACTTCTATTGCATACACCTGCAAATCAGTTATATATCATAATTATTGTATATATGATTATTTTACAAAAAATACAGACTGCAAATAAGTAAAATATGGATTGCATCTACCAGACCAGTGTAAAAACAAGGAAATATACCATCCACTAAAATGATGCGTATAAAAATTGAGAAACAGACGGTTAAAACTTGGAATACAACGGACCTTGTTTGTATGGATAGAATATACATGATTATTTATGCAGTTGAAATACAGGAAAATCGGTGTACATATACGTACCTCGGCTTTGCCGGTCTCATCGCGGATTCCACAAGCTCCTGAACCATAATTAACACCTTGACGGATGTCCCGATTTGATGTGTTTGCATACGGAGGGATGAAATCGTTAAACCCAAGGTTTTGAGCTGCAGAGAACAACATAACACAGTCGATGCCATCCATACATTCAAAAGGAGGAAGTTGCTAAGGTGGGTAATTCAAAATATATCATACCGATAAAATCCGCTATATTCAGACCATTTCCGAATCTGCCAGTGGAACCTTGAGGAAAATCGATTCCGTAAGGTGGGTAATTGACCTTCTGTCGAGTCACGAGATTGTTGTTGTTTCCGTTATCGACAAGCGAATCGCCGAAGCTGAAGTAGCACGGCGCCAGGGTTGCAGAACTTGCAGCTGCAACCATGAAGCAGCTGAAAATAAGAACCAGCCTTGCCATATTCGGAATGATGTGCTTTTGTTCTTGCCATTTTTTCCTTAATTAACTACAACTATGAAATAAAATTATAGCAGTTTGAAAGGGACGGCAAATGGTAGCATAAAAAATTAACATGTCAATAATGTCGATCAAAGTTTACGATCCACGCAGAGACACTTGCACGTATTCTATCTATTACTCCAAATGGTAATACGAAATTTAACAAATTAGTTAAATAACGAAAATATTTGACGTTTTGTTTTCTAAAATATATGCGCCTTTCATAAATACATTCAACGTCCCAAAATGTTTGGTTGATGAATTACTTTCGTGATTTGAATATATTCTTGTATATATCTCGTCGGTTATTTAAATAGTGACAAACTAAAAACAGATAGCAAAAATAATGAGTGTATTTGAGAAAATAATTTACATTTAGAGCATCTACAAGGCAAAACACCAAATTTAGTGTAAATTACACCACATTTGGTGTTGGTACAGTAATTTTAGGGTATTATTATATGCAGTCCACTATTTACTTATACAGTCCGTATTCATTCATGAAGTGTCATTAATACTCTCAATATTTTATTCAAAAGTAAATGTGATTCCCATAAATGAGGGTATATCTGAAACTTTAAATACAAATACACACTGCGAAAATAATTTTGAATTACACCTATCAATTCCCTAATTTCTTTGAACTGCACCTAATAATGTTGGACATCATTTCTCTCCAATCCAAATTACTATATTTTACCTTCAAAAGAATATTCCATTATTACTATTTAATATTATTATTTTATTACATTCATTTACTTTTACTTTAAGGTTATTACATTCATTTACTATTATATGATTACTAGCATGATTCGGCCGCACGTTGTGCGGTATGTTTGGAGTACCTTAAAAAGATTTTAATTTGATAAAATGTGTAAATTTTAGTTATTTATGTAAAAAAATGGGGTTGGTATACGCAATTCGATATTTTACTCTTGTAATTCAAAATACGGTAAGGATTTACGATATTGTTCTCACTTATTAGGTTCATTTGAAAAACTTAGCAAAATTCAGGTGGCGGTATTGTAGTTTCAATGGTACTTTGATTTAAACTGAGTAAAGTACCGGTAATTTGAATGGTATTTTAGATTACGTTGAGTAAAATACTGGATCGTGTATAACACTTCAGTAAAAAAGTAAGGTGTGCCCTTATGATAAAACAATGATTTATCCTTAAAAACGTAAGGTGTGATCTTATGGTAAAACAATGATTTATCCTTTATGTTTGAGCCCAAATTAGTAATTATGTCCATTTTTAAATACATTAATTTTATACATTAATTTCGGTAAGTTTAGACATGCTGATTTTATTTTTCAATATAATATTAAATTTTTACTTTTACTTCAGTACGATTCAGTTAGTTTAATTGAATTTAATTCAATAAAGTTCAGTTTAATTCAGTTCAGTTCAGTTGAAATAAGTTCAGACAAATAGGACCTAAATATAATTTTATTACAAAAATAGAAAACATGATTTGTCCGTATAAATTTTTCTAGTACAAAATACATATATTCATACTATTAATTAATATATTTATGCAAAACAACATATTTATCGTAAGCATATTGTATCCATATATTAATGTATGAATGCAATATTTTATATGTGTAGAATACAAAGAAATTGTATGAAAATTGGAAAATAGGCCAATTCACGATTCTCAGTCCAATCACTCTAGAATTAACCACTTTTCAAGCTCTGAATTCTTGATCTACTATGGCATACTTAATTAATTAATTATGAATAATTGCGGCATTCATGCTAATTGTGTGATGTAATATTCATGTTTTCCTTTCGTAGACGTGTTAATTAGGTTGAATGAGTTTTATTTGTAAAAATAGAAGTCGGAAGCTATTTAGTAAGCTATAAAAATATGCAATAATATATGCATACCATACATTATATATATAGAAAACACAATTATGCTAACTGAATTCTTGATAGTACGGATGATTGATATATGTGATTGATATATACGGTTAAGTTTGTAGATTAATTAAAAGAAACAAAATAAGGAATATATAAAAATGAAAGGCGCCGAAATATGATGAACTTGCGGTGGTTATGTGGCGGCTTGAGTCAAAACTACGTAGTTTCACCGTTTTAATTCTTTTTATTAATTTATATATTGACCGGAGCAATAACTCTTCTAGTTCCTTTTAGGATGAATAATAATTTAAAAAATAATTTGCGCACCTTTTACGGTTGTGAATGGAGGAATGTAGTCATCTAATCCCTGGCGCTCGCCTGGTAATGGATAATCAGTCATGATTATAAGGTTTAAGAAACTAGTGCGAATGAAGATAGATTTGATGAGACCGACGATCGAAAATGAAACATAGCATACCGGCGATGATGCCCGCAACTGTCTCGCCGTTGGTAAAGCTGCCGGTGGGGCCAGCCGGAAAGTCGACACCGGCTTTGGCGGAAGTGTTGAAGTAGCATGGGAGCTGAGGTGCACCTGAGATTGGTAATGGTTGCAGGGGGAACGATCCTGCCGACACCATAATTACCCATATCATCATACTTAATCTCACCCCCATTATAGTACTGCCAAATGATTGAGCAAGTTTTGTTGGTCTAGGCATTGACTAACAAATGATTTACCTCTTTTGGTCTTGATCGTCTGCCCTTGTACATTAACCAGCATAAACAATCCGCCATGTACATTAAGCTAGCTTTGGCAGTTATGCTTTTACCATGCCTTGCTGTGCTATTTCACCCTGAACAGCTGTTTGTTTCAGTTGACCATTGGAATGATGAAGCTATAAGTTTAGCCCCACGATGCACGGATGACGTTGCTTTTAACTGTGGCTTCAACGGAAACACCACGGCCTATGATGGCCGTGGTTGGATTGGAGAATCTGCCTCGGTGTTCATCTCCGGGCGATCAACAAGCTCAACTGTGGTTAAAGATTCATTCCTTGGGGTTGACCCTGTTCCCTACATGACCTCGAGAATCTCAGCATCTCCATTCCACTTCACACTTCAGGTCAACCCAGGTCAGAAGTTCATCCGCTTTCATTTTTATCCTGCTTCATATGTTGGCTTTGATCATGAGGAGTCTTTTGATTTATTTACTGTTAAAGCTGGCCCCTTCATCCTCCTTAGCGATTTTAGTCCGAAAGTTACTTGTGATCGTTTAGGCGTTACATATTTTGTCAAGGAATTTTGTTTAAATGTAGAGGAAAATGGGAATTTGAACATAACTTTCTCTCCTACAAGGAGCGGTGCATATGCTTTTGTGAATGGAATTGAGATCATTTCCATGCCAACTGGCCTTTACTTCACACCTGATGGTGATTTAGGTGCCCCTATTGTTGGTCAAAACTATAGGTTCCACAGCATTGACAACAGGACAGCATTAGAAATGGTAGAAAGGTTGAATGTTGGAGGAAATTTGGTTTCATCGGTTGAAGATTTTGGCCTGTTTCGCCGATGGGCTGCAGATGCTACATACTTTCTGGAATCAGGCTCTTCTCTATTCAACTATATGTCTCCTATGCTTTCATACGCAAACATTCCTTCACTCATTGCTCCTCCAAAAGTTTACCAAACATCCTGGAAAACAATGAGATCTATTGACCGACACCAGCCACATAACTTTACATGGAAGGTACCAATAGCTTTAGGCTTTGGATATTTGGTCAGGCTTCATTTCTGTGATTTTGATGCACCAATGGAGGAGGAAAGGCGGTTCAGTGTCCTCATAGACAATCAAATTGCTGAGGCTGAAGCTCATGTTACTGGGTCCCCAGTATACAAGGACTATGTGGTCATGATGAGAGGAGACAAAGAAGCAAATGACTGTCATCTATTCATTGTCTTACAAGCAATTGATGGATCAGCTCTTGGACTTCTTAAAGGGATAGAAATCTTCAAGTTAAGCAACCTTGATAACTGTCTTACAACTGTCCATTCAGCATCTTTCATGAAAGTGTCAACAGCTAGGCACCGGAAGATCCAGAGTTCCTTTACCTTTTATAGTCAAAGCAATGTTATCGGGACATGTATGGTGATAATCATTTTTTTTGTGAATATAACGGTATATTTCATCAGGAAAATTTTGGAAGCAAACGTCCACGATGTGAAAGATGCAGATTCTGTCTCAGTAGAACGATCTTACCTCCTGTTCTCGCTAGTTGACATCAAGTTGGCAACCCAAAACTTCAGCGACACATTTATCATTGGAAAGGGTGGATTTGGGAAAGTCTATAAAGGGCTCATTTCTGGCTATCCAGTGAATGTTGCTATTAAGCGTTTGAATTCCTTCTCAAGGCAAGGAGCTCGCGAGTTTTGGGCTGAAATTGAAACACTTTCCAAACTCAGGCACATTCATCTTGTATCCTTGATAGGCTATTGTAATGAGGATAGAGAGATGATTCTTGTATATGAATATATTCCAGGTGGCACAGTTGCTGACAATATATACAAGTTTGCTAGAGCTGGAAAAGAGTGCACTCTTCTTAGCTGGGAGCAAAGGGTTAAAATATGCATTGGTGCTGCTCGTGGAGTCGACTACCTCCATACTGGTTGTGAGGCTGGAATTATACATCGTGATGTGAAGGACACAAACATTCTGTTGGATGAGAACTTCATTCCAAAGATTTCAGATTTTGGACTTTCACAGGTTGAAAAATTTAGCCAGTCAAAGAGTTACATCAGCACAGATATTAAAGGCACGAGAGGTTATGTGGATCCATACTACCGTAGAACACACAGATTGACAAGAAAAAGTGATGTGTATTCTTTTGGCATGGTTATGTTGGTTGTTTTGTCAGGGAGACCTGCAGTGGACCGTAGTACCAATCCATTTGAACCTGAAAGTCTTTTAGAATGCTTTGAAGATTGTCTCTCAAGAGGGGAATTTGATCAAATAGTTGACCCCAATATAAACAAGGAGATATCACCAGCAAGTTTGAAAGAATTTGTAAAATCTGTTAGATATTGCTTGCAGCAGAAGCCCAAAAATCGGCCTACAATGGCTCAATTAGTGGGAAGTCTTGAACAGGTACTGCATCTGCAGCTGCTGGAGGGACCTATTATTTCTGCATCAGCTGATGCTGCAATGGTGTTACAGCCCGCCCAGCATCTTGAATTAGAAACTATTCAATCAGGTGATACGACACAGCTGATCACTCAGGTTTATGAGAGTGTCGAAACCCCAGTGTTAGGAGAAATCCCCAGAATGAAAGCCTCATCAAGACGGAAAGAGCAAAATCGTGTTAAAAAATCATTTTGGACTTTTTGGCCTTGGAAAATACATCAGAGCAGAGGTTAGCCACTAATTAGTTCCTTCTGTTGATTGCTTGGTGAATTCAGTCAAGACTTCTAACTTCTAATTAAGATGCTATCAACTTATCGGTCGTTTTTTTTTCTCCTTTTTTAAATGATGCATATGATCGTTCCATCCAATATTTTTTCTTGGACAAAACACTTGAACTACTCATTTCTGTTCTGAAAGTTTAGGTTGTACATAAAGGCAAAGCCTAATATTTCTTCTCTAAATCTTACTTTGGCCTCTTTTTTTTACTGATCTGAACTTACTACTATCTATACCTGTTAACAGCAGAACCCAACTGAATTGCATTTTAAGTTGAAAAGATCAGGGCTTGGCTGGTTTGTTCATTTTTCAAACCACGTGCTTTTGTTCATAAAATTAACGAAACCTTGGCATCTTTATTTCTGCACGTTTGCTGGTCATAATAATATACATCCTCTGTCTCTCAAATTGTAGGAGATGAAAATCCTGTTTGCCTTGATGGTATCGGTGTTGACAAATTTGTTCGGTTCTCTTACAAAGAGCTTATAAAAGCTACTGATAATTTCAGTTCAACTAGACAGCTTGGCAGGAACAGTAAATTTTACTACTCTGAGCTCAGAGGCGAGGTTTGTTCATCAAATGTTTCTGCATACTGACATTATAATTTATGTACATATTTGTCTGTGTGTGTGTACATATGTGTAAGTGAAAATGGAAAGAATAATTCTATAAGCTATCTAATTAAGGCTTAATTTTCTTGGTAAAACTTCATAATTTATCACTTTCAACTCTTAGTTGCATGTCTGGTTGGCTAAGTCAGCTTAGACTGGCACTGGGAAGTGAATGTAACACATAATGATGCATGATTGGTTTCCTGTGTCTGCGGAAGAAACACGACACTCAAGTTCTTACACTAAAATTTTAATTTTTTTTTATAAATATAGTTTGTTCCTACTTTTCAAAAACTCACCAGTCACCATAGAGAATACGATATGAAAAACGATGTATGGACGTTATAATCTATTCTTCAGCTAAGTACATGCTCAACTGATTTCCAATATGAATAGCTTGTATTATGTTACTGATCTTAGCTCTGGTACAGAAAGTTGCTATCAAGATGATGGCCGTGGAAAGGAGGGAACCTTTTCTAGCTGAACTAAGGATTTTATCAGAAATTCATCATCGTAATTGGGTATAACTAATGACCCTATGTGCTTGCCTTCAGATGTTGGCATTATTACTTTGTACAAGCTAATAAGTGCTAAGAGAAGCATTGTTTTACCTATTAGTCTTGAGATTTTCTTTTGTGATGGCAGGGACATTCTCCCAACAAGATATTCGCATCTTCATTTTGAAATAATGATCACTGAAACTCAAAATTTTTATTTTGTTTGTTTTAAATCTCACGTAAGAGATCTGATTTTAGATAAGTGTCAATCCATGCAAAAAAAGTTATATTTTCATGTACAATTAATAATTTAATAGCCATGTTTTCAAATGTAGGTTCGGCTGATTGGATATTGTGCTGATGGTCCTTTTTCCCTAATATTTGAATACCTTGACAATGGTAGCTTGGGTCACCATCTACAAGGATCAGGTACACATACTTTGCAGGCAGATATCTTATAATCCTTCATATTTTAACGTTAATATGTTGCCATTCCAATTAGAGTGCTCATTGAATGATACATTCTATAGCACCAAATATAGCTAAATCACAAATCCTTAATTAGTTATCACGAGTGATTTAAGCATCCTTGTTTTGCCTCTATGCAATTATTATAGGGGATGATCGACCAGTTCTATCATGGTCAATAAGGGTTCAAATTGCTCTGGATTCAGCAAGAGCTCTTGATTACGTTCATGCGCATATGGTTACTAGCTACATCCATCGTAACATTAGTCCATCAAAGATCTTGATTGACAAAAGTTTCCATGCAAAGGTTGTTTTTTAGTACGAGGATGCAAGTTTTTATATATTGACATCCGCTTGAAGTTCCATCAATTTGCTTTTTCATATTGCTAATTATATAAGTTTGTATATTTTTCCAGGTTACGGGTTTTGACTTTATAAATTCAACTGAGGCTGCAGGTGGAGATACATCTGTTTATTACACACTCCCTGTGGCTACCTTCAGCTACCTAGCTCCTGAGTGAGCTGATAGTTTTTATCTTCAGATATGTGTGCTGTCAATGAATGCCATAGAACATGAAGTGATATCAGTTTAAACAACATGTTTGCAGGCTTCAGCTTGGTATTGTTTCTTCTAAAACCGATGTATATGCTTTCGGTGTGGTGCTTTACGAATTAATCTCTGCGAAGAAACCTGCAACAGTTGAGAGACATTCTAAACGTACATCCCTCCCTAAATTGGTAAGTTTCCTTGCCTCATTTAGAGACTGTTACAGGGTCAGATTGAAGGTGGGATTTGTTTGGTTATAAAATACAAGAAGAAGTTCAACAAAACGAATTTTTAATTGTGCAATTTTCAGAAGCAAAGTTAAGTACTTAATCATATAGTTTTACGGTGTTAATGATGATTTTAATCTGAGATATTTCTGGGCAGCTAGTTACTGATCGTCATATTGTGCGTGTGTGTGTGTGTGTGTGTGTTTCCAGTTTGAAGAAGTTCTTAATCTACCTGATCCAGACGATGATCTCCTTCGCAAACTGGTGGATTCCAGACTAGGAGATAAATACCCATTCAAGTCAGTAGTAAAGGTAAAAAACTTTCTTGCACTGTTTATTCGTAAAGCATAATCGTTCAGGAAGTATTTCTTATTCTTGTAACTGCACATGTTGTGAATTAAAATGGCACCAATTGGTGGTTTAAACGGAAACAACGAAAACTTTGTTGCAGATGGCTCAACTTGCCCGAGCATGCACACATAAAAATCCGAGCATGCGGCCGAGCATGTCCTCCATCATGAATTCTCTTAAGAATCTAGAGTAGGAATATGAGGAAGTTTGAAATCCGAGGGTGGTTTATTATGTGTGATTTGATTAAGTTTAACAGATCATTTAAAATCCGACTCAGAGCGATATCATGTAATATCATTAGGTTCGTGTATATAAATTTAGAGTTATAATTTCTCGTGTGGTACAAAACAGATTTGTGAAACAGAGTATATAGTTTCAGTGAAGTCCGTTTGAAGGAATTGCTCGGGTTTTGGGAAGAAGAAACCTTTGTGTGAAGCTTTAATTGTAAATATCATAACTTTCCCAAAAGAATCCAAAAAATTAAATTAAGAGTTAAAAACACATTTAATATTGGTTAGGACTTCCTTGATATTTTGGTTAAAACACGTTTTATCTTAATTTTTTAACATTCCTTACAATTTTCCATCTAAACTTTTGTATTTGTTATCTGAACTGAACTGAACTGAAAAATACATTTGATTATTTTATATAACATATATGTATATTTAAAATTCTTATTAAAAACAAACCATTGAAGTATATTGAATTGAACTTAATTGAACAAAACTGAATTGAAGAAACAAATCACTACATCGACATTAGCTAAATTTCATCAAATTTATATTTCATCATTATCATAGAAGTTAAACATAATTGAACTGAACTTTATTGAACTGAAGTATATTGAACTGAATTGATATAGCCAAATTGTGCTATATTTTTATCAAGTCAAATTTTATTAGCACCAAACTTGATTAAGTTGAACTTACAAAAGTATGTATTGATACAATTTAATTAGAAAATGTTTATCAAATCATATTTCATCAATTCTAAAATGAATTGAACTGAATTGAACTGAATCATACTGAACTAAACTTAATTGGACCAATCCAATTAAACTTAATTGAAATGAATTGTACTGAGCTATAATTGAACTGAATTGAAGAAAACGATCAATGCATCGATACAACTAAATGAGGTTGTATTTTATCAAGAATATAAAACAGAACTGAATTGAACTACACCGAACTGAATTGAACTGAATTGGACTACACTTAACTGAAATGAACCGAGTTGAACCACATTTAACTAAAATGAACTGAACTGAACTACACTTAACTGAACTGGATTTTCCATATGAACTTAAAATATATAAATTATATTTTCATTGAACTGAATTGAAGAAAACGATCAATGCATTGATATAACCAAATGAGGTTGTATTTTATCAAGAATAGAAATAGAACTGAACTGAACTACACTGAACTGGGTTGAACTGAATTGAACCAATTGAACTGAATTGGACTACACTTAACTGAAATGAACCATACTTAACTAAAATTAACTGAATTGAACTACACATAACTGAAATGAACTAGATTTTCAATATGAACTTAAAATCATTAAATTATATTTTCATTGAATTGAATTGAAATAGAATATATTTTTTCTAAACTGGATTGAATTGTGTTGAATTACTTACATTTAATTTGTTTAATTTTTTTTAAAAGTATAATGCACTGAACTGAAAAATACTGAATTGAACTGAAATATACTGAACTGAACTGAACTGAAAAATACTGAACTGAACTGAAAATACTGAACTGAACTGAACTGGACTGAAAATACTGAACTGAACTGAACTGAACTGAAAAATACTGAACTGAACTGAAAATACTGAACTGAACTGAACTGGACTGAAAATACTGAACTGAACTGAACTGAAAAATATTCAGATAAGTTGTACTAAACAGGCCCGTAGTGTATTTAATTATGATTTAATTAGTGATTAATTTTGTAATTTTTATTTTTTTAAAGACAAAACGAGATTATCATTTCATTCTCTTGGAAAACGTGCAGAATCGTTTGATACAATGAATGTTGGGGGAAGATCCCAAAAATTGGAAGAAATTGCACTATATTTTGCAAATCAAGCAACCATGTGCGCCTGAACTTTTCAGACGGAGGGATCCAAAATGGCATATGGAATTCACTGTAGAATAATAAACCCTAATATCATCAATAATCGCAGATATCTCCATCGAGCAAGCGACATCACCTCGGATCATTTGTATAAAGCTCAAAGAGTCACCCACCAAGATTGGCCGTGATGGTAGACTTTGAGCGAGTATAACTGCTTCCCTTGCTGCCCATGCTTTCGCCATCCAAGGATCCGTAACGCCGTTCATTCTCCTTACCAGCGCTTTGATAAAGCCCCCACTGTCATCCAGAGCCACCATTCCTAAACCAGCACCACTCAACATGATACCCGTGTCAAAGTACACAGTAGGTGTATGCAAGGGTGGCCTCAACAGTGAGGATGTTACCAACGAGTCTGATAGTCGCTCGGGCCAAGAAGTTTCTCAGGGAAGCTTTACAAAGACCCAGTCACCGCCCTACAAGAATCCTCCCATCAAAATGCTCATGGTCAAACAACTCTTTGTTCTATTGATGCCAAATAGCATCACATAACATCAACAAGAATTCTGAGGTAGCCGAGTCGTTATCCATCAACAATTGGCGAAACCATAGCTCACCACGACGCAGCTCCGAGGCCTCAACTTGACCCCATAAACCAGCATTGGTGTAAACTTTCTGAGTATACGGGCATCAGAAGAACAAATGTGTCGTAAAACCATCATCCTCGCCACACAAAAGTTTCTGAAGCATGTAGTGTTTGTTTTCAAAAAATTTCGACTGTTGGTAAAGAATCAGTAGCAAAATGCGCCATGCAAAATGTAGTGCTCAATTGGGTACCTTGAGTTTCCATAACATCTTCCAAAAGCTCGTATCACCAGGCACATGGTTCTGCAACAAGTATTTTGGTTGCTCAACTAGTACATGATATAGTGATATGACCGTAAACTTTCCACAGCTAGTAAAGTGTCAACGCCACCTATCCACACCACTAGAAGGATGCAAAGGAATTGTCCGAATTGTATCCACATCAGTAGGGTCAAAATAGGATGAAAGAAAATCCATACGCCACCCTCTTGTATCAGAATCAATCAAATCACTCACTACACGTAAGTGGCTCGAAATGAGCCTGAGGTCACGAACATAAAAGCCCTGACTATCAGGAAGCCCGGGGTCATAACAGATGTTAATGTTTGACCTGGAGCCTACATGTTTCCTGCAACCCAATTTCAGAGTTTGGATCCCTTTGTGAATGCTTCTCCACGCCCAAGACGGCATGCTCCCCAAATCAGCTGTAAAAACCGAACCATTGGAGAAGTACTTATCCATGTAGACTCTAGTAAGAAGAGTAGAGGGACTAGTTATTATCCTCCACCCCTGCTTAGCAAGCATTGCTAAATTGAAAGCCTTTGAATACCTAAATCCCAGACCTCCGTTACACTTTGCATGCGCCATCTTAGCCCAAAATGCCTAGTGAATCTTCCGCTTCTCATTAGTGTCCCCCACCAAAAATTGCCAATCATGGATCTGATATACTCCGGAATGAAAAAAAAACTCATCGAATAGGTTGAAATCGCTTGAAAGACTGACTTAATCAACACCTCCTTGCCTGCCTTAGGAAGGCACTTCTCATTCCAACCTTCCAGCCTCTGGCGAATGCAATTTTTCAGCATCTGGAAAACTTCGGCTTGACTCTTTCTGATTTCAGAGGGCAGGCCTAGATACTTTCCATGAGACTCCACTTCCGATATACTGAGGATGTCACACACTTTCTGCCTGATAGAGACATCTGTGTTGGGACTGAAAAACACACCTGATTTGTCATAGTTAATCCTCTGACCCGAGATGTTCTCAAATAAAGAGATAGACCACTTAAACTGAGTGGCAACCTGCTCCGTTGCCTCCCCAAAAAGCAGAGTATCATTAGCAAAAAACAAGTACGATAGCTTTGGGCCATGTCTGGAGGCCCTCATCAAGCCAGTCAAAACATAAGAGAAGAAATGTGACGAACAAATATGGAGAGAGGGGATCATCCCGCCTAAGGCCCCTCATAGGCTTCAAATATAACAGTCCCCACCATTAAGGACAAAAGAGAAAGTCACTATAGACAAACACTGCTCCACCAGCTGCACGAAACTGGAAAGGAAGCCCATCTGAGATATGGTAATAGTGACAAATCTCCATTCAACCCTGTCAAAAGCTTTACTCATATCCAACTTGATATTCATGTGTCCCGGTTTCGGTGCAATTCGCTTCCTCAAAGTGTGATGAAACTCGTGCGCAATCAGTACATTATCAGTAATAAGGCGACCATGAACAAAAGTTGGATCCGAAATGATGCTCGAAATTATCAGTTTAAGGTGGTTAGAGACCACCTAATATGCAAGCATGTAAATAACGTTACGAAGACTTATATAGCGGAATTGAGTGATACGTTCCGGTTGCTCCACCTTCGGGATCAACACAATTATTTGGCGATTTTCCGGCTTCGGTTTCAGTGGTTTAGTGGCTCGTTGGTGAAGCAGAAAAAATACTATGCACCCCACTGTGGTCTCCCATACTGTAGGTGGTTCCGACTTCGATTTCGGTAGTTCAATGGCTCGTTGGTGAAGTAGAAAAAATACTATGCACCTAAATTCCTACATTAGAGATACAAGAACTGAACGATATACATATTCACATATCCCCTCGTATAGAAATGCACGTATCTCTCCTGCATTAGGGATACAAGAACTGTACGATATAAAAATTCACGTTTCACGTATCCCCTCCTACATTAGGGATACAAGAACCGTCAATTAACATAGAAATGCACATTCACGTATCCCCTTGTATAAAAGTGCACGTATCCCCTCCTACATTAGGGATACAAGAACGATACGATATACAAATTCACGTTTCTGTATCCCCTTCTATATTAGTGATACAAGAGCCCTCAATTAAGATAAAAATACATAATTAATAAATAAATATAAATATAAATATATATATATATATATATATATATATATATATATATATATATATATCATACACATTCATTCATCCACACCTACACACCAGAAATATGATATTAACATTCACGTATCCCTCGTACGTCATGGTTACGATAAATGAGGGATGATTAATATTCAAATTAATAAAATCTTTCCTCAAAAAAAAAATAAAAAAAATAAAATCCAATATTTAGAAAATATATACTAAGGCCATCTGTAATGATTTTCCCCTATCTTTCACCTGACACAGTTATTTTTACCGTTGGTACCTGATACAGTGTATATGTTCCAATGGTTCAATTCTAAAATTTCCTCTAAAAGAATATTTCTTCATATTCTTCATGAAAATTTAATTTTCATCTTTTTATTCCTTTTCTATATTGCAAAGTTATATCAATTTAATTCTTTATTTTATTTAATTGAAATATAAATACATAATGATTCGTAGTAAAAATATTAATAAACATGAAACAAATCTGAGGCAACATAAAAATAAAACATAACTAATTTAAATAGGAAAAAGGAAAAAAATATTGAAAACATATTGGAAAAAACAAACGAAAAGGAAGAGTAAATATATAAAAGGTAAAATACAAGAAATTAAAGAAAAAGAATGTTGTGGGCTGGAGAAACCATATTAGGTAGAGAAAGAATGAATAAAGTAATACAAGAAATAAGTTTGAAGTTAAATTAAGATACTTTATATTTAGAGATCACTATTTATTCTGAAAAATATGGGTATAATTATAGAGTTCTATTGGAGGCAAAATAATACTACCAACCTAAATATTGGGTACCCATTGGAGAAGTTCCAAGGTGAATATATAATAGTATTCATAAATATTGTTCTCATGTATATGTTGATAAAATTTACAAAAATTAAGCGAAACCTATAATAAAGTCCAAACCATGTTGGAGATTTTTAGAAGTCAAAACCGTGTTGGAAATGTTGCTAGTATTAGAGCATGAGCTGACAAACCATGACAGTGACATGACCTTGGCCGTGATGATAACTCATAAGTTGAACATCCAGGAATGAAATCTTCGTCAGTTTTTGTATTGAGTTTGACCTCACCTCAAAGAGCAGCATCTATGCGATACTTTGAGGCAGTTTTGTTCATATTTCTTTTCTCACTCCTTGTGATCTTTCATCGCCATAATTTAGTTTCAGTTGACAAAGGAAGTGATGAAGCATTAGCCCAACATTCTACAGGTGATGCTGCTATTAGTTGCGGGTGCAGTGGGAAGTCCACGGCACGCGATGGCCGCGAATGGATCGGAAAATCAGCCTCAGGAGATCCAGCAAGTTCAACCGTGGTTACGAAGTCATCCGTCGTCGGGATTGACCCTGTTCCCTACATGACTTCAACCATATCTGCCTCTCCCTTCCACTTCACATTTCAGGTGAACCAAGGTCAGAAGTTCATCCGCCTACATTTTTATCCTGCTTCATATCGCGGCTTTGAGGAGTCTTTCGATCTCTTTGCTGTTAAAGCTGGCCTCTTTATCCTCCTTAAAGACTTCAGTCCCACGCTTACTTCTGGTAAGTTGGGAGTGAAATATCTTATTAAGGAATTCTGTATAAATGTGGAGCGGCATGGGGATTTGAACATAACATTCACTCCTTCCAGCAACCATATGGCATATGCCTTTGTGAATGGAATCGAGATCATTTCCATGCCAACTGGCCTTTACTACACCCCCGATGGTAATTTAGGTGCCCCTATTTCTGGTCAGAACTATAGATTCCATGGGATTGACAACAGGACGGCACTTGAAATGGTGGAAAGGTTGAATATTGGAGGGAGTTTTATCTCATCAGTGGAAGATTTTGGCATGTTTCGTCGATGGAATGCAGATGCTAGCTACTTTCAAGAATCAGGAGTCTCTGTAAAATCTATGGCTCCTAAGCTAGCATCTGCAAGCACTCCCCTGTTCATTGCTCCACCAAAAGTTTATCAGACATCCTGGAAAATAGCAAAATCTATCCAGCTTCATAACTTTACGTGGAAGATACCAGTAGATTTAGGCTTTGGATATCTGGTCAGGCTCCATTTCTATGATCATGATGCAGTAATGACCAGTGGTGAGCAAAACGAGTTCAGCATCCTCATTAACAATCAAATTGCAGAAACGCGTGCTAATGTTAAGAGATGGAGTGGTGGTACCAGGTTCCCAGTGTACAAGGACTTTGTGGCGTCTATGAGAGGATACGAAAAAGTGAGTGAATGTCATATATACATCGTATTGCAATCAGTTAATGGATCAGCTCTTGGACTTCTTAAAGGGCTGGAGATCTTCAAGTTAAGCAACCTTGACAACTGCCTTGGAACTCCAGCATCTGCATCTTTGAAGAACATAGCCCCTTCTAAGCTAATTGTCCGAAGATTCTTTTCCCTTTTCATCCAAAGCAATGCTTTTGGGACTTGCATGACCATTGCAATTTTGATTCTGAGTACAACAGCCTATTGCTTGAGGATCATTTGCGAAGAGAAGCCTAAGAACCTGAGCTATTTTTCTCTCTTTTGCCTGACAAATGTCATTGCGGCTGGTATGCGAATCATCTTTTTAACTGTTAATGTGGTCGTATACAGCTTCAGGAAGATTTGGAAAGATGCGACTCACGATCATAAAGACGCAGACTCTGCATCAACTGATATATCTTGCCTGAAGAAGGTCCACAGCTGGCCTTCAATGGCTCAGCTAAATGTATTGCGGTTACGAGAGAAATCTGCATCAGGTGACACTTCTGTCAAGCTCACAAGAAACAAATCCTTGTCAAAAGGAGAAGAGTGTAAACCATATGGGATTAGAGGTAATAAAAACACTGCTCAGGTTAACATGCAGCACTTCTAATTATTATCATTTCTTATTTGTTGATCAGATGGACTCCTCATGCTATATATTATTACTGACATGCTTGTGGGGGTTTCATGTCCTACAATATCTTCATTAGAAAAATATCTTTTGATATTCCTTGGTTTAATGTCCACTATCAGCTTCTGGAATCTCTTCCGTTTTTTGTTTTTTAATAATCCTTTGCTTTTGCTATGTAGAAGCTATTGGTGAGCCAAAGCCAACTAAGATTGAAAAACCCCTAGAGAAGGGAAAGAAAACCGTGTCTGGTAGTCAAGCTGGAAATGGAGGGTTAATTTTCGTTGACGACAGTAAGCTTGCCTTTGACCTTAAGGATCTTATGAAATCTTCTGCCGAGTTACTTGGGAAGGGATCCTGTGGAACTACATATAAGGCAATGGTTGGGAATGGATTGACAGTTGCTGTGAAGAGATTGAGAGATGTCATTGCTGGAAAAATGGAATTTGAGCTTCATATGAAGGCAAATGGAAGCATACGCCATGAGAATGTTGTAGCGTTGATGGCATATTACTATTCCGAGGACGAAAAGCTTATTGTATATGATCATTACAGGCAGGGGAGTGTGTCTTCCTTGTTGCATGGTAACGTCCTCTTCCCTCAATGTATGAACTGCTTCTTTGCCTTCTTACACACTTTTTTAGCTGGTTTATGTGATATAATTGTCTGCGTCTCATTACTGTAATTCATTCAACCTTTGGTTTTTTGTTAGGATGCTCTTGAATGATTGTGTTAATTGATTGCAACATTCATTTATACAGGCAATAGGAGGAACCTGTTTTGGGACAACCGTATCAAAATTGCACTTGGTGCAGCTAGAGGCATTGCTCATCTTCATGAGATATCATCTTCTGCTCATGGAAACATAAAGGCCTCCAACATTTTTCTCAACTCCAAGCAGTATGGTTGTGTCTCTGAATTTGGAATGGCGACATTATTTCATCCATCGGGTCGAGAATTGCAGCAAGCAGGATATCAAGCCCCTGAAGTCACATCGACCGGTGTTATCCATCAGCCATCTGATGTCTACAGCTTTGGGATCCTGCTGCTTGAGCTTCTGACGGGGAAAGCACCGTTTAAATCCTCTGATGACGAAGGTATTGATTTGGTCACATGGACTCAGTCTGTTGTTATTGAAGAATGGACTGCTGAAGTATTTGACTTGCATCTTTTAAAAGAGTCCAGTGATAATGAAGAAGAGATGGTGAAGATGTTGCAAATCGGAATGAGATGTGTGACAAGACTGCCTATGGAGAGACCAAAAATGAGGGACGTGGTAGTGTTGTTGGAGGATATCAGAGCAGATGCCAATCTAGAAAAGGCGAATCTACAAATATATTTATGGGGTTCCAACATTAGACATAAAAATTAAGGTAGTTTATTAAATTAAACATTGTCTTATTATAATACTTTTTTCGACACATACGGTCGACGAGACTTCATAATCTCTTTTAGAATTCTTGAAACTCTTTTAGAAATCACGAAATTCATGAAACTCTTTTAGAATTAAAACCCTAAATCTCTAATTCAACTCTAAATTAGATTTATAATGATATACTTATACAAATCAGTGGAGGTTGTCGACTTGCCGGACCAGATAGATCGAAGTAGAGTATTAATTTGTTGAGGCAGAATTTGTTGAGTAAAGAGGTGACGTTGCTTTGATTTAGCTTTGAAAAATACTTTTTCTTTTCTACTGGTAAAAGACTGCATGTTTTTTTTTATTTCGGGTAAATTGCTTTGATTCTTTTTTTCTGTGTGGCTTGTTATTAGTATTAATTTGTTTTTGTTAAACTAGCGAGGTGGCACCGCGCGATGCGCGGTGAATTTTGGCTAGATATACTGGAAAAGGCAAAAACCTTGATTAAAGGGGGTTGAATTTTTGGTGATACAACCATACCGTAGTGATCTAATATTATTTCAAATAAATTTGTTTACACCATTGTCAATGTGAGGGTTGTAGACTGAATTGATTTGATTAATAATGCGGAGAACTTAATTGAACTGACTTAATTGAACCAAAACAAACTAAAAAACAAATCAATGTATTGTTTGAAATAGAATGGATATTGCAACCATATCCAATGAAAATCTCTATTTAATGGTAGAGAAATCTTCAGTCTCGGCAGAATATTAGTACGATTCATTATGCTCATCGTAGCTATCCTCATCTTCACTCTCATGACTCCTACGCTCATGGTCGTCGCTCCCTTCATCCTCATCTTCACCGCCATTAGTTTGATCATCACTTACAATCTCGATTTGGTTTGTAAGTGTTTTTTACCACTGCATGATATTATTATATGAGACACTGATGTTGAATTAATCGTTTAAATATAAAGTGTTTGTAGCAAAGTCTCTAGAAAGTCCAACTTTCCTAAATGCTATGGAACTACCACTATATGTTTAAACTCAAGTGATACTATTTTGTGTTAAAACACTGATCATGTTAAAATAAACATACAGTAAAACATGTTTTAATGCGTAAATTTAAGAAATTTTATTTAAAAATTATAAAAATTTAAGTGATAAAATATACAGTTCAAATTGAAAGGTACACTATATAAGTTAAAACGTATAAAGACTTTCATGGAAAGTCAGGAAAGTTGGGAGTTCAGGAGATTTTCTAGACCTCTCACGTGATTAAGTAGAAGTCTTAAATAATATCTTTCCTCTTCCCTTGGGCTAACAGTTACTAATCGTCCAATGACTTGTTTATTTTTTATCTTTGTCCAACACCTGTCTGAGGGTATCCATACAAAGTGTTCCGGAAGCTCCTTGTATAGTAAATCTTATGTTTTGGCATCGGTATTAAATTTATTCATCAGGAAGAATTCTGTTAGTCTCGTTCTCTTGGAAAATTCATTTGGTACAACTGTTTCAAGGTCACAACCTTTTCTAAAAGTTATAAACTGTTGTTCTGGTAGATTCACTTGCAAGGTGTACACAACAGGGTTCATGTAATTTAGTTTAAAAGTAAAGATTCCAGACTGCTTCTGATGGACTAATCCAGCGAGCATCTTGAAGATTTCTAATCTCATCAACTGCTTCATTATCCTTGCCATTATCCTTATCAGTTCCAAGTGCAAAGCTAATTTTGTCGCTCCCTTTGAAGATGTACTTGTGGATATATTTGATAAGTTTAATGGTAGAACATATCTCAACATTGATGTGGCATCCATAGGTTGCAAGTAAATATCGATTATACCTTGCTACCCAGTTATTGTCCATCTCAAAGTTTCGTATCCTAACAGTTCTTCCGTTGTCTCCTCTTCTGTACAATGGATATCCATCTTCAGGATGACATGTTGTTTCCTGAAATGGTTTAGGAAATCCAAATTTACACTTCCCAATCTTAATTGTACATGGACAATATGGATTATACTCTCCACATGGACCGTGCATCATTTTTTTTAACCAGCTCAAATAAGTGGGATTGT
This sequence comes from Sherardia arvensis, assembly GCA_948330725.1. Lineage (NCBI taxonomy): Eukaryota > Viridiplantae > Streptophyta > Magnoliopsida > Gentianales > Rubiaceae > Sherardia > Sherardia arvensis. The sequence continues at coordinate 7,798,485 of OX415236.1, read as the reverse complement.
TTGTCTGGATCTGGTATCTCGGCACAAACAATTCGATCATATCCATCTGGTCCCAAGGGTTTATTACCAGATTTTAAAATCACCATCATATGAACATGTGGTAATCCTTTTTTCTGATATTCAATGGCATATATAAGGGAATCCACATGACCAAAAATTTCTCTAGTTACTAAATCCCTTTTCAAATGCTCAACTTTGGCTTTAAAAACTCTAGCACACGGAGCAGGTCTATCATTGGCAGATTCTCCATATCCCAAATTTCTTTCAATTTCTGGCCTAGATGGGTTGCAAGTCATTGTCAAAAACACATCAGGCTTACCATTTTGTACGATGGCCATTGCATCAAGGTAACGTTGTCGCACATCTCTAGGACCACAGATAAATGTGGCGGGTAAAAAACACGTGTACCAACCTCATTACCAATTTCCAACCATGCCTCTACACCATCAGTAATACCTTGAACCATCTCAGTTCTGAATTCGGCTTGTTTCTCTCTCAAAAATTCCAATCTGCTTGTCTCAATTTTGATATACATAACAACGATATATTGTTAAAATAATCTACCAGAGTGTATTATCATTGTCTTACCATCCTCTCTCATCTGAAACTTGTAAGCATAATGTTCTCTGGCAGTAACATCGTATTTTTTTTCCCATCTCTCACAATTGATTGGGGAAAAAAGAAGAGTTCATCATTTAAAATATTTCAATTGCTAGGCACAACTATGTAAATTGAGTATTTTCTTAGAATTAAAAAAAGCATGTATTTTTAAGAGAATTAAATTCATTTGAATATCTCTCATTTCTTCATCAAGGAGGCACTCGGGAGAATCAAATTGTATCCTTTTTCCCCCTCCTTCTCATTTGTCCTTTTTTCATAACGTTACGATCCCATCCAGGCTGACCATGAGGAAACATAAGAGGGTATTGCATTGGATCATAGAAATTGTAGCATTGCTTGATAGTATAAGAATTTCCATTTATACCAGTTACTTGAACTCTAACGGTTCTTTCTCCATCATCTTTTCCATTATCTACATAGATTCCTCCAACGTGACTAACACTGGGGGGGGGGGGGGGGGGGTTGTATCTTCTCTGATCTAAATTGAGATTCAAGTTGAGGATTAATTTTTTGGTAGGAAGATCTAGCTCACTCTTGAGTCCTCTGAAAAAAATACGATATGGATTCTCTTCAAAAGTTTTCATTAAAATCTCCATAGTTTGCTTGTCAAACCTTTTGTTGTCATACCAATTGCCCACCTCCATCATTTCTTTTGATTCAACATCAACTGTCGAAAAAGTAGAGCTGAACTCCAGTCGTACTAAATCCATCACATTTGCCTCCCTTATTTTTCTCCAATGGATCCAGATAAAAAAGATATACTTGACCTTGCATGCGGAAAGTATATATTCCATTTGTATTTGCAGTAAGTATTTTGTCATACGATGTGCCAAAACTGGTGAAAGCAAGGTTGTTATTGTATGACCTGATATTATTTCTAAAATGTATAGATTGCTCTGCTTCTCCAACTAATAATAAACGCAACTTCTCGGGTAACTCATACCCATCAAATTCAGTTTCACCCTTGCAACAACAAAACACAGATGACTCTCTTTTAAACAGTTTAGCCTTGCAGTATTTACAATCAGGAAGAGTTTTAAGGATTCTACAACAATTTGGAACACTCTCCAACAACCCAACAATTTTCTTTCTCCTTTTCTGTAATTAACCTAAATAAAAATTATTTCTTTCAAACTCAGATATTATAAGAGGATAATGTGTAATTTAAACAATATAACATATTCAAATCATCATACTCAAATATTAAGACATGTTGAAACAAACCTGTATTGTTATCGATAGTCGGGTTAGTTTCGCTCTCTTGAAATCGCTTTTTTTGTTTCTTTTCAGCATAATATTTTCTCCTCTTTGCATTTTTTTCAACTTCACCCACTGCATCAATATGAAGTTTAAAATCATAAAGTTAAAATAGAATAATATTTTGTACTTGAGTTTCAAAACTATATACTAAGCATCAGGAAAACAATAAAAAATATAGTTACTACAATTTATAGTGTTAAACGTTGTATATTTAAACATACATGTATTATTGTTGGTAGTTGGGTTAGCTTCTCTTTCTTGAAGTGTGCTTTTTTGTTTATTTTAAGCATAAAATTTTCTCCTCTTTGCATTTTTATCAACTTGGCCCCTGCATCAATATAATGTTTCAAATTAAAAACACAAAACTATATACTAAACATTATTAATTCTAAATTAACAATAACATTAATTAGGGTAAAAACTTATAAACGGCCCCTAAAGCATAAAAATTACTGATAAACTACAAATTACTTGTAAATAAAAAAAGATCAAACAGCAGTGCACTGCAATTCAGTTATAAATGTTGTATATTTAAATCAACCTATATTATTGTAGCTAGTTGGGCTGGCAAACATACCGACAAGGGGATCTGTTGCTGGCATTCTGTGGCGGTTCATGAAGAATTTATAATGAGTTCAGTAACTTGAAATAATATATAAATTTATATAGTATAAACTCATAACACATTCTTAAGTACATTAATGAACATGCACATTACATCAATTAATGATCATTCACTTGTAAGAATGAATGGTAATTCATATTGCGAATTAACAGGTGGACTTTCATACTAAACTAAAGAAATTCACTCAACATCTTACTTGCAAGTCTTTTTAGGTGACCCAAACCCTTGCATTTGCTACACTTTCGTTGAAGTTTCATCTTTGATTTTCCCCTAATTCTGTCTTTGTTAAACTCCCAAGAAACGATCCCAATCAAATCTAACATTATCCGTAATACCACTAACAATAATAACATAAGCAAAGAAATAGTGTATTTCTTGAATTTTCACACCTTTACCAGATTCTGTTGAAACACTGCCTCGCTACAATTGAGGGAATCATGATTCCTACACTATTCCTACATATGCACATTCCCATTTTTTCCCTCTACCATCATTCCACCTGTATATAAAACAATGAACTCACATATCATAGGAAAAATAACATTAAAAATACAGAATAACACACACACTCAAACAGACACACACAACAAAAAGACCGAATACTCGAACTAAGCTCTAGATATCACAACCAATGAAGTTTGTTTAATGCCAAGGGATTATAGAACTTACTAATGAAGTTGTGCTAATATCTCCTTTGATTTTTGTCAGGCTAAAATTTTATTCAAAAATAAGGAGGCTTGGCTAAGTGTATGAGACGTTGAATATTCTGGGATTATTGTTCCCCTTCTTTTGTTTGTCAGACACCAAAAGCCCAACGTTTTCCCTTGAAATATTGCTTGCTGCAGATTTTTATGATCTTAATCATATTCTTGTGCCTTGTTCTTCTCAGGATCTCACACTCTTGCTTAAATATACCCGACAACTTGCTTAAAACTTTCACGGCTACCTGAGTGTTAACTTGAAACAACACAAATTCATGCAAGTTATACAGTGAAGTAAGAACGCAATAAGGAAGCTTGGCTAGGTGTATGGGAAGTTGAATATTCTGGGATTGTTCACTTTTCTGTCTTTGTTTATGAAAATTTCGCACGTTATACAAATATTCGAGCACATAAATTTAACCCCCTTTACTCAAATATTCCTGCCAAATATCACTGCGGTATGGTTGAAATCGATTAGGAATGAATTTCTATAAAAAAGGTTAAAAATTTGCCCAAGAAAATATGGAGAACTTGAAATTTGTATAAAATAGAAATCGGTCAGGAATTAAGTTTGAAATCTATTAGGAGTTAAAATTTCCCCTTCTACGACTACCAGATACGGGCTACTATGTTTACTTTGATGCAGGTATTCTCCAATCCAACGTATGCACTGGTGTGGTAGTGTTAGAACCAGGCGGAAAGTTCATGAAGGGTTATGCTCGCAGGTTTTTGAATGTCCAGGAACCAGCACTGACAGAGTGTCTAGCCCTTGAAGAGGCCCTTATGATGTCCGCGGAGTTACAACTCAGCTCAATAAACATAGTGGGAGACGCGTTGCAGGTTATCTACATGGTACAAGGTGAGATCGAATGTGCTGTGAATTGTGAATCTGTTATAGTTAGAATAAGGAGTTTATTAGAGCATGACCCTAACACGGGACTCTACTGGGTACCTAGAAGTAATAATCATATAGCTCATTCTCTAGCAAACTATGCTAAGACATGTCCCCTACTTTGTAACTCTTGGAACTCTCCTCCGAGTTTCTTGTCTTTTGTTTCTGGATGTTTTCCAGAACCCTGAATGAATGAAAGCAATTTTTTCCTCAAAAAAGTTTGTATAGAAAAAGGATAAAAATATTCCTAAAAAATAGCGAACCAAAATCTGGTACAAAAAAAAAGTGATACAAAAAAAAAGTGAGAATAACTTTTTAGTATTAACATAGGGATTTTAGAAAAAGTATTTTGATCGAGACCGATTGTTAAATAAAATTGAAATTAATATTAAGTGGATTAGTTCAATTCAGTCCAGTTCAATTCAATTCAGTTTAATCCATTTCAGTAAAATATAATTTAATGAAATTTAGATAGACTTACTAATTACATTTTACAATATAAAATTTCTTCCAACCGCACACACTTTCTCTCTCTAAACTAGTTACTCTCACTTCTCTCTAACTTCCATAACACAGTTCCTAACTTTTAGACTTATGCCCCCACTTTTCTCACTTTCTGTGCACTATTTACTCCCAATAACGTACATATAACGGCTCCTTCCATGGCGACGTCGCCGCAGCTCCGCGGCGGCAACCCCCAAAATCGCAGCTTTCTGCAAGCACTCACCTCCAAACCTCCTTCTCTCTCTCCCACACTGCCCACAAATCCTGAAGTCATTCCTATCGGCGAACACAAAGGAAAAATCGCCTGTATTGTTTCGCCGGAACAGGCTTCCCATCTGGCCATCCACTACCAGAAAGCTTTGATTGGAAAGTTCGACAAGGGTAAGCCGTCCATGGAAACTCTAACCGAGGCATTCAAGTCCATTGGCTTCAGCTCTAACTTCCAGATCGGCTCCATCGATTACCGACATATACTGATCCAATTTGATGACCAAGAAGATTATCAGCGGTGCTGGTTAAAGGGTCTCTGGAACCTCAAGGGCTTCCCAATGAAGGTGCTCAAGTGGTCCACTGATTTTACACCAGGTACCGAATCTTCTGTCGTTCCCATCTAGATTACAATTCACCAGGTTCCAATTTTCCTCTACAACACAGCCATGTTAGAATTCATTGGTAATAGAGTTGGAAATTTCATTAAAATGGACTCAGCTACTGCTTCCCTTACTAGACCTTCTGCAGTAAAACTGTGTGTTGAGATTGATCTTCAGAAAAAGCTCCATACAGAGATAACAGTTGGTGTTGCAGGCTTTACTGTGGACCTAGATATTGAGTATGAAGAACTACCTATGTATTGTCATATATGCAAAAAGCTAGGCCATTCTCCTGATCAATGTAGATTACCTCAGGCCAATGACAAAGAGGGATGGAAAAATATACCAAAAAAGCCCCAACCTTCCCAGCAAAAAACCCAAACTTACAGAAAAAACCCCCCTGCCCTGAGACCTAATCCCTCTCCTCCTATAGCTATTGTCCCTTCCTCTACCCCCACTCTGTCCAAAGATCCTTCTTCCAATACCACCAATCCCCCTATGGGTGAAACATCTGGCATCACAGCTAAAGAGAAGGCCAAAGTCATAGCAGCTCAGGAGTTGAAGAACAAAACTCCACTCTCACCATTGTCAGACAAGGCTTTCTCTCCCCTTAATTGCTCAGATCCTCCTAATGCCCCTAACCTTCAACCTCAGACACATGAGGATAAACTGCCTAGTCAAGCCTATGAGATTAAAAGGCTAGAATGGAGGCCTATTTACAGATCAAAACCTATCACTTATGCAAAGGATGACCTCCATGTCAGCACTAAAAGCAACCCTGGGGAGGAACAAACCTTTTTTACTACTGACCATGTTACTTGTTTTTCTCAGGACAGGAATAGAAACAGATTCCTACCATTGCAGCAAATGAACATATTATCTGAATCTGAAGAAGAAGAGGAGCTACTGGCTGAATCACCTCAACCAGTGGCAGATACCCATAGAGCTGAAACTACTCCAGCACCTGCAAAGAAAAAAGAACAGTTAAGCACAGCTCAGGTGAGACAATCTTCCAGACTCTTAGCTAAGAATGCCCCTGCTATTAAACTGAAAACCTATTTTACTCAACTTAACCAGATTATATCTGGTTCTGCCACAAAAAACCCCTTATCTAGTTCTAATGATTGTTAAATCCCTGAAAATTAAATTCCTTGTTTGGAACATTAGAGGGATGAATACTTCACTAGATAGACTGGTGGAATTAAATTTAATTCATAGGTTTGACCTTATCTGTTTGATAGAACCTATGCATGAGAATTTTAAGTGTGTTGATTATGCTTCTGCCCTTAAATTCTCTACTTGTATTGCTGCTCAGAATGAGAGGATATGGCTGATGTGGACTGAAAATATTCAGGTCTCACTGATCCAAGACCATCCTCAACTTTTGCATGTCTCCCTACATAGCCTTAAACTAAATGCTTGCATGGAATCTGTGTTTGTATATGGTCTTAGAACCAGGAAAGAGAGAGAACAATTATGGATTGATCTGTCAAAAATCTCTTTTCCTGAAACAATTTTTATTGGTGATTTTAATGCTATTGCCTCCATTTCTGAGTATAAGGGTATGTCCACACCCAGTCTGAGAAGTATAAAAGAGTTTTCTGCATTTATAGACAGCATGCCTTTAGAACACATTAACACAGTAGGGAATATTTTTACATGGACCAATGGGAGATATAAAAATTTACTTGATCTTAGTCAAAGTGGAAGGAATAAAATTCCAACCATTAAAAGATTAGACAGAGGCTTATGTTCCCCTAACTGGAAAATGAAATTCCCTGATTCCTCCATTCTTGTGCTTAATAAAGAAACTAGTGATCACCGTCCTTTGCTATTATGTGTGGGGAGTAATTTAAAATCATCTCCAAGACCTTTTAGATTTATTAATACCTGGTTTAAAAGAGATACTTTTTTACAGGTTATTAGTGAAAATTGGACTGCTGAAATTCAAGAGTCTGGCAATTTTATCTAAAATTGCTCAGAATTAAAAAGCGTTTGAAAAAATGGAATTTTGAAGTTTTTGGTAATATTCATCAGGATGTTATCAAAGTTGAGGAGGGTCTTAGATTACAGGAGTTAGCTTATGATGGCAATCAGTGTGAAACAGAACTGGTTGCACTCAGACTTGCTAAAGCCAATCTAACTAGGTCTATTAAAGAGCAAAAACATTTTTTTAAATACAAGGCAAAAATCAAATGGCTTAAAGATGGTGATGATAATTCAAAATATTTCCATAATACATTGAGGGAGAGGAAGAGCAAGATATCAGTTACTAAAATTCAGAATTCTTCTGGTGACTGGCTAGATGAGGTGTCTGAAATTGAGAAAGAGGCTGTCTCCTTTTTCTCAAACCTCCTCTCTGCTGATAATCATCCAGACCAAAATGAATTCTACTCCCACTTTTTGGCTCGAATCCTTAGAATTATCACCTCTGAGGACAATATTGAGTTGACCAAACCAGTGTCTTTGATTGAGTTTAAACAAGTTGTTTTCTCTTTAAATAAACAAAGCAGTCCGGGTCCAGATGGTTTTACTCCTAATTTCTACATAAAGGCTTGGGATATAATCCACATTGATTTACTGCATGCTGCAAATGATTTCTTGTCTAGTTCTGCAATCCCTAAAGGTTTAGCTAGTACATGGATAGCTCTCATCCCTAAAGTTGATACCCCCTCAGCCTTTTCAGACTTTAGGCCAATAAGTCTCTCCACATTCACAAATAAATTTTTTTCAAAAATGTTAATGGAGAGACTTAAGCCTCTGATGCATAAACTGATATCCCCCCACCAAACTGCCTTTCTTAAGAATAGAGACCTTGCTGACAATGTTCTGTATGTCAAAGAAATGCTACGATTAATTGACAGGAAAGGAAGGCATCCAAACTGTATCCTAAAGCTAGATTTAAGGAAAGCATTTGACAGAGTTTGTTGGAAATTCTTGTCAAATGTTCTCATTAAATTTGGCTTCCATGGTAAGTTTATCTATTGGGTTATAAAAAACCTTTCACAGGCCTGGTTCTCTGTATTATTAAATGGAGCTCCAGTAGGGTTTTTTAATGCAACAAGAGGCATAAAACAAGGTGATCCTCGCTCCCCCTTTTTATTTAATATCTTTTCAGAGGCATTCACTAGGAGTTTGTCATATATTTATGAGAATGGAAGCTTGCAATACTTTAATTTACCGGCCAGAGCTGAAAAAATTTCTCATCTTACACATGCTGATGACACTATCATTTTCATGCAAGCCAGTAAAAATGATTTGACAAAAATGAAAGCCTTTCTTTCTGTTTTTGAAATAGTCTGAGGCCAAAAAATATATTTTGACAAAAGTGATTTTTACATAAGCAGGCATGCAACAACAGTCAAAATTATGGAAATTAAGGCTATTTTGGGCATGAAAAAAGGATCTTTCTCTTTCAAATATTTAGGGGTCCCTATTTTTTGTGGTAGAGTCAAAAATGTTTACTTCCAGCCAATTATTGAAATGATTGACAAAAGATTAAATAACTGGAAGAACAGATGGCTATCTCAAGGAGGTAAGTTAACCCTTATAAATTCTTGTTTGTATTCTATTCCCAGCATTTCTGGGCAGTACTGGAACCAACTGTGCACATCCTCAAAATTATTAAGAGAAGATTAGCAATTTTCTTTTGGGGTTCTGTTAAAAATAAGCCAAAAAAAGTCTTGGAAAATATGGAATGACCTTTGTTTTCCTACCTCAGAAAATGGCTTAAATTTCAGAAACATCCATACCATAGTTGATGCTACCAGCTTCCAGTCCCGGTCCGGATCAATAGTGAGTCTCCGGTCCGGATGAGACTTTTGTCCGTGCTCCGCGCGCTCTCACCTAAAGCCCTGCAAAACAACGCCCCGGAGTATCCCGAGGATAGCTACTCCGGCGTGATGATGAAAGAGGGGCCTTTGAATAGGAGAGAGAATAAGGATATATTGAGAGAGTTTTTATCTGATAGAACATACCTTTCTCCACAAGTCCAAAGCTGTATTTATAGGTGTGAGTGGTCAGCCTCAAGCCCAGAGTCGTCATATGGACTGGACTACTCTCTGGGCCGGAGCCTAGATATGGGCCAAAGCCCATATCACCACTAGCCCCCCGAGACATGGGATCCGTCCGAAGGCCTCATCCGGAGGAGGGATCCCGTGTCTCTTCACGTCTAATCTAACCATCGGGATCCGCCCGGAGGCATGCGATCCGACCCGGATCTCTATTTCCGGATTGTGCGCGGTGCGTTAGAACACGCGCTCGGCGCTTGGGTTTCCTGCGCGCGTGTTTATGGGCGCATTTATGAGGCGTGTTATACCGTCATAAATGAGCTGTCTAATCGAGAAATTCTCTTTTCACCCTTTTTTTCAAAAAAGGCAATCATGTTGCCTTGGGACTCGGTCCTGCTTTTATGCGACTTCTCTTCTTATAAATACTGGACCATCCCTTTCACTCTCATTTTTTCACTCTTTGCATTTCTTCTCTGTTTTCTCCTCTCTGCGCTATATTCTCTTTTCATTTCTTTGGACAAGCACGTTAGCGCTCTTCACTCTTCGCATACAATGGAAAATGAAGATAACAAACAGCTCGCCGGTTTGTCTGGTGGGGAAGTGGAGATCGGCCTAAATCCGGAGCCGGAGGTTGGCGATCCCGATGAGGGTGATGATGTCGATATCACCCCGGCGGTAAGGGAGTTAGTGGAGGCGATGGTGGTTCCGCTCGCCATCGATGCCAAACTGAGCTCATTTCCGGGCGACGTTACCACTGTTGCAGCCATCCCCCGGAGCCATTTTCTTTATGGGATAACCTTCCCTCTTTCCCCCCTTTACTCCGCCATCTTTCATCATTTCGGCATCTCTCCGGCCCAACTACAACCGAACGGAGTTGCCGTAGTCCGGGCGTTTCTCCTGAATTGTTATAGATGCGGGGTGACGCCATGTTTAGATCTGTTCCGGGCCTTCTACCACTTGGAGGGCACTAAAGATGAGGGGATTTTCACTTTCCAGAGGCGGAAGGGGGTAAAGGATCCGAGCAAGGGTCGGCGCGATAGCTACTCAAATTGGCAGAAACATTATTTCATCTTCGACCTCGACAAGTATCCGTGCCCGGTCTGGGGTCACACTGCCAAGAAGGAGGAAAAGACGGTGTTCAGTCCGGAGGGGCAGGAGGAGAACATCGCCAGACTGGCTGCCAATCAGATCGACCTAGATCCGTTCTGGAAAGGAGGGAAGTACGTTTTTCCTTTGAGGGCATACGAGCCGGAGGTGTTCTTGAAGTGTCGCTTCTATGCCCCCGGGATCCATCAAGTAAGTTGCTTTGGTATCTTCTGTTTTACCTTGTGCTTTTCTCGCTTTCTTCTAATCCGTTTCGGGTGTTGCCAGTTTATCCGGAGATAGGGAATGGCGTTGATCCGTCCGGACGCCAACCCAAGACAACCAACAAGGTGGAAAATCCACCAACCGGTTCGGTAACCGGCATGAAAATACCGACAGAAAAGCAATCCGAGACGGAGAAGAAGAGGAAGCGCGCTCAAGAAGATGCGCTCATCAAAGAGAAGGAGACCGCGAATAAGAAGGCGGGGGAGGCGTCCGTCAAGGAAAAAGAAGCCTCGGTTCGGAAGGGTAGGGAGGCCGCGGCCAACAGGGAGGATGAAACCGTGCCTAAGAAGGCGGATAAGAAGGCAGGAGGAGCGACCATTCACACCACCGCGGATTCGGCCGGGAATAGGGCCGAACTCCTTCAAATCCGTGTTCCGTCTTCTTCCGATGAGGAGGGAGGGGAGTCCTCCCGTTCCCACAAGCGCGCAAAGCTCCGGATTCCTAAATCTCCTAGAATCCCAGAGCAAAGTGAGCATTCCCGCGCTGGTGATCATCAGGGGGATGGGAGGAAGCTGGCGATCGATCCCGACAGCACACACCCGGAGCACACTCACAGCAGCAGCCGGGGCGATACTAGCAGGGTAAGTGACATTTCCTTTTCCGTTTCGGCTTTCTTGTTTTGTTCAGAGTCTCATTGTTTTCTTTCTTTAGGACTTCGCCGCTTATTTAATCGCTCAGCCGGGGGTGTCCGAGGCCATCAACAAGGCCTTTCATGTTCAGCAAACAAGGCAAGCTCAGAAGCGGAGCGCACTTGAGAGGGCCAATGGGGTTCTCCGTCGCCAGCTCGAGGCATCGGAGATCCGAGCTGCCGAGGCGGATGCCCGGATCAAGGAGCTGGAGAGTTTGGTCTCTCCGTCCGCCCAGTGAGAGATGTGTGTTGCCTTCACCGATAAGGTACTCCGGAGCCAGGCTTTTGAGAGCAGCCTGACTGGTCTTCTCCGCTCCTCCAACCAGATTTCCGCCCATCAAGTCTACCAGAGCATGAAGGGTTGGGTCCCGGAGCCTAAGAGGGAGCGGTTCTCCAAGTGCTATTACAAACCAACAGCCGCCCATCAGTACAACTTCGATGTGGATCAATTCTACCGGGGCGGAGTTGAGAAGATGAATCCCTCCGTGCTGGGGATCTTCGAGGAGAATGTTGAAGAGCCGGTGTCGGCTGGGGCCATCCGCGCCTATGGCGAGGGGCTGGTGAATCTAAGTATTGCTGTACCCCCGCCTGAAGAGAGCATCCGTCCGGAATCCCCTGCCAAGCCCAAATATCTTGAGGTCTTGAAGATGTATCCCTCCGTTGACGAAGATACTGATCAGGGCGAAGGTGGAGGAGATGGGGATGGTCGTCAGCCCGGTGGCACGGACAGCGAGGAGACTGATGTAGAATAACTTCCTAGTCTTTCTTTTTCTTTTGTAGTTACCTCCGTCCTAGTTCTAATTTTGCTTTATTTAGTGTAGGAAGGATGGTAGCGACGACTCGGATGGGGATGACAACCCTCCGAACGATGTAATTCTCTTCTATTTATAAAACGAGTTTCCTTCTACTTGTGTGTTTATTCTCTTTATATTGTGTGTCTATTCTTCTTATATCCGTGCTTGTCCGCAGCCCAAAGATTCCGGTCCGGTGCTCCGAAGCGGAGATGCGGATGTCCGTACTTCACCTGCCAGTTCTCATTCAACAAGCCCTCCGTGCTCTAGATGCGCGGAGTTGGAGTCTGAACTTTCCGGGTGGACGATGGGTGGAGAGCGGACTCGTGAACTTTTTATTCGCTCCGGAATGGGGCCTCTAATAGAAGAGTTCAAAGACATTCCGTCTCTGGCCGCTTGCCTCCGGGAAATATCGGAGGAGTTCGGCACTCTGTCCCAATGCCGGGATTTTGCTCGCGAGCGGATCAGCGCGACCAGTGATGCGGACGAGACGATCTCCATGCTGCAAGCGGAGCATGAAGACTACAAGGCCAAGCTGAAAACCGAGTTGGATTTAGTCTGGTCCTTACTTCCGTTCTATGCCGAGAAGTTGAAGTGGCTGGCCAGCCGGACGGATTTTCAACGAGATTATCTGAAGCTGGAAGAAGAAAATCAAGTGCTTGCCGGCCGGGTGATGGTCCTCCGGGAGAATCTGATGACCCTGCAGCTCTCATACCATCTGACCGGACTCCGCCTCGGACTCGTCACTCCGACCATATACCGCAACTTCCCTCGTGACGTCAGTGCTTTGATCGTCCGGATGTTCAAGTTGGGGTGGAACGATCGGGAGTCTCCGTAACGTCCTGCGTTCGAGGAGGCCGTTGAATGGTGGAAGCGGATGCATGCTGGCAGTTCTCTCCCTCCCTCGCTGACCCTGATTCCGAGCCAGGTGGCGATAGACTTCACCTTCGAAAGGTATACTGGCATCCAGGTTTCTGTTGATCCGGAAGAGTCTGCCCGTCGCGTAGAGCGGCTCCGTCAAGATGCCTCCGTCATTCGTCCCTTCATCATTAGGGAACTAGCCGAATTGGCGAGGCGACGTCAGACTCGTCTCCGGGGGGAACAGAATACTCGTGTCCGGGCGAGCCAGAATTCTCGTGGCGGGAACAGTCGGGGCCTCAACTCTGTCCTTAACCAAATGGCGAAGCAGTCAGCACGGGGAAGGGGGAGGGGTGCCCAACAGGCGGCAAGGGGAAGGGGAAGAAGCATCCAACCAGCTCGCCGTCCCCAAGTCCCCGTTCGGATTCGCTCTCCTTCGCGATATCCGAGCCAGAATCCCTTCCGTCCGTCTCGAGCTGGACCTCCGGTCAAGGGTAAAGGAAAGGCCAAAGCCACAAAGGAGACCATGCAGTCCTCCGAATCTGACTCTGACGAGATCTTTGGCTCTGATCCGGATGGAGCTGGTCCATCGGAACTTCCGCCCATTCCTCCCTTTCCGTATCGAGGACCAGTGGGTCAAAGCAGTGGGAATGAGGTCCACAATCTCGAAGGCGACACTCCGGAGCAGACTCCCACTGTCCTGAATCAGGAAAGGGCACAAGACGCAAGGCCCCCGTCTCCAGAGAACGGAGCTATGTTACCTCCTACTCCGGAACCTCCTACTCCGGAGCCCACCTCTCCACCTGTCGATTGGGACATTCCTTGGCCCACTAGATAGGTTTTATTTCTTTTGTATCTGCGTCCGTCCGGACGTAACAGATTGTACAATTGCATCATTTATTCAAATGTGATTTCTATGTCGGGATGGCTTATTCAAGCGTCTTTCCTTGTTGTTTGATCAAACCATTTTATCCTTTTGTTTTGCTCACCTCCGTTGGTTTATTCAAACACTTCGGAGGATTTTAGTTGTTCGTCTTTGCTCACTCCGTCCGTTTGTCCAAACGATCCGGAGGATTCTAATTGTGCAGGATTGAAAAATAGTACATAGTAAAATTGAACAAGTATAAAACTTAACAACTCTTCATTCAAATAATCGGACTCCGGCTAGACATACCCTTTGTCTAAATGCGGCCGGAGCCAAGTACATAGTTAACAGGACGGAACGGAATCCTAGGCTCAACCCTGGCCATAGGATCCGGAACTACATTCTTGCTGAAAAGAAAATACTTGCAGAACTCTATCGGAAAGCGTACCTACTCAGGATGCTCCGTAAAACCTTCGCAAGTTGGTGATGTTCCACCTTCTAGGGATTGCTCGTCCGGACTGATCCGCCAGCTCATAACTCCCACCCGGATATGAGGCTGTGACTTGATACGGACCCTCCCAGTTTGGTGCCAGTTTGCCAGTGGCCTCCTTCAGACTCTTATCATTCCTCCGCATCACCCAATCTCCGGTGACGAATGATTCCTTCCTGACACGCTTGTCGTGGTAACGCTTCATCCGCTCCTTCACCTTGGCCTCATGCAGCGCTGCCTGTTCTCTTTTTTCCTCCAGGAGGTCCAAATCCAGCAACCTGCTTGATCCGAGCGGAGAGCTCCGCCCGGCCTGGTCTTCATCCCAAGTGAGGGTCCGGAGACTGGGGACTCCCACTTCAGCTGGTATAACTGCCTCCGCCCCGTATACCAAACTGTATGGCGACTGGCCCGTCGCAGATCCTTCCGTCGTCCTGTATGCCCAAAGGACGCTTGGCAGCTCATCGACCCAGTTACCTCGTGCCCCCTGCAAGCGAGTCTTCAGCCCATTCACCACTGTCCGGTTGGTAACTTCCACTTGACCGTTGGCCTGCGGGTGGTAAACGGATGTGAGCCGCTGCGTGATTCCGTACTCCTTGCACCAAGATCGAAACGGGTCATTTTCAAACTGAGCTCCGTTATCCGTGACAATGTACTTCGGGATTCCGTAGCGGCAGATAATGTTCTTCCAACAAAACTTGACGCAAGTGCTGCCACGGATGTTTGTAAGGGGTTCAGCCTCCACCCACTTGCTGAAGTAGTCGATCGCTACTATCAGGTACTTGAATCCTCCCGGGGCGGAGGGGAAAGGCCCGACCAGATCAATGCCCCATCTATCAAAAGGCCACGAGCCGGTGATCCCGAACCTTTCTTCTTGCGGAACATGAATGAGGGGGGCAAACCTTTGGCACTGAACGCAGGAGCGGACGTACTTCTGCGCTTCTTCAAACAGGGTCGGCCAGTAGTAACCCGTGCACATTATTTTTCTCGCTATGGTCCGGGCTCCTTGGTGACTGCCATTCGGTCCTTCATTCATCTCCTTCACAATCCGGGCTGCCTCATCCGAGTCTACGCATCTTAACCACGGTTGGAGATATCCTTGTCTAAGCAGGGTTCCATCAACTATGGTGTAGTGCAGTGCCTTCTGTCGGATTTTCCGTGCCAGTGCCTTGTCTTCCGGGAGCTTTCCGTGCTGCAAATAGTCGAAGAAGGGGGCCATCCATGACTCCTTTTGCACTTTCACTGCTGCCACCAGTGGGACGTCGTAACTCCGGGCGGACAGGGTCTCCATCATTAAGTTGCTTTCTGTGTCCGGCTTGATCTCAGAAGAAGCAAGTTTGCTTAAAGCGTCCGCCTTACCATTGTCCTCGCGAGGGATCTGTGTTATGGTAATGCCACGGAACTTGGCCAGTAACGGCTTAACCGCCTCAAGGTACTTCTGCAAACTCCGCTCCTTTGCCTCATATTCTCCATTCACCTGCTGAACCACTATCTGAGAATCGCTGTACACCTCAACGTCCGCGACCCCTATCTCCAATGCCAGTCGGAGTCCGGCCAGGAGTGCCTCATACTCTGCCTCGTTGTTGGTTGCCCGGAAAGCAAACTGGATAGCATACCTGTACTCCATTCCTTGTGGGCTAGTAAGCAGGACGCCAGCCCCGCCCCCATTAGCATGAGACGATCCGTCCACATGCAACTTCCATTTGTCAGAGGGTGGTTCCGATCCGGATGGCTCTCCTGAAGGTTCCGTCATTTCTACCAAAAAGTCCGCCAGGGCTTGCCCCTTAATAGCCTTCCGGGGATGATACTTGATCTCGTGCTCCCCAAGCTCAACTGCCCACTTCATCATCCGACCCGAGGCTTCTGGCTTCAGCATGATCTGTCTCAACGGATGATTCGTCAGAACCGTGATCGGATGACCTTGGAAATATGGTCGGAGGCGCCGGGAAGCATGGACCAGTGCCAGTATCAGCCTTTCCAAAGCAGTGTACCTCGTTTCCGGACCTTGGAGTGCCCTGCTCACAAAGTAAACCGGACGCTGCACCTTACCATCCTCTCGGACCAGAGCAGAGCTTATAGCGTGTTCCGTCGCAGCTATGTAGAGGAAAAGCTCTTCTCCGGGCAACGGCTTGGATAGGGTAGGGAGGCTTGCTAGATGAGCCTTGAGATCCGTGAATGCCCGGTCACATGCCTCCGTCCACTCGAACGGCTTGGCTCTGCGGAGTATGTTAAAAAACGGGAGCTGCTTCTCAGCCCCCCGGGCCAGAAACCGGCTCAACGCAGCTAGCGACCCGGTCAGTTTTTGTACGTCCTTCACCCCTCTCGGAGGGGGCATCTCCATAAGGGCCGATATCTTCTCCGGGTTGACGTCGATTCCTCGAGTCGATACCATGTAGCCAAGGAACTTCCCTGCTCCTACTCCGATGGTACTTTTTCCTGGGCTGAGCTTGAGATTCGCCGTTCGGAGCACGTCGAACATCTCCCGAAGGTCGGACAAGAAAGACTCATACGTCCGGCTCTTGACCACCATGTCATCCACATAGACCTCCAGGTTCCGTCCCATCTGGTTCCGAAACAGCTTGTCCGCCATCCTCTGGTATGTTGCACCTGCGTTTTTCAGTCCAAAAGGCATTTTCCTGTAACAAAAAGTACCGAAGTCAGTGATAAAAGATGTTTTGGGGCGGTCATCCTTGGCCATCGTAATCTGGTGGTACCCTCGGTGCGCATCAAAGAATGCCAACACTTGGTAACCAGTAATAGCCTCGACCAACTGATCGATGGAGGGGAGTGGATAGCTATCTTTCGGACAGCATTTGTTCAGGTCTGTGAAGTCAATACACATTCTCCACGAACCATCGTGCTTCTTCACCAGAACTGGGTTTGCTATCCACTCCGGGTATGATATCTCCTCCACGATTCCGGCACTCAACAGTCTACCCACCTCCGCCCGGATCTCCTCCACGCGTTCCGGGGCGAGGGGCCTCTTCTTCTGCCTGATCGGTTTCAGCTCCGGAAAGACATTGAGCTTGTGGACTGCGATCTCCTCCGGAACGCCAGTCAAGTCCTCCGTCCCCCAGGAAAACACGTCCTCGTACTCCGCCAACAGGCTTCGCAACTCCATCTTAACGTCATCCGGCATGTTCTTCCCCACACTGACTACCCCCTTTTGTCCGACCATCATATCTTCCACTTCATAAGATGGTGCTTCTCCATGGATGGCTCCTACCAAGTCCGCTTTGGCTTTTTCCTTGTCCGAGGCGGACAGCTTGGATTGGCCCTCTCCGGATCGGGCGTCCTTGATGGCGGTCAGCATGCAACTCCGGGCGGTTTGCTGGTGGCCCCGGACGGATGCGATACCGTTTTCCGTGGGGAACTTCATAATCAAGTGGAAAGGCGAACATATAGCCCGTGCCTGTGACAACCAAGGTCTTCCAATGATCATGTTGTAAGGGGAGACAGCATCAATGACGGCGAAATTACACTCCACCGTGGCCCGCTTCGTCGGATCCTGGAAATCCGTCAAGGTAACTTTCAAAGGGATGATTCCGAGCGGATGGACAGTCCGTCCGGTAAACCCTGAAAGGGGGGTATGACACGGTTTTAAGTTTTGTCGTCCGATCCCGAGCTGATCAAAGCATTCCGCGAACATGATCTCCACACTGCTGCCATCATCGACGAACACTCGTTTGATCAGCACTCCTTCGACATCTGCCATTACCACCATCGGATCCGAATGGGGAACCTGTGGGGGTACCGGATCCTCATCCGAAAAGGTGATAGTTTCACTTGGCTTGAACCTCTTTTCTTGTATCTCACCCGGAGGCACGTATCTGCTTTTGGCCTTGATCGCCGTCATGGAACAGAGTCCGTCGCCGACGATTCCGTTTATCACATTGATCATCCGGGGCTGAGCTGGGGGTTGTGCTAGTGCGGCCTGTCTTGGTGCCGGGTTAGCTTGGTTCCCCCCTCGGGGGCGATTGTTCCTATTTCTTTTCCGGCCTTGTCCGGCTGCAGCTGCCGGAGCTTGGGCCGGGCGTCCAAGTCCTTCCCCTGCCACACAATCTCTTAACTGGCCTGCTCCGATCAATCTTTCAATGTCCGAACGGAGCGCCCTACATCCCTCCGTGGTATGCCCGTGTGACTTGTGAAACTCACACCACTTGTCCGCATTTGCTGGCGCCGGTACGCCAACAATGGGTTGCGGATCCGTAAACAAACCTCGGTGAACCGCAAGGATCTCCGTACGGGTTTTTGAGAGAGGGGTGTAGGTCGGACGAGCAGCGGCTGCCGGTGCTGGTGCTGCAGTCGCCGGGGCGGGTACTCGTCTGGCTTGATCCGTCCGGGCCGTAGTCCGTGCAGCAGTGGTTTGGGTCCCTGTCACCGTGAGAGACCTTTGCTCGAAAAAGCCCACTGTTGTCATCCGGACTTGGTTGGCATCGTGCACCGTACAATGCATCTCCACCACCAACTGGAGGTGATAGTATGATGTAGGCATATTCTTCATGAGTTCGATGTAGAAGGTGTTGTCCCTCAGTCCGTTGACGAAGTTGTGGATAATGGCCTTCTCCTGCAAGTGCCGGTCCACCCCCTTCATCGTCGCTGCTATGTACCGGGTGTAGAATTCCCAGGTAGTCTCCGTCTCCAGCTGCCTCATTGCCAAGACCGTGGCGAGGTTCACAAATGTATGTTTCATAGCGGAATAGCGCCGGACCAGGGCTATGGCGAAATCCCAAAAATGTCGGAGCGTACCGTTCGGAAGACCCTTGAACCATGTTAAGCAATTGCCCCGGAGGTATGAAGGCACCATCTTACACTGTAGCTCCTCCGGAATGTCCCTAGCAATCATGATACTCGCATAAGTATGAACGAACTCCTCCGGGTCGCCTTCTCCGTTGTAGGTAGGTAGTCCGTCCGGAGCCTTGGTTCCGGCTGGCCACTTGAAACTCAACACCTCCGGAACCCAAGGTGACTGTGGGCCGATCCCATTCCGTCCGATTAGGCGATTGAGTCGGTCTTCAATGGAATCCGGACAGAAAGGTGTTTCAAAACCAAAACCTCCAGGGAATCCTCCTCCGGCAGGCTGCATCCCATACATCATCTGCTGCTGACCCCCGGGTCCTCCGGCAGGTTGCATCCCAAACATCATCTGCTGTTGTCCTCCGGGTGCACCCATCCCATAGCCCTGCTGGGTACCGTATCCCTGCTGGGTTTGTGCTCCCCGGTAAGGCGGTGCGTTCGGATTCAAACCAGCAGTCTGCTGTTGATGTCCGCCCGGGTATGGGTTTAGGTTTGGTGCTCTCGGTTGGTCCGGAGGCGGCTTGTCCGCCTCACCTCGTTGAGCTGCCTTCCACTCTTGGAACTGCTGATACTCCGTCATGTTGGTCCTCAGGATGTTGCCTCCCAGTCCGGAATCATGACGCTTACGCTCCTCCCGTCCGGCCTTCCGCCCAACTCGGGGTCTGATTGACCGGCTCTGAGCATCGTCTTCCGTGCTATACCCCTCCGGAGATTCCTCAGGTTCATAATCCTCAGCTTCCTCAGAACCGGATCCCTCGGGACGATCCGGATCGGGCGTCTCATCCCCTTCCGACGATTCCTGGTCATCATCCTGATTCTGATTCCGCGCCTCTCGTGCCGCTCGCGTTGTATATCAGCCAGAGTTCGTTCAGAAGCCGGCTTCTTCCCTTTTGCCTTTTCAGCTGCTAGGCGCTGTCGCCGACGCTCCTCAGCTGCGGCCTTCTTCTCTGCTGCCGCCTGTTTGGCTTGGAGAATCCGTTCCTTCTCGGCCGCTATCTTCTGAGCTCTAACTGTAGCGGCTTTTCTGGTTTTTGGCCCTCCTCCCGCTTCCTCCTCCGCCGGGAGAGGGTTCTTTCTTGGTCGTCCGCGCGGCGGCATGAACGTAACCTGCAACTGGAATTTTTAAAGTCCCACTGGGCGTGCCAACTGATGCTACCAGCTTCCAGTCCCGGTCCGGATCAATAGTGAGTCTCCGGTCCGGATGAGACTTTTGTCCGTGCTCCGCGCGCTCTCACCTAAAGCCCTGCAAAACAACGCCCCGGAGTATCCCGAGGATAGCTACTCCGGCGTGATGATGAAAGAGGGGCCTTTGAATAGGAGAGAGAATAAGGATATATTGAGAGAGTTTTTATCTGATAGAACATACCTTTCTCCACAAGTCCAAAGCTGTATTTATAGGTGTGAGTGGTCAGCCTCAAGCCCAGAGTCGTCATATGGACCGGACTACTCTCTGGGCCGGAACCTAGATATGGGCCAAAGCCCATATCACCAATAGTTAGGACCTTTTCTGTGAAACTATGGTGGAAATACCAATTAGGTATTGCTCCCTGGACTACATTCCTTGCTTCACTTCCCCCTTCTTCAAAAATCTCTCAGTGTTGGAAGCGCATATGTAAAATAAATGAATTTGCTGAAAGAAACACTAGGGTTATTCATGGCAATGGATCATGTAACTTTTGGAAGTCCAATTGGACTGGCAGGGGTGCTTTAATAGATGATATTGACCCTCTAAATACTCTCATCCCTGAGGACTGCACAGTGAAATTCTTTATTGATAACAAACAAGAATTTATAGGCCAATTGGAGGAGTATACAGATGACTCTGTTTTGTCTATATTGCAGGACTCAGAGTTAAAAATGCACAGGATGGACAAACTCATATGGAGACCTGATCCTCAGGGAAATTTCACATTTAAATCAGCATACAGCCTGCTCAGACCTAAAAGAGGCAATGCCAGATCCTTAAAGAGCATATGGAATCCCAGGGTTCATAAAACAATCTCCATTTTTATGTGGAAGGTAATGAACTCACTCCTTTCCTTTTACAATGTGCTTAGGTTTTTTGGATTTAACATTGTCTCTAAATGTTGTTTTTGTGAGCATGAAGACTCTTTGGACCATTTTTTTAACAACTATACCATAGCAGCCCAGGTCTGGAGAGGTATCAACAGTTTTATAAATATAATAAATCCCAATTTTGGATCTATCTGGAACAGAATTAGCTATTACCTATCCAAGCAAGGACTTTCTAAAATTCACTCTATTCTTATACATAATATAGTCCTTTTTTCTTGTTGGAGTTTATGGAAATCCAGAAATAGATACATATTTGATGGAATTGCACCAGATCCTCAATTCATTTTACAGGAAACTAAATCTTTGGTCTACCATTCTTTCACTGCAAAGACTTTTTTTATTTACTCTCCTTTTGATATTGAACTTGCATCTAATGGGTATTTTCCTAAATACCTAAAACCCCCCAAGCCTAATATTTCTACTGTCTCATGGGGTAAACCAATTACTGGTTTGAAATGCAATGTTGATGCATCATGGAGAAATGTAGCTAATGACAATGGTTTCCATTATAGTTAGAAATATGCATGGTAATTTTGTCTTTGCTAAATGTATATACACCCATGCTATCTCTCATCTTCATGCTGAAATACTGGCTATAGGATTAGCAATTTCAGTCTGTGCTTCTTATAACCAGGAGTGTATTATTGAGTCTGACTGCACACTAGCTATTAAAATGATCCTGAACCCTCAATCTGCTCAATGGAATGTGCTTAATCTTGTTGATGATATTCACCAGAAACTACAAGATTTTTCACTGGTTTATGTGCCCAAGGAGGCTAATCAAGTTGCAGATTCAATTGCTAAGTTTGCTTGTGAACACAAAATAACTGAGCAATTTGCATCTATATATCTGCTACCTGCTGTTGCTAGAGAACTCATTTATTTAGACAGACTGGATCTCCCTTCTTTGAGATTTCATCCACCTTAGATCAGCTGCTACGCTCATGAGTTTGCTTATCTTTTGCAGATGCTCACCTTGCTGCAAATTTGCTACTCAAAACTTCAGTAGCATGTCTTCACCTTGACTGGAAAGGGCTGGATTGCTGCTGTCTCACCCCGCTGCCTCAACTTTATTGCTGCTATCTTCCTTAATATTGGAAGATTTAAACAATTGGTGAATAATGCTTCTCACAGTTTGATTCTCCAGTGCCGACTTGTGTTTTGTTTGTACAATTCGCTAACAGGCTTTGGATCTTCTCTCTGGACTAAGCAAAACTCACCTCCATAATTTTGTTTAATTAGATAGGATTACCTATTCTTTTGGTAGCTTGCTAAGCTCCAAGGCCACACATGTGTGCCGATTATGTCTTTATTCTTTTGTCTCTCACCTCATGTGGTGAGAGAGGCATTTAAACTACTACCAAAATTAATATTTTGGTCTTTTTTATGGTTAGGGGAGCCAAATAAAATTCCACCCATTCCTAGGGATGGTATTCTATTAAAAAAAAACATTTTACAATACATTAATTAATTTACACTTTATCTTAATTCAATACAGTTCAGTTCAGTGAGAAATAGCCCACAGAAACTGACAACTATAGAATTAAACATTTATGTTCATGGAAATCTTAAGTATCAATAAACTATAGGAATAAATTTCTTAATCTTGTTTGAATTGGGACAAGTCTTGATTCTGGTGAACAGGTTTCATTTGAAACTAACTCCCAATTACTCAAGTATTATCAATTGAAAAACTAAAATAAATACCGAAATTCTCAAAGGCAAGTCATCTAGCAGACCATAATTAAAATGATTTCAAAAAATAAAAATAAAACAGACCATAATTAACATGATCAGTATGGCGACATGTGTAGTGCCGTATTTTCCAGTGGTAGAATAGACTATATGGACAATTTTCTTCAATATATTTTAACCATGTATAACAGCCGTTCAATATCATTTATAATTTTCCATGAATATTCTGAATAGTAAGTATACCAAATTCAATTTAATTGAATCAATCAATTATCCAAATCAATTGAAAATCAGGAAATAATTACGAAAACAGGTCTAATTGAATAAGCAAAAATAGTAAAAGAATGATATTATGGTATGATTGGGAGAAAAATTCTAAGTAAATATAATTAAAATTAAAATTAAAAATTAACCACTGATTAAAGAGATACTCTCTGATAAGGCAGTCTTATGGTAAGGCAGTGGGTGTAGGGTTAAGGGGCAAAATGCTTTTGGGCCTGAAATATAAATATTATTTTTCCGGTGCCCCTACAGTAAATATTATTAAAATTCAGGGACCATTTTGAAATAAAAATATATACCACATTTAATCTCCCTATTAACCATTATCATCATCAATCATCAATATTAAACTATCAATCATCAAATTATTATCGTTCATCATCAAATTATTATTGTTCATCTTCAAATCTTCGCTGTTCATCATCAAATCATCAAATGTTTGTCATTCATCGTCAAATCTTCGTCGTTTATCGTCAAATCATCGTTGTTCATTATCAAATCTTCATTATCTTCAAATCTTCATCGTTGATCATCAGATCATTAATCAATCAATCATCAGATCCACCGTCATCATCAATCATGTCATAACCATCATCAATCATAAACATAAAATTATCAACTAAAATACACACATGATCAAAAATTGTCAAACCGGGAAACTAGATTCTCGTAGAATCATCAATAAAAAATCATCAATCATAAACATCAAATCATCAACTAAAATATACACATAATCAAACCGTCAAATCGGGAAACTAGATTCTCATAGAATCATGGCTTGGATCATAAAATAGACCTCGTTTTTGTCATCCTCGTATATATGTATCTATATGTATATATACATATATCTATGTGTATATATAGATATATTTATACTCGGTCACCAACATTACTCATCCTCGTCATCAATCCGATCGTCAACTCCTTTCTATCATCGAAAAATAATCATCAATCATAAAAATAAAATCATCAACTAAAATATACACGTGATCAAAAATTGTCAAATCGGGAAACTAGATTCTCGTAGAATTATCAATAAAAAATCATCAATCATAAACATCAAATCATCAACTAAAATATACATATAATCAAACCGTCAAATCGGGAAACTAGATTCTCATAGAATCATGGCTCGGATCATAAAATAGACCTCGTTTTTGTCACCCTCGTTTTCAGTTTCCCGGTTTGACGATTTGATTGTGTGTACAATTTAGTTGATGATTTGATATTTATGATTGATGATGTTTATGACATGATTCATGATGACCGTGGATCTGATGATCAATTGATGATTTGTTATTGATGATTGATTATTAATTTTTGATGATTGGTGAGTTTTGATTGATGATTGATGCCAGTTATATTGTTTTGATGATTGATGATTTTTTGTTGATGATGATTTTATAATTAGTGATGATGAGGACGATGATTTGATGATGAACGGTGATAATTTGATGAACAACGATGATTTGATGATGAACGTTGATGATTTGGTAATGAATGTCTATGATTTGATGATGAGCGATGATGATTTGATGATGAATGAGATGATTTTTAGTTGATATAATTAATTGATTTGGAAATAAGTAAAATATAATAACTATAATTTGACCCCAAAACTTTTGTATGAACCATATGAGGTCCCTTTGCCTTACCATAAGGCTGTCTTATCTAATTGTTTCTTCTGATTAAATACTAATTAAATATACTACGAAAATTTTTATTCTTATTAAGGTGTCATGTCATAAGGGAAAAAGGTAAAAATTTATCCAAGAAAATAAGGAGAAAAGTTAGGCGAAGAAATTTAGGACGAAAGAAAGAACTAAAATTTGGTTTAAAAAAAGTGAGAATAATTATTTATTATAGAGGACGAAAAACTTTTATAAAGGAGGAGGAGGATGAGGGGAGGAAGAAGGAATATATTAAAAATATATTGGGAATCAAGTTTGAAATCGATTAGGAATTAAAATTCTATAAAGAAAGGCTAAAAATTTGCCCTAGAAAATAGGGTACCAAAATTTGATACAAAAAAAAAGTAAGAATAACTTATTAGTATTAATATAGGGATTAATCAACTCTTCATTTCTATTAATAGAAGGGTAATATTACTTTTACTGCATGACTTGTTTTTGTTTCTGATTAAATTGATATTTTTCCTATTAATAGAAGGGTAATATTTTTATATGAGGCAACATACATATATACTAATACTAGGTTAACGCTATTATGGGGTAACACTTAACTGCCTCCGCCCCTTTATCGGAGCCGTAAAATATAAAAAACGACCAAAATCAAAATTCTTACATGTGCTTGCAGTGCAGATACCTTCCTCTTCCTAATTATTTTTCATATAGTATTTGATTGAGCTTCCGGTCTGTTTTATTTTAGTTTAAATTATGCATGTCCATACAGGTTAGAACTTTTTGTCATTCTTTCGGTAAAGTCAAAAATATTAAGTTGGCATATTTTATGAACGACGATTTTGATATTATAATGTCTGGCAGCAGTTGTTCATAACTTAGACATTATAATGTACAATAGATGTAGGTTTCAGAAAAAAATTGTTTATCATGGCTGATCAGAATATTACGGAATGTTAATATTCAGCCGTGTTCATCTATATTCTATGTATTGTTTTAGATCTTTCGATTAAAACATGTAAAGAAAGAGATCTAATTATATTTGGTCTTTTCCTAATTAGAATTAAATTAGAA
Source organism: Sherardia arvensis (assembly GCA_948330725.1). Classification (NCBI taxonomy): domain Eukaryota; kingdom Viridiplantae; phylum Streptophyta; class Magnoliopsida; order Gentianales; family Rubiaceae; genus Sherardia; species Sherardia arvensis. The sequence continues at coordinate 7,772,721 of OX415236.1, read as the reverse complement.
CATTTTCAATCATTTTCTACACTATAGGGAATATAGCAATTAGAATCAGAAAAGGAATGTGAGAGTTGGATCCGGCAGAAGATGGATCGCTACATGGTGCTATAAAAATTTAATATCATGGCGTAATTCTACATCGATTCAGCGAGCATTGAAGCGGAAGCATAAACCGGGTGTTTGAGGTCTTGCACTGAAGAATCGACGGAGAAGCTGAGCCATGTTCTGAGGTTCGCTCAAACAGATCTATAACGACAAACAACGTTGAAGGAAGCTTGTGTTTGGAACAACTTGAGAAGTTGCAGCCTTATCTCACACTAAATTTAGAGTTTAGTAGCAAAATGATTTTTGAACTATTACCGGACATTCTAGTTAATCTTTCAAGTTGGGCAGCGCGCAGTCCCGCAGATGCAGGTAAATTCCACCGAACTGCGCTAACAATTGTTGTGTTTTTCAATTTCTCATTTGACATTTAATATCTAACTGTGTCGGGACATTATAATGTCAAGAACACTGGAACTGGTTATTTGATCTAAGTTGATAAATCAATCAAATTTTGGTATACTCACGGTTTCACTTTATTCATGCGCAACATGGCACTAGTGGACGGAAACACTATTTAGGGCGGTCGGAACGGCTGCCTTGGGGCGTTTTTGTAATGTGGTGTCTGGTCGTGCCGTACAGCCTATTTTCAGCTACGGCGGTTCCCTAAAACGCCATATGCAGCAACCTGCACACGGCGGTTGCAGTTTTAAAAACACCGTGAAATATATTTCCGATATCGCACGAGTACATTCGCCAACAAGGTCGAATGCAAATGTTGTGAAATCGCTAAAAATCTTCGCATGTGGACCAGTAATTGAAATAACGAGCGGATTAGGTGGTAATACTGCATCATCCCCCATAAGCGTGAAGGTTTAGAGCTATCGGAAGCTACGTCGATGGAAATGACCAGATGCTGTTACGAATCGTCTAATGGTTCACTAATGGTTTCGGTTGACGACATCGTTGATAATAAACCTGTATTATTATATTGGCGGGAATGGTGGAATTTCAAATGTTTGCGCAATCGCTAACAAATTCAATCAGTGTTAGCGAACGAAGAAGAAATGTCGCAAAACGTTCGCTACCACGTCCACTGGCTTTTGTGCGAAGCAGGTGATGCTACCAGTTTCTAGTTCGGTCCAGAGTCTGATGGCGTCACCGGTCCGAAGAAGACTGCGTCCAACGTCTGTGCGCTCTCACCTAATTAGGCCTGCAAAACAATGAACCGGAGTAGCTACCTAATTAGGCGTGATGATGAAAGAGAGGGTTTTGAATAGGAGAGAGAATAAGGATGTATTGAGAGAGTTTTAGATCTGAAATAACATACCTTTCTCCACAAGTCCAAGGCGGTATTTATAGGTGTGATGTGGTGAGAGTCCAACCCAACCGCAGTGGTCCTGCATGTTTGTCCTCACCCAGGGAAATGTCATATTCATGTCCTTTGTGTCCCCGGATAACGCCACTCTAGCTGGCGTCATTCCTGGACCAGGCCACTGCTTGGGCCGGAGCCAATATAGGGGTTAAAGCCCATATCACCGGTGTCGCATGTATATCCAATTTGGTCACCTATAATGGATTGGTACTGGCGTGCATAATGGCGGTTTCGCTTGTGTTAAAATGAAATCTGTAAGAAGCAAATTCAGACACACCTTTGAATTGTTCACATGCATTTTAATGCTAGTCTCAATTGCGTTACTAAATAGATATTCAAAGTACAACCACATGCACTCAAATAACCACATGATCTCCTAACTTAACTCAAAGTATAGCCATATTTATCTTTGTCCAACAGGGGTGGACATGCTGTTGAACATCTTTCATTCTCTTGAGTCGCCATGATCGATAGACGGATCTCACTATCCTTGTTAAATGAAGGTTAGTGACCGAGTTCTGATACCAATTGAAAATTTTATCGATTACAACTCTTATGTTCTATTCTTACTTTCAGTAATTAATGTGTTTAAACATGCAGTAAAGTTTAAACAGAATATGAATAACACACAAAATTGTTGACGCAGTTCGGTGTAAATACACCTACATTTGTGAGACCTTGCCCAATCTGAAAATCATCCACTATAATATCAACAAGTACAAAGAGGTTACTTTCACTTATCTAGATATTCTCTAAAGTGGATTTGTGAGCACCGCTCACTTGCCAGTTAGCCAGCTTCCGTGCTGCTTTTTGAACGACCACCTCTCCCGAGGTTTCAAGGCTGCAGTTTCCAGACTCCGGTGAAGAATAAAGGCTTTTGATTGATCGACTCAAGCTGCTCCAATGATCAAGATATTCTAAGTGCAGAATACTCTCTATGTAATTCGATACCTTCCTTGATCAGCTTGCATCTCACTTTATAGTGTTTGGCCGTGTTTATCTTTTAGCACACACGGTTGGATTAGTCTTCTTGCTATATTAGAAGTCTATAGCTAACCTTAGTTTAGATCTAGTATCTTACTATAACAGTTACAGAATATAAGACTAATCCTATCATCAATACAACTCTACATTTATGCATAATCTGATTCTATACTGATCGGATCCTGACGATACATCTTCCATTGAACAAGGTATGTGTTTAAACTCAGTAACTTCCTACAAAAAATAGTCAATCTCAAAGTCCTTAATTGCTGGACTTTTCAGGTACATCTTTACACATAATTAAATACACAGTCATACACCCGCTAGACACACATATGTAACTTCCTAATTTACATACGATAGAATAATATCAAAATCTTAGCAAAATTTCATAATATAAATGACTGAATGAAGATTGAGATGACACCCCCACGGTTATCAAACCCGCTCGCCACCAGCAACGGCGCCGTCAAGAGGAACCTGCACGCGGAGATGACGACCTGCACTTCATACATAAATTAGGCAACGTAATCTACTGTTCTTGATTTAGGCCCCTTTGGGAACTAGCTGTTAGTTGTTACCGGATTGTAATAGCTGTTAGCTGTTAGTGGTTTGTATTAGCTGTTTTGACTAGCTGTTTTGACTAGCGGTTTTTAGATTGTTGTTTGGTAAATGATAAATGGATATTAGTTGTTTGTTATGTTAAATGACAGAAATGGACATCAACATAATTTAAATTTAAATTTTTATTTTTGTATGACTTTTATTTTGAAGAATAGAAAAATATTTCTAGTAGTTGTATCTATATTTATTTGTATTTCTTTGGAATGATATCACTATCATATATAAGACTTTATATTTAATTATTAAATTGTACTCTAAAACTTTAAAATAATTATTTAAAAATAAAAGTGATAGAAATAAAAATTAGTACAAATCAAAATAATTAATTATGTACAAGCAAAAATGTTAGATATTACGTAATACCTTCAAACAAATATTTCAAAAATAAAGTTACGTACAAAGGGAAGGATAAAAGAATATTATTTAAGATAAAAGAAAGGGTAAAAAGGAAAATTTTTAACATTTATACAATTAATAACAAGAGATTTCATCCAAAAATCTTCCTTTTCAAGCGTTTTGAAAACAAGAGTTTTCATCCAAAAAACTCAATGGAAAACGCTTCTCACCAAACAAGTAAAAGAGCTGTTTGACCAGTCAAAATATATTTTTAGCAAAAAAAATCAAAACTCTCCTCCAAAACGTTGTTGCCAAACGGGACCTTAATTTTGATCAAAAATGAGTAAAATAGAGCGGAGAATTTGGGGCCGAATTAATATGGAGATGAGAAAGAATAAATGCATGATTTTCCTTTCATTTTGGATTTGGGAGTATAATACACCCAAATATTTTTCCGATAACATGATTTCTCACAGTTATGGATAAAATAGTTATTTATTTTAAAAAAAAATTATCAGATTAATTTTCTTGTAAGGAGATCATTTAGTGGCCTTGATGTTTTATATTCAAGCTGTTTAGATTGATTGTGAACATATACATGAATAATAAAGTATGTGTATGCTTCTAATACCTGCAAATCGAACATGTTCATGTCATGATAATGTATGTGTGCATTATTTTCATCCACATTTGAATATTGATTAATTTTATCTTTTGAAGGACGTTTAAATATTGTTTTAGTTTGCGATTTATTATCTGAAGTGTTTGCGGTTTTATTCATACTGGAAATCCAGAGTTCTATTAAAATTATATTATATTGTATATATTGCTAAAAGTTTTCATGAACATGTAAATTTATTAGCGGATCTATTTATTAATATTAGGTAGGCGATAGATAGAACAAAAAACGCTACAATGACAATTAAACTGCAAAGTATTATTCATATGGTTGTTTGACGGATTCGAGAACAGGCTGATGATGTCTAGTCTAATCTAGACATAAATCCGGCACTTGTGTAAATTCATACCAAATTTTAAACACATATAGTACCTGACTAGGATAAAAATACCTTATTATCAGCTTGCACAATTTTAAAAGGGAAAACGATGCGTCCCAAAGATTCAGTTAATTGTGAGCCAAATAACTGTTAGGAGATGACATCTGAATTTATGTTGTCACTGATCGAGATCCTTCAAAAGTTCAGAGACACCAGAATTTGTTTTCTGTGGATTTGACTTTTTTACGTACACGGATTTCTTTAGTACAGAGACCATGCATGTCAGCGCCAACCGCATATCTCCATTAATCCCTCCCATCTTTTAACCGTCACCAACCTCCTAAGTGCGTGCATTAGTTCATCCTCGATCTTCTCATCTGTTACATTTCTAATGTCAACAAAATCTCTGGCAATTAGTTGATGAACTAGAACATCATCTTTTAACACTAAACCACAATCTATTTCTTATACTTTATTTCTATACTTTAACGTCAGTGTCAGCGTGACACGTCATATTTTTAACCTAATTAAAGAACATGATCAAATAACATGATACGTATAATTAGATCGAGAATAAATCATCACATTCGAGAATATGATCTGTAAAACAACTGTCAAAACAAATCAATGATGAAATATAATTAGTACAATTAGATCGAGAACAAAACATCAATTTAAAAGAAATAGAGATGAGACTGTGTTATTTCAAGTACGTATGTTTGTACCTTCTAGTTATATTTCCAAATTTTGTAAACTAATTAGCAGTAAACTGGTGATGATGATAAAAGTTGTTGATTTTGGCTATAATTAATGATGAATTAGCGACGTAAAAATGCATTAATAATATATTTTTTAAGAGGCCCTGGTCGTTTAGGATGATAAGGATGCGTATCTGAAATGTGATGTAAAAATTCCCAGAAACGTAGTGACAGAAAAGTGTGTGGAAGTAAGCAGATAATCTGGTTTAAGGCAATATCCTTGACTAATACTTGTTGTCCGAAATGGAAGTGTCCAGTTAGTGCCTGGGTCGTATGAACTCTGGAGTTGGACGTAAACAAATTAATGGAGGCAAGTGAGGAGGGTACTTGTGGTTTGGCTAACTTTTGCGCTTTGTTATAAATGGAATGACCGGTGGTTGAGTACATTTATTAACACACACATGGTCCTCATCGCCACGCTCTCCCACACTGTCTCTTCATGTTTCTAGATGTGAAATTGTGAATGTCCTTGTACCTTATGAATATGAATTGGTAGTAATATAACTACATTATATCGGTTGGGACATTTGGGTTCATTAATGTTCGAATCTCGGAAGCGGCAGTGTGGAAATTTCTTAATTTGCAAGATTTCTTCTGCGCGCACTGAGATAAAAAAACGTTCAATGAATCATGATTCTAGAATACAGTAACTTACCTAAACATGTGGTGTCGGGTGGGAGGGGGAGCAAATCGTCTATCCTACGTGAATTGATACTAGTAAAAAAATAAAATGACATAAAATCTTGCATGATACTATGTTGCATTTTTTTATAAAATATAAACCTTTCATAAACTTCAAGGCTCTTTTTTCATTCAATTTAAGGTATTGGCAACACACGGTAACAATTACAATGTCATTTGATGGCCAATTTATCAAAACGTGCAAGTAAAATAGAATTCAACATAATAATTTTCTAACATGAACTATAAGGTATTGAGCAATTTCTCATCTATCAATTACTTTGCCAAATAGGGATCTAAACTATAAAATCCATAGCATGATTTATGTTATCTAATTTGCTAACATGAAAAATAATCACAATCATAAACGTGATCTATAACAAGAAACACGATCAGTAAAACAATGTTGAGTACAAGACATGATCTTTGCGACTTGATAAAAAATATAATGTTGATATAAAAAATCAGATCAAACATTGTGGACACAATATCTGATCGATAAAATCGAACAATACTAATGTGTGAATAATTCAATAGCAAATGTGACATTAATCTTTTCATAAGCTCAAACAAATTATGATGCAATTAAGCATGGGTACAACCTCATATTTGCTAGTCAATTATCTCGAATAGTGTCTTCTTCTCTAATATTTTAGCCTAACTTCGCTTATTATTAATGCAACCTAATAACTACCATGCATATGCATCTTCTACGTAGCCATATCCAACTTCAGTTAGTAGGTGCGGTCAAAAACCAGCTGCATTTAAATCTGCCTCCCAATCTCCCAATAACCATTCTTCCCCCTTCTTCCTCTTCACCTGTCTTAATTAATTCCTCTTCAACTGTAATTTCCAGCTCTCCCCTCTTCTTATACCCCTTCATTTCCTCCCTCATCGTCATTCTCACAAACCCTAATTAATTACAGCTGCCATGGATTCCCTCTCTCCTTACTACCACGTCATCTTCACCGCCATAGCCTTCCTCGTCTCCGGCCTCGTCTTCCTGATCTCCCGGAAGTCCAAGTCGAAGAAGCTCAACCTCCCGCCGGGGCCTCCCGGGTGGCCGGTCGTCGGCAACCTGTTTCAGGTTGCGCGATCGGGGAAGCCCTTCTTCCAGTATGCGAGGGAGCTTCACTTTAAATACGGCCCGATATTCACTCTCAGGATGGGGACGAGGACGATGATCATCGTGGCTGATGCGGGTTTAGTCCACGAGGCTCTGATCGACAAGGCGCAGATCTTCGCTAGCCGGCCGAGGGAGAATCCGACGAGGGCTATATTCAGCTGCAACAAGTTCACCGTCAACGCCGCCCTCTACGGCCCCGAGTGGCGCTCCCTCAGGCGGAACCTGGTTCAGAACATGCTCAGCAACACCAGGGTCCGGGAATTCAAGTATGCCCGGGACAATGCCATGGATAAGCTGATCGAGCGCGTGAGAGCTGAAGCAGAGGCCAACGACGGCGCCGTTTGGGTGCTGAAAAACGCGCGGTTCGCCTTCTTCTGCATCCTCCTCTCCATGTGCTTCGGGTTAGAAATGGAGGAGAAACTGATCGATCAGATCGACGCAATTCACAAGGCTGTGCTCATAGTTCTGGATCCCAGGATCGACGATTATCTCCCGATTCTGAGCCCCTTCTTCTCCAAGCAGCGGAAGCGAGTTCAGGAGGTGAGGAAGGAGCAGATTGATCTCATGGTGCCGCTGATTCAGAGGCGTCGGAAAGCGATTCAGAACCCCGGATCGGATAAAACGGCGGCGTCTTTCTCCTACCTGGACACTCTGTTCGACCTGCAAATTGAGGGGAGGAAATCAACACCGTCGTATCCCGAGCTCGTAACCCTAGTCTCGGAGTTCCTTAACGGCGGCACCGACACCACCGCGACGGCGATAGAGTGGGCAATTGCGAGGTTCATCGAGAACCCGTCGATCCAGGACAAGATGTATGAGGAAATTCGCGGTGTCTGCGGTGGCCGGAAAGTTGAGGAGAAGGATCTGGAGCAGATGCCGTACCTGAACGCCGTCACTAAGGAGCTGCTCAGAAAGCACCCGCCGACGTACTTCTCCCTCACACACGCCGTCACTGAGCCGGCGAAGCTCGGCGGTTACGACGTTCCGACGGACGCGAACGTGGAGATCTTTCTTCCGGCGATCTCCGACGACCCGAAGCTGTGGTCCGACCCGTTAAAGTTTAACCCGGATAGGTTCTTCACCGGCGGCGAGGACGCGGATATGACCGGCGGGAGAGGAGGCGTGAAGATGTTGCCGTTCGGGCTCGGCCGGAGGATCTGCCCGGGGCTCGCCATGGCCACCGTCCATGTGAACCTGCTCTTGGCCCGGATGGTCCAGGAATTCGAGTGGATCGCTTACCCGAACCCGGATAGCAAGGTGGATTTTACTGAGAAACTGGAATTTACCGTGGTGATGAAGCATACATTGAGGGCACGTGTCAAGCCAAGAGTGTAAGTGGCGAATACTTACTGGGCATCAAAACCTCTACGTAGCATATGGGTTGATATGTTAATTTCTAGTACTTTTTTTTTTATTATTGTTTGTATTGTTTCATTTTACACTTTTAAACTATGTTTTTATGAGTTGTGTTATTGAAATAATCATGCTTTTGCTATAAATTTTGATCAAACTATCTCAATATAACATTTCCCTCGAGTTTAATAGTAAGTAGATCGATTTAGTTCAGTTCAATTCTGTAAATATATTTCTGATTGAAGTGAATTGATATTGAAAATGAAGGTTAGACAAAAATCTTTATCATGATGGAAAGTGTTTTTCATTTTTCCTTTTTAGCATGCCTAAAAGGTTAACTGGGATTTTATTTTTGCTTGATTAGGTTAAAAGCTGTCTTGTACGTTTTTACTTGGAATTGTTAAGAACAAATTTTAAACTACCTTGAAGGCGTTGCCTAATTATTTTAGGCAATTTTAGTTGAGTGTTTGGCAATGTTATTATGAATTGGCTAAATATTGTGGGTTGATAAGATTGAACTTAGGACGCTTCTATCAAAAGATATGATCATGTGACATGCTAATTTGATGTCAGCATCGTAAATATATATGTTGGCATTGTTTCGATATATTGATGGCAGTTTTGGAGATAAGTGGTACTAAACAAATAGCTTTCCCCATCATAATGTTTTAATTAATAGAGTACAATCTTTGTCTACACTCATCTACTTGTTAATGTGTTCATATACTGAACATTGAAAAATTACTTGTATATCCTTTGATTAAAGTTGATCCATACAATCAAAATGTCTAAATAACTCTAACTAAATATTTTTACTATGTTATTTGAGTGTCGAAAATATTTAACTAGAGTAATTTTTAAACGTTGTGATATTATAAATTATCAAGTTAATAATTTCACTAAAGAGAAGAAATACACATATTTTCTCAAAATTTAGCCCGCATGAGCATAGAGTCAAGTACTCAGGATATGCGATCACTTTATTCTAATTAATTGTTATTTTTTTAAATCAAAACCATTCAAGTGGATGAGAAAATTATTCATGCTCATTATTTTTTTTTGAAGAAAAACACTAATATTTAATTTAAAACATGCGAGTTACAAATTGTTCTTCCTAGGCCGAGTGCAATATTATGCACCTCGGTCAAGGAGGACCTATCTACTTTTACTAATTTAAAAAAGGAGAAATACATAGAAACGAAATTACAAGCTTTTTCTACCACACTCCTTATCTGCCATGGTGCTAGCTCGGGATGATTGAAAGCCGCCACCAATTCCGAGGAATCCGTTTGCATACTGACCATTTGGTCGCCTGACCTGGCCGTTGCTTTGATCGCCCGCCACATCGCAATTGCTTCTGCCTGTAGGGGCGTGTTGCATACAAAGAAATCAGAACCTGTTATCTGAGTAATGTGTGTACTGGATTGTCTCTTTATTGACCAGCCCGCTGTGCCTAGGCTTTTAGTGCTCTGAAATGAGCCATCCACTTTTACCTCAGTGAGCTGTTGAGGCTCCAGTGAGTGTTGTCCATTGTGCCAGCTACCTGCTTCACCCAGTATCATTGCTTCTAGAGGAGCTTCCAGTTCTGCTTCTTTCTGTTTGGCTGAGACTTGGAGGTTTAGTTGGTACTTCTGTAATGCCAACATGGTTCCTCCCACTGGATCTGTAGATTGGTCAGCTACTGCTCTTTTGCATCTTTGGGACCAGATCTCCCAGAGAATGAAGACTGACTTGATAAAATCTGTCAAGTCTGCAGTTTGTGACCAAAATTCCAACCAAGATCCAAAATTACCCATCTTTGTTTGGGCCCGATCATCTATTGCCCTATCTAAATGTGCTTCTCTCCACATTTGTTTAGATTCCGGACATTTCAATAGGATGTGTACCTCATCTTCATCTGCATTTAGGCATCTCTTGCATGTGACATCCTGGAGGATTTTCCTCTTTCTTAGATTGACAGCAGATTGAAGTATCCCATTTACAGCTCTCCAAAGGAAGATTAGAAGTTTATATGGGACTTTTAGGTTCCAAATCTTGTTCCAGAGTCTCTTTCTTCTGAGATCTATACAGCCAATTGTCTTCATTCTAATGTGATATCCTTTTTTCACTGAATATTGGCCAGATCTGCTTGGGTTCCAAATAGGCTTGTCTTGTCCTTCCCTCTGCTGATGTATGTGGATAGCCTGAATGTGTGGGATCATTTCCATTGGGTATATTGCCCTGATCAGAGGCATTTTCTCCATTGACCATGGCTGTCAATTAGATGTTCCACTCTCAGGTTTGTTTGCTAGACTGAAACTGTATTTTCCTGGAGAGAGTTGTGACAAGTTGGAATCCATTGATCTGTGAGGGCAATGGTCTTCCCATTTATGACCTGCCATGATAAATTTTGGGTAATGATAGCTCTTGCCCACATTATGGATCTCCATCCCCATGAATCCCCAGGTTTGACTCTAAGTTCTCTGATATCTCTTCCTTTGATGTATTTTTCCTGATAAACTTGAGTTAGGAGAGAGGTCTTGTTATTTAAAATATACCAGACCTGCTTTGCTAGTAATGCCTTGTTCATGCCCTCAGCTGATCTCAATCCCAGACCACCTTCTTCTTTAGATTTAGTGATCTTTGACCAAGAACTCCAATGTATAGTCCTTCCCTCCAACTCTCCTTTCCAAATGAAGCTTGCTGTCATCTTGTCTATTTTCCTGAGCACATGTTTGTGGATTCTGAATATGCTCAAAGGATATATGGCTAATGAGCTTAACACATGCTTTGCAAGTGGTATTCTCCCTGGTAATGACAGCCATTTATTTTTCCAAGATCCAAATTTCTCCTTAAATTTTTGAATAAGACCCTGGAAGATCTCCTTCTTGTGTTCCTGAAAGTTTATCGGCATTCCCAGATAGCTACCATTCAAACCTTGATTGTGTATGTGCAAAGTGAACATCATATACTGCCTCATATCTTCAGATGTGTTAGGACTAAAAAGGATTGAACATTTATCAAAGTTCAATCTTTGTCCTGAGTGCCTGGCAAATAGATCTATGGACTTTGCTATGTCCAGGGCAGATTGATAAGTAACCTTTGTGAAGAGGATAGTGTCATCAGCATATATTAGGTGGCTGATAGTTGGGCCATTTCTTGATAGCTTGATCCCCAAGTTCTTATTTTCTCTCAGTTTACCTTCCAGCCATGCAGACATAAACTGTTGCACTATGATGTATAAATATGGGGAAAGTGGACATCCTTGTCTCAGTCCCTTGTTAGGAGCAAAAGTTTCTGAAGCCTGTCCATTCACGATCACCTGATAAGAGACTGATTGTACACACCACATGATTAGACTGATCCAATTCTCTGAGAAGTTCATATTCTTTAAAGCCAGATCCAAGAAGGACCATGAGACTCTGTCATAGGCCTTGCTCATGTCTAGTTTAATAGCTGCAATTCCTTCTTTCCCTTTTGTCTTCCTGCTTAAATGATGGATCACTTCATGAGCCAGTAATACATTCTCTACCATGCTCCTTTTAGGGATGAATCCATTCTGGTTTTCTAAAATCAGGGATCCTATGCATTTTTTGAGTCTGTTGGCTAGGATTTTAGCAATGATTTTGTATTTCACTGTGCAAAGGGCTATTGGTCTGAAATCTGATGCATTCTGTGGCAGCTTCTTTTTTGGTATCAAGATCAACTGCGTCGTTCCAGCTTAGGGGGGAATTTCTCTGCTGCAGACAGTTTAAGATGGTACTAGTGACCTCTTTACCTATGATTCTCCAGTATTGTTTATAAAACCCTGCAGGCACTCCATCTTCACCTGGTGAGGACCATGATTTCATTTCCTTTAAAGCATCCCATATTTCTTTCCCTGTGAACTCTCTATCTAAACTTCTTCTTTGTTGTGGTGAGAGCCTCTTTCCATTCTTCTGCAAGTACACATCTCTGTGAACATCTCCTGTGATCATTGGGGGATAACTTTCTTCTTGGACAAAAATTGATTTTATGTGATCAGCCAAAATTTGTGTTATCTGTTCCTCTTCCACTTTCCACACTCCATTTTGGTCCATAATTCCTTGAACAATGTTGTTTTCCTTCCTTCTAGTTGCTCATTTGTGGAAGAAAGCTGTGTTTTTTCCCCTTCTGTCATCCATTTTACTTTTGCTCTTTGCCTCCAATATTCTAACTCTTTTTCCATCAAATCAGTTAGTTCACACTCCAGCCCCCTAATTCTGTCAATATACAATGTGGGATCACTTTTTTGTTGTAGTTCCTCTAGTCTGTTGGTGACTAGTTTAATTCTTCTTTCCAGGTTCCCAAAAGTTTTCTTGTGCTAGTTTATCAGATGCATCATTGATCTCTGAAGACCTTTGTCTAAATCTTCTGCTGTGAAGAGATCTAATGGCTGTTCTGCTGTGATGTCATTCCAAACCTTTCTGATAATCAATTTTGGAGGTTCCAACTTTGCCCAGAAGGCTTCAAACTTGTTAATTTTCCTCCTTACTCTCTGTTGGCATCTGGTTTCTAAGCATATTGGGCCATGGTCTGACTGTAGCATGGGCAGATTGGTGATGGCAGACTGGGGGAAGTTATTGAACCAACTATCATTTCCAAAAGCCCTATCTAGCCTCTGGAAAATGGTGTGAGGAGGGTCTCTTTTATTTGACCATGTGAACCATGGCCCTTTATTTTGCAACTCTCTCAATCTGAATTTTCCTAGCAGGTCATGCAAACCAGTGTGTAAATGGCTGGAGACTGAGTTGCCTCCTTTCTTATCTTGCTGTGAAAGGACTTGGTTGAAGTCCCCTACCAAAATAGATGGGAAGTCTGCAATGTAATTAAAAGAGCATATTTCATTCCAAACAGTGGACCTATTGGCCTGTTCAGGAGCCCCATAGACCAAACCCAAGCACCACTTGATATTGCTGTGGTCTTGAACCAAAACAAAGATGAAGTTTAAAGATGCCTTGACTACTTCTACTACTACTGAGTTATCCCACAAAAGAGCTAGGCCCCATGATCTACCAACTGGTTCTACTACGTCTACATTAGCAAAAGAGGTTTTTTCCCGCCATTTATTTAAACATTCCTTGGTAGCCTTAGTTTCTATCAGACCAAGGATAGATGGCTTCTGTTGCTTAACCAGTCGGCAGATCATGTTCTGTGTAGAGGCTTTGTTAAAACCTCAACAGTTCCAGAAAAGGCCTATCATGGTGAAACGGGGAGGTGATTTGGCTCACCTCCCATAAGCCTCAGTTCAGAAGGGGTTACAGTTCCTGTCTCTGCCTCTCCTGACATCACTACACCCTCTTTCACAAGTTCACCCTTACCAGTGCTTTCAATCTCCTTGACAGTCTTCTGTGCACCATCTTCCTGAGTCGATTTGGGTGATCTGTCCATTTCCTCTGGTCCTTGCTCACTTCCTTTCTTAATGTAGCTGAATTTTAGCTTCTTCAAGGGAGTTTTCACTGTGTAGATCATTGTATCCTCATCAAAACCTGCCACTGAGGAAGCTCTCTTTTTTAGCCAAGGTTCTGCCAAGTTCATTATGGGATCTGATTCGGTGGGATCTTCAACTCCTCTTGCCCAAACCGTTCGCCTTCTCTCCTTCCTCCATTCCATCTCCTAATCTGCACCCCTCTTCAGATCTTTCTGAGTTACCTCTGTCCTTCCTCCTGTGAAACTGTTTCTCTTTCCCTTAGTCATAGCACGACGCAGAGCTGTGGAATGGTTGTATGGCGTCTTGATCATGTCTGTGACTCCCAATGTGAAGTCAAATTCACTGAGTCGAGCCTTCTTATTATCACCTTCTTTCCCTTTCTCTGCTGACTGCTCCACTTTGTCCTGAGTGTCTTCCAGCTTACGTTTTCCTTTCGATCTTTCTCTTTGATGTAGCATCATCTTCCTCACTGCTGTCTGATGGCACTATCACCAGTTCAGGAAGGGTAGACTCCCCAGTATCTTGGGCACTCTCCTGCTGTGCCTGTTGTTGAGTCACCACTCTTGCTATTTCTCCCATTGAGCTGTGCTGGTGTCCCACCTTCTGAGGTATGAGGTTTATGACAGGCTCATCCAGTTGCTGGTTGTTATCTCCATCTTGGCCGAGTTGAATTTGAGCCTGAAGCTCCTGGCTGACCACATCCCACACATTATTATGGATATCCAACCTCCCAATCTGTCATTTGTTGCTCCATGAGTCCTTGTTCAATGGCTTGCTGTATTGTGATGTCAGGTTGAGGTGGAGGTGGCTCAGCAATAACTTATGGCTCCACTATTTCCATGCTTACTTCTGGTATAAGTGGGGGTTCGCTTTCCATTGGTTCCTCCTGATTTGAAACCTCCAAGTGCTGTAACATCTGCTGACCTCCAAAGTAAGGATCAAATCTGCGCAGATGTGTGGAAGTATTGCCTTGAAAGTCCTCTCCTCCATCTCCATGTCCCTGGTTGTTTCCACCATCAACATTCCCAACAAACCTTTGTCTAAATAAGTTTGTTTCTCTTTGCATTGAAATGATGAAACCTTGAATTGCATCCTCATCATTCATTGCTGCATATCTCTCCCATCTGGTATCCATGAAACCTGGTGGAATGTTTGTATTTCTCTTTTCATCCAAATGCAGATAAGCCTTCATTGTGACTGGGAACAGGTTTGAGCTTGGGTCATAAATGACATCTTTTTTCCTAAGAGCATGATGCCTCTTTATGAAGCTCTCCAAGAAATTATCCAGACTCACATCATCAACTATTGGACACTGATTCATGTTGTGTCCAATTATTCCACACCTTCTACAATGGATGAAAAGCCTTTCGTACCTGACATCCAGCCATATGAATTCTCCATTTGGCATTTCTGCATACAGTCCACTTATGAGTGGCTCTTGTGGATCCACCCAAATTTGAGCTCTTAAGAACTTTACATTTCTAGCGGGGCGTGTGTCAATGTCTGCATCGACTGGTTCTCCCACCATTCTTATCACCTTGATTGCAGCCTTCGGCACAAACCCTTCTGTCGGCAGTCCATGTATTTGTATTGTCATCTTTATCTTCTCCACCTGCACCCTCCTGAGTGAAATTCCAGCTCCCCATCTTCTCAGAGCCAGAAGGCCTCCATCAATGTTGAAAGGGCTTCTCTGCATGGCCGCCAGTGCCTCCTCCCTTGTTTCAAACTTGATCACATAGAAATTGTGACATCTGTCCTGTGCCACCGCCTTGATCGACCAATACTGATGAAAGTACTCATTCATTTTCTCCAGACTGAAATTGCGGTAGTTCATCCAGTAACCGAGCAAACAGTTGCTTTCCATTTCCACCGCATCCATTATATCGTCATGTGTGAGCTTGACAACACCTCCCCTTCTGCTGGGCCGAGTGATGTCCTCCAGATTATTGGTACGAGGGTTGATAACTCTCCTTTCCTCTGAGTTGTTTGAGCCCGCCGGGATGAAGTAGGCGACAGGATTTTCGAAAGATGGATTATTGCTGTCCATTTTGTACTTTGGAGGGAAATGTTTTGAATGTGTATATGCTGCTTGATGGTTTGATGCTCTCGGTTCCTGAAACCCTCTATTTATAACCTTCTTAATTCTCCAGTCCCCTTGTATTCCTTCTCGATCTGAGGACCAAAATTTTTGCTTTTCCTTCTTCCAATTCGATCTTAATTCCTTTTTACGGCAACTCATCTTTTCAGATGAAAAGACTAAACGCCGCCTAATTACTGCAAATTCCCCCTTTTCCGAGAAAGCCTAGAAAATCCTAAAAAGCTTCCTACTTTCCTTTTCCCAAATCCCCTTTTGTAAAGATGCCACCCTAAAATCAATTAAAAAACGAGTTTGCGTGTCAGAAGGTACCTTGTTTCCTGTGCATGTGATCGGAGCTCGGCCAATCCCTGAGTTTTTGCCCTCTCAGCTCCGCTAGCAACCTATACTATGAGAGCTAGATGCTTTCCTCAAAATTCCCAGCTGCCCTGCACGCGTCTTCTGCAACTGATTTGGCCAGATCAGACAATATTTTGCCCAAAATCTATGCCCAAATCTCTGTCCGGTCTGATTTCCGGTAGCTTTCTTGAGGGAATATTTTCCCAAAACGACGTTGGCTCTCTCGTTTTGTAGAGAGAGAAAGTCTCATTTTCTCTTCACGCTCTCCCATTCATGCTCATTAACCCTTCATACAATCCTTTTGGAGTTTGGGTTTGGGTAAATTGGGTAAAACCAATAATACATATAAAATCTTTTTGGAGTTTCCGTGCCATTTTGAATGAGATGCATAGTGATTCCAACATAACTGTACTACTACTCCGCCTCGGGATAACTGCATGTACTATTAAAAAAGGGATACCTAAGGTCTAATACCCTAAAGTCTAATACCCAAAGGTATCTTAAATACCCGACATATATATAATATGCTTAACTCGTAGTATAAATACGCAAAGTTTACAAAATCTATGCACAGAGACGCCGAAATAAGCTGTCAATACGACGAATGGTTAGGATTTCTTCTCTACTGTATACCAAAGCCCAAATGGTCTTCTTCCCTCGTGCCAAACTACACGAGTTAGGAGGAACATGACAAACAAATATGTAAGGATATTTCATAATTAGTCAGGTAGTTATGCAAAAGGCCCGCTCTAAATCATATCAAACAAAAAAGATCAGTAATAGAGCAAGTCTAACCAATCAAGTTCTGATTGGCTAATGGCCAAATATTGGACAGAGTAAATGTAATCTAACATGCTATAAGCTAAAGGTTAAATTGGTCTAGAAATCTAGTAACAATATCGCCAATAGTAAGTCAAATTACTATGACTCGGATTTCTTCTAACTCTATAAACCAAATCTAAAATTAATCAAACTTTAGCTGAGCAAAAAGGACCCGTAGGAAAAATTAAAATTAGCAGATCACATTCAGAGACGAGATCGCCGGAGTAGCGGTGGAAAGCCATTCCCCTAAGCTTCAGCGTTGGGGTCTCCAGGAGGGTTATGGTCGGGGCCACTAGCGTGGTGTCGGCAGATCCGATCTGTGTTGTCGGCGAACTGTAAAGCCCGCACTCCAATCCATAAAGCCCAAACTCCAATCCGTGAAAACCCATGCTCTGATTCGTCCCTTGGCGGCATGGCGGTGGCGACCCATTGATACCCAAAAAGACTTAGTCGATGATACTGGAGTCGGCTAGTTTTAAAGGGTTGTAAAGTGTCGAAAAAGGAGATGGATTCGGGTGAACAGATAGAACTGGGAGGTTTTGATACTGAAATAAAATGTATGGTGATTGGGGTATATGTGTGGGGTTTTTTTGGGGAGAGAAAAGAGATTGAGTGAATAATCACGTATCATGTTCTCTACGACTTATATGAATATTTTTTGTTTAGTTCAGTCCAATTTTTTACGAAATGTG
Organism: Sherardia arvensis; assembly: GCA_948330725.1. Classification (NCBI taxonomy): domain Eukaryota; kingdom Viridiplantae; phylum Streptophyta; class Magnoliopsida; order Gentianales; family Rubiaceae; genus Sherardia; species Sherardia arvensis. The sequence goes on along the minus strand of OX415236.1, from coordinate 7,755,074 downwards.
TTTTGATGAAATTCAACTTAATTTTAGCTATATTTTTATTGTTTTCAATACACTTTTTTTTACTTCAGTTCAGCACAGTATATTCAGTTTAGTTCAACAAAAATAAGTTATATAGATAAGGTCTTGAGTTTCAGATTACAAAATGCAATCTTTCACTTTGCACTTAAACTCGCTCTTCTTTGAAAATTGTTCGCTTGATCTTATCAATAGACTAGTTCAGTTCAGTAGAAAATAAGTTCAGAAATATGTGTCCAAATTATACTAAACTAAATTGAATTAAGTGACATAAATATTTTATAAATAGAATCTATACAACTAAACTGAGAAACACTTGTGTAAAACGGCCTTATGATAAGACAAAAGTCTAATTGTCCATATTTTGGGCCAAATTAGTAATTTGACTCATTTTAAATACATAACAAGTCATGACTTACCATGAGACCGTCTTATCTAATTGTTTATCAAATGGATAGAAATGAATCGATCAAACTATAACTGGATAGGTTGAACTAATCACTGAATTCAAGATATCAATATCAATAACAAGTGACACCACCACCATAATGCACCATTCTCTTAATTTTTTCAATCCAATTGGACAAGAAATAAGCTCACGAACTGTTCAAAAACAAAGAAGAAATAGAACGAACAATTCGGTTTTTCTACTTGTTGAGCGCATTTTATTGAACCTCAAGAAGCAAAAGGCAGAAGAAATGTGTGAAGCTGAGGAGCGGGCACACATGCAAATAATGCAATTCGCCATTTCAGAAGAAGGGCATTCATAAAGACGCCACGCCGCAGAGGCATGTATAGATGATCAAATAATTGAAGCACATAATATAGAAATAGTATTCCCATCTAACTTGCAGTACTTACTTAAATGCCTCCGTTTCTGCTTTCAGCCCGGTCCCTTGTGTACTACTAACGATTGTGAGCTCACCGTTTCTCATGATGCTTGCATTCAATACATGTACTGTAAGAAGATCTTGCTACCTCTGACTTTTAGTTGGCAAACTCTGGACCAAACTACATTTTTTACAGGCTGCATTCCTGGCTGACAGGCTGAGTAATTCAATTTATACCTTGCACCATTACCTCTGTGGCCCCTTCTCAAAAACTTGGGGTCAAGTTTTGTTTGAAAGGTTAAGAATGGTGATGAAAGGATCTGCACTTTTACTACTCAGATTTGGATTAAGTGTACACTCTAATTAGGTGTTTAAGTGTTCTTTTTAGATGTTTAGATACTGAGTTTTAAAAAAACAGAGATGTAATGTGCCAAAATGGAGTATATTTTGTAGTTGAATCTATCACTAAACATCAAGCCAGTTGCCAAACAGACTAATTGCCAATTACTGAAAAGAGTGCAACCAAACTGATTTGCATTTCTTGATCTAGTTACTGCAACCATTCTACACCAGCAACGGATGGAATTCCAGTTTTCTACTAGTGTCATTACATCCATCTTCAGCCGTAGCTGTGGCCAAACAAAACTACTACTCTACATGGAACAGACTACAGAGTTACTAGTACAATACTATACTTACATTACGGTGAAAGTACACCTCATCTTCCAGAATGCGAAACTTGTGATGGGATTGGGAAGAGTACTGCAAGATTTACGTGCTTGACGGGCTCTCCACCTGCTTCTTTTCTGGCTTTGCCGATGCTTGCCAGCTGTCATTCAAGACACCATTTGTCTCCACCACGCTCTCCTCAGAATGAAAGCATTCAAGGGCAGGTGCTATGCCACGGTTGACATGTCGGTCATAAGAGTTAGAATGAGTAGGTAGTGAAGTAGATCTGATGGCGGAACTGAATAGCGGCTGAATAAACCGTTTTTTCTCGGGAAGTTGTCGCAGAGATACACGACACACGGGGCATGTAGAATGCTGGTATAACCATATGTCGATACAAGAAGTGTGGAAAAAGTGCCCACAGATTGGAAGTATCTTTAAAGTGTCTTCCTTTCGATAATCAGCCAAGCAAACTGCACACCTGTGGGGAAAAATTGCGAGGTGTGATTTTTAGACTCTAATAAATCTAAACAGATGTAAAAAGTTAAGTGGCTGCCGTTCAATAGACTGTTGCTTGTGAACAAGAAGAGAAGTATGCATCACATCCATAGTTTTCAGATTTCAATAGACAAAAAAACAATGTTCTTCATGATGTTCATCTAGTTATCGGCCAATGAAATAACAGAGAAAAAGTCCTGGACTCCAAAATATCTACAAGTACTTCAGAACCAATGTGATATCTAAGCATGTTCATCTTGACGAATACGAGACCATTTGAGCATTGAAACATCTACACCTCAATGAATTAAACACTAAAAATTAGGGGAAAAATCTATGCCAGTTATTGTGTGATTAAGCGAACCAAACAAGTCAAATAAAAGGAGGAAAGTTAACTGTTAACTTTCTCAATCATAACGTCAATCAACAAGATCATCCCTCAGCACATCATAAACAATACCATTCTATATATACTTTCTTTATTGATGTATTTCTGTACAAGCAATTGCAAACTGTACCAACATAAGGACTTGTACCAACAGAGGAGCTCTTGAGAGGAACTCAGCTAAAATGCTGGAATGACTCAGACATTTAGTTTTAAAAATGAGGAAAAGCAGCATTCAATAAGTTCTATTTCTTCCTATATCATAAAATTTTATGCACCAAATCCAGTAAGACAGAATTTTTAGAGAGGATAAATACTGCCAATGATCCAACAAGCCAAGCCCTATAATAACCAAGAAAATCCTCACAGCATGGAACTGCTGGTATTGCTTCACAGGCAGAGGGGAAAACCAAAAACTAAGGAGAGGTGATTTCGAGCACTAGTAAATAAGAGACATGTTGGAGGGAGAAGAGGTCTATGTTTCTATTTTTGAAGTAAGGATCAATGTTAACCGTAAACAAAGCCACCAGCTGACTTGTTCAAAACCCATAACAATATCAACCTACCAAGTAAGTCAACTACAATTTAGTCACACAAAGCAACATAAAAAAATAACTTCAACAGTGTCAGAAAACTTCCTCGTTATCAAGAAAAATCAAGGGAACATACTTATATAGAGTTGCTAAGAAATGACTCACTGAATATTATCCACTGATGAGAAAAACGCATCACTATACTTTTTCGTCGGAATGTTTGCCAAAACCACATGTTCAACCCCATGGAGACCGCGCTCCAACTGTGAAACAGCACAAACAAAAATTTCCTAAATTTCATAGGCACAAAGGGAGGTGCAAAAATCATTGGCACAGTATAGGTACAGAATATGATTTTCCAAGATATCATAACCCTATTGCAATATAACACGTACAATTCCGGTATACCACCATACTTCAATTTTGTTTGGCAGAAGAGTCAAAGAAGAAAAGAATCCAAAGGGTAAAAAGGAACAAACAGCCAAGAAAGTAGTAGTTGCAAGGCAAATGACAAGCACTAGCTAGATTAGAGTTGAACCATTCATAAAGGTCTCTTCAACCATGGAGACTTTTGCTCAAACAGACAAACAAAACTAAACAAAAACATGGTGGACAGAAAAAGCACAACATAATTCTTTAATCATCTCAGTTCTATTTATGATCATGATTAAACACAACAATAATTCACTTCTCCATCACCAAAAAAACACACTTTTAATGACTGTATACAAATTACAAATCAAATGCTAATGCTAATGCAAAAATAAACAGTACTTACAATGCTAGGACCGGATCCAGCAGCCCCATTAAACGAGCGCCTGGCTGCACTCATCTGAAGTCTAGCCCAGATTAGCCTTGTGCAAACAAACACTATGAACAAAATACTAACTGCAAATCCTATCACAGTCATCACCAAATTTATCCCTAAAGACATCTTTCCAACGCCAATTCTGATGAAACTAATTCAGAAATCCCACAAGTCCTTCAACAAAGTTCAGCCCTTTCACTGAAATTCGCACCCAAACACCATAATCCTAACACTCAATTCCTCACCTTTTTTCACCCTCATCCGCACTTTAACTGTTCCTGACGACCCACCTGAACTTTTCTCGTTGTTTACCTCCAAGACACATTTTTTCTTCATCTACCACATGAATAACTTCACCTGCCTCGCATGTGCAGTCAAAATATTTGAATGTAAGAATCAAGAAAGCAGAGCATTTGGTGCTTGGGAATAACATAAATGGAAAGAAAGGGAGTTTGGGAATGGAGAATTGATGCTACTGGGTAGCCATGTGCAAAAGAGACAGGGGAACAAACAAAACTTGTGTGTGAAGTGCGCCAATGTGCTGTGTGAGTATGTGAGAGATATGGGCTAATGTTGTTCTTTTGGACTAATGTGAGAAATGTGATCAAAGGGTTTAGTACTTATTATAAGTTTTAGATCCACAGTATGGATAACAATCATTGTCTATTTATTTTAAAATATTGAGGGACCTATATTCCTCTGAATATTTTATTATTGAAATTAATCTATTTCTTTTCAAAACATCTAGGGTATCTATTGGTGGATTCGTGTTTAAATTTGATACTCAATCAAGTGTTATTTTTAAAAGTCAATAGTTTTGCATAATTTGCTATACATTTTTAAAGGTTAGCCCTTCAACAAAGTTCAGCCCTTTCACTGAAATTCGCACCCAAACACCATGAATATTTCAGTAGCTCAGCTAGTTTGAAGGCAACAGCCTCCTCCGGTTTCAAGTTATTAAAAAAAATCATTTCTTTCTTGCATCTGTAAAAACAGAAAATATCGAGAGTGTGAATTAGAATGATTATCTTCTTCTAACACACTATAATTCATCCCATCACTTAAAGAATACACTCTAAAATACATATCATGATTCCAAAAGTCATAGCCAAAAGATAAGCATATAACAATTGCAGAGAAGTTGCACCTAAATCAATGTAATGCCTGAAGGAGAGAGTACAGGAGCTGCCTAGAATTTGGACTTTGATTTGAAAATTTGGATAGTTTTGGTATATAGCATATACTCGTATAGTGCCTTTTGATTTTCTTTTGTAATAGTTATTATATTTTTCAAAAATAAATAATAATAAATAATATGATATAATATATAGATTTATATAATACTGGATATCATACGGATATTGCAGGTGGGTTTGGAGCGGGTAGGGCGGGTGGGTATGGGGTGTGTTTTAAAAGAATATCCATACTCGCCTCAAACCCACCATGGGTTTAAAAATCATATTCATATCTGCTCAATCTTATGAATTTAATTATCAATATCCACATAAGTGGGGCGAATCTAGGACGGATATCCAAATAAACCCGCTCCATTGCCATCCCTACTCAAGGAGTGAGGGAAAGTATATTAGACTTCCCAAACCGCATTTATACGACAATGGGCAAAATGTTACATCCAAGGATGTGAGAGATGGGGCATGATGCCTGAAAAGTTTGAGATTGCTTTCAAAAATAGCTATGTATCCATTACTTAAAAAAACCTCAAACCATAATTTCATTCTCATATACTCAAGTCTTATCAGTGAATTGCCTAACCAAAACATAAAGCAGTGCCAAGTATGAGAAAAAATTAACACAACAGAGGCTGTCAAAAATGTGAAAATTAGGATGCATTAAGTAAGCACGAAATAACAGCAGCTCTAAAATGTGCAGAAAAGCTAGGATATCATCAGAGGATGAAAAGAACAACTGCAATGGTCTTCCTTTCCAGCAAAAGGTGAAGACCAAAACTATGAGAGAAGGTAGACTAGACAATGGAGTCATCACCATAAAGTTGGGGATATCATAATCTAATTATAGGCAATTGAGCTCTGTCCAAAAGCACTAAAGCTTTTGCTTCAGAAGGGAGCTGCTGCCAATTAAAGGTAGAGCAGTTAATTCCACCAGGCTGGTTATCGCTGATAAAGAAGGATCTTTATTAGTTAAGTAAACCGTACCCGATAGAGGTGCCTCATTTTGGAAGGGATCAAGATAACCAAAAGACATATTTTGATAATATTTTCGGCACACGATGCCCCGACAGTGTTGTGGACAATCACCTCAGGGACATTGTGATAAAAATCCATCATCACTTTGAATCTGAATTTTTGGATTTGAATATAAATCAAGAGATGGCACCTACATGATTTAGGTGAATAACAACCTTTGACAAAACTAAATATCCCTACTAAGCACATGATTCAAAAGTCATTCATCCAATTATACTTAGGGTCTTTTTTCCCTAACTTTTTTTCTCTGAATAGAAATGAATTGAATTGAACTAAGGTAAAAATTAATGTATTTTAAATAACTATAGTGTAGAACTAATTTACGTTTATTTTCCTCAATATTGAAATAAGCTAAATTGATTTTAAATGGACTGAAAAATATTTAGACTACTCGGAGAGAAAAACTAGTCAAGAGATTATATTACCCAAACTAATGCATGAACACACATGCATATAGTATTATATATAGATGGAACATAAAAGGACGTTATGTACTTATGGAAATTTAAACAATGCAAGATACCAATTTTTATAAGTTATAGATACAATATATTTTGCACACAAAGTGCACATGTAGGACTTGATTGAATAGTTTTCTTTTATACTTTAACCTGTAGTAGAGCTAGGCTCTCCTTAAACTAGCCGATCTCATATACTTGTTTTATTTCTCCTTCATTTTCCCTAAGTGGCCAGGTGGATCATGATTTTTGGACTGATTATGGTTTTGGTTGACATATGTTTTATCTTTGAGGTATAAATGTATTGTTACATATTTAATGTTTCTAAGGTTGATAAGATAGACATAATAAAAATTAGCCAACCATATTAATGAGGGCGTTTTTTGTTGATGCCCAAAGGTTTGGAGACGTCATATTTGGATATCAAATAATTATTGGAGGGCTTCTAATCTATGCGGTCAAATTTTATAACTCAATTCATATCATATGGAGACACCCATTTGTGTTTCTAGGAGCACTGGTTATTCAACTTCTGATAGTTTCATATTGGGTAAATGAAATTTTGAAACATTGGCATTATAAAAATATTGGATTGAGGTCTCGTAATTTGAGCTTGAATATAGATAGTTGGCCAAGATATAATATATGAAAGGAATGGATTGACATAAATATCATTTTCGATGAGTAAGTGCGGATGAGTATGTTACGCGAGATACTTAGTCGCTGAATTTGACCTATGTTAGTGGTCAAGATAGATTCACATTTCTCTCCTAGTAGGGACGGTTCCACTTATGTTTTTGGTCCTTTGGTCACTATAGTGGTTGACGGTTTACAATGGGTCGATGGAATCGATAAATATTTTTATGCACAACTAATTAAATAGACGTAGTATCATTGGTTGAGGGTTTTGGGTTTTGATTATGAATCCTGGCTCGATTATAATTAGTGAGTCAGTCAGTTTTAGAGATAAATCTATACTAATAGTAAAGCGACGAACATTAGTGCCGCATGTTGGAACCAATTCAACCATACCCGGAACCCAGTCGAAGAACACGTTAGGACCATCCAAGTCCCAGACCCGTGTAGATGCATTTTACAAATGAACAGCAAGATCTCATAATTAAGACATTTAACAAATACCAATCTCAATTAAGAAAAAACTCGAGAAAAACTTACACTACACAGTGCCCCTTTTGATAGCCTCCACATCTACTAGGAGTTGTCCCCAATTAGTAGGACCCGTCGTTGAATTTGGATTTGGTTCCGATATAGCAGTCAGAGCTTCGGGCATTCCACTTTGATTAACTGCATAGACCCATAGATCCCAGACAGCCCTTTGGAGTGAGGATCTAAGTGGAATTGGGTGTGTTAAGGAAAGTTGGTAGTGTATCTGGCCTGGGATTAACTCGAACAGTTCCTAATTCCATAGCTGCGCAGGAAGGAGGGGATGATGGCGGATAAACGAAAAGGGGGATGACGGTGGAGAAATGAAAAAGGGGGAATGACGGTAGAGAAACCCTTGTTTCGTTTAGAGTAGGGTGACCCCCGAATTTCTAGGCGGCTGCATATTGACTGGAAACAGTGACTTTATCCGTTCATCAAGATGACAGAATTTTTTTACCCGTGCTTTATTCGATCAGAGGTGATATCCCATGTAAGTTGCGTGGTAACCGTCCCTCTTGTCCCTTGGAGCATGTCCTTTATCCCTCTTGTCTTGCAGATCAGCCTTCTTCTTCCTCGTGTAGAGGATATCTTCATGTTCCACGGTAACATGCATACATATCCAGTCGGTTCTTCTTACACGTATGTTAATATATACATATTTTGATACAAGTACAGAGCCATGTCCATATCGTATGTTAATCTTTGCTAAAATTGGCAATGTTCGTGTGGTTGATTTAAATTGAACCAACGTAATACTCTTGAATGAGACCATTTTTGATACTTGGAGTTGAGAGTCATGGTGAGTTTCAGAATATTTTTCCATTTGAAGGTAGCCATGCATGAGCAATCCCAAAATTAGTTGATACATCATTCCTTCTATGTATCTCCCTTTTGTTGTTGAATGATGTTCAAGTGATCAATGTTACCAGAGTGAGAAGTCCCACTATTCCTTACTGCCCGAACCAAATATTTAATGTTTTTCATGTCGTCTAAAACTAATCCTAAGAAAATAATCATTCTAACACTTGGATCAAGTCACTCTCCCCAATATTTGTTTGGAATTCCATCATATGTATTAATATTATGTCGGGGATAAGACTTATGAGCATTGTCCATTATCATTGTTTCTCTTATCAATCAAGTTTGGCCAGGTATTCGAAAGTCCAAAATAATGGGTGTTGTATAACAATATCAAGTTTGGACCTTGAAAATTTTGGACATGTCATAGATTTAATCAAGTGATTATGTTAGAGGAGTGAGGGCTAAGTTGTCAGAATCAAGCGTAAGTTTTCCCTTATGCCAACAATCAAACATGAGCTCTCCCAAAATCTTAATGTCTTTGGTTTTAGGACCTATTTAACGCATGAACTGAACTGAAAAAAATTGAACTAAACTAAACAATACCAAACTGAACTGAATTGAACTGAAAAATACTGAACTGGACTGAATTAAAATTCATTTAATTTTTTTGATTAAAATATGTTTATATTCAAATTTTTGATTACAAAGCAAACCATTAGAGTATATTAAATTGAACTTAACTGAACAAAACTGAATTGAAAAAATAAATAACCGCATTGATATAACTAAATTAGCTAAATTATAAGTTTGTTTTAGAGACTTTTTCAAACCTTTTTCTTGTTTCATGTTGATGGATGTAAGGAAAAAAATATTTCCGAGTAATTTTGATGAAATGTTATTGATATTACAGTGGAAAAATGAGAAAAATCAACCAATGACATTATAATAAAATCTAATGAACATAAACATCCATAATATAATCATAATAATGCAACCCAAAATACTAATTGAACAATTAGAATGATGCATAATTATTTTGAACACTTGAATTTTCCTACAAAAACCAAATTCAACAATATGTATTCTATCTTTTTGTATAATTAGTATAGAGGAGAAAGGGCAAAAAAGTATTTAATAGAGCATTTGAGTAGAAAAGACTACTTTTTTTAGCCTTTTGAAAATTAGCCTATTGAGTACAAAAGGCACTTTTTCAAACTCATTCACCAAACACTTAAAAGTGCTGTTTGACGGTCAAATCAGCACTTTTTGGTCAAATCAACACTTTTTAGCCCAAAAGGCACTTTGCCAAACACCCCCAAAATTTATCAAATCATACTTCATTGAAATCGAACTTAATAAAATTATCCTAAATATTAGACAGAATTGAGTTTACTGTACTAAACTGGATTTTATTGAAGTAAATTGATGAAAAAATCAATATATTGATATAATCAAATTATACTATATTTTATCAAATCATACTTTATAAGTACCAAACTTAATAAATCGAACCTAACTTGATAAACTGAAATATACTGAAGCATACTGAATTGAACTACACCGAATTTAATTAAGCTGAACTAACAAATGTTTGCATTGATATAATTAAATCAGCAAAACTTTATCAAATCATATTTTATCAATTATGAACTTAACAAATTAGACCTAACTTATTAAACTTAATTGATTTGAATCATACTGAACTTAACTTAATTGAACTAAACTGAAGAAAACAATCAATACATTGATAAAACTAAGTGAAGTTGTATCTTATCAAATTATATTTCATCAGAACGACTTAATAAACATAACCTGACTTATTAAACTAAATTGAACTGAAATATATTGAACTGAACTTAATTGAACAAAAAGAAATTGAAGAAACAAATCAATGCATTGTTTGAAATCAAATGGATATTGCAACCAAATCAAATGGATATAGTAGCAATCTCTACCTAATGGTCGAGAAACTGAAACTCAAGAATAGAAAATACGATTAAATTGAACTACAATGTACTGAAATGAACTGAATTTTCAATATAAATATAAATCTATAAATTATATTTTCACTAAACTGAATTAAATTAAATTAAATTTTCTCTGAATTGGATTGAATTGAACATCATATTAACATATAATTATTTGTTTAAAACAAATTATAATTATAATTCACTAGACTGAACTGAACTGAAAAATACTGAACTAAACCTAATTGAATTGAACTGAACTAAAAAATACTGAATTAATTTGAACTAAACTGAAAAATATTCAGATAAGTTGTACTGAACATGCCTTACAATGACTTTTGAGAATGACGTCATCCCTGCATCGAGCACCAAATCCACCTATCTTCAATGTCATCTCATTGTTATCTGTTTCCACCAACAAAATATTCTTCTCATTGATTATCATGCGTGATTGATAACTCTGAGTGCACGTAATGACCTCCAGCTAGTAGCTTCTTTAAGAGTTGAATCAGTAGAGGTGTAGAGGAAGAAGGGTAATTGAAGTCTTACAACCTTACTTGCAGATTATCTCAATCTCAATTGCCGCCAAAATTATACAAGTCATACAATCTGCCCCGCTCCTGCTTAAATGCGAGGAACACCTTCATATCATCCTCATGCTACTCCAGACCATAGAGTTAACTGATGTAATCACAATCAATTTACGAAGAATACTCATTTCTGTACCAATATGACAATATCTAAAGATATTGGGCACTGACACTGCCTTATCTGCTCTTGGTTTAGCATGATTTACTTGAAATATTTCACCTCGACCACAATCACGAGATATGCCTAGTATAGGATAGTCCATGTCTTGTCTTCCACAAATCGATTCAGTGAACTAATTAGGATGTATTTGGTTCACCAAAATTTTGTAAAACTGGACTTTCAAAGTCTAGTTTTCAAAATTTTTGTTTGGTTTACATAATTTTAGAAAATTCAGATTTTCCCACTCCAAAGTATGGTTTTTGTTCTTCCAAGTCCAGACTTACAATTTTTGATTTTACACTTACAACTTTTGTGTTAGACTTGCAAAATCCTAACCCAACCAAACGAGGTTTTTGCAAAATCAAACTCTCAAAATCCCAAACAAAAATCCAAACTCTCAAAATTTCAAAACAAAATCCAGACTCTCAAAAATCTCTCCAACCAAATACACCCTTAAGGATTTTCCCCGACAGCCTCATCATATTCTCTTTGTTTCTTCCTATAGTACTCATATGGGATCCATGTTTGGGGAACATGGAGAAATGTTCCGACCGTTTTGGATCGGAGTTGGTACATTGGCGTCGGCTATTCGCGGCCAAAATATATCAGGTAACATACTCTTTTAGTGTCACGTTAGGTTGATTTTTTTTAATGATTTGAAATGAATTTGACTAAATTGTAGTATATGAACAAACAAATGAATAAAAATGTGTTTAAGTTAAATTTTATTAAAATATATTTACTTAACTAAATTAAATTAGACTGATACCTAAATAAGACCTTCTTCCATAGCAAAAATCATTTTACACTTCTAAAAAGCTTAACTATTTATAATACGAGTGTTGACTGCTACAAGTATCACTTTTACATCCTTAAAGTTGAAGTAGATCAAGTTCTTCATTCCTAAATTTCAATTTAGATCAATTTAGAAAAAGTAATGTACGATATTTCTTTAATCCCGAAACCTTACAATATAACAACTTACATTTCTTTTAAAAAAAACTTACATTTGTTTATAAAAAAAACTTACATTTCAAATGAGACATAACTCTTTTTTTAAGGAAACACATAGGTTTAATTGGCCATGGATACATCGACACCTTTGGGTTGATATGGTTTGGCATGTTTTGAAAAAGAGAATCATGATTCAAAAACTATCTACACGATCTATGCTTTCTTCATCAAAATAAAAGAAATATTTGCATGCGCACAAGTTTTCCCGTTTCTGTCACATTTGCATGACTCACATTTATACTACAATCGATATCAGATCCCAGCTTGCATTTTTGACCTGTTCATCAGAATATCAGGTCCTAAAATCACTCCTATTTGCCAGATGAATTTATAATTTATGTATATATCTAAGATCTAGGTGGTGATTTCGGAAGTATTCTGGGTAAACGATTAAAAAAATATCATGAAATGAACTGATGACTGAGTTATTTTACTATTGTATATTTTGGAGTTGAATTATTGTTCATGTTGCTTGCCGTTTGGATCTGAAACTTTACATGTCATAGGTTTGGTTAGCAACCAGAGAAGAAGACGGTCCTGAGGTTTGTGTTTGGGAGACAAAATCTCAACTTTAAGTTATTATTTATTAATTTGAAAAGTGATTCTATCGAGCTATAATATACATTTGCGAAAGTAGTAATAATAGTACGTATTGAGTTTAAAATCTTATAAATAAGTGTTCAGTATTTACTTATTCAATCCAGTAACTGTTTTCACTGCCCTGTCAACTCTGCTTGCTGCAACGGTTCAAGCCATTCAGGTCCTTACTATCTAAGGATGACTGTACTTAATTTCTTTCTCTAGTAGTAATCTTGCTGTCATCTTTTTGCCTCAATTCTAGAGTACCGCTCTGTGTTTTGGTTTCTAATTCGTTAATAGGTTCCATAAATTGGAGGTGAAATAGTTGACATGTAAACATTTTGTACCTTACCTCTCTGCCTTAGGTATTCTTTTGGTAGCACTAATGCTACATAGGCTTTTGTTTTCCTACTCTGTAATTTTCGTCAAAATTTTTGGCCTCAATTGGTTTGGTATACCTAATATAAATATTTCCCACTCATCGAGTGATTTTAATTTTAAAAAAAAGGAGAACATAACTTTAGATAGAGAATAAATAGAAAAGAAAAGAGAAAGATGAAAGGTATTTTATTATGATGAAGTACCTTTTATTGCTTAAAGGAAAAGGAAAAAAGAAATTTAGTTATTAGAGAAAAGAAAGAAAGTGAAGCGTCTTTCACTCTCCCCACATCTCCTGACAACCCGGACCTCATTTTGTCGATGTAGGCAGAATAACAGATATGTCTGGTAAAAGCACTATTTCTGACTGACCAGCGAATTTGAAGGTAGGCCCGTGCCTACCCCGGCCTACACGTGATTCCGCCACCGGCAATAAGTGACTCGTAACTGGTAACATAACAAAACTAAAAATTAAAACCTGAGTTTTGAAATAATTGGGCATATGAACAAGCAAGATTCAAGATTAAACAAAGCAACTAGTATATATTGACCTTTTGCATTGCGGTGACTCACAACATACGACCTGCAAATTGGAAAAAAATACTCCAGTGTATGTGTCTCCATCAAAATTCTGATTTAATTATAAAAACAAACGTTAAAAAAACAAGCAGTAGAGTACCAAATTCCCGTAGCTGCAGGATACCGGTCGGTGTGTGGCCGATTAGTTCACTTCCCAGATTGCCAATATTAGTTCGACAACGACAGCCGAAAATTCTAGACCTCTCACAGAAACATCGTCACGTATGTCCATCATCTTCTCTTTGTAGAACAAAAAAATGAATACTTCTCTAGCATCCAAATAAATAAATTGCATTTCTATAGTAATAATGAAGGTTCAATTGTTAAAATATAAAAAACAGGTTTGATTTGGTTTCCTTTATTTATTTATCCTCGCTCTTATAATCCCAAAATCCTAAATAATTTTAAGTCTTCGTTTGATTCATTACATCAAGATGCCCAAATGAGTGATGCTAATTTCACTTGTATTTATGCTGAGCTGTTAATAACTTGTATCACTTGTAAATATCATTACATCACTTGTATTTATGATAATTTCACATATTATTAAGTGAAATTCTAATCCTAATCATTCAAATCGAAGAGTAATACTCTTAAACTAAAGAGATAAGATAGTCTTTTATGTGAAAAAATGAATTATAAAGAAATAACACAAAATATAATAGAATTGTAAAATAATGGCCGGATAAGGTGTCGACACCACTCGAGATACGAAGTGTACTATGACCGCCGCTAGAAGAAGGACACGTCTTTTTGACGCTGGACTAGACCATGGCACATCAAGATTTGACATTCTATCATGCGATGAGAATGGATCATTCCTGTGAACTATAGCATATAAAGCGTGGATGTGCATGATGTTTTGTTTGCAGAGGTCTCGGCTCTTCTGGAGGCTGTGAAATTGGCACGGAGGTTAAGGTGGCCGGAAGTAGCAATAATAGGGGATGCTTTGAACTTGATACTAATGGTTTATGGGGATCTGGACATTCCAGCAAATTGCACTATCTTGCTCCAAGAAATAAGAGTTGAATTCACTTCAGTAGGAATAGTATGGCCACACTGGGTATCAAGGCAAGAAAATTCGGATACACATTTGATAGCTAGTTTTCTAAGGATAGCGATTTTGATTCTTTAAAATGGAACTATGTTTCATATTTTCTATTGTTAAATGTTGCTGGACGTTTTTCAAAATTTTGAGATGATATAAATTTTTTATTTTAAAAAACTGTGTTTGTTTTTATTTTCTTCATTCCCTCTCTGGTGATATGGGCTAAGGCCCATATCCTGGTCCAGCGGATATACTGGTGAAGGAGAAGAAAGGGTTAAGCCCAGCAGTGGTCCTCCCATGACATCATCTATCTTGGACACACCCGGGATAAGGACCACTTAGCTTAAAACCCTCTCTGATCCGATCCATTATAAATAGAGGAGCGACCAACAGTAATAGGTATGTTTTATCAGACTTAAATACTCTCTGTATTTATTCATATTCTCTCTCCTCTGCAAAAAGCCCTATCTTCATCATCACGCCGGAGCGTCTACCCTCGGGAGACCCCGGGGGCTCTGTTTTGCAGGACTTAGGTGAGAGATTGGCCGCGGGCTAGGATTCCAGCTTTTCCCCGAACTACCTCATACCGGAGCTGGTATCCCGGAGCTTACTGGTAGCATCAGTTGGCACGCCCGGTGGGACACGCTCCGTCATGCCCCGCGGCAGACCTAAAAAGACAGTGGAAGAACCCCCTTCCAAAGCCAATCAGGCAGAAGGCGGTCCTAAGACCAAAAGGGCCGCGGCTGCCCAGGCGACGCGGAAGGCGGCCGAGGAGAAGGAGCGGGCGCGCAAGGAGACTGCCCGCGCGACTGCTGAGAAGCGCCAAGGAAAGAAGAAAGTGCCGGAGCGTACTCTCAGGGAGATGCAGAAGGAGCATAGGGAGAAGGCCCGGCAAGAAAAGGAAAGGTAGGACCAGGAGACGTTCGGAGAAGGCGGTGAATCCGAACCGGAGTATTTCGATTCCGGGGAAGAGGACCCGGAGCGCAGAGATCCAGAGACAATTCATACCAACGCAGAGGAATTTGGGGAGTTTCGAGCATGGAAGGCAGCTAAGGCAGCAGCCCCCAACAAGGTGCCCGAAGTGGTGGACCTAGAGAAGGATGGGAGAGGTGGTCCTGGATATCAGCAGATGCCTCCAAGGCAGCAGATGCCTCTCGGTCAGCAGATGTTTCCGAGGCAGCAGCAGTACCCGGATCAGCAGTTTCCTGGAGGTTTAAACCCGCAAGCACAACCATTTTATGGTGGATACAACACCCCGTTTAACAACGGGTCCATTGAAGATCGCTTGACTAGACTTATTGGTAGGCGGGGGATGGTTCCTCATTCCCCGTGGGTTTCAGAGGTGTTGAACTATAAGTGGCCGGTGGGCACTAAAGCCCCTGATGGGGTTCCGACGTACAACGGGGACGGGGATCCAGAGGAGTTTGTTCACACCTACCTCAGTGTTATGGGGGCCCGGGACATTGAGGAGCCGTTGCAGTGCAAGTTGTTGCCTTCTTACCTCCGGGGCAACTATTTGAGTTGGTTCAAAAGTCTTCCACAAGGCTCATTGAAGACTTTCTGGGATTTTGCTACGGTCTTGGTCCATAGATATGCCGCAATGAAAACCAACTTTGTCAACCTAGCCACGGTCTTGGCTATGCGGCAGTTGGAGACGGAGTCTACTTGGCAATATTATGTCCGGTATATTGCTGAGTCTATGAAGGTCCAGGATAGGCACTTGCACGAGAAGGCCCTGATTGGTAACTTTGTCAATGGGCTGAGAGACGAGATGTTCTACATTGAGTTGATGAAGAACATGCCAGGAACTCTCTACCATCTCCAGTTGACAGTTGAAATGCATTGCACTGTGCATGAAGCTAACCACACTCGGATGAACACGGTCGGTTTCTTTGAGCAGCGGGTGATTACGGCCACAGCGACCCAAACAACTACACTCCGGGCCACTCCTCACCAGGGGCCTCGCCCGGAAGCTACAAGACGCCCCCCGGTCCAGGGAGCAGCACCTGCACCGGTAGGACAGATGTTGGTGGTCAGACCAACATATACTCCACTCTCCAAGACCAAAACGGAGATTTTGGCCATTCACCGGGGCCTTTTCACGGATCCCCCAGTTATACAAGGGGTCCCGGCCCCGGCTAATGCCCAAAAATGGTGTGAGTTCCACAAGTCTTATGGTCACACGACAGAAGGCTGCCGTGTCTTGCGCACGGATATTCAGAAGTTGGTGGAGCGGGGTCAGCTTCGGGACTGTGTAGCAGGTGAAGCACACCCGGCGGCTGCCCCGGCAGGACAAGGGAGGAAACGTAACTGGAGGAATAACCGAGGCCAGGGCCAAGGCGGCAACCGCCCCGCGGAAACCAACGTTGCTCCTAACCCCGCCCCACAAGCACCCAGACCAGGAGTTCCGGGATCCGGAGCACCCCGGATGATAAACGTGATCAACGGGATAGTGGGAGATGGAGCGCAAACACTGTCGGCGGTAAAAGTCAAGAGTAGGTATGTCCCCCCGGGGGAGATCCAAGGAAAGAGGTTTAAACATGACGAGACAATCACGTTTTCAGAGAAGGATGCAGTTCCGGCCCAAGTACCTCACTCTGACCCGATGGTGATATCAGCTGAGGTAGAAGGTGTGGTGATAAAGCGAGTCTTTGTGGATGACGGGAGCAGTGTAGAAGTTATGTTTGCTGATTGTTTCGATCAATTGAACATTGGTCGACAGAATTTGAAGCCATGCTTGTCCCCGTTGTCAGGCTTTACGGGGCGCACAGTTCACCCGCTGGGTGTCATAGCGCTACGGGTGACCCTTGTTGATCATCTGGATATTAACAAGAGGTGCACTGTCCTGTGCAACTTTGCGGTTATCAACGCTTCTTCCCCGTACAACATGATCATAGGTCGTCCCTGGTTGACGCAGGCCTGGGCGATATGCTCGCCCTACCATCTAACCATAAAGTTCCCGACGGACCAAGGAATTGCATCGGTCATTGGCAATTAGACGACCGCCCGCAGCTGCATGCTCACCGCGATAAAGGAAGCCAAGAATGGAGGATCGGAAAGAACAAATGTGTCGGAGCCCGGGGAGTGTTCCGGGAAGAATAGCACGGTGGGAGCCGTGCATGGTGACCCGGCCTCCTTTGAAGTGGAGGACATGGAAGTAGGATCCCGGGGGAAGGTGAGTATCGGAAAGCACCTCCCGGTGAATGTGAAGGACGAGCTCCGGAAGTTGTTAAAGGAATATGAGGATGTGTTCTCGTGGGGAACGGAAGACTTGACAGGGATACCGGAGGAGTTCGCCATCCACCGGCTGAATGTCTACCCGGATTTAAAGCCCATAAGGCAAAAGAAAAGAGCTTTGGCAGCAGATCGGGTAGAATTCGTCCGGGCGGAGGTGAGAAGGATGCTGGACGCGGTAATGGTAGAAGAAATTACTTATCCAGAGTGGATTGCCAACCCGGTCCTAGTGAAAAAGCATGACGGGTCCTGGAGGATGTGTATCGATTTTACAGACTTAAACAAGTGCTGTCCAAAAGACAGTTACCCGTTACCCTCCATCGACCAACTGGTGGAAGCTATAACAGGCTACCAGCTTCTAGCCTTTTTCGATGCACACCGGGGATACCACCAGATCGTCATGGCCCCGGAAGACGGACCAAAAACCTCTTTTATCACTGACTTTGGTACTTTTTGTTACAGGAAGATGCCATTTGGTCTTAAAAACGCAGGAGCAACATACCAACGCATGATAGACCGGGTGTTCAAAAACCAGCTAGGAAGAATCATGGAGGTCTATGTAGATGATATGGTGATCAAAAGCAGGACTCATGACGCTTTTTTGGACGATCTCCGGGAGCTTTTCGTCGTGTTGAGAGAGGTAAACTTGAAGCTAAGCCCGGAGAAAAGTACCATCGGGGTGGCGGCAGGCAAGTTTTTGGGATATATGGTGTCAAACCGGGGCATTGACGTGAACCCGGAAAAGGTTGAAGCAATCCTGAGCATGCCCTCCCCGAGCAAGGTGAAAGATGTACAGCGTTTAACTGGGTCCCTGGCGGCGTTAAGCAGGTTCTTGTCCCGGGGAGCAGAGAAGCAGTTGCCTTTTTTCAACATTTTGAGACGAGCAAAGAAGTTCGAATGGACTCCTGAGTGCGAGCGAGCTTTTAAGGAGTTGAAGGAGCACCTGGGTAAACTCCCTACTTTGTCCAAGCCAGTCCCGGGGGAAGAATTGTTCTTGTATCTGGCAGCCACGGATCAGGCAATAAGTGCGACCTTGGTTCGAGGGGCCGGGAGAGCGCAGAGCCGGTGTATTTTGTGAGTAGGGCCCTTCAAGGACCGGAGACGCGTTATTCTTCACTAGAACGTTTGCTGCTGGCACTGGTGCACGCGTCCCGGAGACTTCGCCCATACTTTCAGGGTCATCCTATCACAGTTCTCAGAAATCACCCACTTAAGCAAGTCATGCTGAAACCAGAGGCATCTGGCCGAATGATGAAGTGGGCGATAGAGTTGGGAGAGCACGAGATTACTTATCAAGCCAGGAAGTCTATTAAGGGCCAGGCTTTGGCTGATTTCTTGGTTGAGATGGCGGACAACACAGTGAAGGACCCGGGTGAAGGGGAACCGGAATGGAAGTTGCATGTGGATGGTTCCTCCCATGCCGGGGGGAGCGGTGCCGGGGTAGTGCTGGTCAGTCCTGGCGGCAAGGAGTATCGGTATGCGTTGCAGTTTGAGTTTAAAACCACCAATAATGAAGCTGAATATGAAGCTCTCCTTGCCGGATTACGCCTAGCCCGGGAGACAGGTGCCAAAGTGATACAAGTTTACAGCGACTCGGCCATTGTGGTCCAGCAAGTAAATGGGGAGTACGAGGCAAAAGAAAGAAGCTTGCAGAAATATTTGGAGGCAGTGAAGGTGATGATACAGGGCTTCCTCCGGGTGACCCTGACACAGGTCCCCCGGGAGAAGAACTGTCAAGCGGATGCGCTGAGCAAGTTGGCTTCTTCGGAGCTCAGGCCAAGTGAAGACCGGAATCTGTATATGGAGATGTTAACAACCCGGGGATATGAGCAACCAAGCCAAGTTGCGGCAGTGCGAGAAGCCGAATCCTGGATTACACCCCTTCTGGAGTATTTGGAGAATGGAACGCTGCCAGACGACAAGGTGAAAGCCCGGAAAATCCGGGTCAAAGCACCCCGGTATGCCGTCCTGGACGGGGAGTTAATCCGGAGGGGATATCTCCAACCTTGGTTGAAGTGTGTGGATGGAGAGGAAGCACGCCACCTTTTGAAAGAAGTTCACGAGGGCCCTAACGGAAGTCATCAAGGGGCTCGGACAGTGGCTCGGAAGATCATGTGCACGGGGTACTACTGGCCAACGCTATTTGAAGATGCCCAAAAAGCAGTCCGCTCCTATCAGCAGTGCCAGAAATTCGCACCCCTGATCCATGTGCCGCAGGGGGAGATGATCGGGATATCAGGAACTTGGCCCTTCATCCGATGGGGTTTGGACCTGGTAGGCCCCTTTCCAACTGCTCCGGGAGGTTTCAAGTATTTGATAGTGGCAGTTGACTATTTCAGCAAATGGGTAGAAGCTGCTCCTCTGACAAACATTAGGGGAAGTACGTGTGTAAAATTCTGCTGGAAGAACATCATCTGTCGCTACGGAATTCCCCGGTTCATAGTGACAGATAACGGGGCGCAGTTCAAAAATGATCCTTTCAAATCCTGGTGCAAGGAGTACGGGATTGAACAGAAGTTGACCTCGGTCTATCACCCACAGGCTAACGGGCAAGTTGAAGTGACCAACAGGACCCTGGTTAACGGGATCAAGACGCGGCTCCAGGGGGCAAGAGGAAACTGGGTTGATGAACTCCCAAGTGTCTTATGGGCAAGTAGAACGACAGAGAGCTCAGCTACAGGCGAGTCCCCCTATAGTTTGGTTTATGGGGCGGAGGCGGTCATCCCGGCTGAAATTGGAGTTCCCAGCCTCCGATCAAAGCTCCCGGACGAGCAGACAAACCAGAACGACCGACTCCTCGATTTAGATTTACTGGAGGAGAAGCGAGAAAAAGCAGCCCTGCACGAGGCCCGGGTGAAGGAACGGGTCAAGAAATACCATGACAGAAGGGTTCGCAAGGAGCAGTTTAGCCCGGGGGAGTGGGTAATGCGTCGGAATGACAAAAGCCAGCAGGTTGCAAGCGGGAAGTTAGCCCCCAACTGTGAGGGGCCTTACAAGGTGGTAGCAGCCCACCCCGGAGGAAGTTATGAACTGCAGGACAAAACCGGGAAGAAGGTCCCGAGGCACTGGAATATTGCAAATTTACGTAGGTACTATGCTTAGATTTTCCTATGTATTCACCCCTCTGGCATGGATTATGCCTAGGACGGTGGCAGAGAAGCGGCACGGGGACCCCTGGCCAGGATTGAGCCTGGGTTGTCTCGTGGCCCGCAGTTGCATTTTCTCATTTTACTTACGAAGATTATCTTTCGAGTCAATATTTTCTCTTAAGTATAGTTAACCCGGGGCCGCTTGAACAAGCGCCCGGGGGGCTAGGGCAAGTCAATACGGGATGCTTGAACAAGCTCCCGGGGGGCTAGGGCAAGTCAATACGGGATGCTTGAACAAGCTCCCGGGGGGCTAGGGCAAGTCAATACGGGACGCTTGAACAAGCTCCCGGGGCTAGGACAAGAATATACGGGACGCTTGAACAAGCACCCGGAGAATAGACTAGGCACGCTTTAATAAGAACAAATATAAAGGAAGGATAATATAACAAACAAATCATTAACGTATGATTGAAGATTACAAAATTTACAACTTTGAAACTTAGAAAAGAAAAGCCTAAAACAAAGCTAACAAAGGAAAGGAGGACCATCCCAGCTAATAGGAGAGTCCGGATCATCTTGGGTTCCGGGGTGACTCGGCCGATTATTAGCAGCAGAAGGGTTCGGTGGGCTAGCAGTAGCAGTACTCCCCGGGACATTGGGATCCGCAGCTGGATGAGTACCGGACGGACCAGCCCCCGAGGGACCAGCCCCCGAAGGACCCGCTTCGGCATAGGGGTCATAGTCGTCATCTGAGGATGAAACCTCGGGAGATGGCATCCTTCGGGGAGCTCCAATGATAACCGGCCCTTGGGCACGGGGGGATTTTTTCTTTTTCGTAGCAACAACTTTGCTTTTGCCCTTCCCCCTTTCCCGGGCCAAACGCCTTTCTTCTTTGGCGGCGTCCTCGCGGGCAATGTAGGCTCGGATTCTGGCAGCGTCCTCACGGAGTCTAGACACCCTCCGGGCGGATTCTTCCGGGTCAACTGAAACACGGAACCCGAGATACCTTTCAACCGTGAAATCAAGGGAAATCCGGCTTGGCAGAAGTACCAGGGACGGGGGGAGATATTGCCCCTCCCTTTGACGCTGCCACCAAGCTGCAGCTTCCTCGAAAGCGGGCCGGTACCGAGACTCGGGGTCATTCCAGCCCATCCGGAACATGCGCACTAGCAATGCAGAGACCTCCCGGGGAAAATTGGTATAGAGAGGGGGAGAAACCCGACCTAGACGCAACCCTGTCAAGTGATAAGTCAGTTGTAGGGTTACTAAATTCTCCCGGAGGGTGAGGTTCCGGGCAGCCAGTTCCCTGTTCTCTCTTTCCAGCATTAGATTCCTCCTAAGGGGATCGCCCCGCCTTTCCAACCATTTGAGCTTGTCGCAGTAAAATGGATGCTCGGACCACACAAGGTCAAACTCCTCCTTCAGATGAGATTTAAAAGCGTCATGTTCGGCTTGCAGCATAGAAATAGTCTTGTCTGCATCCAAAACAGCGTTTACTCGGTCTTGAGCCAGGGATTGACACCGGGAAAGGGATCCAAACTGATTGGATATTTCTCTAAGTTTTGTTACTAGAGAGGTGACGTCCGGAAACTCATCGATCACTGATCCTATCCCGGAATGGACAAGAAGATACCGGGTTTGAATGCCGTCCAGTTGCCAGCGACTCAACTGTTCTTCCAATTCCTCACACCGGGAGCATGGTTTTTCGTTATCCGAGGCCGCCCTGGATGGAACTGCACCTGGGGGATCATCCCGGGGCTGCGCAAACAAAGCACAAAGATTTTAAACTTAGATTTAAAACAAGCTCGTACAAATCCCGGGGAATCAGAACAAAAGATAGAAATAAGATAGAAATTTGAAAACAAACATCAAATAATAAACCCGGACAAGTATCATAAAAATAAAAGTTTGGATTGCAAAAAAGAAAAGAGGGACTCTTACATCGTTAGAGTCGTCACTCTCGTCCCCGGAGCTATTGTCTCCTCCCTGAATTACAAAATGGAATGGTTCAGGGAAGAAGCCCGGGGGAAAATAAGATTGAAAACATAGTTGAAAAATTAAAAGAACGAGAAGTCTAAGTATCTATGTTTACTTCTTCTTCGTCTTCATCCTGGGGAGACTGCTCTTCTTCACGAGCCTCGGCTTTCTCAGGGGTCGACTCCTCTTCACCCGAGGTATCCTCCTCTTCCGGCTCCACTGGTTTGAACTCTTGTTCCGGGATTAGAGACTTGGCATTTTCATCATCAGAGTCCTCCTCCTCCGAGGTCTCGATGGAAGCAAGATTGGCTAAGTCCTCCGGCCCAGGATCTGCCCTATCATCAGCAAGCTTTGCGGCATCACCAGCATAGTTAAGGATGTCCTGGGGGTCGACACTTCGAGCCCCCTCAAAGACTTCAAGCACTCCGGGAACTATCCCGTCGAGGCCGTCCTTCATCAACCTGTCCGCCGCATAGTTGAACCGATCATTTGCCTTGGGGCGATACCAGGAGTCTCTGAATGCCGCCCGATTCTCCTGGGGGATGTACCCCCGGATGGCTGAATAGGCGGCGTGCAGGGCTGCTTCATTGGATATGTCGCAAAGGGACATCATCTTGGCTTCAAAGGAGCGGCTCTTAAGGACCCGGTCTGTGAAAGCCCGGCATAAAGCTTCCTGCGCTGGGGCCATACCGCGCTTGCTGTCCTTCTTCACCCGGGACAACTCTTTGTGAGCCTCGGAAAGTTCCCGGTAGAGAGAGGATTTTTCCAGTTTCAACTGATCGACCTCCCGGGACAAACTCTCAGATAAAGAGTCGCAAGCTTGGTTAACCAGATCCCGCAACCCGGGAAACTCTAACAGCTTGGAGGCATTATCCTACAAAAAACAAAAAATATATACTTAGAAATGAAATAACAAAGAACTGAAACTCTAAGGGGGGGATGACACAAACCTGAGAACCATCCAGGATCAAAGGTTGGGATGAGGAGCCATCCGGGATCTCCTTTATAGACTGAAGGCGGCTGTCAGCAGTAGAGTTTTCCTCCTTCCGGGGAATCTTGGACGAGCCGTCAGAGCGAGGCTCGGTTTTCTTCTTTTTGAGTGGGTGACCACCCCCGGGAGTTGGGATGGAAAAGGCTAGCCGACGGTGGCCGACTGGGGGTTCCCCTGTAGAGCTTGCAACATTGGAAGCTCCGGTCTCCTTATCCCCGGACCTACCTTCCTCAGACTTCCTTTTCTTCGAATCTTTGACCATTTTCTCGGTCTCGGACTTATCTTGTTTCAGCCTCTTTGTGCCCTTATCACTCCCTTCACCGGACTTCGACCCCGGGGGGACTATCGCTGGTCTGGGAGATACGACTGAGACAAGAACGGTAATAAACTTAGCCAAAAACAGAAAATAAGGAAAATAAACTAGAGAAATAAGTTAAACAAACATTACCAAGGCTGCGCTTGGCATAGAGGTGGCGGCACGTGAACACCTCTGCAGGATACGCCTCCCGGGGAAACTCATAACCCCCCGGCTTCTGGTAATCCTTCAACTGGACGAAGAATTTTGCAACCTTGTTATGCTCTTCTTGCACCTGCCGAAACTGAGCCGGGGGTAGAGCCGCCTTTGTTTCAGCAATCCTTGGCTGGTTCCATCTCGGGACTAAGTACTTCTCCTCGTTGAAGGTGAAGTAGCTGTTCATCCAATCGCTGGTCTTCACGGATTCCAGCCTCCCGGAGCAGATGTTTGGTGTCTTGTTCCGGCGCAGAGCATTGAATACCCCCGGGACAGAGGTTGCCGCCAGGTAGTAGAAACTGCGGAATATTTCCACAGTCGCTGTAATCCCCGCCCGTTGGCAAGATAGGAGAAAGGCGATCATCACGCTGACGGCGTTCGGATACACCTGGGCCGGGGAAATGTTGTAATACTTCAAATAGGAGATGTAAAGCGGGGGCAGAGGAAAGGTTAGCCCGTGCAGAAAGTGGTGCCGGGGGATACACACCCGGGTTTGCACATCCCCGGTGTATGGCTCTAATCCCGCATCATAGGATAAGGGCACGTACATCTTCTTCACCAGTTCCACGACCGACTCGCTCACCAGGGTCATGCCGGGATCCTTTGGGTCCACGGGTTCCGGGGCACCGTATGCGATCTTAGCTTTGGACGTCATAAGTCCTTTTCCACCGGATGGGGGGGGGAGAGGAGAATCGTCTATGTCCAGGGAATGGTCGTCTGCCGGGTTGAGGATTTTGTTGCTCATGTGTTGCTCATGTCAGATGGGTAAAAAGATAGAGATATTGGTAAAAGAAAGCAAAGAAGACAAACAAAGAGAAAGCGACAGCGCTAAGCTGAGGGAAAATGAATCTGAGATTTTTTGATGAAGTATTTATAGGGAAGGATAAAAGGAATTTCTCGAAGTTGGGAAAAGTGAGCACAGCGTTTTAGAAAGGTAATAATGAGCATTTATGGTTGCGCGAAGGGCGAAAAGGCGCGCATAGTAAAAACTAAGAAGAAAAAGGAAGGATAAGCACGCGCAGCGCGTGATGACACGGCCCCATATATCCTGCGACCCAATGCCTCCTTTTAAGAGACCTAGTCCACCGGGCTGAACCCCGGAAGCCAAGGTCTCGGGGGGCTAGTGGTGATATGGGCTAAGGCCCATATCCTGGTCCAGCGGATATACTGGTGAAGGAGAAGAAAGGGTTAAACGCAGCAGTGGTCCTCCCATGACATCATCTATCTTGGACACACCCGGGATAAGGACCACTTAGCTTAAAACCCTCTCTGATCCGATCCATTATAAATAGAGGAGCGACCAACAGTAATAGGTATGTTTTATCAGACTTAAATACTCTTTGTATTTATTCATATTCTCTCTCCTCTGCAAAAAGCCCTATCTTCATCATCACGCCGGAGCGTCTACCCTCGGGAGACCCCGGGGGCTCTGTTTTGCAGGACTTAGGTGAGAGATTGGCCGCGGGCTAGGATTCCAGCTTTTCCCCGGACTACCTCATACCGGAGCTGGTATCCCGGATCTTACTGGTAGCTTCACTCTCATTCCTAAAATATTGGATGGTGTCAAGTCTTTATTTACTCTATTGGATGAGTGTGATAAAGTGAGTGCGGTAGTTTTATCGACGAGAACTATCAGTAGATACATATATTAAATTGTATATTTCGGTTTGAATATAATTCTATACATTTTTATGCATAGAAAATTGTAATCGGTTAAAAAGATACAAATACAAAAGAATTGACATGCTGTTTTATATATTCTCCTGCTATTTTAAATAAAATAAATTCACAAACTTTTTTATTACGAACAGAAAAAAGAAATGAGCTGATTTGGAAAGGGGTAAACGTTTAATTGCGGTCGGTCACCGGCCAACCTATTTTTTCTTGGTTACCGAATACACAGAGCGCGGTCTTTTGAATTTCTCAAGCATGACTTAATTTTCTTGTTTATTAAAACCATTATATATACGTGTCATTTTGTTTGTGCTCAGATTTTAATCCTCTACACCAAACTGGACACGTGTTGAAGTAGTCTTAGAAAATTTGGATGATTGATAAGCTTTTTAATTGTGCATCTGAATTCTAGTAGTATTTTATTGAATTAGGATTAGATAAAGTATCAGTTTGATGAGAATCCACATTCAAGATCAGTGATCCGTGAAAGTTAAAAATCGCTTAATAAAAAATTCGCATTCAAGATCAATCAAGTAATGTTCATTATCTGCAATACCACACTAACACGTTTACACATGTGTTGTTCCAGCGTAAAAATCTTGATCCAAATTATAAACGCATTGAAAATACGAATCAAGCATTCAAAAATCAGATTAAGTTAAGATAGCTTAATCAAAAAGATGTCAGTCTAATTAAAATTGAGTTAGAATTTCGATTAGAAAACATAAAAAATGTCATAGGGTTTTGATCAGATCTAGAAAGATCGTTATAAAAAACGACTTCTTAAAGAGGTCAAGTCTAAAGGATCTAAAAGTTATATGAATATTCTGGCATTTATATGGAGTTAAGAGGATACGGTAAAGAAGATGAAAGTGACTATATTTTTCCTGAAGTGTCATTGCAGTGCAATATTTTGCTCAGCGTAGTCTAAATACTAATTAAATGACATAACCGTTCTATATAAGCTGGCTAATTTCTCAAAAATCAAATAAGTTGAGGTCATTTTTATACATTTACACCATATTTTGAATAGCATGAGTAAAATATTGGACTGTATATAACAACAACACCGTATTTTTTTTCTCTCTAAAGAGGGAATACATGCGCTTAATTATAATAATCAAGCAGTAAACATTGTATAATAAATTTGTCTAAATAAAAATTGACACGTATTAAGTGAGATTTGATATTGAGTAGAGTGTTAACTTCCATAAATTTAACTTTTATGATGTGTGTCCATTTTTAGTTTGACAATTAATAGACCACATAGAGAAAGTGCATGGTACAAATTTTCTGAAAAATAATAAATGAAATAAACGAATAAATGAATGGTTTCATATTACATGCACTAATAAATGGTTTTTGTTAGGCCAATGGTTTCATATTACATACGGATACGGCAAATAAACGGTTTATATATTACGATAAATGGTTACGAATGTGATTGAAAACAAGATTTTAGAGAAAGCACACTTAAAAGAACCCCAAAGCTACGATATAATTCCTCAAAAATAAAATAAACGAATATATATTCCATTTCAAAAACTAAAATGAAATCCTATAAATTAGTTATATAGTTTGGTTTTGGCTCTAAGGCATTTATGGAAATAAAATTACAAAAGTCTCAAACCTCCCTATAAATATCACCCAACCAGGCATTATTACCCATATATCAATCTATATTTTTAGCATGCCAATTCGATCTTCAGCTACATTGATCATCTTCCTATTCACTATGATTGTTTCCACTAAATTATTATCATCCTCTCAAGCTGCAGGAGATCTTGAATATGGAGGTATGTACATACAAATATACTACCAAAGTAGCGAAAGAGTGCTTTTTTAAGAGTAAAAAAGTAATATTTACCTCGTTATTAGAATCTCGTCATATTCTTCATTTCCAACATTACGGATCTCTTTTTTTTTGAAGTGGAGTAGTTTGAACTTATTTAATTATGAAAATTGGCGGATTTATTTAGAGGCGTCTGCCTTCAAATTTGTCGGATAAATTATCAGTAAATAATAATGTCTGACTAAATATCACCCTAAATATCTGACTAAATATCACCCTAACGCTACGATCGCTATACACTACCACCTATCGTAATATAAATTTCTAAATCCGCTAATATTGTTTAACCAATAGTTGATTCTGAAATAATTCTTTTTAATATGTTAGAAGGAAGTATCGAATTTCCACTACTGGAAGCGCCAAAGGTATGTGGGAAGTGCAGTGCTGGGAATGCATGCTGTGGCCTTAATTATCGTAGACTTTGGTGCTTGCTGCAACTGCTGCCCCGACCCTGCTCTCCAGGATCAAACATTTATTACCCCGTGATGAAAACGAGAATATCGTTTTATCTTAAATTTATTAAGATATATATGATGAAATTTGTTCGTTCGTGTGATTATCTTGTAAGTTTGTGTATTTAAATTGTAAATGTAATTCCATTTAAAAACTAACAAATATTTGATCTAAATAATATTTTGTATGAAATGTTTAAGATCTTATCATCAGATTTGCCTAAGTGTTTTTGTATTCAATCCCAACTATATATATATTTTTTTTTAGTGAAATTTATTTGGCTCACCACACCCAAAAATCAAGTTGTGAAAGTATATATGTTGAAAAATGAGTAAAAAACAACAAAGTTTTCTACAACTATATGACTATAAGAGAAAAAGTCCAAATTTACACCTATGTCATATTAGCAAGCATGTTAGACATCGACTCGCGAAAACCAATTCTGCCGACAAATTGACTCATTACTCGCAAGCATGTTAGGATCCCCAACTATATATACTATCTCTTTTGCATCAATTTTATGCAATTATAAAGATAGTAAGTTTACTTAATTGAACAGGGGTGGATTAAAATACGCTGTACTGAAGTAAAATTAATATAGTATAATTGAATTTTATCAAATCATATAATAAAAATGCAATGAAGTGAAGTAGAGTGAGAGAATTAGGTTTGGGAAACATGCCCTAATACAAATCGGGAGTCTAGCACTTTACTTTTGTAGTCCAAAACACGATATGAATTTATAAAAATATTCTCATTTATTATATTCATTAGAAAATTTAACAATATTCAGGATTGATATTGTAATTTCAGTGATATTTTAAATGACGTTAGAAAACTTAGTAATAATCAGGATCGGTATTAAAATTAATTTCAATGATATTTTAGATGACGTTGAGTAAAATACTGTATTACAGAATATTTTTGTAAATATTATGAATAAATATTATGCATGCATTACATGAATTGTGCTTTTTCGTTTGTTTGGTGTACTTTCCATTTGGAGTAGTACAATCGAAATATCTTCATGGCTCATGTGCCCAAATTTCCCATTTGTGAGTAAACATTATGGCATCCAGAAAAGTAAAAGACTGCATAGCTTTCTTTCATTTCTCAACAACCTTAAAGCATAAAAACAATAAGTAAGTAAAAGGTAAAAGTATTATTCATACTGTCCTTAACAAATTAAATTAAACCGCCTAGGGTTAGAGTGGGAATTTTAATTGGGCTCCCCTAATAGATGACACCATTGCTCAAAATACTTAAGAAGTTAGTAATTTTTTAAAAGAATAATTTGATAGAGCTACCTATATGTTCATCGAATGATATTTCAAAAGATTGGAGTTCATAACTGGTTAAAAATCTTAAATCCAGTGTCACCCATAACTATTTTAGGGTTTGAGACGATTTTTTTTAAAAAAATCTCTAATATTTAAAAATATAACTAAATCCGACAAATAAACACTAGTGGAATATGACCCAGAAGACAGCGGTTCCATCGGCGTTGGACGGCGGTTTTGACCGCCGTCCATGGTGGCGCCGTGCAATTGGCGCCACCGATGCACGGCGGTCATAACCGCCGTGTATTGTTCCGGCTAAGTTTCCGAGTTCGGAAATCTATCCGGATGTTTATAAATCCGGCTAAGTTTACGAACTCGAAAAATTAGCCGGATAGAACAAAAAAAAACGCCGGCCGAATTGGCCGGCGAAATCAAAACCAACATAAAAACAGTTTCATCCCCAAACCATGGGTACTTGTAGATCGAATAGATCGTACCCGGAAATCCCAAAAACACAAACTATCATACTAATCTATTGATTTTCAGATTAAATCTTATGAAAAACACATAATTTAAAGTCAACCTTTTGTTAGAAGAAGGAGAAGGAGGGAGAGAGGGAG
Source organism: Sherardia arvensis (assembly GCA_948330725.1). Taxonomy (NCBI): domain Eukaryota; kingdom Viridiplantae; phylum Streptophyta; class Magnoliopsida; order Gentianales; family Rubiaceae; genus Sherardia; species Sherardia arvensis. Next base: position 7,724,692 of record OX415236.1, on the reverse strand, counting down.
AGGGAGAGGGAGAAGAGGGAGAGGGAAAAGAAGGAGAGGGAGAAGGAGAAGGAGAAGGAGAAGAAGGAGAGGGAGAGGGAGAAGAGAGGGAGAAGGAGAGGGAGAGGGAGAGGGAGAGGGAGAGGGAGATGGAGAAGGAGAAGGAGAAGGAGAAGAAGGAGAAGGAGAGGGAGAAAGAGAATAAGGAGAAGAAGAAGAGGGAGAGGGGGAGAATGAGTGGGAGAAGGAGAAGAATGAGAGAGGAAGAAGATGGAGAGGGAGAAGGAGATTATAACTTGCAAGGAGAAATCTGTTTGATAACAACCATCCGACTAAGTTTCCGAGTTCGTAAACTTAGCGGGATGGTTGTAAAACGGCGGTTTCTTAAAAAGTCACGCGGAACCGCCGTGTAAACCATCCGGCTAAGTTTACGAACTCGGAAACTTAGCCGGATGGTTTACACGGCGGTTTCCTTAAATTCACGCGGAACCGCCGTCTAACGGCGCCGTGTTCCGGCCTGATTCTACTAGTGAAAAAAACACTTAAATTTACCACTTGGCGGAACCATTTTCTATCAAGTAAAATTGTCAATAAATGAATACATAAGTACGACAAATGGAGGGGCAGACAGTCGAATAAATGGATGATGCGTGAGGATGGTTTGAAACCCTTTTTCTTTTCTTTTAACATTTTTTAAACATTAAATTCGTTTTTATATAAAAAAAGATTTGAAAGGCCATTTTTAGTTTTAAAATGGGCCCAAAAAGTTTGGACTTTGAATTAAATAAGCCTAAAAAACTGAGTTTTTAATAAATAATTAGTTATAATTTTAAAAAATTTGGGCCTATAAAATATCTAATATTTTCGGGCCTGATGCAAGGGCCACATTGGCCTCACAATTGGGTCGGCCCTGCTCAAATCTGAGGACAAAGTAAGATTATCATTTCATTCTCCTGGAAAACGTCCAGAATCGTTTGATACAAAAAATGGCGGGGGAAGATCCCAATAAGTGGAAGAAACTGCACAATATTTAGCAAAACGAGCAACCATGTGTGCCTGAACATTCTCAGATCGAGGAACCCAAAAAGTCATATGTAAATCACCATGGAATAATAAATCCTTAATATCTTCAACAATTGCAGATATCTCCATCGAGCAAGGAACATCACCCCGGATCATTTGTATAAGGCTCAAAGAGTCACCCACCAAAATTGGCCGGATTGGAAGGGTTTGAGCGAGTAAAACTGCTTCCCTTGCTGCCCATGCTTCCGCCATCAAAGGATCTGTAACACCGTTCATTTTCCTAGGCAGCGCTTTGATAAAACTTCCACCATCATCCAGAGCCACCATTCCCAATCCAGCACCACTCAACATGATACTTGCGTCAAAGTACACAGTAGGAGTATGCAATGGTGGCCTCAACAGTGAGGATGTTGCCAATGAATTTGATAGCCGCTCATGTCACGAATTTGCCCTGTGGAAGCTTTGCAAGGAGTCAGCCACCGACCCAACAAGAATTCTCCCATCCAGGTGCTCATGGTCAAACAATTCTTTGTTACGCTGGTGCCAAATAGCCTCACATAACATTAACAAGAACTCCGAGGTAGCTGAGTCATTATCCAACAATAATTGTCGGAACCATAGCTCACCCCGAGACTGCTCCGAGGCTTCAACTTGATCCCATAAGCCAGCAGTGGTATAGACTTGCTTAGCATACGAGCATCGGAAGAACAGGTGTGCTGTAAGGCCATCATCCTCTTCACACAACAGACAAGTGTCAGATGCATGAAGAGTTCGCTTCCTGAGATTTTCAACCGATGGTAAAGAATCAGTAGCAAACCGCCATGCAAAATGAAGTACTCGATTGGGAACCTTGAGCTTCCATAACATCTTCCAAAAACTCTTATCACCAGGCAAAGTAGGAGGTACATGATGCTGCAATAAGTACTGCGGTTGCTCAACCAAAACATGATACAGTGATCTTAGCGTAAACTTCCTAGAATTAGTAAAATGCCAACGCCATCTATCCACACCACCAGAAGAGTGCAAAGGAATTTTCTGTATCCATATCAGCGGGATCAAAATAGGATGAAAACAAATCCATACACCACCTTCCTGTGTCGGAATCAATCAAATCTCTCACAACACGTAAATGGCTTGGAATGAGCATGGGGTCAAGGACATAAAAGCCCTGACTATCAGGGAGCCAAGGGTCATGACAGATACTAATGTTGGAGCCGGAACCAACATGTTTCCTGCAACCCAGTTTCAGAGCCTGGATCCCTTTGTGAATGCTTCTCCACGCCCAAGACGGTCTGCTTCCCAAATCAGTTGTAAAGACTGAAACATTGGAGAAATACTTATCCCTGTAGACTCTAGCAAGAAGAGTAGATGTACAAGTAAGCATCCTCCACCCCTACTTAGCAAGCATTGCTAAGTTGAAAGCCTTTAGATCTTTAAACCCAAGACCTCCGTTACACTTTGCTCGCGCCATCTTTGCCCAGGATGCCCAGTGAATCTTCTTCTTCTCATCAGTGTCTCCCCACCAAAATTCCCCAATCATGGATCTGACATCATCAATGATATACTCCGGGATAAAGAAACAACTCATCGAATATGTCGGAATCGCTTGAAGGACTGACTTTATCAATACATCCTTGCCTGATTTGGAAAGACACCTCTCATTCCACCCGTCCAGTCTCTGACGAATTCGATCCTTCAGATTCTGGAAAACTTCGGCTTTGCTTCTTCCGATTTCAGAGGGTAGGCCTAGATACTTCCCATGAGACCTCACTTCTGGGATACTGAGGATGTCACACACCTTCTGTCGGATAGAGACATCAGTGTTTGGACTGAAAAGCACACCTGATTTATCATAATTAATCCTCTGACCCGAGATGTTCTCAAATAAAGAGATAGCCCACTTAAAGTGAGTGGCTTCCTGCTCCGTTACCTCCCCAAAAAGAAGAGTGTCATCAGCAAAAAACAAGTGAGATAGCTTTGGTCCGTGTCTAGAGGCACCAATTCCTCTTAGCTTTCCCACCCTCATCAAGTCAGTCAGAATACAAGAAAATACCTCTGAACATATGATGAATAAATATGGCGAGAGGGGATCACCTTGCCTAAGGCCTCTCATAGGCTTCAAATATCCCAGTTCACCACCATTAAGAACAAAAGAGAAAGCCACCGTAGACAAACACTGCTCCACCAGTTGCACGAAACTAGAAGGGAAGCCCATCTGAGATAAGGTATTAGTGAAAATTTCCATTCAACCCTGTCAAAAGCCTTACTCATATCCAACTTGATACTCATGTGTCCCAGTTTTGGTGCAGTTCTCTTCCTCATAGTGTGATGAAATTCATGCGCAATCAACACATTATCAGTAATAAGTCGACCAGGAACAAAAGCAGACTGTGAATCTGAAATGATGCTCGGAATTATCAGTTTAAGGCGGTTAGAGACCACCTTAGATGCAAGCCTGTAAATAACATTACAAAGGCTAATAGGGCGAAATTGAGTGATATGTTCCGGTTGCTCCACCTTGGGGATCAGCACAATATGGGTGTAATTAACCTTAGGCTCCAGGACTCCGTTGTTCAAAAAATTCAGAACAAAAGAGGTGACATCTTGCCCAACAATCCGCCAAAACTTCTGGTAGAAGACATGACTCATGCCGTCCGGGCCAGGAGACTTGAAAGGATGCATCTGCTTGACTGCTCTCGTCACTTCTGATGGGGAATAAGGTCGGACCAGATCATTCCCCATGTTAGGATCAAGTCGCCTATGAACACGATGAATAATCTGCTCCATAAGCTCCGGAGGAGGATTAGAGGAAGAAAACAAGCCACCATAATAATCCAAAATAATCTTCTGGATACTCTCTTCGTCTGTATGAAGCACATTCTGGTCATCCTTCAACCCCTCAATGAGATTCTTATTTCGTCGATTAGTAGCAAACCGATGAAAAAATCTCGTATTCCGGTCACCTTCCTTGTGCCAATGCTGCTTTGCCCGCTGTTTCCAACGGATACTATTTGCCTCCTGCAACATCTCATATTCACGCCTAAGGGCAAGAAATCGATCCTGGACTGCAGCTGTTATGACACCAGACTGGAGTCTATGCAGTTCTTTCTTCAGTTCCTCTAGTCTTTTTGGAATAAGTGGGAAAGCTGTTTTACTCCAATTTAAAAGCCCCAATGAGCAAGTTTTCAGCTTATCCAAGAAAGGTACATCATCTTCCCTCCAACTCTGTTCAATCATCTTCTTACAATCAATTGACTTGATCCAATGAGCTTCAAAATGAAAGCCACGCTTCTTCCTCCGCCGATGTGCCTGAGGATCACGACTTCTCAAAAGAACATGGACCGCCATATGATCCGAGCAAACCATAGGTATGTTTGTCACAGTAGACCACGGGAGTAAATCCAATAAACCTTGGTTACAGACGGCTCTATCAAGTTTCCCTCTTTGAGTGCTCGGATCACGAATCAACCTATGCCAAGTGAAAAAAGGGCCAGAACTCCCCATATCAAAAAGACCACTGTGATCAAGGGCATCCCGAAAGGTAGTTATTTGCCATTCAGCTCTAGGACGTGCTCCCTGAAATTTATCCTGTGAGAGTACCTCATTAAAATCCCCAATGCAAATCCAAGGAATATTAGAGGGCGGAGCTAAAAGCTTAAATTGCTCCCAAGCACGGCGACGCAGAGAGACATTAGGTTCACTATAAACACTAGTTAGGCGAATAACACTATCAAGCAAGGTTGCACGAACATCAATATAGCGAGCAGAAAAAGATTTCAATATAACGGAACATTGTTTATGCCATAACAAAGCAAGGCCACCAGATTGACCTTGAGAAGCCACAGCCACACAAAAATAATTCAACTCTGACTTCAACTTATCAATAAAAGAAACAGTAGACTTAGTTTCACACAAGAATATAACCAACAGAGACTTCAAAAGCACCATAGTGCGCAATTCCTGAACTGCCTGAGGTCTGCCCAATCCCCGACAGTTCCAACTTAAGACTCATAGTTCCGGGTAGGACTGGGCATCCTCGCCAGTCTCTGCCTGAGTTTGTTGGTTGGTACTCGAACCATGATCAGCAGCATAAGAAGTCTCTCCCCTCACCTTTGATCTTTTGTTTCCAAGAGCTGAACAATCCAGTAAAGCCAAAGAATCATCAACTCGTTGCTTTCTTTTTCCCGGAGCAGAAACATCAAGCACATCATGAGCATGTCTCCCTCCACCTCTCATGCCCCTTCCACGAGTTACACCAGCGCCTCCACGGCCAGAGGGTCTTGACCTTCCTCTAGGAGCAGCTCGCGGTCGACCGGAGATAGCATCTACCTGGGCATTAAAAACTACGGGCACGGGGACCAAAAAGGGGTCTTCCTCCATGAAACCATTCCCCGAAACAGCAGTGATAACCGGGTTTACTACATCACCTGTAGTAATTTCTTCAATATTAAGAACCTGCACCTCCTGTAGCAGTGTTGAAGGCTGGTACATGCTGCTAGTTCCACCGTGAGTCAGTGGGAGTGAAGCTGGTCCACCGGTTGAAACAACAACAGCCTGATTCGAGCCTGACTCCAAAATATCCATCGAGGCGTCTCGAGAATGAGTCCCAACGGGCAGCAGCCCCGTAATGAAACCAGAATCGTACCCAGCTTGTTGTGAGGGCTGGGCATGACCTGGAGACGAAGCATGCAAATGGACCTGGGCGACGTCGTGAGGACTGGGCATGACCTGGTCCGACTCGTGAGCAGGGTGAGGCGGGAAGTCGTGGTGAGGAAGCAGCAGCGAAATTGGGCGACGTCGTGGAGGTGGTGAAGTTGGACGTCGCCCTGGAGGTGGTGAAACCAGACGGGCCCCTGGAGGTGAACCTGGACGGCGTCCTGGAGGTGGTGAGGCATGACGGCGTCTTGAGGGTGAAGCCTGGGGGCGGGTTGACGGCGGTGCATTGCGGCGGAGTGGTGGAGAAGTAGCGGCGGAAAGGTGGTGAATTCTGGCGGCGTAGCGGTGGTGAAGCATGGCGACAATGAGGAGGTGAAGGCTGGCGACCATGAGGTCCAGATTCCACAAAAGGAGAAGAGTTAAAATCTGCCCTCATCCAGCCTGGATTTGGATACGGTCAACGGCAATAGCTAACCTTCGAGATTCGCAGTCATTGTGAATATGACCTCTAAGGCCACAAAAGGAACAAAAGACCAAGGGAAGGTTCTCATATTGAAAAGCTAGGTTTTTTAGAGGACCAAACTTATGTGTTTCCAAAAAACGAAGCAGTGGCTGAGTAACATCAATCTCACATCGGATTCTCATAAATTTCCCCACAGCGGATCCATCCGCATCAGTCTGCACATCCAAGAACTTTCCAAGGCCATTTCCCACCCATTCAGCAGTCTCAACGCTCATGAAAAAAGGTGGAACACCATGGACAAGCACCCAAAAAGGGATCGTGTTAAACTCCATACACGAGGGATCCATCCCCGGAAAGGGCTCACGGAGGACCAACAAATACTTATCAAACAACCAAGGTTCTCGTTCAAAGACCCAAGCTTTCTCCGCCTCAGAATTAAACTGGAAAAGAAAGGTATTCTCAGCTAGGGTTTTGGTACGCAAACCTGACCTGATATTCCAAAGGCCTTGAAACAAATTTGTTGCATCAGATTGTGGGATACTCCTTGGAGCAAGGATCTTCCCAACGAGAGAACAACGGAAATCGGCATCCGATCGCTGAGGGCTACCCGGAACAACAGCCCATTCCCGATCGGTGAGTGTAAACTTCGCGCACAAACTAGCAATGTCTTCCATCGGCTCAAAGGTGCTACCACGCAATAAGATCAGGCCGCCTAAGAGCTGCTGGAGCGATAAAGCGTGGAAGAAAGAGCTTTTCTCTATTAAACCCTAGCCGTCGCTAGAGAAGAGAAAAGAAAAGAGAACTACTCAAATTTGTATTAAACCTGAAGAATAATTTAGTGATCGATTCTTTCTTGTACTTAATTGCATCATATAAATCGTTTTCTATTAATGAAATTGACGGTTCTTTCTATTATCATTTAAGGAATCAAAATGATCTGAAGACTGTAAAATACTGATCTCTCGAGACACCTGATTTTAATTAGAAATAAAATAATACTCTAATGATGAGGATTAGGATGCCCCGATTTAATTTAGTTGAAATCTTCTTAAATTCAAATACCTTTCTAGTCCACCAAAAAAGTGCATCCTCTGCAAATTGCATATACTAGTATCTAGCTAGCGTGCAAGGTTTCTTTAGGCAACTTGGAAATGATGATGATGCTAAGTTGCTAATGCTCATATCACGACACGATTATTTAATAATATGATCATTTCAACCATATGATATTTACTAGGGACACTATCATAAATCCTTCCATCAATATGTCTTGAATTATTTGGACATGATATGCATACTTGAGAGTCCTTCAAAAAGTTCCATCATTCTTGTAAGATATTAATAGCTAGATTTCATTGTAGCATTGTTAAGAGTAAGCACCGTACTATAGATCTCGGTGGAAAAATAAATTATCGGTGAAAAAGTAAATTATAGTAATCTAATATTGAATTTAATTTAGTAAGAGAAGATATCTTAATAATAATCGTCGAGTCTTGAAATAAGAGACGTTATTACCACTCTTAAGAAAATTAAATTTGAATTTGATTCCTTGCTAGCTTGTATCTAATATAAACTGGACTGTTAGATGCAATCCGTATTTTACTTATTTACAACCCGTATTTTTGTTATATAATCACATATACAATGATTATGATATATAATTGGTTTGGAAATATATGCAATAGAAGTAATATACATGATGTATATATCTGATATACATAATTATTGACCATATCATATATATCGAAAACGTGTTTTTATTTTGAACTGCAAAATAAGCAAAATATTGACTGCATGTAGCATGCCCCAATATAAATGTGGGGTAAAATTCTCGGCTACTCTGAGTAATTAATTATGTGCATGTACCTCTGACTTTTGAGAAAGTACTTAACTGAAGTTTGACTTTCTGATTCATAACTGTTAAATGTTCAAAAGTAATCTCATTGAATATTTCTGGTATTCAAATTACATAATAATATTAACCTAATATTTTTGGACGTTTTAGTGGTTTGAATCAATTAATAAATTCAATTGAAGAATACACCTGCTCATTTTCAAAATTCTGAGATATTAATTATGTAGGAAGGAATATGCAAGCACTTAATTCAAAAATGTATCGTCAAATACTCGAATATCAGGCAAATTCACACCAAACAGAAGCAAGATAAGTGGATCTCCCTCGAGTGACAATAGTCAACCATTTTTTCCTTTTGTTTATGATTTGATAATAACCATTTGTGGTGATTCTGCTGAATGCGTCTTAATTGTCAATGGTGCGGACAGTTTGATGGAGTATAATAATTTGAGTGGAGGAGATGGCTGATTTTATATAATATGGGCTTTGTTAAACCCACAACAAGGCCACACCGATAACAAAATGGGCTACATATCGTTCGACTCCAGAAATTAGTTAAAGAGTTGTTTTAAGGAAGAAGACAATCTTGATATGCCATAATGAAAAGCTACTCAATATTATGCATGGAGTTTTAGCGTAATTTGATAGGGTTAATAAAGATATACAGTACTAAATAATCATTTCCATTTTGTAATTTTAAAAACTTAGTCGCCCGGTGCAATGAAAATCATGGAGTAAAGTCGCATGTCAATATTGGAATGTGGACTGGTGATGAGATCGGCGGATGGCGGCTTGCAGGCGAGTTCTCCGTCTGGACGATGACAGGCTTGCATCATCTTATTCTTCAATTGTCTAGAGGAAAATGCAAGTTTTGGTTTAAGGATTTGTTGATAGTAATGGAGACTAAATCGGTAGAACTAATCCTAATAATTTGCGATGTTTTGTGGATGCAATGGAATTAGCGAACATTCACAGACAACAAGGTCGAGGGGGAGGGGGAATATATTGTACACTCTGTTAGTGCAAATTTAAGACAAATCCTAGAGCTCTAACTCGTGGCCTTAAAGGATTTCCCCGCTGCTACTAGAATCTTATTTGTTAAGACCTCTGCCTTTCGGTCGAGACGGAATTGCAACTTTCTTGATCGACTCCAACAGTTTGGAGTGCATGTTTACAGGCAGTGGCGGAACCAGGGTGTTGCTGGAGGTGGCGGCGGCAACCCCCAAATTTTAGAGTTTAGGGTTTATTTACTATAGCTCGGACCGTAGTACGGTGGAATTGTAAAGGAGAGCAACCTTCGATGTGTCGAAACATAACTATTTGACAACCCCATAAATTCCGGTCTGGTTCCACCACTATTTACAGGCACACGCGGCTTGTGTCCTTGGCACAACCGACCCAACTTATGCTGAAACTAAAGCTTTCAGGCGTGAATTTGGTGGAAGAGTTAGATGTCGAATATGTTATACTGACTGGAGTTTTCCTTAGCCTAGTACGGATTATCAGAGGGAAAGAGCACCTGTCGGTGCTATGTGCGGACTTGGTGGAGGAGATTCGAGCACAACTGAACGTACACAATATGCCTATACCCCATTAAGCGTCGAGAGATAATTACACTCATGTACATTCCATGAGGACGTAAAATTAAACGGTCTGCACCTTTACCGGCACATACATAAATATAATCTTTTTGGTGTTTATTATATGCAAGTTCAATTTACTTCTGCATGTACAATGGAAGTGGAAAAATGTCATAATTATCATTCATTCGTTTATTAGCTTTTAAAAATACATTTCTAAAACCCTAACATTGAATGCATAAACCCGTCTATGTAATGATTAAACACGTGTTCAAATTATAAATTACTTTTTCATTAATTATAATACATATTTAAGAGGGACATTATTGTTATTTCAAATTTAATTTGGACTTGTATATAGAACCATTTTTTTTACTTTTAAACATCTATTAGCCAAATATGCATAAAATTGATTAAAAGCAAGGATTCTCTGCTTCTGAAAGTGTACAAGACTTTCTATTTGCAAAAGGCAGAAGCGTTAATTCATGTAATTGAAAATCATGTTATTGGAAAGAAAATCAAATTGATGAGAAGGAGGCTTAGAAAGCAAGTAATGGCAAGAAATTTGGATTGCAAATCAGTGGAACCCTCCAGCAGAGAATCACATCCAAAATGATTTTGTATGTTAAATTATTTATCAATGTCTCATAAATAATATATCATCTCACATTGTTTAGTACAAATTTATTAAGGCCCCGTTTGGGAACTAGCGGTTAGTTGTTAGCGGATTGTACTAACTGTTATCTGTTAGCGGATTGTATCAACTGTTTTGACTAACTATTTGTAAAATGAATGTTTGGTAAAAAATAAATAGCAGATAGCTATTTGTTATGCTAAATGACAAAAATGGACACAAATAAATAAATTTATCATTAGTTTTATAAATTTAGTGTGATTTTATTTTGAAGAATGGAAACTATTTTTAATACTTATATTTTATATTTATTAGAAATAATTAAAATTTATTGTTCTAGAAAATAAAAATAATTAAAATTTATTATAATGTTTTTTTAGTTTGATTATTGTGTGAACTATTTAAAAGTATGGAAAAACTTGTCTAAAAATTATTGTATTTTTATTTATTTTGAGATATTTTTGATTAACATATATTAGATTTTTATATGTTTTTAGTTAATATTCTTCTTACAAGAATAAAATAAAAACTTGCAATTTTTAAAAGGATAATAAGGAATAAAAATATTGTGTTCAGTTACTGAAAAAAATGTTTGAAGGGATTCATACGCATGAAAATTGAGAGTAAAGGATATATAAAAAGGAAAATTGTAATATTAATTGTTGAGTTAAGTTGGACACGCAACTTTTTCAAGCGTTTTCAAATTGAGAGGTTTGGATCAAACAGTTAGATGATTCATTATCTCACCAAACACTATAAGTACCTGTTTGACCAGTTAAAAATTTATTTTTAGCAAAAAAACCAAAACTCTCCTTCAAAACTTTTGTAACCTCTTTCTGCCAAACGGAGCCTAAATATACTAGTCAAGACATGCTTGAGTTCCACAAAATGCAAACTTGAATCTCGTAAGCAAACTATTTTTTACATTTTGAACATTTTTGCGTGTATGCAATTCGCACAAGATTGTTATTTATGAATGCAAAAATTTATATAAACTTTTTTGAGATATTGTTCTCATAAAACAAAATAAATAATATTACAATTTGACTTTTCAAACTCTATACAAACATGGAGTACGTTATGGTGTCTCCATACAGAGACATCCAAAAATTGACTTTTCATAGATCTCAAACTATTTTATAATAACATTTTATTTAGAGCGCTCTGAATCACCTCCCTGACCGCCGCGGATGATTACCGCGGGGGTTCTGATCTTGAACCGCTCCGGCCGGCGAGGCGAACCGAGGCTCAAGCTTCTCTGCAGAGTCTGGTTCTTCATTTCTCGACCGTTCCTCGACAGCATGTCGTCTATCTTGTGGAACACGCCGGTGAACTCGTCCTCCATTCCCGGAAATATCTTCTCGAAGAAATCACGCCGTTTGACGTAAAGTTCCTGGAAATAAGACTCCAGCAGAACCATGAGGCGCTGGTCGACCTTTTTCCCGGACTTCCATCGGATCATGTACGGCCTCTTCTCTCGGTTCTCGAACTCGCCGTGGTCCCACCCGATTTCCTGGTCGAAGGTGGTGGCGGCGCCGGTGCCGTTTCCGAACCGGGAGTATGAGATTCCGGGAGAGTTTAGGACCGGGTTGTATGCAATGGGGCTCGAGTGTTTCCTCTCTAGAGTCGGGCATGCATAATACGATTCGTAAGCTGGATCCGGGTATGGATATTCATAACCCGGTTCGAAAGCGGGGTCGGGTTTGATTAGCCTAGAGGGCCTTGAAGATGATGATGAGGAGCTAGGTCGATCCGTGGGAGTGATCATATTTGCCCTAGCTAGCACCAGACTCGTCCTCTCCAATAAACGGACTTATATCAATACAGCTGCTGCTAACACCAGACTTTAATGAACGGATTTATACCAATACAGCTGTTACTGACACCAGACTTTAATGAACGGGTTTATACCAATACATGGTTGCTACTAACACCAGACTTCGATGGGCGAACTTGATATTAAAGATGAGGAAGTTGTGTGTGTGTGTGGTGTGTAAAAATTGCAATGGAATGTATTGAGATATGGAGGAGGAATTTATAGAGGTGATGGACATGTATATGGAGGAGGGAATAGGGAGGAAGAAGAGGTACGTAGAATAGTCAAACTTGACTTAGCAATCAAATTCTTTCGATGACTCGCCAACACAATACTACGTACCGACGTGCTTCGATCGGGATCAATCGAGATGATGATTTTGTCTCTATAGATTGAACTTCTAATTTGTGAGTATTATTTTTATTTTCTCCTAAAATGTAGTTTGCTTTCGACATTATTATTTGATAGTTAACACAAAATAATTAGATCTGGTTAGCTTTGAATTATAATTATGTTCGATTTGTGGAGATGATAAATTACTTACAGCTAGTGACTTATAAAGTAGGTCAAGTACACTTTTGTGTTTGGTAAAAGTTTACAGTTATCAGAAGGTGAAAAGTCTTTATTCAAACTAAGTAGAATCTCTCAAACTCAATTTGTCGATCGGTTCCATGAAATGATTAAGAAAATACATCAATTAATAATTGCATGACACCTTGTTCGCGAAACTATTCTACTTTTTTTATAACATACCCTACAACGATCTAATCTAGTACATCAATCTTATGATTATCCTAAAATAATTCTATGATATATTCTATTCTATTGATCCAGCACGCCGAGTGACCGAGTCCCTCACATTGATGTTTTGAATGGGGTGATGTTCCCACTTATACACTCCAGCTGATGCACTTCGCGTCTTCTCCCTTGATCCGTGGAGGTGATAAATTACTTACGTTAATTGATGTTGTTCCCGTCACTCAATTAAGCACGCCTTTTACAGACGGAGGGAATGAAGCATTTTTAGCTATAAGAAAAGGTGGTTGTCATGTTTGACCAAATTATTTTTGCAAAACCATTTTTATAGATTCATAACTCTAAAATTAATAAGAACAGTTATATAATTTTGTAATCAAAATTGATTCTGCAAATTGAAAATCCGAAAAAAAAAAAAAAATTCTATACGTGGAGTGTATAGCATAGAGAAAAATATTCGTGATTTATCAGGATTTAACGTATTCCGAAAGCCGCACAAAAAGACAGATCTTGACTTGGAATTTTCAATTTCTGGATGGAATCGAAGGCGTGTGGAATCGGTGCTGTGCGTTTTCTTGCTACTATCACTATGTGTGGAAATTACACATCATACTTGCGTGATTTGAATCTTCAATTTCTGCATAATATATTTCCAGTGAGTTTAAGATACACATAATATTTATACTATAAATATATATATATATATATATATAAACTAGAATAAATCCACTGCAAGGATAATATATATTTGAACTGCGTATATATTTGAATATTCCCATCACGCAACAGAGTATAATCTATTAATCTTCAGTCCAACAGGAACTCTGCAAGAAACAACAGAGTAGCATGTATAATCTTCAACTTTCCACAGAGACTTCTCTTTTTTCTTTGCTGTATTACACGCACGAGGAGTCAAGGCTTGTTTCTCAAGTAACGCCAACATGAGTATTTCGTGTGACATTAATAGTAGGGAAAATATTGATTAACGGCGGTATAAGTTTCATAATTTGAAAGTGGGGTGTAACTTTTACATAATTTCTAAAAAGGGCGGTGATTTATTAGCATATATTCTTTTAATTTAATTCTTGTATGAAAGACATTTATACCCCTGTTTTGTAGTTTAAGTTTTATTAAAGACACTTTTGCCCCTGTTTTGAAGTTACAATTCATTTCATTTTTATTTAATTCTATTCAATTCAGTTTGGTTTTATCTCACTAACTTACTCTAATTCAATTAAGATTATTTTCAGCAACATCTAAATATTTTAGATTAAATTCAGTTCAGTTCAATTTCATTGAATTTTGTAAAGTTAAATAAAATTAAATTTATTTTGTATAATTTTAGTTTCGTTAAGTTTTTTCAAATTCAATTTTAAAAATTCAAATATTATTTAAGTGAATTTAAATCAGAATTTTGCAAACTTAATAAAACTGAACAAAATTATTAAAATTGAGATGACACACTCAATTTGATTCAAGTTAACCAACATCTTAATAAAATGAACTTCATGGAATTTAGAAAAATTAAACTGAATTGAATTCTTTCAATATGAACTAAATTGGAATTCAACAAATATTATAAGTTATAGCCAGGGCTGAATTACTTTTTAATCAAGTTTAGAATCTACAAAAATGGGTTAAATTTATAATAAAACTTAGACTATAAAACAGGGGTATAAATGTCTTTCATACAAGAATTAAATTAAAAGAATACATGCTAATAAATCACCGCCCTTTTTAGAAATTATGCAAAAGTTACACCTCACTTTTAAATTATGAAACTTATACCGCCGTTAATCAATATTTTCCCTTAATAGTATACGTCTTCTACATTAAATTAAATATAAATGTCAAATAGAAGATACATTTGGAAATTGGAATATAGTTATATTTTATTGAAGTATAAATTTTTTAAAATTTGAAAAATACGTGTTAAATTCGTCCGTGCAATATTAAATGTATATTGTTTTATTTTAGGGATAGTGGTGTGGTAGCCATGGAAAGAAAATGCAAGGAGAAAAGAGAAAGGAGATATATGATATGTTACTGAATTGAATGAGTTAAACTGGCTAAAATATATAAACAAAAGTAAAAACAAGTTAGATTGCTAGCTTTTTAAATCAGGTTAGTTCTCGTTTGTTGGAGCTTATAAGTATATCAGTTTAGTTTAGGTCAGTTCAATTTAATACAAATATAAAATATAATTTGATCAAATTCAGGTAAACTTAAATATACTGATTCTATTATCAATAAATTTACTTCATTTCAATTTAATTCAGTTTAGTTTAAATTGGTAAAAAATGAATTCAGCCAAACAAACACTTACTGAGTAGTTTACATCCAGCGTACCAAATGATAATAACAAAATGATGAGTACAGTGAGATAATTAATCCTCAAAAATATTGCCTTCATGGAGCTGATTTATTTTCCGCTTCCCGTTGCATGGCGGACGACGATGCCGGATTGCCGGGGTCTCTTGACCTTGAACCGCTGCGGCCGGCGGGGAGACCCCACGCTCAACCTTCTTATTTGCAGCGTACGTGATTCTTCACTTCACCACGGGCTCCATTTTCATATTATTCAAAAACTTGTTTTCCTAGTACCAATAAGCTCTCTCTATTGTTCTGTAACATGATATTAAGAGAGCTTGATTTTGTGAGTTGAAAATCGATTGAAATCAAAACCCCTTGGCGTGGGGCTCTTCTCCATCGTATTCCAGCGTTTGGATGATTTGATTGATTCTGATACAGTGAACTTTAGTGATTGACTGACAATAAATTTCAATGGTTTCTAAATGCAGAAAATACTGTGAGCGCGTGACGCATCAATTCCAGTTTTTAGTAGATTTCAACTAGAGTCTCCCTGTTGAATGCAGATTAAGTCAGAACCTTGAGTTAATAACGTTTACTACAAGTTAGTGTTGATGAAAATTGACACATATCCATGCAATTACGCACGTTAAATGTAAGATTAGTCCAAGAAACGAAATGATCAAATCTATTATTAACTACGTGAAATTAAAGCACTGAGTTAAGAGATAAATTCATAATTCAATTATATTTAAACTCTGATCAGATTAATACAAATTCTGGTAATTATCTTCAGTTAAAAGTTCAAGAAAAACGATAAAATGAGCAGCAAAAACTTCAACTTTAGATATATCACAGGTGACAGGGCCACCGTACAAGGTTTGTTCAACACTACACCACGCCCCAAATCACACACGTTTCAAAATTCTGATACTAAATATGGTATGTTGGGTGGAGTATAATCTACTTTTCATCGCCTAAGTTTCTACTTTTAGGCGTTTGGTCGGAAATGGTTGTTATAAAAAGAAAAGCCATGTTCACTATTTGCCACATTTCTGCTAAATCTGTCCCTGAACACTTGTGGAGTCACCTCCGGGTAGAAAGCATCATTCAGGTCCTCGCGGTTCATATGAGGATCGACATAACCTGAGTTACCTGACCTAGCCGGACCGTTGTTTATCTGAGGATCCACTAAACTGGACCACCCCGAAGATGATGGACTGTACTCATATGCATTGATAGCTTGATGAAATCTCCCTGGTGGGATTATTGCAGAAGCTTGTTGTCCTCTGGTGAATGGCATTGAAGAAGGATGAGGTCCAGAGGCACCTGGTGGAAAATTAACTGGTCTGGCCTCTGTGAAGGGGCTTGGAGAGTGGCTGTAGAACTGCAGATTGCTGAATGGGGTGGGAGAGCTTCCATATGACTGATCACCTAGAGATATGCTCGATCGACGCTCCTCAAAAGAGATGCCTGGGTTCACTCTAGCATTTGCTTCAGACCGAAAATCAATCGGTAGTCTAAACAGCCCTGGAAAACCACCCGGCATTTCCAATTTTTCCCGAGGTCTGACAGCAGGAGCTGAAAGTTCAGTACTTCTACCCGAGGAGCCGATTTCTGATGATGGTAAACCTTGGAGTTTCTGGTTAAGTGATAGCCTAGCGTTTTGCAGTGCCCCGAGAACAGATTCTAGGTCATTTGAAGGCTTTTCAGGTATCAAAGCAAGTTCATTTTGGGGTGCAGAACTGCCACCATCTTTTGAAGAGGCAGGTCCAGCAGAACCATTGGAGATTGAAGAGATGTGGCTGCTTGGGGAAGGAGTCTTGTCTAGGTTTCCTGAAAGCGCCGGGCTCTGAGTTCCTGTGGAAGTAGAGCTTGAAGCAACCAGGCTGCTAGTTTGCTGGTGTTGTGGATTTGTACAGTCAGTGTGGGAAGGACCAGCCACAAGCTGTTCAGTGACGCTTGGTAGAACTACCTCTGAATTATTACTTCCCAGCCTTTCGTTACTTATGGTTACCTTAGGATTTAACTGATCCAGTGCCTTCATTTCATCCCTTTCTTCAGTAACATCTGAGCGGTTCCCGGGGTCACAAGAATCCTAGTTTTGCCATAAAGAGCCATCAGCATTTGATAAATATTAATAAAACTAATCCGTTATCAAATAAAAAAATATCCAATACATGTGAGAAAACACAAGTTTCACAGTTCTCAGCATCAATGAACATGGGGATAGATAATAGCAGAAAGTTGCTGATCCCTATTATCCAATTTCCAAATAGATTAATAATTAGATATAGGAACTGCTATCAAAGCTGATCGTTCCTTAAGGCCACCAAAAAAAAAAGTGGAAACGGCCTATAAAAGAGCAATCCCCAGGTTGACTTCAACAAGCATTGGAACAATTCTATTAAACGTTTATTGGACTTAGTGAGCAAACATAACTAAATTAGAATGGACTTGACAAACAGGGTCATCCGACTCCTAACTTCCTAAAAAAATTAATTAAATAAAGAGACCTGAAGTCCTTATTGAGGAGTCCTACTGTCCAAATTATGATAAGCAGTTCAGATATTAGACAATTTAGCAGCTTCAAAGCACAAACAGACAGGTTATTGGAAGTATAATGGCATGTAACAATTCAGAATGTCCATCTACACATGATGAATATAGTAAGTACGATATGCAAACATAAATATATAAATGTATGTAATGTCATACCAGTATAGAGCCGTTATTCTCTCTGACTTTCTCTTCCCACTCTCTCTGAGCTTTTTCTTCTGCTTCGAATTGCTCTCTGAATTGTCCTTGACATTGTAAGGTGCCATTTATGTCCTCATTTTTCGCATTTCTATCAGAATAGTGACCATTAGCTCCTTTAACTCCCGTAGACCCTAAAACTGAAGCTTCTGGTGCAACCTTTACTCCATGGTTTACAGTATGCTCAGTGTTAGAACACGTTGGAGAATCTTTCAAGAAAGTTTCTACTGTACTGCGTTGCAGTTCATGCCCATTAGTGTCGTTATGCATCTGGCCAGCAACAGCTCTAGTGACAGAAATGAGGAAAAGTCAGAACTTGAGTATCAGAATAATTTGAATGGTTAAGTAGTAAATGAGCAATTACTAGTGTCAAATTCCACAGATTTGATGAAGTCTTAATTTAGGAAGTGATCATGATACATTCTTTGATATTCATTTATAGAATGAATATTAATCACTAAAAAGTTCAAATCTCAGCTTTCTTATGTCAAAATGATCCAAAGCAAAATTCTAATGTACTCTCTATGTTTTCAGGCTATTTTCCAACAATAATTCTGCCAAAGTAAACCACCAGAAAGCGTTAAAATAAAGAACCAAACAATATAATTCAGAACCTACCTATGCTCCCTGCGTCTTATGCGTCGACATGATTTACCAACACGCTTCGGAAGAGAAGTGCCATTTGAAGTAAAAGTAGAACTTCTTCTCCGAGTAGTTTCTACATACTTTGTCTTTTGACAAGAATGGTCAGAATCCTTGCTACTTTTCCAAGATAGGCTTCTGCCGGTAGATGGAGAAGATTCTATTTCAGAGCTTGAGTATGTATCTATATCACTTCTTCTCACTTCAAGATTACTTGAGCTTTCCTTTCTTCTCATAGCATCACCATTAGCCTTGGAGTCACTAACGGTTTCTGGTTCAGAGTTTGAATAATAATCATCTGAAGCATCACTTATTCCATTGCTCTCCAAAATGGCAAGCAAGTCAGCTGTAGCCCTCTCAGCTTTTTTTCTTTGAATGGACACCATCCTCAACTGCTCTTCCAGTTCCAATACCTGACCATTTGTAAGGCAACAAACAACACAAAACATTGAAAATGATTGAAGATTGGGAAAGAGAGATCAAACATCATCTACACAGCATAAGTGTCCGACTTACCCTCCTTGCAAGTTCATCAGCCCTCTGCCTCGATGATTTGGATATAGCTCTCTCTGACAACAATCTAGCTCGCAGAGATTCAATGGTCATCGTTGCCAGATCTTCTAGGCCAGCATTATCTCTGGTAAACATACAATTCAAAAAAATCAAGCTCTATTCTTTGGGCAAGGATAAAAAATGGTGTTAGAAAAACATAACAAACCACCTAAGCAATTTCTTCCAGGAGTACTCTTGACTATAAAAGTTCAAACTATGACATCTTAAAGGCAAGAACATGAAACATAAACACCCAGACACATTCTAAGCAGAGGTTCACCGAATATTCAACCGAATTTGGGTTTCATCCCCAATTAGCAACAAGTTTAACATTTCTGCATTGGCTTTAATACACAAAGCGATTTCATATGGACAATCGTAAAGTAGAGGAAAGAAAAACATTCACTTGCTACGAAACTGGCTGGAGTTTATACACACACAAAGATCGCAACTTTTTCTCATATGACAATCAGATTGTATGCAAAAGATCCTATTTTTATGAAACAAAAACCAATTTCAATGACACTCAAAACAAGCCCTCCCCAGCTCAAGTTTTCATTTTTCCCAGCTAAAATGATTCAAATCAAAACCATGGCAGCTAAACCCCGCACCAGAATTGAAAGGCCAAAAGGAGAGGGAAGTCGCCATTTCACCTGTGATCTTGATCTTCGGTAACTGAACTGGCCATTGATGAAACTGAGCTCCCTAACACCTTAAACCAGCAGCAGGAAGATTGAAATTCAAACGCCCATTTCCAGAGAGCAACAAATTCGAAAAAACCGAGGAGGAAATCGGAGGATCGGATGAGTTTTTTCAAGTCAGTGTACCTTAATAAAAACGCTGACTTGACTACAAGTCTACAATCACTGAATTCGTTCTGCTTTGGTGTTCTGCCTCATTATTATCACCGATCCCTGTAATTTAGTCCAATTAATTACTATGCAGTTTCATTAATTTTAATCTATTTTAACTCAAGTGTATTTTAATATCTGATTATTAATTCAAATCACATAAGATGAAAACATTACTGGGTTTAATCTTTTACTTCACAAAAAAAGGGGAATTTATTGAACGATAACTTTTGGGAAATCGTGAAAGTAGAAACTCCCGCTTACAATTTACCTTCAAAATTTCCATTGTTATTCAAAAAAGTTATTTTTAAATCATCCAAAAAGTTACTAGCATCATTTTTTAATAAATTGCAAAACAAAAATACATTTTACCGTTTAATGATTTTAAAAGTACTGTCATCATTTTCACCATCTTCCTAACTACCTGGATTAGGACTCCTCATAAGGTCAATATAGATGATAAGAGCTATTTGACCAAGAATGTCCTAGTAGTTCTTAAAGGCAATTGACCAGGAATGTTGAATGTACTAGAGTAGTGCGATTTGATGCTATACTTTCTCAAACTTTGTTCAACAAGATAAATAGAAGTACATATTTTCTTTTTCAGTTAAAAACTATCAAATTGTGAATGATATTTCATAGTTTCCACAAACTTATATTGAAAGTTATAGACTAAATTTCAAAAAATGGACCTAACATTGGTTGAAATGTCAATTTTATGACCCAACATTCAAAAGTGTCAATATTTGGTACCCAACATTCTAAAAATGTCAATTTTAGGACTCAACATTCAAAATGGTCAATATTTGGTACCCAACATTCTGAAAATGTACAATTTTTGGACTTTTATTAAATTCACCTGTTAAATCTATTAATTTCAAAGGGCATTTTGGTAATTTTCATAATAAATAAAAGATTAAAATTTATAAATCCACCAAAATCACTCATCTCATCTTTCCCAAAAATCCCAATAGACATTTTCGGCTAACTCTCTTTGTAACTCCACCGCTAGACATGTGCTCGCATTATCTCGTCACTACCGGAGCCTAATAACAATACCATTTTAACCCACATCTTTATCCTATCCATCAAGACGAAAATGAAACGTTTGCCATAAATTCAATTTATGAATTCAGGTCTCGTCTGACTATAAGATGCGTCAATGATGGTGTACATTTTGGACATTGATATACTCCTGAATATTCTGTAGAGGAAAATTACCAAAATGCCCTTGAAATTAACAGATCTAACAGTGAATTTTATGAAAGTCCAAAAGTTGTATATTTTCAGAATGTTGGGTACGAAATACTAACAATTTTGAATGTTGGGTCATAAAATTGACATTTTCATAATGTTGGGTACCAAATATTGACACTTTTGAATGTTGGGTCCTAAAATTGACATTTCAACCAATGTTAGGTCCATTTTTTGAAACTTAGTCAAAGTTATAGTACCAATGTTTCGAATGCGAAAGAAGATTATCAATAGTTTGGACTTTTAGTTAAAGAAAGTCTATTGAATGATTCTAAGTTAATACTTCCCCTTCCTTAATCATTATCACACATAAAATCGAGCATTGTTTTCACAGACGAAACTGTGTTGAGTTTTTTTATCAAAATAAATATAATAAATTAATGAAAATTACGGTTATGCTTAACTTGAAAAGCAGTTGAAACCTGTTGGGATGAAATTGAAAGTTATGATAAAAAAATGAAGTTGCAAGCTAAGAAGGGAAGAAGCATATGGGCCGGGTCTGGTCTTTGGCCGGCTGTCTTTTATGTGCATCTTTGTCTATAACAAAGATTATGGAACAAATGGAGTTTAACCAAACCTTTAATGTATAAAATCCAACCAAATGCAACTACTCAATATACGTAGCGAGAAAAATCTTTAGGATCATGTAATAGTGAACTCCAACTTGTAGCACCAAATTCAACTATTATAATATGCCTTACCATTCGATCGGACAGTGGTGAGAGAATTTCATCAATCGAGACTCTTTTCTCCCTCTCTTTCAAATAAATTAAATTTATATGCTATTTTTTCTTCATAATGAGCTGAATAATTGTTTTCTTTCTTTCTTTGCGGTGCTGGAAAAAGTAATAAATTGTGGTCCTTTGAAATATTGACTCCATCATATTATTCAATAGATATATCTTAAAACTATGCTTAAATGGTTTAGCCTTCCGGTAGTTTACCTTTATACATAAAGTGCTCGACAATGACCAACTTTCTCTAGAAAATGAGGAATACTGAAACTCTCAACCGTTTATACATATTCATATTCATTTTAGCTAGAGAGATGGATAACCGAGCTAGAGAGATGCATCATCAACACTCTGATTTCGAAATCGCAAAGCCAACGCACAACTTATTTTCAAGAAGGGAAATATAGTACGCCTTTATTGAACAATAAAAATGCTCATTGGCCATTGCAAGTTCTAGACCTGAGTCTAAACTTGTTAGTCACCCTCCTCAAATACTATCACACACACCATAATTGAGTTAGGGATCTAGCTTTAGATTAGCGTGAATTTTTGATATTAAAATATTTAACAAAATTTAAATGTCACGTCTTATATTTTGATTGCAGTTCGGTCCCTCTGGCGGCTCAGTCTAAACAACCAATAAAAATTCAATCAAATCTTAAGTTAAATACCTTTATTTACTCTCATCCAGGATCCGACGAGAATGGTTGTACTGAATTTGGTTATCCCGTCATCGGTTTTCTGTATTCCGGCACCGGATATTCAGAAGATTGTCCGCACCGAGAGATTCATTATTTGTATAATTCTCATTGAGTGAGTACATGTGTGTGCTTTACCATTATTTTGATTTATTTTCATTAAGCACAAAATTAGTGCAACAAAATTGATAAACGGTGATTGTTGCACTCCTTTCGTCCACCTTAATCCGTACTATGATTTTTTGACATTATTCATTATTAAAATTTGACCATATCTAAATAGATATATAATCATTAATATAATCATATTAGACATCGTTAGATTAATCGCAACATATAGTATTCAAATATCAAATTTTTACTATCTGATACTATAAGTAAATAAAGATATTGTTGGTCAAAGATGCGTGTTGGATAATGTGAAAATTCAACTGTACAAATTTAGATGAGACAGATTCTATATAAATTTATATACTACACGCCGTTGTTATATAAATTTACTCTGTGCATTTGCCTACTTTTCTGTGCAGACAATTGTAAGATCTACCATGGAGCCAATTTTAATGTAAAATTGTCAGAGAAAATGAGTGTGAGGACAACACACATATATATACAAATGGCATGTACGTAAAGTAGTCATTTCTTCAATTCCACACAACACACTCAATTGAGTACTAGAGTCTCTTTAAAAAATGCAAAGATGTTGTACTACTTCAATTCTGGACAACACAATCAATGGTGGTGCTTTAATAATGCAAAATATTTGTATGCATGTAGCCTATGTCCTTACCGTGTGCTATTTTTCTTGTTGTTTGTGGAAAGTGGGAAGGTTGGGTGATGAATTGGAGAGAAGCACATGTGATCGAGATACGTTCCACACACAAGATACTCTATAAATTGTAGTATCTATTTCAACACCATTTCTCACACATAAACCTCCAGTCCACACAAATTAGTACACCAACTTTTTTTCACTTACAAACCTTCAAAATTGCAAGAAGATGAGTAAGGGCAAGGAGAATGAGGATGCTAAGGACTGGGAGTGCTCCACCTATAAGGAGAAGTTCAAAACTTTTTCGGAGCTGAGTAAACATAAAGATAAGGAGCATGCTAAAGCAGAGAGCAACCAAACAAAATAGGGTTACCATTACAACATGGAAAAATGATATGTCATCTTTTGGATCGGTAAGGCAATGAGAATTGATTTAGTTTTAATATTATTGTTCGATTTTTATTATTAATTTTGCTTGTTGTAATTGTTATTATTAACTTTGCTAGTTTGATTTATCTTTAAGTTTATTGAATAAATGGGAACGGATGAAGATGGATCATGTATTCAAAAAATGGAATTGTTATCTTATTATATATAGTTAGCTAACATTTTACTTTTGACGCATAATTAAGAAACATTCTATGGATATGGATGTTTTATAGATGGATGTGTAATATATTTTATGAATGCATGTATGCAAGTGTTTTTGTTTTGAATAATCTTGGTGAATATTATTCTACCAAGTTTTTGAACATAAAATTTGAACGCTTTTTAAGGCAAACCTCAGCAAATGGTACCATTCAGTGCACTCTGATGACTCCATTTGGAGGTAGAGTTTGAACTAATATTTTGCATAAAATTGAGGATTAGTGCTTGACAGATTTTAAATTTAGGAACAGTATTCCTTGTTTTGAATGAATGTAAGTATTTCAAAATTTTATTATGCTATTGGACCTGAATTAGCTAGTATGTGAATAATTTTTAGTTGGCACATTTGATATGATGTGGGGGATGTGGCATGTTGAAAATACCATTAAAACTTGTGACCCATCATTAGTTGTGAGTGTTGACAAGTGAGGGTATGTGTTATATATATCCCATGGAATAATAATTGATAGAATTTTTTCCCTGTTACCTACTGGTTTAGGATGGAGAAATATTTGGTAAGAATTTGTTAGAATTGTGGATGCTTCCTGGCATCCTCCAAACTTGCCTGCGATTGGAATTATTATCAGAAACTCTGATGGAATGCTAATCTCTTCATATGCTGGTTTCACTTGTGCTACTACTTCATTGCTGGCAAAACTAATAACTTTGCAGAAAGGAATTGAACTTGCTCACATGCGTTAACAATATTTTTCCTTGGAATCAGATTGTCTGTTAGTTGTTCAGGCTATACACAATTCTCACAAGGGCCCTTGGCCTCTTTATGATATGCCTACTACATCAAAATCTCCAATTTTGCTGAGATTGTCCACATTCTCAGACAAGAGAATCATGCAGCTGATGCTCTTTCCAAACATGGCTACTCCATATAAGGAAACATACATCTCTCTTACTCAGAATTTCCCCAGAAAATCAAAGGTTGGTTGATCCTTGATAATATGGGTATGCCTACACTTAGATTACACAGGGATGCTACTGAATTTTATACTTGAAATGCAGCCTCAAAGTACACCTGTTAGATGCTCAACTGATCAAAAGCTATTTTCAAGTATACCAGCTTCACTGTTGCAACAATCCTGGACGATGCTCACATACTTTTGTGGTGAACTCACTAGCTTCCCTTCTCCCGATCTAGGTTACGCTCCGTATTTTGCAATACAATTCACAAATAGGCTTCTATAATGGTGCTTAAGGTGTTGGTTTTTCTTTTGTATAGTGTGGAAAGTTTTTACCTCCATATTAGTTCATTCTTTTTGGAAGAATTATCATATGACCTTAGGCTGTTCTCTTTGGCATCACTCATATGAGTGTATGTATACTTTTGCCAATTTACTGATTTGTATAAAATTTAGGAAGCCTATATAAATTCTCTCCACTTTTCAAAGTGGGTTTAATAATCAAAATTTCAGGGACATTTATCTGAATCAAAATATCATCTTTTTTCTCTCCATCTCTCTCGCGAACAGCCCTCCTCTTCGGACCTTTATCCGGCGGGGGTCACCGGCGAATCCACCGGCACGGTGACCCCCTCCCACACCATACCATTGCTTCCAGCACCCTCCCTAACCCCCATCACCAGAACCCCTCTCCCAGCCTCGCCCATTTAGGGGTCTAGGTTTGCCGGCCGGAATTTGTACCGGGAACCTTTGATCGGAGCCCAACGATAATGGGTTTCTCGGTTCAGACTCCGGGAGTCCTATTGCCGCTGATCGAATGGTCAGATCTACACCGAATCACCTTTTTTTGAGCTATACCTGTCTAGATCCGGAAGCCGACGAGCTACGGAGTTCCGAAAGTCTAGAGGTAGTATCGTGCTGACTGGATTGAGGGATCTTTGGAGTCTTGGCACCGAGTATCTTCTAGGTCACACGCGCTGCGACGATGCATGTGGTTTTGCCGCCATCATCCACGCGCCGCCAAGTAGGAGCCGCTCGCATCGCCGGCGTTGCACGCGGTCCGCCGCCTTCGCCGAACGCGCTGCTTTGCGCCCTGTACAACAAGTGCTCCCTATTGTCGATGCACGCGCCACGGTCATCCTTGATCTTCACCGTCAGGCATGGCCTGGATTCGGGTTCTTTCTCTTTTCTATTTTTCCTTTATTTAATTTCCTGTTTGTTAGATTTTTTAGTTTTTAAGGGATATGTGATTGTAACTAGGATATTTTGCAAAACTACTTTGACTAATTTATTGAGCAACATTACCTATTTGTTTGTCATGTCCCCCTTAATTCTTAATTGGCGAGAGGGAAGACCCTTTGGACTTCGGTCTGTGCATCACAGTTGAGGAGAAATCCAAGTCGTAGTAGTTTTGACGACTTACTATTGTCGTTTCTGCGCATAGACTCGTCGACTTTGAGCATTTAGTTTATCCTTTATGCCGCAAGTTAAGGATACTATACTTGCCAGTCGTTTGATACTTTTGTATCACTCCTCAGGAATCTTTCGATATGTCCCTTTTTATGTAGCACCACTGAGGCAAAGCATTAATATGATTATGCCGGAAATCTCTCTGTAATCTCATTTAAATCGCTACAAAAACCATCAGATGGTTTTATGTGTGACATTGGGTTTACCCAATCATATACTTTTATTGTTTCTATTTAGGGTTTGAGGAGGCGTGAATAATTCTCCTATTCATTAGATGGTCATGCCTTATAAAACAAAACAAAAAAAAAGGGAAATGGGTGGGTTTGAATACTCGACACGCGAGAAACAATTTAGATGCCATTCATTAATAATAAAATGAAATATGAGAATTATGATATCTAATTTCGGGTGAAATGATGTGCCAATTGTCTTTTATTTAGTACAATTACAATGAAATATGAGAATTATGATATCTAATTTCGGGTGAAATGATGTACTATCACTTGGCTTTTATTCATTCATCAAGGCCTGTCATTTTCGTCAACCATTCCATTGAATCAGTCAGGAAAGCCGATTATGAACTATGGTTTCCACCTCTTTTTCTTGAACAAGGTAAAAGAAGAAAAGAGTATTGATCAAAATACTGAAAATGCTAATTCAATTCACTAATTTACTATCGTGATTCAAAATATTAATAAAATAATATTATTATTTCTTGTCGTTTTAGTTTTTTAAAATATCAAAATGTTAAAAAATATTTTTATACTTTTACACGATATTTTAAATTATAAAAATAAAATGATGGATTAAACTATATATATCCATAAAATACAGAACGGAGGAGAAAGAAAAGGTTCTAGAAAAGCAAGGGATGAATACTTCAAACCTAGCATTTTGCGGTGAATCGAGCCCAGTTATTGAGTATGCACCGTCGATCATTGTCGGCACCTCTCAAAACCGGCAAGTCCTTCTTTGTCTTTGCTTCGGTTTCCATGACCCCAGTACTTAATATTCATTTTTTTGTTAATTCAACAAATATAAATAATAAAATATTATTTGATAATCTTCTTTAGAAGAAAAGATGTAATGTACCTCAAGGGACAAAATGCCTAAATTGAAGTTTGCAATCAAACAGAATAACTTTAATCACTAAAATTATTATTACGTACATTGTAATATATTATTCAAAACAAATAATTTAACAATATCTAACATAATAACGATGCTATGAAAAATATCAGTATCCAGATGTAAAGTACATTTATAAAGTTTACTGAAAGTACTAAAGAAACTACATATATAGGATGGAGGAGTTATCCATCCATCCATATTAATTTAGAAATTTGGATTGAAATATGTAAATTAAATTTGTTATTCCGTACTAGCTCATCTGTTTCGCACTAATCTGTATAGTTAATTTTTCAGAGTGAGAGTTAAAAAATATTAATTTTTAAATTTAAGAATTATATAAAAATCAAATTATCATGTTAGATATTGTAAAATTCTCTACTACATGCATTTTTTTAAAAAAAAAGTAATTTTTTTACACTTTATTAGTATGTGCAATAAAAGATATTTACAGTGAAACATGATCACTAAATATATCGTGAAAAGTTTACTGGATAGATTTGGGTGATCCATATGAATGCAAAATTAGAAAGAATTGTGATATTTTGTAAGTTTAAGTTCCATAGTTTTTGTTTGGAAAAGATGAAATGTTTACTATAATAATTGTAAAATTTGTATGCAAATATTTTTAGGCGGAAATACAAAAAAAAAAAAAAAAAACATTATTGGCACAACCTACCTAGAATGGTGGTTTATAGCATGAAAGTTGACAACCCAATTAATTAATCTTGGACTTAATTGGTTCATCTCAGCATCAAAATTCAACTACATTCCCATGCAAACCTATATTGTTGGTGCAATAATAATGAATAAAGCTTCGATAAATACCTCCACAAACTCAGCCATAAATATTAGCAAGCTTAATCAGCTGATTACACATGTCCTTCTCCTTCATCCACATCCATGGCTGACACCACCAACAAAATGCCACTCCTCAGAGTTCTCCTTCTCCCATGGCTTTCACACGAGCACATCTTACCCTTTTTTGACCTAGCCAGTATATTATCTGCAAGAAACTTCCATGTATACATATGCTCCACTTCTGCAAATCTCGCTTCCGTACGGAGTAAAATAAAAACCTCCATGATCGAGCTGGTGGAGCTCCACCTTGAGACATCTCCGGAGCTGCCACCTCTCCGCCACACCACCACTGGTCTGCCGCCGAACCTTATATCCCAGCTGAAAAAAGCTTACGAGAACTCTGCTCCTGAGTTTTCCAGGATCTTGACCTGTCTGAAACCTGATTTGGTGGTGTACGATCTAAACCAGCCGTGGGCTGCGGAGATCGCCACTGTGAAACGGATTCCGGCGGTTCAGTTTATCTCCGTGAGCGCCGCGTTTGTTTGCTTCTGCCTCCACGCGGCGAAGAGCTCCGGCGAGAAGTTTCCGTACCCTGAAATCTATCTCAGGGACTACGAGAGGCTGTTTAAGCTGCAGGGGAATAGCGACGTCAATGGCGGGAACGTGTTCTTCCAAGCCCTGAACCTATCTCACAAGATTCTGCTGATCAAATCAGACCGAGAAATCGAAGGGAAATTCGTTGATTTCCTTTCTTCTTTCTCTGGAAAACGTGTCGTCCCCACGGGCCCTCTGGTTCAACAGGACGATGGGAGAGATGACGGAGAAATCACGGCGTGGCTTGATCGTAAAAAACAGGCCTCCGTCGTTTACGTTTCTCTCGGGAGCGAGTACGTTTTGAACAAAGACGAAATTTACGCTGTTTCACTTGGGTTGGAGCTCAGCCAGGTTGATTTCATATGGGCCGTTGGATTTTCTCCGGAAGCCTTGCCGGATGGGTTTCTCGAAAGGACTAGAGGTAGGGGAATTGTTGTTAAGGGTGGAGTTTCGGCACAGGTGAAGATCCTGAAGCATGCCGGCACCGGAGCTTTCTTGAGTCATTGTGGGTGGAATTCAATCTTAGAGAGCGTGGAATGGGGTGTTCCCATTGTCGCGGTTCCGATGCAGATTGACCAGCCTCTAAATGCGAGGCTGGTTGAATCTGCAGGAGTCGGATTTGAAGCTGTTAGAGACGAGAAAGGTGATCTCCGGAGTGATGAGATTGCCGGAATTATTAGAAAAGTTATGGTGGAAGAAAGTGGGGAAAAAGCGAGGAAGAAAGTGAAGGAAATGAGTGAGAAAATGAAGAGGAGAGGGGATGGAGAGATTGATGAACTTGTGGGGGAATTAATACAACTTTGCCAAAACTATCAAGCATAGGCAAGTAAAGTAAGGCAACGTGATGAATACATGCATGTATAAAATAGTCGAGTGTCATCAATTGCACATCGAGATGCAATTTTTGTTATGTAAAAAAAAACGATGCAATTTTTGGAATAAGTGGAAGACGTGCTAAAATATATATGCACGGCTCATTATATATATTCTCTAGGCTAGGCTAATTATAGCTAAAAATATATGTATGATATCTACACACATGTACACTATTATAAGCAGTGCCGGTCCAAGAATTTTGGGGGTTTGAAGTAAAAATAAAAAAGACCTATATTTTAATTTGATTGTAAAAATTGGGCCTTTTTTAATTATTTTTAATTTATTATGTATAATTATTATTTTTAATAGTAAAAATACATACTAAATACACTTAAAATTTATAAAAATTAGACCTTCTTTTCGGTCCAAAATTGGGGGCCTGAACCACTGATGTCAGTTTATGCATATGCTGGGCCGGGCCTGATTATAAGCTTTGGAGAGTTACGAAATGGTTTTTGTTTTGCTGTATAATTTCATGCTACGTGTAGTCAATTGTATTAGAAATTGTGTATTAATACTAGTGTTTAAGCGGTTAATTGCTTATAGTGAATAGATTAAGCAAACCAGTAGGCTTTTTTACAGCTTCCAAAGGAATTAAAGAGGATGATCCTCTTTGACCTATCTTTTTTAACATCTTCTCGAAAATTTTATCTTTTGTTTTTTACACTAGAAACAAATAGCGTTATAGCCTTCCTAGAAATGCAATCCCAAAATCCCATCTTAGTTATGCTAATGATACACTGTCTTTTTGAAAGCCTCTTGAAAGAACCTCATTAAAATACAAGCTATTTGCGTACATTTGAGGAAACCTCTTACCAAAACATAAGCTATGAGATGAGTGACTTCTATGTTAGTAGACATGATTTCAAAAAATAAGATCAGACAGATAAAATTCATTATGAGCATGAAATTAGGTAGCCTACCATTTAAATATCTAGGAGTACAGATATTTTCAGGAAGAATTCTCAATATTCACTTGCAACCAGTTTTGAGAATGATTGAGAAAAGACTAAATAACTGGAAGAATATCTGACTGATAACTGGTGGAAAACTGACATTGATTCAGTCATGCATTTATGTATTCCCTTCCACAGCACATATGGAAAGTCATGGTTCCCCCAAAACAAATAATAAAAAAGATTGAGAGACAATTTTCAATCTTTTTCTGGGGAAAGACTTAAAATTGTCCAAAAAAATTATGGAGAAAGTGGGGCTCACTCTGTTATCCCACTATCCAAAATGATTTAGGACTGAGATCACTTTCCACCATAATACAAGCATTTTCATGCAACCATGGTGGAAATATCAAGCTGGCAGTGCTCCTTGGACTCAGTTCATTGCATCATTGCCAGTCTCAAGAAGAAACTCACATACATGGAAAAGGATATGCAAGACTAATTCTTTTGCAAAATCCAATTCAAGACTCATGTATGGTGATGGACACATTGGACAGTATAATTTCAAGTTATCTAACCGGACTATTTTTGGACCACTGATTTGGAAGAACTTTAGCTTGCTTGCATTGTGGCTGATTTCATTGCAAACAAAACTACTTTCCAGGGCCGGGTCTGACCCAGTGCGGGCTGTGCTCCCGCATAGGGCCCAAATATTTAAGGGTCCCAAAAATATATTTAGGTGAATTATACATATGTGTTTTTTTTTAATTTTTAAAAAATGTAATAACTGGAGTTATATTTTGAAGGAGTTTTTTTCTCTTTGAATTTGGGTCTTTTAATTTTTTTAATGGCCTTTTCTTCTTTGAATTTGGGCCTTTTAAAATTTAAAATGCTTATCTTACTAATTTTAATCTTTTGGATAAAACTACATTAATCCCAGTATATATTATTTTGAATTAATTAATAATAATATGATATATTTTACTATAAAGGGGTCTAGAATTAAATTTTCGCATCGGCCCTCAAAATACGTTGGAACGGCCCTGCTACTTTCATCCATTATTTGCAGTATGTCCTACCTCCAAATATCACACAATTTCTTCAGTCCTCTGTCATTTACCCTCAGAGACCAGATTAGCTAGTTTGGAAGCCAGATAAACTAAGAAATTTCACTTTCAGATCTACATATCTAAGACTGAGACTTCCTAAACCTATTCTCCCCGTGCTGTCAACAATTTGGTCCAAGATAATTAAGAAAAAAGTGTCTGTCTTTATGCGGAGGTTGCTAAATGCCTTGCTTCCTTTTGATGACATTTTGGCTCAGTTTCGATTCAACCTACCCTTTAAGTGTCGTTTCTGTAGTAATGTACACTTTCTGCAGCATTTTTTTAATGAATGTGACATTTATGTTAAACTGTGGAGAGTAATGCATGGTATATGTGCTTTTGCATATCTAGAGCATGAAAATGTTTGGGATAGATTAGCCACTAACCGGACATTTACATGTTTATCTACACTGCATTCCTCTATGAATCACATTGCCCTATCTATGTGTGCTGGCTATAATGGAAAGTAAGAAATAAAATGATTTATGAGAGAATTACACCATGCAGTGAAGGTCTAGTCAATGCACTTAAAGATATAATATTTTGTTCATTACTGGCTAAACCTTTATATATATCTAGACCAGTTGATTACAAGTTTACAGATAGTGGTTATGTTCCGCCAATTAGAAAGCCTCCCAAACCACTCATATCTATAATTATTTGGTCTAAGCCTTTGCAGGGAGTTAAAACTAAATGTAGATGCATCCTGGCGTGAAACTAAGGCATAAATCTCTATTATAACTAGAAACTTTTATGGTGTTTTCATTAAAACCGCAGGTATTCATACTGATTCTACCTCTTCCCTCTTTGCGAAATATTGACTATTGAGTATGGGATCAAACAAGGACTTGCTCTATCTCTCTATCCTTTCATATTGGAGTCTGATTGCAAGATGACAGTAGAAATGATTAAAAATCTCTCCAAAAGCCATTGGGAATTATTTTCAAAGGTTGATGAAATCTCACAACTGCTAGGGAATAATTTTGTGATCCATGTACTAAGAGAAGCCAATCAGCTAGCTGATAGGCTTGCCAAGTTCATCAGATCAAGTAAAAATGATTCCTCTTTTATTTGATCCACTCTCTCTCATAAAGTACATGGGCTGATACTACTTGATGCCAATCCAACATCGTCTCTGAGAGTATCCAACATTTGATGGCTACTGCTACACATCTGTGAAAGGCTCACTAAACAGCTCATCATAATTAGAGGTATCTTTGATCCACAAATCTGCTCAACTTGGTTTCCCAACTCTCTGCATTCTAAAGCACCTCAATATCTCATCATTGGTGCTCAAATTCTATTTTACCTAACTTTAATATTCTGTTGTATATGCCATTTCTTTAGACTGTCTCAAGATTCTCGGGATTCTCGGGCGTCTGATATGCTCTTCGTTTTGACGTTGGTTAAATTGATTTCCGCATGCAACCTTGAGATCTACTCTAATGAAACGAGGGTGTCTTTTTGGCACCTCTTTATTTTATTTTTTGCAAGCATTGCTCCAAACGTTTGAATATATCGTTTGAGATATTTTGTAACAGACTAAGTCTGAAATATGATATTTTATTTTTTAAATTTTTTATGGGTATAAGAAAAATAATAAGAGACACATAATATTAATTGTCCCTTTTTTTGTTTTTTAATAATATCAATTGCCCCCTTAATTCAAATACGAATTCTTTAATTTCTTCATTTTTATTACATTGTGTTAGTGCTTCTTATTTAAATTTTTCGAGTAACCGTCTACAGCATGCATCACCCAACGCCCTCTCTTTCCTAAATGCTCTCTAGAATTTTGTATAAATACTATTCATTAACCCAAACTTCTATGTACTTTTCCTCTTTTTCTGACCAAATCTCACCGATAACGTATCTTCAACGGTAATAAACGGCAACTCCCATGGCGGCGCCGCCGCAGCTTTGCGGCGGCAACCCCCCAAACCGCTCCTTTTTGCAAGCTTTAACATCCAGACCTTCCCCTCTCTCAGATGTACTCCCTTCCAACCCCGAAATTGTCCCAATCGGAGAACACAAAGGAAAAATAGCATGCATTGTTTCGCCGGAACAGGCAAATCAACTTGCAGTCCACTACCAGAATGCCTTGACAGGCAAATTTGAGCGAGGAAAACCGGCAATGGAGACCCTGAATGAAGCTTTCAAGTCGATCGGTTTTTTGTCGAGTTTTCAGCTTGGATCTATAGATTACCGGCATATCCTCATCCGGTTTCAGGACCAGGAGGATTACCAACGATGCTGGCTCAAGGGGCAGTGGAATCTGAAGGGCTTCCCTATGAAGGTACTCAAATGGACAACGGATTTCACTCCTGGTACAGAATCTTCTAATCAAGATGGATTCTGCCACTGCTGCACTCACAAGGCCCTCAGCTGTGAAGATGTGTGTTGAGATTGATTTGTTAAAGAAGTTGCACACTGAGATTACAGTAGGAGTTGCTGGTTCAACCATTGATCTGGAAATTGAATATGAGCCAATTCCTGCTTATTGCTATCACTGTAGAAAGATAGGCCACTTATTTGATGATTACAGAATAGCTCACCCACGAGAGAATGATGATTGGAGGAAGCAGCACCCTAATTCAACCTCCTCTCAAGTCCCCAAAATTCCAGCCCCTGCCCCCAAACCAACCCTTCAGTATAGACCTATATCAGCCCCTAAACTCTCTCAGCCAAGTCCTATAACTACTACTACACATAGTCCCCTCAATGGAGAAACTTCTGGTACCTCAGCAAAGGAAAAAGCAAGACTCATTGCTGCTCAGGAACTCCATAAGAAACAGTCTTCCTTGCTGCCAGAAGAACTTCCAAATATGAATAACTCTCATCCAGTTATTGCCATCTCAGAAGATGGATCCACTGAGGCTGAACCTAACCCCCCAGTCAATGACACATCAGACACCAGATTGGAGTGGAGGCCTAAAACCAGAAGGACCAGCTATGCCAAAGATGACCTTAGCATCAACAGCAGCAAACACTCTAGCCCCTCTCATTTTTCTACTGATAAGTTGATCTTTCTTTCTCAGGAGAAGAACAGGTCAAACAGATTCCTTCCCCTCCAGGACCAAAATGCAGAGAATGTAGAGAATGAAGAGATGGAAAATGCTGGAAATGCAGAACTTGGAGACATGGAAAATGCAGAAACAATTTTGGAAAAAGGGAATCAGGTATCTGAACCCTCACAGATAGATGCAGCTTCCACTGGCACTCATATGCTAAAAGCTCAGTCTACAAAGCCTCAGGTGAGCACAACACAGGTGAGACAATCTTCAAGGCTCCTTGCTAAGCAATCATCTGCAATTAAACTCAGAACCTATTTTACACAGCTAAACCAGATCATGTCTGGTTCAGCTACTAAAGGCTCTCCAAATGTTTTTAATGATTGTTAAAACCCTTAAAATTAAATTCATAGTTTGGAATATTAGGGGCATGAATACATCAATTGAAAGACTTGAAGAACTACAAAAAATTCATAAATTTGATCTGATCTGTCTAATAGAGCCAATGCATGAATCTCATAAATGTGTTGACTTTGCTGCCACTCTTAAATTCACTACTTTCTTAGCTGCTACAAATGAAAGAATATGGTTGATGTGGAATGATAGTCTTAAGGTCAATCTTGTCCAGGACAATGTTCAATTTCTACATGTATCTATTTTCAGCACCACACTAAATGATAAGATGGAGTCTGTGTTTGTGTATGGCCTTAGAACTAGAAAAGAAAGGGAAACTCTATGGACTGATCTAGCAAAAATAAATTACCCTGAGACAATTTTTATTGGTGATTTTAATGCTATAGCCTCAATTTCTGAATATAAAGGGAGATCCACTCCCAATTTGAGGAGTATTAGAGAGTTTTCATTTTTTATTGATAGCATGCCACTTGAACATATAAACACTGTTGGGAATCTCTTTACTTGGACTAATGGGAGGTATAAAAATCAATTTGACCTTAGCCAGAATGGTAGGACTAAAACACCAACTATTCAAAGGTTAGATAGAGGTTTATGCTCTCCACTATGGAAATTAAAATTCCCTGACTCTTCTATATTAATCATGAACAAGGAAACCAGTGATCACTGTCCCATACTTTTATGTATAGGTAGCAAATTAAAGTCATCACCAAGACCTTTTAGATTTATCAACACCTGGTTTAAAAGGGACACTTTCCTTCAGGTTATTCAAAATTGTTGGTCTGCAAACATTCAAGAGTCTGGCATGCTTAAATTTTACCTAAAATTGCTCAGACTTAAAAAGGTTTTGAAAAAATGGAACAGAGATGTTTTTGGAAATGTTCATCAAAATGTTATTAAAGCAGAAGAAAATCTTAGACTGCAAGAAATTGCCTATGATTATGATCAGAGTGAAATAGAACTGATTAGACTCAGACAGGCTAAATCTGATCTTTCTAGGGTTATTAAGGAACAAAAACATTTTTTCAAATACAAGGCAAAAATTAAATGGCTTAAAGATGGTGATGATAACTCTAAATATTTTCATAACTCTGTGAGGGAAAAAAAGAGCAGAATGTCTATTACAAAAATTTTGAACTCTGCTGGTGAGTGGATTGATGAGGAGTCTGAAATGGAGTCAGAGGCTGTGTCCTTTTTCTCCAACCTTCTCTCATCTGACAAGGAATCAGACCCAGATTTCTACTCTCATTTTCTGTCTCAAATCCCTAAATTAATTTCATATGAAGATAATTTAGAGTTAATTAAACCAGTGTCATTAATTGAGCTTAAACAGATTGTTTTTTCTCTGAACAAACAAAGCAGCCCTGGTCCAGATGGCTTTACTACTAATTTTTATATGAAGGCATGGGACATAATTCACCTAGACTTGCTTCATGCTGCAAATGACTTTCTTTCCAGCTCTATAATTCCTAAGGGTATTAGTAGTACATGGATTGCTTTAATTCCTAAAATTGATACTCCCTCATCTTTTAGTGATTTTAGGCCAATTAGTCTCTCCAATGTAGTTAACAAAAAAATTTCAAAAATATTGGTGGAGAGACTTAAGCCTTTTATGCAAAAAATAATTTCCCCTCACCAAACTGCTTTCCTTAAAAATAGAGACATAGCTGACAATGTGCTATATGTTAAGGAAGTGCTTAGATTTATAGATAGAAAGGGTAGGCATCCTAATTGCATCTTGAAACTTGATTTAAGGAAAGCTTTTGACAGGGTTTGCTGGAAATTCTTATCCAGTGTTCTTATAAAATTTGGATTTCATGGTAAATTTATTTACTGTGTTATAAAAAACTTGTCTCAAGCATGGTTTTCTGTTTTGTTAAATGGTGCACCTGTAGGATTTTTTAATTCATCCAGAGGTATCAAACAAGGTGATCCCCTCTCTCCCTTTCTCTTTAATATTTTCTCTGAGGCCTTTACTAGAAGCCTGGCCTATGTTTATGAGATTGGAAATCTCCAGTACTATAATTTGCCAAATGCAGCTGAGAAAATATCCCATCTTACATATGCTGATGACACAATCATTTTTATGCTTGCTAGTAAATCTAATCTAATAAAGATGAAAGCATTTTTATCTGTCTTTGAATCTGTCTCTGGACAGAAGATAAATTATGATAAAAGTGAGTTTTATATTAGTAAGCATGCAACTCAGTCAAAAATCACAGAAATAAAGGATATTTTAGGCATGAGAAAAGGACAGTTTCCATTCAAATATCTTGGTGTGCCTATTTTTAAAGGCAGAATAAAAAATGTTTACTTCCAGCCTGTAGTAGAAATGATTGATAAGAGATTGAATAATTGGAAAATAGGTGGTTGTCACAGGGGGGTAAGATGATACTGATTCAGTCTTGTTTATATTCTTTGCCTCATCATATATGGGCTGTGATGGAACCTACAGTGCACATCATTAAATTAATCAGAAGAAGGATTTCTGTCTTCTTTTGGGGTTCAATTGATAATAGGCCAAAAAAAACTTGGAAAAAATGGAATGATTTATGCTTTCCTATATCAGAAAATGGCCTTAATTTCAGAAATATTTCCACCATAGTGAAGACTTTTTCAGTCAAACTATGGTGGAAATTTCAGATTGCAGCTGCTCCCTGGACCTCTTTTTTGGCTTCTCTTCCTGTTACTTTCAAAAACTCTCACTGTTGGAAGCGTATTTGCAAAATAAACTCTTTTGCTGAGAGTCACACTAGAGTAATACATGGTAATGGAGCATGTAACTTTTGGAATGCTAACTGGACAGGTTCAGGTCCTCTATGTGATATCATTGATCCCCAGAATACAGAAATCCCATCAGACTGCACTGTAGCCTTTTTTTATTCAAAATAAGCAAGAATATTTGAATCAGATCTCACATTATACTGATACCCCTCTTTTATCTTATTTACAGGAATCCTCTCTAAAATCTCACAGAGAAGACAAAATCATATGGATGCCTGACAATAAAGGAAGCTTTTCTTTCAAAGCTACTTATAACCTGCTCATACCCAAAAGAGGCACTTCTATGTCCTTGGAAAAAATTTGGAACAAAAGAGTACCAAAAAAAATCTCAGTCTTCATGTGGAAGGTAATGAACTCCATTTTACCTTTTGATAATGTTCTCTGTTACTATGGTTTCAATATAGTGTCCAAGTGCTGTTTCTGTGATCAGTCTGACACATTGGATCACTGTTTTAATGAGTTTTATATTGCCTCTGAGGTCTAGTCTGGTGTAAATGCATTTGTCAATATAGTCACTCCATCTTTTAACACTATTTGGAGCAG
This sequence comes from Sherardia arvensis, assembly GCA_948330725.1. Classification (NCBI taxonomy): domain Eukaryota; kingdom Viridiplantae; phylum Streptophyta; class Magnoliopsida; order Gentianales; family Rubiaceae; genus Sherardia; species Sherardia arvensis. The sequence continues at coordinate 7,686,175 of OX415236.1, read as the reverse complement.
AATTAGTTATTACCTTAGCAGACCTGGTTTTACAAAGATACACTCTATATTAATCCACAATGTTGTACTTTTCACATTTTGGTGCATCTGGAAGGCCAGAAATAGACTTATTTATGAAGAAATTGCACCAAACACTAGTCACATTATAACACAGATTAAGTCTCTTGTTTTCCTCTCCTTTGCTGCCAGGCCTTTCTTTATTTCATCCTCTTTTGACATTGAACTGGTTTCAAATGGATACTTCCCTAAGCATCTTAGGCCTCCTAAACCTACAATTTCTGTGCTTAAATGGTCAAAGCCTGTGGGGGGATTTAAATATAATGTTGATGCTTCATGGAAATCCCCTCTGGCCATGGGCAATACTGGTCTGAGTGTAGTGGTTAGGAATGAAGTTGGTAATTTAGTATTTGCTCAATGCATTTATACAGTATCACAATCACCATTGCATGCAGAAATTTTGGCTATTGGTCTAGGCCTCTCAGTTGCTTCTCAGTACAGTAGTCAAAAAGTTTTTATTGTTTCAGATTGTGCAGAGGCAGTTAAAATGATTTTGGATCCTCATCTGGCTCACTGGAAATTTTTTAATCTCATTGATGAGGCACATCAATCTTTGCATGATTCTGTTTTATCATTCTCCCCTAGAGAAACAAACCAAGTCTCTGACTCACTTGCCAAACATGCTTGTAACACAAAAACTAGTGCTATTTTCAGAAATCTATCTCAGTTACCTGTTGAAGCAAGAGGCTTATTAAACTTAGACAAGATGGAATTAGCTTCTGTTAGGATTCATCCCCCCTAGATACAGCTGCTACGCTCACTCTTTGTTACCTTGTTCTTTGCAGATCCCTACAAGATTCAGATCAGATAACCAGCTACATGCTTCACCACTATGCTACCAGTTACTACATCTGTTTGGCTTCACTGACCTGCCTCTACTCCTATATTTCATGACTCAAAGAACATTTTCTTGGTGCCGCCTTGTGTTTTGAATTTTCAATTCACTAATAGGCTGTGAGAATTTTTGGTTCTAGAAGTCAATTTTTTTTCCTAGTTAGTACTTGTATAGGTTCCACATTTTTGGAAGCTTCCTAGCTTCATGGCTATGTGTAGAGCCGTTAGGTCTTTATTCTTTTGCCTCTCCACTTCATGTAGTGGGAGTGAGAAAACTACAACCAAAATCCAATTTTGATTTTATTTATTCGGTTTGGGGAGTCAAATATATTCCCCCCATCCTTGGGATGGTTATTTTTTTAAAAAAAAATCTTATTTAAATTTTATCAAAAATAACGACGTGTTACATAAAATTTGCTACTTAAGCACATTGTAATTGTGGATACTCTAACCAGCGAGATTTGCTAGCGGTTCCGCTCTTTTACCGCTTACCGTAGTTTGTTTTGTAAAATAAACAACTTAATTTAAACTTAATGTGACTTGACAATGAAAATTTGAAACGAATAAATTCATAACAGCTTGGAGATGTCAATTTTTCCAAATTAAACTTGATGTTAAAATACTTGAATCCAAATTACTTAATAGTAATATATAAACTAACAACATATTTAACTATCAAATCACAATATACTAGAACACACACATATATATATAGAACCATGAGATATGTGAGAACCCAATCTTACACCATTGAATAATTAATCTGACGGCTCCTATGATAGCAGTTCAATATTAATTTTCGCGGGTCAATACCGGGTTATAAGCCCCAGACCGGGTCATAAGCTTACACGCGGATCTTATAAAATAGCCATTTTTCCGTTTCTGCAATTTAACCCCTATATTTCAGCGGATGTTTAAATCTTACCCCCAAATTAAAAGTTTTTTATCCTTATTATTTGTTCTTAGCCCCAAAAAAGCAATAACAGCCAGTTTATTGGTAAAATTAAGTAAACTTGAAAGTAATTCATATAATACTCTTAAATACTTTCAATATAGTTTGAAAATACTTTTCATAGAATTTAAAATAATTCGGTTTTAATCAAATTTTGAATGTTTAAATTAATGGTACTACTAATTAAATTTGAAAGTACCGCTGTAATACTTGAAAATACTTCCAATATAAGTTAAAAGTATTTCACATAGAATTTCGAATTATTTTAATTATAATAAAAAATTCATGTTTAAATTATTGATACTACTAACTACACTTGAAAGTACTACATAATTTACTTGAAAGTATCTCCAAGATAGCTTGAAAGTACTAAGTTTAATTAAATTTTGAATATTTAAATTATAGGAACTACTAATAAACTTCATCGGTACTGCGGGTACAACTCGAGAGTACCGTGATGTTGCGTTGTGGGTGCTGCATTTCTCGGTACTGCCGGTACAACTCGAGAGTACTGCACACTTGTGCTATGAGTACTGCATTCTCTGGTACTGCAGATACAACTCGAGAGTACTGTGCGCTTGTGTTGTGGGTACTTCATTTCTCAGTACTGCATCGACAACTCGAGAGTACTGCGAGGTTGTGCTGTGGGTACTGCATTCCTCGGTACTGCATCTACAACTCGAGAGTACTGCGAGGTTAAGTTGTGGTACTGCATTTCTCGGTACTGCAGGTATAACTTAAGAGTGCTGCGAGTTTGTGCTGTGGGTACTGCATTTCTAGGTACTGCAGGCACAACTCGAGAATACTGCGAGGTTGTGTTGTGGGTATTGCATTCCTCGGTACTGTATCTATAACTCGAGAGTACTGCGCACTTGTATTGTGGGTACTTCATTTCTCGGTATTGCATCTACAACTCGAGAGTACTGCGAGGTTGTGTTGTTGGTACTGCATTCCTCAGTACTACATCTACAACTCGAGAGTACTGCGAGGTTGTGTTGTGGGTACTGCATTCCTCAGTACTACATCTACAACTCGAGAGTATTGTGCGCTTTTGTTGAGGGTACTTCATTACTCGGTACTGCATCTACAACTTGAGAGTGTTGCGCGCTTGTGTTGTGGGTACTTCATTACTCGGTACTGCATCTACAATTTGAGAGTACTGCGAGTTTGTACTGTGGGTACTGCGTTCCTTAGTACTGCGATCTTGTACTGTGGGTACCGCATTCCTCAATTTTTATTAAAATTAAAATAATTAAAAAATCTATGTGAATTAATTTGAATTTATATTGGAAGTACATTCAAACACTTTAAATATGAATTACTTTCAAGTTTAATTAGTACTACTAATAATTTAAACATGGAAAAATATATTAAAATTAAAATACTAATGAAATCTATGTGAATTACTTTCAACCTATATTTGAAATATTATGTGATGTTCTTTCAAAATTTAAACTAGTTGTACCAATAATTTTAATATATTTGTATATTACATATTTTTTGTAGTTGTTTCAATTTAATTAAAATGCAATGTATCTTTACTTTAAAATAAATTAAAATTCTTTAAGTTATGTTAGAAGTAAGTACCTACAATTTTAATGCGAAGTACTAAGATTGTTATTGGGACAAAATATACAAGAACAACACTAAATTGAGGTTTTAATTATTGAGGTGTTCTTTAAAAACGAAACACTAAATACAGGGGCTAAAATGCAAAATACGTGAAAATAGTTTGAAGCTTTGTTCATCGTCCCCAAATTCACTGTCCTTCTCATCTCCAGACTTAAACGGCGACGAGCATCACCGAGGACATTGCCAGATTTCAGAACGCCGCGAATCGAATTTCTCATCGACCTCGAATCAGATTTACTTGCAGAATCGGAGATATCGCCGATGCATAAATCCTCCTTCGGAATACCGGAGATCGATTCGTGGAGGAAGGGCGTCGGACCAGACGCCACAAATCGCCGGAGTACTCTCCGAAGTCAGAATCAGATGATATCTCGAAGCGGCAAAATTCGCCGGAGGCAGAACACTAGAGATGGACGGACGGAGTTAACTTCGACGCGTTCTGGACGAAGAAGATGAATCGGAACTGTACGCCAAGTGGAGAAGATGAATCGGACTGTAGGCTAATGACCCGAAATTGAGCTTATGACCCGGCTCAAGATCCGCGAGTTTTGCACATATAATGTCAATTGATCAGGACCGTCGGATGATAATTAAATGGTGCAGATTAAGTTCTCATGTAAGAATTGGTTCTCACGTAGGATGGTGGTTCTCACCTGATCCCAATTATATATATATATGATGCTAGTACTGAAAATTCACTTTTTGGTCACATATTTATGAAGAAATAATGACTTGAATAGAAAACCTTATGCATGTATGTTGACAAAAATCTAAAAAGCACAAATTTTGTAGCTGATGAACAAACAACCAATGAAAAACAACCCTAATTTGATGAAACACATCGCACACAGGTCATTTGTTTTGACAGAGACCAATCAATTCATCCACCAAGACGTCAATCTCCTCATCCCCTCTCATCTCCATTTTCTCGCTAATTTCCTTCACTTTCCTCCTCACTTCTTCCCCACTTTCTTCCACCATAACCTTCCTGATAACTCCGGCGATCACCTCACTTTTCAGATCACCTTTCTCATCTCTAACAGCTTCAGCTCCGACCCCAACTGCCACCACCAGCCTCGTATGCATTGGCTGATCATTATGTATTGGAGCCGCCACGATCGGAACCCCCCACATCACGCTCTCCATCACAGATCCCCACCCGCAGTGGCTCAAGAATGCTCCGGTGCCGGAATGCTGCAGGATCTTCTTCTGAGGTGCCCATCCTTCAACCACCATTCCCTTGTTTTTAGTCCTCTCGAGAAATCCCTCCGGCAAGGCTTCTTCGACGCTGGTTTTGTCTCCGTCCGGAAATCGAACCACCCATATGAAATCTACCTCGCTGAGCTCTAATCCCTGTGCAATTACCTTGATATCGTCTCTGCTCGGAAAGGACTCGCTCCCGAAAGAAACGTAAATAACAGAGCCTTGTTTTTTCTGATCAAGCCATGCTATGATTTCCTGGTCTTCTTTCTTATCATCATCATGGGTAGATTCTTGGACAAGAGGGCCGGTTGGGACTACTTTTTTCCCAATCAAATTCGACAAAAAATCGATGTATTTTCCTTCGATTTTTCGGCACGATTTAACAAGCATGATCTTGCTGGTGCTTCCATGGATCGAAGGAACCTGTCCTCGTCGGTGAGGCCATTGAACTCAGGTCCACCTTGTGCCTTGAGCTTGGTAAGCTCGAGGCCCGTGAGATAAAGCTCCGGGTGAGGAAATGGTTTTCCAGGGTTTTTCATAAAGTGCATAGCGAACGAGAGTATCGATGTGCTGACTACCATGAACTGAACTGCCGGAATTCCCATGCCGTAAGAAATTTCCGGCGTCCAGTACTGGTTGAAGTCATACAAAACCAAATCGGGTTTCAAAGAAGTGAGGATATCAGAAAACTGAGGGATGGCTTCTTCGAAGACGATTTTGAGCAGATTAATGAGATGAGGCGGCACGCCGTTGGTTGTGTGGTAGTGAGGAGGAAGCTCCGGCGAGGAGGGAAGATTGAGCTCTATTAATTCTATGGCGTCAGAGTATTTTCCGGTGAGGCTTTTCTTGACGGAAGAAAGATTCACCGGAGTGGAGCATATGTAGATGTGGAAATTTCGGGTGGATAATCTCTTGGCAAGCTCTAAGAATGGAGATATATGGCCGTGGGCTAACCATGGCAGCATGAGCACTTTCAGATGGTGATTCTTCTCCATTGATGAAATGAAAATGACTGGAAATTTGTGATTTTCTTTTTCCAATGAATTACTCCTTTCTAAATGGTATGGGATGATATATCACTATCATTTGTGTACTTTATATACTACTCTATCCGAATTATTCTTTGTGTACTTTATATACTACTCTATCCAAATTTATTCTTCAAAGTAATATTTTCACACTTTTCAACACACAACTTTAACCATTAATATATTCGATTAATTAACTAATCGATAAATAAAGTATCATACTTGAATATTATGAGTTGTAATAATTTTAACAATATCACATTTATATCATTCATTATTATATATCTATTTAAATATATGGTCTGAGATTAAGAATGAATAGTGTCAAAATTAAAGTGTGAGCACTTGGTCGAGACGAATCTTTTTCTCACTTTCAAATGCACAATTTTAAAATCAATATCTTTAATTATGTATATTTTCATTAATAAAAATTTGATATTTGTAACTGTGTCATATTCGATATCATTTATGATTATATATCTATCCAATAAAATATTATAAACTTATAATTCGAATATCTAATTCTAATCTCACCAGTCTTTTAGTTAGCTTAAAAAAAACTTTCTGTTTAAGATTCAAGAAAAATAAAACTTAATTTTTTATGTTAGTTGCCACATATAACTCATTCAAAAAAATTATTTTTTCCATAACAAGTTATGAATTGAAATTTCATTCTTTCTTTAAATATAAAATAAACACACATCTTAATTTTTTTTCACTTTATGTATATTTAACGATCTAGTTTATTTAATTTATAAAGAGTATAAAATGCTATAATTTTGGAGGATTCAATTATGATTCACGTATACAACCCAATTCTAATTTAAATATGTGACTAAATAGATAAATGTTAAGTGAATTTAATTTTATCATAGTTAAACTTATCTTAAATTGATATTTATCTAAATACGTTTAAAATCTGTTACATGCCAATTTTTACATTGTAAATCATTTTTAATTATACACTCATGTATGAAATATTACTCCTTGAACCTAAAATTTAATTTGATTTATCATTTTATTTCAAATAAAAATTTCTCATGAAATGTAACGTATATAAACGGTGATATTTGGAAGCGGAATGAATTTGTAATATATACTTCATAGTTAAACGTGTGTAATTAGTTAATATACATAAATACAACTTATCTTATGGTAACAAGCATTAATTACAACAGTAAAAAAAGTAAGTAATCTTCGTGAATAACAAGAGTATGTATTTAAGATAAGAACATCGTTATTATAAATATTTCACTAATATATGGAATCTTTTTTGTTCTTAACGAGTGCTCATGGGTACTCGTTAGAAAAACCGTACGTATATATTATCGGAAAATAAAAAATTTGATATTTCTAATGATATTACGTTTGATATTATTGATGATTATATATTTTGCGAATATATGTTAAGATTAATAATGAAGAAAATCAATTTCAAAGTGTGACAATTAGGATGGGATGGATATTTCACACTTTCCAACACACAATTTTGAACATCAACATCTCTTATTACGTAAATTATTGGAAAAATAAAAATTTAAAATTAGTAACGATATAATAAATGATATTACCTAATATGACATTTGTTTCTATTAATATTATTGATAGTTATACATTTATTCAAATATGTGGTTAATGATAAATGTGAACACTAGGATAGCACGGATCTTTTTCACACTATGCAACTTACAATTTTTACCATTGATATCTCTAATTAGTTAAAAAATTAGACAAAGTCTCTTAAAAGTCTGACTTTCCTAAGTGTTATGAAACTACCAATATATATTTAAGGTCAAGTGATACTATTTTGTGTTAAAACATTGATAGTATCAAAGTGAACATATAGTAAAACATGTTTTAATGCAAAAATTCATGAATTTACATTAAAACATTAATAAAATTCAAATAAAAAATTTTACAGTTCAAATTAAAAGGTACACTTTATAAGTTAAAACGTATAAACACTCTATTGGAAAGTCAGGAAAGTTGGACTTTCAGGAGACCTTCTCAAACAATTATCAGAAAGTAAAAAATTGATATTTTAAGGATATTACATTTAATTTTATAGACGATTATGTATTTATTCAAATATATTATCAAAATCTAATAATGATTAGAATCAATATTCAAAGTGTGAATATTAGGTTTAGATGGATTTTTTTTCACACTTTCTAACAAACAACTTTAAGCATTAATATATTTTATTATGTGTATCATTGGAAAATAAAACTTTGACATATCGAACGATATCACATTTGATTTCATTAATAATTATATATTTACTTAACAGTTTTCCATTTTAATATTAATAATATCTTTATTTATAAAGAAAATGTGATTATTAAGTAAGATAGAACGATATATGCTAATGCGAGAGATGCGCCGAAACTGTAAACAATTGGAGGAGGAATTAGGGTAGACCGCAGAGGGATTGAACGATAGAAATTTATTTCATTTTATTTATGTCAACTGTTTGATTCTAAAATTATAAATTAATTGTGATTTTCAGATATTTTATTTTATTTACCATGATGAATTATACTCCACTAAACGTATTTGTGATGTCTAGTTTTAAATCAAAAATATTGGATAGTGCATACAAGGTTGAACCATCTTACTACATAAAATTTAATTTAACAATCCACATATGATAATTAATTTGATTTTTGAACGCCACTTTTGACTTGCATCATATATACGTACAGCTTCCCGATTATTTATTTTTGACAATTCTACTAATTACTTAAATATTAAAGAGAGACGAGGGAGGAAATTGAAGTAAAATTTTATTTGGTTTGTATGAATCTAAAAATTTCAGATTTTTTCACTTTAAAATTAAGTTTTTGTTCTCCAAGTCTAGACTTATAATTTTTGTTTTACACTTGCGAAATCCCGACGAATCAAACAAAATTTTATTTCAGACTTACAAAATCATAACCCAACCAAACAAGATTTTTGCAAAACCAAACTTTCAAAATCCCAAACAGAAATCCAAATTCTCAAAATTTTAAAACAAAATCCAAACTCTCAAAATGCTCTTCAACCAAACACTCCTTAATGCTTCAAATTTTGTCAGAAGAGAAAGGTTTCAAAATTAAAAGAGTATAATTGGGCCCAGTTTGCCAGAACTTATAAGTAGAGCAGTTCAATTTTGTTCAATTCAATTTAATTTAGTTTAATTTAGTTATATAATATTTTGATCAAATTCAGGTAAATTAGACACGTTGATTCTATTTTTCGATACATTAATTTTCACTTCAGATCAGTTCAATTAAACTTAGTCCAGTTCAGTTCAATTCAATTTAATTCAGTTCAGATCAGTAAAAAATAAGTTCAGGCAAACATGCCCTTAAAATGAAGTGTGTCATATAAATAAAATTGTTTTTCTGAGCTTATTTCTTTTTCAACTGAATTGAACTGAATTAAAACCAGCTAAATTAAAATGACACGGACTGAAATGAACTAAAGTGAAAATTAATTTATTGTATAATTGAAGCAGTGTGTCTAAATTTACCTGAATCACATCAAATTATATTTTTCTGAGCTAAACTAAATTGAATTGAGCAGAACTAAATTAAACTAAACCAAACAGATCTGCTTGTAAATTTCAGTGAACATGACCAAGTACAGAAGTTAGGTTACTATATTGTTTTGATTTCCTTGACGATTGCACGCACTCACGCACGATACACTCACGCACTATTTTACCATATAGAATGCTGAATTCATCAATCTGATAATTATTAGGAGTAAATATTTCAATTTGCAAATAACGGCCATTCTTGAGACATGTACCACACACCATAAGAAGTTCAAGCAGAGAGATATGCCTACTCATCGACCTTGTTTGAGGGAAATGTGAGAAGAGAATTTAGCTAACTTGATTACTATTCAAGAACTTTCATATTGTTCTGAGATGCTATATGAGCAAGTTCAACCAGTTATACAATTGCAGGGCCTGCATTGGGAGATGAAGAGGATGGGAGGAAGGACGGAGATCTACTACCCTCACTATTTTTCATATTTGAGAAGATAATTTAGATTACCCTTTCAAGAACTTTCTACTGCTTATTGTACACTAGTATTATCTTAATGTACTAGCATTTTGTTGTTGTTTGTGGGAAATGTGCAAACTTAATCATTTTTGCATGCAAAAGTTAAGAGTTTTTCATAGAAAACTTTGTCTGTTTGAATGTGGCCAAGAATCAAACCTTTTTCCTTTTGCAGATTCTTCATTCATAACTTGAATGCAGAGAAACTATATGACAATGTTGTTATGCATCATCACCCGATAACTTGAGTTTTGTCCCTTTCATTTTAGTTTCCTTCCTAAGATATAGAACTCTTTCGTAATCGTTATTTGTTCTATAGTCTTAATCAAATTAATAATGTGCACGATACACTCACGTGCGATTTTCAACACGTTTCATGCACTATCTCAGTACAAATGGCTAAATCCTACAAATGCCTAATAAAAACATGATAAACACATGCTCACGTGTCATTCTCAATACATACCATACATTATCTCCTTGCTCACGATATTTGCACGCTCGTTCTCGACATGCGACATCTAAACATAGGTTTAACAGTCTAAATTTTAACTAATTGATTTGATTTTTGTCAGAAATGGTTTGATAATCTAACAAATTTTTGATTTCGGATTTAACAGGAATCTTCGCACTACAGAGAGGTACCCGTGGTCGTTGCCTCATCTGAGAATGTTCCAACCAAGATCAATCAGTAAGTGGTATTTTTTATCCAATTAAACCAGAGAAGAGATTTAGACTACTTTTTCAAGAAACTTTAAATTGTTTGTTGTAACGTAGTATTATCTTATTGTACTAGCATTTTGTTGTTGTTTGAGGGAACTGTGCAAACTTAATCATTTTTGCATACAAAAGTAGAGTTTTTCATAGAGTATTTTGTCTGTTTGAATGTGGCCGAGAATCAAATCTTTTTCCGTTTGCAGATGCATCATTCATAACTTGGACGCAGAGAAACTAAATGACAAAAGCTCTCGAGTGTCATAACCCAATCACTTGAGTTTTATCTCTTTTATTTCAATTTCCTTCCTAAGGTATGGAACTCTTTTGCAATCATCATTTTTTTCTATAGTCACAATCATTAACTGGTTTTACCGCTGCACCTTCGTTCATTCCGCCGCACCTTCGCTCATTCTCTGCACCTACTTCGCTCATTCACGATGAAGCCCTCTTCCCAGAGCTTGAGGAAGGAACGCTCGGCTCTCATCACTCACCGATCTAAGAAGGAAGGAAAATCAGTTGATGAAGTAATTGCGGAGATGGAAGTGGAGCTTCCCGTCCCGATTCACGGTGCTAGTCACCCAACCCATGCTAGGTGCCCTTATTCGTACTGTGATATGCTGGCTTGGTCCAAGAACCAAATGATGATGCACAACGACCAAGTTCATGCATCTTATGGGTTCTTCTGCCACAAATGTGCTGCTAGTGCTCCTGATAAGAAAATGATGAAAAAGCACATCAAATTGTGCAAGGTTCAATACCAGGTGGAGGATTAGGAACTTTTGATAGGGGTGATTGTTTAAAACCTTTTGAAAGAATGTAACTAAATATTCATATTATTGCCGGGGTTTTTCCCACTGGGTTTTTTCACCCCGGCAAAATTTTGTTACATTGTTTTTTTTTTTTTGCATTTTTTCTCATTGTTAAGTAAGTTGGATGATGTTTGATGAATTTAGTTGGATGATGTTTGATGAAAAAAAAAATGAACCGGGTTGATTTATTTTTATAATTATTTGCAAGATACAAGCACGTACGTGCGATTTTAAACACGCGCACGTGCGTTTTTAAACACGCGCCATGCACTATCTCAGTACAAAGGCTAGAGACAACAAAATATTAGTAAATAGATATGATTTAAACACTCTCACGCACCATTCTCAATGCATACCACAAATTATCTCCTTGCTCACGATATAAATATATGGTCAAAGTCTTGATATTTGTTATCAAATTAAAGATATCTTAATTTGCAGGTTTGATTATTATTTATTTCTATAAATGCTTTACATGAGCAGGGTATACACGGGTCATTTCAGAGATTATGATCCTGTGTGTTATGAGTTTTAGTTGATTTTGGATCTTGGATTTCGAGACTTTGCAAAGTCCTGGATTTAGATTAGAATTTGCAAAAACTACATTTTGTCAAAATCTTGTATGGTATGAAATATTGAAATTTGGATTTTGCATTTAGTAATAACTAATAATTTATGTATGTATTTGTAGGTGTACATAAAATTTAAAAAATGCTCAACATTTATACCTTTTAGCACCGTTAAAGTTAAAGTTGACATTTTTACTATTTTCTTAGGGTATTGAGTATATTGAGGTTAAAAAAAATAATCAAATTTCAGTTTAAAATAAATTAAAATACTTTGTTTAAATTATAAATTAATATTTTTTTTAAAAAAAATAGGCCCTATTCTCGTAAGCATATAAGTATATTATTCATTTATTTACCGCAAAAACATAATTTGATGAACCAAAGCAAATTCAAGTGAATTAATATATTGAAAAGTTGAATCAGTGTAACTAAAATTTGGTGAGAAAACAAATAACTTGGAGATCTTGGTCTAAAAATTGCTATCATTTGCTTGAAAATAGTTTAGTAGATAAAAACCGTCATCTTGCAGTAAAGAGTTTCTCTTTGAAACTCTAGTAGAAAATACAAAAAGGTAATTGTTTATGGGCAGAATTATATGGGTAGAATTTATGTAGTCATTGTCTAACCATTTAAAAAGATCTAATACATGGTGCAGGACAAGAAAAGTGGAAGAAATTGCAGCTCAACACTCAGGCATACAGGTAGGAAAAAGTAATGAATCATTTTGGAATGCATTGTGGATTGGTGAAAAAGCTCTTATTGATGTTTGGGATGAGAATTCGAAAGTTCCTTTCTTTGATTTAGTTGTGCAAGAATTATGCTATCAACGGGAAACATATATGGAACTTTCGAAACATGAGTTTTCAAATACATTTCTTGAACCGATTTCAAAACAATTTCCAGTATTCAAAGATTGTGATGGAAGCCTAATGTAAGTGGTATATTTTCGATACCTTTTGCATATGAGAAGATTATTAAACCAAAGAAATTACACGTGCCATCTTTCAAACATATGTGGTCTAAGTATATGCCCAGAAAATTGACACTTTTTTGCTAGAGATTAGTAAACAGATTAGTTCCCACTACAGATATATTTGAGGATCTATATATCCATCAACCTTTGGTTTGCTGCTTCTGCTATGCATCTTGTGATGATATACACCATTGTTTTAATATATATGATAACATTTAATGGATATGGATATTTGTGAGTAGATTTTTTAAGTCTCGGTGAGGATCTATTATTTTATTATTGAAATTTAAATGAATCATTTGTGTCTAAAAAGAACATTACAATGCTGATAAATGTTGTTACAATGTGTTATATCTGGTGTGTTAGATTAGCTTACATATTTAATCGGAACATAATAAGTAAATAGGTGCAAGATATGATTGTGTCTATTCTGGAACATATATACATCATGGTCTAAAGTTAAAATCCCTAACTTATCATGGAATTTAGTTAGACCTGATAGAATTATTAAATCGAAATTACCTGATAATGGCATCATAAAGATACACAGTGATGGATCTTTCTTGAGAAATGAAAAAAGTGGTGCATGGTTTGTTCTCAGGGATTCACCTAGAAGAGTGTTATATGTCAAGGCACAACCTCTTCAAGTTCAAGATAATCTGAGCCAACAACTTTGGTTATTGGCCTAGAGAGAGCTTTTACCAAGACAATCCAAGTATACAAGTGGATAGTGATTCTTTGGTGTTGTTGAAGATAATACGGAAGGTATTCAGGATTTACGTGGAAATTAACGTATATTATCAGAATCATCTGGTCATTGACAGGTGAACTCTCAACCTCTTTCTCGTATATCTTTAGAGAGGAAAATGATGTAGATGATGCATTAGTAAATTCAATCAGTGACTCAAATAGAACATCAGTTTATAACCAATATTTAAACTTGCCAAGAAATGTAAAAGTTCTAGTTGAAATGGAAAGTATGGAAGTTTCATACTCAAGATTGCCTAAAATGAATATTTTCTATGGACTTGAATATCACTCTTTGTTTTTTAATGTGCATGTCACATGAAGCTATAAGTTGTGCTATATGGGGTGTAGCTGCTGATGGAAGATGTGGAATTATATGGTGCCATCAGAAGGTAGAAAAGTAACACCACAAATCTAGTTGGAAAGAGAATGAGAAGCAAGGTATACTGGCCTGAACTTATGCTTAATGTAGGCTCCTTTTTATGCAAAATAAATCTCTTTAGTGCACTTTATGGGTGTATTAGTTTTAGTTTAAATCATGTACTCGTCGACAGAGTTGGATATCGCAGACCGAACCTTAAATTGCTTGTGAGTAGTAAGTCCTCTCATTGGCAGAGTTGGGTATCACATAGTGAACCCTAATTTTCTTGTGAGGGTAGACATGCGACTAAAACTACAAGTAGTTGTTTTCACTATTTCTCAATATATAATGTATGATCTGTCACTTTAATTATGCATGTTGAGCCTTTACAAAGGTTTGGTGAACTTAATAAACGTGATCACCCACTATTTAGTGGTTCTAACACTATTACAAAAACCTCCATCTAAGACATAAGTTTAAGGCGTTTAAGCGGCGAGCTACTATTAACCAATTCCGATGCCTAGCGTGGTTGTAACCAGTCGCGTCCACGTGACCGAAACACTATACGAGTTCGTAACTACTTCGCTTCTTCTACAAGTAAACGACTTCGTTATTAGCCAATGATTCGAACTTACGAGTTACGACATCGTTACGTAAACACCATCGATAGTCCTTTGAGAGTTTGGAATTTAAAACCCTAGACGAAGGTTTGCCGAGTTCGTAACCATTCTCATTCGAGCAAATAAACTATGATAGGTCAGACATACTAGCAAAGTCGTAATACGAACTCTAGTCGGCATCAATGCACATTCGTAATCATTTTCACCCGCAATTACGCCAGAATAGATCGGACAATGTTGCGATTTCGTAATTAGTGAATATACTAGTACACATCCAATATACTTACGATGTCGTTAGTGTAAACAAAAACATAATTTATATGTGCTAATATAGTTGTGCATTCGCAAGTGACTTATTTATCAGATAACGACTTAGCTTGCGAGTTCGAAGACACCGTTTACGGTGGAAAAAAACATAACACGACGGAAATAAACGATGTGCTCAGGAAAAAATTTAAGAAATAAGAGAAAATGTTTTAAAATTTTTTCAATTTTAAGATACATCCATTTAAGACATTTACTTTCCAACTTCACATATGCATGTGAAAGAGAAATCGCCTTGAATTCCTTATTTTTGTAGTGGTGTAATAATATATATATATATATTTTTGAAAAGCATCGCACATGTTTTTTAACATCGATCGTGAAAATTATAACAAAACGGAATGTAGTTCAAGCAAAATGAACCGAGGACTACGTTCATATTGTAGACTTGTAGTTGAAGCCAAAATATAGAAAAGAAAACTAAACATTGCAATAAACTCGAGGTTGCCTTGCCGGCTTGCCCGTTGCCATCGGTATACGTATACTGTTATCATGATTTAGAACAGAGTCGAATAATCTCATCTCGGAGGAAGTTAATCTCCTCATCGCCTTTCTTCTCCAACGTCTCACTCAGATCCCTAGCTTTCTTCCTCACTCCTTCCCCACTTTCCTCCACCAGAACCTTCCTTATCACCGCAGCGATCTCCTCACTCCGGAGCTTTCCGCTGCCGTCCCTCACCGTCTCAACCCCGACTCCGACCGCCTCCAATAGCCTCGCATTCAGCGGCTGATCGATATGCATCGGAATCGCCACGATCGGAATCCCCCACTTCACGCTCTCCAGTATCGAATTCCACCCACAGTGGCTCACAAAAGCTCCGGTGCCGGAATGTTTCAAGATCCTCGCCTGAGGAGCCCACCCTTCAACGATCTTTCCCCTGTTTCCGATCCTCCGAAGAAATCCCCCCGGGAGAGAATCTTCGATGCTTGGTTTTTTACAATCTTCGCCGGAATTGGGAAACCTTATGACCCAGATAAAGTTCACATTGCTGAGCTCTAATCCTTTCGAGATCTGATCGATTTCTTCTTCGGTTAAGAAGTATTCGCTACCGAAGGAAACGTACACGATTGAGCCCTTCTCCTTCTTGTCCATCCAATCAATGATTTCCTTATCCTCTTCCCTGCATTCGTCGCTATCGAAATCCTGAACCAGGTGCCCCACCGGGACAGCTTTTTTATGAGTAATGGTGGAGAACAGATCGATGTATTTACCTTCAATTTCTCTGCAGGTTTTGAGCAGCAAGATCTCCGACGATCTGATTCTGGCGTTAATGACATCTCGGATGTCAACGTCGCCGCTTCCCTGAGTCCTTCCCAGCTCGTAATCCCGGAGATAAATCTCCGGGAAGTCGTCTCTCAGCCCGGTGACGAAGCTGCAGAACGTGGCGCTGCCGGGAAGGAATTGAACCGCTGGAATCCCGAATTCCGATGCGATTTCCGGCGCCCATGCCTGGATATAATCGTAGATGACAATATCAGGCTGGAGAGATTTGAGAATGTTAGAAAACTGGGGGCTGGATGATTTGTAGGATTTCTGGAGAGGGACCATGAGGTGCGGCGGCAGGCCGTTGGTGGTGTGGAAGTGGGGAGGGAGCTCCGGCGAGGAGGGGAGGTGGAACTCGACGAGTTCTATGGAGTCGGAGTATTTTCCGGTGAGTTTTTTCTCGACGGAGGAGAGGGTCACCGGAGTGGAGCATATGTAGATGTGGAAGTTCCGGGTGGAGAGTCTCTTGGCGAGCTCGAAGAAGGCGGAGATGTGGCCATGGGCTAGCCATGGCAGCATCAGAACTTTGAGCTTCATGGCGGTTTTTGTTTTTCCTGTCAACGTTTTCTTGTGGGGAATAATATATAACTGGAAGGCGGCCTTGTTTGACTGTGACAAAGTGTGGGTGAATTATGGCGCCAAATGCCTCTCCCCATGACGAGACACCCACTGGCGGTGTGGTGTGTGCGGAAGTCAAACTCTTTCTAGATGGGATAGACATATTTTTGTGTTTTTCAATTGTTTGATTGATGATAACAACAGACCAAGTGCAAATTGTTCAGGGCGATTGGAATATTTTGTGTCGTCTGGTTGAATGGTTTGGCCTTTAAAACTGCTAAAATTATTTGGGCTGTTTAGATTATTTTGTTATTTATAAATAAATATTTGTACGTGATTTAAATATATTTATACAAGCTAAAATATATAATATTTTATTAATAATAATTAAAATAAATTTTTTACTATCTAAATTTAAAAACACTTTATTTATTTTAAAAAATACAAGTTGGATGAAATCGGCTCTGCTAAAACTGCTTAAACTACTAAAACAGCTTGACCTGTTTAGAATTTTTTAAACTAGTTGGAAGAAAATGAACTGGACAGGCATTCTGTGATCTAGAAACAAGTAATTATTGGTAATTTCTAGATCAAATGTTTTAGAACATGCACAAGAGTATTAATTAAGCTTGTTTTATATTGCAAGTAATAACAATTAACCAAGAAAAAGTTAATGAAAATGACGCTTCACTGATTGTTGATCGACCGTTTATTTAATAACAGGAATAAAATAGATAGTTTGGTGCATTTGATAAGTGTGAACAAATATTTTTAATATCTTTTCCACCCTTACTGGAAATTTTTGGTGAGAAATGTTATGGTTCTCACTTCTCCTGAAAATTTGCTTTAGAAAAATGTACTAGTCAAGTAGAAGCATCCAGGTCTGGTCAAAGAATTGGTCCTATAGTTTATTATTTTAGTGGATGCATGTCGGTTAAGAGATCCTTTGTGGGATTTAACTATAATTCATAGGATTTTTTAAGTATAATTCTTAGTATATTACAAATAATATATTCAATATATTGTAATAATATCTCGGCAAAATTAACTTAGATGTCCCGATTCCCATTAACCGTTTAATAAGAAATCCATATCCAATTTCAATTAATAGAATTTTCAACATTAATCTGTAAGCATAATCACATTGCCACGTCACCATGTGTTGTTCAAACATATATGTATATACACTTTGATACAAATCGTGGACTGATCTGACACCCAAAAATTAATATAGTTGAGACTTGAGATAACTGAAACTAAGGAGTATCCATCTAACTATAGATAGTCAAAATTTTGGTCATAAATATATTAACAGAAAAAAATAATCTTGTACATATCTGAAATTTAAATGATATAAATTAAGATTCTGTATGCATATTCGATACTTAGTCAGATAGAGAAATTAATATAAAAATGATTAAAGTGACTTGGATTCAGAGGGAGACGTGGTAGAAGATAAAAGTGGTTAGAATTTTTTAATAGAGGATTTACATTTATTTAGGTATATATATGGTTTAATTTAATACCCTCAAAAACATATAAATATTATTTTATGAAACTTTGATCTTCTTTTAATAGTGCCCTAGTACTTTTGCATATTACAAGCCGGCATGCCGGCAGATCCAAATCTTTGAATCTTAAAAAAACTTCAGTTCCGAAAAATAAACTTTAAAATCTTGTCATCTTAATCTTACGAATGGCTCTATGAACAAAACTTAGGCCATATTAATTTATTTAATGCCTAAGGAGAGTCATCTGACTCAGATCTACGTAGATAGTTTCAGTTTAAGGACTAAAAAGAGTGATGAACTTGAATAATTTCAATGTTTGCAAGAAAATAATACATGAAGAAAGAGCAGTGCATTTTGCAAAACCTTAACTATATATAAAACGGATGGAAAAACATGCTGCTCTAGTATTTTTCTTATTATATATAGTCCGTATTTTATATGTTAAATTAATGTATATAATATAATTTTTTCTCCGTATCAAATAAAAATACGGGTTATGGATGATTAAAATATTAGCTTACAAAAATAGTATTTCAGAAATAAAAGCGAATGAAATGATAAAACCCTAGCATGATCAAATACGGTACAAGAACTCAAGATCATTTCCTCTCACATAGACCTAACAATTCCTCTACAAGGGAATCAATCTCACAATCGCCTATTTCCTCCAATTTTTCACTCATCTCCTTAGCTCTCTTCCTCACACCTTCCCCACTGTCTTCCAGCATAACCTTTCTGATAACTCCGGCGACCTCCTCGCTCCTCAGATCACCTTTCTCATCCCTAACAGCTTCAGCTCCGACTCCGACTGCCGTCACCACTCTCGCATTCAGTGGCTGATCGATGTGCATCGGAACCGCCACGATTGGAACGCCCCACTTCATGCTCTCCATCACCGAGCTCCACCCGCAGTGGCTCATGAACGCTCCGGTGCCGGAATGTTTCAGGATCTTCGCCTGAGGGGCCCACCCCTGCACCACCACTCCCCTGCTCTTAGTCCTCTCGAGAAATCCCTCCGGCAAGGCCTCCTCGATGCTGGTTTTGTCTCCGGTTGGAAACCGAACCACCCATATGAAATCAACTCCGCTGAGCTCTAATCCCTGTGAAATTACCTTGATTTCGTCCCTGCTCAGAAAGTACTCGCTCCCGAAAGAAGCGTAAATAACAGAACCCTGTTTTTTCTGATCAAGCCATGCTATGATTTCGTCGTCTTCTTTGTTATCATCATCATGGCTAGATTCTTGGACAAGAGGGCCAGTCGGTACTACCTTTTTCCCGATCGAATTCGACAAAACATCGATGTATTTTCCTTCGATTTCTCCGCACGATTTAACCAGCAAGATCTTATTAGATGCTTCCATGGATCGAAGAAACCTGTCCCTGTCGTTGAGGCCATTGAACTCGGCTCCACCTTGTGTCATGAGCTTGGTGAGCTCGAAGCCGGTGAGATAAATCTCCGGGTGAGGAAATGGTTTTCCGGGGTTCTTCATAAAGTGCATGGCGTATGAAAGTATCGCTGCGCCGGCAGTCATGAACTGAACCGCCGGAATACCCATGCTTGAAGATATTTCCGGCGCCCAATACTGGTTGAAGTCATACAAAACCAAATCGGGTTTCAAAGAAGTGAGGATATCAGAAAACTGAGGGATGGTTTTCTCGTAGGCTATTTTCAGAGGTGTCATGAGATGAGGCGGCAGGCCGTTGGTGGTGTGGTAGTGAGGAGGAAGCTCCGGCGAGGAAGGAAGGTGGAGCTCAACCAACTCTATGGCGTCGGAGTATTTTCCGGTGAGTTTTTTCTTGACGGAAGAAAGGTTCACCGGAGTGGAGCATATGTAGATGTGGAAATTTCGGGTGGATAATCTCTTGGCAAGCTCTAAGAATGGAGATATGTGGCCGTGGGCTAACCATGGCAGCATGAGCACTTTCAGATGGTGATTCTTCTCCATATATTTTGTGTATAATCAAAAGATGTTTGATTTTCCAATGAATTTCGCTCCTTTTTATGTGGTATGGGACGATGACATATATGGCATAAGTACCAATATTCAAGCATATTGGCCAACCTTGTTCCATCACTTATAGGCCAAACCGAATTTGTGTTCTAGAGCTTTCCCATGTTCCTGGTCCATTCCGCCTGCTGAGTTGCTATTGGTTTTCTCCACAGACAGTTTGTCCCTGGTTTTTTTGTATCCTGAATTTGTCCGACTGAATTTAAAATTTGTGCTTGCTTTTGTCCGACGTTGTTTTGTCTAAATGCTCTAACAGCCGGTCGCATCATCTCTAAATCATTTCTTCTCTGACCTGATCAATTAATAAATGGGACCTGTATCGACTGTGTTCAGAGAAGGGAACACCAAAACCGATGTAAGTGGGATGTTCACTTTACTTTAAACATCAGGATGAGAACCTTTACTATGCAATTTATTATATTTTATTTTTGTAATTAAAATACAAATTAATAAATATATTTTTAATTATTATATTCATGAAGAACTTTAATAATATATAATTATAACAATTTTAATTATATTTTGTATCATAAAATAAACTATCGCGCAAGCTCCGAATATAACACCTCAATTTTCTTACTAGGAATATGGCGCCAAATTAATGCCTCAGCCGTGACGAGATACGCACTGGCGGTAAGCGGTATGATGCGTGAGGAAGTCAAACTCTTTCCAGAAGGGGATTGCCATTTGTGTTTTTGAGATATTTTAATAATAATGGAAAAATAATATCTTCTGAATTGTTTGACTCACCAGTCACCAAGTGCACATTTGTTCTGACCTATGTTAAACTTGAAAATTTAAGGGTGTGTTTGGTTGGACAAGTTTTTGTAAAATTTGGACTATCCAAGTCCAATTTTGTAAAATCTTGTTTGGTTCAACAAATTTTTCAAAATCCAGACTTGCAAAATTCTAAAAACCAATCAAAGATTTTGTTTTATACTCACAAACTCAACCCAACCAAACAAGGATTTTGCAAAACCAGACTCTCAAAAACCCAAACAAAAACCCAAACTCTCAAAAACCAAAAACAAAATCCAGACTCTCAAAAATCTTGCGAACCAAACACACCCTAAGAGTTGCGGTGGCCATCTATGGCAATCCTGATTTCGCCAGTGCTTGGTGTGTGCTATACTATTATTGGAGGGTTGGGATAAAATTATAAAATTTTAGTAAATGCCCGTTCGAACAAAACATAGTGCCTACTAAACGTGCTTGAGCATCCTTCTTGTATTTCGGATGAGATAGCCAATTTATTATGAAGTCGTGACGTCTTCATTCTACAGAAATTACACTAAAAGATAATGCATTTATCGATATCAATCACAAAAAACGTGTTAGAAAATAGAAGGTTTGGAAACAACACATAATCATCAAACAAGCATTGGCCCCAACCGCAACAAAGAAAAGTCTGCTTCGCACTCGATACAAAACAATCATAAAAGCAATGGCCATCAGTTGAACTGGCAGCGTTTGGATTATTCAAAGCCCTGGGGAAACTTAGATGGTGTCAAGAGGTGGAAAGCATATTACTTTCTATTATTTCTATTCAAAGAGAAGAGAGTGAAAATATATGATTCAACTGATGAAAAAAAAATTTAATATAAGATTCATATAAATATAATTTATTTACCTTTTGATATGTAAGAGAATCTATATGATTTGATGTTTAATATACCCCGCACGCGCCTACCCATGCGTGCACACGCACGCGAAAACGCACATCTAATTTAATGATGAATGGTGCCGTATTAAAGGTCATAATATTTCCAATTAATTTTAAATCAAGAGGTGTCAATTTTTTCATTCATTTAAAATCATATCCATGACTTGAAATAGTAAAATTTATATTAGTTGTGTCAAATCTTACCAAAAGGTACATTCTACTACTAAACATTATATAAAATAATCACAAAATCAAACTTTGTAGTTTGGCGTAACTTCTGTATAGAAGTTCCAATATTTGTATAAAAGTCCCATGTTGTTCTAGCATAATTTCACTATTAAAACCACTAAAAATATATAGATATGAAACTCACACATCAACTCGATCTGGGGTGTAAACGTAAGTGCTTGCATTGTAGTGGAACCTGGAGAAGTAATCATCCGGGCCAACACTTGGCAGCTCGGTGTAATCCTTGAAGCTGTGTACAACACACTTTCTTTCAATGGTACTAGAGTTCTGAGTGTCCATGTGATCTGACAAGAAGAGCTCCTTTGCCCCGTGGAACGTCCTGCGACCACACCTGGTGTCTTCTGGGCGGTAGTACCACTGCACCTCCAAATTGTAGTGGTTCCGGCCGCGGGTGCGTTCAATTTTCCGCACGTTCCCTATGCAGGGCTCATCGTTTGGTGAATGATCATGAAATATACATATATAATTGTATGAGGTAGAAGATATTACTCTCTATTATTTCTATTCAAAAGAAGAGAGTGAAAGCATATGATTCAAATGATGAAAAAATGTAACCAAGAATTCATAGAATTTATATACCTTTTGAAATGTAAGAGAATCCATATGATTTAATGGTTGACATATCCTGCACGCACATACCCTCGCATGCACACGCGCGCGAAGATGCACACCTAATTTAATGATGATTGGTGCCGTATTAGAGATAATGATATTTTAAACAAATGCTCGAAATGTTACTACATTTATGATTTCATACCCAATTAATTTAAAATGAAGAGGTTTCAATTTTTTCATACATTTAAAATCATACCCTTGACTTGAAAGAGTAGAATTCATATTAGTTGTGTCAAATCTTACCCGAAAGGTACACTCTACTAATAAACATTATATAAAATAATCACATAACCAAACTCTGTATTTTGGTGTAACTTCTGTATAGAAGTTCCTATATTTGTATAAAAGTACCATGTTCTTTTAGCGTGGTTTCACTGTTGCACTGAATTTCTATTGTTTATTTTTTTAACCTCAAAATTTATTAAAATGAGGTTTGTCAGACCCTCTGCATTTCCATAAACCTTATCTAGGTTTTTTGTCTAGGTAAAACGGAATCATAAGTAAAAGTAAACTCTTAAATCTATTTTTGGTGAATGATCATGAAATATACAAATATAATTGTATGGGGTAGAAGATATTACTTGATGGATGTCTACGACCCTCACTTGATCACGAACCCCGCTCACGAACTGATCTGCAAAACAAAGACCTCGGGTGTCCCGGGGATAGACACTCTGATGCTCAAGTCAGTATATTTGCTTAAGGCGTAAAGTATGAGATTAGATGGAGAGGTCTACCAAACCTTTAGGGTATTTATATGGCTACAATCCGTAGATCACCAAGATATGTATTAATGGTATGAATACAACTCTTATGGGAATAGTAGTTGTATTACCATATATAATAGAAGTATATTTCGGACATGGTTGTATTACCATGTTTAGGATAGCTGTATTACCATCTTTGAGAAGATGTATATTCCTCGTAGAACATTCATAATATACGCATTCCTTATAAGGATTAGGATTGATGGACCTGTGGATCCAACCTCCGCGTATCTCGAGCCCACGACCCTTCTCGGGCCCTGGTCCGAGCATGAATGGGGCCCGAATACGAACCATGGACTTATCAGTAGCCCCAAGGTAGATCTTCAGAATATAGAGTGCTCCATCTCGAAGGTTGAAAGAGAGGCTTGCTTCTCGAGGGAAGACCAATAACTCGGGGGAGACTAACTCGGGGTATCCTCCTCTCGGCTTACCCTTCTGAATATCTAGTTTCAAGTTCTTTCGTATTCCATCAGGACACGTGGACGGTTGGATCTGAATCTGCCTTTTTGAATTCTGAGGGGAGTGACACGTGGTCATGATTCATTGTATCTTCTAGCGGTGAGGAAGACCAACCTTCCAATTGCCTGCATCGTTTCGCGAGTCGAGGTAATTACTCCACTTAAATGCGTGTTAATTACTGGCTATATAACCAAGTAATTTTCCTTGTGTTTATCATCAATCTTCATCCAAGTATTTTGCGTTTCCATCTCTGCAAAAATTCTCAACTAAATTCTTGTCTTTCTTCATCGTCTTCTTCTTCTCATAACCTTTCCCCCCCCATTCTCTGTATTGCTATGTCGTCAGCAAATTCTAGCATTTCCTCTGGCAATGGAGAGAATGCTCCTGTGGCTCGTGACTTGCGGACTCTATTCCTGGAGGTTGAGTCTGGGGAACTGATGGAGGTTACCACTGCTACACCGCTGCAGGCGGTAGCTGTAGTGGCAAATGACGGTGCCTCAGAATCAGAGATAGACCCTAATGCGGAGCCCCAAGTTGATCCGAAGATGTGAATGATGTCACCAAGGTGGTCGACGAAAATACCCTGCAATTTTTGAAGTCATGCAGGTTGTCGTACCCCATCGAGGCTGATTTGAGGCTCGAGGTCAAGACCACTCCGGTCAAAGATCTTGTGAGCCCCACTCGAGGGGTAGTATATGGCAGGTTCTTGCAACAGGGTTTGAGTTTTCCCTTTCCCCCTGTGTTTTCACAGTTTCTTCAGCATCATCGGCTTCACTCTTGTCAGATTCACTCCAATGTGGTAGTGACAATGATGGCTTTCATTTCCTGGTGCTCCCGGAAGGGCTATGAGCCAAGCCTGGATCTGTTTAGGAGCTTGTTCAAGCTGTAGTGTTTCAAGGAGCGCGAGCACATTACCCTTACTCCTCGAAAGGGCAAGGTCTTCACTTTTCCTGACAATAGCGGCAAGTGGGAGGATATTCGGCTAACCTTTGATCGAACAAAATATGAGGTTCCTGACTGGAATCCGAAGCCGAAGGACGCTGTGCCTCTTGATGTCTTTGAGATGCCTGTTCATTTGAAGGGCATCATTGAGAAGCTCGTGAAGGAGAAGATTGTCTTCCAAGAGGGAGGATTTGTGCGGGGGGCTCATGGCTCGGTTTGGCAGTGGCCCGCTATCACCTATTCTTATCTGTTAGATGTTCCACGGTTCAAATCCACGTCTAGTTTCCTGAAAAAGGATCGAGATTGGACCCTCCCTGATAAAATCCAGGGAGATGAGAAGAAGGCCAGGAAACGGACTTCTAAGAAGTCACCCCGAAATCAGGGTGAATCTTCTTCAGGTAATTTTCTGTTTCAAAACAGCGTAGTTGTCTGATATATTTCTTTTACCTAGCGTATTTACGCTCTTCTTTATGTATACAACCTCTCCTCCAAAGAAAAAGATCAAGAAAGGGAAGGCCAATCTCCAGGCCACAGATGAGGAGGTAGAGGAGGTGGAAACGGAAGCTAGGGAATCCTCAGATGATGATGAATCTGACCTTGAGCTAGTGGTATCTGAAGATACTTCTCAGAAGAAATTGAAGTATTATCTGAACTGCCCGGATGGTCAGGCTTCTCGGAGGTCTTCTAAGAAGTATCCCTTCGTTGCTGAGGTAATTATCTCTCCTATTCTGCTATACGAGTTTCTCAGATATCAGGTTTTTATATGTCTTCCACTTTTACAGTTGATGGCAGATCTATCCACGGTGAGATGTCGAGCTAATGATGTGATCCGATACTTGTCTGATTCTGTAATGGAGTTACATGCCAAGTGATGGGCCTTCAGGGCAAAGAAGGAGGAGATGGAGGTTGCCCTTTTGACTTTGACAACCGAGTTTGCTGCACCTATTCCTCCTGTTCAAGCTCCGTCGGAGGTGGATCAACTGGAAGCCAGGGTAAAACAGCTGGAGGCCGAGAAAGAGGACCTGTTGTTGGCAAGGAAATTCCAAGAAAAGGAGCTGGAGACTTATCGGGATATGACAGAGGAGCTGGCACAAAATCAAGCTGCGGAGAAGGACCCAGAGGAGCCCAAACGACTCTAAAGCTTTGGAGTGCCTTCGTTGCTTGTAGCCCCGAGTTTCAGAGCCATAGGGAGGAGTATGGAGATTTATTCCATTCCTCTGAGCTGCATGAGATCTTGGGTGGCGTCCTGCAATTATGCCAATCCAAGAAAGAGGTGAAGGTGATGAGGGAAATCTTTTCTCATCCCGATGCTGCTGATAAGCTTTCTGCTCTAACTGCTAAACGCTGGATCCCTGGGGCCGAGTTTTTGGATGCATTGGATCCCTCCGAGAAGATAGTAACATCAGGAGATTTACTGAGGCTTATTAGAGCTAAGTATCCTGAATTACCTTCTCTTGAAGAGGTGCTTAACCCTCCTACTGGCAAGGTTGAGTAATTCCAGTAGGTTTGCTACCTTATTTGCTGGCATCTTTTAGTCAGCCTCGGTCTTCATGATTTACGGGAAACGAGCACCAGCCTCGATTGTTAAGTTCTCGCAATTATCCATGATGAACACTCTGCGAGCTTAATGTTGTTTGGCTTCTTCCTTAGGTGTCCTTTGACAAGGCCTTTAATGTCACAGCGTGCGGAAAAGTTGACAATAGCCCATCTCTCCAGTATCACTTCTGGTGAAGTCCTAGGAAACCCTATTGGGTATATTTAAAAGTACCATATTCTGATGTAATAACACCTTTGATACGTCGTTTTTTAGGTTCGAGGTTTAGCCTCTTATGTGTGCCCTTTTGAGGGTCTTGTTTAGAAGTATCATATTCTGATGTAATAACACCTTTGATATGAACTATTTGTGTTCGGGGTTTTTCCTCTATGTGTGCCCTTTTGAGGGTGTTTTTTAGAAGTATCATATTCTGATGTAATAACACCTTCGATATGCACTTCAACTTTTGTTTTTTAGGTTTCTCCTCTTTATGTTGAGATGATTAATTCTCGAGCACGTCTGCCCTTTTGGTCTATAGACCTCAATCAAGCACTTTTTGAAGTACTTTATCTCGAACCTATCTCTTTTATTCAAAACGATTGGTATTTGAATATTGGATCCAAACAACTTATAAGTTGACCAATCATATACTTTATAAAGTATATTGTTTCGAATAGCAATCAATGTTACACTTAAGACAAAAATCCTCTTTTTAGAAAAGGAATTTAAGATTGCTTGTTATAAGGATTGGTATAAAAATATCATGACTTCAATCAAAGTTTATAACTTTAAGGATAGAAGTAAAGTAAATAGTGGGTTTGAGTTTGAGTACCCGTTTGCGCTAGAGCATACTTGTCTCGGACCTTGATGAGGCTTCTCGGACGTTCTTGATAGTCTCGAACCTTTGTGAGGCTCTCCCTTGAGTTTTTATCTTCCGTGATACTTTCGTAAGTTAATCACATTCCATCTTCATGGTATAGGTTCCCCCTTCATGGTTTTCAAGAGGTAGCTTCCCCCTGGATGGGATTCTAGGACTCAATATGGACCTTCCCAATTCGGGGCTAGCTTCCCTTCCACTTCTTTCTTGCTTTTTTCATTTAACCTCATGACAAGGTCTCCTTTAACGAAAATGGCTAAGAGGACTCTTCTATCATGGTAGCGCTTGACTCTTTCCTTTACCTTGGCCTCGTGGATCGTAGCATTTGCTCTCTTCTCCTCTAGGAGGTCAAGGTCGAGACGAAGGTTTTCTTCGTTGGTCGTGCCATCTTCATCATCTGGTTGAGAAGTACGGGCAGAGGGGACCCCAATCTCCATGGGGATGACCGCTTCGGACCCATAGACTAAGCTATAAGAAGTCTCTCCCGTTGCTGTGGCTGGTGTGGTTCTATGGGTCCAGATCACGCTTGGTAGTTCTTTGATCCAGTTTCCTTTAGCTCCTTCGAGGCGCTTCTTGATACCGCTTACCAAGGTACGGTTCGTAACCTCGACTTGGCCATTAGCTTATGGATGGTATACCGAGGTGAGCTTCTGGTGTATGCCGTACTCCGTACACCATTTTTTGAAGGGGTTATTAGCAATTTGTACTCCATTGTCGGTCACTATGTATCTCGGGATGCCATAGCCACACACGATATTCTTCCAGCAAAAGTTGATAACTGTCTTGCCAGTTATATTGGTTAGGGCTTCGGCCTCTACCCATTTTGAGAAATAATCGATGGCCACTATGAGGTACTTGAAATTACCAGGGGCCGTAGGAACTGGTCCGACGAGATCTATGCCCCATCGGACAAATGGCCAGGATTCTTGGATGGTAATCATATTCTCCTGTGGCACGTAGATCATCTTAGCAAATCTCTGACACTGGTGACAAGAATTGATATATCTTTTGGCGTCTTGTAGCATCATAGGCCAGAAATAACTCATCTGTAGGAGCTTTCGGGTGACGGTACGTGGACCTTGGTGGCTACCACAAACTCCTTCATGTGTTTCTTGTATTAAGTGTTCTGCGTCGGAAGGCCCAACACACTTGAGTAGGGGTTGGAGGTATCCTTTCTTGTATAGGATGTTGTTGTGGATGACATATTTTGGAGCTTTAACTCGGACCTTCCGTGCAAGGTGCTTGTCCTCGGGAAGGGTACCTGTTTGGAGGTATTCAATGTAGGGGTTCATCCATGTGTCTGAAATGTCAACAGTCATGATGCTACTCTCTTCGTAACTTCTCTTCGCCAGGGTTCCCATTAGTTATTCTTGAGAAAATCTTATGTTGAGGTCCGAGGAGGCAAGTTTGCTAAGTGCATCAGCCTTGTGGTTACCCTCTCGGGGAATATGATTCAGCTCATAATGTCGGAATTGATTTAGGAGAGGCTTAACTATCTCGAGGTATTTCTGGAGACTGTATTCTAGGGTTTCGTATTCGCCTTTAACCTATTGAACCACGATCTGTGAGTCACTGAAGATTTCGAGGTCCTCGACCTCAAGGTCCTTTGCTAGTTTTAGCCCCGTAATGAGGGCTTCATATTCTGCTTCATTATTAGTGGCTCGAAAATCAAAATGGAGAACGTAAGGATGGTCCTTTCCCTCGGGGCTGGTTAGTAAGACTCTAGCACCGCTTCCTCTCGAGTTGGAGGATCCATCCACGTATAGTTTCCATTTTCCAGAGTCCGGAGTTGGGTTTGGTTTGTCGATCTCCACTGGTTCAACAGACTCCATTATGAAATCAGATAAGGCTTGGTCCTTGATGGCTGTCCGAGGTTTATATTTATGTCATGTTCTCCCAACTCGATGGCCCACTTCATCATCTGTCCCGAAGCGTCAGGCTTCTAGAGGATTTGCCTGATCGGGTAGTTGGTTAGGACTATTGTATGTGCTTGGAAGTATGGTCTCAACCGCCGAGAAGCATGGACGAGGGCTAATATCAAGCGCTCGGGAGGAGTATATCTGGTCTCGGGTCCTTGTAAGGCCCTACTTACATAGTATATGGGATGTTGTAATCCCTCCTTTTCCCTGACCAATACAGCGCTGATGGCTAGCTGGGATGCAGATATATAGGTAAAGAGTCTCTCCTTTATCTGGCTTTGACAATGTCGGAAGTTGCCGAAGATGGTTTTAAAGTTCTTGGAAAGCTTCTCTGCATTCATGCGACCACTCAAACTGGTTTTCCTTCTTAAGGATATTAAAGAAGGGTAGATGTTTTTCTGCTCCTTTGGATAGGAAACGGCTAAGGGCTGCAAGGGACCCTGTCAGCTTCTGCACGTCCTTGATGGTTTTTGGAGGTTGCATATTTTGCAAAACCTCTATCTTCTCGGGGTTTACTTCGATTCCTCGATTGGATACCATATACCCCAGGAATTTTCTCGCTCCCACGCCTATGGTACATTTAGCGGGGTTCAGCTTCATGTTGGAGGCCCGTAACGTGTCGAAGGTTTCCTTTAGATCTTCAAAGAAGGCGTCGTAGCTGCGGCTCTTTACTACCATTTCGTCCACATAAATCTCGAGGTTGCGACCTATTTGAGATTTGAATAATTTGTCTACCAGTCGCTGGTAAGTAGCTCCGGCATTTTTCAATCCGAAAGGCATCATCTTGTAGCAGAAAGTTCCTCTGTCGGTTATAAAGGAGGTTTTTTCTTTATCTTGCTCTGCCATAGGGATCTGATGATATCCTTTAAAGGCATCAAAGAAGGCTAGTACTTGGTATCCCGCAACCGCTTCAACTAATCTGTCGATCGAGGGTAAGGGATAACTATCTTTAGGACAACAATCGTTCAAGTTGGTGAAGTCGATGCACATTCTCCACTTTCCATCTGGCTTCTTGACCATTACTGGGTTAGCTATCCATTCTTGGTACTGCACTTCTTCGATTATACGGGCTTTAAGTAGCTTGTCTACCTCCTCCCCAATGGCTTCAACTCGATCTAGTGCGAAGATGCGTCGTTGCTACTTAATGGGTTTTTGCGAGGGATTGATATTCAAGTAATGTTCCGCCAAGCGAGGGGATACTCCCACCAAGTCGTTGGTGTCCCAAGAAAAGACATCTATGTACTGGTTGAGAAGATCTCGTAGTTTAGTCTTTATCTCGGGGGGTAGGAGAGTTCCAACTTCAACGGTTCCTGATTCTCCGAGCTGCATCGGCTCGGACTCGGAGTACTTGGCTGGTTCAAGATTGATAAGTCCATGGTTCGTATTCGGGGCTCATTCATACTCGGACCAGGGCCCGAGAAGGGTCATGGGCTCGAGATACGTGGAGGGTTGATCCACAGGTCCATCAATCCTAATCCTTATAAGGAATGCGTATATTATGAATGTTCCACAAGGAATATACATCTTCTCAAAGATGGTAATACAACTATCCTAAACATGGTAACACAACCATGTCCGAAATACACTTTTATTATACATGGTAATACAACCTCTATTCCCATAAGAGTTGTATTCATATCATAAATACATATCTTGGTGATCTACGGATTGTAGCCATATAAATACCCTAAAGGTTTGGTAGACCTCTCATCTAATCTCATACTTTATACTTTACGCCTTAAGCAAATATACTGACTTGAGCGTCAGAGTGTCTATCCCCGGGACACTCAGGGCCTTTGTCTTGCAGATCAGTTCGAGAGCCTGGTTTGTCGTCGAAGTGTTGGTGTCCGGCATACATCAATTTGGCACTCCCGGTGGGACATCTCACACTCATTGACGTTGTCACCGAACCTTGTTTTCGATCTGGTCTAAGCGCACTTGAAGAAACAACTTTCCCGACAACATGTCTGACACCGAGCAACCCCGACGAAGTGCCCGAGTGCTAGGGCAAAATCCAGAAGAGAATCCAGAAGCAGAGCTACCTCCCCAAGGACAAGGACGAGGATGAGGACGAGGACGCAGTCGACCCGGAGGATCTCGCACACGCTCCACCTCTGAACCACCGTCAGGCTCTACCGTGGGGGCAAGAAACTCCAACGTTCCTAACTCCTTCGGTCCAAATCCTGTCGTATCCGGAGCATCCCTCTCCAGTCCAAATCCTGTTGCGTCAGGAGGGCCACCTTCTGGATCAAATCCTATTGCGTCAGGAGTACCACTCTCTAGAGCGAATCCTGTTGCATCAGGAGTGCCACCTTCTGGATCGAATCCTGTTGGATTTGAAGCACCGAACTCGGGACCAAGAATTTCGATCCAAACTGACATGAACTACAGCGAACACGTCAACAATCAAGACGGCCTTGACCCAGAGAATGGGTTTGGATATAACGGACCTGATTCGATCTTTACCTCAGAAGAACAAGCATTAAGAGATCAATAAATCCTCACAGAAAAACAACAGGAGGAGGAAAGACAAAGACGTCTTAGGGAAACCTTGAGCCGGACTGTGCGAAATAATCCTCCAGGTTCCGGGCCATCCTATATCAACCTTGACCCTCCGAGGACAATCCCTGAGGACATCCGAACGTTGATGAGGAACTTACAGGCCCAATATCCTGATTTCGTCGCATCTTTGATAAACTCAAGTCAACAACTCAGTGCACAGATGCATGAAGACCCCAACCTAGTATCTGTCTCAGGAGCCCAAACTACACCACCTGCTGATCCTACTCAACAGTGGAGACTGCTCAACAACTTATCCAAGGATCTACTGCCTTATAATGCTCAAAGCAGTCTGCCACCACTTCCTAATACATCCAACTATCAGGGGGAAGGCATAGGATTAAGTAGGGAGGAAGTACGAAGGATGCGCATCATCAACATCGAAGAAGAACTCAGACGCGAGAAGAGGGAGCGAACTTGAAGCGAATGGCAAAATAGCGCCGATCGACCCTACACCCAAGATGGAGCCTACCCTACCCGAGGTAAATACGAAATTGACCAAGAAATCACACGTATCCTCGGACCTAGAGGACAAGCTGCTCGTTCTCCCTTCTCACGGCATATCGTGAATCTCCCCTTCGATAATCACAAGAAGGTCCCAGAGCACTTACCCACATACGATGGCACTAGCGATCCTAGAGAATTTCTCTCGGTCTTTTTTAAGACCTTAGAAACCAGGAACTTCCATGAATTGGAAATATGCAAGATCGTCCCCAGTTACCTCCGAGGGAAAGCACAGACATGGTTTACCCAGACGAAACCAGAAAGTTTATTTGATTATTGGGACTTCGCCGAGTTCCTTCTCCACGTTTTCTTCCAGAAGAAGAAGTTTACCAAGTCCCTCGGAGATCTGGGGTATGTGGCCCGCCTCGAAAGAGAGACTGTGATAGAACACTACCATAGATACATGGATCTAGCTACTGAATGCTATGATCGGGATGAACGTCTCCTGATAAATATGTACCTGATGAGCGTGGATGATGACATTCTAAGGATGAAGCTGGCAACAAAAAATCCAACAACCATTCAACACCTCCAGGCCATCATGGAAAAGTACGCTAGCAAATCAAATACCGTGACGGGCAAAAGACCCCCAGAATTCCTTATGGACAGAAAAGAATCCAGGGCGAAGATACCGAAGGTCGAGAAGACTGATAATGCTCCAAAGCCCACCTTCGAGTCATACACTCCTCTGGCGAGATCTCGGGCTGAAATTCTATCCATTCACAGGCACCTTTTGAAAGACCCGCCCGCCATGAAGGAATCAGCCGAGCGCCAAAGGGTCGCCAAAGTTCTGCCAATATCACCGAGATCGGAAGCATGATACCGAGGAGTGCTATCAACTCAAGAACGAAATTTAGAAGTTGATTCGCCAGGGAATTGTGCAACAAATTGCACCATCAACAACCAGTGATAACCAGGGGACCCAGAGGAGGTATGGGGGAAAGCCCTGGCAGAAGAAGAAGGATGCCCCCCGTAACAACAATAACAATAATAACAACTACGGTGGTGGAGGCAACAATCCTCAAGATCCTCCTCCCCCACCACCTAATGGAGCCAACCGAGTCATCAACGGCATCAATGGCTACACAGGAGAAGCAATTTCCTTGACCAAGCTGAAAGATAGTGTGTGAGCTATACCCCATACTGAGCCAGTCAACAAGAGGCTCCGCCCCGAGAAACCATTACCTTCTCGGATGCGGACGCCGTGCCAAATCAGATGCCTCACTCGGATCCTCTCATCATCTCAGCAACTGTACAAGATACTCTGGTAAAAAGAGTCTTCATAGATGATGAGAGTGGGGTAGAAGTAATGTTCCAAGACTGCTTCAAGAAGTTAGGATTTACTAAAGATGACCTTAAACCTACGGGTCCGATCTCGGGGTTCACAGGAAATTCAGTAATACCTCTCGGGGCAATCACACTCCCCGTCACAGTAGCAGAAGGAGCCAAGAGCCTAACCTTATACTGCACATTTTTGGTAGTAGACACCATCACACCCTTTAACATTATCCTTGGCAGACCTTGGATGTGCCAAGTTAAAGCTGTATGGTCTTCCTACCATCTGATGCTAAAGTATCCAACACCACAAGGAGTAGCTTCAATCAAAAGTGACCAAGGAGTGGCATGTTCTTGCATGATCACGGCTATCCATGATGCCAGAAAAGTGAGCAACATCTCGGCCGTCAACACTATTCTAGGAGATCTGATCCCCGATCCTGATCTCGAACAACCCATGGTGTTCCATTTTGAGGAAGAGGCCTACAATGAGATGACTACACTATGGCATAAACGCCGCCACCAAGCATTCCAAGTGGGGGAACTGGTAATGCCGGTTGGCCCGTGGTGCACCAACAAGCTAGGAGGAGCGCTGGAACCAAGGACCAAAGGACCATACAAAATCTCTGCTGCACAATCCGGTGGATTCTACCTCTTGCAAACACGCGAAGGAGAGCACTTCGACCCTGTCATTATGGCGCCCATCCTACGCAGGTACCTCAGAGCTAAAATCAAGTAGACCTTCTCCATATAAGGAGAAACTACTTCAATAAGGCCTACGGGCCAAGCTCTTTTTCTTTTCATCTTTTTACATTTTTATACCCAGCTCCCAAACTCGGGGTTGTCTTTTATAATTTTACCGAACTCTCAAGTTCGAAGAATGCAATTTCTTTTCGATATATATCTTCTATTTTATTTTGAAGCAATCCATACTCTCTAAATACAAAGAGAAACTATGCCTCACAAAGCATAAGTAAAGACTGCTGCCTAGAGATCCATACGCTTATAAGTGTACGATTGATGCTTATCTAATATGAGCTGTTTAGACTACTTGTCTGAACTACAATCATCTTAGGCCAAAATAAAATAATATACTTATAAAATGTATATGGTCAAAGACCAACATGATACGGGTCATGCAAACTCACAAAGTTTGAAATACGACTCCCCATGTGATACTCCTATTAAGGTACATATCACTATTTATTAAGGTATTCATAAGCCTAAAGAGTCAATAATCTCAAGGATTGCAAGATAAAAACCTTTATAAAGGCAAAACCAAAAAAGTGTTATTACACTACTAAACTTCTTACACCTCGTGAAGGTCTTTAAATATAGGGGTACGACCCCGACCGTGAGAAGAAGTAGAGGCACGACCTCAAACACTCTGGAGGCCACGACCCCAATTACTTTCTTCTGCTATCCTCATCAACTGAGAGGACGTAGGGGATCCACTTCTATTTTCTATAATCACAGGTCGAGCAGGAGAGCCGATAGAGCCACGAGCTCTAGGAGTAGGTGTCACCTCTCTGCCCCTTCTACATGGGATCCCTCGAGATACACCCCCTTGGACATGAGGCCTTATCAAAGGTCCTGAATATGGGACACCAGAAGGTCCACCTATCTCCCTCCTTGAAGATCCTGAAGGTATGACAAACACACCTTGAGTTTCTAGTTCCTTTATTTGGAACCTGCAAGCGTTAAGCTCGGCCTGGCACATTCTCAACTCATCTATCCTGGAGGCAATCTTGTGATTCAGAGTGATATTCTCATCTCGGAGGGTAGAAATACGAAGATCCTTCTCATGACTTTCACCCTTGACCTTCATTAAGTCACTCCTGACTTTCCTCCATTCTTGGTCATACTCCTTACTGGTGGCCAAAGCCTTGTTGAGCGCTTCTTCTAGATCCTTATACCTCTTCTAAAGATCGCTCAATTGCTGATTCAGTTCGGCTCTCCACTCTAAAGATATCTTCAGCCCGCCACGAAGACTCTCACATTTTTCCCGCATGATGCTAAAACTGTCCTTGGATTCACCCAAATCTTCCTCCAGTTTCTTGTTCTTCTGAAGGACATCTTCATACTTGACCTGCAAATCAGCACATGCGGCAGAGCAACACTGGACATAAAGGAAGGTAAAGACCAATTAATTCCAAAGACAAAGCACATGTTCATAATACATGAAACGCCAAAATCTGGCGAAAAGAGAAAAATCTTGAAGTAAAAGACAAGGCTCTAAGGAGTTATAGTCTTCTCCTGCCCATCAGAAGTCTTCGGGTCTCCAAGTGAAGTTTCCGTAGCCGGCTTCTCCACCAGGAATGACAACTCAGGATACAAACTGGACATCTTGTCCTGGAACTCCTCCAGAGTTAAAGTCTTCTTCAAGGATTCCAGGCTAGTCAGTAAACTGGTCTCAAACCCCCCAATCTGGCTAAATTTCGCCCGAAACTCCTTAAAATTCTCCGCTACTTCCGGCCAAGTGTAGGCAGGGGCAAGACATCCTTGAATCTCTTCATTGAGAAACCCCTTCAGAGGAATCCACATCTTCGAGAGCTCAGATTTATGGTAGAATTCACCATACTCTTGGTGATGAGCCTCCATCTCTGGACAGTTGAGGCAGAAATTTATTATCAACCGAACTAGCCGCCTCTGGCTAATGGGATCAGCATACCGGTCTCTCTCCGCTTCCACCAGAGCCATGTTCCTTTTCAGATCTAAGAAGGAACCATCAGACAGCCTTTTCGCCTTCTTCAAGGCTTGATTCTCCTCTTCCAAGGCCTTTATTTTGGCCTTATCCTGAGCCATCTCATTCTGGAGGTGCTTCAGCATATCTGAAGGTTCCTTAGACCTTTTGGACATCTCCTCCTTCATCAGCTCGAGCTCGGATGCCTGACCTTGAGAACGGTTGTACAGTGTCCGAATGGAGTTGTACATATACTTCATCTGACTCACAGACTGTGAAAGAAGATAAAGAGAGTTATCTAACTACACAGCTAATCCTATTGAGAGCTAAGCCGAATCATAACTGGCTAATCTCAGGACAGCCTGGTACCACCTCGACGAGAACCTCGGAAGGAGGAGGTGACACATATTTCTCGAACTCCTCCAATGGTCCGAGTTCGAGCCTTGGCTTCTTTGGAGACTTGTCCACAGAGCTCCCTGAAGCCTCGAGATCCTACTTCTTATCATTACTATTCAACGACCCTCTCAATTCAGCTATCTGAGCCAACAAACTTGCTGCCCTGTTCTCCCTAGAAGCACCCACTGCATATAAAAGGAAATGAGTCAGTATAAGAAGCGATTGGCACACTGTGGACGAGAATAAAATAAACAAGAAGAAATACCCTCTCGCAACGCATCCGAATCTACCATAGGAGTTATCATCATGACCTCATCAAAATTATCAACCATGGTTGGGATAACACTAGAAGTCCGAGACACCTCCTTTCTCGGACATCGAACTAGGGCTGAACCCTCATCCTCTTCCTCATCTGATGAACAGATAGGCAATCTGCCTCCTCAATCACCTTATGCTGGGATTGAGTCTTCTTAGGCCCTTGAACCAGCCTTTTGAACCGACGTCCACGTCGAGCATCTTTCATCAGACCCGAGAGCTCTTTATCTACCTCTTTCTCGGATATCTCATCTCGAGCAGTTCTTTCTTCTAATGCCCTATAGGCCTGCAATGCCTTAGCTGCACCAACTGGAATCTGCTCCATAGACAGAAGGGTTTCATACCAATCCATCTCAACACCTTCTGGCGGATCAAAATGTGTCAACTTCAAGAAGCTGCAATTTTGAAGAGTACGGCCGGATAGTTGATTCAACCAATCATACGTTTCTATAGGCCATTTCCAACACATTTGATGATCTCCAGATACAAACTTACCCTCTCTAAGTTTGATCTTATCACTCACCAACTCCCCAGCTATATTTAGCAGTTTGCGGGACGACTCCACTTCATGCCAGGTCTCATTTTGGACCTCTTCATTCCAATCAGGAACTTCATACTTGGTTCGATCGAAGGTTAGTTTTACCTTATCCCACTTCCCGCAGTTCACAGGAAGCACAAAAAGCTTACCTAAAGAGGTATCCCGAGAGGTCAAGGTCACATTTTGTTTAACAACGAAAACCTTATACATGGTCCGCAACAAGGAGAGTCTGGGACGTTAACCTTTACGAGCACACCAAGTTATTAAGGCCATAATGATTACTATCACATGGGCATGTAACTGCCCTGGATGCACCCTATAATACTGAAAAAAATCATCCAACAGTGGGGGAAGGCTAACCCATGCTGCAGAAACCTCCCATATAATTCAGCTGCAGACTTGTCTTCTCCAAAGTACATGAGGTCAGCATCAGAAGGAATTGAGAAGGGACAACCTTCTGCGAAGATAGCAGCATCAACGCGTGCTTTATCCTCCTTCAACGACTTTCTACTACTACCTTCGCCAGCCATGGATACTATACCTCCAGATGCATGCATTACCATGGGGCTATTCCTCTCTATCTGAGCCCTCCTGGCCATAGCCCTCAACCTATTCTCTTCCTCAGAGGCTTTCTTCTTCAAAACTACAGGTTTTTTCCCACTCGATACCTCAGCTCTGCGGCGGTCATGGGAGCTACTCTCCTCAGCCTGAGCTTCTACATACTCTCCCTCATCATGATGGGGGATGGAAATTGTTTTACTATTATTACTCATGATTAAAGAGAGTATGGGGGGAAATACACACACAGAGATAAAAGGAAAAAACAGACACAAGCAAATGCGCAGAGAAAGAAGATAGCACTTACTGATGATGGAAGCAGAAATTTGGGGCTTCAGAAATTGATGAAGTACTGATGCGTCTTCTTAACTTGGAAAGAAGAAATTTTCGAATAAGAGAAGACAATGGGAATGATTTGGGAAATTTAATCCAAACCCAGACAGCATTGAAGACGAGCAATTACCTCGATTCTGTTTCCAATGCAAGTAATTGGAAGAGACGGGGGACCAAACGTCTCTTCTTTCCAATGAAGACACGCCACGTGTATCCACCATCTGGATTTCAAAGGAAGCTAATCTCAGCCGTCCATGTATTGATGTAATACGAAAGACCTTTAAGCTAGATATTCAGAAGGTTAAGTTCGAGAGGATTGTCCTAGAAGGACACCCCGAGCTTAACACCCCGAGTTATTCTCCCTCGAGTTATTGGTCTTCCCTCGAGAAGCAAGCCTCTCCTTCAACCTTCGAGATGGAGTACTCTATATTCTGAAGATCTACCTTGGGGCTACTGATAAGTCCATGGTTCGTATTCGGGCCTCATTCATACTCGGACCAGGGCCCGAGAAGGTTCATGGGCTCGAGATACGTGGAGGGTGGATCCACAGGTCCACCAATCCTAATCCTTATAAGAAATGCGTATATTATGAATGTTCCACAAGGAATATACATCTTCTCAAAGATGGTAATTTAGCTATCCTAAACATGGTAACACAACCATGTCCGAAATACACTTCTATTATACATGGTAATACAACCTCTATTCCCATAAGAGTTGTATTCATACCATAAATACATATATTGGTGATCTACGGATTGTAGCCATATAAATACCCTAAAGGTTTGGTAGACCTCTCATCTAATCTCATACTTTATACTTTACGCCTTAAGCAAATATACTGATTTGAGCGTCGGAGTGTCTATCCCCGGGACACCCGGGGCCTTTGTCTTGCAGATCAGTTCGAGAGCCTGGTTCGTCGTCGAAGTGTTGGTGTCCGGCATACATCAAAGATTCTCCTTTTCTGGTTCCTGGATAGCTTGAATTGTGCATATTCGAGCTAATTGTCGATCACCTCGGACCGTGGCAATTCCTTTGTTGGTGGGGAACTTCATCACCAAATGGAAAGGGGACCAGATTGCCTTTGCCTGGTACATCCAGGGCCTTCTAAGGATTATGTTGTATTGCGCTCTGGAGTTGATGATCGTAAAGGTGCAATGTAAGGTTATACTCCGAGAACCGTCTCTTACTTGCACCGGTAAAATAGTTTTTCCCAAAGGAATGACAGGTTTGCCAGTAAATCCTGAGATAGGGCTTGTGGGAGTGAGATTATTTTTGTCCAATCCCAGCTGTTCATAACAACTGAGGAACATGACTTCTACTTCGCTTCCTCCATCCACCAGAACTCTTCTGATCATGTTATGGTTTATGTCGACCGTAATCACTAGGGGATCTGAACGAGGAATTTGATTAGGAACCGCATCTTCAGATGAAAAAGTAACAGTTCCGTCTAAGCGAGATCTTTTGTTCTCCCCCTCCCAGGGAGAGGCTTCTTGCGCCAATCGATGCACACCATTGATGCTTCTTCCTGCTCCCTGGTTGCTGGCGTGGCTTGTCTCGTCGTTGTTGATGCTTCTTACTCCTGTCGGGGCCGAGAAACGGATTCGCGTACTCCCACGAAGGTTTTCAGCCGGATCAGCCATGAGTTAGAAGGTCGTATGGATCAAGATTAGCCAGCGGGTCCCACTGGGCGTGCCAAATTGATGGATGTCTACGACCCGCACTTGATCACGAACCCCGCTCACGAACTGATCTGCAGAACAAAGGCCCCAGGTGTCCCGGGGATAGACACTCTGACGCTCAAGTCAGTATATTTGCTTAAGGCGTAAAGTATGAGATTAGATGGAGAGGTCTACCAAACCTTTAGGGTATTTATATGGCTACAATCCGTAGATCACCAAGATATGTATTTATGGTATGATACAACTCTTATGGGAATAGTAGTTGTATTACCATATATAATAGAAGTATATTTCGGACATGGTTGTATTACCATATATAATTGAAGTATATTTCGGACATGGTTGTATAACCATGTTTAGGATAGTTGTATTGCCATATTTGAGAAGACGTATATTCCTTGTAAAGCATTCATAATATACGCATTCCTTATATGGATTAGGATTGATGGACCTGTGGATCCAACCTTCGTGTATCACGAGCCCACGACTCTTCTCGGGCCCTGGTGCGAGCATGAATGGGCCCGAATACGAACCATGGACTTATCATTACTCTTTATTATTTCTACTCAAAAAGAAGAGAGTGAAAGCATATGATTAAAATGATGAAGAAAATGGAACATAAAATTCATAGAAACATAATTTCTTTAACTTTTGAAATGTAAGAGAATTCATATGATTTAATCGTTGATATCGTTCGCATGCGCATACCCACGCAAAAGATGCTCATCTAATTTAATGATGATTGGTGACGTATTAGAGGTAATGATACTTTGAATAAATGCTCGAAATGTTATTATATTTATGATTCCATACCTAATTAATTTTAAATAAAGAGGTGCCAATTTTTTCATTCATTTAAAATCATACTCATGACTTGAAATTGTATATTATATTAGTTGTGTCAAATCTTATCCTTTACATTTTTCATTTAAATTTTTACTAAACTGAACTGAACTGAATTAGATTAAATTAAACTAATATGATATGAACTTATTTGGTCTACTTATAAACTATAAATTTATCTTCTATAAATGTAAATAGTATTCAGGAGCTTCATTCACAAACATTTAAAAAAACAGAAAAATAGGTAGTAAAAGGATCCGAGAAAAGTACCCGAAAGATACAATCTATTACTAAACATTATTATTCTTTAAAGTCGAGGAAGACGACGAGCCAATGCTCCTCTAAGAGTGATTATCGTCGGAGTTTGAAAAGCAGAGTTTAAGTGGGTGATTTGTTGGTGTTAAACTCTGATTTTGCTGCATTTTCTGATTTACTATTTTGGCACTTTGCCAGTAATTGAATAGGTCAGATATTGACCATTTCATTAGGGATTTAGATAGCTTTTAGTTATGAACGTTGCACGTATTTAGGCAGCACATTGCATGATTGCTAGATAGGTGCTAACCAGTTGCTTTGAATTGCTATAAATATACACCAAAACTCAGCAGAAAGGTATCACCTTCACTGCAGAAAATTCCTTCTTGTTTTTTCGTAGTTTTTCAGCACTTCATTCGTTCGCTCGTCGCTGCAACAACAAGTGATGTTATATGATTTGATGTTTAATATACCCCGCACGCGCCTACCTATGCATGCACACGCACGCGAAAACGCACATCTAATTTAATGATGAATGGTGCCATATTAAAGGTCATGATATTTCCAATTAATTTTAAATCAAGAGGTGTCAATTTTTTTCATTCATTTAAAATCAAATCCATGACTTTATATTAGTTGTGTCAAATCTTACCAAAAGGTACATTCTACTACTAAGCATTATATAAAATAATCACAAAATCAAACTCTGTAGTTTGGCCTAACTATTGTATAGAAGTTCCAATATTTGTATAAAAGTCCCATGTTCTTTTAGCATAATTTCACTATTAAAACCACAAAAAATATATAGATATGAAACTCACACAGCAACTCGATCTGGGGTGTAAACGTCAGTGCTTGCATTGTAGTGGAACCCGGAGAAGTGATCATTTGGGCCAACACTTAGCAGCTCGGTGTAATCCTTGAAGCTGTGTACAACGCACTTTCTTTCAATGGTACTGGAGCTCTGAGTGTCCATGTGATCTGACAAGAAGAGCTCCTTTGCCCCGTGGAACGTCTTGCAACCACACCTGGTGTCTTCTGGGCGGTAGTACCACTGCACCTCCAAATTGTAGTGGTTCCGGCCGCGGGTACATTGAATTTTCCGCACTTTCCCTATGAGGACTCGTCGTTTGGTGAACGATCATAAAATATAAATATATAATTGTGCGAGTAGAAGATATTACTCTCTATTATTTCTATTCAATAAGAAGAGAGTGAAAGCATATGATTCAAATGATGAAAAAATGTAACCAAGAATTCATAGAAATATAATTTATATAACTTTTGAAATGTAAGAGAATCCATATGATTTAATGGTTGAAATATTCTGCACGCGCATACCCTCGCGTGCACACGCACGCGAAGATGCTCACCTAATTTAATGATGATTGGCGCCGTATTAGAGATAATGATATTTTAAACAAATGCTCGAAATGTTACTACATTTATGATTTCATACCCAATTACTTTTAAATAAAGACGTGCCAATTTTTTCATTCATTTAAAATCATACTCATGACTTTAAATAGTATAATATATTAGTTGTTTCAAATCTTATCCTTTACATTTTTACTAAACTGAACTAAACTGAATTAGATTAAATTAAACTAATATCATATGAACTTATTTGGTCTACCTATAAACTATAAATTTATCTTCTATAAAGGTAAATAGTATTCAGGAGCTTCATTCACACACATTTAAAAAAACAGAAAATAGGTAGTAAAAGGATCTGAGAAAAGTACCTGAAAGATACACTCTATTACTAAACATTATTATTCTTTGAAGTCGAGGAAGAAGACGAGCCATTGCTCCTCTAAGAGTGATTATCGTTGGAGTTTGAAAAGCAGAGTTTAAGGGGGTGATTTGTTGATGTTAAACTCTGATTTTGCTGCATTTTCTGATTTACTATTTTGGCACTTTGTCAGTATTTGAATAGGTCAGATTATGACCATTTCGTTATGCATTTAGGTAGCTTTTAGTTATGAACGTTGCATGTATTTAGGCAGCGCATTGCATGATTGCTAGATAGGTGCTAATCAGTTGCTTTGAATTGCTATAAATATACACCCAAACTTAGCAGAAAGATATCACCTTCACCGCAGAAAATTCCTTCTTGTTTTTTCGTAGTTTTTCAGTTCACTTCGTTCGTTCGCTCGTCGCTGCAACAACAAGTGATGTTGCCGTGCAATTATCTGTTTCAAAGCATGATTTTGTTTGATTGAAAGCAACACAGTGCTTACTATGGCAACATAGTTTTATGACCTAGTTAGCATAATGGAGTACTATATACTGTTAATTAACAAAGTCTAGGGTTTTTTGGAGATCTATGAAAGTTTATATAAGTGAAACTTAAAAAATTAAAAATAATTGATTTTTTTTTAAAAGTGAAATCCACTCATGGAGGGAGAACTTTGTATTAAGGCTTCCCAGACCTCTTAAAAAACCAAATAAATTGGCATATTGTTACATGAACTGTTTTGGAACTGTAAGTTCCTGAAGCCAATGGAGGCTCCCAAAAATAATTAGTCTACAGCTGAAGATTAACTTCTAAGCTTTACAAAAGAATCTGATTAGTACTTAGTTCCCTTAGGAAGCCTGTGAGTGAATTTCTATGCAAAACACTGAGCGGCACCAAAATAGGAACTAGGTACAACCAAAAAAGGAGGCTAATATATAAACAGTAGCTAGGTGTTAGTGTATGTGTTGGTGCATTGGAGTGAGATGAGATGGTTATGCCTTCCTGGTGGTGATCCAATGCTGCACAGTTTCTACAAAAAATATGATCATCTGTAGTATCTGATTGGTGATACTCTCAGTGAAGGAGTACCAATTTTATCCAAGATGAGCATACCTCTTATGTGATGAGGCATGCATTAATGGATGATTCTTTATCAAATTTAGAGACATGCATTACTTGGTGATTCTTTTCTGATCATACAATAATTTCTCCTTTTGCTATTTTTAATTATGATATTTTACGATTTTATTTGATTTTACATGTATCATTCTTATTATTTTACGCCTAATTTCATAATTTGTTTATGATTTTTCTTGACCTTTCTCCAACAATCAAAGCCTATTAGTGAATTGGAAAACAAAAACACAAGGCACCACCAAGTATGAGAAAGGAAAAAAATGACTTGAAACTAACAAAAACCGCTCAAGGAGCAAACTGGAGTTTAGTGGAGCCTGTAGAAGCCATTTGTTTGGAAGACGGTGAGATGAAGTACATATCATGTCCAAGAGGCAAGAGAAATATCTGAGCAGAAGCATCATTTAATAGTTGAGGGGTGATAATGACTTGAATTTCCAGAACTGCAAAATGAAGAAACTAGTTCTGCCATGAGAATGTAGATGACCACTGAGGTTAATCAGAGACTGTAACATCATCTAATAAAGGAAAATTGGTCTTTTTCCAAAATCATTACAGTTTTTGCTTCAGACGGGAGCTGAGACCAGGAAAATTTGAGCTAGTCCTGTTATGCAAGGAAATATTTGCTAAGAAATCTGCAGCAAGATTACCCTGTTTAAGAGTATTTAGTACCTTCACCTTCATAATTTTATGCACATCATCAAAGAGT
Organism: Sherardia arvensis; assembly: GCA_948330725.1. Taxonomy (NCBI): domain Eukaryota; kingdom Viridiplantae; phylum Streptophyta; class Magnoliopsida; order Gentianales; family Rubiaceae; genus Sherardia; species Sherardia arvensis. Next base: position 7,641,405 of record OX415236.1, on the reverse strand, counting down.
TGAAAAAAGTTTCTAGTGTGCAGTGACTGGAAAATGGTACTGGAGCTCTGAGTGTCCATGTGATCCGACAAGAAGAGCTCCTTTGCCCCGTGGAACGTCTTGCGACCACACCTAGTGTCTTCTGGGCGGTAGTACCACTGCACCTCCAAATTGTAGTTGTTCCTGCCGCGGGTGCGTTGAATTTTCCGCACTTTCCCTATGTAGGGCTCGTCGTTATGTGAATGATCATGAAATATACATATATATATATATTTGTACGAGGTAGAAGATATTACTCTCTATTATTTCCATTCAAAAAATAGTGTGAAAGCATATGATTCAAATGATGAAAAAATGTAACCAAGAATTCATAGAAATATTATTTATATACCTTTTGAAATGTAAGAGAATCCATATGATTTAATGGTTGACATATCCTGCACGCGCATACCCTCGCGTGCACAGGCACATACCCTCGCGTGCACACGCACGCGAAGATGCACACCTAATTTAATGATGATTGGTGCCGTATTAGAGATAATGATATTTTAAACAAATATCGAAATGTTACTACATTTGTGATTCCATACCCAATTAAGTTTAAATAAAGAGGTGCCAATTTATTCATTCATTTAAAATCATACTCATGACTTGAAATAGTATATTATATTAGTTGTGTCAAATCTTATCCTTTACATTTTTCATTTACATTTTTACTAAACTGAACTGAATTGGATTAGATTAAATTAAACTAATATGATATGAACTTATTTGGTCTACTTATTAACTATAAATTTATCTTCTATAAAGGTAAATAGTATTCAGGAGCTTCATTCACACAAATTTTAAAAAAACAGAAAAATAGGTAGAAAAAGGATGCGAGAAAAGTACCCGAAAGATACACTCTATTACTAAACATTATTATTCTTTAAAGTCGAGGAAGACGACGAGCCAATGCTCCTCTAAGAATGATTATCGTCGGAGTTTGAAAAGCAGAGTTTAAGGGGGTGATTTGTTGGTGTTAAACTATGATTTTGCTGCATTTTCTGATTTACTATTTTGGCACTTTGCCAGTATTTGAATAGGTCAGATGATGACTATTTCATTAGGGATTTAGGTAGGTTTTAGTTATGAACGTTGCATGTATTTAGGCAGCACATTGCATGATTTCTAGATAGGTGCTAACCTGTTGCTTTGAATTGCTATAAATACACACCAAAACTCAGCAGAAAGGTATCACCTTCACTGCATAAAATTCCTTCTTGTTATTTCGTAGTTTTTGAGTTCACATCGTTTGTTCGCTCGTCGCTGCAACAACAAGTGATGTTACAGTGCGATTATCTGTTTCAAAGCATGATTTTGTTTGATTGAAAGCAACACAGTTCTTACAATGGCAACATAGTTTTATGACCTAGTTAGCCTAAGGGAATACTATATATCTGTTAATTAACACAGTCTAGGGTTTTTTGGAGATATATGAAAGTTTAGATCAGTGAAAATTAAAAAATTAAAAATAATTGATTCTTTTCTGATCATAAAATAATTTCTCCTTTTGCTATTTTTAATTATGATATTTTACGATTTTATTTGATTTTACATGTATCATTCTTATTATTTTACGCCTAGTTTCATAAATTGTTTATGATTTTTCTTGATTTTCTTGAACTTTCTCCAACACTCAAAGCCTATTAGTGATTTGGAAAACAAAAACACAAGGCACCACCAAGTATGAGAAAGGAAAAAAATGATTTGAAACTAACAAAAACCGCTCAAGTAGCAGACTGGAGTTTAGTGGAGCCTGTAGAAGCCATTTGTTTGGAAGACAGTGGAATGAAGTACATATCATGTCCAAGAGGCAAGAGAAATATCTGAGCTGAAGCATCATTTAATAGTTGAGGGTTGATAATGACTTGAATTCCCAGAACTGCAAAATGAAGAAACTAGTTCTGCCATGAGAATGTAGATGACCACTGAGGTATAATCAGAGACTGTAACATCATCTAATAAAGGAAAATTGGTCTTTTTCCAAAATCATTATAGTTTTTGCTTCAGACGGGAGCTGAGACCAGGAAAATTTGAGCTAGTCCTGTTATGCAAGGAAATATTTGCTAAGAAATCTGCAGCAAGATTACCCTGTTTAAGAGTATTTAGTTCCTTCACCTTTATAATTTTATGCACATCATCATAGAGTTGAAAAAAGTTTCTAGTGTGCAGTGATGGGAAAATGTCTTTAAGAGAGTCAGATTCGATGATGAAGCTTAACTGACAGTAATGGTAGTCAAAATCTCACCCATCTTTGATAGCCTTAATTTAAGCTTATAATGGAGATGAAGCAAAGGTGTAGAAGGCCTTAGCTGAGATGAAATCCCCTTGTCCATCCTTTAGAACCATTCCGGGAAAGATTGGTTGCATGAAGAAGTATAAAGACCATTTTTAAATAGATACTTTGAAATTGTTAATCGAGGTGTTCAGACACAATCCTATGCTAAAGTATTTAGGCGGTTAAAGAGTATTGATGATCTTGCAACAAGAAGTATAACTCTAAATGGTGATCCAGATATCGACCAAAGAAAGTACAATCTTTCTTCTCTGGTTGTACCATGTATTTCCGATGTATTTCCCTAAACTTTCTATTATTTCTATTCATGGAGAAGAGAATGAAAATACATGATTCAACTGATGAAAAAAATTTAATATAAGATTCATATAAATATAATTTATTTACCTTTTGATATGTAAGAGAATCTATATGATTTGATGTTTAATATACCCCGCACGCGCCTACCCATGGGTGCACACGCATGCGAAAACGCACATCTAATTTAATGATGAATGGTGCCGTATTAAAGGTCATGATATACTGAAGAAGCTGTTCAAACTTTCTCTGCCCACTATCAAAACGCCTTGTTTGGGAAGTTCACAAATGCAAAACCCACCACGGAGACGATCAACGGTGCATTCCAACTGATGGGCTTCGCCGGCAAGTATCAAATCGGGTTGCTTGATCACAGGTATGTGCTAATCACGCTTGAACTGAAGGAGGATTACCAGAGGATCTTGATGAGGTCTATCTGTCAGATCAATGGTAGCACTATGCGAATCCTGAAATGGACCCTTGATTTCTCTACCAAGAAGGAATCGTCCATTGTTCCAGTCTGGGCGATCATTTTCAATCCACCAGTCTAGTTCTATAATCTCTCGGCTATTGAAGATATTGGCAATCAAATTGGGGCTTTTCTCAAGATGGACCTTTCCACAAGCTCTCTGTCAAGACCGTCGGCTATAAAGGTATGTGTGGAGATCGATCTCTTGAAGGAATTACAAACCTCAATTGTGATAGGCACAGTTAGCAAAAATGTGGAATGTGGGACTGAGTATGATGACATCCCTCAATACTACCCACACTGCCAGAAGATAGGGCATGTTGAGATGGATTCTATGATTCTCCACCCAAAACTAAGAAGAAAGAAAGTACAGAATCAGCAGCAGACTCCAGTGAGTTACCACAACAAGAAGAGCAGGAAGCCACCTTCTGAGCAACACTGGAGAAAAGTGGTTACCAATGGAGCATCCTCAGGGCTATCACCATCTCAGAAACAACTTGATGTCCACTCCCAGAATGGAGCCCAGGCTGCATCTCAATCCAGTTCATCTGAGGGGCAGGCCATTGTTGGAAGCCAGTATCCTAATAAAATAGATAGCCAGAGTCCCTCTACATCAGCTGAAAATCCTACTTTGATTTCAACTAAGGTGACTGAGCCTATAATCCTTTTTAATGGACTCACAAAACCTTCTTCTATCCCTTTTTATTCATTTGATGACCTGCACATTAGTAGCTTGAAAGAATGGAAAGTAAAACAAAGGCTAATGCAAAATCATCTAATTGTACCTTACAAGCCAATTCAGATATCAAACTCTTTTCAGGTGTTGCAGGAACAACAAGATGATTGCTCTGAATATGAAGAGGCACAAAATGAGCCAGACTGGAGATCAAATGACCTGGAAATTGAAGACTCACCAGGTACACCACTTAGTATTTCTCCTTTAAGCATAATTGAAAATGTCTTGCTTGGTGAAAAATCAGAAATTAGTGGTAGAAGGAAGAGATAAACATTCACTGGGTGTATCACACTGGATAAGTGGCTGAGAACCTCACAAAAAACTAAAAAGGTTTCTAATGATGTATAAAATCTTAGGAAACATTTTAGTTTGAAATCTTAGAGGGTACTCTAAAGTTATGGATAGATTAAAAACCCTAATTGTCTCACACAAAATTGACATTGTCTGTTTGATTGAGCCTTGGCATGATAAAACTTATATTGTTAATTTACAATTTCAACTCAACTTCCAAAATGCTATATGTGCCAGAGATGCAAAAATCTGGCTTTTATGGAACTCAAATTTTAATGTATGTATTACCTCTCAATCTGATCAGTATGTACTAACCTCAGTTTCTGATAGTAGTTCTAACATTTCTTAGAGCTGTGTGTTTGTTTATGCAAAAACTACCAAGATCCTTAGAAAGGAACTATGGTCTGATCTAGAAGCTCTTCCAAAATCCCCCTCAATCTACATTGGAGATTTCAATACAGTCACTTCTGTAACTGAGAGAAGGGAAAATAAGAAACCTCCAGTAGGGAGTATAAGAGAATTTAACTCTTGTATTAACAATCTGGGGCTTTTATAAATTCCCTCAGTGGGGAACCATTTCACTTGGACTAACAACGGGAGGAAAGATGATCTGTTGTTCCAAAGACTTGATAGAGGTCTTTGTGATGCTTACTGGCATGATCTCTTCCCTCACTCATCCATACAGATCCCAAGAAGATTGGGTTATGATCACAACCCCCTAGTACTGTCTATTCAGAGCTGTGATATTCAAGTCCCTAAACCTTTTAGATTCCAGCATATGTGGACACAAAGGGAGGGTTTCATGGCATTGGTTCACTCTAGCTATGAGCCAATGCGAGGAGAAAGGAATGTCCAGAATGGTAGCCAAATTGAAGAGGCTGAAAATTGCTTTGAGACAATGGAATAAAGCACAGTTTGGTGATGTTCATAAAAATCTCAAGGAGGCTGAGCTCAAGGTGGCACAGCTGGAGATAGCCTATCAGAATACTGGTGAGGATAGAGAGCTGATAGAACTCAATTTACACAAAGCACTCCTTACAAGATCACACAAGAAACTTACTGCATTCTGGAAACAGAAAGCTAAGTTGAGGTGGCTAAAGGATGGGGATGCTAACACTCAATATTTTCACCACTCAGTTAAGGAGAGGAGATGTAAGAGCCAAATAAATAAGATTAAAGACAGACAAGGCATCTGGACTTCTGAACCAAACAAGATTCAGGAAGAAGGGGTCTCTTTCTTCCAAAATCTGTTGTACTCTGAAGAGTCTGACATGACAGGTCAGTACTTGGAGCACTTCTAGAATTGCATTCCCAAGCTGGTGACTGAGGATGACAATGAACTGCTACTCAGACCATTAGAGATGGAAGAGTTAAAGTTTGCAGTTTTTTACCTAAATACTGAAGCAGCACCTGGTGCAGATGGCTATTCTAGCTTGTTTTTCACACACTGCTGGGACCTAATCAAACTAGATTTAATGGGAGCAGCCATTGAGTTTCTTGATGGAGCTTTACAGCCAAGGGCCATCACTAGTACATGGTTGGCTCTGATCCCTAAAGTACCAACCCCTAGCCATTTCAGGGATTTTAGACCCATTAGCCTATCAAACTTCATCAATAAGGTTTTTTCCAAGATAATAATGGAGAGGTTTAAACCCCTAATGCCCAAGTTACTTTCACCAGAGCAAACAGCTTTTCAGTCTGGGAGAGATATAGTGGATAATACAGAGCAGATGCAGGAAATGGTAAGACTTCTGCACAAGAATCCTCAACACCAGAACATTATAGTGAAACTGGACATGGAGAAAGCATTTGATAGGATCTCTTGGGCATTTCTCAACACTGTTTTGCTGGAATTTGGTTTTCATGGCAGAATAGTGAAGGTGATTGTACAAAATATAACATCTGCCTGGTTCTCAGTGCTCATCAATGGGATTGCCACTGGATTTTTCAAATCTAACAGGGGGATCAAGCAAGGGGACCCTTTGTCTCCTTTTTTGTATAATCTGGTGACAGAGGCTTTTTCTAGAGGATTAAAGCATTTACTAGATATACAATTCTTGCAAGGGTTTAGAATGCCCAGAGGTGTGAACCAGGTGTCACACCTCATGTATGCTGATGACACTGCCATTTTTTTACATGCTGGGAGGAGAAATCTTAGGAGAACTGTTAAATTTCTCAAGGCATATGAGGCTGTCTCAGGGCAGAAAGTGAACTACAATAAGTTTGAGTATTATGTTCACCCCAAAATTTCATCAGTTAAGTCAAGAAGGATCATAGCTGCAACAGGTATGACGGTTGGATCATTCCCCTTTAAGTACCTGGGAGTTCCAGTATTTACATGCAGAAACAAGATTGTTTATTATCAGCCAATGTTGGAAAGATTAGACAAGCTCATCAATAACTGGAAAAACAGATGACTATCAATGGCTGGGAAGCTAATCTTGATTAACCATGTCTTCCTATCAATTCCTGTCCTAATGATTTCAGTTCTGGAACCCCCTAAGGCAGTGATTAAAAAAATGAAAGTCATGGCAGCAAAATTCTTTTGGGATGAATCAGACTTTGGCCAAAGGAAAATATGGAGAAGTTGGGCTAAAATGGCTATACCCACTCAAGAGAATGGAGTTGGGTTTAGAGACATCAGAGCTATTGTAAGGGCTTTTTCCTGCAAGCTATGGTGGAAGTTGCAGAAGAATAATACCATCTGGTCAGCCTTTCTATGGTCATTACCAAAGTCATATAGGACCTCCCACACTTGGAGAAGAATCTGTTCTGTAACTGAGATAGCTAACTCTCACTCATAAGTTATAATTGGTAAGGGGAACTCCCCCTTCTGGAATGCTAATTTGACAGGCCATGGTGCTCTTTTCTATATGATAGATTCTTCTGCTATTCTGCCCTTTTCAGATATAACTGTGGCTGATTTTTGTGAAAACAAAAATCATTATCTAACTCTCTTGGAGCCTCTTTTAGCTACCAGTGTGCTTCATTTTTTGCAGGGGTTCTCAATTCAACACAGCCATGATGACACTCTAGCCTGGAAGCCTGCACAGGATGGACAATTCACTGTGAAGTCAGCCTATAAAGTCTTCAGAAGATCAAATAATCAAGACCCAAAAATTCACAAGGTATGGTCTTAGAAAACTCCACCAAAAATTTCAGTATTTATTTGGAGGCTTTACAACAGGTTACTGCCTTTTGATGATGTTCTGAGTGGTATGGGATTTAACATTCCTTCTAAATGTATATATTGTAACCACTCAGACACACTGGATCACTTCTTTAATGAGTGTACCTTCAATATCTCTATGCTAGAATTTCTACACTATAAGTTACACATCCCAGTTCCTTCCTTTCAGTCTGCTAAGCATAGGATTTCATATTATTTAGAGCACAAAGGAAGGTCTAAAACACACACACACTAGTTAAGTCAATAGCTTTGTGTACCATGCTATGGAACCTGTGGATTTGCAGAAACAGAATCATTTTTGATGACATCAATACAGATGGTGCTGTCTTGGTTCAAAACTGTCTGAAACAAACATTCATATTTTTTTCCAGTTTTTCAACCTTATGGTTCAATTGAAAAACATAGAGACCTCATTAACATTGGTTTGATCCCTTACCTAAAAAGAAAGAGGCCAAAACATGTTAAGATTGTCAGATGGGATCCCCCAGCAACAGGCTTTAAAATAAACATTGCTGCATCATTTGTAGATGGTCTTGCTGGAATTGGGGTGGTGGTTAGGGATGTCAGTAGTGTTGTTGACCTGAAATGTGTCCAAGCTGCCTCCCCTTTACATTCTGAACTTATTGCTATTCAACTAGGATTTGCAGTGGGAACTTCTCCGTCAACTCATTTTGAGCTGGAATCTGACTGCCTCAGGGCAGTCAGAGGGATTAAAAAACCCTACCAATCTCAATGGGAACTATTTAGCAAATTTTATGAACTACATGCCTTAGGTGCTCATTTATGTATAAAGCATGTAGTTAGAGAGTGTAATGGTGTAGCTGATTTTTTATCTAGAAAAGCACTCTCTCTTTTCTTTACTGGCAATTTCCTTCTTTCTGATGCCCCCCCGCACTGCTGGGACTTCTGGCAACAGATGCAATGGGAATCCCCAATCTCAGGTCCTCTTGAACTACTTACTGCTCTCTTTGTTCACACTCAGGTACAGAAGACCCATAGCTTTTTCAAGCTATGGAGGAACCTGATGAAGAAATATGCTGTTGTATGGTGTAATCAAGGAAGCACTCTCTCCCACGCTCTTGTTATCTGAAGCTTCAATACTTGGAGCCTCAGCTATACTGCTCATTCCTGATTGTTAAAATAGCTACATCTCCATTTTATTTTTGAAGTACAGCTTGATACAAAATCTTGATCACCTTATCCCAATTGGCTAAATTGTTTTTCGTTTACGATTCGCTAAAATGCTCGTTGGTTCATAAGTGGTCAAGATGTTTTAGCTTTTGGTATCAAGCTTCATATCATTTCCTTATTTTCATGACTGTAAAACAATGTAAAACCTATGACCTCTTTGGTCCTTTTTCCGGTTTTGTGAGCCCAATAAATTCACTCCACCATGGTGTGGTTCAACTTTTTTTTTTAAAAAAGAGGTGTCAATTTTGTAATTCATTTAAAATCATATCCATGACTTGAAATAGTAGAATTTATATTAGTTGTGTCAAATCTTACCAAAAGGTACATTCTACTACAAAGCATTATATAAAATAATCACAAAATCAAACTCTGTAGTTTGGCGTAACTTATAGAAGTTTCAATATTTGTATAAAAGTCCCATGTTGTTTTAGCATAATTTCACTATCAAAACCACTAAAAATATATAGATATGAAACTCACACAACAACTCGATCTGGGGAGTAAACGTCAGTGCTTGCATTGTAGTGGAACCTAGAGAAGTAATCATCCGGGCCAACACTTGGCAGCTCGGTGTAATCCTTGAAGCTGTGTACAACGCACTTTCTTTCAATGGTACTGGAGCTCTGAGTGTCCATGTGATCCGACAAGAAGAGCTCCTTTGCCCCGTGGAACGTCTTGCGACCACACCTAGTGTCTTCTGGGCGGTAGTACCACTGCACCTCCAAATTGTAGTGGTTCCGGCCGCGGGTGCGTTCAATTTTCCGCACTTTCCCTATGTAGGGCTCGTCGTTTGGTGAATGATCATGAAATATACATATATAATTGTACGAGGTAGAAGATATTACTCTCTATTATTTCTATTCAAAAAGAAGAGAGTGAAAGCATATGATTCAAATGTGAAAAAATGTAACCAAGAATTCATAGAAATATAATTTATATACTTTTTGAAATGTAAGAGAATCCATATGATTTAAAGGTTCACATATCCTGCACGCGCATACCCTCGCGTGCACACGCACGCGAAGATGCACACCTAATTTAATGATGATTGGTGCCGTATTAGAGATAATGATATTTTAAACAAATGCTCGAAATGTTACGACATTTATGATTTCATACCCTATTAATTTAAAATGAAGAGGTTTCAATTTTTTCATACATTTAAAATCATACCCTTGACTTGAAAGAGTAGAATTGATATTAGTTGTGTCAAATATTACCCGAAAGGTACACTCTACTAATAAACATTATATAAAATAATCACATAACCGAACTCTGTATTTTGGCATAACTTCTGTATAGAAGTTCATATATTTGTATAAAAGTACCATGTTCTTTTAGCGTAGTTTCACTATTTCACTGAATTTCAATTGTTTTTTTTAACCTAAAAATTTATTAAAATGAGGTTTGTCAGACCCTCTCCATTTCCATAAACCTTATCTAGGTTTTTTGTCTAGGTAAAACGGATTCATAAGTAAAAGTAAACTCTTAAATCTATTTTTGGTGAATGATCATAAAATATACAAATATAATTGTATGAGGTAGAAGATATTACTCTTTATTATTTCTACTCAAAAAGAAGAGAGTGAAAGCATATGATTCAAATGATGAAGAAAATGGAACATAAAATTCATAGAAATATAATTTCCTTACCTTTTGAAATGTAAAAGAATTCATATGATTTAATGTTTGATATAGTTTGCACGCGCATACCCACACGTTCTCACGCACGCAAAAGATGCACATCTAATTTAATGATGATTGGTGACGTATTAGAGGTAATGATATTTTGAACAAATGCTTGAAATTTACTACATTTATGATTCCATACCCAATTAATTTTAAATAAAGAGGTGCCAATTTTTTCTTTCATTTAAAATCATACTCATGACTTGAAATAGTATGTTATGTTAGTTGTGTCAAATCTTATCCTTTACATTTTTCATTTACATTTTTACTAAACTGAATTGAAGAATTAGATTAAATTAAACTAATATGATATGAAGTTATTTGGTCTACTTATAAACTATAAATATATCTTCTATAAAGGTAAATAGTATTCAGGAGCTTCATTCACACACATTTAAAAAAACAGAAAAATAGGTAGTAAAAGGATCCGAGAAAAGTACCCGAAAGATACTCTCTATTACTAAACATTATTATTCTTTAAAGTCGAGGAAGACGATGAGCCAATGCTCCTCTAAGAGTGATTATCGTCGGAGTTTGAAAAGCAGAGTTTAACGGGGTTATTTGTTGGTTTTAAACTCTGATTTTGCTGCATTTTCTGATATACTATTTTGGCACTTTGCCAGTATTTGAATAGGTCAGATGATGACCATTTCGTTAGGGATTTAGGTAGCTTTTAGCTATGAACGTTGCATGTATTTAGGCAGCACATTGCATGATTGCTAGATAGGTGCTAATCAGTTGCTTTGAATTGCTATAAATATAAACCAAAACTCAGCAGAATGGTATCACCTTCACTGCATAAAATTCATTCTTTTTTTTCGTAGTTTTTAAGTTCACTTCGTTCGCTCGTCGCTGCAACAACAAGTGATGTTACCATGCGATTATCTGTTTCAGAGCATGATTTTGTTTGTTTGAAAGCAACACAGTGCTTACAATGGCAGCATAGTTTGATGACCTAGTTAGCCTAAGGGAGTACTATATATCTGTTAATTAACACAGTCTAGGGTTTTTTGGAGATCTATGAAAGTTTAGATCCGTGAAAATTAAAAAATTAAAAATAATTGATTCTTTTCTGATCATACAATAATTTCTCCTTTTGCTATTTTTAATTATGATATTTTACGATTTTATTTGATTTTTCATGTATCATTCTTATTATTTTACGCCTAGTTTCATAATTTGTTTATGATTTTTCTTGATTTTCTTGACCTTTTTCCAACACTCAAAGGGAAAAAATGATTTGAAACTAACAAAAACCGCTCAAGGAGCAGACTGGAGTTTAGTGGAGCCTGTAGAAGCCATTTGTTTGGAAGACGGTGGAATGAAGTACATATCATGTCCAAGAGGCAAGAGAAATATCTGAGCAGAAGCATCATTTAATAGGTGAGGGGTGATAATTACTTGAATTCCCAGAACTGCAAAAGGAAGAAACCAGTTCTGCCATGAGAATGTAGATGACCGCTGAGGTATAATCAGAGAGTGTAACATCATCTAATAAAGGAAAATTGGTCTTTTTCCAAAATCATTATAGTTTTTGCTTCTGATGGGAGCTGGGACCAGAGTTGAGCTAATCCTGTTATGCAAGGAAACATTTGCTAAGAAATCTACGGCAAGATTACCATGTTTAAGAGTATTTAGTACCTTCAGCTTCATAATTTTACGCGCATCATCATAGAGTTGAAAAAAGTTTCTAGTGTGCAGTGATGGGAAAATGTCATTAAGAGAGTCAGATTCGATGATGAAGCTTAACTAACAGTAATGGTAGCCAAAATCATACCCATCATTGATAGCCTTAATTTAAGCTTATAATGGAGATGAAGCAAAGGTGTAGAAGGCCTTAGCTTAGATGAAATCCCCATGTCCATCCTTCAGAACCATTCCGGGAAAGATTGGTTGCATGAAGAAGTATAAAGACCATTTTGAAATAGATACTTAATTTGAAATTGTTAATCGAGTTGTTCAGATACAATCCTTATGCTAAAGTATTTAGGCAGTTAAAGAGTATTGATGAACTTGCAACAAGAAGTATAACTCTAAATGGTGATCCAGATATCGACCAAAGAAAGTACAATCTTTTTTCTCAGGTTGTACCATGTATTTCCGAAGTATTTCCCAAAACTTTCTATTATTTATATTCAAAGAGAAAAGAGTGAAAATTTATGATTCAACTGATGAAAAATTTTTATTATAAGATTCATATAAATATAATTTATTTACCTTTTGATATGTAAGAGAATCTATATGATTTGATGTTTAATATACCCCGCACGCGCCTACCCATGCGTGCACACGCATGCGAAAATGCACATCTAATTTAATGATGAATGGTGCCGTATTAAAGGTCATGATATTTCCAATTTATTTTAAATCAAGAGGTGTCAATTTTTTAATTCATTTAAAATCATATCCATGACTTGAAATAGTAGAATTTATATTAGTTTTGTCAAATCTTACCAAAAGGTACATTCTACTACTAAGCATTACATAAAATAATCACAAAATCAAACTCTGTAGTTTGGCGTAACTTCTGTATAGAAGTTCCAATATTTGTATAAGAGTCCCCTGCTGTTTTAGCATAATTTCACTATTAAAACCACTAAAAATATATAGATATGAAACTCACACAGCAACTCGATCTGGGGTGTAAACGTCAGTGCTTGCATTGTAGTGGAACCTGGAGAAGTAATCATCCGGGCCAACACTTGGCAGCTCGGTGTAATCCTTGAAGCTGTGTACAACGCACTTTCTTTCAATGGTACTGGAGCTCTGAGTGTCCATGTGATCCGACAAGAAGAGCTCCTTTGCCCCGTGGAACGGGTCATGGGTTCGAGATACACGGAGGATGGGTCCACGGGTCCATCAATCCTAATTCTTATAAGGAATGCGTATATTATGAATGTTCTACAAGGAATATACATCTTCTCAAAGATGGTAATACAACTATCTTAAACATGGTGATACAACCATGTACGAAATACACTTCTATTATACATGGTAATACAACCTCTATTCCCATAAGAGTTGTATTCATACCACAAATACATATCTTGGCGATATACGGATTGTAGCCATATAAATACCATACAGGTTTGGTAGACCTCTCCATCTAATCTTATACTTTATACTTTACGCCTGAAGAAAATATACTGACTTGAGCGTCGGAGTGTCTATCCCCGGGACACCCGGGGCCTTTGTCTTGCAGATCAGTTCGAGAGCCTGGTTCGTAGTCGAAGTGTTGGTGTCCTTCATACATCAAGTCCGAGGGACCAGTCTACGGCCCGAAGTTGTATGCTCACGGCCCTTCAGGATTCCAAGAAGGACCCGGTCGGTGCAGTGCAGAAAGAAGTAGGACCGGGAGACGTGGAAGACATGCAGGTCGGGCGCAGGGATACAATCAAGGTGGGGAAGAAGATTCCAGTCGATATAATGGAGCAGTTACGTGGCTTGATGTCGGAGTACGAAGATGTGTTCGCATGGGAAGAGAGAGACTTCACAGGTGTGCCTCCGGAGTTAGCTCTCCATAAGCTGAACGTATACCCGGATTTGAAGCCCATCCGGCAGAAGAAGAGGACCCTGGTGATGGATGTCTACAATCCGCACTTGATCATGAACCCTTCTCACGAACTGATCTGCAAGACAAAGGCCCCAGGTGTCCCGGGGATAGACACTCCGACGCTCAAGTCAGTATATTTGCTTAAGGCGTATAGTATAAAGTATGAGATTATATGAGAGGTCTACCAAACCTCTTAGGGTATTTATATGGCTACAATCCGTAGATCACCAAGATATGTATTTATGGTATGAATTCAACTCTTATGGGAATAGAGGTTGTATTACCATGTATAATAGAAGTGTATTTCGGACATGGTTGTGTTACCATGTTTAGGATAGATGAATTACTATCTTTGAGAAGATGTATATTCCTTGTAGAACATTCATAATATACGCATTCCTTATAGAGATTAGGATTGATGGACCCGTGGACCCATCCTCCGCGTATCTCAAGCCCATGACCCTTCTTGGGCCCTGGTCCGAGTATGAACGAGGTCCGAATACGATCCATGGACTTATCAGTAGCCCCAAGGTAGATCTTCAGAATATAGAGTGCTCCATCTCGAAGGTGAAGGAGAGGCTTACTTCTCGTAGGAAGACCAATAACTCGAGGGAGAATAACTCGGGGTATCCTTCTAGGACTGTCCTTTCTAAATATCTAGCTTCAAGTTCTTTCATATTCCATCAGGACACGTGGACGGTTGGATCTAAATCTGTCTTCTTGAATTCTGAGGAGACTGACATGTGGTCTTGATTCATTGTATCTTCTGGCGGTGAGGATGACCAACCTTCCAATTGCCTGTATCGTTTCGCGAGTCGAGGTAATTACTCCACTTAAATGCTCGCTAATTACTGGTTATAAAACCAAGTAACTTTCCTTGTGTTTATCATCAATCTTTATCCAAATAATTTGCGTTTTCATCTCTTCAACCAAACTCTTGTCTTCTTCATCGTCTTCTTTCCATAACCTTTTTCCCCCCATTCTCTGTATTGCCATGTCGTCAACAAATTCTAGTGTCCCCTCTGGCAATGGAGAGAATGTCCCCGCGGCTCGTGACTTACGCACATTATTCCTGGAGGTTGAGTCTGGAGAACTGATGGAGGTAACTATGGCGACACCTCTGCAGGCGGTAGCTGTAGTGGCAGATGACGGTGCCCCCGGGTCAGAGATAGACCCCAGTGCGGAGCCCCAAGTTAATAAACGGGCTCCGGCTGCCGAGGGTGTGAATGATATCACCAAGGTGGTCGACGAAAATACCCTGCAATTTTTGAAGTCATGCAGGTTGTCGTACCCCATCGAGGCTGGATTAAGGCTCGAGGACAAGACCACTCCGGTCAAGGATCTTGTGAGCCCCACTCGAGGGGTTATATATGGCCGGTTCTTGCAGCAGGACTTGAGTTTTCCCTTCACCCCTGTGTTTTCACAGTTCCTTCAACATCATCAGCTTCACCCTTGTCAGATTCATTCCAATGTGGTGGTGACAATGGTGGCTTTCATTTCCTGGTGCTCCCGGAAGGACTATGAGCCAAGCTTGGATCTGTTTAGGAGTTTGTTCAAGCTGTTCTGCTTCAAGGATCACGAGCATATTACTCTTACTCCTCGTAAGGGCGAGGTCTTCACTTTTCCCGACAATAGCGGCAAATGGGAGGATATTCGGCTAACCTTTGATCGGATAAAATATGAGGTTCCTGATTGGAATTCGAAGCCGAAGAACGCTGTGCCTCTTGATGTCTTTGAGATTCCTGTTCACCTGAGTGGCATCGCGGAGGAGCTTTTGAAGGAGAAGATTGTCTTCCAGGAAGGAGGTTTTGTGCGGGGAGCTCATGGCTCGGTGTGGCAGTGGCCTGCTATCACCTATTCTTATATGCTAGACGTTCCACGGTCCAAGTCCACTTCTAGTTTCCTGAAAAAGGATCGAGATTGGACCCTCCCTGATAAAATCCAAGGGGGAAAAGAAGACGGGTGAGAAACGGACTTCTAGGAAATCACCCCGAGGTCTGGGTGAATCTTCTTCCAGTCATTCTTCTTCAAGTAATTTCTGCTTCGAATCATCACAGTTGTTTGATATATCTCTTTTATCTAGCGTATTGACGTTCATCGTTATGTATACAACCTCTCCTCAAAAGAAAAATATCAAGAAAGGGAAGGCTAATCTCCAAGTCATAGATGAGGAGGTAGAGGAGGTTGAATCTGAGGCTAGGGAGTCTTCAGATAATGATGAATCTGACCTTGAGCTGCTAGTGTCTGAAGATACTCCTCTTAAGAAACTGAAGTACTATCTGAACTGCCCCGAGGAAGAGGATGGTCAGGCTTGTCGGAGGTCTTCCAAGAAGTATCCCTTCTCGCTAAGGTAATCATCTCTTCCCTTCTGCTGTATGAGTTTCTCAGCTATCGAGTTTTCATACATTTTCTACTTTTACAGTTGAAGGCAAACCTGCCCACGGTGGGCCCTAGAGCTAATGATGTGATCCGGCATTTGTCTGATTCTGTAATGGAATTGTATATCAAGTGTCGGGCCTTCAGGGCAAAGAAGGAGGAGATGGAAGTCGCCCTTTCGACTCTGACGACCGAGTCTGCAACACCTACTCTTCCTGTTCAGGCTTCCTCAGCGGTGAGTCAACTGGAGGCCAGGGTAAAATAGCTGGAGGCCGAGAAGGAGGACCTGATATCAGCAAAGAAATTCCAGGATAAAGAACTGGAGACTTATCGGGATATGGCAGAGGAGCTAGCGCGAAGTCAAGCTGTGGAGAAGGATTCGGAGGAGACCAGACGACTCCTAAGAATTTGGAGTGCATTCATTACTTGTAGCCCCGAGTTTCAGAGCCATAGGGAGGAGTATGGGGATTTATTCCACTCCTCTGAACTGCACGGGATTTTGGGCGGCGTCTTGAAACTATGCCAATAAGAGGAGGAGATGAAGCTGATGGAGGAAATCTTTTCTCATCCAAATGCTGCTGATAAGCTCTCTGCTTTGACTGCCAAGCGCTGGATTCCTGGGGCCGAGTTCTTGGATTCATTGGGTTCCTCCGAGAAGGTATTAACATCAGGAGATTTATTGAGGCTTATTAGAGCCAAATATCCTAACTTACCTTCTCTTGAAGAGGTGCTTAATACTTCAACTGAGTAGCTCCAGCAGGTTTGCTACCTTTCTTGCTGGCATCTTTCAGCCATCCTCGGTCTTCATGATTTACTGGAAAGGATCCCCAGCCTTAGTTGTTAAGTCCTCACAGTTATCCATGATGAGTACTCTGCGAGCTTAATGTTGTTGGGCTTCTTCCTTGGGTGTCCTTTGACAATGTCTTTAATGTCACAGCGTGCAGAAAAGTTGACAATAGCCCATCTCTCTAGTGTCACTTCTGGTGAAGTCCTAAAAAACCCCGTTGGGTATATTTAAAAGAATCATATTCTGATGTAATAACACCTTTGATATGTCCTTTATAGGTTCGAGGTTTAGCCTCTTATGTGCCCTTTTGAGGGTCTTATTTAGAGGTATCATATTCTGATGTAATAACACCTTTGATATGAACTATTTGTGTTCGAGGTTTTTCCTCTATGTATGCCCTTTTGAGGGTCTTTTAGATTTGAGGTTTTTCCTCTATGTATGCCCTTTTAAGGGTCTTTTTTAAAGTATCATATTCTGATGTAATAACACCTTTGATATGAACTTAACTTTTGTTTTTGAGGTTTCTCCTCTATATGTCGAGATGATTGATTCCCGAGCACGTCTGCCCTTTTGGTCTATAGACCTCAATCTGAAGTACTTTATCTCGAACCTATATCTTTTATTCAAAACGATTGGTATTTGAATATTGGATCCAAACAACTTATAAGTTGACCAATCATATAATTTATAAAGCATATTGTTTTGAACAGCAATCAATGTTATACTTAAGACAACAATCCTCTTTTTATAAAAGGAATTTAAAGATTGCTTATTATAAGGATAGGTATAAAAATATCATGACTTCAATCTAAGTTTATAACTTTAAGAATAGAAGTAAAGTAAATAGTGGGTTTTGAGTTTGTGTACCCATTTGTGCTTAGAGCATATTTGTCTCAGACCTTGATGAGGCTGGACGTCTCGAACCTTTGTGAGTCTCTTCATTGAGTTTTTATCTTCCGTGATACTTTCGTAAGTTGATCACATTCCATCTTCGTGGTATGGGTTCTCCCTTCATGGTCTCCAAGAGGTAGCTTCCCCTTGGATGGGATTCTAGGACCCGATATGGACCTTCCCAGTTCGGGGCTAGTTTCCCTTCCACTTCTTTCTTGCTTTTTTCATTTAATCTCATTACAAGATCTCCTTTAACGAAAGTGGCCGAGCGGACTCTTCTATCATGATAGCGTTTGACTCTTTCTTTTACCTTGGCCTTGTGGATTGTGGCATTTGCTCTCTTCTCCTCTAAGAGGTCAAGGTCTAGACGAAGGTTTTCTTCATTGGTCGTGCCCTCTTCGTCAGTTGGTTGAGAAGTACGGGCCAAGGGGACCCCAATCTCCATGGTGATGACCGCTTCTGGCCCATAGACTAAGCTATAAGGAGTCTCTCCTGTCGCCGTGGCTGGCGTGGTTCTATGGGTCCAGATCACGCTTGGTAGTTCTTTGATCCAGTTTCCTTTAGCTCCATCAAGGCGCTTTTTGATACTGCTTACCAAGGTACGGTTCGTAACCTTTACTTGGCCTTTAGATTCTGGATGATATACCGAGGTGAGCTTTTGGTGTATGCCATACTTCGTACACCATGTCTTGAAGGGATCATTAGCAAATTGTGCTCCATTGTATCTCGGGATGCCATAGCGACACACAATAGAGGTTACCGCAGACTCCTTGGTGGCTACCGCAGACTCCTTCATGTGTTTCTTGTATTAAGTGTTCCGCGTCAGAAGGCCCGACACACTTAAGCAGGGGTTGGAGGTATCCTCTCTTGTATAGGATACTGTTGTGGATGACATATTTCAGAGCTTTAACTCGGTCCTTCCGTGCCAGGTGTTTGTCTTCGGGAAGGGTACCCTTTTGAAGGTATTCAATGTAAGGGTTCATCTATGTATCTGAGATGTCAACAACCATGATGCTACTCTCTTCATAAGTTTTCTTCGCCAGGGTTTCCATTAGCAATTCTTGAGAAGACCTTATGTTAAGATCCGATGAAGCAAGTTTTCTAAGTGCATCAGCCTTGTGGTTGCCTTCTCGGGGGATATGATTAAGCTCATAATGTTGGAATTGATTTAGGAGAGGCCTTACAATTTCAAGGTATTTCTGGAGACTGTACTCTCAAGTTTCGTATTCGTCTTTGACCTGTTGAACCACGATTTGTGAGTCACTGAAGATTTCAAGGTTCTCGACCTCGAGGTCCTTTGCTAGATTTAGCCCCGTGATAAGGGCTTCATATTCTGCTTCATTATTGGTGGCTTGAAAATCAAAATGGAGAACGTAAGGATGATCTTTTCCCTCAGGGCTGGTGAGTAGTATTCCACCACCGCTTCCCCCCGAGTTGGAGGATCCATCCACATATAGTTGCCATTTTTCGGAGTCCGGAGTTGGGTTTGGTTTGTCGATCTCCACTGGTTCAACAGACTCTATTATAAAATCGGATAAGGCTTGGCCCTTGATGGCTATCCGAGGTTTATATTGTATGTCATGCTCTCTCAACTTGATGGCCCACTTCATCATCCGCCCCGAAGCGTCAGGCTTTTGGAGGATTTGCCTGATCGGGTAGTTGGTTAGGAGAACTATTGTATGTGCTTGGAAATATGGTCTCAACCGCCGAGAAGCATGGACGAGGGCTAATATCAAGCGTTCGAGAGGAGTATATCTGGTTTCGGGTCCTTGTAAGGCCCTACTTACAAAGTATATGGGATGTTGCGATCCCTCATTTTCTTTGACCAATATAGCGCTAATGGCTAGCTGGGATGCAGATATATATAAGTAAAGAGTCTCTCCATTATCTGGTTTTGACAATGTCGGAAGTTGCCGAAGGTGGTTTTTTAAGTTCTTGGAAAGCTTCTCCGCATTCATGAGACCACTCAAATTGGTTTGTTTTCTTAAGAATATTAAAGAAGGGTAGATGTTTTTCTGCTCCTTTGGATAGGAAACGACTAAGGGCTGCAAGGGACCCTGTTAGCTTCTGCACCTCCTTGACGGTCTTTGGGGGTTGCATGTTCTGCAAAGCCTCTATCTTCTCGGGGTTTACTTCGATTCCTCGATTGGATACCATATACCCCAGGAATTTTCCCGCTCCCACGCCTATGGTACATTTAGCGGGATTCAACTTCAAGTTGAAAGACACTTAATGTGTCGAAAGTTTCCTTTAAATCTTCAAAGAAGACATCGTAGCTGCGGCTTTTTACTACCATGTCGTCCACATAAATCTCGTGGTTGCTCCCTATCTGAGATTTGAATAATTTGTATACCATTCGCTGGTTAGTAGCCCCTGCATTTTTCAATCCGAAAGGCATCATCTTGTAGCAGAAAGTCCCTTTGTCAGTTATAAAGGAGGTTTTTTGTTTATCTTGCTCTGCCATAGGGATCTGATGATATCCTTTAAAGGTATCAAAGAAGGCTAGTACTTGGTATCCCCCAATTGCTTCCACTAATCGGTCGATCGAGGGTAAGGGATAACTATCTTTAGGGCAACAATCGTTCAAGTTATTTAAGTCGATGCACATTCTCCACTTTCCATCTAGTTTCTTGACCAATACTGGGTTAGCTATCCATTCCGGGTACTGCACTTCTTCGATTATACGGGCTTTAAGTAGCTTTTCTATCTCCTCCCCAATGGCTTCAACTCGATCTAGTGCAAAGATACGCGTTTTTGCTTAATGGGTTTTTGTGAAGGATTGATATTCAAGTAATGTTCCGCCAAGTTAGGGGATACTCCCACTAAATCGTTTGTGTCCCAAGAAAAGACATCTATGTAATGGTTGAGAAGATCTAGTAGTTTAGTCTTTATCTCGGGGGGTAGGGTCTCGTAGTTTAGTCTTTATCTCGGGGGGTAGGAGAGTTCCAACTTCAACGGTTCCTGATTCTCCGAGCTGCATCGGCTCGGACTCGGAGTACTTGGCTGGTTCAAGATTCTCCTTTTCTGGTTCTCGGATAGCTTGAATTATGCACATTCGAGCTAATTGTTTATCACCTCGGACTGTGGCAATTCCTTTATTAGTGGGGAACTTCATCACCAAATGGTAGGGGGACCAGATCGCCTGTGCTTAGTACATCCAGGGTCTTCCAAGGATTATGTTGTATGGTGACCTGGAATCGATGATGGTAAAGGCGCAATGTAAGGTTATACTCCGAGAACCATCTCTTACTTGCACCGGTAGGATGATTTTTCCCAAAGTGTCGACAGGATTGCCAGTAAATCCCGAGATAGGGCTTGTAGGCGTGAGGTTATTTCTGTTTATTCCCAGCTGTTCATAACAACAAAGAAACATAACTTCTATTTCGCTTCCTCCATCCACCAGGACCCTTCTGATCATGTTGTGGTTTATGTCAACTGTAATCACCAGAGAATCTGAATGGGGAATTTGATTAGGAACTGCATCTTCGGATGAAAAAGTAACAGTTCCGTCTGAGCGAGATCTTTTGCTCTCTCACTCCCAGGGAGAGGCTTCTTGTGCCGACCGATGCACATCATTGATGATCCTTCTTACTTCATGGTTGCATGCGTTGCTTGTCTCGTCGTTGTTGATGCTTCTTACTCCTGTCAGGACCGAGAAACGGATTCGTGTACTCCCACGAAGGTTTTCAGCCAGATCAGCCATGAGTTAGAAGGTCGTATAGATCAAGATCAGCCTGCGGATCCCACTGGGCGTGCCAAATTGATGGATGTCTACAATCCGCACTTGATCACGAACCCTTCTCACGAACTGATCTGCAAGACAAAGGCCCCGGGTGTCCCGGGGATAGACACTCCGACGCTCAAGTCAGTATATTTGCTTAAGGCGTATAGTATAAAGTATGAGATTAGATGAGAGGTCTACCAAACCTCTTAGGGTATTTATATGGCTACAATCCGTAAATCACCAAGATATGTATTTATGGTATGAATACAACTCTTATGGGAATAGAGGTTGTATTACCATGTATAATAGAAGTGTATTTCAGACATAGTTGTGTTACCATGTTTAGGATAGCTGAATTACCATCTTTGAAAAGATGTATATTCTTTGTAGAACATTCATAATATACGCATTCCTTATAGGGATTAGGATTGATGGACCCGTGGACCCATCCTCCGCGTATCTCGAGCCCATGACCCTTCTCGGGCCCTGTCCGAGTATGAACGAGGTCCGAATACGAACCATGGACTTATCACCTGGCAGGATATAAGGCTGAGGTGGTGAAACAAGAAGTATTTAAGTTGCTGGAAGCCGGAATGGTTAGCTAACCCGGTGCTAGTGAAAAAGCGGAATGGGTCCTGGGGGATGTGCATTGACTTCACTGATTTGAATAAGTGTTACCCGAAGGACAGTTACCCTCTTCCCTCGGTCGACTGATTAGTAGAAGCCATCACCGGGTATGAGACCCTAGCTTTCTTTGACGCATATCGGGGGTATCATCAGATCCAGATGTTAGAGAAGGACAAGCCGAAGACAACCTTTATCATAAAGTTCGGAACCTATTGTTATAGAAGGATGCCATTCGGCTTGAAAAACGCAGGGGCGACGTACCAGCGCATGGCAGACGCTATCTTTCGGTGGTGAAGAGCAGAAGCTACCCGGGTTTCTTAGAAGACCTGGAGGAGATGTTTGGCATTTTGAGAAGAGTTAACGTGAAGTTGAATTCGGAGAAGAGTGTGGTAGGAGTAAGCGCCGGGAAATTTCTCGGCTACATGGTATCTAGCCGGGGAATCGACGTCAATCCGGAGAAGGTGGAGGCCATAAGCCGGATGCAGTCGCCGAGGAATGTCAAAGAAGTGCAGAAGCTGATGGGTTCTCTGGCAGCCCTGAGTCGTTTTCTGTCAAAAGGTGCGGAGAGGCAACTCCCTTTCTTTAACATCCTGAGAAAGGCCAAGAAGTTTGAGTGGACCGAGGAATGCGAGTGAGCGTTCGGAGATCTGAAGGAGCACTTGAGTCGGCTCCCGACCCTCTCAAAGCCGAATGAGGGGGAATAGTTGCTTTTGTACCTATCCGCGTCAGTATCGGCCGTCAGTGCAGTTCTGGTCCTGGAGGAGGACGGGAAGTAGTGCGCCGTCTATTTTGTGAACCGGGAATTGCAAGGCCCGGAGACACGGTACACAAGCCTGGAACAGTTGGTATTGGCGCTGGTTTATGCGTCAAAGCGTTTGCGCCCATACTTCCAGGCTCATCCGATCGTGGTCCTGACCAAACATCCATTGAAGCAAGTGATGCTTAAGCCAGAGGCGTCAGGGCGTTTGATGAAGTGGGCCATAGAGTTGGGGGAGCATGAGATAACCTATCAACCGAGGAAGGCTATTAAGGGCCAAGCGATGGCAGACTTCTTGATAGAAATGGTTGGACGGGACGTGCCTGCCGAGGACTCCCCGAACCTGAAGTGGACACTTCATGTGGATGGATCAGCCCATGGAGGAGGTAGTGGAGCTGGGGTGTTGCTAACATCCCCTGAAGGAGAGGAGTATCACTACGCCCTGCATTTCGACTTCAAAACTACAAACAACAAGGTAGAGTATGAGGCGTTGGTGGCAGGACTCAAGCTTGCCTGAGAACTGAAGATAGGGTCGATCCAGGCTTTCAGCGACTCGCAGATTGTAACTCAGCAGGTGAATGGGGAATATGAAGTAAAGTAGCGGAGTCTACAAAGGTACCTGGAACTGGTCCAGCCCATGATCCGGCAGTTTGACAGCTTCAGTCTAGAGCAGGTGCCAAGGGAGCAGAATGAAAAGGCTGACGCCTTAAGCAAGTTGGCGTCCTCTAAGTTAAAACCGGGTCAGAAGGCTCCTCTCAGAAGGGAAACACTTGAACGGAGCAGTTACGAGTAGAGTGATGAGATCCTGACAATAGAAGCAGTGCAAGAAGACTCCTGGATGACCCCGATCCCGGCGTACCTTCTGACTGGGGAGGTCCCGGCCGACTGAGTGGTAGCGAGGAAAATCCGGGTCAAAGCGCCGAAGTATACACTACAGGAGGGCATCCTGTACAAAAGAGGATATCTCCAACCACTGCTGAAGTGTGTGGAATGGCAGGAGGGAAAGTACCTGATCAGGGAGGTACATGAAGGATCGAATGGTAGTCACCAGGGAGCAAGAACAGTTGCCAGAAAGATCCTGAGGATGGGGTATTATTGGCCTACTATGTTTGAGGATTCGCAGGACAGGGTTCGCTCGTGCCTTCAGTGCCAAAAGTTCACGCCACTTGTGCACATACCCAGGGAGGAGATGATGGGGATAACAGGTGCCTGGCCTTTCAGCAGATGGGGACTGGACTTGGTCGGAACCTTCCCTACTGCCCCAGACAGTTTGAAGTACCTGATTGTGGATATTGACTACTTTACCAAGTGGGTCAAAGCCGAATCTTTGACGAACATCTGGGGGCTACTTGTGTGAAGTTCTGCTGGAGGAACATAGTTTGTCGGTTCGGGGTGCCGAGGGCTATAGTAACTGACAATGGAACACAGTTTGAAAACGATCCTTTCAAGTCTTGGTGCATGAGGTACGGAATAAGTCAAAAGTTCACGTCGGTATATCATCCGTAGGCCAACGGACAGGTGGAAGTAACTAACTGGACGATCGTGAGTGGAATTAAGTCCCGGCTCCAGGGGGCAAAGGGAAACCGGGTACACGAGCTCCCGAGTGTTCTATGGGCTCATCGGACTACGGAAAGCTCAGCGACCGGAGAGTCCCCCTAGGGAATTTTTGTAACATGGGCATGCCTTTTGGTCGATTTTAATGAAAAGAATGAATGCGCGTATTATGAGTTAGAAATTGAAACATAGTTGTTATAAAATGAAAATACTTATACACGAATCAGGGTCTTTACAGATACAGAAGAGTTACACAATAGGGAATTCTATTCTACTCCGAGGCCCTAGAGGTGGAGGCCTAACCGAGGGGAATTCTCCTGGTCTCCTGCTGACTCCTTCGGACAGCCAGCTCCAGCATCCGCTGCTCCTCGTCCTGGTTCTGAGGGGCGTCCAGATTATCATCAGGGGCACCCTCCGGTTCAACTACCAAATAGGGCGTACGGACAAGAACCCTGCTTGTGGCTACAGGACTCCCAACTTGGAACTCTTCGCCTGGTCTGGGCACCCCTAGACTCGACTGCCTTCTGTTTCTCCTTTCGGTCATTCCGAGCCGAACATGAATCATCAGGGGGCGGAGAACCAGTTTGTCGGTTAGCTCCGGATGTCCTCTCCCGAGTAGGGTACCGGGCGCGGAATCTGGCTCCGACCGTCCGAAGCCTGGCGAGACGTCGCTCGGAAGCTTCCAAATCCAGGAGTTGAGGAGCGTGTTCATAACGCTCATAAGCCAGGTCAATGTTTTCAGGGGGTGGTATGTGTTACAAGGATTCGGGAAGGATTTTCCTACTTAGAATGTTCTTCCTCCAGTCCTTAGCCGCCTGATAGGTAGCAGCCTAGATGCCGGATGACCTTTCAGAACTCTCCATCCAAGCAATAAGATCATCGACTGCCAGAGGGACGTCGGTTAGCACAGGAATGTCGACCTCTCCCTGGCGGAGGCCCATCAGATGATAGGATAGATGGACTATTACGAGCTGCTGCTGCAGAGTCCGGTTCCTAGTGGTCAACCTCTCGTTTTCTGTTTCAAGTGTGGTAACTTGTTTGCAGAGCTCGGTCTAGTTCTGCATTCGCATGCACTTGTTATAATATAAAATAACGTCATGCCACACCTCGTCCAACTCTTTCTGGATTCGGACTTGAAAGTTGTGGTGCTGGGCTTCCTGCTCCTACATGATTCGGTCAAACTCTAGAACTTGGTCAATTCTCTCGAAGGCCAATCTATAGCATTTCCGCAAAGACCCAAAGTCCTCCTGAATTTGGAGGAGACAAGTGAGAAGGCAATCGGCATCAGGAAACTCCGATGTCAGGGGACCGAGCCCTCCCTCAAACAACAGGTCCATCAGCCCCGTACAACCGATTCTAGTCTGCCTCGGGGAAGGAACCGGGGGGGGGAGGGTTAAGAGGTAGCCCCTATTCATGACAAAAGCAGAGTTAAGATGCAAGGTTGCAAAAAAGGGGAAAATAGATCAACTAGTAAGGAAAGAAAGAAAGCAAAGAAAAAGCGACGCAGAGGACGAGTATGGCGAGTAGGAAAAGAAAAGTCTTCATTAATAAACCGGAGAACCGGGTGACCAGATACAAGATAAGTAAGAGCAAAAGAAGAAGGATAGCCTAACGAACATTGTCGCCGTTCACTGTCACTTGGCTCAGACTCATCTTCGGAACTCCCACCGAACAAAAGCTCAGGAGAGTGGACCGGTCCAGCACCGGCGGGCGCAGCAGCGTCAGGACCGGGAGATGGAGAGCCTCCAGCTTCAATATCCCTCGGATCAAACAAGCCCCGATAGTAGTCGTACATGGTGCAGTACGGGGTGAAGTTGCGTCCTCTAGGAGGTCGGATCTAGAGGGAGGAGCAGGGGGAGAGTCCCGGGAAGATGAACTACATCCGTCGACCAGTTCTGGACGTCTTCGGTAGACATACGATTCTTTTGCAAGGTTTCCCAGAGCTCGAGAGATAAGCCTTTCATTCTTCCCTTCTGAAGAACCTCCAGCAAGTGTAGCTGCTGAGCCTCAGAGTTAGGATTGAACCATTGCTTCTTGAATGGCGGAGGGAACCAGCCTCGTATCTCCATATAGGTGTTATAGCATTGATGCGAGCTTGCATCGAGATTGAGGTCGGTTAGGCGACGGGATAGGGTCCTGCTGGCCAGGACTTTATCGACCACAGCCTCAGCAAAATTCAACCGATCCTGGTAACCCGACTCCCTGGCCTCGGCCAGCTCCTCCTCCAAATGGCTTATCTTCTCCTGAAGTCTGGCCGACGCTTCCTTCTCGGTCCTGATCTCCTCATCCTTCCTCTCCAACTGACGAGAGAGGAAGGACGAGAGGGCAGTTTGGAACTCTGAGGAGTTGGCAAACTCAGAGCTCAACAGTTTAACCTATGAAAGAAGGTGGTAAAAAAAAAACAGAAAAGAAATTAGATTACATGCTGACTGGAAGAAGTAACAGGAAGCTCGCTAGCGATGGACTGCGTAAGAGTCAGGGGCTCGCTATCCCGGGGCTTTTTAGCATCCTTCTTAATAGTCTCCCCTGACTTTCGCTTGTTTGAGTAGGATGGAGGAAGGGAATGACAGGGGCAGACAGAGTAGTATACCTGGCAGCCGAGGACCTTATATCCCTGGATGACAAAGGACGGAAGGTAAACCTTCCACGACCGGAGGATCCAGCCTCGCGAGTAAGATTCGGCAAGGCTTCCGAAGCTGGTACAGAAGGTTCAAGTGGAGGCTGGGTCCCGAGGGGGTTCAGTAAGGTATTCTGGAGGGCTGGATCTGCCACAAGAGCAGGGGCCACCTATCGGACCTCCTTGATGACCGGAGAGTCGACCTCCACCACCTCGGCGGTAACAGGGATCCGGGTGTCGGTATCTTTATTGTCGGGAAGCAGAGGCTTGTCAGCCACAAGAGTAACAAGAGGGGCGGCAGGTTCGGAAGTGTTTATCGGAGTATTGGTCTTCGGAATTTTCAGCTTCCGACCACCCTGCCTGGCAGTACTTGACTCGGCCGCTTCAGCCCCGGCCTTCTTTGTCTTCTTCTTCTCTGGGATGGGGACGGCAGGGTCGTTGGGCAACGGTAAGCACTGAGGAAATAAAAAAAGACAAGGGTATTGAAAATAAATTACAAGAGTAGAACAACACAAAGGAAAGACATGATGCAGAATCTTGAACCTTGCAAAGGCCAGGTCATAGCCCATCGGCTAACCTGGAAAACCTCGGTCGGGTATATCTCGCTAGGGAAGAGGTAGATGGAATTATTGGCCAGCCAATACTGGTCTAGATTCAAAGGCTGGGAGGAAATGATGGTGTGATTTGCCCGGTGCTTATCCGGAAGGAACGCCTCCCTGACCTCCGGGACTATCTTGTCGTTCCACCCGGGAACCTCATACAGCTCCGGGTTCACCTTGGTGTATCCCTTCATTTGCCAGTTCTTGGCCGAATCTTTCTTACCCAAGATGAAGTCCTGAACACCGGGTCGGGCCTGGATAAAGCATATCTCCTCCTTGCCAGGGCACTTGATCAAGAGATAGAAGGATTTCCAGAGGTTAAAGCAGGGATCAATTTTAAACCTCGCACAATGAACCAGGAAGCCCATCATCAAAGCCACCTGTTGGGATGGACCTGAGCAGGAGACACCTTGTAGTATTTCATTAATCTGGAGTATAGACGAGGGACAGGCAGGCTCAGACCCCACATCAAGTGGATCCGAGGAATGCATCGGACAGTTTTTATCGACTCGTCCGGAGAGACGTCAACGAGCTGAGCATCGACTGGAACCGGGACACCCATGCCGTCGAGGCATTTTCTTGTCCATTCATCGGCCGACAGGGAACGCGCCCGGGCATCATCCAAAACCATCTGCTCTTCATTCTTAGACCTTCTAAATTTGGGACCGGAGGGGTTCACAGATCGAGAAAGGTACACGGGCCTAAGAGATGAGGGGGGCCTCTGGCCCGCTGGAGGGGGAGGAGAGTTCTCCCGAGACGTACTGGCAAGGGTATAAGAGATCGGAGCCTGGGGCTGAGAATCAGGGTTGGCATCAGCGGAAGCCATGGTTGACAGTAGAAGGAGAATCTGAGAAGAAAATCTGAGATTTGAAAAAATGGAGAAGAGGAAAGATTTGATAGCGACACAAAGAGGAAGTGGGTATTTATAGGGAGGAAAGAAGAGAAAAAAGAGAATAAAAGCAATGATTAATGCCTTCGAGAATCGAGAAAGGAGTGCATGAATTAATTAGTGTTGCTCGAAAACAGCGACCACGTGCCACTTTTGTCGGACAGAGGTTGGTATTCAGAAAGCTAACCATTCCGCCCTCGGATAAGCAGAGTTTCCTCCCTCGGCCGGAAGGACCGGCTTCCGGGGGGCTAGTGGTGATAACAGGCCCAGACCCAACTACCCTGCAGTAGTTCGGGCCCGACCCACAGTGCCGACCCTAAGTATTTTAAGGCCTGAAGCGATGTAACAAAATAGGGCCCCCAATATTAAAAAGTATAATTAATTTTATTACTATTTTTAAAGAATACAATATTTCAAAATATAATGCAATATTTTAATTAAGTAGTTCAAATCTACTTGTTTTCTTAGAAGCAAATTCACTTATCAAATTTTTATAATTAAGTTCTGTAACTAATTCATGTTCAATAGAAAATGT
Organism: Sherardia arvensis; assembly: GCA_948330725.1. Taxonomy (NCBI): domain Eukaryota; kingdom Viridiplantae; phylum Streptophyta; class Magnoliopsida; order Gentianales; family Rubiaceae; genus Sherardia; species Sherardia arvensis. The sequence goes on along the minus strand of OX415236.1, from coordinate 7,612,316 downwards.
AGCTAATCCACTCAATATATCAAACCCGAGAAATATAGCATAAGCATTCAAAAATTGTCTAATAGCACATACGACATATCTCCTATCATTTTTATTCTTTAGTCTCTAAAACAAGACATCATATATACTAATGCATAATGTATATATTAAAGTAATAAAACACAAATTTTGCACATCAAATCACACACGTACACCGCACACACATGACACATGCACAACCTTTTACATATATAATATTTATACTCAAGTTCAATACCAATTAAAATTATTAAATTAAATCAAGATTAACAAAAAACACATTAGCACAATTGCACAAAAGTAAAAAAATGTTTGCCCATCTCATAATTAATCTTATATATATTAGATATATTGAAATTGAGATTTTGGGTGTTTACCTCAATAAAAGAATAAAGATAATTTGAGCACGATTTACATAAAGATGATCGAAAAGTAAAGAATAAAAATGATCTCCATCCAGATTTTGAAAGATGAAGCCTTATGCGTGAGTGAAGAACTCTTTTTTCCTTTTTATATTTTTAAATATTAAATTCGTTTTTAATAAAAAAAAGGCTATGAAAGACAGTTTTTTGTTTTAAAATGGGCCCAAATAAGGCTTGGATTTTAATTAAAAACAAGCCCAAAATACTGAATTTTTTAATATGTAATCAGTTGTAGTATTTTTAAAAATTTGGGCCTAAAAAATTAGTTGAATTTTCGGGCCTGAGGCACAGGCCTCATTGGCCTCACTATTGGGCCGGCCTTGCTGACCCATGATGAGGTAAGCTAATATGGAAGCGTCCGGGATAGTACAACCCGGATAAGGAAAGGTACACCAAACACCATAGAAAGCATGGACCACATTGGGAGCATGTATCACTGTATAAATAGTGCCCCTCAGCACTATTCCAAGGAAGTATCTTCTCATTATTCTAGTGAATACCCCTTTTCTCTCCCAGGATCCATCATTCATCATCACGCCGGAGGGTCTACTCTCGGGTACCTCCCGGGGCTCTGTCTTGCAGGGCTAGGTCATTGGATCGGAGATCTGGGGAGTACTCGGACTGACCAGGCGGGCAGCACCAACCATTACTGTCAGTTAAGCTTCATCAACGAATCTGACTCTCTTAATGACATTTTCCCATCACAGCACACTAGAAACTTTTTTCAACTCTATGATGATGTGCATAAAATTAAGAAGCTGAGGGTACGAAATACTCTTAAACAGTGTAATCTTGCTGCAAATTTCTTAGCAAATATTTCCTTGCATAACAGGACTAGCTCAACTTTTCCTGGTCCCAGCTCCCATCGGAAGCAAAAACTATAATGATTTTGGAAAAAGACCAATTTTCCTTTATTAGATGATGTTACACTCTCTGATTATACCTCAGTGGTCATCTACATTCTCATGGCAGAACTGGTTTCTTCCTTTTGCAGTTCTGGGAATACAAGTCATTATAACCCCTCAACTATTAAATGATGCTTCTGCTCAGATATTTCTCTTGCCTCTTGGACATGATATGTACTTCATTCCACCGTCTTCCAAACAAATGGCTTCTACAGGCTCCACTAAACTCTAGTCTGCTCCTTGAGCGGTTTTTGTTAGTTTCAAATCATTTTTTTCCTTTCTCCTACTTGGTGGTGCCTTGTGTTTTTGTTTTCCAATTCACTAATAGGCTTTGAGTGTTGGAGAAAGGTCAAGAAAATCAAGAAAAATCATAAACAAATTATGAAATCAGGCGTAAAATAATAAGAATGATACATGTAAAATCAACTAATCGTAAAATATCATAATTAAAAATAGCAAAAGGAGAAATTATTGTATGATCAGATAAGAATCAATTATTTTTAATTTTTAAATTTTCACTGTTCTAAACTCTCATAAATCTCCAAAAAAACCCTAGACTGTGTTAATTAACAGATATATAGTACTCCCTTAGGCTAACTAGGTCATAAAACTATGTTGCCATTGTAAGCACTGTGTTGCTTTCAATCAAACAAAATCATGCTTTGAAACAGATAATCGCACGGTAACATCACTTGTTGTTGCGGCGACGAGGGAACGAACGAAGTGAACTTAAAAACTACGGAAAAAAAAACAGGAATTTGCTGCAGTGAAGCTGATACCTTTCTGCTGAGTTTTGGTTTTTATTTATAGCAATTCAAAGCAACTGATTAGCACCAATCTAGCAATCATGCAATGTGCTGCCTAATTACATGCAACGTTCATAACTAAAAGCTACCTAAATCCCTAACGAAATGGTCATCATCTGACCTATTCAAATACTGGCAAAGTGCCAAAATAATAAATCAGAAAATGCAGCAAAATCAAAGTTAAACACCAACAAATCACCCCCTTAAACTCTGCTTTTCAAACTCCGACGATAATCACTCTTAGAGGAGCACTGGCTCGTCGTCTTCCTTGTCTTCAAACAATAATAATGTTTAGTAATAAAGTGTATCTTTCAGGTACTTTTCTCGGATCCTTTTACTACCTATTATTCTGTTTTTTTAAATGTGAGTGAATGAAGCTCCTGAATACTATTTACCTTTATAGAAGATAAATTTATAGTTTATAAGTAGACCAAAAAACTTCATATCATATTAGTTTAATTTAATATAATTCAGTTAAGTTCAGTTTAATAAAAATGTAAATGAAAAATGTAAAGGATATGATTTGACACAACTAATATAATATAATATTTCTAGTCATGAGTATGATTATAAATGAATTAAAAAATTGGCACCTCGTTATTTAAAATTAATTGGGTATGGGATCATAAATGTAGTAACATTTCGAGCATTTGTTTAAAATTTCATTATCTCTAATACGGCACCAATCATCATTAAATTAGGTGTGCATCTTCGCGTGCGTGTGCACGCGAGGGTATGCGCGTGCAGGATATGTCAACCATTAAATCATATGGATCCTCTTACATTTGAAAAGGTATATAAATTATATTTCTATGAATTCTTGGTTACATTTTTTCATCATTTGAATTACATGCTTTCACTCTCTTCTTTTTGAATAGAAATAATAGAGAGTAATATCTTCTACCTCTTACAATTACATATCTATATTTCATTATCATTCACCAAACGACGAGCCCTACATAGTGAAAGTGCAGAAAATTGAACGCACCCGCGGCCGGAACCACTACAATTTGGAGGTGCAGTGGTACTACCGCCCAGAAGACACCTGGTGTGGTCGCAAGACGTTCCACGGGGCAAAGGAGCTCTTCTTTTCAGATCACATGGACACTCTGAGCTCCAGTACCATTGAAAGAAAGTGCGTTGTACACAGCTTCAAGGATTACACCGAGCTGCCAAGTATTGGCCCGGATGATTAGTTCTCCAGGTTCCACTACAATGCAAGCACTGATGTTTAAACCCCAGATCGAGTTGCTGTGTGAGTTTCATATCTATATATTTTTAGTTGTTTTAATAGTGAAATTAAGCTAAAACAACATGGGACTCTTATACAAATATTGGAACTTTTATACAGAAGTTACGCCAAACTACAGAGTTTGATTTTGAAATTATATTATATAATGCTTAGTAGTAGAATGTGGTGATATGGGCTAAGGCCCATATCCTGGTCCGGCGGATATACTGGCAAAGGAGAAGAAAGGGTTAAGCCCAGCAGTGGTCCTCTCATGACATCAGCTATCTTGGACACACCCGGGGTAAGGACCACTTAGCTTAAAACCCTCTCTGATCCTCTCCATTATAAATAGAGGAGCGACCAACAGTAATAGGTATGTTTTATCAGACTTAAATACTCTCTGTATTTATTCATATTCTCTCTCCTCTGTAAAAAGCCCTATCTTCATCATCACGCCGGAGCGTCCACCCTCGGGAGACCCCGGGGGCTTTGTTTTGCAGGACTTAGGTGAGAGATTGGCCGCGGGCTAGGATTCCAGCTTCCCCCCGGATTACCTTGTACCGGAGCTGGTATCCTGGAGTTTACTGGTAGCATCAGTTGGCACGCCCAGTGGGATCCGCTTCGTCATGCCCCGCGGCAGACCTAAAAAGACGGTGGAAGAACCCTCTTCCAAAGCTAATCAGGCAGAAGGCGGTCCTAAGACCAAAAGGGCCGCGGCTGCCCAAGCGACGCGGAAGGCGGCCGAGGAGAAGGAGCGGGCACGCAAGGAGACTGCCCGCGCGGCCGCTGAGAAGCGCCAAGGAAAGAAGAAAGTGCCGGAGCGTACTCTCAGGGAGATGCAGAAGGAGCATAGGGAGAAGGCCCGGCAAGAAAAGGAAAGACAGGACCAGGAGACATTCGGAGAAGGTGGTGAATCCGAACCGGAGTATTTCGATTCCGGGGATGAAGACCCGGAGTGCAGAGATCCAGAGACGATTCATACCAATGCGGAGGAGTTTGGGGAGTTTCGAGCATGGAAGGCAGCTAAGGCAGCAGCACCCAACAAGGTGCCCGAAGTGGTGGACCTGGAGAAGGATGGGAGAGGTGGTCCTGGGTATCAGCAGATGCCCCCGGGTCAGCAGATGCCCCCGGGTCAGCAGATGCCTCCAGGACAGCAGATGCCTCTCGGACAGCAGATGTTTCCGGGGCAGCAGCAGTACCAGGATCAGCAGTTTCCCGGAGGTCTAAACCCGCAAGCACAACCATTTTATGGCGGATACAACACCCCGTTTAACAACGGGTCCATTGAAGATCGTTTGACTAGACTTATTGGTAGGCGGGGGATTGTTCCTCATTCCCCGTGGGTTCCAGAGGTGTTGAACTATAAGTGGCCGGTGGGCACTAAAGCGCCTGATGGGGTTCCGACGTATAACGGGGACGGGGATCCAGAGGAGTTTGTTCACACCTACCTCAGTGTCATGGGGGCCCGGGACATTGAGGAGCCGTTGCAGTGCAAGTTGTTGCCTTCTTACCTCCGGGGCAACTGCTTGAGTTGGTTCAAAAGCCTTCCGCAAGGCTCATTGAAGACTTTCTGGGACTTTGCCACGGTCCTGGTCCACAGATATGCAGCAATGAAAACCAATTTTGTTAACCTGGCCACGGTCTTGGCCATGCGGCAGTTGGAGACGGAGTCTACTTGGCAATATTATGTCCGGTATATTGCTGAGTCTATGAAGGTCCAGGATAGGCACTTGCATGAGAAGGCCCTGATTGGTAACTTTGTCAATGGGCTGAGAGACGAGATGTTCTACATTGAGTGGATGAAGAACATGCCAGGAACTTTCTACCATCTCCAGTTGACAGTTGAAATGCATTGCACTGTGCATGAAGCTAACCACACTCGGATGAACACAGTCGGGTTCTTTGAGATGCATTGCAAGGCCAGGGCGGCAACCGCCCTGCGGAAACCAACATTGCTCCTAACCCCGCCTCACAAGCACCCAGACCAGGAGTTCCGGGACCCGGAGCACCTCGGATGATAAACGTGATCAACGGGATAGTGGGAGATGGAGCGCAAACCCTGTCGGCGGTGAAGGCCAAGAGTAGATACGTCCCCCCGGGGGAGATCCAGGGAAAAAGGTTTAAACATGATGAGACAATCACGTTCTCAGAAAAGGATGCAGTTCCTGCCCAAGTGCCTCACTCGGACCCGATGGTGATCTCAGCTGAGGTAGAAGGGGTGGTGATAAAGCGAGTCTTTGTGGACGATGGGAGCAGTGTAGAAGTTATGTTTGCTGACTGTTTTGATCAATTGAACATTGGTCGACAGAATTTGAAGCCATGCTTGTCCCCGCTGTCAGGCTTTACGGGGCGCCAGTTCACCCGTTGGGTGTCATAGCGTTACGGGTAACTCTTGTTGACTATATGGATATTAACAAGAGGTGCACTGTCCTGTGTAACTTTGCGGTCATCAACGCTTCTTCCCCGTACAATATGATCATAGGACGTCCCTGGTTGACGCAGGCCCGGGCGATATGCTCGCCTTACCATCTAACCATGAAGTTCCCGACAGACCAAGGAATTGCATCGGTCATTGGCAATCAAACGACCGCCCGCAGCTGCATGCTCACCGCGATAAAGGAAGCCAAGAATGGAGGATCGGAAAGAACAAATGTGTCGGAGCCCGGGGAGGGTTCCGGGAAGGATAGCACGGTGGGAGCCGTTCATGGCGACCCGGCCTCTTTTGAAGTGGAGGACATGGAAGTAGGATCCCGGGGGAAGGTGAGTATCGGAAAGCACCTCCCGGTAGGTGTGAAGGATGAGCTCCGGAAGTTGTTAAAGGAATATGAGGATGTGTTCTCTTGGGGAACGGAAGACTTGACAGGGATACCGGAGGAGTTCGCCATCCATCGGTTGAATGTCTACCCGGATTTAAAGCCCATAAGGCAAAAGAAAAGAGCCTTGGCAGCAGATCGGGTAGAATTCGTCCGGGCGGAGGTGAGAAGGATGCTGGACGCGGGAATGGTAGAAGAAATTACTTATCCAGAATGGATCGCCAACCCGGTCCTAGTGAAAAAGCATGACGGGTCCTGGAGGATGTGTATCGATTTTACAGACTTAAACAAGTGCTGCCCGAAAGACAGTTACCCGTTGCCCTCCATCGACCAACTGGTGGAAGCTATAACAGGCTACCAGCTTCTAGCCTTTTTCGACGCACACCGGGGATACCACCAGATCGTCATGGCCCCGGGAGACCGACCTAAAACCTCTTTTATCACTGACTTTGGTACTTTTTGTTACAGGAAGATGCCATTCGGTCTTAAAAACGCAGGAGCGACATACCAGCGCATGGTGGACCGGGTGTTCAAAAACCAGCTGGGAAGAATCATGGAGGTCTATGTAGATGATATGGTGATCAAAAGCAGGACTCATGACGCTTTTTTGGACGATCTCCGGGAGCTTTTCGTTGTGTTGAGAGAGGTAAACTTGAAGCTAAGCCCGGAGAAAAGTACCATCGGGGTGGCGGCAGGCAAGTTTTTGGGATATATGGTGTCAAACCGGGGCATCGACGTGAACCCGGAAAAGGTTGAAGCCATCCTGAGCATGCCCTCCCCGAGCAAGGTGAAAGATGTACAGCGTTTAACCGGGTCCCTGGCGGCGTTAAGCAGGTTCTTGTCCCGGGGAGCAGAGAAGCAGTTGCCTTTTTTCAACATTTTGAGGCGAGCGAAGAAGTTCGAATGGACTCCCGAATGCGAGCGAGCTTTCAAGGATTTGAAGGAGCACCTGGGTAAACTCCCTACTTTGTCCAAGCCAGTCCCGGGGGAAGAATTGTTCTTGTATCTGGCAGCCACGGATCAGGCTATAAGTGCGGCCTTGGTTCGAGGGTCCGGGAGAGCGCAGAGCCCGGTGTATTTTGTGAGTAGGGCTCTTCAAGGACCGGAGACGCGTTATTCTTCGTTAGAGCGTTTACTGCTGGCACTGGTGCACGCGTCTCGGAGACTTCGGCCGTACTTTCAGGGTCATCCTATCACAGTTCTCACAAATCACCCACTTAAGCAAGTCATGCTAAAACCAGAGGCATCTGGCCGAATGATGAAGTGGGCGATAGAGTTGGGAGAGCACGAGATTACTTATCAAGCCAGGAAGTCTATCAAGGGCCAGGCTTTGGCTGATTTCTTGGTTGAGATGGCGGACAACACAGTTAAGGACCTGGATGAAGGGGAACCGGAATGGAAGTTGCACGTGGATGGTTCCTCCCATGCCGGGGGAAGCGGTGCCGGAGTAGTGCTGGTCAGTCCTGGCGGCAAGGAGTATCGGTATGCGTTGCAGTTTGAGTTTAAAACCACCAATAATGAAGCTGAATATGAAGCTCTCCTCGCGGGATTGCGCCTAGCCCAGGAGACAGGTGCCAAAGTGATACAAGCTTACAGTGACTCGGCCATTGTGGTCCAGCAAGTAAATGGGGAGTACGAGGCAAAAGAAAGAAGCTTGCAGAAATATTTGGAGGCAGTAAAGGTGATGATACAGGGCTTCCTCCGGGTGACCCTAACACAGGTCCCCCGGGAGGAGAACTGTCAAGCGGATGCGCTGAGCAAGTTGGCTTCTTCGGAGCTCAGGCCAAGTGAAGACCGGAATCTGTATATGGAGATGTTAACAACTCGGGGATATGAGCAGCCAAGCCAAGTTGCGACAGTGCGAGAAGCCGAATCCTGGATTACACCGCTTCTAGAGTATTTGGAGAATGGAACGCTGCCAGACGACAAGGTGAAAGCCCGGAAAATCCGGGTCAAGGCACCCCGGTATGCCGTCCTGGACGGGGAGTTAATCCGGAGGGGATATCTCCAACCTTGGTTGAAGTGTGTGGATGGAGAGGAAGCACGCCACCTTTTGAAAGAAGTTCACGAGGGCCCTAACGGAAGTCATCAAGGGGCTCGGACAGTGGCCCGGAAGATAATGTGCACGGGGTATTACTGGCCAACGCTATTTGAGGATGCTCAAAAGGCAGTCCGCTCCTGTCAGCAGTGCCAGAAATTTGCACCCTTGATCCATGTGCCACAGGGGGAGTTGATCGGGATATCAGGAACGTGGCCCTTCATCCGATGGGGTTTAGACCTAGTAGGCCCCTTTCCAACTGCTCCGGGAGGTTTCAAGTATTTGATAGTGGCAGTCGACTATTTCAGCAAATGGGTAGAAGCTGCTCCTCTGACAAACATTAGGGGAAGTACGTGTGTAAAATTCTGCTGGAAGAACATCATCTGTCGCTACGGAATTCCCCGGTTCATAGTGACAGATAACGGGGCGCAGTTCGAGAATGATCCTTTCAAATCCTGGTGCAAGGAGTACGGGATTGAACAGAAGTTGACCTCGGTCTATCACCCACAGGCTAACGGGCAAGTTGAAGTGACCAACAGGACCCTCGTTAACGGGATCAAGACACGGCTCCAGGGGGCAAGAGGAAATTGGGTTGATGAACTCCCAAGTGTCTTATGGGCAAGTAGAACGACGGAGAGCTCCGCTACGGGTGAGTCCCCTTATAGTTTGGTTTATGGGGCGGAGGCGGTCATCCCGGCTGAAATTGGAGTTCCCAGCCTCCGATCAAAGCTCCCGGATGAGCAGACAAACCAGAACGACCGACTCCTGGATTTAGATTTACTGGAGGAGAAGCGAGAAAAAGCAGCCCTGCATGAGGCCCGGGTGAAGGAACGGGTCAAGAAATATCACGACAGAAGGGTTCGCAAGGAGCAGTTTAGCCCGGGGGAGTGGGTAATGCGCCGGAATGACAAAAGCCAGCAGGTTGCAAGCGGGAAGTTAGCCCCCAACTGGGAGGGGCCTTACAAGGTGGTAGCAGCCCACCCCGGGGGAAGTTATGAATTGCAGGACAAGGCCGGGAAGAAGGTCCCGAGGCACTGGAATATTGCGAATTTTCGTAGGTACTATGCTTAGATTTTCCTATGTATTCACCCCTCTGGCATGGATTATGCCTAGGACGGTGGCAGAGAAGCGGCACGGGGACCCCTGGCCAGGATTGAGCCTGGGTTGTCCCGTGGCCCGCAGTTGCATTTTCTCATTTCACTTATGGAGATTATCTTTCGAGTTAATATTTTCTCTTAAAGTATAGTTAACCCGGGCCGCTTGAACAAGCGCTCGGGGGGCTAGGGTAAGTCGATCCGGGAACGCTTGAACAAGCACCCGGGGGGCTAGGGCAAGAATATACGGGATGCTTGAACAAGCACCCGGAGGACAACCTAGGCACGCTTGAATAAGCGACTGAAACAAATATTTGAACAAATATAAAGGAAGGGCAATATAACAAACAAATCATTAACTTATGATTGAAGATTACAAAATTTACAACTTTGAAACTTGGAAAACCTAAACAAAACTAACAAAGGAAAGGAGGACCATCCTAGCTAATAGGAGAGTCCGGGTCATCTTGGGTTCCGGGGTGATTTGGACGATTATTAGCAGCAGGAGGGTTCGGTGGGTTAGCAGCAGCAGAATTCCCCGGGACATTGGGATCCGCAGCTGGATGAGTACTGGATGGACCAGCTCCCGAGGGACCAGCCCCCGAAGGACCCGCTTCGGCATATGGGTCATAGTCGTCGTCTGAGGATGAAACCTCGGGGGATGGCGTCCTTCGGGGAGCTCCGATGATAACGGGCCCTTGGGCACGGGGGGATTTTTTCTTTTTTGTAGCAACAACTTTGCTTTTGCCCTTCCCCCTTTCCCGGGCCAAGCGCCTCTCTTCTTTGGCGGCGTCCTCGCGGGCAATGTAGGCTCGGATTCTGTCAGCGTCCTCGCGGATTCTAGACACCCTCCGGGCGGATTCTTCCGGGTCAACTGAAACACGGAACCCGAGATACCTTTCGACGGTGAAATCAAGGGAAATCCGGCTCGGCAGAAGTACCAAGGATGGGGGGAGATATTGCCCCTCTCTTTGGCGTTGCCACCAAGCGGCAGCTTCCTCGAAAGCGGGCCGGTACCGAGACTCGGGGTCGTTCCAGCCCATCCGGAACATGCGCACTAACAATGCAGAGACCTCCCGGGGAAAGTTAGTATAAAGAGGGGGAGAAACCCGACCTAGACGCAACCCTGTCAAGTGATAAGTCAGTTGTAGGGTTACTAAATTCTCCCGGAGGTTGAGGTTCCGGGCCGCCAGTTCCCGGTTCTCTCTTTCCAACATCAGGTTCCTCCTAAGGGGATCGCCCCGCCTTTCTAACCACTTGAGCTTGTCGCAGTAAAATGGAAGCTCGGACCACACAAGGTCAAATTCCTCCTTGAGACGAGATTTAAAAGCGTCATGTTCGGCTTGCAGCATAGAAATAGTCTTGTCTGCATCCAGAACAGCGTTTACTCGGTCTTGAGCCAGGGATTGACACCGGGAAAGGGATCCAAACTGATTAGATATTTCCCTAAGTTTCGTTACTAAAGAAGTGATATCCGGGAATTCCTCAATCACTGATCCTATCCCGGAGTGGACGAGAAGGTACCGGGTCTGAATGCCGTCCAGTTGCCAGCGACTCAACTGTTCCTCCAGCTCCTCACACCGGGGGCATGGTTTGTCATTATCCGAGGCCGCCTTGGAGGGAACTGCACCCGGAGGGTCATCCCGTGGCTATATAAACAAAACAAAACACAAAGGTTTTAGACTTAGAATTAAAACAAGGTTGAGTTTATGACTTAGATAAAAAAGTGGAAGTTACAAACTGAAGCAAATCATAAAGACTGGGCAAGTCATAACAAAATGATCAACCCGTAACAGAGAAAAGAAATGAAAATATCAAATAGATAGACAATGTAAGGGTTGACCAGTTCTCGAAGCCCCGGAAACTTGAGCAGTCTGGAGGCATGGTCCTGCGTGAAAACAAACACTTAGAATAAAAAGGCAATATGAATGATTAAAATGTTAAAGATAGAAAGAAGGATAGAAAACACATACCTGGGAGTCATCTAGCAATATGCGCTGGGAAGAGGTGTCGTCGCGAGTTTCCGGGATACGACAAAGGCTGCTGTCAGCCGTTGCTTCTTTCTCCTTCCGGAGAGAGCGGGATGAACCCTCAGAATGAGGCTCAGACTTCTTCTTCTTATGGGGAGGCCCCCCGGGGATAGGAATAGCGAACGCTAATCGTCGACCTTCTGCCGGAGGGACCACAGTGGACCCAATGGACTTCCTGGTCCCCTTTTCCCCGGATCTCCCCTCTCCGGATTTTCTCTTCTTGGTGTCCTGGACCGGCTTCTCGGTCTCAGAGTTGCTCTTCTTGGACTTCCCGGAAGCCCCCTTACCCTCTCCCTCGCCGGTCTTCGACCCCGGGGGGACTATCGCTGGCCGGGGAGATATGGCTAACACCAGGCAACAAATGAATTAGCTAAATGCAGTTAGAAGAAACAGTACAGATCAATAAAATTAATAAAGGGAATTGAGAAAATTACCAAAGCTCCGTGTGGCATACAAACGGCGGCGAGTGAACACTTCCGCTGGATACGCCTCCCGGGGAAATTCGTAGCCCCCCGCCCTCTGGAAATCCTTCAGATTGACAAACTGCTTGACAATTAAATCATAACTGTCAGATACCTGTCGGAATTGGGCCGGGGGGAGTGCCGCCTTGGTTTCAGCGACCCTCTGCTGGTTCCATGATGGGACTGGATACTTCTCCACGTCGAAGGTGAAGTAGCTGTTCATCCAGTCACTCGTCTTCACAGACTCGAGCCTCCCGGAGCAGATGATCGCCGTCTTGTTTCGGCGTAGAGCATTAAACACTCCCGGGACGGAGGTCGCGGCGAGATAGTAGAAGCTTCGAAATATATCCACAGTCCCGGTTACGCCAGCCCGGTTGCAGGACAGAAGGAAGGCTATCATGACGCTGACAGCGTTGGGATGCAACTGCGCTGGAGAGATGTTATAGTACTTCAGGTAGGCGGAGTATAGAGGAGGGAGGGGAAAAGTGAGCCCGTGTAGAAGGTGATGCCGCGGGACGCACGCCCGGTCCTTCATGTCGCCGGAGTATGGCCCCAACCCCGCGTCATATGACAGAGGCACGTACATCTTCTTTACGACCTCCTCCACCGCCTCGTGAACCGGGGTCATCCCGGGGTCTTTCGGATCGGCAGGCTCCGGGGCTCCATAAGTCACCTTAGCTTTAGTCGTCATCAGACCTTTGCCGCCTGATGGAGTAGGAAGGGAGAGGTCGTCGATATCCAGAGAGTGCTCCTCCACCGGGGTATGAACCTTGTTACTCATATCAAAAAGCTAAAGGGGGAGAAAAAGAGAATGGAAAACGAGAGCAAAAGAGGACGAAAAGAAAGAAAGCGACGGCACGTAGAGGATGAAAAATGAAAGTGAAAATTTTGAAGAGGTATTTATAGGGAAGGATACATAGAATTTCTTGAAGTTGGGTAAAGTAAACTCAGCGTCCAAGAAAAGGTAATAATGAGCATTAATTAGGGAGCAGGCAGCGAAGAAGCACGCGCGTCGTAGCACACGCGCGGCGCGTGGTGATACGGGCCCGCACAAACCGCGACCCGCCGGTTTCCTATCAGAGACCCAGCCTACCGGGCCAAGCCCCAGGAGCCAGGGTCTCGGGGGGCTAGTGGTGATATGGGCTAAGGCCCATATCCTGGTCCGGCGGATATACTGGCAAAGGAGAAGAAAGGGTTAAGCCCAGCAGTGGTCCTCTCATGACATCAGCTATCTTGGACACACCCGGGGTAAGGACCACTTAGCTTAAAACCCTCTCTGATCCTCTCCATTATAAATAGAGGAGCGACCAACAGTAATAGGTATGTTTTATCAGACTTAAATACTCTCTGTATTTATTCATATTCTCTCTCCTCTGTAAAAAGCCCTATCTTCATCATCACGCCGGAGCGTCTACCCTCGGGAGACCCCGGGGGCTTTGTTTTGCAGGACTTAGGTGAGAGATTGGCCGCGGGCTAGGATTCCAGCTTCCCCCCGGATTACCTTGTACCGGAGCTGGTATCCCGGAGCTTACTGGTAGCATCAGAATGTACCTTTCGGTAAGATTTGACACAACTAATATAAATTCTACTATTTCAAGTCATGGATATGATTTTAAATGAATTAAAAAACTGACACCTCTTGATTTAAAATTAATTGGAAATATCATGACCTTTAATACGGCACCATTCATCATTAAATTAGATGTGCGTTTTCGCGTGCGTGTGCACGCATGGGTAGGCGCGTGCGGGGTATATTAAACATCAAATCATATAGATTCTCTTACATATCAAAAGGTAAATAAATTATATTTATATGAATCTTATATTAAATATTTTTCATCAGTTGAATCATATATTTTCACTCTTTTCTCTTTGAATAGAAATAATAGAAAGTTTAGGGAAATACTTCGGAAATACATGGTACAACCTGAGAAGAAAGATTGTACTTTCTTTGGTCGATATCTGGATCACCATTTAGAGTTATACTTCTTGTTGCAAGTTCATCAATAATCTTTAACCGCCTAAATACTTTAGCATAAGGATTGTGTCTGAACACCTCGATTAACAATTTCAAAGTATCTATTTCAAAATGGTCTTTATACTTCTTCTTGCAACCAATCTTTCCCGGAATGGTTCTGAAGGATGGACATGGGGATTTCATCTCAACTAAGGCCTTTTACACCTTTTCTTCATCTCCATTATAAGCTTAAATTAAGGCTATCAAAGATGGGTAAGATTTTGGCTACCATTACTGTCAGTTAAGTTTCATCATCGAATCTGACTCTCTTAATGACATTTTCCAGTCACTGCACACTAGAAACTTTTTTCAACTCTTTGATGATGTGCATAAAATAATGAAGGTGAAGGTACTAAATACTCTTAAACAGGGTAATCTTGCTGCGGATTTCTTAGCAAATATTTCCTTGCATAATGGTGATATTAGGACCAGGCCCAACTACCCCGTGGCAGTTCGGGCTCGGCCCATGATGAGGTAAGCTGATATGGAAGTACCCGGGACAGCTCAACTCGGACAGGGACAGATACGCTAAACAACATAGAAAGCATGGACCACGTTAGGAGCATGTATCACTGTATAAATAGTGCCCCTCAGCACTATTCCAAGTAAGTATTCTCTGATTATTCAAGTGATTACCCCCTTTTTCTCTCCCGGATCCATCTTTCATGATCACACCGGAGGGTTTACCCTCGAGTACCTCCCGGGGCTCTGTCTTGCAGAGCCAGGTTGTTGGATCGGGGATCAGGAGGCTACGCGGACCAAACAGGCAGGCAGCATCACATAACTGGACTAGCTCAACTTTTCCTGGTCCCAGCTCTCATCGGAAGCAAAACCTTTAATGATTTTGGAAAAAGACCAATTTTTCTTTATTAGATGATGTTACACTCTCTGATTATACCTCAGTGGTCATCTACATTCTCATGGCAGAACTGGTTTCTTCCTTTTGCAGTTATGGGAATTCAAGTCATAATCACCCCTCAACTATTAAATGATGCTTCTGCTCAGATATTTCTCTTGCCTCTTGGACATGATTTGTACTTCATTTCACCGTTTTCCAAACAAATGGCTTCTACATGCTCCACTAAACTCCAGTCAGCTCTTTGAGCGGTTTTTGTTAGTTTCAAATCATTTTTTTCCTTTTTCATACTTGGTGGTGCCTTGTGTTTTTGTTTTCCAATTCACTAATAGGCTTTGAGTGTTGGAGAAAGGTCAAGAAAATCAAGAAAAATTATAGACAAATTATGAAATTAGGCGTAAAATAATAAGAATGATACATGTAAAATGAAATAAAATATCATAATTAAAAATAGCAAAAGGAGAAATTATTGTATGATCAGAAAAGAATCAATAATTTTTATTTTTTTAATTTTCACTGATCTAAACTCTCATAGATCTCCAAAAAAACCCTAGACTGTGTTAATTAACAGATATATAGTACTCCCTTAGGCTGTGTAATTCAGATTTTACAGAAAGATTCTAGTAGTGAAAAAACCTATCCCAAAGATTCTCAAAAGATACTGGTGTAATATCAAATAGGATATGAAAATAATTCCATAGTTCCTCAATGAATACACAATCATTGAACACATGCTGCAGATCATCAGAATAATTCCCACAGTAACAACATATAGATGTTATGTAAACCATACTTTGCTGCAAAACATCACTCATAGGTATCAATCTGTTTAGCAGCGTCCAATTAAACACAGATAATTTCTTTGGCACATACTTCAACCATATAAACTTATAAGATGGAATTATCTCTTTTTTCTTTCTCAGCAATTCATATGCTGAAGATATAGAAAAAGAACCAGTAGGTTCTGGTTTCCAAATAAGTTTATCAGAATAACCCTCATATATAGAAAAATCTTTTTGCAATGTGACAATAACATCTTGTGAAAATCCAATCATAAGGCTATCAAGTATATTGTGTTGATCATAGAAGAACTCCTTAACTGTTAGTTCAGTCAAGGGGATATTAAATTCAGAATTACATAGATCAATCAAACATCCATTTCCCAGCCAGTTACTGTCCCAAAAAGATATCTCACCAGCTCCTACCTGTACCATTGAATTATTCTGAGCAATTTCATCAACCTCCCTGTATCTTCTCCAGGTTCTGGATTTAATTTTATAGCCTGGTAGGGACCACATAAAAGATGCCCATAGACTATTTCCAATTCGCAATTTCCACCAATTTTTTAGTGAAAAACAGTCCATTAAAGTATGTAAATTTTTGACTGCTAGACCATTTTCCAGAAAAGGATAACACAAATTAGACCAACTCTCCAAATTTTATTTTGGCCATATTCAGATTTTCCCCATACAAATTTGGCAAAAATGACATGCAGTCTATCCAATATCCCATTAGTAGGTTTTACAATAGCTAGAATGTGTAGTGGGATGGCAGACAAAACATGTTTTGCTAGAATTAATCTTCCAGCCTGTGTAAGCATTTTATTTTGCCATGAGACCAGTTTAGCAGTTATATTATCATATAATGGTTGAAAATAAGAGTGTTTCTTTTTTCCAGTAAATACAGGACAACCAAGATACTTAAATGGGAAATTCCCTTTAGTCATTCCAGTAATATCAGAAATCATTGTGAGATAACTATTGGGGGCTGAGCTAGACAGGTAATATGCTGATTTTTCAATATTTATTTTTTGACCTGTAGCAGACTCATACTTCTCTAGAAAACCCATTAAGTTGATAATGCTGTGTCTATTAGCACTCAGGAACACACAAGTATCATCTGCAAAGCTTAAACTAGTGATCTTTTGTGTAATATTTGGCAATCTGTAGTAGTCAATCTTGGACTGTTCATAAAGGGAACTTAAGGTTCTAGTGAAAGCCTCAGTTAAAAGAATAAAAAGGAAAGGAGAAAGTGGATCTCCTTGCTTTATACCCCTTGAAGCCTCAAAAAAACCAAAGGTTTCCCATTGACCAAAACTGAAAACTTTGTTGCTTTTATGTTACCCATGGTATTACTGACAAAAAGGTTTGAAAATCCAATTTTCCTTAGTAACTTAGACAGAAAAATCCAAGATACTCTATCAAAAGCTTTCATCATATCCATTTTAAAGAATATATTAAATTCACCATGTTTAGTATTCAAAAATTCTATTAGCTCTTGCATTAACAGAACATTGTCAGCCAGCTCTCTACCAGATACAAAAGCTGATAGTTCTGGTGAAATTAAGCTAGATACCATGGGTTTAAGCCTATCAGTATAAACTCTCGACATAATTTTGTTTAAAAAATTCGAGAGACTAATAGGCCTATAATCTGAGAAACTCGTATTTACCTGCCTTTTAGGAATGAGTGTGATGAATGATGCTGATATGGCTGTCGGTTTAGGTACTCCCAAAAGAAACTCATTCACTGCCTGTAACAAATTAGAAGAGATAATGCTTCAGCAGTTAGTATAAAACTTTCCCGTGTATCCATCTGGACTAGGAGTTGAGTCACAATCCATATTGAAGACAATATCTTTCAGTTCTTCCATGGACACTTGTTTTGTAAGGGAATGGTTCATGTCAAGGTCCACCATCTGCGGTACATTCTGTAAAAGTTCGTCTGTATAGTCTCATCAGAAACATTAGATTCATCAGAAAGCAAGTGTTTAAAAAAGTTCACAGCCTCATTTCCAATATCATCTGGATTAGAAATCCATTCATTAGAAGAGTTTTTGATTAAAGCTATCTTCTGTTTTGAATGTCTTGATTTAACTGTAGAGTGAAAAAATTTAGTATTAGAATTGCCTTCCTGCAACCATTTAACCCTGGATTTCTGCTTCCAAAATATTTCCTCTCTCAACAATGCTCTAGTTAACTCAGCCTGTGCTAGATGCAATTCAGTTCTATTGGCTCCTGTTGCATTATTTTGGTATTCTATCTCACTCATTAGGACTCTATCTTCAGCAATTTTAACACAGTCATGCACATTTCCAAAGACATTTTTGTTCCAGTCTTTAAGCTTAATTATTTTAACCTTCTTAATTTTAAGGAAAAAATAATCATGCCATAAAGACCTGTAGGAGCAGACCAGTTATTATCAACCAAATTCATAAAATCATCATGAGCAAGCCAGCAATGTTGAAACTTAAAAGCTCTGCCAATAGAACTCTAAGGGGAATTATCTAAGTTAACCAACATAAGAGCATGATCAGAAGCTAATCTTAATTTTACTCTGATGCTAGTATTAGGAAAAATAGTGTGAAATGCGTTTGACATTAGTCCCCTATCCATTCTCTCCCATACTGTCCCAATACTCCTATTTCTAGATCTAAGATTTCCAGCCCATGTAAAATGTTTTCCAGAAGAAGGTATTTCAGTTAACGAGCTGTCCTCAATAAATTCATTAAACTCATGCATTGAATCCAGATTAGGTGAAGATTGGCCAATATATTCAGATAAGGTGTGCATCATTAAATTAGGTGTGCATCTTCACGTGCGTGTGCACGCGAGGGTATGCGCGTGCAGGATATGTCAACCATTAAATCATATGGACTCTCTTACATTTCAAAAGGTATATAAATTATATTTCTATGAATTCTTGGTTACATTTTTTCATCATTTGAATCATATGCTTTCACTCTCTTCTTTTTAAATAGAAATAATAGAGAGTAATATCTTCTACCTCTTACAATTATATATGTTTATTTCATGATCATTCACCAAACGACGAGTCCTACATAGGGAAAGTGCAGAAAATTGAACGCACCCGCGGCCGGAACCACTACAATTTGGAGGTGCAGTGATACTACCGCCCATAAGACACCAGGTGTGGTCGCAAGACGTTCCACGGGGCAAAGGAGCTCTTCTTGTCAGATCACATGGACACTCTGAGCTCCAGTACCATTGAAAGAAAGTGCGTTGTACACAGCTTCAAGGATTACACCGAGCTGCCAAGTATTGGCCCGGATGATTACTTCTCCAGGTTCCACTACAATGCAAGCACTGACGTTTACACCCCAGATCGAGTTGCTGTGTGAGTTTCATATCTATATATTTTTAGTGGTTTTAATAGTGAAATTAAGTTAAAAAACTTGAGACTCTTATACAAATATTGGAACTTCTATACAGAAGTTATGCCAAACTACAGAGTTTGATTTTGTGATTATTTTATATAATGCTTAGTAGTAGAATGTACCTTTCGGTAAGATTTGACACAACTAATATAAATTCTACTATTTCAATCATGGATATGATTTTAAATGAATTAAAAAACTGACACCTCTTGATTTAAAATTAATTGGAAATATCATGACCTTTAATACTGCACCATTCATCATTAAATTATATGTGCGTTTTCGCGTGCGTGTGCAAGCATGGGTAGGCGCGTGCGGGGTATATTAAACATTAAATCTTATAGATTCTCTTACATATCAAAAGGTAAATAAATTATATTTATATGAATCTTATATTAAATATTTTTAATCAGTTGAATCACATATTTTCACTCTTTTCTCTTTGTATAGAAATAATAGAAAGTTTAGGGAAATACTTCGGAAATACATGGTACAACCTGAGAAGAAAGATTGTACTTTGTTTGGTCGATATCTGGATCACCATTTAGAGTTATACTTCTTGTTGCAAGTTCATCAATACTCTTTAACCTCCTAAATACTTTAGCATAAGGATTGTGTCTGAACACCTCGATTAACAATTTCAAAGTATCTATTTCAAAATGGTCTTTATACTTCTTCTTGCAACCAATCTTTCCCGGAATGGTTCTGAAGGATGGACATGGGGATTTCATCTCAACTAAGGCCTTTTACACCTTTTCTTCATCTCCATTATAAGCTTAAATTAAGGCTATCAAAGATGGGTAAGATTTTGGCTACCATTACTGTCAGTTAAGTTTCATCATCGAATCTGACTCTCTTAATGACATTTTCCAGTCACTGCACACTAGAAACTTTTTTCAACTCTTTGATGATGTGCATAAAATAATGAAGGTGAAGGTACTAAATACTCTTAAACAGGGTAATCTTGCTGCGGATTTCTTAGCAAATATTTCCTTGCATACCAGGACTAGCTCAACTTTTCCTGGTCCCAGCTCTCATCGGAAGCAAAACCTATAATGATTTTTGAAAAAGACCAAGTTTCCTTTATTAGATGATGTAACACTCTCTGATTATACCTCAGTGGTCATCTATATTCTCATGGCAGAACTGGTTTCTTCCTTTTGCAGTCATGGGAATTCAAGTCATTATCACCCCTCAACTATTAAATGATGCTTCTGCTCAGATATTTCTCTTGCCTCTTGGACATGATATGTACTTCATTTCATCGTCTTCCAAACAAATGGCTTCTACATGCTCCACTAAACTCCAGTCTGCTCCTTGAGCGGTTTTTGTTAGTTTCAAATCATTTTTTTCCTTTCTCATACTTGGTGGTTCCTTGTGTTTTTGTTTTCCAATTCACTAGTAGGCTTTGAGTGTTGGAGAAAGGTCAAGAAAATCAAGAAAAATTATAGACAAATTATGAAATTAGGCGTAAAATAATAAGAATGATACATGTAAAATCAAATAAAATTGTAAAATATCATAATTAAAAATAGCAAAAGGAGAAATTATTGTATGATCAGAAAAGAATCAATAATTTTTAATTTTTTAATTCTCACTGATCTAAACTCTCATAGATCTCCAAAAAAACCCTAGACTGTGTTAATTAACAAATATATAGTACTCCCTTAGGCTAACTAGGTCATAAAACTATGTTGCCATTGTAAGCACTGTGTTGCTTTCAATCAAACAAAATCATGCTTTGAAACAGATAATCGCACGGTAACATCACTTGTTGTCGCAGCGACGAGGGAACGAACGAAGTGAACTTAAAAACAACGGAAAAAAAAGAAGGAATTTTCTGCAGTGAAAGTGATACCTTTCTGCTGAATTTTGGTGTATATTTATAGCAATACAAAGCAACTGATTAGCACCTATCTAGCAATCATCCAATGTGCTGCTTAAATACATGCAACGTTCATAACTAAAAGCTACCTAAATCCCTAACGAAATGGTCATCAACTGACCTATTCAAATACTGGCAAAGTGCCAAAATAGTAAATCAGAAAATGCAGCAAAATCAGGGTTTAACACCAACAAATCACCCCCTTAAACTCTGCTTTTCAAACTCCGACGATAATAACTCTTAGAGGAGAATTGCCTCGTCGTCTTCCTCGACTTTAAAGAATAATAATGTTTAGTAATAAAGTGTATCTTTCAGGTACTTTTCTCGGATCCTTTTTCTACCTATTATTCTGTTTTTTAAATGTGTGTGAATGAAGCTCCTGAATACTATTTACCTATATAGAAGATAAATTTATAGTTTATAAGTAGACCAAATAAATTCATATCATATTATTTTAATTTAATCTAATTCAGTTTAGTTCAGTTTAGTAAAAATTTAAATGAAAAATGTAAAGGATATGATTTGACACAACTAATATAATACACTATTTCAAGTCATGAGTATGATTTTAAATGAATGAAAAAATTGGCACCTCGTTATTTAAAATTAATTGGGTTGGAATCATAAATGTATAGTAACATTTCGAGCATTTGTTTAAAATATCATTATCTCTAATATGGCACCAATCATCATTTTTTTTAGTTAAAACCACATAGTAGGGTGAAATTTATTTGGCTCACCACACCTAAAAGAGTCAAGTTGTGATAGTACATATGTTGAAAATGAGTAAAAAACAACAAAGTTTTCTACAACTATATGACTATAAGAGAAGAAGTCCTAATTTACACCTATGTCATATTTGCAAGCATGTTAGGCATCGACTCGCGAAAACCAATTCTGCCGACAAATTGACTCATTACTCGCAAGCATGTTAGGGATCGCTATGCGAAACCCATCTCTGCCGATGAGCACGAGGTTTCAAGAAGGACTTAAAATTTGCTGAAATCTGAGAGTGCTTCTCTATTCTTCATTTCTTCTCCCAGAATTGTTTGTCAGCTTGATTCAAGTCTTTCAAAGTCTTTCTGTCATGCCTTCCTCCAAAGTGTACTGGCCTTGCGCCTGAAAATTCAAGAGATAATTAGCAGCATCTACACTCTTAAGTAGGGCACATTCCTACTATCTAGCATTACCGATCCTTTCACTTTTCTAGGTAAAGTGTTGTGTGTGAAAGTGAAATTTCTTCTCTCTCCACTAGCTAATCTAGCTAAAGAATCAGTTACAGAGTTTGACTCTCTATATATATGTTTAAAAGTAATATTAGAGGGAGAGATGTCACTTACAAGCTGCCATATATTTCTGATCAGAGTTTCAAGCTTCCAGGGAATCTTATACTGTCTTGTGATTATTTTCAACAGTATCAAGGAATCTACCTCCACTTCTAAATCTTGTAATCCTTCATAATAAGCTGACTGTAATCCTTCTGCCAGTGCCAATGTTTCAGCTTCCAGACTTGTTCTTCTGCTCAGATAGATCGATTTTGCTATAAAAACTTCCCCCAGTGCATTTCTTATAACCAGTCTAGCTCCTGCTTCTCCAGGATTTCCTAAAGAGGACCCATCCGTATTGAGTTTGAAGCTTCTGGGATGTCTCCAGATACCAGTTTTACTAAGATTGTCGTAGAAACAACGGAGCAAACAGATGTTATATCCAATAGATCATTATGAATATGTCCAATTTCTGATTTTTTCCAACTCAGATGATGAGCTTTTATGATATTCTGTATATTCAACAGAGTGAGTTTCTTCACAGTGTTCAAGTTTGGCTTGATCTGATCATAAATAAAAGCATTTCTTGAGCACCAGATAGTCCAGGACACAAAAAGAGGCAATATTCTAATGAGCAATCTGTGTAATTCAGATTTTACAGAAAGATTCTAGTAGTGAAAAAACCTATCCCAAAGATTCTCAAAAGATACTGGTGTAATATCAAATAGGATATGAAAATAATTCCATAGTTCCTCAATGAATACACAATCATTGAACACATGCTGCAGATCATCAGAATAATTCCCACAGTAACAGCATATAGATGTTATGTAAACCATACTTTGCTGCAAAACATCACTCATAGGTATCAATCTGTTTAGAAGCCTCCAATTAAACACAGATAATTTCTTTGGCACATACTTCAACCATATAAACTTATAAGATGGAATTATCTCTTTTTTCTTTCTCAGCAATTCATATGCTGAAGATATAGAAAAAGAACCAGTAGGTTCTGGTTTCCAAATAAGTTTATCAGAATAACCCTCATATATAGAAAAATCTTTTTGCAATGTGACAATAACATCTTGTGAAAATCCAATCATAAGGCTATCAAGTATATTGTGTTGATCATAGAAGAACTCCTTAACTGTTAGTTCAGTCAAGGGGATATTAAATTCAGAATTACATAGATCAATCAAACATCCATTTCCCAGCCAGTTACTGTCCCAAAAAGATATCTCACCAGCTCCTACCTGTACCATTGAATTATTCTGAGCAATTTCATCAACCTCCCTGTATCTTCTCCAGGTTCTGGATTTCATTTTATAGCCTGGTAGGGACCACATAAAAGATGCCCATAGACTATTTCCAATTCGCAATTTCCACCAATTTTTTAGTGAAAAACAGTCCATTAAAGTATGTAAATTTTTGACTGCTAGACCATTTTCCAGAAAAGGATAACACAAATTAGACCAAGCTCTCCAAATTTTATTTTGGCCATATTCAGATTTTCCCCATACAAATTTGGCAAAAATGACATGCAGTCTATCCAATATCCCATTAGTAGGTTTTACAATAGCTAGAATGTGTAGTGGGATGGCAGACAAAACATGTTTTGCTAGAATTAATCTTCCAGCCTGTGTAAGCATTTTATTTTGCCATGAGACCAGTTTAGCAGTTATATTATCATATAATGGTTGAAAATAAGAGTGTTTCTTTTTTCCAGTAAATACAGGACAACCAAGATACTTAAATGGGAAATTTCCTTTAGTCATTCCAGTAATATCAGAAATCATTGTGTGATAACTATTGGGGGCTGAGCTAGACAGGTAATATGCTGATTTTTCAATATTTATTTTTTGACCTGTAGCAGACTCATACTTCTCTAGAAAACCCATTAAGTTGATAATGCTGTGTCTATTAGCACTCAGGAACACACAAGTATCATCTGCAAAGCTTAAACTAGTGATCTTTTGTGTAATATTTGGCAATCTGTAGTAGTCAATCTTGGACTGTTCATAAAGGGATCTTAAGGTTCTAGTGAAAGCCTCAGTTAATAGAATAAAAAGGAAAGGAGAAAGTGGATCTCCTTGCTTTATACCCCTTGAAGCCTCAAAAAAAGCAAAGGTTTCCCATTGACCAAAACTGAAAACTTTGTTGCTTTTATGTTACCCATGGTATTACTGACAAAAAGGATTGAAAATCCCATTTTCCTTAGTAACTTAGACCGAAAAATCCAAGATACTCTATCAAAAGCTTTCATCATATCCAGTTTAAAGAATATATTAAATCCACCATGTTTAGTATTCAAAAATTCTATTAGCTCTTGCATTAACAGAAAAATGTCAGCTAGCTCTCTACCAGATACAAAAGTTGATAGTTCTGGTGAAATTAAGCTAGATACCATGGGTTTAAGCCTATCAGTATAAACTCTCGACATAATTTTGTTTATAAAATTCGAGAGACTAATAGGCCTATAATCTGAGAAACTCGTATTTACCTGCCTTTTGGGAATGAGTGTGATGAATGATGCTGATATGGCTGTCGGTATAGGTACTCCCGAAAGAAACTCATTCACTGCCTGGAATAAACTAGAAGAGATAATGCTTCAGCAGTTAGTATAAAACTTTCCCGTGTATCCATCTGGACCAGGAGTTGAGTCACCATCCATATTGAAGACAATATCTTTCAGTTCTTCCATGGACACTTGTTTTGTAAGGGAATGGTTCATATCAAGGTCCACCATCTGCGGTACATTCTGTAAAAGTTCGTCTGTATAGTCCTCATCAGAAACATTAGATTCATCAGAAAGCAAGTGTTTAAAAAAGTTCACAGCCTCATTTCCAATATCATCTGGATTAGAAATCCATTCATTAGAAGAGTTTTTGATTAAAGCTATCTTCTGTTTCGAATGTCTTGATTTAACTGTAGAGTGAAAAAATTTAGTATTAGAATTGCCTTCCTGCAACCATTTAACCCTGGATTTCTGCTTCCAAAATATTTCCTCTCTCAACAATGCTCTAGTTAACTCAGCCTGTGCTAGATGCAATTCAGTTCTATTGGCTCCTGTTGCATTATTTTGGTATTCTATCTCACTCATTAGGACTCTATCTTCAGCAGTTTTAACACAGTCATGCACATTTCCAAAGACATTTTTGTTCCAGTCTTTAAGCTTAATTTTTTTAACCTTCTTAATTTTAAGGAAAAAATAATCATGCCATAAAGACCTGTAGGAGCAGACCAGTTATTATCAACCAAATTCATAAAATCATCATGAGCAAGCCAGCAATGTTGAAACTTAAAAGCTCTGCCAATAGAACTCTAAGGGGAATTATCTAAGTTAACCAACATAAGAGCATGATCAGAAGCTAATCTTAATTTTACCCTGATGCTAGTATTAGGAAAAATAGTGTGAAATGCGTTTGAAATTAGTCCCCTATCCAGTCTCTCCCATACTGTCCCAATACTCATATTTCTAGATCTATGATTTCCAGCCCATGTAAATTTTTTTCCAGAAGAAGGTATTTCAGTTAACGAGCTGTCCTCAATAAATTCATTAAACTCATGCATTGAATCCAGATTAGGTGAAGATTGGCCAATATATTCAGATGAGGTGTGCATCATTAAATTAGGTGTGCATCTTCGCGTGCGTGTGCACGCGAGGGTATGCGCGTGCAGGATATGTCAACCATTAAATCATATGGATTCTCTTCAATTTCAAAAGGTATATAAATTATATATCTATGAATTCTTGGTTACATATTTTCATCATTTGAATCAAATGCTTTCACTCTCTTCTTTTTGAATAGAAATAATAGAGAGTAATATCTTCTACCTCATACAATTATATATGTATATTTCATGATCATTCACCAAACGATGAGCCCTGCATACGGAACATGCGGAAAATTGAACGCACCCGCGGCCGGAACCACTACAATTTGGAGGTGCAGTGGTACTACCGCCCAGAAGACACCAGGTGTGGTCGCAGGACGTTCCACGGGGCAAAGGAGCTCTTCTTGTCAGATCACATGGACACTCAGAACTCCAGTACCATTGAAAGAAAGTGCGTTGTACACGGCTTCAAGGATTATACCAAGCTGCCAAGTATTGGCCCGGATGATTACTTCTCCAGGTTCCACTACAATGCAAGCACTGCCGTTTACACCCCAGATCGAGTTGCTGTGTGAGTTTCATATCTATATATTTTTAATGGTTTTAATAGTGAAATTAAGCTCATAAACATGGGACTCTTATACAAATATTGGAACTTCTATACAGAAGTTACGCCAAACTACAGAGTTTGATTTTGTGATTATTTTATATAATGCGTAGTAGTAGAATGTACCTTTCAGTAAGATTTGACACAACTAATATAAATTCTACTATTTCAAGTCATGGATATGATTTTAAATGAATAAAAAAACTGACACCTCTTGATTTAAAATTAATTGGAAATATCATGACCTTTAATACGGCACCATTCATCATTAAATTAGATGTGCGTTTTCGCGTGTGTGTGCACGCATGGGTAGGCGCGTGCGGGGTATATTAAACATCAAATCATATAGATTCTCTTACATATCAAAAGGTAAATAAATTATATTATATGAATCTTATATTAATTTTTTTTCTTCAGTTGAATCATATATTTTCACTCTTTTCTCTTTGAATAGAAATAATAGAAAGTTTAGGGAAATACTTCGGAAATACATGGTACAACCTGAGAAGAAAGATTGTACTTTCTTTGGTCGATATCTGGATCACCATTTAGAGTTATACTTCTTGTTGCAAGATCATCAATACTCTTTAACCGCCTAAATACTTTAGCATAAGGATTGTGTCTGAACACCTCGATTAACAATTTCAAAGTATCTTTTTCAAAATGGTCTTTATACTTCTTCTTGCAACCAATCTTTCCCAGAATGGTTCTGAAGGATGGACATGGGGATTTCATCTCAGCTAAGTCCTTCTACACCTTTGCTTCATCTCCATTATAAGCAATTTAGAGATCGCTATGCGAAGCTCAATTCTGCCGTTGGGAGGACTCACTACTTGCAAGCATGTTAGGGATCGCTATGCGAAACCCAAATTTGCCGACAAGCACGGGGATCAATAATTTATTTATCGATGCTATTGAGCCTGTATAATCATACAATAAGCATGTTAAATATTAACAGCTATTCTGCTTCAAGTCTTTCAGGTACAGCTGCTCATGATCTTTGTTCTCTCTTCTTTTTTGTTGGATCTTTCAGCTTGTCATGGTCAGACCTGGCGCCTGCAATAAGTACAAAGAAAATATCAGTAGATACTGAAATCATACTCTTATGTAAGGCACCTCTCTACTGTCCAAAATGACTAGACCCTTTATATTATTTGGCAAGTTTTCATTTGAAAAAACTGAATTCATTCTCTCTTTACTTGCTAAATTTGCTAATGCATCTGCAACTGAATTAGCTTCTCTGTATATGTGCGATAAAGATAAAGAAGAGAACTCACTTGTTAAGGAAAATATGGCTCTGATATAAGGCTCAATTCTCCATGGAATTCTGAACTCTCTTCTGATGATCTTCAGTAATATAAGAGAGTCAACCTCCACCTGTAAGTGTTCTATTCCTTCAAGATATGCCATCTGAATCCCTTCTAGTAGGGCCAGGTTTTCTGCTTCTAGGCTGGATCTGTGTTGCAAATAAATTGAATGTGCTTTAATTACTTGCCCTGTCACTGATCTGATCACCATTCCAGCTCCAGCATGACCAGGGTTACCTAGTGATGATCCATCAGTATTCAGTTTGTAGTGAGCTGAAGGAAGCCTCCATTTCACTAACTGTAACTGTTTACACACCATAGGAGCCACTGGTGCTAGCTGGAGTAGTTCAGAATGTAAATTGGTTGCTTCTGATCTGACCCATCTCAGCTTGTTGATTCTGATGATACTTTGTAACAGATAAAGAGCCTTCTGTTTCATTTTCTGTGCACTTGGGACTACATTGTCAAAATAATATGCTGTTCTACTGCACCATATCACCCAGTTAATAAAAAAAGGCAAAGATCTAACAATTACCCTGTGAAGCTCATATTTCATGTTTATGGTCCAGTAATACAGGCACCTATCCTGGTGATATGGGCCTCAGCCCATATCCTGGCCCAGCGGACATATTGGTAAAGGAGAAGAGAGGGTCAAGCCCACCAGTGGTCCTCCCATGACATCAGCTATCTTGGGCGCACCCGGGGTTGCGGCAAGAGGAGGACCACTTAGCCTAAGCCCTCAGACCACTTAGCCTATTCCGACGGACCAGGGAATTGCTTCGGTTATTGGCAATCAAACGACCGCCCGCAGCTGCATGCTCACTGCGATAAAGGAGGCCAAGAACGGAGGATCAGAAAGAACAAACGCATCGGAGCCCGGGGAGTGACCAACAGTAAATAGAGGAGTGACCAACAGTAATAAGTATGTTTTATCAGACTTAAATACTCTCTGTATTTCTTCGTATTCTCTCTCCTTTGCAAAAAGCCCTATTTTCATCATCACGCCGGAGCCTCTACCCTCGGGTGACCCCGGGGGCTTTGTCTTGCAGGATCTAGGTGAGAGATTGGCCGCGGGTTAGGATTCCAGCTCTTCCCGGATTACCTTGTACCGGAGCTGGTATCCCGGAGCTTACTGGTAGCATCAGTTGGCACGCCCAGTGGGATCTTGCTTCGTCATGCCCCGCGGCAGACCTAAAAAGACAGGGGGGGAAGAGCCACCCGCCAAAGCTAATCTGGCAGAAGGTGGCCCTAAGACAAAGAGGGTCGCGGCTGCCCAGGCGGCGTGAAAGGCGCCGAGGAGAAGGAGCGGGCACGCAAGGAGACTGCCCGTGTGGCCGCCGAGAAGCGCCAAGGAAAGAAAAATGTGCCGGAACGTACCCTCAGGGAGATGCAGAAGGAACAGAGGGAGAAGGCCTGGCAGGAAAAGGAAAAGCAGGACCTGGAGGCGTTCGGAGAAGGCGGTGAATCCGAACCGGAGTACTTTGATTCCGGGGAAGAGGCCCCGGAGCACGGAGATCCAGAAACGATTCATACCAACGCTGAGGAATTCGGAGAATTTAGAGCATGGAAAGCGGCCAAGGCCGCAGCCCATAACAAGGTACCCGCAGTAGTGGATTTGGAGAAGGACGGAAGAGGAGGGCCTGGATATCAGCAGATGCCCCCGGGTCATCAGATACCCCCGGGTCAGCGGATGCCTCCAGGTCAGCAGATGCCTCCGGATAAGCATATGCCTCCAGGTTAGCAGATGCCTCCAGGTCAGCAGATGCCTCCTGGTCAGCAGATTCTTCCGGGACAGCAGCAATACCCGGATCAGCAGTTTCCAGGCGGTTTAAACCCACAAGCTCAACCATTTTATGGTGGATACAACACCCCGTTTAACAACGGGTCCATCGAAACCCCGGTGACCCACCCTACCGAGCCAAGCCCCGGAAGCCAGGGTCTCGGGGGGCAAGTGGTGATATGGGCCCTAGCCCATATCCTGGCCCAGCGGACATATTGGTAAAGGAGAAGAGAGGGTCAAGCCCACCAGTGGTCCTCCCATGACATCAGCTATCTTGGGCGCACCCGGGGTTGCGGCAAGAGGAGGACCACTTAGCCTAAGCCCTCAGACCACTTAGCCTATTCCGACGGACCAGGGAATTGCTTCGGTTATTGGCAATCAAACGACCGCCCGCAGCTGCATGCTCACTGCGATAAAGGAGGCCAAGAACGGAGGATCAGAAAGAACAAACGCATCGGAGCCCGGGGAGTGTTCCGGGAAGGATAACACAGTATGAGCCGTGCATGGTGACCCGCTTCTTTAGAAGTGGAGGATATGGAGGTAGGATCCCGGGGGAAGGTAAGTGTGGGGAAGCATCTCCCGGTGGATGTGAAGGAGGAGCTCCGGAAGTTACTTAAGGAGTACGAGGATGTACTCTCGTGGGGAACGGAAGACTTGACGGGGATACCAGAAGAGTTCGCCATACACCGGTAGAATGTCTACCCGGATCTGAAGCCTATAAGGCAAAAGAAAAGAGCCTTGGCAGCAGATCGGGTAGAATTCGTCCGGGCAGAAGTGAAGAGGATGCTGGACGCGGGAATGGTAGAAGAGATCACTTACCCGGAGTGGATAGCCAACCCGGTCCTGGTGAAAAAGCATGACGGATCCTGGAGGATGTGTATCGATTTTACGGACTTGAACAAGTGCTGTCCTAAAGACAGTTACCCGTTGCCCTCCATTGATCAGCTGGTGGAAGCTATAACGGGCTATCAGCTCCTAGCTTTCTTTGACGCACACCGGGGATACCACCAGATCGTCATGGCCCCGAAGGATTGGCCGAAAACCTCTTTTATCACTGACTTTGGCACTTTTTGTTATAGGAAATTGCCATTCGGTCTTAAAAATGCAGGAGCAACATACCAGCGCATGGTGGTCCTTGGCGGCGTTGAGCAGATTCTGTCACGGGGAGCGGAGAAGCAGCTGCCTTTTTTCAACATTTTGAGGCGAGCAAAGAAGTTTGAATGGATTCCCGAGTGCGAGCAAGCGTTCAAGGAATTGAAGGAGCACTTGGGGAAACTCCCGACCTTGTCCAAGCCAGTTCCGGGGGAGGAGTTGTTCTTGTATCTGGCAGCCAGGGATCAAGCAATAAGTGCGGCTTTGGTTAGAGGGTCCGGAAGGTCGCAGAGCCCGGTGTATTTTGTGAGCAGGGCTCTTCAAGGACCGGAAACGCGTTACTCTTCACTAGAACGTTTGCTGCTGGCACTAGTGCACGCGTTCCGGAGACTTCGTCCATACTTTCAAGGCCACCCTATCACGGTCCTCACAAATCACCCACTTCGGCAAGTCATGATGAAACCAGAAGTTTCGGGCCGGATGATGAAGTGGGTGATCGAGTTGGGAGAGCACGAGATCACTTATCAGGCGAGGAAGTCTATCAAAGGGCAGGCTTTGGCTGATTTCCTAGTTGAGATGGCGGACAATGCCGTCGAAGACCCGGGGGAAGGTGAGCCGGAGTGGAAGTTGCACGTGGATGGCTCCTTCCATGCTGGGGGAAGCGGGGCCGAGGTCGTGTTGGTCAGTCCCGGTGGCAAGGAGTATCGGTATGCGCTGCAGTTTGAGTTTAAAACCACCAACAATGAAGCCGAGTATGAGGCCCTCCTTGCCGGGCTACGCCTGGCCCGGGAAACAGGTGCCAAGGTGATACAAGCTTACAGTGACTCAGCCATTGTGGTCCAGCGAGTCAATGGGGAGTATGAGGCAAAAGAAAGAAGTTTGCAGAAATATTTGGAGGCAGTGAAGTTGATGATGCAGGGTTTCCTCCGGGTGACACTAACACAAGTTCCCCGGGAGGAAAACTGTAAGGCGGATGCGTTAAGTAAGCTGGCCTCTTCGGAGCTCAAGCCGAGCCAAGACCGGAATCTGTACATGGAGATGATAACCACCCGGGGATATGAGCAACCCAGCCAAGTTGCAGCAGTGCGAGAAACTGAGTCCTGGATCACACCACTTCTGGAGTACTTGGAGAATGGAACGCTGCCGGATGACAAGGTAAAAGCCCGGAAAATCCGGGTCAAAGCACCTCGGTATGCCGTCTTGGACGGGGAGTTAATCTGTAGGGGATATCTTCAACCTTGGCTGAAGTGTGTGGACGGGGAGGAAGCACGCCACCTTTTGAATGAGGTGCATGAGGGGCCCAACGGAAGTCATCAAGGGGCCCGGACTGTGGCTCGGAAAATCATGTGCACGGGGTACTATTGGCCTACGCTGTTTGAGGATGCCCAAAAAGCAGTACGCTCCTGTGAACAGTGCCAGAAATTTGCACCCTTGATCCATGTGCCGTAGGGGGAGATGATCGGGATATCAGGAACTTGGCCTTTCATCCGTTGGGGTTTGGACCTGGTAGTCCCCTTCCCGACCGCTCCCGGAGGCTTCAAGTATTTGATAGTGGCGGTTGACTATTTTAGCAAGTGGGTAGAAGCTGCTCCCCTGACCAACATTAGGGGAAGTACTTGTGTAAAATTCTGCTGGAAGAACATTATTTATCGCTACGGAATCCCCCGGTTCATAGTGACAGATAACGGGGCACAGTTTGAGAATGATCCTTTCAAATCCTGGTGCAAGGAGTACGGGATTTAACAGAAACTGACCTCGGTCTACCACCCCCAGGCCAACGGGCAGGTTGAAGTAACCAACATGACCCTCGTTAACGGGATCAAGACACGGCTCCAAGGAGCAAGAGGAAACTGGGTTGACGAACTCCCGAGTGTTTTGTGGGCAAGCAGAACGACAGAGAGCTCCGCCACGGGCGAGTCCCCCTATAGTTTGGTTTATGGGGGGAGGCGGTCATCCCGGCTGAAATTGGAGTTACCAGTCTCCAATCGAAGTTCCCGGACGAGCAGGCGAACCAGAACAACCGGCTGCTGGATCTAGACTTACTGGAAGAGAAGAGAGAAAAAGCAGCCCTGCACGGGTCAAGAAATATCACGACAGGAGGGTTCGCAAGGAACAGTTCAACCCGGGGGAGTGGGTGATGCGCCGGAACGACAAGAGCCAGCAGGTTGCAAGCGGGAAGTTAGCTCCCAACTGGGAGGGGCCTTACAAGGTGATAGCAGCCCACCCCGGTGGAAGCTATGAATTGCAAGACAAGGTCGGGAAGAAGGTCCCGAGGCACTTGAACATTGCAAACTTACGTAGGTACTATGCCTAGCTTGTTTTCTGTATTTACCCCTCTGGCAAGGATTATGCCTAGGACGGTAGCATGAGAGCGGCACGGGAACCTCTGGCCAGGGTTGAGCCTAGGTTGTCCCGTGGCCCGCATTTGCATTTTATTATTTTTCTTATAAAGACTGCTTTGCGAGTTTATATTTTTCATAAATATAGTCGATCTGGGGCCGCTTGAACAAGCGCCCGGGGGGCTAGGGCATGAGTAGCGGGAACGCTTGAACAAGCACCCGGTAGACAACCCATACACGCTTGAATAAGCGACCAGGGGAAACAGTCAAAACAAATACTTGAACAAGTGTCGGGAAATAATGAAACACACATATCATTAACTTATGATTGATGGTTACAAAATTTACAACTTTAGAACTTGCATAATATAAACTAAACTAACAAAGAGAAGGAGGACCATCCCAGCTAATAGGAGATCCCGGGTCGTCGTCTTGACTTGGCTGATTGTTAGCAGCAGGAGGGCTTGGTTGGTTGTCAGTAGCAGTATCCCCCGGGACATTAGGCTCCTCAGCCGGATGAGAACCAGACGGACCAGCCCCCGAAGGACCAGCTTCGGCATATGGATCGAAATCTTCGTCTGAGGATGAAACCTCAGGGGATGATGTCCTACGGGGAGCTCCGTTAATAACGGGTCCTTGAACACGAGGAGACTTTTTCTTCTTCATGGCAACGACTTTACTCTTCCCTTTGCCTCTTTCCCGGGCCAAACGCCTTTGTTCTTTAGCGGCGTCTTCGGAAGCAATAAAAGCCCGGATTCTGGCAGCATCTTCGCGGAGTCTAGACACTCTCCGGGCAGATTCCTCCGGATCAACCGAAACACGGAATCCGAGATACCTTTCAACAGTAAAATCAAGAGAAATTCGACTCGGAATGAGTACCAAGGACAGGGGGAGATATTGCCCCTCTCTTTGACGTTGCCACCAAGCAGCGGTTTCCTCGAAAGCAGGCCGGTATCGACACTCGGGGTCATTCCAGCCCATGCGAAACATACGAACTAACAGCGCCCCGACCTCACGGGGAAAGTTGGTATAAAGGGGGGGAGAAACTCAACCCAGACGCAACCCGGTCAAATGATAAGTAAGTTGCAGGGTGACCAAATTCTCCCGGAGGATGAGGTTCCGGGCCGCCAGCTCCCGGTTCTCCCTTTCCAGCATTAGATTCCTCCTGAGGGGATCGCCCCTTCTCTCCAACCATTTGAGCTTGTCGCAATAAAACGGAAGTTCGGACCATACCAAGTCAAACTCCTCCTTGAGACGGGACTTAAAGGCGTCGTGTTCGGCTTGCAGCATCGAAATGGTCTTGTCTGCATCCAAAACGGCGTTCACCCGATCTCGAGCCAGGGATTGACACCGGGAAAGGGATCCAAATTGATTTGATATTTCCCTAAGTTTTGTTACTAATGAAGTGACATCCGGGAACTCATCAATCACCGACCCAATCCCGGATTACACAAGAAGATAGCGGGTCTGAATGCCGTCTAATTGCCAGTGACTCAATTGTTCTTCTAACTCTTCACACCGGGGGCACGACTTTTCATTATCCGAGGCAGCCCCGGATGGAACAGTACCCGGAGGATCATCCCGGGGCTACACGAGCAAAAAGATTTACACTCGAAATTAAAATAAGGCATAAAATTGAATAAGTCATGACAAAATGATGAACCCATAACAAATGTTATGATTATAAAATAAAAGAGAGAGACTCTTACATCGTTGGAGTCGTCACTCTCATCCCTGGAGCTCTTTTCTCCCTGAATTACAAAAGAGAACGGTTCAGGGAAGGAGCCCGGGGAAGATAAAGATTCAAAACAGAATTAAAAGATAAAAACAAAAGAAGAGGACTAAGTATCTAAGTTATACTTCAACATCAGTGTCCTCGTCATCTTCATTCCGGGGAGACTGCTCTTCCTGATGAGCCTTGCCATTCTCCGGGGCCAGCTGCTCTTCTCCCTCTTCCTCCTCCTCCGCCTGCACCGGCTGGAACTCCTGCTCTTGGACGGGGGACTTGTCATTCTCCTCATCAGAGTTCCCATCCTCTTCTTCCGAGGTCACCGGGGTTTCGATGGCAGCAAGATTGGCCAAGTCGTCCGGTGCGGGATCCGCCCTATCCTCAGCAAGTTTGGCGGCATCGTCGGCATAAGCAATGATATCCTGGGGATCGACACTCCGAGCCCCCTCAAAAACCTCGAGCACCCCGGGAACTATCCCGTCGATACCTTCTTTCATCAGCCTGTCCGCCTCATAGTTGAAACGATCGTCCGCCTTCGGGCGATACCAGGTCTCCCTGAAGGCTGCCCGGTTCTCCCGGGGGATGTACTCCCGGACGGCCGAATAGGTGGCATGCAGGGCGACTTCATTGGAGATATCACAAAGGGACATCATCTTCTCCTCGAAGGAACGGCTTTTGAAAACCCGGTTGGTGAAGGCCCGACAAAGAGCCTCTTGTGCAGAGGCCATGCCGCACTTGCTGTCTTTTTTCACCCGGGACAACTCCTTGTGAGCTTCAGATAGCTCCTTGTAGAGGGAGGCATTTTGCGACCTCAACTGGTCGACCTCCCGGGACAGATTTTCGGACAAGGAGTTGCACGCCTGGTTGACCAGTTCTCGCAACCCGGGGAACTCTAAAAGCTTGGAGGCATTGTCCTACGAAAGTATAAACACTTAGAATGAAAATAACATACAAAGAATTAAAATATTAAGAGTGGGGAGACACATACCTGTGAGCCATCCAGCAAAATGGGCTGGGAAGAGGAGCCGTCCGGATTCTCTTTTACAAGTTGGAGGGTGCTGTCAGCAGTAGAATTCTCCTCCTTCCGGGGAATCCGGGATGAACTTCGGAGTGAGGCTCGGTTTTCTTCTTCTTGTGGGGGAGACCCCCGGAAGGAGGAATGGCAAACGCCAGCCGACGATTGCCGACCGGAGGGACCCCCGCAGAGCCGATAACATTGGACACCCCGGGTCCTTTCTCCTCTGACCTCCCCTCCCCAGATTTCCTCTTCTTTGTTTCTTTGACCGCTTTCTCGGTCCCAGCTTTGTTTTTCTTCGGCCTCTCAGAAGTGCCCTTATCCTCCCCATCGCCGGACTTCGACCCTACTGGGGCTATCGCTGGCCGGGGAGATATGGCTAAAGCAAGAAAACCAACGAAGTTAGCCAAAAAGAATTCCGAATAAAAAACACAAGTAATAAGATTAATGAAGATTACCGAGGCTCTGTTTGGCATACAGGCGGCGGCAGGTGAACACCTCTGCAGGATACGCCTCCCGGGGGAATTCGTAACCCCCCGCCCTCTAGTAATCCTTCAAGTTAACAAAGAATTTAGCAATTCGATCATAACTGTCGGATACTTGCCGAACCTGGGCCGGGGGAAGTGCCGCCTTCGTTTCAGCAATCCTCTGCTGATTCCACGCCGGGACTGGATACTTCTCCTCATTAAAGGTGAAGTAGTTGTTCATCCAATCGCTCGTCTTTACAGATTCAAGCCTCCCGGAGCAGATGGCCGTCGTCTTGTTCCGGCGCAGGGCATTAAACACACCCGGGACAGAGGTTGCGGCCAGGTAATAGAAGCTTCGGAATATCTCCACAGTCCCGGTTATCCCAGCCCGGTTGCAAGACAAGAGGAAAGCAATCATCACACTAACGGCGTTCGGATGCACCTGGGCCGGGGAGATGTTGTAGTACTTCAAAAAGGCGGAGTATAGCGGAGGAAGGGGAAAGGTGAGCGCGTGCAGAAGATGATACCGGGGGATGCAAACCTGGGTCTGCATGTCGCCGGAGAATGGCTCAAGTCCCGCGTCATATGACAACGGTACATACATCTTCTTCACCAGCTCCTCAACCGCTTCGCTTACCGGGGTCATCCCGGGATCTTTCGGGTCGACGGGTTCCGGGGCGCCATAAGCCACTTTCGCTTTGGACGTCATCAGTCCTTTTCCGCCTGATGGATGAGGGAGGGGAAGGTCGTCAACTTCCAAGGAATGATCGTCTACCGGGGTAGGAATCTTGCTACTCATATCAGAAAGGTAGAGGAGAAGAGAGGGTTGTAAACGAAAGCAGAAAAGGATGAAAAGGGAGAAAGTGACAGCGCTCAGTTGATGAAAAATGAAAGTGAAATTTTTGATGAGGTATTTATAGGGAAGGATACAAGGAATTTCTCAAAGTTGGGAAAAGTAAACTCAACATTCGAGAAAAAGCAATAATGAGCATTGATTAGTGCGCGGACGGCAAGGAGGCGCGCATGTTGAAAACACACGCTTGGCGCGTGGTGATACGGCCCTATACAAGCTACGACCCGCTGGGTTCCCTTTAGAGACCCAGCCTACCGGGCCAAGCCCCGGAAGCCAGGGTCTCGGAGGGCTAGTGGTGATATGGGCCTCAGCCCATATCCTGGCCCAGCGGACATATTGGTAAAGGAGAAGAGAGGGTCAAGCCCACCAGTGGTCCTCCCATGACATCAGCTATCTTGGGCGCACCCGGGGTTGCGGCAAGAGGAGGACCACTTAACCTAAGCCCTCTTTGATCCTCACCATTATAAATAGAGGAGTGACCAACAGTAATAGGTATTTTTTATCAGACTTAAATACTCTCTGTATTTCTTCATATTCTCTCTCCTCTGCAAAAAGCCCTATCTTCATCATCACGCCGGAGCGTCTACCCTCGGGTGACCCCGGGGGCTTTGTCTTGCAGGATCTAGGTGAGAGATTGGCCGCGGGTTAGGATTCCAGCTCTTCCCAGATTACCTTGTACCGGAGCTGGTATCCCGGAGCTTACTGGTAGCATCATATCCCATAGATTATTGAAATTTTCTGGAACTAGGTCTAGCATGTTATGAAAGTGTATCCATAAACCTTGTATAATAGGGCAGTCATGAAACACATGGTCTAACTCATCAGATTCATTTTTACAAAAACAACACATAGATATAACACATATATGTTGCTCCTGTAATATGTCAGAAATTGGCAGCAGTCCATTGAGTAATTTCCAGTTCAAAACCGATATTTTTTTAGGCACATACTTCCACCGATAATCAATATTTTTGGTCTGAGTAGTTCATATGCAGAAGAAATAGTGAATTCACCATCAGTTTCAAGTTTCCAAATGATTTTGTCCTTATAATCTTCATATATAACAAAATCTTTTCCTAAAAGGTCAATAATGTGTTGGGGAAAACCATATACCATATCAGTAATCAAATGCTGTTGACTGAAGAAAAATTCCTTTACAGTCAATTCTTGATGAACAAGTTCAAGATTATCATTCCAGAATGTTATAAGCCTACCAACCTGTAGCCATTTGGCTTCCCAAAAAGATATATCACCTGCACCAATCTGAATGATAGTATTTTCCTGTGCAATCTCATCAATCTGTTTGTATCTTTGCCATGTTTTAGATTTCATTTTACTCTCTGGTAGAGACCACATAAAGGAAGACCATAAAGATCCTCCTTTCTGCAGTTTCCACCAGATTTTCAGTGAGAAGGCATCAACTAAAACATGCAAATTCCTCAGACCAAGTCCATTTTCTAATACTGGGTAACACATATTTATCCATGACCTCCGTATTTTATTTTGACCACGCTCAGAACTTCCCCAAAAATATTTTGCAAATAATATATGTAGCCTATCCAAAACCCCATTGGTTGGTTTTATAACAGTAAGCACATGCAATGGTATAGCAGATAGCACATGTTTTGCTAATATAAGTCTCCCATCTTGATTTAACCATTTATTTTGCCAAGAAAATAATTTGGATAAAATAGTGTAAAAAATTGGCTTAAAATAGGAGTGTTTCTTTCTTCCTGTAAAAATTGGACACCCTAGGTATTTAAAAGGAAAAACACCTATAGGTATGCCAGTAGTATCTGAAACAATTCTATGATAGGCCTGTGGAGCATTATTGGACATAAAATATGAGGATTTTTCAATATTTATCTTCTGTACAGACACTCTTTCATATTTATTTAAGAACTCCATTAGGTTTTCTAGACTGTGTTTATTAGCTTTTAGGAAAACCATGGTATCATCAGCAAAGCTCAAACTTGTTATTTTCTTAGCTAAATGTGGCAGTTTATAGTAATCAATTTTAGCACATTGAAACAGAAAACCCAGTGATCTTGTAAAAGCTTCTGTTAAGATAATAAACAGATATGAAGACAATGGGTCTCCCTGTTTTATACCTCTAGATGCCTTAAAAAAACCATAGGGTTTTCCATTAACTAAAACTGAGAATGTTACTGCTTTTATGTTGCCCATAATATTTGATACTAAGTGTGTGTTGAAGCCCAGTTTTAGAAGTAATTTAGTTAAAAAACTCCATGAGACTCTATCAAATGCTTTCAACATGTCAAGTTTCAAGAATATATTAAATCCCCCTGTTTTATTATGTAGATAATCAGTTAATTCATGCATGAGGAGTATATTATCAGCCAATTCTCTTCCCCTGCACAAATGCAGATTGTTCAGGGGAGATCAATAATGGCATTATGGGCTTCATTCTATCATTATATACTCTAGAAAAATTTTTATTGAGGAAGTTACACAGACTGATAGGTCGAAAATCAGAAAACATGGTGTTGACTTGTCTTTTTGGTATAAGTGTAATGAAAGTAGCAGTTATAGCTCTAGGGATTGGTACACCTATCAAGAACTCATTTACTGCATTAATTAGGTCTCTTTCAACTATTTCCCAGCAGTGTTTATAGAAAGTACCTGAAAATCCATCAGGTCCTGGAGCTGAATTTCCATCAATCGAGAACACTATTTTTTTTAGCTCCTGTGAGTCCACCTGCTTCATTATGTCCTTATTCATCTCCTCAGCTATCAGTTCTGGTATGTGCTGCAGTAGCTCATCTGTGATATTCTCATCAGCACTTAAAATGTCGTTAGTCAAAAGGCCTTGGTAAAAATAAACAGCTTCTGATCCAATAGTATCTGGATTAGTAATCCAGTCATCATTTGAATTTTTAATCAAAGCTATTTTTTGTTTAGCATGTTTAGCCTTAACAGTGGAGTGAAAACATTTTGTATTTAAATCTCCCTCAGCTAACCATTTTAATCTAGACTTTTTTTTCCAAAAAGTCTCTTCTCTTAATAGTGCAATGGTTAATTCAGCCTGGGCTTGGTGTAATTCAGTTCTACTGGTTCCTGAATTAACTATTTGATTATTCAGTTCTTTCCGTATGACCTTATCCTCAGCAATTTTCACATTATCTTGGATATTTCCAAAAACCTCTCTGTTCCAAATTCCGAGTCTATTTTTTAGTCTTCTAAGTTTCACAGAAAAGTTCATCATTCCATATAATCCTGTATCCTCTCTCCAATTACTCTTTACCACATCTAAAAAATTATCATGAGATATCCAGCAGTTTTGGAATTTAAAAGACTTGGGGATATTTTGTATGCCATGATTTTCTAGTCTGAGTATTAGAGGAGAGTGATCTGAGTTCAGTCTGGACTTGACCCTAACACTGTTATTTGGAAAAAGATTTTGAAAATATTGTGATATTAGACCTCTATCTAATCTTTCCCAAACAGTACATATATTCCCTGATCTCATTCTTCTATTTCCAGTCCAAGTAAACAAATTGCCCGATGTTGGAATTTCAGTTAAATTATTTTCATTTATAAACTCATTAAATTCCAACATTGAATCTAGGTTTGGTGTAGACTGACCTATATATTCATTAGCAAACCTCACATTATTAAAGTCCCCTACAAATACAGTTGGAAGATTACTATACACTTGCAATTCAACCCATAATTCTCTCCTGATAACTGTATTATGCCTAGCATAAATAAAAGATGCAGGCCACATAGTATCTAAGGATGTATGTCTTATGTCTGTTTTTATATATTGATCATGAGTATCAGTAATTGTAATATTGTACTCATCATTCCACAAAATCCAGATTTTATTTCTAGGATGTGCATGATAATTATTATAACCTAGAGTGAATGCAACAAATGAGATATGAGTACTATCCAGAAAAGGTTCTAATATTACAAATAATCCAATTTTATTTTTCCTTTTTATACTTAGTACTCTAGCTTGTGTTCTAAAGTTCCTAATTCCTCTAGCATTCCAAATACATAAATTAATACTTGACATAATTAAACTAATGTATTAGGGTCAATTTGAGATCTAGTGGTAATTATCTTTTGTGAACCAGTGTAATGTCTCTTGTGGTAACTGTCTCTTAGACATGATATGTACTTCATTTCACCGTCTTCCAAACAAATGGCTTCTACATTCTCCACTAAACTCCAGTCTGCTCCTTGAGCGGTTTTTGTTAGTTTCAAATCATTTTTTTCCTTTCTCATACTTGGTGGTGCCTGGTGTTTTTGTTTTCCAGTTCACTAATAGGCTTTGAGTGTTGGAGAAAGGTCAAGAAAATCAAGAAAAATTATAAACAAATTATGAAATTAGGCGTAAAATAATAAGAATGATACATGTAAAATCAAATAAAATCGTAAAATATCATAATTAAAAATAGCAAAAGGAGAAATTATTGTATGATCAGAAAAGAATCAATTATTTTTAATTTTTAATTTTCACTGATCTAAACTCTCATAGATCTCCAAAAAAACCCAAGACTGTGTTAATTAACAGATATATAGTACTCCCTTAGGCTAACTAGGTCATAAAACTATGTTGCCATTGTAAGCACTGTGTTGCTTTCAATCAAACAAAATCATGCTTTGAAACAGATAATCGCACGGTAACATCACTTGTTGTTGCAGCGATGAGGGAACAAACGAAGTGAACTTAAAAACTACGGAAAAAAAAGAAGGAATTTTCTGCAGTGAAAGTGATACCTTTCTGCTGAGTTTTGGTGTATATTTATAGCAATTCAAAGCAACTGATTAGCACCTATCTAGCAATCATGCAATGTGCTGCCTAAATACATGCAACGTTCATAACTAAAAGCTACCTAAATCCCTAACGAAATGGTCATCATCTGACCTATTCAAATACTGGCAAAGTGCCAAAATACTATATCAGAACATGCAGCAAAATCAGAGTTTAACACCAACAAATCACCCCCTTAAACTCTGCTTTTCAAACTTCGACGATAATCACTCTTAGAGAAGCATTGGCTCGTCGTCTTCCTCGACTTCAAAGAATAATAATGTTTAGTAATAGACTGTATCTTTCAGGTACTTTTCTCGGATCCTTTTACTACCTATTATTCTGTTTTTTTTAATGTGTGTGAATGAAGCTCCTGAATACTATTTACCTTTATAGAAGAAAAATTTATAGTTTATAAGTAGACCAAATAACTTCATATCATATTAGTTTAATTTAATCTAATTCAGTTCACATCAGTTTAGTAAAAATGTAAA
Source organism: Sherardia arvensis (assembly GCA_948330725.1). Classification (NCBI taxonomy): domain Eukaryota; kingdom Viridiplantae; phylum Streptophyta; class Magnoliopsida; order Gentianales; family Rubiaceae; genus Sherardia; species Sherardia arvensis. The sequence continues at coordinate 7,570,218 of OX415236.1, read as the reverse complement.
TGAAAAATGTAAAGGATATGATTTGACACAACTAATATAATATACTATTTCAAGTCATGAGTATGATTTTAAAAGAATGAAAAAATGTAGTATTTAAAATTAATTGGGTTGGAATCATAAATGTAGTAACATTTCGAGCATTTGTTTAAAATATCATTATCTCTAATACGGCACCAATCATCATTAAATTAGGTGTGCATCTTCGCGTGCGTGTGCACGCGAGGGTATGTTCGTGTGCACGCGAGGGTATGCGCGTGCAGGATATGTCAACCATTAAATCATATGGATTCTCTTACATTTCAAAAGGTATATAAATTATATTTCTATGAATTCTTGGTTACATTTTTTCAGCATTTGAATCATATGCTTTCACTCACTTCTTTTTGAATAGAAATAATAGAGAGTAATATCTTCTACCTCTTACAATTATATATGTATATTTCATGATCATTCACCAAACGACGAGCCCTACATAGGGAAAGTGCAGAAAATTTAACGCACCCGCGGCCGGAACCACTACAATTTGGAGGTGCAGTGGTACTACCGCCCAGAAGACACCAGGTGTGGTCGCAAGACGTTCCACGGGGCAAAGGAGCTCTTCTTGTCAGATCACATGGACACTCTGAGCTCCAGTACCATTGAAAGAAAGTGCGTTGTACACAGCCTCAAGGATTACACCGAGCTGCCAAGTAGTGGCCCGGATGATTACTTCTCCAGGTTCCACTACAGTGCAAGCACTGACGTTTACACCCCAGATCGAGTTGCTGTGTGAGTTTCATATCTATATATTTTTAGTGGTTTTAATAGTGAAATTAAGCTAAAAAATAATGGGACTCTTATACAAATATTGGAACTTCTATACAGATGTTACGCCAAACTACAGAGTTTGATTTTGTGATTATTTTATATAATGCTTAGTAGTAGAATGTACCTTTTGGTTAGATTTGACACAACTAATATAAATTATACTATTTCAAGTCATGGATATGATTTTAAATTAATTAAAAAACTGACACCTCTTGATTTAAAATTAATTGGAAATATCATGACCTTTAATACGGCACCATTCATCATTAAATTAGATGTGCGTTTTCGCGTGCGTGTGCACGCATGGGTAGGCGCTTGCGGGGTATATTAAACATCAAATCATATAGATTCTCTTACATATCAATAGGTAAATAAATTATATTTATATGAATCTTATATTAAAATTTTTTCATCAGTTGAATAATATATTTTCACTCTTTTCTCTTTGAATAGAAATAATAGAAAGTTTAGGGAAATACTTCGGAAATACATGGTACAACCTGAGAAGAAAGATTGTACTTTCTTTAGTCGATATCTGGATCACCATTTAGAGTTATACTTCTTGTTGCAAGTTCATCAATACTCTTTAACCGCCTAAATACTTTAGCATAAGGATTGTGTATGAACACCTCGATTAACAATTTCAAAGTATCTATTTCAAAATGGTCTTTATACTTCTTCTTGCAACCAATCTTTCCCGGACTGGTTTTGAAGGATGGACATGGGGATTTCATCTCAGCTAAGGCCTTCTACACCTTTGCTTCATCTCCATTATAAGCTTAAATTAAGGCTATCAAAGATGGGTATGATTTTGGCTACCATTACTGTCAATTAAGTTTCATCATCGAATCTGACTCTCTTAATGACATTTTCCCATCACTGCACACTAGAAAATTTTTTCAACTCTATGATGATGTGCATAAAATTATGAAGGTGAAGGTACTAAATAATCTTAAACAGGGTAATCTTGCTGCAGATTTCTTAGCAAATATATCCTTGCATAACAGGACTAGCTCAACTTTTCCTGGTCCCAGCTCTCATCGGAAGCAAAACCTATAATGATTTTGGAAAAAGACCAATTTTCCTTTATTAAATGATGTTACACTCTCTGATTATACCTCAGTGGTCATCTACATTCTCATGGCAGAACTGGTTTCTTCCTTTTGCAGTTATGGGAATTCAAGTCATTATCACCCCTCAACTATAAATGATGCTTCTCCTCAGATATTTCTCTTGCCTCTTGGACATGATATGTACTTCATTTCACCGTCTTCCAAACAAATGGCTTCTACATGCTCCACTAAACTCCAGTCTGCTCCTTGAGCGGTTTTTGTTAGTTTCAAATCATTTTTTTCCTTTCTCATACTTGGTGGTTCCTTCTGTTTTTGTTTTCCAATTCATTAGTAGGCTTTGAGTGTTGGAGAAAGGTCAAGAAAATCAAGAAAAATTATAGACAAATTATGAAATTAGGCGTAAAATAATAAGAATGATACATGTAAAATCAAATAAAATTGTAAAATATCATAATTAAAAATAGCAAAAGGAGAAATTATTGTATGATCAGAAAAGAATCAATAATTTTTAATTTTTTAATTTTCACTGATCTAAACTCTCGTAGATCTCCAAAAAAACCCTAGACTGTGTTAATTAACAAATATATAGTACTCCCTTAGGCTAACTAGGTCATAAAACTATGTTGCCATTGTAAGCACTGTGTTGCTTTCAATCAAACAAAATCATGCTTTGAAACAGATAATCGCACGGTAACATCACTTGTTGTCGCAGCGACGAGGGAACGAACGAAGTGAACTTAAAAACAACGGAAAAAAAAGAAGGAATTTTCTGCAGTGAAGGTGATACCCTTATGCTGAGTTTTGGTGTATATTTATAGCAATTCAGAGCAACTGATTAGCACCTATCTAGCAATCATGCAATGTGCTGCCTAAATACATGCAACGTTCATAACTAAAAGCTACCTAAATCCCTAACGAAATGGTCATCATCTGACCTATTCAAATACTGACAATGTGACAAAATAGTAAATCAGAAAATGCAGCAAAATCAGAGTTTAACACCAACAAATCACCCCCTTAAACTCTGCTTTTCAAACTCCGACGATAATCACTCTTAGAGGAGCATTGGCTCATCGTCTTCCTCGACTTCAAAGAATAATAATGTTTAGTAATAGAGTGTATCTTTCAGGTACTTTTCTCGGATCCTTTTACTACCTATTATTCTGTTTTTTTAAATTTGTGTGAATGAGGCTCCTGAATACTATTTACCTTTATAGAAGATAAATTTATAGTTTATAAGTAGACCAAATAACTTCATATCATATTAGTTTAATTTAATCTAATTCAGTTCAGTTCAGTTTAGTAAAAATGTAAATGAAAAATGTAAAGGATATGATTTGACACAACTAATATAATATACTATTTCAAGTCATGAGTATGATTTTAAATGAATGAAAAAATTGGCACCTCGTTATTTAAAATTAATTTGGTTGGAATCATAAATGTAGTAACATTTCGAGAATTTGTTTAAAATATCATTATCTCTAATACGGCACCAATCATCATTTTTTTTTGAGTTAAAACCACATAGTGGGGTGAAATTAATTTGGCTCACCACACCTAAAAGAGTCAAGTTGTGAAAGTACATATGTTGAAAAATGAGTAAAAAACAACAAAGTTTTCTACAACTATATGACTATAAGAGAAGAAGTCCTAATTTACACCTATGTCATATTTGCAAGCATGTTAGGCATCAACTCGCGAAAACCAATTCTGCCGACAAATTGACTCATTACTCGCAAGCATGTTAGGGATCTCTATGCGAAACCCATCTCTGCCGACGAGCACGAGGTTTCAAGAAGGACTTAAAATTTGCTGAAATATGAGAGTGCTTCTCTATTCTTCATTTCTTCTCCCAGAATTGTTTGTTAGCTTGATTCAAGTCTTTCAAAGTCTTTCTGTCTTGCCTTCCTCCAAAGTGTACTGGCCTTGCGCCTGAAAATTCAAGAGATAATTAGCAGCATCCACACTCTTAAGTAGGGCACATTCCTACTATCTAGCATTACCAATCCTTTCACTTTTCTAGGTAAAGTGCTGTGTGTGAAAGTGAAATTTCTTCTCTCTCCACTAGCTAATCTAGCTAAAGAATCAGCTACAGAGTTTGACTCTCTATATATATGTTTAAAAGTAATATTAGAGGGAGAGATGTCAATTACAAGCTGCCATATATTTCTGATCAGAGTTTCAAGCTTCCAGGGAATCTTATACTGTCTTGTGATTATTTTCAACAGCATCAAGGAATCTACCTCCACTTCCAAATCTTGTAATCCTTCATAATAAGCTGACTGTAATCCTTCTGCCAGTGCCAATGTTTCAGCTTCCAGACTTGTTCTTCAGCTCAAATAGATCGATTTTGCTATAACAACTTCCCCCAGTGCATTTCTTATAACCAGTCTAGCTCCTGCTTCTCCAGGATTTCCTAAAGAGGACCCATCCGTATTGAGTTTGAAGCTTCTGGGATGTCTCCAAGATAACTGTTTTACTAAGAGTGTCGTAGAAACAACAGAGCAAACAGATGTTATATCCAATAGATCATTATGAATATGTCCAATTTCTGATTTTTTCCAGCTCAGATTATGAGCTTTTATGATATTCTGTATATTCAACAGAGTGAGTTTCTTCATAGTGTTCAAGTTTGGCTTGATCTGATCATAAATAAAAGCATTTCTTGAGCACCAGATAGTCCAGGAAACAAAAAGAGGCAATATTCTAATGAGCAATCTGTGTAATTCAGATTTTACAAAAAGATTCCAGTAGTGAAAAAACCTATCCCAAAGATTCTCAAAAGATACTGGTGTAATATCAAATAGGATATGAAAATAATTCCATAGTTCCTCAATGAATACACAATCATTGAACACATGCTGCTGATCATCAGAATAATTCCCACAGTAACAGCATATAGATGTTATGTAAACCATACTTTGCTGCAAAACATCACTCATAGGTATCAATCTGTTTGGAAGCCTCCAATTAAACACAGATAATTTCTTTGGCACATACTTCAACCATATAAACTTATAAGATGGAATTATCTCTTTTTTCTTTCTCAGCAATTCATATGCTGAAGATATAGAAAAAGAACCAGTAGGTTCTGGTTTCCAAATAAGTTTATCAGAATAACCCTCATATATAGAAAAATCTTTTTGCAATGTGACAATAACATCTTGTGAAAATCCAATCATAAGGCTATCAAGTATATTGTGTTGATCATAGAAGAACTCCTTAACTGTTAGTTCAGTCAAGGGGATATTAAATTCAGGATTCCATAGATCAATCAAACATCCATTTCTCAGCCAGTTACTGTCCCAAAAAGATATCTCACCAGTTCCTACCTGTACCATTGAATTATTCTGAGCAATTTCATCAACCTCCCTGTATCTTCTGCACGTTCTGGATTTCATTTTATAGCCTGGTAGGGACCACATAAAAGATGCCCATAGACTATTTCCAATTTGCAATTTCCACCAATTTTTTAGTGAAAAACAGTCCATTAAAGTATGTAAATTTTTGACTGCTAGACCATTTTCATGAAAAGGATAACACAAATTAGACCAAGCTCTCCAAATTTTATTTTGGCCATATTCAGATTTTCCCCATAAAAATTTGGCAAAAATGACATGCAGTCTATCCAATATCCCATTAGTAGGTTTTACAATAGCTAGAATGTGTAGTGGGATGGCAGATAAAACATGTTTTGCTAGAATTGATCTTCCAGCCTGTGTAAGCATTTTATTTTGCCATGAGACCAGTTTAGCAGTTATATTATCATATAATGGTTGAAAATAAGAGTGTTACTTTTTTCCAGTAAATAAAGGACAACCAAGATACTTAAATGGGAAATTCCCTTTAGTCATTCCAGTAATATCAGAAATCATTGTGTGATAACTATTGGGGGCTGAGCTAGACAGGTAATATGCTGATTTTTCAATATTTATTTTTTGACCTGTAGCAGACTCATACTTCTCTAGAAAACCCATTAAGTTGATAATGCTGTGTCTATTAGCACTCAGGAACACACAAGTATCATTTGCAAAGCTTAAACTAGTGATCTTTTGTGTAATATTTGGCAATATGTAGTAGTCAATCTTGGACTGTTCATAAAGGGATCTTAAGGTTCTAGTGAAAGCCTCAGTTAATAGAATAAAAAGGAAAGGAGAAAGTGGATCTCCTTGCTTTATACCCCTTGAAGCCTCAAAAAAACCAAAGGTTTCCCATTGACCAAAACTGAAAACTTTGTTGCTTTTATGTTACCCATGGTATTACTGACAAAAAGGTTTGAAAATCCCATTTTCCTTAGTAACTTAGACAGAAAAATCCAAGATACTCTATCAAAAGCTTTCATCATATCCAGTTTAAAGAATATATTAAATCCACCATGTTTAGTATTCAAAAATTCTATTAGCTCTTGCATTAACAGAACAATGTCAGCTAGCTCTCTACCAGATACAAAAGCTGATAGTTCTGGTGAAATTAAGCTAGACACCATGGGTTTAAGCCTATCAGTATAAACTCTCGACATAATTTTGTTTAAAAAATTCGAGAGACTAATAGGCCTATAATCTGAGAAACTCGTATTTACCTGCCTTTTGGGAATGAGTGTGATGAATGATGCTGATATGGCTGTCGGTATAGGTACTCCCAAAAGAAACTCATTCACTGCCTGTAATAAATTAGAAGAGATAATGCTTCAGCAGTTAGTATAAAACTTTCCCGTGTATCCATCTGGACCAGGAGTTGAGTCACCATCCATATTGAAGACAATATCTTTCAGTTCTTCCATGGACACTTGTTTTGTAAGGGAATGGTTCATATCAAGGTCCACCATCTGCGGTAAATTCTGTAAAAGTTCGTCTGTATAGTCCTCATCAGAAACATTCTATTCATCAGAAAGCAAGTGTTTAAAAAAGTTCACAGCCTCATTTCCAATATCATCTGGATTAGAAATCCATTCATTAGAAGAGTTTTTGATTAAAGCTATCTTCTGTTTCGAATGTCTTGATTTAACTGTAGAGTGAAAAAATTTAGTATTAGAATTGCCTTCCTGCAACCATTTAACCCTGGATTTCTGCTTCCAAAATATTTCCTCTCTCAACAATGCTCTAGTTAACTCAGCCTGTGCTAGATGCAATTCAGTTCTATTGGCTCCTGTTGCATTATTTTGGTATTCTATCTCACTCATTAGGACTCTATCTTCAGCAGTTTTAACACAGTCATGCACATTTCCAAAGACATTTTTGTTCCAGTCTTTAAGCTTAATTTTTTTAACCTTCTTAATTTTAAGGAAAAATTAATCATGCCATAAAGACCTGTAGGAGCAGACCAGTTATTATCAACCAAATTCATAAAATCATCATGAGCAAGCCAGCAATGTTGAAACTTAAAAGCTCTGCCAATAGAACTCTAAGGGGAATTATCTAAGTTAACCAACATAAGAGCATGATCAGAAGCTAATCTTAATTTTACCCTGATGCTAGTATTAGGAAAAATAGTGTGAAATGCGTTTGACATTAGTCCCCTATCCAGTCTCTCCCATACTGTCCCAATACTCCTATTTCTAGATCTACGATTTCCAGCCCATGTAAATTTTTTTCCAGAAGAAGGTATTTCAGTTAACGAGCTGTCCTCAATAAATTCATTAAACTCATGCATTGAATCCAGATTAGGTGAAGATTGGCCAATATATTCAGATGAGGTGTGCATCATTAAATTAGGTGTGCATCTTCGCGTGCGTGTGCACGCGAGGGTATGTGCGTGTGCACGCGAGGGTATGTGCGTGTGCACGCGAGGGTATGCGCGTGCAGGATATGTCAACCATTAAATCATATGGATTCTCTTACATTTCAAAAGGTATAAAAATTATATTTCTATGAATTCTTGGTTACATTTTTTCATCATCTGAATCATATGCTTTCACTCTCTTCTTTTTGAATAGAAATAACAAAGAGTAATATCTTCTACCTCTTACAATTATATATGTATATTTCATGATCATTCACCAAAAGACGAGCCCTACATAGGGAAAGTGCAGAAAATTGAACGCACCCGCGGCCGGAACCACTACAATTTGGAGGTGCAGTGGTACTACCGCCCAGAAGACACCGGGTGTGGTCGCAAGACGTTCCACGGGGCAAAGGAGCTCTACTTGTCAGATCACATGGACACTCAGAGCTCCAGTACCATTGAAAGAAAGTGCGTTGTACACAGCTTCAAGGATTACACCGAGCTGCCAAGTATTGGCCCGGATGATTACTTCTCCTGGTTCCACTACAATGCAAGCACTGACGTTTACACCCCAGATCGAGTTGCTGTGTGAGTTTCATATCTATATATTTTTAGTGGTTTTAATAGTGAAATTAAGCTAAAAAACATGGGACTCTTATAAAAATATTGGAACTTCTACATAGAAGTTACGCCAAACTACAGAGTTTGATTTTGTGATTATTTTATATAATGCTTAGTAGTAGAATGTACCTTTCGGTAAGATTTGACACAACTAATATAAATTCAACTATTTCAAGTCAAGGATATGATTTTAAATAACTAAAAAACTGACACCTCTTGATTTAAAATTAATTGGAAATATCATCACCTTTAATACGGAACCATTCATCATTAAATTAGATGTGCGTTTTCGCGTGCGTGTGCACGCATGGGTAGGCGCGTGCGGGGTATATTAAACATCAAATCATATAGATTCTCTTACATATCAAAAGGTAAATAAATTATTTTTATATGAATCTTATATTAAATTTTTTTCATCAGTTGAATCATATATTTATACTCTTTTCTCTTTGAATAGAAATAATAGAATGTTTAGGGAAATACTTCGGAAATACATGGTACAACCTGAGAGAAAGATTGTACTTTCTTTGGTCGATATCTGGATCAGCATTTAGAGTTATACTTCTTGTTGCAAGTTCATCAATACTCTTTAACCGCCTAAATACATTAGCATAAGGATTGTGTCTGAACACCTTGATTAACACTTTCAAAATATCTATTTCAAAATGGTCTTTATACTTCTTCATGCAACCAATGCAACCAATCTTTCCCGGAATGGTTCTGAAGGATGGACATGGGGATTTCATCTCAGCTAATGCCTTCTATACCTTTGCTTCATCTCCCTGTGCGTAAAATTATGAATGTGAAGGTACTAAATACTCTTAAACAGGGTAATCTTGCTGCAAATTTCTTAGCAAATATATCCTTGCATAACAGGACTAGCTCAACTTTTCCTGGTCCCAGCTCCCATCGGAAGCAAAAACTATAATGATTTTGGAAAAAGACCAATTTTCCTTTATTAGATGATGTTACACTCTCTGATTACACCTCAGTGGTCATCTACATTCTCATGGCAGAACTGGTTTCTTCCTTTTGCGGTTCTGGGAATTCAAGTCATTATCACCCCTCAACTATTAAATGATGCTTCTGCTCAGATAGTTCTCTTGCCTCTTGGACATGATATGTACTTCATTCCACCGTCTTCCAAACAAATGGCTTCCACAGGCTCCACTAAACTCCAGTCTGCTCCTTGAGCGGTTTTTGTTACTTTAAAATCATTTGTTTCCTTTCTCATACTTGGTGGTGCCTTGTGTTTTTGTTTTCCAATTCACTAATAGGCTTTGAGTGTTGGAGAAAGGTCAAGAAAATTAAGAAAAATTATAAACAAATTAGGAAATTAGGCGTAAAATAATAAGAATGATACATGTAAAGTCAAATAAAATCGTAAAATATCATAATTAAAAATAACAAAATGAGAAATTATTGTATGATCAGAAAAGAATCAATAATTTTTAATTTTTAAATTTTCACTAATCTAAACTCTCATAGATTTCCAAAAAAACCCTAGACTGTGTTAATTAACAGATATATAGTACTCCCTTAGGCTAACTAGGTCATAAAACTATGTTGCCATTGTAAGCACTGTGTTGCTTTCAATCAAACAAAATCATGCTTTGAAACAGACAATCGCACGGTAACATCACTTGTTGTTGCAGCGACGAGCGAACGTACGAAGTCAACTTAAAAACTACGGAAAAAAAGAAGGAATTTTCGGCAGTGAAGGTGATATCATTCTGCTGAGTTTTAGTTTATATTTATAGCAATTCAAAGCAACTGATTAGCACCTATCTAGCAATCATGCAATGTGCTTCCTAAATACACGCAACGGTCATAACTAAAAGCTACCTAAATCCCTAACGAAATGGTCATCATCTGACCTATTCAAATACTGGCAAAGTGCCGAAATAGTAAATCAGAAAATGCAGCAAAATCAGAGTTTAACACCAACAAATCACACCCTTAAACTCTGCTTTTCAAACTCCGACGATAATCACTCTTAGAGGAGCATTGGCTCGTCGTCTTCCTCGACTTCAAAGAATAATAATGTTTAGTAATAGAGTGTATCTTTCAGGTACTTTTCTCGGATCCTTTTACTACCTATTGTTCTGTTTTTTTAAATGTGTGTGAATGAAGCTCCTGAATACTATTTACCTTTATAGAAGAAAATTTTATAGTTTATAAGTAGACCAAATAACTTCATATCATATTAGTTTAATTTAATCTAATTCAGTTCAGTTCAGTTTAGTAAAAATGTCAATGAAAAATGTAAAGGATAAGATTTGACACAACTAATATTATATACTATTTCAAGTCATGATTATGATTTTAAATGAATGAAAAAATTGGCACCTCGTTATTTAAAATTAATTGGGTATGGAATCATAAATGTAGTAACATTTCGAGCATTTGTTTAAAATATCATTATCTCTAATACGGCACAAATCATCATTAAATTAGGTGTGCATCTTCGCGTGCGTGTGCACGCGAGGGTATGTGCGTGTGCACGCGAGGGTATGCGCGTGCAGGATATGTTAACCATTAAATCATATGGATTCTCTTACATTTCAAAAGGTATATAAATTATATTTCTATGAATTCTTGGTTACATTTTTTCATCATCTGAATCATATGTTTTCACTCTCTTCTTTTTGAATAGAAATAATAGAGAGTAATATCTTCTACCTCTTACAATTATATATGTATATTTCATGATCATTCACCAAACGACGAGCCCAACATAGGGAAAGTGCGGAAAATTGAACGCACCCTCGGCCGTAAACACTACAATTTGGAGGTGCAGTGGTACTACCGTCCAGAAGACACCAGGTGTGGTCGCAAGACGTTCCACGGGGCAAAGGACCTCTTCTTGTCAGATCACATAGACACTCAGAGCTCCAGTGCCATTGAAAGAAAGTGTGTTGTACACAGCTTCAAGGATTACACCGAGCTGCCAAGTACTGGCCCGGATGATTACTTCTCCAGGTTCCACTACAATGCAAGCACTGACGTTTACACCCCAGATCGAGTTGTTGTGTGAGTTTCATATCTATATATTTTTAGTGGTTTTAATAGTGAAATTATGCTAAAACAATATGGGACTCTTATACAAATATTGTAACTTCTATACAGCCAAACTACGAAGTTTGATTTTGTGATTATTTTATATAATGCTTAGTAGTAGAATGTACCTTTTAGTAAGATTTGACACAACTAATATAAATTCTACTATTTCAAGTCATGGATATGATTTTAAATGAATTAAAAAATTGACACCTCTTGATTTAAAATTAATTGGAAATATCATGACCTTTAATAAGGCACCATTCATCATTAAATTAGATGTGCGTTTTCGCGTGCGTGTGCACGCATGGGTAGGCGCGTGCGGGGTATATTAAACATCAAATCATATATATTCTCTTACATATCAAAAGGTAAATAAATTATATTTATATGAATCTTAAATTAAATTTTTTTCATCAGTTGAATCATATATTTTCACTCTTTTCTCTTTGACTAGAAATAATAGAAATTTTAGGGAAATACTTCGGAAATACATGGTACAACCTGAGAAGAAAGATTGTACTTTCTTTGGTCGATATCTGGATCACCATTTATAGTTATACTTCTTGTTGCAAGATCATCAATACTCTTTTAACCGCCTAAATACTTTAGCATAAGGATTGTGTCTGAACACCTCGATTAACAATTTCAAAGTATCTATATCAAAATGGTCTTTATACTTCTTCATGCAACCAATCTTTCCCGGAATGGTTCTGAAGGATGGACATGGGGATTTCATCTCAGCTAAGGTCTTCTACGCCTTTGCTTCATCTCCATTATAAGCTTAAATTAATGCTATCAAAGATGGGTATGATTTTGGCTACCATAACTGTCAGTTAAGCTTCATCATCGAATCTGACTCTCTTAATGACATTTTCCCATCACTGCATACTAGAAACCTTTTCAACTCTGATGCTGCCCGTCTGGTCGGTCCGAGTAGTCCCCTTATCCCTGATCCAATTACCTAGCCCTGCAAGATAGAGCCCCGGGAGGTACCCGAGGGTAGACCCTCCGGCGTGATGATGAAAGATGGATCCCGGGAGGAGAAAAGGGGTAATCACTAGAATAATGAGAAGATATTTACTTGGAACAGTGCAGAGGGGCACTATTTATAATGTGATACCTGCTCCCAATGTGGACCATGCTTTTTATGGTGTTTAGTGTACCTGTCCTTATCCGAGTTGTACTATCCCGGATGCATCCATGTTAGCTTACTTCATCATGGGCTGAGCCCGAACTACTTCAGGGTAGTTGGGTCTGGGCCTGGTATCACCACTATTCCCCCCGGAAGCCGGTCCTTCCGACCGAGGAAGAAGACTTTGTTTGTCCGAGGGCGGAAGGGTTGGCTTTCTGAATTCCAACCTCTGTCTGACAAAAGTGGCACGTGGCCGCAATTTTCGATCAACATTAATTAGCATCTGCACTCCTTTCTCGTTTTTCGAAGGCATTAATCATTGCTTTTATTCACCTTTTTCTCTCCTTTTCTCTTCTATAAATACCCACTCCATCTTTGTGTCGCTTTCAAATCTTTCCTTTTCTCCATTTTTTCAAATCTCAGATTTTCTTCTCAGATTCTCCTTCTATTATCAGCTATGGTTTCCACTGACGCTAACGTCAATTCCCAACCCCAGGCTCCGATCTCCTATACCCTGGCTAACACATCTCGCGAGGACTCTCCTCCCCTTCTAGCGGGTCAGAGGCCCCCTTATCCTCTTAGGCCCGTGTACCTTTCTCGATCTGTGAACCCCTTCGGTCCCAAATTTAGGAGGTCTAAAAATGCAGAGGGTGTTGGACGATGCCCGGGCGCGTTCCCTATCGGCCGACGACTGGACAAGAAAAGGCCTCGGCGGCATGGGTGTCCCACTTCCAGTCAATGCTCAGCTCGTGGCCGTCTCTCCGGATGAGTCGATTAAAACTGTTCAGTGCATTCCTCGGATCCACTTGATGTGGGGTCTGAGCCTGCCTGTCTGATGTGGTGATAATATGTGTGTATTTCTGAGGATTTTTAATGATATATTCTGTGTCATTTAGCACTTATGAGTTGTATTTGATGTCAGATTACACATGTAGCTTGAGATGAGCAAGAGGAGCAAGAAGTGTTGTTTGGAGTTGTTTTGATATGATTTAGAGCACTTGAAGGATGCTGATCCAGTTGATCCTTAATCTGGAATCCTTCATTTGGCAGAGTTGTGCTTCGTTTAACGATCACTAAATTGCTCGGTGAAGTTGACCCGGACTGAGGTGAAACTGATGAAAGATTAGTACACTCTTTTTTCCCACTGGGTTTTTAATGAGGTAGTGTCCGATCCCTTCTTTAGGGAGTTACTATTTGCTGTCCATGAATAAAGAGAAGGCCAAATCCAGTCTCTTGGGCCAAAAAGAAGTCTTGGAGCCCAAAGAAGAAAGAGAAAGCGGAAATCCTGTTCTAAAAAGGATTCAATTAAATTTCGAAAGGATGTGATTTTCGGCCGAGAGAAGAAGAAATAAAGATTGAAGAAGATTCTCCCTTTATCCTAATTAAGTGGGATTGTATTTCTATTTCTGGTATTTATAATAATTGTGTGATATATTCACACTAGGATTAGAACTCTTAATATTTTCCTGATATTTTTTATTACTAGAAATAAGGGAAGTATTTTTAGGATTATTTTGAGTGGAGAGATAAATGCTCTTTGTAGAGGGAGAGACGGATGTAGCATCATACAGATACTCGAATGATTCTTCTTCTTCTTCATTGTAATTCTGGCCAAGGGCAGCAACATTCATCAATAATAAAGTGTGGTATTTTCTTTCTAATTCTTTTATTATTATTATTATGTTTAATTCATCAATTGTTTATGTGTGTGATTTAAGCATGAGTAGCTAAATTCTTTTAATCGGCTTAAGTTAATTAAGTGGTTCATGAATTGTGAGACTTAATGCTTGCATGAAGTTTAATCTCTACGGAATCATGATTATTCATGATATAATTTATGTCTGCATGCTTTGCTTGATCACCTTAATCTTGTTAGGCTAGAGCTAATAAAATTAGCAAAATTCTTGTCTATACAATAGATAACTAATACAGACTATATAATAACAGGGATGATGAACAGTTAAGTGGGTAATGTTTGCATACGAATACATGCTTAATTATCTAAATTGGGTTCTCCTAGATCTTAATGCTGTTAAAGTGTTTATCTAGTTTAGCGAATACTTGCTAGGACACTTTGATTAGGAAAGTCGTAGGTTTAGCAAATACTTGCTTGCGATCGAATAATTAACGGGGAATTTGGAGGGTTCAGCGAATACTTGCTCTCTTATACCTGGTTGATTTGTAGAGAATAAATGAACTGTAGGTGTCAATGATCAATGATTGAACTAACTGATTAGCTTAAGCCGGTTTCTTTCATCAGATATATTTTCTCTTCTTGCAGTGCAATGGATTTGTGTGCTTTATTGTTCTAGTTTTCCGTATTTAAAATCAAATAAATCTCAAATTTAAGGCGTGGTTGCTAAACCAAACTAAATTAGTAGGTTAATCAATAATTTCACACCGTTCTCTGTGGATTCGACGCTGCTTACCACTGTGCTTGGTTTTTATCCTTAGTGTATTGCAGGTTTTATTTGTGTGAGTGAAACGACGTTCACCACTGTCCCTCGTCTATACTCCAGATTCATGAAATACTACAAGGTGTCTCCTGCTCAGGTCCATCCCAACATGGTGGGTGTGATGATGGGCTTCCTAGTTCAATGCGCGAGGTTTAAAATTGATCCTTGCTTTAACCTCTGGAAATCCTTCTATCTCTTGATCAAGTGCCCTGGCAAGGAGGAGATATGCTCTATTCAGGCCCATACCGGTGTTCAGGACTTCATCTTGGGTAAGAAAGATTCGGCCAAGAACTGGAAAATGAAGGGATACACCATGGTGAACCCGGAGCTGTATGAGGTTCCCGGGTGGAACGACAAGATAGTCCCGGAGGTCAGGGAGGCGTTCCTTCCGGATAAGCACCAGGCAAATCACACCATCCTTTCCTCTCAGCCTTTGAATCTGGACCAGTACTGGCTGGCCAATAATTCCATCCACCATCCGAGGTTTTCCAGGTTAGCCGATGGGCTATAACCTGTCCTTTGCGAGGTTTGGATTCTGCATCCTGTCTTTCTTTTGTGTTGTTCTACTCTTGTAATTTATTTTTCAATACCTGTGTCTTGCTTTATTACAACAGCACCTACCATTGCCAACGACCCTTCCGTCCCCTTCCCAGAGAAGAAGAAGACGAAGAAAGCCGGGGCTGAAGTGGCTGAGTCAACTACTGGCAGGCAGGGCGGTCGGTAGCTGAAAATTCCGAAGTCCAATACTCCGTTGAACACTTCCGAACCTGCCACTCCTCCTGTTACTCATGCGGCTTACAAGCCCCTGCTTTCCGACAATAAAGAGACCGACGCTCGGATCCCTGAGGTGGTGGAGGTCGAATCTCCGGTCACCGAGGAGATCCAAGAGGTGGTCCCAGCTGCGGCAGATCCGACCCTCCAGAATACTCTACTAAATCCCCTCGGGACCCCGCCCCCTCTTGAACCTTCTGTACCCGCTTCGGAAGCTTTGCCGAACCTTGCTCGCGAGGCTGGATCTTCCGGTCATGGAAGGTTTACCTTCCGGCCTTCGTCATCCGGGGATATGAGGTCCGCAATAGCCAGGTATACTACTCTGTCTGCCCCCTGTCATTCCCCTTCCTCATTCATACTAGAACAAGCGAAAGTCAGGGGAGACCATCAAGAAGAATGCTAAAAAGCCCCGGGATAAAGAGTCCCTGACTCTGACGTAGACCGTCGCTAGCGAGCTTCCTGTTACTTCTTCAAGTCAGCAGGTAATCTCCTTTCTTTTCTGTTTTGTTCTTTTTTTTTTGACCACCTTCTTTCGTAGGTTAAACTTTTGAGCTCTGATTTTGCCAACTCCTCGGAGTTCCAAACTGCCCTCTCGTCCTTCCTTTCTCGTCAGTTGGAGCGGAAAGATGAGGAGATCAGGGCCGAGAAGGAAGCTTCGGCCAGACTTCAGGAGAAGATAAGCTGTTTGGAGGGGGAGCTGGCCGAGGCCAAGGAGTCACGTTACCAGGATCGGTTGAATTTTGCTGAGGCCGTTGTTGACAAAGTCCTGGCCAGGGGGACCCTATCCGTCGCCTAACCGACCTCAATCTTGCTGCAAGCTCGCATCAATGCTATAACACCTATATGGAGATCCGAGGCTGGTTCCCTCCGCCAATCCGTGCTTCATTCAAGAAGCAATGGTTCAATCCTAACTCTGAGGCTCAGCAGCTGCACTTTCTGGAGGTTCTTCAGAAGGGAGGGATGAGAGGCTTATCTCCCGAGCTCTGGGAAGCCCTGTAGAAGAATTGCTTGTCTACCGAAGGGAGACTCCAACAATGTTCGTTAGGCCATCCTTCCTCTTTTGCTCTTACTTTTCTTTTATCTTGTCACCCAGTTCTCCGGTTTATTAATGAAGAACTTTCTTTTTCTACTCGCCATACTCTTCCTCCACGTCACTTTTTCTTTGCTTTCCTTCTTTCCTTGCTACTTAATCTATTTTCTCCTTTTTCCCAACCTTGCATCTTAACTCTGCTTTTGTCATGATTAGGGGCTACCTCTTAACCCTCCCCTCCGGTTCCTTCCCCGAGGCAAACTAGAATCGGTTGTCCGGGGCTGATGGACATGTTGTTTGAGGGAGGGCTCGGTCTCTTGTCCGGGGCTGATGTTGATTGCCTGCTCACTTGTCTCCTCCAAATTCAGGAGGACTTTGGGTCCTTGCCGAAATGCTATAGATTGTCCTTCGAGAGCATCGACCATGTTCTAGAGTTTGACTGAATCATGTCGGACCAGGAGGCCCAGCACCACAACTTTCAAGTCCGAATCCAGAAGGAGCTGGACGAGGTGTGGCATGACCTTATTTTATATTATAAAAAGTGCATACGAATGCAGAACCAGACCAAGCTCCGCAAAAAAGTTACCACACTTGAAACTGAAAACGAGAGGTTGCCACTAGGAACCGAACTCTGCAGAAGCAGCTCGTAATAGTCCATCTATCCTATCATCTGCTGGGCCTCCTCCAGGGAGAGGTCGACATTCTTGTGCTAACCGACGTCCCTCGGGAAGTTGATGATCTTATTTCTTGGATGGAGAGTTCTGAAAGGTCATCCGGTGTCTGGGCTACTGCCTATCAGGAGGCTAAGGACTGGAGGAAGAACATTCTAAGCCGGAAAATCCTTCCCGAATTCTTGTCACACCTCCCCCCCTGAAGACATTGACCTGGCTTATGAACGTTATGAACACGCCCCTCAACTCCTGGATTTAGAAGCTTCCGAGCGGCTTCTAGCCAGGCTCCGGACGGACGCAGCCAGATTCCGCGCCCGGTACCCCATTCGAGAAGGACATCCGGTGCTAACCAACGAACCAGCTCCTCGCCCCCTGATGGTTCACGCTCGGCTAGGAATGACTGAAAGGGGAAAAAGAAGGCAGTTGAGTCCGGGGGTGCCCAGACCAGGCGAAGAGTTCTAAGGCAAACTCCAGTCCGAATTGGGAGTCCTGCTGCCACCAACAGGGTTCTCGTCCGTACATCTGATCCAGTAGTTGAGCCGGAGGGTTCACCTGATGACAATCTGGACGCCTCCCAGAACCAGGATGCGGAGCAACGGATGTTGGAGCTGGCTGCCCGAAGGAGTCGGCAGGAGACCAGGAGAATTCCCCCGGCGAGGCATCCACCTCTAGGGCCCCGGAGTAGAATAGAATCTCCTACTATGTAACCCTTTTGTATCTGTAAAGACTCTGATTTGTGTATAAGCATTTTCATTTTCTGACAACTATCTTTCATTTTCGAATTTATAATACGCGCATTCATTCTTTTCATTAAAAATTGACCAAAAGACATACCCGTGTTACAAAAATTCCCTAGGCGTCCAGCACCAGAGGGTCATTCTACCTGCCCCTCGGTCATCCGACCTCGGGGCTTCTCTTTCGGGCATCTGAACCCCGAAGCAATTCCTACCTAGGCATCTAGTGCTAGAGGTTATCCTACCTAGGCATCTAGTACCAGAGACTACTCTATCTAGGCATCTAGTGCCAGAGACTATCCATAGAACTGTCTGAGGTTCGCTATGTTCCACCTTCAGGGGATTCCCTTCCCCGCTGAATATTCTAGCACATAACTCCCGCCCGGGTGGGCCTCTATCACCCGGTAAGGTCCTTCCCAGTTGGGTGCCAGCTTACCCTCCTGCTCCTGGCGACTCTTGTCGTTTCACCTCATCACCTTGTCTCCCACCTTGAACTTTTCCTTCCTCACTCTCCTGTCGTGATATTTGTTTACCTTTTCCTTGACTTTGGCCTCATGCAGGACCGCCTTCTCCCTCCTTTCCTCTAGCAGATCTAGATTCGTTCTGCATTCTTCCTCATTCTTGTCCTCGGTCACTGGTTCGGCCATCTGAAGACTGGGAACACCGACCTCGGCCGGAATCACTGCCTCTGAGCCATAGGTTAAGCTGTAGGGGGACTCTCCGGTCGCTGAGCTCTTTGTAGTCCGGTGAGCCCATAGAACGCTTGGGAGCTCGTGCACCAAATTTCCTTTTGCCCCCTGGAGCCGGGCCTTAATCCCACTCACGATCGTCCGGTTAGTCACCACCACCATACCGTTAGCCTGCAGATGATATACTGACGTGAGCTTTTGGCTTATCCCATACTTCACGCACCAGGACTTGAAAGGATCGTTTTCGAACTGTGCCCCATTGTCGGTTACAATAGCCCCCGGCACCCCGAACCGGCAAACTATGTTCCTCCAGCAGAACTTCGCGCAGGTAGCCCCCCGGATATTGGTCAAGGGTTCGGCTTCAACCCACTTGGTAAAGTAGTCAATAGCCACGATCAGGTACTTCAAGCTGCCAGGGGCAGTGGGGAAGGGTCCGACTAGGTCCAGTCCCCATCTAGTGAAGGGCCAGGCACCCGTTATCCCCATCATCTCCTCCCTGGGTATGTGCACAAGTGGTGCAAATTTTTAGCACTGAAGGCACGAGCGAGCCCTGTCCTGCGAATCCTCAAACATGGTAGGCTAATAATAACCCATCCTTAAGATTTTCCTAGCTACTATTCTTGCTCCCTGGTGACTACCATTCGGGCCTTCATGTACTTCCCTGACCAAGTACTTGCCCTCCTGCCGTTCCACACACTTCAGCAGCGGCTGGAGATACCCTCTTTTATACAGGACGCCCTATTGTAGTGTATACTTCATCGCTTTGACCCAGATTTTCCTTGCCGCCACTCTGTCGGCTGGGACCTCCCCGGTCAGGAGATACGCCCGTATCGGAATCATCCAGGAGTCTTTCTGCACTGCCTCTACTGTCAAGATCTCATCGCTCTGCTCATAACTCCTCATCTCAAGTGTCTCCCTTATGAGAGGTGCCTTCTGACCCGGCCTTAACTTTGAGGATGCCAACTTGCCCAAAGCATCGGCCTTTTCATTCTGCTCCCTTGGCACCTGCTCCAGACTGAAGCTGTCGAACTGCCAGATCATGGGCTGGACCAACTCCATGTACCTCTGCAAACTCCGCTCTTTTGCTTCATATTCCCCATTCACCTGCTGCACTACAATCTGCGAGTCACTGAATGCCTGGATTGACCTTATCTTCAATTCTTGGGCAAGCTGGAGTCCTGCAACCAACGCCTCATACTCTGCCTCGTTGTTTGTAGTCTTGAAGTCAAAATGCAACGCATAGTGATACTCCTCTACTTCTGGGGATGTCAGCAGCACCCCAGCTCCACTGCCTCCTGCATGGGCTGATCCGTCCACGTGCAATGTCCACTTCGGGCTCGGGGGATCCTCGGCGGGCACGTCCCGCCCAACCATCTCTGTCAAGAAGTCCGCCATCGCCTGGCCCTTGATGGCTTTCCTTGGCTGGTAGGTTATCTCATGTTCCCCCAACTCTATGGCCTACTTCATCAAACGCCCTGACGCCTCGGGCTTAAGCATCACCTGCTTCAGGGGGTGGTTGGTCAAGACCAAGATCGGATGAGCCTGGAAATACGGGCGCAAACGTATTGAGGCATAAACCAGCGCCAACACCAGCTGTTCCAGGCTTGTGTACCGGGTCTCCGGGCCTTGTAATGCCCGGGTGACAAAACAGACGGGGCACTGCTTCCCGTCCTCCTCCCGGACCAGCACGGCACACACCGCCGATGCTGACGCGGACAAATACAACCCCTCCTTCGGCTTTAAGAGGGTCGGGAGCCGGCTCAATTGTTCCATTAGATCTCTGAAAGCTCGCTCACACTTCTCGGTCCATTCAAACTTCTTGGCCTTTCTCAGGATGTTGAAAAAATGGAGTTGTCTCTCCGCGCCTTTTGACAGAAAGCGACTCAAGGCTGCCAAGGAACCCATTAGGTTCTGCATTTCCTTAACATTCCTCGGCGACTGCATCCGACATATAGCCTCCACCTTCTCCGGATTGACGTCGATTCCCCGGCTAGATACCATGTAGCCGGGGAACATCCCGACGCTTACTCCTACCACACTCATCTCCGGGTTCAACTTCAGGTTAACTCTTCTCAAAATGCCAAACATCTCTTCCAGGTCTTCTAAGAAACCCGGGTAGCTTCTGCTCTTCACCACCATGTCGTCGACGTAGAGTTCCATGCTCCTTCCCAGCTGATCCCGAAAGATAGCGTCTGCCATGTGCTGGTACGTCGCCCCTGCGTTTTTCAAGCCGAATGGCATCCTCTTGTAACAGTAAGTTCCGAATTCTGTGATAAAGGCTATCTTCGGCTTGTCCTTCTCTGACATCTGGATCTGATGATACCTCCGGTACGCGTCGAAGAAAAGCTAGGGCCTCATAACCGGTAATGGCTTCATCTAATCGGTCGACTGAGGGGAGCGGGTGCCTATCCTTCGGGCAACACTTATTCAAATCAGTGAAGTCAATGCATATCCTCCAGGACCCGTTCTGCTTTTTCACTAGCACCGGGTTAGCTAACCACTCCGGGTATATGATCTCCTCTACCACTCCGGCTTCCAGCAACTTCAATACTTCCTGCTTCACCACCTCGGCCCTATCTCCTACCAGGGCCCTCTTCTTCTGCCGGATGGGCTTAAAATTCGGGTATACATTCAACTTATGGAGAGCTAACTCCGGGGGCACACCTGTGAAGTCTCTCTCTTCCCATGCGAACACATCTTCGTACTCCACCAGCAAGCCCCGCAACTGCTCCTTTATATCAACTGGCATCTTCTTCCCGACCTTGATTGTACCCCATCGACCGACCTGCATATCTTCCACGTCTCCCGGTCCTACTTCTCCCTGCACTGCACTGGCTGGGGCCTTCTTGGCATCCTGAAGGGCTGTGAGCATACAAATTCGGGCCGTAGACTGGCTCCCTCAGACTGTTGCCACACCCTGCTCTGTTGGGAACTTCATGGTCAAATGGTACGTCGAGCATATGGCCCTAGCTGAGCCATCCACGGACGGCCGATGATGATGTTATAAGGGGACGGGGCATCTATGACCGCAAAATTGCATCGGACTGAGGTCTTCTTGCTTCGGTCAAGATCATCTACCACTGTCACTGTTAAAGACACAACTCCCAAGGGATGCTATGTTCGGCCCGTAAAACATGACAGCGGAGAGGTGCTCGGGCGAAGGTTGTGGCGTCCATTCCCCAGCTGGTCGAAGCAAGACGCAAACTTGATTTCCACACTAATCCCGTCGTCAATGAACACTCTCTTGACCGTAAACCCTTCGATCTCCGCCGAGATCACCATCGGGTCCGTGTGGGGTGTCAGACTGGGCACCGGATCCTCGTCCGAAAAGGTGATAACTTCTGCGGGGCGTAGTCTCTTCTCTCTATCTTTTCCAGCCGGTACGTACCTACTCCGGTCTTTGGCCGCTGCATGAGACTAGGGCCCGTCACCTACCTCCCCATGTATGACATTTATCATCCGAGGGGGAGCCTGATTAACTGGCTTCAGGGCCATGACCAGGGCTGCCGTTCCAGGCTGGACAGCCGGTGCGGCGGCCCGTCGCTGGTTATCATTCCGCGGCCTATTCCTCCAGTCCCTCTTCCTCCCAGCTCCGGCCTGCTGCCCTGCTGCCGAAAGCTGGTGCTCCTACGTCACACAGTCTCTCAGTTGTCCCCTCTCAATCAATTTTTCGATCTCCAACCTCAAGCTCCTACAACCCTCAGTTGTGTGTCCGTTAGACTTATGGAACGCACAATATTTGGTCGCGTTTTCTGGCGTCGGGTTTCCCGGTATGGGGGCCGGGTCCTGGAACAGGTTCCTGTGAATGGTCAGGATCTCCGACCGGGTCTTTGTGAGAGGGGTAAACGTTTCAGCCCGAGGGGGGTCAACCCTTAGCTTAGCCGGCACCGGAGTTGCATCCCTCCTGCCAGGATCTGCAACCCGAGTCTTATCACCCTTTCCAATCCATCTATCTTCAAAATACCCTTCCTCCTTCCTCTTCTTGCTCCCTTCCAGCAACGAGCAGTACATCACCACCTCCAGATCCAACTGATGAAAGGTAGTTGGAATATTCTCCATAAGCTATGCCCAAAATACCTCATCCCTCAGTCCTGCTATGAATTCTGCAATCAGGGCCTTCACTTGAACCTCTCTATCTACCACCTTCATGGAATCATCAATATACCTCCTGTGGAATTCTCTGACATTCTCCTTCGCTGCCTGTCGGCTGTGTGCTACCTCGGCCAGAGGCAAGTACTTCTTCCGTCTGGCTTCATATCTGTGCATCAAGGCCCTTGAGAAATCATAATAGTTCCTGAAGCTCTCCGGCGGCTGAGACTCAAACCACGACAGGCAACTACCCCTCAAATACGAGCTCACTAACTCGCACTGAAGCTCCTCTTGGAAGTCGCGTGTTCCCATGACATTATGATACGTCCTGACAAACTCCTCCAGGTCTGTTTCCCCATTGTAGGTCGGCACACCTTCTGGGACCACTACTAGAAAAACACGGAGCCGTTTCAACGGTGTACGCACACACCGCTGAAATAACGTGTAAATTAATAGCTGAAACAACCATTTCAGCGGTTATTTCTATTTTGGGCGCCAAGTCTGACCAAGAATTGAAGTGTTGACTTTCGGCTTTCAGCGGTTTCCACAAATGTCGCTGAAACCATGAGATATGGATGAATCTGCTTGCATCGGTGTCAGGCATTCCGCTGAACGGGAAGCTGACTGGACTCATTGACCGGAACCTGGTCGTTGAATTTGAGGATGGACCCCGCAAGCTTTCAGCGATACCTGATGGAAGCGCTGTAACAAATGCTGACTGGATGAATTGACCGAGTGCTTGCGTTGAATTTCTGGTTGGACCCCGCATTATTTCAGCGCTAGGTGAGGGTAGCGCTGTAACGAATGCTGACTCGACAAATGGGCTAAGTTTGCAGTCCAATTAATTCGGTTTTTATTGGGCCTGTCCAAAGATATAATAACTGGACCAAGTTTTAAAAATGGCCCAATTATTGTTTCAGCGGTTTCAGTGGTACAACTTACCGTTGAAACCTATGAACGCAATAAAGCAGCAGTTAACTGCTGCGTCCTGGCAAATTATTTTAATACGCTTAATTATGGTGGGACCGGGCTCATTGCATTTTGTATAGATGTAAGTGGGAGAGAGAACAATCATGTCCCGTTTGTAAGGCATCTCGGTATAAGAAGCTTGTGAACAAGAAATGAGAGGCAATGGAGTTTGATGATCATGGCTCTTCAAAAGTTCCGGTAAAATGTGTTTGGTATCTTCCTATAATTCCCCGTTTTGCAAGATTATTTGGTAATGTGAAAGACGCGAAGAATATGACTTGGCATTGTGATAGGCAAAGACCGGATGATGATGTTATACGCCACCCTTCCGATGGAGATCAATGGAAGAAAATAGATCGGTTGTACCCTGATTTTGGAGAAGGTCGTAGGAATTTGCGACTTGCATTAAGTACGGATGGGATGAATCCATTTGCAACTATGTCTTCTAAACATAGTACTTGGCCGGTTATGTTGGTGATTTATAATTTGCCATCGTATTTGTGCATGAAAAGAAAGTACGTGATGATGCCTTTGCTAATTGGTGGTCCAAAGCAGCCAGGAAACGACATTGATGTGTTCTTGTCTCCTTTGATTGAAGATCTTAAGAAACTGTGGTACGATGGAGTTCAAATTAAAGATGCCTTTAGAGGTGACATTTTTAATTTGAAAGTTGTGTTGTTGTGGACTATTAGTGATTTTCCTGCATTAGGAAACCTTGCTGGATATGTTGCTAAGGGTCACAAGGCATGCCCTATTTGTGAGGAGCAGACGGAAAATGTTCGGTTGAAGTATGGGAAGAAATCGGTTTACATGGGACATCGGAAGTTTTTGAAAAGAAAGCATCCATACCGTGAAGATAAGGATGGATTGTTTGGGGGGAAAGAAGTAAGAGACGCACCTACCATATTGACTGGGCGGAAGATACTTGAAAAAATGAAAAAGTTGGATGTGGTGTATGGGAAGAAAGTTCGGAAGGCGACTACTAAGGATAATTCTCCATGGAAGAAACGATCAATTTTTTTTGATTTGCCGTACTGGGAGATTCTTGAAGTTCGACATTGTTTAGATGTGATGCATATAGAGAAGAATGTGTGCGACAGTTTAATCGGCACTTTGCTAAATATTGCCTCGAAGACAAAGGATAATTTGAATGCTCGAAAGGATATGGTGGACATGGGTATAAGGCCGGAGTTAGCCCCAGAAGATAAGGGTAGAAAAACGTACTTGCCACCCGGGCCATGCAATTTGTCTAAGACAGAGAAGAAGTCTGTTTGTGATAGTTTAGTTGGGATGAAAGTTCCAATTGGTTATTCTTCTAATATTAGTAGGTGTGTGAAGAATGATTTGAAACTGTCAGGGTTGAAGTCTCACGACTGTCATGTTTTGATGCAGCAATTGCTTCCCGTTGCAATACGTGGGGTTTTGGATTATGAGGTTAGATTTTGCATCACTCGATTGTGCTTTTTCTTCCATACCATATGTCGTAAGTCTATTAGTCGATCATCTTTAGACTTGGTAGAAGTTGAAGCTTGTGAGATTTTGAGTTCCATGGAATTGTATTTCCCTCCTAATTTCTTCGACATCATGGTTCATTTAATTGTTCATTTGGTGAGGGAAATTAGAATTTGTGGCCCTGTTGGAATGCATTGGATGTATCCATTTGAACGACAAATGGGTGGATTTAAGGGGTACAGAAAATGTAGTAGTCGTCCTGACGCTAGTATAGTAGAGAGCTTTGTGACCGAGGAAGTTATTGAGTATTGTACCTCTTTCCTGGAGAAAGGTGTAGAGTTTGGAGTTCCTAAGAACAAGCATGTTGGTAGGAAAATGGGGGCTCCTCGTGGACCAGGGAAGTGCAAAAATCCTGAAGTCGGTGACATGAAAGTGGTTCACCACTACATTTTAAGGAACTCAATCGAGACACAAAGTTATGTTCATGAGCACTTGGCTTATTTGTCCAAATTGTATCCTGGAAGGCATGACACCTACATTCAAGCTCAGCATGTCGACACATTTGGCGATTGGTTCTACGAGCAATGTAATGCAGAAGGGGTTGATGAGAATCTGCGAGCTTTTGCTAGGAAACCAAATATAAGTGTTAGGTCGTACTATGGGTATGATATCAGTGGCTACTCTTTTACAACAGAACACAAAGATTGTAAGAGTACTACCCAAAGTAGTGGTGTTTACAATGAGTCGGAGCAGATGTCCAAGAAAGGTCTGATTGTTGATTCCTTTTATGGTGTGATCGACGAAATTTGGGAGCTAGACTATGAAGCCTTTAAGTGTGTTGTCTTCAAGTGTAAATGGGTTGATAACAAACATGGTGTTGATCGGAGCGATCCAATGGGATTTATTCGCGTGGACCTTAAAACAGAGGCTTTCAAAGATGATTGCTTCATACTTGCTTCTCAAGCGCGACAGATATTCTATGTTGACGATCCAAGTGATCCCAAGTGGTCTATAGTGCTACAAGGGAAGAAGTATTTTTTTGAGGAAGAAATTGATTGTGAAGTTATCAATGAGAAGTTAGAATTTCCATCGGCATTTCCTGAACATTGTGACAAGGCAAGGTCTACCGGAATTAGAAGAGTCCATGATGATGGATTGTGGGTAGACGAGAAGGGCCAATTAATTGAAGACAAC
Organism: Sherardia arvensis; assembly: GCA_948330725.1. NCBI lineage: Eukaryota > Viridiplantae > Streptophyta > Magnoliopsida > Gentianales > Rubiaceae > Sherardia > Sherardia arvensis. The sequence continues at coordinate 7,543,743 of OX415236.1, read as the reverse complement.
ATGCCAAGAAAGAGGAAAACACAAGCTTAATGCTTTTTCTAAATGCATTTTTGTAACTTGACGAGTGGTTAAAGTACTTGTGTAATCCATTTTGTAACTTGACTCGAGAGTTATTAATTGTATGTTGGTGTTTTTGATTCATCATTTCATTTTGTAAGGGCTGCGGGATGTGGTCAACGCAATATTATATGCCTAATGCATTTGGTCAACGCAACAATTTGTGGCTATGCACAGTACTGCGTATCAGCGGTTTTGTAAAACTGAAAGTGAAAGCAGCAATGAAGTGCAACTCTCTGTTTGTTTTGTTCTCCTCAAGTTTCTGGTTCCAGATCCCGCAGCTACACACTGCTGCTCCACTCAGAACAGTGTTTACTGCATGAACGCTGCACTAGTTTATTGCGTTGAGTCATTTTAAATCACAGACCAGTGGCATTTTACTTGCATTTTACTTGCAAATCTAATGCCACTATCCATCTACAAAACCATCATTGCAAAATATTTATAATCTCCCAAATATTTCTCATAATAAATAATATCCAAATTCTTAAAAGCAGACATTCTCCAAATCAAACAAACTAGAAGCATTCATTACTAACACCAGAAAAACTAATTCAAGCTAGCTACCTGTTACACAAGACATTTCAAATTGTAGCTTGAACCTAGGTCTTAACCCCAATCTACCTAGTTTGTGCTTCAGATGGATCCACCGCTTCAGCTGCCAGGGAATGTGCACCAGATTCATCGTCGATGGTAGTCCCGCTTGTAGGATAGGGACCTACAGCAGCTAATGACTCAGGAAATGCGTGTGCGAGGAGCTTTGCTGTGTGTTCACTGAGGCTAATGCCGAACTGAACATCCTTCTCCAACCTTCCAAAGCGTCCAATTAGGTCAAATTCAGACTCAGTTGTGACAGGGGTCTTATTTTTCCTTTGGAATGACTCAAGTCTTAGTGTAGACATCGGTGCTTTCCATGTATCATACATCCTATCTACACAGCCAGCTCTGTGGCATAAACCTGTCACAAGTGAGTGGAAACCCCATCCCGACGACGAGTCCATCATGCTAGAGAAAATGATTTTACCAACGTCCAAACCCATAACCTTCTTAATAGCGTACAGCATTCTCATCCGTACCCACTGGACCTCCGAATTGATTGTCACCGGAGAAAGACGAGTGGCTACAAAACTGTACCACATATTCATCTCAACTGTCAGATATTTCTTCTCGATGTTACTCCATTTGTTGAAGGGCAATATCTCATCCATCGAGACTTCTGGCCTAGTTATTCCTCTAACCACCTCCTTCCAGTTACCAACTAGAGTACCACTGGTTCTGTCGACAGTGGCTTCATCTTGAAGATTTTCATAATCTGAGTCCAGGCCCTTGTAGGATTTCAACCCATAATACCTATTAATAACATCAGGAGAAATACGAACCTGTTTTCCCCGGCACAGAACATCACCTTCTTTGTTAATATTCCTCATATTAGCATAGAATTCAGTGGCCATCGTCACATTTGCATCCCTTGGCCTCTCGCAGAAAGTTTCCCATCGATGTTTGCGTATGTACCCATGAAATGGCTGTTCGTCGGCAATACCGCGTTCCCTCAGGATTTTCCTTCTCATCAACACCCTATACAAACTCTCTGCTTCAGTCGAGAAGAAATCAGACGAGTCAGGTCCGGTGGGAATGGATGGCGTTGGCGCAGCAGCAGCTTTGCGTTTTTTGGATGATCCCATCCTGTAAAAAATCAAATCCCTATGTACAGTTAGAGTTCATTCTTACTTTGACATAAAAAAATTTCAATAAGCTGGCAACAGACATAGTTCATTCCAATCTTGTGATAGATTAAAAATAACAAAATTAGCTGAACAAATATCTGCATAGAGTATAGCAAATTTCAGGCAACAGAGTTCATTCGCAACAGTTTGGATGCCCCCATTAAATTATGGCTAAATCATATGACAAAAATACTGGCTAGATCATGAAAAATCAAGACAAAAATGTGAGATTTGCTCTAACTTGAACCACAACAAAACAGAACGAGCAAATTTATCATGGCTACAAAATGGGATGGATGGTTACTACATGAACAACAAAACAGAACCCCCAAAATGGGATGGTTATCTAACACCCAAAACTACCAATCAATTGATCTAACCCCCAAAATAAGTAAACCCTAGCCTTACCCCCTTTGAACCGAACCTGCAAATTTATCACGGGGCATTGAATCTGTACATTTAGCTATCGGAATATACTAATTTAGCTAGATAATTACCTGCCTTTGGAATCGAATGCGAAGGTGACTTTTTCGTCGGCTGCGTTTCAGATCGTTCGGAAATTGGCCGACTGTTTTTTTAGATAGCCCTTGTTCGTGGATCATGAGATTAATATTATTGACCCGTTAATAGGTGGGCCGAAAAGGATGAAATTGTTGCAGGCCGGTTTTAATTAGCCCACTTAAACCATAAACCCTTAACCCACTTGATTTATTTTTTCTGAAATATTTATACGATTGATCATTGATAATTTTTTGACAATTGATAAAAATTTGTGTTTTAATATAATAAGAAATAAGTATACTTTATTAATTTGTATTTGATCGAAAAGTTTTTCGTCGATTCATTGTTCGATAAATACTTATTACTAATAACCAAATGTATATAAGGTCAACTCCCTATCTATTCACAAAACAATCACTCAACGTTTACTTGCGCGTAAGTTGCTACTTTACTGCTCATACTTGTTCGATGAGAAGTTCTGATTAGACTACGTGATCGATTGCACTTATAAGTGGTTCAATGTCGTACAGAAGCAATGGATGAAGAACTAAACTTTTCAATCCATGAACGTTTACTTGCTCGCATCTCATTACTTTACTGCTCATACTTGTTCGATGAGAAGTTCTGATTAGACTACGTGATCGATTGCACTTATTAGTGGTTCAATGTCGTACAGAAGCAATGGATGAAGAACTAAAATATTCAATCCATGAACGTTTACTTGCTCGCATCTCATTACTTTACTGCTCATACTTGTTCGATGAGAAGTTCTGATTAGACTACGTGATCGATTGCACTTATTAGTGGTTCAATGTCGTACAGAAGCAATGGATGAAGAACTAAACTTTTCAATCCATGAACGTTTACTTGCTCGCATCTCATTACTATACTGCTCATACTTGTTCGATGAGTACTTCTCGTAAACTACGTGATCGATTGCACTTATTAGTGGTTCAGTGTCGTACAGAAGCAATCGATGAAGAACTAAACTTTTCAATCCATGAATGTTTACTTGCTCGCATCTCATTACTTTACTGCCCATACTTGTTCGATGAGTACTTCTCGTAAACTACATGATCGATTGCACTTATTAGTGGTTCAATGTCGTTCATAAATGACAGACATTCCAGTTGTTAACAGCGTAATATCTATTCAACTCAATAACACGTGTGTATAAATAGAACGATCAAGGTTATCAGCATGTCTTCTAACTATCCAAATTTTGCAATATTATATGAATACAATACTTTTGCATGAGTTTCCGAAGACCGCTACATGTGATAATCCTATGTCACTATCAAATATGATCGTTCATGTCAGGTACGGGGTATATTGATTTTTATTGAAAAATTAAAAAAATTTATACTCATGTAAAAGCGTAATATTTCATGAAATCCAATCATTTTTTCATGAAATCCAACTAATTATAAAATCTGAAATATATATTGCATTGAATCCTACCAATTATAAAAATTTTCCAACTAATTATGAACTTTTTAATATGAAAAAGGCAATTTCTGAAATTTATTAAACAGCCCAAAATGCTTGATTTCATTCTAGCGGGAAAATGGCCTGCCACAGAAACTTTTCATTTTTTCAAAGTTTCAACGATTAAAAAATGAAAATATGGAGACCGTTGAAACGTACTTAGGTGATTCCTCAACTTTATGCTCGAAACGTCGCCGTTTCAGACAAAGCAACACATAGCTGCTGCTTTTTTATTCATTTTTCATTTATTTCTTTTATTTCCCTCCTAAATTTTCATTGAACTTTCAGACAATGCTTGAAATTTTCATTGACTTAAAATTGAAAATTGAACTTTCCACAATTCCCCATCAAATTCTATTGTCTTTTTATTATTGGTAATGAAAATAAATATTTTAATGGTCTGAAAAAATTCTCATATAAATAGGAAGTGTTCTTCACATTCAATACTCTTCCTCAAATATCAAAATAGTTAGACCCATCTCCTCCAAAAACCGTAAACGACCGGCCGATCAGTCTAGTTAGACCCATCTCCTCAGTCGCGGCCGGCCGATCAAATTTGGGGTTTCCGACTGCCGCACAACACATGCACACAGTCCGATCTTTAGTCCGTTAACGCAAGGCCTCCATCCAACCCTAATCGCATTCCCTTCAAAGGTAATCCCAAACTCTGGGTTGTGCTTCTTCGATATTTGACTAATTGTTCAATATTTGCATGATTGTCTCGGCTCCAATTGTGTAATAATGATACAAGCCCATTGAATAGTTTGTCTGACAACAAAGCCCTAATTTTCTAGCTGTTTATTGAGAACATTCATGTCTGAACTAGGGCTTCTAGTATGTGTATCTGATTTTATACTTCTAAATATTGTGATTTATTGGGATTTTGGGATTTTATGTCTGAACTATTGCTAAATATTGGATCTGAACATTGATGTGCTAGATATTGCTAACTATGTCTGACTATGGTATTTGTTGGGATTTTATATCCATGGGGTACTGTCCTATGGTTTTATTGGGATTTATTGCATTCAGTTCTATGAATTTATATCCATTTTTTACTGTTTTGAACTCTAGTGATATGGATGAATGTATGATATCTGATTTGATTTGTTGTTTAAATTAATATGGTCTCAGGTGGTTATAAAGAATGGCTGGCAGTGATTCTGATGTTCAAAGCAACACAAAAACTGACCATTCTGGAAAGCGTAAACGCGATGTGTCTTCAGCTAAACCTGTCGAGCAGCTCATCGGCCTTGCAGACCCACGGGAACCACATCCTGGTGATATCGATCAACCCCAGGACCACAACTTCAACATAGAATGTCTAGGGGAGAATAAGGAGGGTGAGATATTTGACTCGTTTGATGTGGAGGGTGAGACTCGCAGGCGTGGTGGTGCTATATGCGGCTCTGTCCTCCTGATGAAACACACCAAACCACTCCCCATGTGGTTTGATAAGTTTCTCTGCCCTCGTGTCATGCATGGCAAATGGTGCGGATACGTTGCCTATGCATTTCGGCGTCGCATCAAATTTGGAACTTGGAGAAACTGGAGGCAGGTGCCCAAGGCTGTCAAAGATGAAGCATGGGAAGATATTTTGGTATGGTACTTCAGTATTATACATGCTTGTTTATTATTCTTTTTTTTTCATCTGTTCGTTTAACTTGTGATCGTAACATGGCCTCCATTGCTGTCTGAGTAGGCGAGCTGGGATTTTCGGACACTACTGAGTGACAAGGACAGGGCAAAACTGAAGAAGCAGTGGACCACTTATGCAGCCGGCAGGGAGCGGAACTGACATTGTGTAGCTTTTGTTTGCTTATTGACACCTTTTCTATGTTCTTCACAGGCTCTGAGCAAGAAGAATAGCGAAAATGGGGCCATGAAGAAATTTAAGCATCATGCTGGAAGTGGTGGTTATAGGAGATACTACATCAGGTTGGCAAAGGAGATGCGAGAAGAAGCCATACTTGAAAAAATGGAGCTCGGGTTAACTCGCGAAGAAGCTGTTCAGGAAGTAAGTAGCATGGTGTTTGTGATTGACAGATCCATCATCTTTTTGGAGGCAAACAAGGTGAATGGAAAATATACAAGTGACTTTGTCCGGGGAGTGGCTGATAAGATTGTAAGTTCAATGCTCGTCTATTGTTTGACATTGCTTTGTTTCATAATGCCACACTAATGAAACCTATAACTTGTTTGATGACAGCTTGAAATGAACAAACTGAAGCAGAAAGGAGAGCTTATCATTGAAGGCAAGGATGACATACTCTTCCTGGCCATAGATATTAGAGATCCCCCAGGCCGATACATGTTCTGCCCTACCACAGCAAAGATGGAGTTTGCGTTCCCCGAGCATGCTCAGGAGAAGGCCAACAAGAGGCAAGCTGCCCGAACAAAGATCCAGCTAAATGAGGAGGAGGAGGAGCAAATTGAGATGGAGAAATTTCAGAAGTACTCGGACTTCCTCTCTGAAAAGTTAGGAGTGGAGATTACAGCAGAGCTCTCCCCGGAGCAGTTCCTGAAGGATCTGAGAGAAAAAAAGGCTGCAGCTGCGAAGGTGAATGCAGAATCTGGAAAAGGATCGACTAGTGATCCACCTCATCCAGACATGAAGGTACACTAAAATCACAACTGTCTACCATTTTCTGAGTTGTATCCTTTACAGAATGTGATGGTTAATAAATTCCCTTTTTGGGTTCAGGACAACACAACAACCCCAGTGAGTGCGAACAAGACAACCAGCCCAGTGACTGCGAAGAGCCAAACTTGTGAGATTAAATCAAGTTCATTTGGAACTGATACTGGAGGTCTAGAAGCTGAGGTAAAATGTCTAACATTGTATTTTTTTACATTACCTATTAGCCTAGCAACATCTAATTCATTGCGTATCTACAGTTGAAGGTTCCAATCCCGTGCTATCTGCAAATTAAAAATTCTGCTGGGATAATTGTGACGGCGGCAGCTGGAGTTGTTATTCCTTCATTCACTGCTGAAAGTGGCTGTGAAGATGTGCGAGTCAAATCTCCAGTGTTTTTGCCAGATGAACCCTTGCCTATTCCTCACCAAGAATATTCATGCGTGGGTTCTGCAGCAGGCGGTGTTGCTGTCTCATGGCCAGAAATATACATAGACTATGCCATGGTTGAGACTGTTGAGGCAGAGATCCCAGAGCAAAGAAAACCTGAGCTCGACAAACCTGCGCCCAAACTGCAAAAGCCTAAACAAGTTAGTCAATTTACTTCATCTTCTTATGATACTTTCGAACTGCTACCTGATTTTATTTGCTAATGTCATACCATATAATTGTAGGAATCTCCTGTCAAGTCAGATACAGTCGTTTGGTGTAAGGATGCAGCAACAAACTCCTCTCCTCCTCGCGACGACATGGAAGTGGATGAACCTGGCCAATCTTCTGATCCCAAAGCTACTCTTGAAGACACGGAGGTCAAACGTGAGCCAAGCCCTATTCCAGATGAAGAGCTGCTGTGGGTAGGGGAAATAAACCTTCAAACATTTCCATTATTCGCTTCCAACAGGTGATCTTGCATTATAAATTTTTGCTTTTTCTTGTTCATGAATATGCAGGATTTTGGACACCACATCCGGGTACGCGAGGTCAGAGCGAAGGTGGCAAAAGCAATCCAGGAATTGCATGCGCATGATCCGGACAGGATTTGCTACAAGATTCCATTACAGCACCCGGTTTTTGGCTCATCTGGGAGGCAGTTGTGTTTGTTAATGGAAAGTGCAATTCCGTGGATCAAGAATGTAGACAGATTCAAGAAAGAGTTGATCCATGGTTGGCAGATTGATATGTGGGCATGGTAATATGCTTAAAACCTCCAATATGCATTTCTGACTACTTTTATCATTTTTTTACCAAATCCTTATTGAACCGGGTTGTCTTGCTTATTAGTATGCTCTGCAACAAAATGCTGGCGAGAGATATGTCAAGAGTTCAAATTATAAGCACAACTGTCGGAGGAGCTTCAAGCACCACTACTCCCGCAGAAAAAAGCAGAATTCTGTTGAGCCTGCAGAAGACTATGAAGCCCAACAAGTCCAGAATGTACGTCATGCCATTGTCTAAAGGGTAAATTCCATTCTCTATATCATAGAGTTATACTTATGTCCTTCTTCCATTTCACTAGGATTGCCCACCTCTCAATATGGTTTTTTTTCCAGTCTCCATTGGATGTTGTTCATAATATCTCCAGAAGACCGCACTGTGTACTGCATTGATCCACAGTCAAACGGCATTTCAGAGGACAAACATCCGTTTCAGTATGATTTGTTTATGAGGTACGTCGCTTGTAGATTAATTCCATTAGTGATTATCATTTTAATTATAATCTCTCCATTTAATTATCAATTTACTAAATTAGCATGGGAGCCAAGTATGACAAGGACAGGGCAAAACCTGGATGCAACACTCCACCGAAAGAATGGAGCATTGTTAACATCATGGTGAGTCATCCACTTTTCATGTGTGCAGCAATTACTGTCAACAACAAACCTTCAGTCTCACTAACGGTACTACATTCTTCTTAACCATTGCAGCACAAAACCCAGGCTTCAACCTGGGAATGTGGCTACTATGTTATGCTTTATATGGAGAAGATTGTGCTGTTAACTGCTGGTGTGGATGTGCTTCGGGTTAGTGCTAGCAATACTTCTGTATCTTTGGAATATTACTTGTCATCATGTAGTTAAACGAATCTCATATTTAAATTGGTTTCTATTTTTCCTGGCTCGCAGTTTTTAATCCAGTAATAACCTGCCCTTCTTTTGTTTTTTTTGTAGGTTTTCCCAGAGGATAGAACTCCCTACCCCAAACCAGTGATCGATGGGATGATTGATAGCTTTTGCATGTACTTATCGGAGTCTATACTGCCTGCCTGTGCCCTTCAGAACAGCATGCGCCGGAGAGGGAATTAGTCACTGCTATTGTTTTCATGCATCTCTTGTAGGGTGCACATCTTTTCTCCCATTAAACAGTATGATCTTTTGCTATGGTTGTTTTTGAATAAGTAGGATTCATTGCTATGCTTGTGTCTGAATTCTATGAGTTTGATGAAGGTAGTGGTGTTGCTGAATAGTGTATGACTGTTTTGGTGAATTAATGGTTTTTCCGGCAACAAGCTGCGTTTTTTTGAAACCGCAATTACTGCGGTGGCGGGTACCGGGTTCTGCCCGGTTTTTTTTTTCTGGTCATTTTCGTATTTCAGCGCTTTAAATTGAGTTTCTGCGAACAAAATCTTCAGCGCTTTAAATTGAGTTTCAACGAAAATACTTCAGCGCTTTAAACTGAATTTCAGCGAAAACAATCTTCAGCGCTTTATCTATGTCCTTCAACGATATAATTTCAGCATTTCATGTAATCGCTGAAACACAATTTTGACCGCCAAGTCAATGTTATGCCGGCCGGCATCGTGACGACCGGCGGTCCGGTCGGCATCCACCGTCCGGCGCCCAGAAATACAAACGGTGGTTTTTCAGCGGTTTGTGGAAGCGCTGCAAGTAATATATAGTGGAATGTCTACCAAGCATTGCCACATGACACGGACGGGTCCCAGTGTCGGTAAAGCGCTGATACGACCATTACGTTTCACCGGGAGCATAGACAGCGGTTTTTTGATTTCGAATAACCGCTGAAAGGACACAAAATAACCGCTGAAACGTCCTTATTTTTCTAGTAGTGGACCCTCATTCCCACCGGCCAGGGGAAAGTGCTGATGTAGCCTATCCATGGGGAGGTAGGCCTACCTCTATTCCTGCCTATCAGCCTGTCCAACCTCTCCTCCACCGAGTTCGGAGCCCTAGGAGGCCTATTCACAACCACCGGATACATCCCATAAGTTCCTGCGACCAGGGCTGGTTGGGCCATGGCATATCCAGTCATCAGTTTCGTACCCATACCGAGCCCTAGATCATTGGAGCCCAGCCCCCCGGGACAGCAGCAGGTTGAGTGTAATATCTCCCGGGTGCCGGGGGGTACCCAGGGTATCCTTGATACCCGGCTTGCGACATTCCGTACCTTGGTGCGCCATAACCGGGGTGCCCTACTCCTTGGCCATACCCGGGCCCTGCACCAGTTTGTTGGCCTATACTTCCTGCATGCTTCTCCACATCTATAACCACCACTGGAGGACGATCATTCTCCTGTCCCAATTGGCAGGAGGGCCCCGCCTGACTACCTCCGCAGCCAGAGGAGGTAAACCAGTTCCCTGAGGGCTTGGACCAGATAAAAGCCCCGTAAAGGATCCTGGTCCCGGTACCAACGGGGTCGGGTGGGTTCCCGACCCTGGTTGAACCGGAGGTACTTGGGCTTCGGTAGTCGGAGGGTTCGACGGTCCTTCCACAGACGGTTGCGTTCCCGGGCCCAGTCCTTGCTTTGCCGCTAACCAACGGCGATACTCCTCCTCCTATGTCACAGCAAACTCTATCCTGTCACGCTCATCTCCGACTCCCTCCCTTCCCCCGGCACTTCCTCTTCCTCCGAGGCCTCCGGGTCCGGGTGCGTCGAAGCCTTTCCTTTGCGTGTTCGGTCCCTCATCTGGCGTAGGGTGAGATCCTCCTCGGCTGCTTCGGCCCTTCTTCCTCCAGACCGAGTTGATACAGGAGAGAATTCTCCCCTGCCTCTTTGTGGCGTCCGACCTCGGGGCGGCATCGTGGTGCGTTTTGTGAACAAAGATCGTGTCCCACTGGGCGTGCCAACTTGATGCTGCCCGCCTGGTCTGTCCGAGTAGTCCCCTGATCCCTGATCCAATGACCTAGCCCTGCAAGACAGAGCCCCGGGAGGTACCCGAGGGTAGACCCTCAGGCGTGATGATGAAAGATGGATCCCGAGAGAGAAAAGGGGAAACCCCAAAATAATAAGAAGATACTTACTTGGAACAATGCTGAGGGGCACTATTTATACGGTGAAACCTGCTCCCAATGTGGTCCATGCTTTCTATGGAGTTTAGTGTACCTGTCCTTATCCGAGTTGTACTATCCCGGATGCATTCATATTAGCTTACCTCATCATGGGCCGAGCCCGAACTACTGTAGAGTAGTTGGGCCTGGGCCTGGTATCACCAAACTCTATGATGATGTGCATAAAATTATGAAGGTGAAGGTACTAAATACTCTTAAACAGGGTAATCTTGCTGCAGATTTCTTAGCAAATATTTCCTTGCATAACAGGACTAGTGGTGATACCAGGTCCAGGCCCAATTATCCAGTAGTAATATGGGCTCGGCCCGCTACGAGGAAAGGTAGTTTGGCAGTATCCGGGTTCGTACAACTCGGATAGGGACAGATACACTAGAAGACACTCGGAGCATGGACCACTCGGAGAGCATGGGTACTGTATAAATAGTGCTCCTCAGCTCTATCCCAAGTAAGTATCTTCTCACTATTCAAGTGATTACCCCTTTTCTCTCCCGGGATCCATCATTCATCATCACGCCGGAGGGTCTACCCTCGGGTACCTCCCGGGGCTCTGTCTTGTAGAGCTAGGTATCGGATCAGGGACTAAGGGGACCATTCAGACCGAACAGGAGGGCAACATCAAGTTGGCACGCCCAGTGGGACACGATCTTTGTTCACAAAAGCATTAAGATGCCGCCTCGAGGTCCGAATGGTCCCCTTAGTCCCTTAGTGCCAACTTGACAAAGATCGTGTCTATTCGGACTGGAGGCTGCCCCGCTCGCGGCCTGTTTGGGTTACTCCCAGTTAGAGTAGCTTTTTGTTTCCCTTTGTCATTTCGAGCCGAATTAGAGCCCGCGGCAGAAGAGGGACCGGAAGGTTGATCAGGAGCCGGAGTACTCTCCGAAGAAGGAAACTGAGCGCGGAACCGAGCAGCAATGGTCCCGAGTCTGGCTAAGCGTCGTTCGGAAGCCTCAAGATCTAGGAGCTCAGGAGTATGCTCGTAACGCTCATAAGCCAAATCAATATCTTCAAGAGGAGGTATTTGAGACACGGAGGGAGGGACTACGATTCGGTTCAGAATGTTCTTCCTCCAATCAATTGCGGCTTGATAGGCCGCTGCCCAGACGCCAGAGGTCCGTTCAGAGCTCTCCATCCAGGCAATCAGATCGTCAACTGCCCGGGGAATGTCGGTCAGCAGGGGAATGCTAACCGCCCCCTGACGCAGTCCAAGCAGATGGTATGATAGGTGAACTAACACAAGTTGCTGTTGGAGAGTCCGGTTCTTGGTTGCAAGCTTCTCATTTTCCACTTCAAGTTTGGTCGCGTGTTTCCGAAGATCGGTTGTACTCTGCATTCTCATACACTTGCTGTAGTACAGCCGGAGGTCATGCCATACCTCATCCAATTCCTTCTGGATCTGAAGTTGGAAATTGCGGTGCTGAGCCTCCTGCTCCGATAGGACAAGGTCGAATTCAAGGACCTTGTCGATGCTCTCGAAAGCGAGTCTGTAACACTTCGGAAGGGAACCAAAGTCCTCTTGAATCTGGAGCAGGCAGGTGATCAAGCAGTCGGCATCGGGAAACTCTGAGATCAGGGGACCGAGCCCCCCCTCGGATAGAAGGTCAGTTAGACTCGGACACCTGGCTCCAGCTGGAACTTGGGGAGGAATCGGGGGGCTAAGGACTCTGGAAGGATCCTGATGGCAACAGGATGGAATTAGAATATATAAGAAAAAGCAATAAATAAAAAACAAGGCCAGTGTCAACAGAAATTGCAAGGGAAGTTTTTATTAATAGATTGAGGGTCCGGGGTTAAAGATCCGGGAAGGAAATTACAAAACTGAAAACAAAAAAAAAGGGAAAAATATAACTAACATTCTTGGGGACTCCTTCGCCACCGCCATCCCCGCCATCGCTGCTATCCGAATCCTCTTCAGAAAATTCCAGATCAGGAGAGGGAGGGGCCCCGGCAGCCCATGGGTCCCGCGGTTCGGCCAGCGGAGGGGATGGGAGCTCGGCTTCGAGGTCTTTCGGGTCGAATAAGCCTCGGTAATGCCCGTACACAGTACAGTACTGGGTGAAGTCTTCATCTTCGGGCAGGTCAGATCCGGAAACCGGAGCAGGAGGAAGGGGCCCTGGAAGCCGAACCACATCGGTTGACCAGCTCCGGACGTCCTCAGTTGACATCCGTTTCTCCCGAAGAGCATCCCATAGCTTGGGGGAAAGACCCTTCATACCACCCTTCTGAAGAGTGTTTACCAGATGGATTTGTTGAGCCTCGGCATTCGGATTGAACCACCTCTTCTTGAACGAGGCCCTGATTGCAGGAGGGAACCAGCCCCGAACCTGCATATAAGTATTATGGCATTGATGGGCGTTGGCGGCGAGATTCAGCTCGGTCAGACGGAGCGACAGGGTTTGGCTCGCCAGGACCTTGTCGACAATGGCTTCGGCGAACTCCAGACGCCCTTTGTAGTCTGCCCCACGAGCGGCTTCTAGTTCCTTCTCCAGAGCACTCACTCTGGCGCGAAGTTGAGCCGATGTCTCCCTCTCGGCCCGAAGTTCACTCTCCTTCTCGGCCCTCAGCTCTTCTTCCTTCCCCTCGAGGTGACGCCCGAGGAAGGAAGACAGGGCGGCTTGAAAATCAGGAGAGTTGGCAAACTCAGAGCTAAGAAGTTGAACCTGTAGAGCGACGGTTCAGCAAACAAAAAAGAAAGAGAGAAGAAGAAAAGAAAAGAAAAAAATAATAAAAACCGAGAGCGGAACAAACAGGCTACCTTCGGGTTGGAAGAAGAAGCAGGGGGTGTATCGGCACGGGATGATGATGGAGTCCGGGAGTCGCCCGTCCGAGGCTTCTTATGGCCATACTCTTTGTTTTCCCCCTTACGCTTGGGCGGAAAGAATGGAGGGGGAGGAGGAATCTCGGGGGCAGATATGGTGGTATATATAGAAGCCGGGGATCTGCCGTCCCTGGTCGGAGAGAACAGAGGTAACCCCCGACTGAGTGAGGAACCTGGATTGGGCACAGGAGCAGCAGCCAGCTTCGACAAGTCAACAGCAGGATCCCGAGCGGACTCTTGCTGGGCAACGACTTCGCCCACAAAACCTTCCTCATCCCCTTTGCCGTCCTCAGGCTCATTAGTAATGTCAACCATATTAGGACTAAGGGGAGGAGGCCCGGAACTAGCAGGAGGGTTCTGGACCGGGTCACTTGTCTTGTTCTTATCCTCCAGATGCTCCTGCCGAGAGGCCAAATCGCCCGGCTGGTTTTGAGCGGTCTACTTCGGCTTATCCTTGGCTTGCTGGTAGGGGCTCACCAGTGGGTTTGGTTGCTGATGCGGGATGGGGGTCTTCTGCTGGAGAGGTTGGACAGGTTTCTTCCGCTTGTCCGGCTTGACCACCTCAGAATCAGCCCCGGTCCCGGCGGCGTTTGTTTTCTTGGTCCCTTTCTTCTTCGGGATGGGGACCTGAGGGTTGTCTTCCACAGTGGGAGCTGCGAACAAAAAACAGTTAAATAAAGCCATTGAAAAAGGAGGACAAGGACACCAAAGTAAAAGAGGGAGGAAACATACCTAGAACAGGCCAGGTGACCATCCACCGGCTATCCCGGAAGGCGCCCTCCGGGTATATCGCCCGGGGAAAGAGGTAGATAGAATTGCCGGCCAGCCAGTACTGGTCCAGATTCAAAGTCCCTGAGGACAGAGTAGTGTGGTTGGCGCGTTGAGTCTCCGGAAGGAACGCCTCCCGAACATCCACAACGACTTCAGAGTTCCAGGCAGGGACCTCATACAGCTTCGGGTTGACAGTCACATAGCCCTTTTCCTGCCAGTTCTTGGCCGAATCCTTCTTGCCGAGGATAAAATCTTGGACCCCGGGACGCGCCTGGACGGTGAATATCATTTCCTTGCCGGGGCACTTGATGAGCATATAAAAGGACTTCCACAGGTTAAAGGATGGAACAATCCCACACCAAAGACTCCTTACGAGAAAGCCCATCATCACAGCGACGACATTAGGGTGCATCTGGGCAGGAGAGATGTTGTAGACCTCCAGGAACCGAGCGTACAACGGAGGAAAGGGAAGGCTCAGACCCCACATAAAGTGGATCCGAGGGATGCAGCGGACCGACTTCACGGACCGCTCGGCCGAGACAGCGGCCACCCGGGCGATCAAGGGTATCGGAACCCCCATGCCGCTAAGGCACTTGGTAGTCCAGACGTCAGCTTTCAGTTCGTGCGTCTGGGCGTTGTCTATCTCTCTCTGCTCCCGGTTCTTGGAGCGTTTGAATATGGGACCAGACGGAGTCACGTTGTGGATGAGGTGGATCGGCTCGTAAGACACCGACGATCCGACAGAAAGCGCAGCGGAGGAAGCAGTGGTGCTTTGAAGAGAGTAGGTGAATCCGTCCTGGCGCTGGGCATCAGACTGGGCGGTATTGCTCGCCATAGAGTTGAGGATGAGAGAGAATATGAAGATTAGAAATTGGGAGAAGATTTTGAAATTTGAAAGCGATTGGTGAAAGTGATCGACAAAGGCCCTATTTATAGGGGGCGAGGAAAAGAAGAAAAAACAATGATTAAAGGGAGTGGGAAAGCGTGAAAACTGATAATGTCGACAGTAAATTATCCTCGAATGCCACGCGCCCATCTCATCATTGTCGGGCCGGAAAGGAATACAGAAAGCCAATCCTTCCGCCCTCGGATCAGGAAGGTCCCAGCCTCGGCCGAAAGAACCGGCTTCCGGGGGGCTAGTGATGATACCAGGTCCAGGCCCAATTATCCAGTAGTAATATGGGCTCGGCCCGCTACGAGGAAAGGTAGTTTGGCAGTATCCTGGTTCGTACAACTCGGATAGGGACAGATACACTAGAAGACACTCGGAGCATGGACCACTCGGAGAGCATGGGTACTGTATAAATAGTGCTCCTCAGCACTATCCCAAGTAAGTATCTTCTCACTATTCAAGTGATTACCCCTTTTCTCTCCCGGGATCCATCTTTCATCATCACGCCGGAGGGTCTATCCTCGGGTACCTCCCGGGGCTCTGTCTTGCAGGGCTAGGTATCGGATCAGGGACTAAGGGGACCATTCGGACCGACCAGGCGGGCAGCATCAACTAGCTCAACTTTTCCTGGTCCCAGCTCCCATCGGAAGCAAAAACTATAATTATTTTGGAAAAAGACCAATTTTCTTTTATTAGATGATGTTACACTCTCTGATTATACCTCGGTGGTCATCTACATTCTCATGGCAGAACTGGTTTCTTCCTTTTGTAGTTCTTCAAATTCAAGTCATTATCACCCCTCAACTATTAAATGATGCTTCTGCTCAGATATTTCTCTTGCCACTTGGACATGATATGTGCCTCATTCCACCGTCTTCCAAACAAATGGCTTCTACAGGCTCCACTAAACTCCAGTCTGCTCCTTGAGCGGTTTTTGTTAGTTTCAAATCATTTTTTTCCTTTCTCATATTTGGTGGTGCCTTGTGTTTTTGATTTCCAATTCACTAATAGGCTTTGAGTGTTGGAGAAAGGTCAAGAAAATAAAGAAAAATCATAAACAAATTATGAAATTAGGCGGAAAATAATAAGAATGATACATGTAAAATTAAATAAAATCGTAAAATATCATAATTAAAAATAGCAAAAGGAGAAATTATTGTATGATCAGAAAAGAATCAATTATTTTTAATTTTAAAATTTTCACTGATCTAAAATTTCATAGATCTCCAAAAAACCCTAGACTGTGTTAATTAACAGATATATATAGTACTCCCTTAGGCTAACTAGGTCATAAAACTATGTTGCCATTGTAAGCACTGTGTTGCTTTCAATCAAACAAAATCATGCTTTGAAACAGATAATCGCACGGTAACATCACTTGTTGTTGCAGCGACGAGCGAACGAACGAACGAAGTGAACTGAAAAACTAAGAAAAAACAAGAAGGAATTTTCTGCAGTGAAGGTGATACCTTTCTGCTGAGTTTTGGTGTATATTTATAGCAATTCAAAGCAACTGATTAGCACCTATCTAGCAATCTTGCAATGTGCTGCGTATATACATGCAACGTTCATAACTAAAAGCTACCTAAATCCCTAACGAAATGGTCATCATCTGACCTATTCAAATACTGGCAAAGTGCCAAAAGAGTAAATAGGAAAATGCAGCAAAATCAGAGTTTAACACCAAAATATCACCCCCTTAAACTCTGCTTTTCAAACTCCGACGATAATCACTCTTAGAGGAGCATTGGCTCGTCGTCTTCCTCGACTTCAAAGAATGATAATGTTTAGTAATAGAGTGTTTCTTTCGGGTACTTTTCTCGGATCCTTTTACTACCTATTTTTCTGTTTTTTTAAATATTTGTGAATGAAGCTCCCGAGTACTATTTACCTTTATAGAAGATAAATTTATAGTTAATAAGTAGACTAAATAAGCTCATATCATATTAGTTTAATTTAATCTAATTCAGTTCAGTTCAGTTTAGTAAAAATGTAAATGGAAAATGTAAAGGATAAGATTTGACACAACTAATATAATATACTATTTCAAGTCATGAGTATGATTTTAAATGAATGAAAAATTGGAACCTCTTTATT
Organism: Sherardia arvensis; assembly: GCA_948330725.1. Classification (NCBI taxonomy): domain Eukaryota; kingdom Viridiplantae; phylum Streptophyta; class Magnoliopsida; order Gentianales; family Rubiaceae; genus Sherardia; species Sherardia arvensis. Next base: position 7,526,456 of record OX415236.1, on the reverse strand, counting down.
TAAAATTAATTGGGTATGGAATCATAAATGTAGTAACATTTCGAGCATTTGTTTAAAATATCATTATCTCTAATACGGAACCAATAATCATTAAATTAGGTGTGCATCTTCGCGTGTGGTGCACGCGAGGGTATGCGCGTGCAGGATATGTCAACCATTAAATCATATGGATTCTCTTACATTTCAAAAGGTATATAAATTATATTTCTATGAATTCTTGGTTACATTTTTTCATCATTAGAATCATATGCTTTCACTCTCTTCTTTTATAATAGAAATTATAGAGAGTAATATCTTCTACCTGTTACAATTATATATGTATATTTCATGATCATTCACCAAACAACGAGCCCTACATAGGGAAAGTGCAGAAAATTGAACGCACCCGCGGCCGGAACCACTACAATTAGGAGGTGAAGTGGTACTACCGCCCAGAAGACACCAGGTGTGGTCGCAAGACGTTCCACGGGGCAAAGGAGCTCTTCTTGTCAGATCACATGGACACTCTGAGCTCCAGTACCATTGAAAGAAAGTGCGTTGTACACAGCTTCAAGGATTACACCGAGCTGCCAAGTGTTGGCCCGGATGATTACTTCTCCAGGTTCCACTACAATGCAAGCACTGACGTTTACACCCCATATCGAGTTGCTGTGTGAGTTTCATATCTATATATTTTTAGTGGTTTTAATAGTTAAATTATGTTAAAACAACATGGGACTCTTATACAAATATTGGAACTTCTATACAGAAGTTACGCCAAACTACAGACTTTGATTTTGTGATTATATTATGTAATTCTTAGTAGTAGAATGTACCTATTGGTAAGATTTGACATAACTAATATAAATTCTACTATTTTAAGTCATGGATATGATTTTAAATGAATTAAAAAATTGACACCTCTTGATTTAAAAATAATATGAAATATCATGATCTTTAATACGGCACCATTCATCATTAAATTAGATGTGCATTTTCGTGTGCGTGTGCACGCATGGGTAGGCGCGTGCGGGGTATATTAAACATCAAATCATACAGATTCTCTAACATATCAAAAGGTAAATAAATTATATTTATATGAATCTTATATTAAATTTTTTTCATCAGTTGAATCATATACTTTCACTCTTTTCTCTTTGAATAGAAATAATAGAAAGTTTTGGGAAATACTTCGGAAATACATGGTACAACCTGAGAAGAAAGATTGTACTTTCTTTGGTCGATATCTGGATCACCATTTAGAGCTATACTTCTTGTTGCAAGATCATCAATACTCTTTAACCGCCTAAATACTTTAGCATAAGGATTGTGTCTGAACACCTTGATTAACACTTTCAAAGTATCTATTTCAAAATGGTCTTTATACTTCTTCATGCATCCAATCTTTCCCGGAATGGTTCTGAAGGATGGACATGGGGATTTCATCTCAGCTAATGCCTTCTACACCTTTGCTTCATCTCCATCATAAGCTTAAATTAAGGCTATCAAAGATGGGCATGATTTTTAGCTACCATTATTGTCAGTTAAGCTTCATCATCGAATCTGACTCTCTTAATGACATTTTCCTATCACTGCACACACTTCTTTCAACTCTATGATGATGTGCGTAAAATTATGAAGGTGAAGGTACTAAATACTCTTAAACAGGGTAATCTTGCTGCAAATTTCTTAGCAAATATATCCTTGCATAACAGGACTAGCTCAACTTTTCCTGGTCCCAGCTCCCATCGGAAGCAAAAACTATAATGATTTTGGAAAAAGACCAATTTTCCATTATTAGATGATGTTACACTCTCTGATTATACCTTGGTGGTCATCTACATTCTCATGGCAGAACTGGTTTCTTCCTTTTGTAGTTCTTCAAATTCAAGTCATGATCACCCCTCAACTATTAAATGATGCTTCTGCTCAGATATTTCTCTTGCCTCTTGGACATGATATGTACCTCATTCCACCGTCTTCCAAACAAATGGCTTCTACAGGCTCCACTAAACTCCAGTCTGCTCCTTGAGCGGTTTTTGTTAGTTTCAAATCATTTTTTTCCTTTCTCATATTTGGTGGTGCCTTGTGTTTTTGTTTTCCAATTCACTAATAGGCTTTGAGTGTTGGAGAAAGGTCAAGAAAATCAAGAAAAATCATAAACAAATTATGAAATTAGGCGGAAAATAATAAGAATGATACATGTAAAATTAAATAAAATCGTAAAATATCATAATTAAAAATAGCAAAAGGAGAAATTATTGTATGATCAGAAAAGAATCAATTATTTTTAATTTTAAAATTTTCACTGATCTAAAATTTCATAGATCTCCAAAAAACCCTAGACTGTGTTAATTAACAGATATATATAGTACTCCCTTAGGCTAACTAGGTCATAAAACTATGTTGCCATTGTAAGCACTATGTTGCTTTCAATCAAACAAAATCATGCTTTGAAACAGATAATCGCACGGTAACATCACTTGTTGTTGCAGCGACGAGCTAACGAACGAACGAAGTGAACTGAAAAACTACGAAAAAACAAGAAGGAATTTTCTGCAGTGAAGGTGATACCTTTCTGCTGAGTTTTGGTGTATATTTATAGCAATTCAAAGAAACAGATTATTACCTATCTAGCAATCATGCAATGTGCTGCCTATATACATGCATCGTTCATAACTAAAAGCTACCTAAATCCCTAACGAAATGGTCATCATCTGACCTATTCAAATACTGGCAAAGTGCCAAAAGAGTAAATAGGAAAATGCAGCAAAATCAGAGTTTAACACCAACAAATCACCCCCTTAAACTCTGCTTTTCAAACTCCGACGATAATCACTCTTAGAGGAGCATTGGCTCGTCGTCTTCCTCGACTTCAAAGAATGATAATGTTTAGTAATAGAGTGTTTCTTTCGGGTACTTTTCTCGGATCCTTTTACTACCTATTTTTCTGTTTTTTTAAATATTTGTGAATGAAGCTCCCGAGTACTATTTACCTTTATAGAAGATAAATTTATAGTTAATAAGTAGTCTAAATAAGCTCATATCATATTAGTTTAATTTAATCTAATTCAGTTTAGTTCAGTTTAGTAAAAATGTAAATGGAAAATATAAAGGATAAGATTTGACACAACTAATATAATATACTATTTCAAGTCATGAGTATGATTTTAAATGAATGAAAAATTGGCACCTCTTTATTTAAAATTAATTGGGTATGGAATCATAAATGTAGTAACTTTTCGAGCATTTGTTTAAAATATCATTATCTCTAATACGGCACCAATCATCATTAAATTAGGTGTGCATCTTCGCGTGTGGTGCACGCGAGGGTATGTGCGTGTGCACGCGAGGGTATGTGCTTGTGCACGCGAGGGTATGCGCGTGCAGGATATGTCAACCATTAAATCATATGGATTCTCTTACATTTCAAAAGGTATATAAATTATATTTCTATGAATTCTTGGTTACATTTTTTCATCATTTGAATCATATGCTTTCACTCTCTTCTTTTTGAATAGAAATAATAGAGAGTAATATCTTCTACCTCTTACAATTATATATGTATATTTCATGATCATTCACCAAACGACGAGCCCTACATAGGGAAAGTGCAGAAAATTGAACGCACCCGCGGCCGGAACCACTACAATTTGGAGGTGCAGTGGTACTACCACCCAGAAGACACCAGGTGTGGTCGCAAGAAGTTCCACGGGGCAAAGGAGCTCTTCTTGTCAGATCACATGGACACTCTGAGCTCCAGTACCATTGAAAGAAAGTGCGTTGTACACAGCTTCAAGGATTACACCGAGCTGCCAAGTGTTGGCCCGGATGATTACTTCTCCAGGTTCCACTACAATGCAAGCACTGACGTTTACACCCCATATCGAGTTGCTGTGTGAGTTTCATAGCTATATATTTTTAGTTGTTTTAATAGTGAAATTATGTTAAAACAACATGGGACTCTTATACAAATATTTGAACTTCTATACAGAAGTTACGCCAAACTACAGAGTTTGATTTTGTGATTATTTTATGTAATGCATAGTAGTAGAATGTACCTATTGGTAAGATTTGACATAACTAATATAAATTCTACTATTTTAAGTCAAGGATATGATTTTAAATGAATTAAAAAATTGACACCTCTTGATTTAAAAATAATATGAAATATCATGATCTTTAATACGGCACCATTCATCATTAAATTAGATGTGCATTTTCGTGTGCGTGTGCACGCATGGGTAGGCGCGTGCGGGGTATATTAAACATCAAATCATACAGATTCTCTAACATATCAAAAGGTAAATAAATTATATTTATATGAATCTTATATTAAATTTTTTTATCAGTTGAATCATATACTTTCACTCTTTTCTCTTTGAATAGAAATAATAGAAAGTTTTGGGAAATACTTCGGAAATACATGGTACAACCTGAGAAGAAAGATTGTACTTTCTTTGGTCGATATCTGGATCACCATTTAGAGCTATACTTCTTGTTGCAAGATCATCAATACTCTTTAACCGCCTAAATACCTTAGCATAAGGATTGTGTCTGAACACCTTGATTAACACTTTCAAAGTATCTATTTCAAAATGGTCTTTATACTTCTTCATGCATCCAATCTTTCCCGGAATGGTTCTGAAGGATGGACATGGGGATTTCATCTCAGCTAATGCCTTCTACACCTTTGCTTCATCTCCATCATAAGTTTAAATTAAGGCTATTAAAGATGGGCATGATTTTGGCTACCATTATTGTCAGTTAAGCTTCATCATCGAATCTGACTCTCTTAATGACATTTTCCCATCACTGCACTCTAGAAACTTTTTTCAACTCTATGATGATGTGCGTAAAATTATGAATGTGAAGGTACTAAATACTCTTAAACAGGGTAATCTTGCTGCAAATTTCTTAGCAAATATATCCTTGCATAACAGGACTAGCTCAACTTTTCCTGGTCCCAGCTCCCATCGGAAGCAAAAACTATAATGATTTTGGAAAAAGACCAATTTTCCTTTATTAGATGATGTTACACTCTCTGATTACACCTCAGTGGTCATCTACATTCTCATGGCAGAACTGATTTCTTCCTTTTGCGGTTCTGGGAATTCAAGTCATTATCACCCCTCAACTATTAAATGATGCTTCTGCTCAGATAGTTCTCTTGCCTCTTGGACATGATATGTACTTCATTCCACCGTCTTCCAAACAAATGGCTTCCACAGGCTCCACTAAACTCCAGTCTGCTCCTTGAGCGGTTTTTGTTACTTTCAAATCATTTGTTTCCTTTCTCATACTTGGTGGTGCCTTGTGTTTTTATTTTCCAATTCACTAATAGGCTTTGAGTGTTGGAGAAAGGTCAAGAAAATCAAGAAAAATCATAAACAAATTATGAAATTAGGCTTAAAATAATAAGAATGATACATGTAAAATCAAACAAAATCGTAAAATATCATGATTAAAAATAGCATAAGGAGAAATTATTGTATGATCAGAAAAGAATCAATTATTTTTAATTTTTTAATTTTCACTGATCTAAACTTTCATAGATCTCCAAAAAACCCTAGACTAACTAGGTCATAAAACTGTGTTGCTATTGTAAAAACTGTGTTGCTTTCAATCAAACAAAATCATGCTTTGAAACAGATAATCGCACGGTAATATCACTTGTTGTTGCAGCGACGAGCGAACGAACGAACGAAGTGAACTTAAAAACTACGAAATAACAAGAAGGAATTTTCTGCAGTGAAGGTGATACCTTTCTGCTGAGTTTTGGTGTATATTTATAGCAATTCAAAGCAACTGATTAGCACCTATCTAGCAATCATGCAATGTGCTGCCTAAATACATGCAACGTGCATAACTAAAAGCTACCTAAATCCCTAACGAAATGGTCATCATCTGACCTATTCAAATACTGGCAAAGTGCCAAAATAGTAAATCAGAAATGCAGCAAAATCAGAGTTTAACACCAACAAATCACCCCATTTATCTCTGCTTTTCAAACTCCGACGATAATCACTCTTAGAGGAGCATTGGCTCGTCGTCTTCCTCGACTTCAAAAAATAATGATGTTTAGTAACAGAGTGTTTCTTTCGGGTACTTTTCTCGGATCCTTTTACTACCTATTTTTCTGTTTTTTTAAATGTGTGTGACTGAAGCTCCTGAATACTATTTACCTTTATAGAAGATAAGTTTATTGTTAATAAGTAGACCAAATAAGTTAATATCATATTAGTTTTTATTTTTTGAATTAAACCACTCTGAGAGTGGAGGGAAATTTATAAGGCTCCCAAAACCTAAAAAAAGACCTATGAAAGGCCAAGAGTATTTACAGTTACCTGTGAAAAGGTAACATCAAAAAGGGGGGAGCATAGAGCTCCTGAAGCTTAGAAAGCTTCCAAAAGAATAAATCTATAAAGATGGGCATTCCCCTCTCAGCTATATCTAACTATCAGTTCGAGAACCAAGTGTTTTGAAACCTATTAGAAAATTGACAAGCAAAACTCAGAGCGGTACCAAAACAGTGGTTAAAGACTGGCAGTAGTGGAGACTAGGCAGAGTCCTTGCATGACAACAAAAAGATGTTGTAGATCCCTGGAGAGTCATAGTGGTTGAGTCTGCAACACTTGGAGAGTAGCAATCTGAGAAAAAGGAAACTAATGAGTAGCATACATTCTAATTGATCCTAAGAGAGGGTGTGCCAATATTATCCAACAGTAACTGACCTCTTATGAAAGAAGGGAGCTGCTGGAAATGAAGAGGCCCATCGATGTTGCTGTTGAATGCATGTTTAGCTAGTGCATCAGCTTGCCAGTTGCCTTGTCTCTTAGTGTGTGTAATGAGCACAGTAGTCCTCAGAGAATGTGCAAACACAAACAGCTTCCATGGGGCTGAGTATGGATTCTGAACAACCTTGATGGCCATTAAGGAGTCAGATTCAAGAGAGAATGGGATCTGATATTGACCAGCCACCTCCAGTCATTTCTGAATGGCTAATATTTCTGCATGTAGTGGGGATGCTGCTGCTATGTAGAAACAGTGTGAAGAGATAAGGTCCCCATTCTGATTTCTAATGATGACTCCAATGCCTGTAAAATTAGTAGAGTGCCAAGATGCATCTATATTGACTTTAAAACCAGAGGTAGGAGTATTCCATTTAATGGCCAAAATGGATAGTTGGGGAGGTCTGGAGTGTGGTGGTAAAAAAACCAAGGGTAACTAGTTCCATATCAAATTCAGAATGAGTAGGAATAAGTCTGCCTGTGTATATTTCAAATTATGTGATCAGTGATGGCCTTTTTGAACTGCTGGATTAGGTGATATTTTCTCATAAAAGTAGCTATTTCTAGCTTTCCATATAAACCAGACAATGATAGAAGGAACAACCTTAAACAGATTAGCATGCAATTTACTAGTGCCAATGTAAGACCAGTAAAAAGTTAATTTGTCCCATAGGTTGACAAAGTTCATATCAGAAATGCCAACAATGTAGTGGAAAAAATACCACAAATGTAGTGCCAGATTGCAAGCATTAAAGCAGTGTTCTAAAGTGTCACAGTGATTACAGAATGGGCATTTAGATGGTAAGTTAAAACACATTCTAGTCAGAACATCAGCATAGGGTAGGAAACCATTGATGAGCTTCCAAGTAAAAATACTTAGCTTTTTCTGAAGTCAGGGATTCCACATTCTACCAAGAGACATGGAAACTTGCATGGAAAGTTTCTAGTATTGTATGCAGATTTAAAAGAAAAATCCCCATTGGTGCCTGGTTTCCATATCAACCTGTCATCTCTATCAATGCAACGAACAAGATTCTGAAGAGCAGAGAATATTATAGGGGCAAGTAGATAGTAATTGTAAGAAATGTGCCTTGTTGTCATAGAAATCCCTGACAGTAAAATTTTCAGGCAGAGAGGATATGACATTAGGGACAATATCAGATAAACACCCTAGACCTGTCCAGTTTGAGTTCAGAAAACTACAAGTCCCTTTTCCCACTATAACTCTGGTATGGCTCTCAGCACAGTGGTTAACTGAGATAATCCTCTTCCAGGTTGGGGAATTTCGGTATGATCTAGGGAGCTGCCATAAGAATTGTGCCCACAGTGTTAATCCTAGTTGGAATTTCCACCACAACTTAAGAGATCAAGCTTGTATAATAGTGTGTATGGATCTAATTCCTAGACCATTCTGATCTACAGGGTAACACAAGTCTCTCCACTTCCTTCAAACCTTTTTAGGTTTCAGTTCAGTTTCCCCCCCCCCCCCCCCCCAAAAAAAGGGATAGCATTTTCTCTATTCTGTGTATAACTGCAAGTGGAGGCTTTATAACATACCAAAGATGTTGAGGGATAGAGTATATGCATGATTGTATTAATGTAATCTTACCCCCCATAGAGAGCCATTTATTTTTCCAGTTGGAGAGCCTATTCTGAATTCTTTGCATGAGTGGCTGAAAATGTGCAATAAGAGCCCTACCTGTAAAGATAGGCACTCCTAAGTATAAAAATGGGAAAGTGCCCAATCTCATTCCCAAAGTATCTTTCACCTGTCTCATTTTACAGTTAAAAGCATTTTTCCCAAGATAAAATTCATATTTCTCAAAATTAATTTTCTGTCCAGTAGTCTGTTCAAAAATAACAAGAAATTCTTTGATCCTTTTCTGACTTAATGGTGTATCTTTAAGAAAAATGATAGTGTCATCTGTATAGCTTAAATGGGAAATTGGTGAGGGACCTCTGGGAATGTCAAAATAATCTATTTTACCTATGGAATATACATAAGACAGACTCCTAGTAAACATTCAGAAAAAATATTAAATAGGAAGGGGGACAGGGGGTCTCCCTGTTTTATACCCCTGCTAGGAGTGAAAAGGCCATTGGGCTTGCCATTTATCAAAACTGAGAAATGTGCATCTCTCAGATTTTTCATGACATTATATACAAACTGACCATGAAAGCCAAAATGCATAAGTACAGTGTTTAAATAGCTCCAACTAACTCTATCAAATGCTTTCATAAGATCAAGTTTTATAATGCAATTTGGAGTTCTAGATTTTCTATCTAAAAAATCTAACCAGTTCCTTAAGATATAAAACATTATCAGAAATGTCTTTGTTTTGTAGAAAAGCAGACTGGTTTGGAGAAATTATTTTATGCATAAGAGGCTTTAGTCTTTCCATGAGAAGCTTAAAATCAGAAAAAGCGGTTATAACATCTTTTTTGGGGATCAATGTAATCCAGGTGGCTGCAATTCCAGTTGGGATATTAGAGGGACTTAAAAAATCAGTAGCTGCAAGTAATAGGTCCTCTTTAATGTTCTCCCAAGACTTAGTGTACAATTTTGAAGAATATCCATCTGAACCAGGGCTACTGTTCTTATTTAAATTAAAAACAGTAGCCTTAAGTTCTTCCATTGTTACTGGTTTGATAAGTTCAGCATTATCTTCATCAGTGATTATTTTAGGAATTTGGCTAAGGAAATGGTCATGGAAAAGGCCATTTAAATTATTTTCAGGTTCAGACAATAAGTCAGTATAGTACTGAATTGCTTCAGTTTCAATTTCTGCTATATTATCTAACCAAATTCCATCTGAGTTCTGAATTTTTGTGATGCTGAGACCACTCCTTTTTTCTTTCATACTATTGTGAAAAATATTTGTACTTTCATCTCCCTGTTTGAGCCATTTAATTCTGGACTTTTGTTTCCAAAATTTATGTTGCTCTTTGAGGGATCTGAGATACAGTGTTTTTAATCTGTTGAGTTTAATAAGCTCATCAGTTGAGCTATTAACATCATAGATTATTTCTTGTTGTCTAAGGGCTTCAGCAGCTTCAGACACATTATTGTCAATGTTGCCAAAAGTAAGCCTATTCCATCCCTTAATTCTGATTTTGAGTCTCTTTAATTTGAGAAAGAATCTCAACATTCCAGACTCATTCATAGGTAGATTCCAGTCATTATGAATTAATGACAGGAACTTTTCTCTATTGAACCATGCATCAAGAAACCTAAATGACCTAGGTGAAGATGGGATATTACTACCTATAGTGAATAGAAGTGGTGAATGATCTGAGGTGCCCCTGTTCAAAATTTGGATAGAGGAAGATGGATACTTCACCATCCAATTTTGTGTGGCTAGACCTCTGTCAAGTTTTTCTGATGTGGCATGCATAGACCAGTTATTAGACTAAGTATAAATATTGCCTACAATATTTATGTCTAGTAGTGCAGCAGTAGAGATGAAATGGTTAAAATCAGACATGCTTCTAATGCAAGGCCTAGATGGACCCTTATATTCATGGACTGATGTTATGGCATTAAAATCCCCTATCAAGAAACAATCATCTAAATTTTTTCCAGTTAGTTCATCCCACAGGAATTGCCTTCCAGGGACTGTTCTTAAACCATAAACAAAAAATCCTTCCATAGATGAATTTAGAGTATGGCTAAAGATTTTGACTGACAAAAATTGAAGGTGGTCCTGAAGTACTGTGATACTAATATTGTTATTCCACATTAACCAAATCTTTCCACTTTGAGAGTAGATTGAATTAGAAAAATATAATTTCCTTCTAAAAATGTCACACTTATGTTTTTTATCCATAGGTTCAATAATACACAATAAATCCAGTCTATGTTCATGCAAAAGGTCATGTAATCTAACAAGTGAGGTCCTCATCCCTCTAATGTTCCAGACTAAAAATTTTATTTTTAAAGTTGTATCAACCATTAAAAACTATTTTTAGAGCTTCTTGACCTAGTAAGCACCTTGTTAGGTGAAGGAATTTTTGAAACTTTTTTGGGGGTAAATTTCCTGTTTATTTGAGTGAAAAAAGTGGCAATTTTAGATTTATCAGCAACTGATGAAGCTGAATCCAAAACTGACGGTTTCTCAATCAAAGCAACAGGATTAGGGTGAGAGGATTGTACCTGTGTAGAGGTGTCCACTACATTGTCATCTTCAGAAGATTCTGTGGAGATATCATACTCAGAAGGATTGTCCTTATCTCCAATTTCTGTGTTTAGTTCCAGTAATGGAAGAAACCTGTTTTTTTGCTGTCCTTGGGAGAAGGAAAGTTTGTTAGGAGATAATGGAGAATCAAAAAGGGATGATTTATTACCTGCTCCCACTGTAATGTCATCTTTGGCATAGTGAGTAGGATCCCTGCTCTTGATGGTCCCAAAATGAAGTGGGATTTTGTCAGCAAGGAAAGATGGTCTTCTTAAAATGGTGACAGATGGGGAGAGTTTAGTAGGGTTGGAATTGGAGGTAACTGAGATGATAGGTGAGGGGTTTTTATAGGTGGATTTAGGGGGAGAGGGAGGAAGTCTTGAGGTATTCTTTGGGGAAGGAGGCTGAGTGTGAACTGTGAGGTTTGCTGCTTCCTTGTCTTTAGTAGCAGGGGAAAAGCCTGATGGACCAGCAGCTGACTGGGAAGGAATGGTTTGAATATGGTGAGATGGAGGGGGTGGAGGAGGATGAGTGTCAGGTGCTTTGGTATGGGGATCAGAGGGACCATTTATCAGGAGCAGTAGGGTTCTTCCCATTTGTAGTTGGCCTCAGGGGTTGCTTTCTGTGCAATTCTGGGTGGAGAATACCACAGTTTTCATCTACGTGGCCAATCATAAAGCAGTGATGGCAGTAGGTAGGGACTTCTTTATATTCTATGGGTACCTGGACACATTATCATTAATTCCCAGTTTGATATGGCTTTGCAGTTTCTTTCTCAAATCAATTTCCACACAGATCTTTAGCACATTTGGCCTAGTAAGAGATGTTGTAGATGCATCCATCTTAATAAAGGTGCCTATCTCATCACCTATTGATTTAATCATAGCATCATTGAAGTAAAAGAATGGGACTTTCCTGATAGTTACCCAAACTTGGACTTTTGATGATTCAGCCTCGGGTGAGAAAATCAATAGTCCATTTGAGGACCTTCATCTGAGCACCACCGAAAGTTCAGTATCCCTTCAGCCAGCAGCGCCGGTAGTCCTCAGGATCCTCAAATCTCATCAGGATGTGGCGAAAATCTATAGACCCGATTTGGTACTTCCCCTTGAAATCAGCATATCTGAAAGGTTCATTCAGCCGTTCCATAGATGGCTTTCCCCTTGAGAACTTTCCTACCAGGGCGTTACTGTAGTGGGAGCCTAAAGTTTCTGCTTGATACCGTGTTACAATACAGGCGATTTCTCCCCGGTGAAGAGTGGTGGGGATGATTTCAGGGTTTGAGGGAAGAGCAGAAAAAAGGGGTGGTGGTCGATTGGAGAGAGCTTGTGAGAAGCTCTTTCCGGGCACAAAACCACTGCACAGAGGCGGTGGCGCCGCTGGTTTTGTGACTGTTATGTGGACGTTGGAGGTGGACAGTGTTAGACAACGGATTAATTAAGACCCGTTGTGTGGTATTCATACGAGGGTGAGGAAAATAAGGTAGAGAGAAGTTAGAGCATTATTTAGGAGAGAGAAATTTTGTTTTTTATTTTGCCAATGAATGAGAGAGGTTCATATCATATTAGATTAATTTAATCTAATTCAGTTCAGTTCAGTTTAGTAAAAATGTAAATGAAAAATGTAAAGGATAAGATTTGACACAACTAATATAATATACTATTTAAAGCCATGAGTATGATTTTAAATGAATGAAAAAATTGGCACCTCTTTATTTAAAATTAATTGGGTATGGAATCATAAATGTAGTAACATTTCGAGCATTTGTTTAAAATATCATTATCTCTAATACGGCACCAATCATCATTAAATTAGGTGTGCATCTTCACGTGCGTGTGCACGCGAGGGTATGCGCGTGCAGGATATGTCAACCATTAAATCATATGGATTCTCTTACATTTCAAAAGGTATATAAATTATATTTCTATGAATTCTTGGTTACATTTTTTCATCATTTGAATCATATGCTTTCACTCTCTTCTTTTTAAATAGAAATAATAGAGTGTAATATCTTCTACCTCTTACAATTATATATGTATATTTCATGATCATTCACCAAACGACGAGCCCTACATAGGGAAAGTACGGAAAATTGAACGCACCCGCGGCCGGAACCACTACAATTTGGAGGTGCAGTGGTACTACCGCCCAGAAGACACCAGGTGTGGTCGCAAGATGTTCCACGGGGCAAAGGAGCTCTTCTTGTCAGATCACATGGACACTCAGAGCTCCAGTACCATTGAAAGAAAGTGCGTTGTACACAACTTCAAGGATTACACCGAGCTGCCAAGTGTTGACCCGGATGTTTACTTCTCTAGGTTCCACTACAATGCAAGCACTAACGTTTACACCCCAGATCGAGTTGCTGTGTGAGTTTCATATCTATATATTTTTAGTTGGTTTTAATAGTGAAATGAAGCTAAAAATTCATGGGACTCTTATACAAATATTGGAACTTCTATACAGAAGTTACGCCAAACTACATAGTTTGATTTTGTGATTATTTTATATAATGCTTAGTAGTAGAATATACCTTTTGGTAAGATTTGACACAACTAATATAAATTCTACTATTTCAAGTCATGGATATGATTTTAAATGAGTTAAAAAACTGACACCTCTTGATTCAAAATCAATTGGAAATATCATGACCTTTAATACGGCACCATTCATCATTAAATTAGATGTGCGTTTTCGCGTGCGTGTGCACGCATGGGTAGGCGCGTGCGGGGTATATTAAACATCAAATCATATAGATTCTCTTACATATCAAAAGGTAAATAAGTTATATTTATATGAATCTTATATTAAATTTTTTTCATCAGTTGAATCATATATTTTCACTCTTTTCTCTTTGAATAGAAATAATAGAAAGTTTAGGGAAATACTTCGGAAATACATGGTACAACCTGAGAAGAAAGATTTTACTTTCTTTGGTCGATATCTGGATCACCATTTAGAGTTATACTTCTTGTTGCAAGATCATCAATACTCTTTAACCGCCTAAATACTTTAGCATAAGGATTGTGTCTGAACACCTCGATTAACAATTTCAAAGTATCTATTCTAAAATGGTCTTTATACTTCTTCATGCAACCAATCTTTCTCGAAATGGTTCTGAAGGATGGACTTGGGGATTTCATCTCATCTAAGGCCTTCTGGCTTCTACACCTTTGCTTCATCTCCATTATAAGCTTAAATTAAGGCTATCAAAGATGGGTACGATTTTGGCTAACATTACTGTCAGTTAAGCTTCATCATCGAATCTGACTCTCTTAAAGACACTTTCCCATCACTGCACACTAGAAACTCTTTTCAACTCTATGATGATGTGCATAAAATTATGAAGGTTAAGGTACTAAATACTCTTAAACAGGGTAATCTTGCTGCAGATTTCTTAGAAAATATTTCCTTGCACAACAGGACTAGCTCAACTTTTCCTGGTCCCAGCTCCCATCGGAAGCAAAAACTATAATGATTTTGGAAAAAGACCAATTTTCCTTTATTAGATGATGTTACACTCTCTGATTATACCTCAGTGGTCATCTACATTCTCATGGCAGAACTGGTTTCTTCCTTTTGCAGTTCTGGGAATTCAAGTCATTATCACCCCACAACTATTAAATGATGCTTCTGCTCAGATAATTCTGTTGCCTCTTGGACATGATATGTACTTCATTCCACCGTCTTCCAAACAAATGGCTTCCACGGGCTCCACTAAACTCCAGTCTGCTCCTTGAGCGATTTTTTTTAGTTTCAAATAATTTTTTTCCTTTCTCATACTTGGTGGTGCCTTGTGTTTTTGTTTTCCAATTCACTAATAGGCTTTGAGTGTTGGAGAAAGGTCAAGAAAATCAAGAAAAATCATAAACAAATTATGAAATTAGGCATAAAATAATAAGAATGATACATGTAAAATCAAATAAAATCGTAAAACATCATAATTAAAAATAGCAAAAGGAGAAATTATTGTATGATCGTAAAAGAATCAATCATTTTTAATTTTTTAATTTTCACTAATCTAAACATTCATAGATCTCCAAAAAACCTAAGCACTGTGTTGCTTTCAATCGAACAAAATCATGCTTTGAAACAGATAATCGCACGGTAACATCCCTTGTTGTTGCAGCGACGAGCGAACGAATGGTGATACCAGGCCCAGGCCCAACTACTCGGCAGTAGCATGGGCTCGGCCCACCATGAGGTAAGTTAGTGTGGCAGCATCCGAGGTCGTACAACTCGGATAGGGACAAGCACACTAGAAGACACCCAGAGCATGGACCACATTGAGAGCATGAGTTACTGTATAAATAGTGTTCCTTAGCACGTTTCCAAGTAAGTATATTCTCATTATTCTAGTGAATACCTCTTCTCTCCCGGGATCCATCTTTCATCATCACGCCGGAGGTTCTACACTCGGGTACCTCCCGGGGTTCTGTCTTGCAGAGCTAGGTCATTGGATCAGGGATCAGGGGACAATCTGGACCGACCAGGCGAGCAGCATCAAGTTGGCAAGCCCAGTGGGACACGATCGTTGTTCTCAAAACACACTGAGATGCCTCCCCGAGGTCGGCCGCCGCGAAGAAGCAGAGGAGGATCCTCTCCTGTAACCACTCGGTCCGGAGGAAGGAGGGCCAAAGCAGATGAGGAGGATCTCACCCTACGTCAGATGAGGGACATAACACACAAGGGAATGGCTCCGGCGCACCCGGACCAGGAAACCTCGGAGGAGAGGAGGGAGCCGGAGATAACCCAGGACGAACGAAACAGGATGGAGTTTGTCTCGACGCAGGAAGGGGAGTATCGTCGGTGGTTGGTGGCGAAGCAGGGAGTAGGTCCGGAGGCGCAACCGTCCGGGGAGGGACCGTCCAACGCTCCGACGACCGAATCCCAAGTACTCCGGTTCAGCCAGTGGTAGGATCTCAGCCGACCCCGATAGCATCGGGGCCAGGATCTTCTTCTGGGCCCTCATCTGGGCTAGGCCCTCAGGTAACTGGGTTGTCTCCTCTGGCAGCGGATGTAGTCAGCCGGGGACTTCCTGTCAGTCTGGGGTAGGAGAACCCTCATCCTCCTTTAGTGGTTATAGACGTGGAACAACCTGCAGGAAGTACGGAACAGCAAGCTGGTGCTGGTCCCGGGTATGGCCAAGGAGTGAGAAACCCAGGTTATGGAGCACCAGGGTATGGGATGTCGCAAGCCGGGTATCATGCGTACCACGCATACCCCTCGGCACCCGGAGGATATTACGCTCAACCTGCTGGAGGCCTGGAGGGCTAGGCTCCAGGAAGAGAAATCCAGGGCCCTGTGTGGGTGCCAAACCAAGTACCGATGACGGGATATGCCATGGCTCAGCATGATTCCTAGTAATAGGGCTAGGCCCTCAGAGACCCCGATGCTATCGGGTGCCAGGATCTTCTGCTGGGCCCTCATCTGGGCTAGGCCCTCATCTGGGCTAGGCCCTCAGGGAACTGGGTTGTCTCCTCTGGCAGCGGATGTAGTCAGTCGGGGACTTCCTGTCAGTCTGGGGTAGGAGAACCCTTGTCCTCCTTTAGAGGTTATAGACGTGGAACAACCTGTAGGAAGTACGGGCCAGCAAGCTGGTGCTGGTCCCGGGTATGGCCAAGGAGTGGCAAACCCAGGTTATGGAGCACCAGGGTATGGGATGTCGCAAGCCGGGTATCATGCGTACCACGCATACCCCTCGGCACCCGGAGGATATTACGCTCAACCTGCTGGAGGCCTGGAGGGCTGGGCTCCAGGAGGAGGAATCCAGGGCCCTGTGTGGGTGCAAAACCAAGTACCGATGACGGGATATGCCATGGCTCAGCCAGTCCCGGCCGCAGGGACCTATGGGATGTATCCGGTGGTGGTGGATAGGCCCCCTGGGGCGCCGAATTCGGTGGAATAAAGGTTAGACAGGCTTATAGGCAGAAATGGAGGTAGGCCCACTTCACCATGGATAGGCTACATCAGCACCTTCCCCTGGCCAGTGGGAATGAGGGTCCCGGAAGGTGTGCCGACCTATAATGGAGAGACGGACCCGGAGGAGTTTGTCAGGACCTATCATAATGTTATGGGGACGCGCGACATCCGAGAGGAGCTTCAGTGCAAGCTAGTGAGCTCGTATCTGAGGAGTAGCTGTTTGTCCTGGTTTGAATCTCAGCCTCCGGAGAGCTTCAGGAATTATTATGATTTCTCAAGGGCTTTGATGCATAGGTACCAGGCTAAGCGAAAGAAGTACCTTCCCCTGGCTGAGGTGGCTTACACCCGGCAGGCGGATAAGGAGGATGTGAGGGGATTCCACAGGAGGTACATGGATGAAGGTAAAGGATAGAGAGGCTCAGGTGAAGGCCCTGATTGCAGGGTTCATGGTGGGGCTGAGGGATGATGTGTTATGGGCAAAGCTTATGGAGAATATTCCGACTACTTTCCATCAGTTGGATCTAGAGGTGGAGATGTACTGCTCGTTGTTGGATGGGAGCAAGAAGAGGAAGGAGGAAGGGTATTTCGAGGATAGAGGGATTGTAAAGGGTGACAAGACTCGGGCTGTGGATCCGGCCAGGAGGGATGCAGCTCAGGTGCCCGCTAGGCCAAGGGTTGACCCCCCTCGGGCTGAAACATTTACCCCTCTGACCAAGACCCGGTCGGAGATCCTGACCATTCACAGGATACTGTTTCAAGACCCGGCCCCCATACCGGGAAACCCGGCACCAGCAAACGCGACCAAATATTGTGCGTTCCACAAGTCCAATGACACACAACAGAGGGTTGCCGGAGCTTGAGGGTGGAGATTGAGAAGTTGATTGAGAGGGGACAGCTGGGAGATTGTGTCACGCAGGAGCACCAGCGTCCAGCTGCAGGACAGCAGACCGGAGCTGGGAGGAAGAAGAATTGGAGGAATAGGCCACGGAATGATAACCTGCGAGAGGCCCCTGCACCGGCTGTCCAACCCGGAACGGCAGCCCTGGTCATGGCCCAGGAGCCGGTCAATCAGGCTCCTCCCCGCATGATGAATGTTATACACGGCGAGGTAGGCGACGAGCCCCAGTCGCATGCAGTGGCCAAAGCCCGGAGTAGGTATGTATCGGCTGGAGAAGATAGAGAGAAGAGGCTACGTCCCACAGAAGTCATTACCTTCTCGGACGAGGATCCGGTGCCCAGTCTGACGCCTCATACGGATCCGATGGTGATCACGGCGGAGATCGAAGGGTTCACGGTCAAGAGAGTGTTCATCGATGACGGGAGTAGTGTGGAGATCATGTTTGCATCCTGCTTCGACCAGTTGGGGATCAGGCGCCACAACCTTCGTCCGAGCACCTCTCCGTTGTCAGGTTTCACCGGCCGAACAGAGCACCCCTTGGGAGTTGTCTTTGACAGTGACAGTAGTGGATGATCTTGACAGAAGCAAGGAGACCTCAGTCCGGTGTAACTTTGCCGTTATAAACGCCCCTTCCCCTACAACATCATCATTGGCCGTCCGTGGATGACTCAGACTAGGGCCATATGCTCGACCTACCACCTGACCATGAAGTTCCAAACAGAGCAGGGTGTGGCAACGGTCCGAGGGAGCCAGTCTACGGCTCGAAGTTGCATGCTCACGGCCCTTTTGGATGCCAGGAAGGCCCCGGTCGGCGTAGTACAGGGAGAGGTAGGACCTGGGACGTGGAAGATATGCAGGTCGGGCGCCGGGGAACAATCAAGGTTGGGAAGAAGATGCCAATGGATATAAAGGAGCAGTTGCGGGGTTTGTTGTCCGAGTACGAAGATATTTTCGCATGGGAAGAGAAAGACTTCACATGGGTGCCTCCAGAGTTAGCTCTCCATAAGCTGAACGTATACCCGAATTTGAAGCCCATCCGGCAGAATAAGAGGGCCTTGGCAGGAGATAGGGCTGAGGTAGTGAAGAAGGAAGTATTGAAGCTGCTGGAAGCTGGAGTGGTGGAGGTAATCATATACCCGGAATGGTTAGCTAATCTGGTGCTAGTAAAGAAGCAGAACGGGTCCTGGAGAATGTGCATTGATTTCACTGACTTGAATAAGTGTTGCCCGAAGGACAGTTACCCTCTTCCCTTGGTCGACCGGTTAGTGGAGGCCATCACTGGTTATGAGGCCTTAGCTTTCTTTTACGCGTACCGGGGATACCATCAGATCCAGATGTCAGAGAAGGACAAGCCGAAGACAGCCTTTATCACGGAGTTCGGAACCTACTGTTACAGAAGGATGCCCTTCGGCTTGAAAAACGCAGGAGTGACGTATCAGCGCATGGCAGATGCTCTCTTCCGAGACCAGCTGGGAAGAAACATGGAGCTCTACGTCGATGACATGGTGGTGAAGAGCAGAAGCTACCCAGGTTTCTTAGAAGACCTGGAGGAGATGTTTGGTATCTTGAGAAAAGTTAACTTGAAGTTGAACCCGGAGAAAAGCGTGGTAGGAGTAAGCGCCGGGAAGTTTCTCGGCTATATGTTATCCAGCCGGGGAATCGATGTTAATCCGGAGAAGGTGGAGGCCCTAAGCCGGATGCAGTCACCGAGGAATGTCAAAGAAGTACAAAAGCTGATGGGTTCCCTGGCAGCGGTAAAACAACTCCCTTTCTTTAACATCCTGAGAATGGCTAAGAAGTTTGAGTGGACCGAGGAGTGTGAGCAAGCGTTCGAAGATTTGAAGGAACACTTGAGTCAGCTCCCGACCCTCTCAAAGCCGGAGGAGGGGGGAGAGTTGCTTTTGTACCTGTCCGCGTCAGCATCGGCTGTCAGTGCGGTGCTGGTCCGGGAGGAAGAAGGAAAGCAGTGTCCCGTCTATTTTGTAAGCCGAGCGTTGCAAGGCCTGGAGACGCGGTACACGAGTTTAGAACAGTTGGTATTAGCGCTGGTTTATGCGTCCAAACATTTGCGCCCGTATTTCCAGGCTCATCCGATTGTGGTCCTAACCAACCACCCTCTGAAGCAAGTGATGCTTAAACCCGAGGCATCAGGGCGTTTGATGAAGTGAGCTATAGAGTTGGGGGAGCATGAGATAACTATCAGCCCAGGAAGGCCGTTAATGGCCAGGCGATGGCTGACTTCTTGACAGAAATGGTTGGACGGGTATTGCCGACCGAGGATCCCCCGAATCCGAAGTTAACACTTCATGTGGATGGATCGGCCCATGCAGGGGATAGTGGGGCCGGGGTGTTGCTAACATCCCCAGAAGGAGAGGAGTATCACTATGCTCTACATTTTGACTTCAAAACTACAAACAACGAGGCAGAATATGAGGCGTTGGTGGCAGGACTCAAGCTTGCCCGAGAACTGAAGATAGGATCGATCCAAGCCTTTAGCGACTCGCAGATTGTAGTGCAATAGGTGAATGGGGAATATGAAGTCAAGGAGCGGAGTTTACAGAGGTACCTGGAACTGGTTCGGCCCAGGATCCGGCAGTTTGATAGTTTCAGTCTGGAGCAGGTGCCGAGGGAGCAGAATGAAAAGGCTGATGCTTTGAGCAAGTTGGCGTCTTCTAAGTTAAGGCCGGGTCAGAAGGCTCCCCTCATAATGGAGACACTTGACAAGAGGAGTTACGAGCAGAGTGATGAGATCCTAACAGTAGTACAGTACAGGACGACTCTTGGATGACCCCGATCCGGGTGTACCTTCTGACAGGGGAGGTCCCAGCCGACCGAGTGGCAGCAAGGAAAATTCGGGTCAAAGCACCGAAGTATACACTACTGGAGGGCATCTTCAGTAGTGTAAAAGAGGATATCTCCAGCCACTGCTGAAGTGTGTGGAATGGCAGGAGGGTAAGTACCTGGTCAGGGAAGTAAATGAAGGCCCGAATGGTAGTCACCAGGGAGCAAGAACGGTGGCCAGAAAGATTCTCAGGATGGGGTATTACTGGCCTACTATGTTTGAGGACTCGCAGGACAAGGTTCGCTCGTGCTTACAGTGCCAAAAGTTTGTGCCACTTGTGCACATACCCAGGGAGGAGATGATAGGGATAACGGGTGCCTGGCCCTTCAGTAGATGGGGACTGGACTTGGTTGGACCTTTCCCTACTGCCCCTGGTAGCTTGAAGTACTTGATCGTGGCTATTGACTACTTTACTAAGTGGGTGGAAGCCAAACCCTTGACGAACATCCGGGGGGCTACCTGTGTGAAGTTCTGCTGGAACATAGTTTGTCGGTTCGGGTTGCTGAGGGCTATAGTAACCGACAATGGTGCACAGTTTGAAAACGATCCTTTCAAATCCTGGTGCGTGAAGTATGGGATAAGTCAAATGCTCACGTCAGTATATCACCCGCAAGCTAACAGGCAGGTGGAGGTGACTAGCCGGACGATCGTGAACGGGATTTAAGCCCGGCTCCAGGTGGCAAAGGGAAATTGGGTGCACGAGCTTCCGAGCGTTCTATGGGCTCACCGGACTACAGAAAGCTCAGCGACCGGAGAATCCTCCTACAGCTTAACTTATGGCTCGGAAGAGGTTATCCCGGCTGAGATCGGTATCCCCAGCCTCCGGACAGCCAAGCCAGTGGTCGAGGACAAGAACGAGGAAGAGTGCAGAACGAACCTGGACTTGCTGGAAGAGAGAAGGGAGCAGGCGGCCCTGCATGAGGCCAAAGTTAAAGGAAAGGTGAAGAAATACCATGACAGGAGAGTGAGGAAGGAGCTATTCAAGGTAAGAGACAAGGTGATGAGGCGAAATGACAAGAGCCGCCAGGAGCAGGAGGGAAGCTGGCACCCAACAGGGAAGGACCGTACCGGGTGACAAAAGCCCACCCGGGCGGGAGTTACATGCTAGAAGATTCAACGGGGAAGGGAATCCCCCGAAGGTGGAACATAGCGACCTCAGGCGGTTCTATGGATAGTTTCTGGCACTAGATACCTAGATAGAGTAGCCTCTGGTACTAGATGCCTAGGTAGGATAGCCTCTGGCACTAGATGCCTAGGTAGGATAGCCTCTGGCACTAGATGCCTAGGTAGGAATTGCTCCGGGCGTCAAATGCCCGGGAGAGAAGCCCTGAGGTCGGATGGCCGAAGGGTAGGTAGGAGGACCCTCTGGTGCTGGACGCCTAGGGAATTTTTGTAACAAGACTATGCCTTTAGATCGATTTTAATGAAATAAAAAATGCGAGTACGGTGAGTTAAGAATTAAATGATTGTTATAAAATGAAAATTCTTATACATAGATCGAAATATTTACAGATACAAAAATATTACAAAGCAGGAAGCCCTATTCTATCTCGGGGTACCAGAAGTAGAGGCTTCACCGGGAGGAATTCTCCTGGTCTCATGTCTGCTTCTGCGGACGGCTTGCTCTATCATCCGTTGTTCCTCGTCCGGATTCCGAGGGGCGTCCGGGTTATCGCTATGATCACTCTCCGGCTCAACTACCGAATCGGATGTACGGACAGGAACCCTGCTTGCAGTGACAGGTCCTCCAATTCGGATGGGAGTTTGCCTTGGAACTCTTTGCCTTGGAACTCTTTGCCTTGGAACTCCCGGATTCGGCGGCCTTCTGCTTCCCCTTTCGGTCATTTCAAGCCGAACGTGAACCAGCATGAGACGGAGAGCTGGGTCACCGATTAGCCGTAGAGGTACCCTCCCGAGTGGGGTATCGGGCGCGGAACCTAGCAACAACCGCCCAAATCCTGGCCAGGCGCCGCTCGGAAACTTCCAGATCCAGAAGTTGAGGAGCATGTTCACAACGCTCGTAGGCCAGGTCGACGTCTTCCAGGAGAGGTATTTGCGACATAAATGGGGGAAGAACGTTCCGGCTCAAGAAAGTTTTTCCTCCAGCCCATAGCCGCCTGATAGGCCGCCGCCCAGACGCCGGATGTCCTTTCAGAACTTTCTATCCAGGCGATAAGATCATCGACCGCTCGAGGAACGTCGGTTAACAAAGGAATGTTGACTGCTCCCTGGCAAAGTCCCAGCAGATGATAGGAGAGATGAACTAATACGAGCTGCTGCTGCAAGGTCCGGTTCCTGGTTGCCAACCTCTAATTCTCTACTTCGAGTTGGGTAGCTTGTTTCCGGAGCTCGGTTTGGTTCTACATCCGCATGCACTTGTTATAATATAGTCGGACATCATGCCACACCTCGTCCAACTCTTTTTGGATCCGAACCTGAAAGTTGTGGTGCTGGGCCTCCCGCTCCGACAAGACTTGGTCGAACTCTAGAACTCGGTCAATGCTTTCGAAAGACAGTCTATAACACTTCGGCAAAGACCCAAAGTCTTCTTGGATTTGGAGTAGGCAATTGATCATGCAATCGGCGTCAGGAAACTCAGAAACGAGGGGACCGAGTCCTCCCTCGGATACGAGGTCAGTCAGGCTTAGGCAACTGATGCGTATTCTACGCAAAGACACTTGTAACTGAAACAACGTAAACAAATGAATTGGGTTGATAACTAGCTAACAACTGAAGCTAAATTATCGAGGTAACCACCGTGAACACCTGTCCTCGGGCGATTCAGTTGAATCTAGAAATTGAACAACTGTCAATTATTTTAGAAAACACGAACTGTGTTGATAACTAGCTAACAACTGAAGCTAAATTATCGAGGTAACCACCGTGAACACCTGTCCTCGGGCGATTCTGCTGAATCTAGAAAATTGAACAACTATCAATTATTTTAGAAAACACGAACTATGTTGATAACTAGCTAACAATTGAAGCTAAATTATCGAGGTAACCACCGTGAACACCTGTCCTCGGGTTTTGAACAACTGTCCAATTTTCAGGAAACTCCCTATATTTATCAATCAACTCTGAATAAAATTACAATATGAAGGCTATATTTATAGCTGAATCCTAGATCATAATCCTACCTAGAATCTGAAAATAATAATCCTTTCCCAACTATGAAACAAATAACAAATCCTATTCCTACTATGAAAACGAAAATCTTACTGGATTAAAAAAACCTGTTAGGGAAAACCCTTGGTAAGATTGGAAACCTAATTTATTATATCCGTAGGCCCAATATGGATTTCTTCAACCCATAAGGACAACAAGGCTTGGTCTACGGCTTTGCCAA